>OY728131.1:659140011-661640011 GCA_963277665.1 Viscum album | reverse complement strand
CAGATATTTCTTAAAACCATGTGGCCTTTGGTTTTCAGCATCCAGACTATCTTATATTGCTTTAAACAAAATTAAAAAGTTTTTTCTCCACCCCTTGAATATCTCCACCAAAAATTTTGAATCATTTTAAGGTCTAATGCTCAAGATATGAATGAAACAAAGCACATTAATTTTGACTTTGTGAAAATTCGATGGCTTGGATAGATCAGTTCAGTTAGGCCAACAAATGGTGGAATTGGGCTTGGGTTCCTTCATAAAAATTGTATCCAACAAAATTTTGGACCAGACCAAAAAATATCAGCCCAATTGCATGCACTTATTAGTATAAGTGTACAGTTGATTCCACTAGGGTGCTTAGAATCTTGCCCAGTTTGGCCCATTTTTTCTTCAACTTCATCTTGGTCCCTCCAAATCACCTCCAACTATAATGAAAACATAAAAAAAAAGTGAAATTACTCTTTTTAATAGTGGTTAAAATTAAATGATTGAATCAAACATGAAGTTAAATTTATTATAATCATTGTAATTTACAATACAAAATTAGTTTAACATAGTGATGTAAGAGTGAAAATGAATAATGAATTGACACATGATCACACCCCCACACCTAAACATTTTCACTTCTGGTAGAAGTCACATTTCAAAAAATTATACATGGAGATATTCACAACTTCAAGAATATTTAACAATAAATGAAAATTTAATCCATGGTAATAATGTTATCAAAGAAAAAATTACACCAAGTAGTTATTCTTAGTGATCATAGAAGGTGTCTCATAAATTGTATCAGAATGAAATTATTAGAGATTCATGATACCAATATAAGAAAATGATTCAAAAGTTAACCATGTCACCAATCCTCCATGTGTGTGTGTGAAAACCATTTCATGTTATTCTTTCCACTTTCTATCCAGAAAATATAAGTTATTTTAAAAAATATATTTTTAAATTATTATGTCCACTAAACCCACCCTACATACTTTGCAGTCAAATTTCAAGATCCACTCACTTAAGTATTCCTAGAATTAAAACCTTGATCTCCTAACCTAGATATCTTTTTATGTTTTACATTTCATCACTACCCTTGTTTGTTTACTTTTTCAAAAGTTGAACTTGGAAAAAATCTCACACTCATCACTCAACCCTTATTTGATCTCCTCACGAAAATAATTTTAGTAGTTATAACGTGATCAATGGTAGATGAAGAGAAATTTTTGACCTACCCAAGGCATAAACCATGTTTATATTTTATTTTACTTTAGCATTTTTTAAGGTGTACAAGAGTCAGATAATAGGTACACATGCATAGGTCAATCCAGAACAATAATGAATAGAGAAGATAAGGAATAAACATATGGGAAAATAATTTAGGAATGTATTGAGACATTAAAATAAATTATATTTACATTACCTTATTTTAAGTAATAAATAATCACACTTCATGGTTGGGTGAAAAGTTGTGTAGAGATATTCAATGACACAATTTTCCCATAAACTAATCACACAAAGGGTATCATTATTCTCAAAGGTTTCAATGTTATACAACCATTTATATCATTGAAAAATAACCAATTTTCTAGAAAAATTCACACCTTGATGTTAAATTAATGCTAAAAACACATTCCATTATGGATTCTTTTTGTTAGAACAACATGAAATAGGGAAATTCCCCATGCATTTTCAATAATTTCTATGATTAAGTGGGAATAATTTTCCATGATAAAGTTGGCATAAAAAATAATATTTTAGCACAAAAGCGAAGGGGGAAGGGGGGGAGTGACAATACTATATAATAAGATAAAGAAGAAAGATTATGAAAATTATTAACTAACCTAGGAATGTACCAATCCCCCCACACCTAGAGTATGTAGTTTCATCACTGTAATAAAAGAGAATGTGGGAAGGAAGGATAAATCCTGGTGGGTTTCATTCATAGGTTGCTTCATGAGCATGGATTTCCTCCATCGGAGACTCGAGAATGGATTCATGAAAGTGCTTTATACGCTTCCCATTAACAGTGAAGGTTTGTTTTGTTTCTTTATTTTGAACCTGAGGAACACCAAATGGATAAAAATTGGTAATAGTGTATGGTTCAAACCAGTAGGAATGAAGCATCCCTGGATGCAAATTCATCCTTTTAATGTAAAAGAGTACCTTCTGCCTAATGTGGAATTGATGATGAAGAATGAGATGGTCAGGGTAGCCTTAGTTCACTCTTTAAAAACTCCAAAGTTCTCATATAAATATATACACATTTACTCTAACTCTTGAATCTGAAAATTCATTTGACCACCTTCACTAGAAAGATTAGAATTTCATTATTTAATGGCCCAGTAGGCCCAGTGCTCTATCTCAATAGGGAGGTGAAAATCCTT
This sequence comes from Viscum album, assembly GCA_963277665.1. NCBI lineage: Eukaryota > Viridiplantae > Streptophyta > Magnoliopsida > Santalales > Viscaceae > Viscum > Viscum album. Next base: position 661,637,636 of record OY728131.1, on the reverse strand, counting down.
TCAAAAAAATAGCTGATATGGTAACATTATAATTGGAGTTTTGAAGGCACTACATTAATCCCATAACAAATATTCGATTCTAAGACTCCCATATTTTCTATTAGGTTGAACTATTTTTTCATGAGTTTTTTTACCACTCTATTTGACACATAATCGTGACCATTGATTTGTGGGTGATATGCAGTAGACACTCGATGCCCGATGTCATACTGGTGAAAAAGTGATTGTATTGTTCAATTGCAGAAATGAGAACCCTGGTCACTAATGATGGACCTATATAATACAAACTTATAGAAAATTTGGGTTCTCAAAAATTCTACAACTCCTTGTAATAATTTATCCTCGTGGCGCATGCCTCTATCCATTTTGAAACATAATCAACTACTAGAAGAATGTTTAAGTTGCCAAAGGAATTGGGAAATGGACCCATAAATTCAATACACCAAACATAAAAAATGTCATGAAAGAGAAAGGTTTATTATTTAATTTCATTTCTTTTAGAGACATTCCCCATTCATTGACAATGCGGAAAAGCTTTACAGAAATCATGTGCATCCCAAAATAAAGTTAGCTAAAAGTGACCAGAATTAAGGACCTTGAAATCTATCCATTGGGGACCAAAGTGGACCCATAAATAAAGTGTGTGGTAGAACCTAAGTATATATTGAAACTCTCTATTTGGAACACAATTCATAATGAATTTATTACTACATGTGCACCAAATTTAGGGGTTATCCCAAATGTACCAATAGGACTCATGTTTCAGACGGGTGTCTTGGTTTTTTTGAAATCAATAAGAATACAATATGTTACCAAATAACTTACAATTTCATCATAATGAGGAATATAATCTTTCAATCATTACAATTACTCATTGGGAAACATGTAATTTATGGGAATACAAGGAGATGAGTCTATGTCCGTGAAGGGGGGATCCTACTGATATGGTCAGCCACCACATTCTATACTCCTTTTTTATCCCTAATTTAAAAATTAAATTCCTAAAGAAGGAGCATACATCAAATGGGACATGGTTTGGATTTTAGTTTCTTAAGAAGATACTGAAGTGCTTTTTGGTCTGAGAACACAATGACTTTGGACAACAAAAAGGTATGAAATGAATTTATCCAAGGAAGACACAATGTCAATGAATTATTTTTCAATTGTGGTGTATTTTTCTTGGGAAGGGTATAGTGTGTGTGAGGTATAATCTATGACATGTGGATATTGATAAACCCTTTATGATAAGACCACGCCAACTACATATTTATAGGTTTCACACATAATCTCAAATGGTAAATCCCACTGAGGTGGTTAGATTATTGATGGTGATGTGAGACTCCATTTCAATTTTTCAAAAGATTCCTCACATTATTTATCAAAAAAAATTCCTTTTCTTTTGGAGCAATCAGGAGAGGGGGTTAAATATTACTAAATCCATAAATGAAACAGAGGTAAACTCCAGCATAACCTAAGGAAGACTGCACATCCTGAACATTTTTGGGGAATGGAAGGGAAGAAATGACATCCACTTTTGATTTATCCTCTTGAATACCATCCCTGGAAATTACATGTCCAAGTACTATACCTTATTTTAACATGAAATGTCATTTATCATAATTTAATAAAATGTTATTTTCAATATAGTGACATAGGATAGAACTAATACTGCTCAAACACTGATCAAAAGAGGAACCATATATAGTGAAATCATCCATGAAAACTTCCATGAAATTCTCAAGGTAATTTGAAAAAAAATATTAACCATGCATTGCTGGAAAGTGCATAGTGAATTGCATATACCAAATGGAATCCTCCTATAGGAAAATGTGATAATGGGAAAAGTGAAGGTTGTATTTTCCTAATCCTCAGGGGAAATATGAATCTGAAATTATCCAGAATACCCATCAAGGAAATAGTAATGGGACTTCCCCTCTATCCTCTCTAGAATCTGGTTAATGAACGGCAATGGGAAATAGTCATTCCTAGTGTGTTGGTTTAATCATCGATGGCCTATACAAACACACTAACTATTCTAAATATGATTTGGAACGAATTCATGGTTTTCATTTTTAATTACTATAAGACCAATTTTTTAGAAACTACTTTCATTGGACTAAACCATTAGCTATCATAGATGGGGTAAATGATTCTAGAAACCAATAATTATTTTACCTTCTTTTTAAAAATTTCTAGGAGGTTTGGGTTCAGTCAATGTTTTTTTTGATTCACTGGTTTATCCACATCATTTAACAATATATGGTGCATGAAAACTAATGGTCTAATACCTATAATGTCAGAATGTGTCCATCCCAAAGCTTTTTATTCTCCCTCAATAATTCAAGTAGTCTCAATTCATCCTTTGAAGGGAGTGAACAAGAAATCATGATAGGAAGCTTATTTCTATTCTTAAGATAAGGATATTTTAAATCTTGAGGTAGTTGTTTAAGTTCAAATTCAGGTGGATTTTTGATTGATGGGAGGGAATGTTAAAGTGGGAGGTTAATGATCTCATCTAACTACTCAATGGTTATATCCTAAAATGATTAATGATCTTTTACAAGCTTAGCAGTATCATCGATGGTCATGGGATCCTCAGTGTTCAAGAATTAATCAACTAACAAACATGCATGAAATTTTTCTAAACCTATACAACATTATATACATGATTCATTACCTATAATTTCTATCAAGGATGAAAACTCAGAAAGTGTATCAGGGGAAAGAAAATAAGTTTTTCATGGGAAGGGGGTACGTTAATTGAATTAAGTAAAAGTGAGGAATGTTTCTCCAAGGTGTGATTTATGGAATCAAGGATGTTAAAGTGTAAAATGACACCACCAAAATCCATATAAAATCTATCATTGTGGAAATTAATAATTTTTTTGGAATTTTTCAAGAAATTAATCCCCAATATAATTGGGATGTGTCAATTCATCCTGTAATCTTCCATTGTAAGTACATAAAAATCAGAAAGAAAAATTAAGTTTTTCACCCTCACAAGAACATCCTCTAACACACCAGTGGGGTGTGCCTCACTCTATTTTTCTAGTTGAAAAAAAATATAGTATGCTTTAGTTTCCCAAACTACATTGAAGAGAAAATAGAGTGAGGAATAAAATTTATAGAAGCACCCAAATCAAGCATAGCATTGGAAAATAAATACTGTCCTATGGTGAACGGGATCGAGAATGTTACAATATCATTGCATTTGGTATGAAGTTATGGCTCTACCAATGTTGAGACATTCCTCCCCAAGATCACCTTCTCATCACCTCGAAGTTGTCTTCGGTGTGTACACATCTCCATCAGAAACTTGGCGTATCTTGGAATTTTTTACACGGTATCAATCAAGGGGATGTTAAATTTCACTTTTTTGAAAGTTTACAAGATTTATTTATCAGGGTTGATTTATTTTTTCTTTCTTGGTTTGGTGGCCCTTTGGGAAATAGAAGAGGAATGGTTGGTCTAGGTGTCTCATCTATAGACACACTCCTTCCTTTAGTGGGATTTTTCTTAGGACAAGGTTTTTTCTTATTTGGATCATTTGAGACGGTTGGAATGGAAGTTTCCTCAGGAGGGAATGAATCTATTGGAGGTTTAATTTTTCTTTTAAGTTGAGTTCCACTCTGAAGGGTGATGGCACTAACATTTCCATTATCCCTAGGATTTACTAGTGGTTGAGAGGGTAGTTTACCCAACCCATGACTTTGGATTTCCCCCAGTGAGTTGTCTAGTTGGAATAATTAGGTTTTTAGGTCTTGTATGGATATATGGGTGGTTTTTTGGAATTGTAAATGGTTTACTACATTTGTTTCATCATTTCCTCTAGTATAGGCTTAGGTTTTTTAGATGGTTGTTAGAAATTCCTTTATGGTGGTTGAGGATTTATGGGTGGGGGGGATAACTGCTCTTCCCTGATTGGTTACAAGGTTTTTAAGGTTGGTTTAAATACCCCCCCTCCCCCCTTTATCTATATGCTTGGTTTTCTTTCCACCCAAGGTTGTATGGATAGTATGGTTCTTGCCTAATGGGTTAGTTATAGGATCATCCAGGGAAGATTGTCTCACAACTCTCATAGTTTTCTCTCAATTTAGAGAATTGGTCATAATAATGGTTCTTAGCAGAACATAAATCACAATGGATGGGAGAAGGATATTGAGATTTCCCTTTGGAGAGATCAAGTTTTCTAAGAAGGTTATCTTCCTCTTCAAACTTCATGTCCACCTTCTTCTCTAATTTAGTACTTTTCACCTAACGGACAACTCGAATGGGTACACTAGACATCAAACTGAATTTTTGAGTATTTTGAGTCATGTTCTTAGTGAGGGTCCTTCTAGAAATTGGTGTCTTATCAACTAGTGTACCACATGTAGTATTATAAATCATGTTTTGATCAAAATGAATTAAACCTTTATAAAAATACTGTATTAAAAGTTGACCACTTATTTAATGATGTGGACACCTTGAACAAAGCCTTTTAAAGTGTTCCCAATATTCATTTAATATTTCCACTTATGATTTTATTAGAGCACATATTCATTTCCTTATAGTTTTAGTTTGTGAGTCTGGGAAGTACTTTTCAAGAAAAATGTGTTTCATGTTCGCCCAGCCTCTAATTGATGAGTTAATATAGTAAAGACAATATTTTTTAGAATCGTCTAATGAAAAAGGGAGTGACATAATCTTTAATTATTCTTCATCCATATTGGTAGGTATTAATATAGGCAACACAGTATGAAATTCATTTAAGTTCTTATATGGATCTTCTCCCATGAGTCCATGGAATCTTGGTAATAAGTGAATTAGGCCAGATTTTAGTTCAAAGTTTGGTCATTCACCTTGCATTTAAATATAAGTAGGTTATATATCAACATCAGCCAAGATTATTTATTTTAATGCTCAGTTATTTTCAGCCATATTATGAAATTTTATTTCAGTTTTAACATGAGTTCAAGAAGAATAATAAGGATCAAAAAGTGTGTCGATGTTTTGTGTGTCCTCCTTCAACGGATCATCCTGTGCTTCTTGGTGCTGATGATGAAAGATCCTCTCTCATTCGGGTTTGAAAGTAAGTATTTCCTCTGATGAATATCACATCATGCACAAGAACTATAAAATGAATATTTTAGAAAACAACTAAAACAAATTAAAGTAATAAAGTAATCACACAATTATTTACAAACTACACAATGATTTTATAAAAAAATGCACACTAAAAACAAAAGTGCTCCCAAGAAACTGTGCCAAAATTTGACCATGTTTTCATGACAAGTCAAATTGATTATGATTTAAATATTATTTTATAGTCTAGGTAAGACCCTAGGTGATCTCTTAATGAGCATTGATAGGTTTAGAGTGTGTACTTTTAATAAAAAGTACTAAAAGAGGGGGTGGTTTTGAAAATAGTTTTAAGAAAATAACTTAATTTAAAGAGTTTAATAGTTGATAAATTAAGGTGGTGTTTTAAGAATTATGAGACAAGGAGTTAATTTTAATATCACAACACATCTTATTTTGTTCATTGTTCTGAAAATTACACATGTTTTAATGGAATCCTTCAGTCAATTGTAATCAGGATCTCAATTCTCCACATTCCCTTTAAAACGATGCATAAAGAAAAAACCCTTAATAAAACAATCATGTTGTAAATATTTGGATATAAATAAAATAACAAGTGATACAAAAATCATACTGAAATATTATTTATGTATGAGAGAAATAGGATGCTTGTGTTGTCCAATCGAAACAACCCCATATTCCCACATAAATATCAACCCAATCAGTATTGAAATGAAAAGTGTTACACATAAGTGTACCAAAGAAATGAATAAAAAGTAGGAGAAAGCTATGGTAACACTTAAATGAATGTTTTACACACAAATTACACTAAACCATAAGAAGAAAAAGTGTCAAAAATTACTTTACAAGATGTGTATCTCTCTTGAAATGGACATCCACGGTTTAGCTCTCCATCAAGAGGAGGAGGCTTGGGTGGAACTTTGCCTTCATCCTTGATCCCCCTATGAGGATAGGGGCCTCCAGAACTTCTTAGATAAGGATAAAACTCCTTTGGGTCTCAAAAATACCATAGCCTTTCCTCCTAGTATAACTTAAAAATGAGGTTCCCAAGGTTCCATTTTATAGGAAAAGTGAAAGGTGGTTTTGGGTACACATATTTCTTAAAACCACTTGGCCTACGGTTTTCAAAATCTAAACAGTATTATATTTCTTTGAAAAAAACTAAAAACTTGTTTCCAAACCTATTTAATATATCCAACAACAAAATTTCATCATTTGTAGGTCTATATCTTGAGATATGGATGAAACACAGAACACAACTTTTGACTTCACGCAGATTTGGTGGCTTGGAAAGATCAGTTTAGTTGGGCTAACTGATCGATGAATTGGACTTGGGTTACTTTAGAAAAGTTGTATCCAACTAAATTTTAGATCATATTAAAAAATATCAGACAAATTGGATTCATGTATTTGTATTAGGGTGTGGTTGAGTCCATTTTGGTGCATGGAATCTTGCACTATTTGGCCCATTTTTTTTCAACTTCATCCTAGGCCCTCCAAATCACCTCCAACTACAATGAAAAAAAATCAAAAAAAGTGAAATTGGACATTTTAATAATGATAAAATTTAAATTATTAAATCAAACATGAATTTAAATTTGTTATAATAAAATTATTTTACAATAAAAAACTAGTTTAACATAATGATGTAAGGGTGAAAATGAATAGTGAATCACTGTACATTCAATTGGCCAGTTCCCTTTTGATCTCATGTCGGTTATTATCATCGATGGGTATCTTTATAATTACCCAATGATAGTATCTACATTCACAAGAGAGAATGGGACATCTAGGTAGGTCATATTGGACTTGAGCATCATGGGTTGGGTGGAGTATTGGCCTATTATCAGCCTCTTATTGGAATATCATGGAGTACGGTAGGCTATCTTTCCTCTAATTGAAGATATTTTCAGGTACATCTTCCCTGGTGGTTTTTTTTTGAACTACCACCTAAGATAGGGGTTAAATTTACTGTTGACCTTATTCTAGGAGTAAAACAGGTATCCATTCCTCCATATAGGATGGATCCTACTAAACTCCAAGAACTCAAGAGACAGTTGGAGGACCTATAATCCAAGGGGTTTATTCAACCCAGTACGTATATTTAGGGTTTAATGGTACTTTTCTCTAATAAAGAGGATGGTAAATCACATTTATGTGTGGATTTATGGGGGTTTAATCAAATTACAATTAAAAACTGATACCCACTTTATTATATAGATGATCTCTTCGACTAGCTCTGGGGACCTAGGGTATTCACAAAGATTGATTTGAGATCAAACTATCATCAAGTGAGAGTTAGGCCCTAAGAAATACCATATATAGTGTTTTAAAGAATGTATATATTATATGGGTATTTTTTAATGTTGTTCGATGTGATGAAAACACCTTTTATACTTATATCTTTAATTAATTGGGTCTTCCACCCATATCTAGATGACTTTATGGTTATTTTTTATGATATATTGGAGTACTCCCTATCACAGGAGGATCACATGTAGCATCTAGAGGTAAATTGACTACTCTTCAGGATCATTATCTTTATAAAAAATTCTAAAATTTTATCCTTTAGATAAATAGAGTTCACTTATTGCATCACATCATATCAGAATTTAGGGAAATGGTGGATCCAGGGAAGGTGAGAGAAATTATTTCTTAGGAGTAATCCAAGAATGTTTTCTGATATTTGGAGATTTTGGGATTATTCGGTTACTACCGGTGATCCATTCAGAACTTTTCTCACGTTTGAATGCCACATACATTCTTGACCAATAAGGTTATATGGTTTATATGATTTAAATATTTTGAAATGGATTTTCAAGATTTGAAAGGAAGATTGAACTCAACATTGATCCCTATTTTCCTTGATCCTAAAAATGGGTAAATAATTTTTTGTAATGCATCAGGTGCCAGATTAGGATTAATATTAATGTAAGGGGAGAGATTTATTCCATGTGGGTCTCAGGAGTTAAGGGATCATTAGTTTAGATACCCAACTCATGAACTTGAGTTAGCAGTCATTGTTCATGCTCTTCATTGCTAGAGACATTACCTCTAACTGGAGTGGTTTGTGGTATAAACAGACCATAAGAGCCAAAAATATATTTTTTATTGTGGGAATTAAACCTTCCATAGTGGAGGTAGATTTAATATCTTCATTATTTTGAATTTGATCTCACATATATGTTAGGGAAAGTTAATGTTGTTGTGAATGGTTTGAGCCAAAACACATAGGATCAATTGGTTTAGTAAACTAGCAGTAAATGAAATATGATGTCTTTATTTGATGAAATACATCTTTATGTTCAAGTGTGTCCGGGGGAACATGTCCTTATGAATTTATACTTGGTTTTATCACTTAAAAATTGAAAAATAATAGGAAAATCTCTTATCATGAAGGCTTGGTCTTGAGGGACACTATTTATGGTGAGGAGCCACCACATAGTTGGGTTATTGATGAGTATGAGATCATGTAAATCCACTGGTGTGTCTGGGTACCTAAATTAATGTGAGAGGAAATGATGTGAGAATCAAAGTTATCTAAGGGGTAGTGTATCCCAAACTAAAAAATATGTATCTTAATTAGCACCACCGGTAATGGTGGATAGGGATGAAGATGAAAACAGTATGCTTTGTGACATGATGCTCCTCCTGTTAGGAGGTGAAAGTGGAAAATTGATGGTCATATATACTATTGTATCTATTAACCATCCTAGAATGTAATTGGGATAATTTCACAATGGATTTCATGATAGGGTTACCAAATTCACTTTGAGGAAGTGATGTCGTATGGGTGATTGTCTATAGACTAACAAAGGTCACCTATTTATTGCTTATCTGAGAGACCTTATCAGTACAAGATCTTTTAATATTATATTTCCCAGATGACATATGTCTTAATTATAAAACCCTATCAATTTAAAGATAAAATTATGTTCTATAGCATATATAGTACACAACACCGAGCCTAAATGAACCATTAAATATTATTATTTAAATATGACTATTATAACCTAGTAATTAAATTAGAAGGTATGAATAGGATAAAATACTTCATAAAAATATACAAATTTCCTACTCAATATAATTTTTTTGATAACTCCTTAGTAAATAAACACTCAATTTTTAATAATCACATTTTATTCTTAAAAAATATGTTTTCTTCAAAAAGGGTTTTTATTTCTTTTTGAGAGTGAATATTATAATTAATTTATGAAAATTTTAGAAATTTTTTTTAAGAAAAGTGATATCATTTTTTAAATAATCATGTTAAAATTATCTTAGTGTGAATCTTTCAGATTTTTCTGAAAAGTTTTATTTTTCAATGAATGGTACAAAATACTAATTTTTAATGAAAACTATATTTTCTTTTAAAGTATTTAAAAAGTAAAATTATATTTTATATTAGTTTTAAAATTTAATTTGTTCCTTTTTATTAAACATAATCCAATTATAGTCTTCAAAATGAATTTGATAATTGAACTTTTTCTAAAAACATTTTTATACTTAAAAATGAATTTTTCTAAAAAAATTGTTTTTCATTACATTTTACATTCTAATATTAAATTAATTTATACCAATTTTATAAATTGAATCTTGAAAAGTGGATTCCATTTTTGGAATCAAGTGGTCCAAATTTTGTAAATTGGACCCGTTTATTTTTTGTCATTATGAATAGTAACCATAATAAATAATTGTCACCATAGTAAGGGTAAATTGGGTAAAGAAGGTTAAAAATAATATTCTAAGGACTAAAAAATGACCCTAACACTTTAATATATCCTATTCTATGAGTTTATTTTAGAAATTACTATCCAATTTTTAAAATATTTCTTTTATTTTGACCATTGTATTATTTTATGTAAAGAAAAGTCAAAATTTTCATTCTCTTTGTTTAATTATCTCTAATTTTTACATAGTGATGAATAGAGGATATGTTCAGTTATAAATGATAATTTTAGAGATAAAAGATTTTATTTATAATTTTTATTTATTTCAATTTTTTGTAATGTAATAATTACCTTAAATGCTTATGGAACGCTAACATGGTATTTATTCAATTAATAGAAAAATAAAATAAGATATTCTAAAAATATTAAAAGTAATATAATTTGAATGAATTATTATGTTTCGAAAATTTTTTAGATAAATATAACATTTTATGGATGTTTTAAAGGATTATATTTTAATTAATTTTTTGCCTTGTTGTTTTCAAAGTAAAATTAAATGAATAGTTCCTAAAATGATATTAATGTTATTTTATAATAAATAATACTTTTTTAAATTATTTAAAATTCATAAAAATCCTATATTATACCAATTGATTTGTATTTGGCCTAAAATATCAACCATGTTCCATTTATGGACCAATTTTCCTTTTATAGTAACTATATTTATCCCTAAAGAGTAAACAATTTTGTTATCGCTGTAATAGACAAAGGGGTTAATAAGGGGTAAAACCAAAGGATAAGGATTCAAGCATCACATGTACTTGTCCAATTTTTATTGTATGGTAATATTTCAACTCATAATCATCCTATATTTTAATTCTATTAGTTTTAATCCTTTTTTCTATGAAAATTAATTTATATTAACTTAATATTTTAAGTAATTCTCAGAGTGCCCCTCCCATCACTTATAAAAGGGAAACTTATCTCTTATTTTATTCTAATTTCAAAATCATTTAATTTTAGAAAATACCTTATTAAAATATCTCCCCAAATTTTATAGGTATTTTTTGGAATAATAACAACATTAGAGAGCATAATGTGTAAAGAAAATGAGATTGTTTGAAGAAGAGGAATAACTTTTCACCAACTATTTTAGTATTATTTATTATTATACCTCCTTCAAATATTATTCAAACAATATTAAACAATAACACTAGTATCTTACATATAATTTTCTTTTTTTACATTTATATCATAATCCATATCCATATCTTATTCCATTAAATTGGAAAGGAAATTGTCGTTCATCTATATAGTAGAATACTGTCTCATGAAACGATATAATTCATTTTCCATCATCACCTCCCATGTCTTGTTATAATGATTAAATTAATGTTTTTATATAAAATTAATGAAATATTTATCATTATTAAAATATAATATATCATCCATTTTCTTACCTTTCCATTTATTGAAAAATGAAAATTTTGTTCGTGTGTACGTGTGGATTACCAACTTTATGAAGCGATGTTATTCATTTTTTGTAAACACATAACATGGATGCTATATATAAGTGTATTTAAAAAATTTATGATATTTATGATATAATAATTATTCTAGAAAGATAAAAATAACACTTATCTTCTTTCTATAATGATCATTGAAAAATGAAAACATTACTCATATGTACGTACGACCTACCATTTACATGGTTGCAACGTAGTTCATTTTTCATAACCATATTTCATGGTTGGTTTTAAAAGAATAATTTATGTATAAAAATGATAATTATTTCATGATTATAATTTTTTATATTATTTAATAATGTCCATATTGACAATAGTCAACCTACCAAAGTCATTTTGGACATACAATCCAAAATATCATCAAAATATATGATGTAAACTAAATTAATTAAGTAATTGACATGGTAATAAGTTAAATAAAATGAATAATAAATTTTAAAATGGTAATTAATAAAGTAAATAATTAATATAATTTTATTATAAATGAACATAAGTAACACACGTGATGAGTTGAGCTCAAGGTAAGGGATACTTTACTTTAAAAACCTTATTTCAAATTATCTAGAGATTTATTTTTTAAAATATTTCTCTTCCTTTTCCATATTCATAAATAATAATATTAATGTATTTATATGGACATAAATTAATTATAAGTAAATGTAGGTCTCTTTTTAATTTTTTTATAGGTTTTTAAAAGTAATATGTTTGCATATTTTATACGGAATGTTTTAACTTTTATTGAAAAATAAAAAAAAAGTATGCTCTATTTTAACATATAAGACATCAATATTTTTTCCCACATCTACACCTATAACTTGATGTTTGGATTCATCTAAATATTCCACATTTTCTTCAATGAAAAAAAAACCTCTTTAAATTTTTTCTAAGTATTTTCAAAAAGGGTTTTAAATGGAATGGATATTTTGATATCTGGAAATGTTTTTATTATGGGTGTAAGGGTTCTCTACAAACCACCATTTTTCTTAGGGTTATGACCATTATCACTCTAAATCACTTTATATATACCTTTTATGTTATTTATTTCTTCTAAATTATGTATATATTTCTCTTACATATATACATATCTCATTCTCCCTTCCTTTGATGGGATAAAACATGTCTTATGTTCATTTCTCAAATTTCTTCTTTATGAAATATCCTGTTTATTATGATGTGAGGAAATATTATTCAATCCATTTATTTCCATGGGTATTTATTATTTTTATGTCTTATGGTTAATTTTTTTGGCACACGTAGTCACGAACATGTTATGATTGGTGCACCCAGATAGTGCTTCAATGCATTGGGTAAAATTATTGTCTCATGAGACGTTATGTATGGGGTTATGGATTAAACCTAATAAATGATGGGACTCTATCCACCATGTGATTTTTTCTTGGAATTCAGCCTTTAATTGTTGTTTATGTCATGTTTTTTTATGCTTCCACATTTACTATGTTTTTATGATCTTATGATATCATGTTCTTTATGTTATGTTCTCATGTGATTACTCATGACTTTATGTTTAAAGGAAAGTATATTATATTTATATGGGTGAAATGTATAAAAAAATTGAAAATGTTTTCATAAGTTGTTTTATGATTGAAAAGGAAACTTGTTGAGTTTTATTTTTCCTTTACAATTTATTATGAAATGATCTATGAAAATATTTGGGAATAAAAATTTATTTCTTGGGTAAAAAAATGTTTATTTTGAGCACAAATTTTAATTTTTAATAAGACAAATCTTCTTTAAGTATTATTAAACTAAAAGGTTTCTTTATTTATTCTTATGTTTACCTTACTAAGCTTTTTTTTTAACCCATGTTTTAAAAAAAATTATAGGGTTCTAAGTATGAGTGGGGATAAGGATGAATTTAATATGAAAATTGTGAAGATATGTCATAAAAATAAACTTATTATATCATAAAAGTTTTTTTTTTAGGAAAAAGTGGATAATAAGTGGAAGTGTACACTTTGGGATAAAATATTTATTTATGTAAGGGCGATGGACTAATTTTATAAAACACTAAACTATAAAGATCCTCTAATGTAAGAGATTGAATTCTTGATTAAAAACTCAAGATTATGTAATGTTTAAGGTCAGGTGTTTATAATTGGTATCATAGGAAAGGTTTATATAAATATGGAGATTATTATGTTTTCGTTTGAGGAAAACATAAGAGTTATAGATATCATCATGGTTTAAGGATTTTAAGTTTGATCATAAGTTCAAATCCAAATATGAACCTTTTGATGTTTTGAGTGGTGGAAGTTTTAGGCGACTAATGATATTTTTGGAGTTGTTTTATTGGGTTGTGGTATATATAACCCTGAGGTTTAAAATGAAGAATTATTTTAAAAGAATAATATTACATTTTTTTAGATTTTCATAATATTTTCCAAATTTTATAGGAATTATATTAATATAGTTTTAGTATAAAGGACAGCTTATATGATGGGTGACAATCGATCGCATCTGATAAGGTTGTGAGGCTTCACCTCATAACCAAAGGGTGACAAGGGTGTAGTGAATTACACTTTCCTACGTGATATCCTAGTTAGTATACCATTATTTTATTTTACTTAAATTTTTTTATTAAATTGATTTTGGGAACATATATATTATTGTATATTAACCCATGGTATTGAAAATTGACTTGGTGATTAAGTGATTAGTTTTATCTTAATAGAATATCACTTTAATTCTAGTGGAACATTATATGTTTTAGGTAAATAGAATATTATGGGATTTTATTTAAGAAATATTGGTTGAATTGTATTTTGGATGCATATGTGATTTTAATGTGGATTTATGGTGATAGAGATTATTTATGGAAATGATTATCATATTTTAGATATCATAGGATTTGATCATATGAATTTTTGGGTATATGACTTTATGAGTGGATAATATTTATTGGAGATCAATGTTAAATTAATCTCATAAGAATATGTGATCAAATCCTTCTAATTTTTGGGTTTCAAACATGGTAAGAAATTTTTTGAATAATTTTAAGATTATTTATTTATCATATGATCTAAGCTAAATTGTGGGTGTCATTGTTAAAGATTTGGAGATTAAAATTGAATTTATTTATATGAAGGTTTATTAATTTTGGTAAATATCTTATCTTGTACTAACCATTGTGGTTTTGGTTAATATATAAATATTTTATAATGGATTGTTTTCCTTTTTGTATTATTTTATCCATTTGAAGTTTATTTCAGTGCTTCATACATGAAAAAATCATCTTGAATACTCATCATTTGGAGAAAAAGATGAAATTGTGGTGGAACTTTATTAAAGGATGAAATTATACTTCTCAAGTAATTATATTTCTTTATATCATCAGTCTAAATAGTAAAGTAATTCCTCAACTATGGGAAATAGATCTTGACACAAAAAATTTATCCTGTTATATTCATTTTTTTATGAATCAATGGTCTTTTTCAAACCTTATTGATTTATGATTTTGAGGTCATTAACTTCTTCTTGATCATTCACTTTCTTGGGATCAATAATCTCATTCACTCCCCATAATTGTTTATACACTATTCATTTCTTCCATGTCTATATTTTTACTTCCCGCTAATGTTATCCTATGTGGAAACCTAGTTATGTGTTATTCTAGATGGTATTTGTATTTCTCTTTTACTCTTTTCAAGAGGAAGTTTCATTAACCCTTTTTAAAATGTCGGGTTTCAAAAAATGGTATTCTAAAATGTAAAACCCTTTATTTCCAAGTTCAAGTTAAAATAGTAAGGATACAATTTATTAAATAGGGGATAATGTAACACCCTAATATTTCAAAAAATAAAACCATGTTTGATAGTGTATATGTAATGCAACACCATGACTAAAAGAACTGTGAAATATTTTAATTTAAATATGACCATTATTACCCAGCTAATAAATTGGAAGGTAAGAATAGGATTAAATATAGGATCAAAATATGATGTAGGTGCTCAACATACAAGAGGGGGGGTAAATTATATCCTTTAAAAGAAATTGGAACTTTTAAAGTTGGTTATAAAACTTTCTATTATTTAACAAAGTTAAACAAGGTAAATTCACAAGACCTCTTAGTTCTACAAACTTGCTAGATTATAGAAATATGGTTTCTGAAATAAAACTTTAGAAAAGTTTATAAGGACAAAGATTATATCTTAAAGCATATAGAATATTACTAATTAGAGTACACAAGTATAAGAAAGTATAAGATAGTTATACTTTCCTTATTAATCAAAATGAATCAAAAAAAACTTAAAACAATACAAGTAACAAGAATGAAATCTTTTAACCCAAAGAGTAGGGTATCCAACAACCTTGGATAAAGGTCCCTTGATTTATAATTTCAATAAAGTATGTATTACCTACACTTGGGTAATCCCTTAATAGGAATATCAGAGTTTGTCTTGCTATCCCCGCAAGCCCTCGAGCTTCAAGGTAGTCATCACCTTTGTCTTCCTTATCAAGTAAGTTCTTGAACTTTAAGGTAGTCAGCGCCTCTGTCTTCCTATCCTCGGAAACCCTCGATTGTACACAGTAACAATCGGAGTCACACGAAGAAATCTGAACAAGATTTTCAATACGCACAAAGCATAAGAGTCTCTCTCTCTAGAAATCACTTCAGCATGTAATCTCTAGAGTTTTAGAACAGTCATCAAAAGTCATTATGGAGCTTGTTCAAATGAGCTTATATTTATAGGAACATCTCCAATGGTCAGCTCCCTCCTCCAATGGTTATATTTTACCTTGAATTTCAGATGGACCTATACACGTGTCACTCAAACAATAGTTAGTTAGAAACATAATGCATGACATAATTTTATAACTATAACAAGGGTAAGTAAAATATGGTTTCTCAACCAAATCCATTTTTTGGAGTCTAAGGAAAAATATAGTTCAAATTCTAAGAAAGTAAACCTTCTAAGTCTATATTTCAAGGATATTGGGATTCTGTTTTCCAAGGAATTCAAAATCAGAATTCTGTAGACTTCAGAGTCTCAATTTAGAGGAATTCGGAGACTGAATTCTAAGCAATTTGGAGTCTTAATTCTAAGGAATTAGAAGTCGGAATTCTAAGTAATTCGGAGTCTAAATTCTAAGGAATTCGGAGTCTCAATTCTAAGGAATTCAGAATCTGAATTCTAAGGAATTTGGAGTCTAAATTTTTAAGAAATTCAGAGTCTGAATTATAAGGAATTCGGAGTCTGAATCCTAAGGAATTTAGAGTCTTAATTTTAAGGGATTTGGAGTCTGAATTTTAAGGAATTCAGAATCTGAATTCTAAGGAATTCAGAGTCTCAATTCCAGAGAATTCGGATTTTGAATTTCAGAGAAATTGGAACCTGAATTTCAGAGAATTCGGAACCTCAATTCGGATCCTGAAAACAGAATACTCTATATCTAAGTATTTATAGAATTCTGAGGTTTTAGATGTGAAACCGAATTTTTTACTTAGGAATAAAAAGAGTTAGATTTAGAGAAACTAAAATATGAACAATGAAAAATAGGTAAGGATAAATTTTCCTTGGGGAAGGAAATTTTTCTTTATTAAAAAATCTTAGGGAAAATGAAATTTTCCTTAATATAGGGTTTTTTTGATTTTCAAAACATCAAGGAATAGAAAATTCATAAGGAAACCTTATTGAATCAAGAATATCCCCATTTTTGGAAAGCAAAAACATCCTTACGAAAAAAAAATATAAGGACTTAGAAATTTTATGGGATTGTAAATAAAAACTTATCTCCCTTTACTTATGGATAAAAGTGAATACAACTAACTCCCCCTTAGTATTTGGAAACCCTAAGGATCGTATTCTGAATTTCCTGAATGAGTTTTTTCATTTTCTTGCATAAGAAAATCTTCATGATGAAAACTACCCCTTAGATGAAATCCACCTTAGGGAAATTTCTTCTTTACTAAGTATTCTTTTTTTTCATTCCTTTATCCTCATTTTTTATTTTCAAAAATAAATATAGGGAATGGAAAGGAAAATATGGTACCTGAAATATTAATACCGAACAACCAAAAAATATGAATAGTAACAAGAATTTCATTATGATTGAAAGAATTTGTACAACAGGAAAATACAACAAAATATCATATTTGGAAAAGATTATCCTTCCTTATCCTTCGGCATCTGCTTCTTCACTATGGTTTTTAACTTCTTGATCTCATTGTGATCCTCTTATGCACGCTTGAGAAACTGATCTTGATCTTCTATTTTTTTATCTAAGGCTTTAATTTTATCTTCCTGAGCCTTAAGAGATTCTTCATGGGCCTTCATAACTTCTTCTTACTAAACAAGATTCTCTTCAATCTCAATTCTGAGGTCCCTTTAACTTTTCCAAATCTGAGCAACTAAATACAATTTCCCATTCAGATCTTTCACTTCTTGCTTCTGAGTAGTTTCTTCAAGAGATAGCTTTTCTTAAAAATTATTAATAAGATCCTTGATCTTCACATCTTTGGTGTCAAAAGAATCCTTGACACTATCATGAAATTCATCAAAGATTCTCACTTCTTCTATTGTCTTCCTTGACCAGCTTGTCATCTTCTTGCAAGATCTTTTATGAGCCTCATATCCAATAAGAAAGGTCTTGAAGTCTGCCTCGAAACTAACACATTTATCCATCACCATGGATACTGAATCCGATTTTTGATTTAATGTATGCTGAATCATTTGACATCTTGATTATATACTAGGTAATATTGGAATATTCCTAACTAGCTTCTTCAAAGACTGAACAACAAAGTCATGGCCAATAGAAGATGATTCTGAATCTGAGACTTTGGTTGGTGAATATTCTCTGTTAACCTCAGTAGCCTTCCTTTTTGATGAAGCACCCACTTCTTTCTTCTTTACCACATATTTTATAGGTGTATTCACAACCACTTATTTTCTCTTATCATCCTTCAGAATAATTTCTTCTTGATTAGGAGATTCATGTTCACTATCTGATAGTTGAACAATTTTATCTCAATTAACTTCTTCCTTCTCAGATCCTACCTCAACATCCCCTAAGTGAATGAAATCATGATTGATACTTTCATTTTCAGACAACTTATTCACTTCTTCCTCACCCTTCTCATATTTTCATGGGGTAGTATGTTTTGAAGACTCAGCTTCAGAAGTTCGTATTGATAACTTCTCAGAAGGACTCTCCTTCTCATGATAATCTTCTACTTTCTTTATCATATCTTTGGTATCACCACTCCCTTCTTTCTCTTTTTCTTCCACTTCTTCTTCTTGCACTATTTCTTCTACTTGATCTTGTTTTGGAATCACCAACTTCTTTCCCGGAGTCTCTGGGATTGATTCTACTAAAAAGGATTATGGTACCAGAATATTTTCAGAAGCTTTCTCAAAAGCCTTAAGAAGAGATTGAATGATTTCAGCTTCAAAAAATTTCTTTCTCTACTTATTCTCTTTCTCTTGTTTCTCAATATCTTTAGAAACTTTCATATTCAGGGATTTTTCCTCAATAGGATCCAATCCAAACTTAGGCTCCCCTTCTTTGTAGTTTTTCTTATCTTCTCTCCACTTAGCCACTACTTCATCAGGATAGGATTTTTGCTTATTTGGTTTTGGAGGTGCAGACTGAATTTCCTTAACCACTAGGGTTTTTCCTTTTCCTTCCATTTCCTTTTCTTTCCTCTTATTTCCACCCTTTTTGGAAGTCTCATCCACTTACTATTTCTTTGAAGGAACTTGTATTTTAGCTTCCGAAAATTCATAAAATTCACCTGAAACATTAGAGAAACTGATTTGAATTCTTCTTAGGGTGTCATCACTTAGAAGCATCACTTTGAAATTTATTGACTTTGACTTGCAGGAAATTTTCATTGATTCTAAACAAGAAACGATGATCTTTGGTTGTATTTTCGGATACATGATAATTTGGGACTTCAGATTCCCATTCTTGATATTCTCAGTCGTAACCAAAATATACTTAACCATATTCAGCTTCTGGAGGTTCACTAAGAAATCCAAAACATATATATCACTCTTTTTCAGGGTATCCTTATCCCATTTCCTCAAAATGAAAAAAACTTGAACCCACAATTCTAGAATACAGAAATTACTATAAATATGAACAATCTTCAGAGTCTTTACCTCTAAAATACCAAGACATGCTGGAGCCTTTTCCTTGTCAAAGCCTCCTATATCTTTCGGTAACTTATGGGAACAAAATTCAGCTTCTCCTTCGTAAGGTATACCAATCAAATCGGCTGCCTTAGAATAATAAAGAGAATAATTCTTACCATAAATCTTGAAAGAAAATTTGTCTTTTCCTCCTTGATTGAAAAAAGATACAGATTCATAAAACTATACTAGAAACTCTGAAATCACTGGATCCTCTGCCTTGGGTTTCGATACAGTTATACTCTCTCAGCCATTTAACTTGATGTTCTTTGAGAGAATTGAATCATACTTACTAAAGAATTCCATTTCTACCAACCTTCCATGATAAATCTTCTATTTAGAGATTTCCTTTACGGTTGACATTTCTTTCTGAGGAGAGTCTTCTTTAGACATTCGGAACTAAGGAAGACCTAAGAAATTCGGAATGGTCTTCTGTAGGAAGGGCAGAGCTTCAGCATGCAAGATCTTGATGTTCGATGTGGGATGACCATTGGGGGTCCTTTATATAGGCAATTAAAGTGACGGTTCAGCTTCCCTAATTGATCCAATGATTGAAATCTTCTTGATAAGATCTTACAGTTGAGATGATTGATGAAAAAGGATTTTGATGGATTCCAATCCTTTGAGGTTTTTAAGAAAAACATTCGGATTTAAAGAAAATTGAATCCGAAAAATTTAAAACAAAAGGAAAATACCAATAAGTAAAAGAGGATTACAAAAATTTAGAAAATAAAATATACATTTCAGAATTCTAGGAAGATTATTTTTAATGAGGAAAAATTCTTTTTGAATAACTTTAGATTCTGAAATTTTTATTATGAAAAATTTTAGACTATGAAAAAAAATTGAATACGAAAATTTTGATTATGAAAATTTTTTACTATGAAAATTTTGATTATCAAAATTTTTAACTACGAAAAAAAATTTGACTACGAAAATTTTGACTAAAAAAATTTTGACTAATAAGCGAATGTACTCCCTCTATGAAAAAGAGTTTCTTACTATAAATAGATATGTTTCAACAAGAATTTAATAAGGAATATTACCTTATGGTTATCATTCTTAACTTTTGTTTTATGTATTCAAATATATTGGAGGATAAAGATTTTGTGAAAATATCAACAAGTTGATCTTGTGTTCTGATAAATTGAAGAATGGTATCTCCTTTTTGTGTTTGATCCCTAAGAAATTATTGCCTAATATCTATGTGTTTTGCATAAGAGTGATGTGCATGGTTTTTACTTAAGGAAATGGAACTAGTATTGTCACACAATATTTGTGTTTTGGTAAAACTCATACCATAGTCTGTGAGTGTGTGTTGCATCCACAACACTTGAGCACAAAAACTTCCAACTGCTACATATTCAGCTTCAATAGTGGAAAGTGCTACTGAGTGTTTCTTTTTGCATGACCAAGAATCTAATGAATCTCCTAAGAAATGAAATTTTCTGGATGTACTTTTCCTATCCATTCAACATCCACCAAAGTCAGCATCTGAAAAACTTTTTAAAACAAAATCATTTCCATAAGTATAAAAGAGTCATAGATCCACGGTTCCCTTTAAGTAGAAAAAAATCATTTTCACTGCCTTTAAATGATATTCCTTAGGATTGGATTGATATCTTGCACATAAGCATACTGAAAACATTAAGTTTGGACGATTAGCTGTAAAGTAAAGTAAACTTACTATCATACCTCTAAAAGATGTTTGATCTACTGGTTTCCCAACTTCACCAAGATCAAGTGAATTTGAGGTACCAATGGGAGTACTTATACTCTTAGTGTTGTTGTATCCATACTTTTTAATAAGATATTTAATATACATATATTGGGATAAATAGATTCCTTCTGGTTTTTGAGAAATTTGAAAATCAAGGAAAAATGTTAACTCACCCATCATATTCATTTTGAACTCAGATTTCAATTAGATCTGCAAAGGAATCAGTTAAAGATTTCTAAGTTGAACCAAATATAATGTCATCAACATAAATTTGTGCAATCAAAACATTCTTTTTATCTTTCCTTATAAAAAAGTTTGGATTAGTATTTCCCTTAACATAATTTTTTTGAATCAAAAAACTTGTAAGTCTATCATACCAAGCTCTTGGGGATTGTTTAAGTCCATATAAAGCTTTGGTAAGTTTAAAAACATGTTCAAGATGTTTTCTATCTTCAAAACCAGGAGGTTGTTCAACAAAAACTTCCTCTTGCACATAAACATTAAGGAAAGCACATTTAACATCCATTTGAAAAAGTTTGAAATTAAAGAATGCTGCAAAGGCAAGTAGAATACGAATAGATTCGAGTCTGTCTACTGAAGTATAGGTTTCTTCATAGTCTATTCCTTCTTGTTGGTTATAGCCTTTAGCTACCAATCTAACTTTCTTTCTTACTATGATTCCAATTTCACCACACTTATTTCTGAAGACTCATTTTACTCCAATAACAGAAGTTTCCTTAGGTCTTTCAACCAAGGTCCAGAATTTATTCCTCTCAAATTCATTTAGCTCATATTGCATAGCTTTTATCCAATCATCATCACCTAAAGCTTCATCAGTGCCTTATGGTTCTATTTGGGAAATGAATTATAGATATTCTACTTTATTTCTTAAGGAACTTATAGTCATTACAGGTTGATTTACATCACCAATGATACTATCACAGGGAAAATTCTTTAGAAACAATTGATTTTGGTTTTTTAAAACTTGTTCATCAACATAGGGTAGGAAATCTTCTGGGGTAAATGCTTCAGAAATATTTTATTGGACATTTTCCTTATCATGAGGATTTTCTATCAACGGTTGATAATCTTTTTTTGAAAAAACATCTGAAGATGTAGGTTGAGGTTGTTTAAAAACAAAAGGATTAGTTTCATCGAATTTAACATGTATTGTTTCTTCAACAGTACAAGTATTTTTATTGAAAACTCTACAAGCCTTAGAAGTTGTAGAGTCGCTTAATAAAATTCCTTCATCTGATTTTGGTGCAAATTTGTGTAGATTATCTTTAGTATTAAGAATGAATACCTTGCAACCAAAAACCTTGAAGTAGTAAAGTCTAGGTTTTCTACCATTCCATAACTCAAAAGGAGTTTTATTAAGAAAAGGTCTAATAAAAACATGATTTATAGTATAGCAAGCAGTACTTACAACTTCAACCGAAAAATGTTTGGCTGTTAAATATTCACTCAACATGGTTCTTGTTATCTCTTGGAGAATTCTATTTCTTCTTTCAACAACACCATTTTATTGAGGAGTTCTTGGTGCTGAGAAGTTATGAGTAATTCCTTTTTTACTACAAAAAGTTTCAAAATCAGAATTTTGAAATTCTCTTCTATGATCACTATGAATAGTTATCAATGGAAGGTTTTCCTTATTTTTAACTTGGGCTATAAAACTTTTGAAATAAGAAAAAGCTTCAAATTTCTTTGCTATAAAATAGACTCATGTAAATCTAGTGTAATCATCAACTAAGACAAATACATAATATTTTCCTCGAATGCTTCCGGTTTTTGTTGGACCAAAAAGATCCATATGCACCAACTGTAATGCATCAGTGGTTGAGACTTCACTAACTGATTTAAAACTTGATTTATGTTGCTCGCTATATTGATAAGGATCACAAACTTTTGAAGAATCAAATATAAGCTCTGGTATATCCTTAACTAGTATTTTCTTAGAAATTTTTCATAGGTTATAGGGTCCTAAAATTCTATTCCATAACCAAGAATGATCTTCTATTGCACTAATACAAGGTAGATCTTGGCTCCTAAGGTCTTCTAAGTTTAGTGTGTAAACATTCTCTTTCCTATGGGTAGAAAGAATAAACTCTTCCTTGGAATTGTGTACTAAAGACTTGTCATTCCTAAAATTTACAAGGTAACCTTCATCACATAATTGACTTATGCTAATAAGGTTTTTATTAAGACCCTTAACAAATAAAACATTTGAAATTAAAGTTTTTCCAAGAAAAACAATTTTACCTATACCAATAATCTCTCCCTAAGCATTATATCCGAAAATTACTTTTCCTCCCTTTGTCTTGATAATATTTTCAAAGAAGTTTTTATTACCAGTCATATTCCGGGAACATCCACTATCCATGTACCATGTATTTTTGTTGGTACTATCTTTACTTTCCTGGAAACAAGAGTGTTAGACTTTCAAAACCCAAAATTTCTTGGATCCAGAAACTTCAGAAAGGAAAATTTTTTGAATCCACATTTTCTTTGAAAAATAAGCTTTATGAAAATATAAAGATGGATTTTTATTTAAGGAACATTTTTTTCCCAATTCTCACCACACTGACACTTAGTGAAGAATTGAGCACTTTGAGGAACAAAATAATTATTACAAAAAAACGGTTTTGATTGAGTATAACTAAATCCAGAATTATTCCTTATAGGTCAAATTTGGGAATACATCTTATCAAAATTTTCCTTACCTAAGCTAATGTTTGACAAACAATTCCTTAAGGAAAATATTTATGACTTCAGTCTAATAACTTAGTTTTTATCCTCAAAAACTTTAGTTTTATCACTAGAGTTAGTCTCGAAAACATTTTTCTTAGAAATTTCTTTTTCTAGATCCTTATAAAGTTTATCCTTATCAGAATTAACTTCCTCAAGGTTTTTTTAAATACTTTCAAAATAAAGGGTTTTATTATCAAGATATTTAGAAAGATATGATATTTCCTTAGTAAGAATAGAAATCCTATAATTTTCCTTATCAAACTTTTTCTTAACTTTAGAGTTTTCATTCTCAAGGAGTTTAGCAAACCTAGAAACTTCTTCATAAGTAGGTAAAGTGTTATATTCATCAGAAGAATATTCTTCATCTAAAGATTCATAATATTTACTATCACTATAATTAGAATTCAAGGATATATTGGTTATAGATTCATCATTATGTACCTTATCCATTAAACAATGATTTTCAATAGGTAATCTGGCTAGTGAACCAAGATTCTTATAACCAGAAGATTTGTACTCTGAGGATTCTTCAGAAGAGTCACCACCACTGGCACTCTAGGTGTCATTGGCTTTCAAAACTTTCTTATATTTATAATTGTGTTACTTCTTTCTATTCCTCTCATAATGCTTTTTCTTTCTGTATTTAGGACAATCTTGCCTTATATGCCCTGCTCTTTTGCATTTATAACAAGTAACTTTAGAGTCTTTCATATCCTTTCTTTATTTCCTCTTATATCTATACTAAAAGTATTTATTTCCAACTATCTTGTTCATCCTTCATGAAAGATTAGCTAGTTAATTCTTAGAATATTCACTTTCACTTGATTCGGATTGAATAAAAGTCCTATTAGATTTGGATCTTGTAACTATTTCAGGAGTCATGGCTTTGATATGATTTGAAGTAGTTGTAAAAGAAACACTTCCATTTCAATTATTCTTCTTATTTAGATAAGAATCTCTTTTCATTCTTGTCTCATGTTGAAGAAGAGTTCCAAAAAACTCATCAATAGTAATCTATGAGACTTTCCTATTCTCATCTACAGATGTACTCTTGGATTCCCACTCATTAGGAATGATATCAATAATCTTGTATACAAGTGCCTCATAATCTAAACCTTTTTCACCCATAGATTGTAAACTGTTAACAATGGTCATAAACCTTTGTTGTACCTTACACATTGGTTATCCATATGGAAATTAAAAACCATGATATTCAGCTTTGAGCATAGCTCTTCTAGTTTCAATAACTTTGTAAGTTCCAAAGTGAGTTACTTCAAGCTTCTTCCAAATACAATTTACATCTTCATGGGAAGAAATATGGCTATATATATTCCTGGTCATGGAACACAACAAATTATTGTGTACCTTATAGTTAAGTTGATATTCTGACTTTTCTTGATTATTAAAAGTTCTGACTTCCTTACCAAGAATCTTGTAATCTCCAGTTAGCATTACAAAGTTGTCTACTCCAGTGTTAATGACAAAAGTCTTCATATGATCTCTCTAATATTCATAATCATTCCCATCAAATATAGTTGGTCTAGTAGGATTAAGATTTTCAATCAAACCAACATTCATTCCTGCCATCTAAAAGAAAATATCTTTCCACAGAATCTTGTTAGTAATAAAAGTTTGTAAACTAGGATAAAAATATCCTAAGCAAGGAAAATATAGAACAATGAAAACTTCAGTAAGAAAACTTATACGCGAATATAAGTATTTCAGAGACCTCCTATGATACTAATTATAGGATCAAAATATGATGTAGATGCTCAATATACAAGAGGGGGTGAATTGTATCCTTTAAAAAATTCCTTTGGAACTTTTAAAGTTGGTTATAAAACTTTCTATTGTTTAACAAAGTTAAACAAGGTAAATTCACAAGACCTCTTAGTTATACAAACTTTCTAGATTCCGGAAATATGGTTCTGAAAATGAAACTTAAGAAAAGTTTACAAGGACAAAGATTATACCTTAAATCTTATAGAATCATACTAATCATAGTAAAAAAGTACAAGAAATTATATGATAGTTATACTTTCCTTATTAATCAAAATGCAGTGGAAAAAAAACTTGAAACAATACAAGTAACAAGTATGAAATATTTTAACCCAAAGAGTAGGGTATCCAACAACCTTGGATAAAGGTCCCTTGATTTATACTTTCAAGAAAGTCTGTCTTACCCACACCATGGTAAGCCCTCGATAGGAATATCAGAGTATGTCTTGCTATCCCCGCAAGCCCTCGAGCTTCAAGGTAGTCGGCACCTCTGTCTTCCTTATCAAGGAAGTCCTCTAAATTTAAGGTAGTCAGCACCTCTGTCTTCTTATCCTCAGAATCCCTCAATTTCACACAGCAGCAATTAGAGTCACACGAATCAATCTGAACAAGATGTTTAGTACGCACAAACCATGAGAGTCTCTCTCTCTAGAAATCACTTCAGCATGTAATATCTAGAGTTTTAGAAAAGTCATCAAAAGTCAGTCTTGAGATTGTTCAAATGAACTCCTATTTATAGGCACATCTCCAATGGTCAGCTCCCTCCTCCAATGGTCATATTTTTTCTTGAATTTTGGAGGGACCTGTACATGTTTCACTCAAACAATAGTTTGTTATAAATAAAAAGAATGATATTGTTTTATAACTATAATAAGGGTAAGTAAAATATGGTTGCTCAACCAAATCCATTTTTAAGAGTCTAAGGAAAAATATAGTACGGAGTCTAAGCAATTAAACCTTCAAAGTCTATATTACAAGGATATTTGGATTCTATTTTTCAAGGAATTCAGAATCAGAATTCTGTAGACTCCGGAGTCTGAATTCTGAGGAATTCAGAGTCTAAATTCTAAGGAATTCGGAGTCTGAATTCTAAGGAATTCAGTGTCTGAATTCTATGGAAATCAGAGTCTGAATTCTAAGGAATAATGAGTCTGAATTCTAAGGAATTTAGAGTCTGAATTCTAAGGAATTCGGAGTCTAAATTCTAAGAAATTCGGAGTCTGAATTTCATGGAATTCAGATTCTAAATTTCAGATAATTTGGAACCTGAATTTCAGAGAATTTGGAACCTGAATTCGGATCCTGAAAACAGAATACTCTATAACTTGGTATATATAGAATTCTGAGGTTTTAGATGTGAAACCAAATTTTTTACTTAGGAATGAAAAGATTTAGATTTAGAGAAACTAAAATATGAACAATTAAAAATAGGTAAGAATAAATTTTCCTAGGGGAAGAAAAAATTTTCTTATTAAGAAAAATCTTAGGGAAAATGAAATTTTCCTTAAGATAGGGTGTTTGTGATTTTCAAAACATGAAGGAATGGAAAAGTCAGAAGGAAAACTTATTGACTCAACATTAAACACTATGAAATTTATATAAAGTTCCTACTCAACATAAATTTATTTATAACTTCTTAGTAAGTAAGCACTCATTTTTTAGTAAAATCATTTTATTCTTCAATAATATGTTTTATTCGCAAATAGTTTTTTTTTTGTGAGAGAATATTATAAATAATTTTTATAAATTTTAGACATTTTATTTTATAAAATAGGTATCATTTTTAAAATCATCATGTTAAAATTAAATTAGAGTAATTTTTTTAGATATTTCTGAAAAGTTTGATTTTTCAATGAATAGTGAAAAGTGCTGGTTTTTTTGTAAAATCATATTTTATTTTTAAAGTATTTAAAAAATAAAATTATATTATAGATTAATTTTAAATTGAATTATTTTATTTTGATTAAAATAATATAATTATTTTATTTAGAATGAATTTTATACTTGAATTTGGAATCAAAACTTTTTTAAACTTAAAAAGTCATTTTTTAGAAAAAAAAATGTTTCTCATTGTGTTTTGTGTTCTATTCTTAAATTGATTTCTTACACTTATAGAAATTGAATATTGAAAATTTTATTTAATATTTTTAATCAGTATTTCCAAATTTGGTAAATAGTTCCCCTTTATTTTTTGTCAATATTAATAGTAACAATGATAAATAATTATCAATGTGTTAAGGGTCAATTGAGTAATTAAGGTTAAAAATAATATGTTAATGATTAAAAAATTACCCTAAATGTTGTATTTATACTATTTTAAAAGTTTATATTGGAAATTTCCATACAATTTTTGAAAATAAGGAAATATGGATCCATATTTCTTTAATTTTGACCTTTATACAATTTTATGTAAAGAAAATTCAAAAATTTCATTCTCTTTGTTTAATTATATCTAAATGTTTTACATTTCGATAAATAAGGGATATGTTCTATTATAAATTGTAATTTTAGATATAAATGATTTTTTATAATTTTAATTTATTTATAATTTTTATTAATGAAATAATTACCTTAAATTCTTACGCAACACTGATGAAGTATTTATTCATTTAATAGAAAAATAAAATAAATGATTCCAAAAATATTAAATGCAACATAATTTGAATGAATAGTTGTGTTCCAAAAATTTTATAGATAAATTTAACATTTTATAGATGTTTGAAAGTATTATATTTGAATTAATTTCTTGTCATTTTTTTTCAAAGTCAAATTAAATGAATAGTTCCAAAAATAACATTACTCTTATTTTATAATAAATAATATTTTATTAAATGATTTAAAAATATTAAAAATTCTATATTCAGAAAATTTATTAGTATATGATTATAAATATCAACCATGATCCATTTATGGTCCAATTTTCTTTTTATATTAACTATATTAACCACTAAAAAGTAAAAAACATTGTTATCACAGTAATAGACAAAGAGGGTAATGAGGGTTAAAACCAAAAAATAAGGATGGAAAATTTATATAAACTTGTCCAAATTATATTTTTTGAGATTATTTATACTCATAATAATTGTATATTCTAATTATATATATTTTTACCCTTTTTTCATGAACATTAATTAATATTAATTTAATATTTTAAGTAATTCCAAGAGTGTCGCTCCCCTCATTTTTAAAAGGGAACATCCTATCCTATTTTCTTCACACATAAAAAGTATTTTAGTTCATATAGGACCTATCCAAATCCCTTATTAACATCCCTTACCTTGTTCTATATTTATTATGTTTATACTAATACCATCTTTAGATAGATTAAGGTGTAAAGAAAAGAAGGTTGTCTAAAGAATTGGTATAGTTTTTTACCAACTGTTTTAGTATTTTTTTCTTCTACCTCCTTCAAATATCCTTAAACATGATGAAATAATATCAATAGTATCTTATATATACTCATATTTCATTATATTAATGTAAAAACCTATATCCATATCATTTTCTACTAAATATGAAACGAAATCGTCATTTGTGTGTGCGGCGGACTACCGACTTGCGAACTTATCTAATTCATTTTCCATCACCTCCTGTAACGAATGGTTATGATAATGAAATTAATATTTATATATGATATTCATGACATATTTATCATTTTAAAATGATAATGCATCATCTATTTTCTTAAATTTTCATGTATTGAAAAAATTTAATGTTGTTCATGCACACGTGTGGATTGCCACCTCCACGGAGCGATTTGATTCATTTTTAATTACCACATAATATGGATGATATATATAAGTTTATTCAAATAAATGGTGTGATATTTATGATATAATAATAATTTTTTAAAGATAACATAACACTTACCTTATTTCCATCATGATTTTTAAAAAATAGAAATGTTACTCATGCATACATACAGTCAACCATCTTCATGATTGTAACATAGTTCATTTTTCATAACCATATTTCATGCTTGGTTTTAAAATGATAATTTATGTTTAAAAATAATTATTATTTTTTAATTATTATTCCAGGTATTATGGAATAAGGGCCTCTATGACCATATTCATCCTACCAAATTCATTTTGGACATATAATCCAAAATATTATCAAATTGTTTGGTGGGAACTTAATTGATTAAGTAACTGTATATAATATAGTAATAATTTAATTAAAAGGAATAATAAATTTGAAAATTTTATTAATAATTTAAATAATTAACATAATTTTATTATTCATTAATATAAGGAACATGTGTGATAAGTCAGGCTCAAGGTAAGGGACACTTTACTTTAAACACTTTGATTTAAAGGTTTTAAGGGTTTATTTTCTAAATATTTCTATTCCATGTCCATATTCTTAAAATTATTTTATTGATGTAATTATATGTAAATAAATTAATTATAAATGAAATTTTAGGTCTCTTTGTAATTTTTTTAAAGGTTTTCAAAAAGAATATTTTTATATACTTTATATGGAATGTTTTGACATTCTCTACAATAGACAAAAAGAATGTTATATTTTAACATATACAGCATCAATGGTTTTTCCTACCTCCATAACTATTACTTGAGGTTTAGATTCCTTTATAATCTTTAATATTTTATTTAATGAAAAAAATACCTCTTTCACTTTGTTCTAAGAATTTTAAAAATGGGTTTTAAATGGAATTTATATTTTTATATCTAGAAATGTTTTGCTTATGGGTGTAAGGGATCTCTCTGAGCCACCCATTTTATTTGGGTTATGATCATTCTCTCTCTAACTCACTTTATCTCCCCCTTTGATGAAATGGATTGCTTAAAAATTCTATATATATGTCTCTTATATATATACCTACCTCATTATTTCTTCCTTTTATGGGGTAATACATGCCAGGAATTCATTTATAAAATTCCTTCTTTAAGAAATATCTTTTAATTATGATATGCATAAAGATTAAAAAACCCATTTTTTCCATGGGTATTTCTTATTTTTAGGCCTTATGATTTA
The DNA here is from genome assembly GCA_963277665.1 of Viscum album. Lineage (NCBI taxonomy): Eukaryota > Viridiplantae > Streptophyta > Magnoliopsida > Santalales > Viscaceae > Viscum > Viscum album. Next base: position 661,606,954 of record OY728131.1, on the reverse strand, counting down.
TTTCTTTTTATTTCACACATAATCATGAACATGTTATGATGGGTTCACCTAGATAATGCTTCAATGTATTGGTTAAAGTTTTTGTCACATGAGATGTTATATATGGGATTGGGGAGTAAACCTGATCCACAATAGGACTCTATCCACCATGTGATGTTGTGTTGATATTTATTGTCTACTTATGTTTATGTCATTTTTTGTGATGTTTCCAAATTTCCTATATTGTCATGATCTTATGATACCATGTTCTTTATGTTATTATCTCATGTGATTACTGAGAAACTTATGTTTAAAGGGAAGTATGTGATACTTTATAAGGTTGAAATGTATAACATTTTTTGAAAATGTATTCATAAGTTTTTTAATGATCACAAAGGAACCTTTATGAGTTTTTTTAACATTAATATTTCCTATGAAATATTTGAGGAAAATATTTGGGTAGAAAATTGTATTTCTTGGGTAATAAAATGTTTATTTTGTGCCCAAATATTAATTTTAAAAAATTAAAATCTTGTATATGTATTCATAAACTAAAAGGTTTACTTATTTCCTTTTATATGTCCCTCACTAATATTATTTTGCTTATCCTGATTTTTAAAATGTTTTTCACAAGGTTATAAGGATGAGTAGGGAAAAATATGAAGTCAAGATTAAAATTGTGAATATATTTCAGGAAAAGAAAACTTGTTATATAATAAAAGTTTTTTTGTGGGAAGAATGGATACTAAGTGAGGTTTCAACTTTGTGATGTAATATTTATTTATGTAAGGGTGATGTAATAATTATCTAAAACTCTAAAACATAAAGATCCTCTAATGTAAGAGAATAAGTTCTTGATTAAAAACTCAATAATATGTAACGTGTAAGTTTGGGTCCTTATATTCATGGGATTTTACATACTGTTGTATCAAAAATGGATGCTCAGTTCACATCATGGTCCAGAAAAGGGTTGCATAATGCTCTTGGTTCATAGGTACTCTTAAGTAAATCTTATCACCCTCAATATGAAGGCCAATTCAAGTGGATTATACATGTATTATAGGAGATTATTCATACATATATCTTAGATTTCAGAGGATCATAAGAGAAACACTTTCCTATTAATGATTTTACCTATAAAAATAGCTTCCAAGTAATAATTATTATGGATCCTTACGATGATCTATATGGTATTTAATGTCGTTTACCTTTGTGATGGTTAGAGGTAGGAGAGGTAGCACTTCTAGGACCAAGTCTCATTCAAGAGACATTGGGGTAGCTACAACTGATCAGGAAGCATATAGAAATAGCTTAATATAGGTAGAAGTCATATGTCAATCTATATAATCAACCTTTGGAGTTTGAGGTAGGGGATCTGGTCTTCTTATGTATTTTCCCTAGATTGGTTCATCAATAGATTTGGAGGTAAGGAAAGATGGAACCTATATTTTTCAAACCCTTAAATATTTTATAGAGGGTCAATCCATTAGCTTATATATTATCTCTTATTCATAGGTATATTTATATATATTATGTATTATATATTTTTTAACACTTCCATTATTATCCTCACCCATATCATGTTTTTTATCCTAAGGAAGTTGAATTAGAGGTTGATGCTTCATTGGAGGAGTATCCAATTCATATCATCAATCATAGCATGAAGACTCTTTGAGGTATAATGGATTCTCTAGTTCTTGTTTAAGGGAAACATGTCCTTTTTCAGGAGGATACATTAGAATATGATTCTAATATACATTCTCAAGGTCTTGATTTATTCTCTGATTTAGATCAACAAACCTTTAAGTTACAACTCGAGGATGAGTTTTCTTAAAGAGGATAGGTTGTAAGACCCTAATCTTTTTAAGGTATGGAATACTTTAATTTTTATTATAATTACCTTACTTTTAATTTAATGGTAGTTTACAAAAGAGTACTAGAGGTTTCAATATCATTTGGGAAGTTTCGGAGTCATAGTTTTAGTTTTTCGGAAGGCAGAGCAAGGCACACAATTTGTGCATCGTTTTCACTAACCATGAATCTTAGTTGTGTGGATTAAAAAGGGGGAGAACGGTTTGTTAAACCATATAATGGGTGACTATAAATCATGTGAATGACTAAATTTCATTGCAAAGAAATCATTCATGTTTTTTACATGATTTAAAAAACCATGTTTCTAACCATATAGGGTGTGGGATTCCAGACAGTTCAATTTACACGGTTGGCACACAGTTTGGCCAACCATGATACAAACCATGTGCCCAGTTAAAAATAGATAAAACTAATTGTTTCACTTCCTACCTTTTAAGTTTAATTCTTTATTCCTCCCCTCATTTGTTCACATAAAATCATCCATAGTTTTCCTCTCCTCTTATCCTTCAATCTTGGTGGATCTCCCTCATCTAAACTCTATTTCCACTTCTATATGTTTCATTAGATGCATCTTGGTAAATTTATCACTCTATTAACTTCCAATCAAGATTTTACTTTCCATAAAATTATCTCCCTCCAAGTTTAACATAAATATCCTATTTTCAATTATTTTTTCTAGTTCTTAATTTTCACCTATTTTAGACCAGATCTAAGGATGATACCAAATGAGGAGTTTCCCATGAGACCTAGGTAGGCGGTCTATAGGTTTTTCCCAAAAATTCATGTTTTTTATAAAATGTTTCATTGTTCTACACATTGGTATTTATGATCATTGACCCTATAAATTTTATTATTTTAATTTTTTACCTAAATCATTACCTAGATGTAATACGGGCCTCCCAAACACCATTGGTGATTTACAACCTCAACCTAGACTATGCCTTAGGGAGTTTATGGCATAACACCCATGATAACCACACATTTAGAAAACCAAAAACCATACCTAAGGGTGTGTTTAGTGTGTCAATTAAAAGTTGGTATTTATAATATGGTCCTTTGTGTATTTCTTGGGTAACCTAAACATAGTGAATCTAATTAGGGTGTCTTCGATAAATTTTAGAGCCTGAACACCTTAATTTTTATGAAATTTCAAGAGGAATGGACTAATTAAATTGTGAAATAATATGGGTATCATATGGAAAATATTTGAAGACATTTCCAAGTTTTTTATTTGATTTTGATAAAATCCTTGACATGAATACTTTGCTTGTATCTTATGACTTATTACTATGTATTCCTTGGTTAATAATTATAGAACATGGTTACGCTATCAAAGGTGGGTAATTCCTCAAGAAATATTTAGATTCTCCCTTTATAATTCCTTTATCAAACGCATATGATAACACCTAATTTATTAATGTGAATTACAAGTGGTAAACCCACTATGGATCTGGTTAGTTTCTTACTCTCATGAATGCAATAGTTAGTTTTTTTGGATTCATCTGGATATCTAGAAAAACTAATATTCTCTAGATGATCTCTTATGTTCATCTTGATGTCCTCTGATTAGGAACGCCTTAGGTCATAACCTTGTATTCTAATTAAGACCATCCCTAATATTCAAGTATTTGCTTCCTTGGTTTGGTTATAAAATATTAGGAGTAGAGTTCCAAAGGTTTATCACTTGGATTCCACTAAAACCCCAAGATCTAAATATCAAAGATTTATTATGATAAGTTATATTGAAACCAAAAGATAATGAATGCCATGGGCTCTCCATGGATTCAAAATGGGTGTGTTGTGCAGGAATTATTGGAAAAACTCTAAGGATTACTTATCATTATTAATTATTGGATGCCTTAGTTACATTCTTCAGGTCCACTAACCAATTAAAAGTTCACATGATCAGTGACATCAAGATTAGGCCGAAGCAGGTATGATTGGTCGGGTATCCCACAAGGATCTTGAGATCAAAAAGGTTTATATTAAATTATTAATTTAAATTATTATATCTAAAAACAATTATAATTTTAAATTCACAGTCTTTATTTTCATTAGAAATCATTGGTGGTGGCCAACTAAGTTGTACACACACCTTGTTTGGACCGTCATTTAGTACCTGGGAAGATTTCATGGATGTAGGAAAGAAAAGTGACCTACTATTGATTCTTGATTAATGTATTATGTTGGGATAATGGGAGAAGTATATCAATATGGGACTCAGGATTCTCATGGAGATTAAAAATTTTAGCTTTTTTTATTTTTCTTATCCTAGTAATGTTTGTATGACTACTGTCATGATACAATTGACTTATATTTTTCACTACCATGACATCATCTATATATAGTTATATTCTTTAATTACTTATGTATATTTTATTTATTATCTGGTTGGATTGTGTTGGATTAACTAATACAGTGTTTCGATCTAATAAAGAGGGTATAGTATCCTTAGTGTTCCACCATAAACCCTCACTGTTGGTCAGCACCCTCTAGAATATGGGGAGGTATGCTTGAGGACTTATTTCCCAATGGACTGGTTACCTATTAGTTAATTGGTTTGAGGACATCACCCATCCAAATGGAGTAATTTTATATGGTTTTTGGTGGAACATCTCACAAATACTTTATAACGACCCATACTTTACATACATTGTTAATACTTCAAAATTGAAGCACACTTATTACAACATATGACAAAACCACAAAGGACCGTATAGGTATAGTGTATTTAGAAACTGGGAAACATAAACAATTGGTTCATAAATCTTCTACAGTGTATCCCATTTATTTCATCATATCTAGGGTTCCTTATAGCATATTCTACTTAATACCCATCTTCCTGACCTGGGGAAAAGAAAACATAAAAGGGTGAGCTCAAATGCTCAGCAAGGGCAAATAAAGGAAATAAAAATCATATCATATCTTTTTGAAAATCATAACCTGCAAAAGAGATCATAATATCTTATCATGGAATAAATCATAGAAGTGAAAATGAGATCCCCATAATCATAACATGAAACTTTAAACTTTGTGGCATGCACGCATAATCATGGAAAATCATTTCTTGTTAGTCATGACTCGTTGCCAAAACTATCTTAGTGGACAAAGTCCCTTTCTGAACCGAGTTCACTCCTCGTTTCAGTCCTGTATCACTGAACCGAAATAACCTTCCGTTCCAGCCATGTCTATCTCATGAGATATAAAATCTTTACCCAATGCATTGGAGGGAGATATAGGTCCCACCCATCTTATAATGAATCCTTTCTTATGTGTGCCACATAATCATAAATCATACATCATCGCATAACACATGTAACAAAAATGGGATTATTGAAACATCATGACATCATAAATCAATTCATATAAGATAAAGGAATTCATAAAAATAATTCCATCACAACATGATCAAATCAATGTAATAATAGGGATAAAAACAGAACCCTTTATTATCTTATATGGAAAATAATTTTGATAAAATACTTGAACTCCATTCTTGAGGAAAATATCCTTTCTACTTCAAAAACATTTTTCCTTTCATAACATGTCATACGACTTTAAAATAAAATAATTTGATTAAAAATAAACTTGAAAACTTGTAAAGGAAGCTTCTGGGAAATAATGTTTTAAAAAGCCATTCATGTCGTATAAGTTAAAAAAAACATTCTTCGTACTTTTGTCGGAAAAGTCAAAAAGTACCTCGTACGAAAAATGACAAAAGATTCCGTTCATACATATTACTAAAAACTCACAGAAGGGTAAAAATGGATTTAAAAAATTGTAGGTGGATGGAAATAATATTACATATTGATGAAACCTGGATGTGGATGATAAAATACACCCCAGTAAATACTTACGAATAAACAATCTCGGATAAAAATGAGATTGTGATATTTCCCTTACCTTAGGTCCGATTTGCTTTGTACGTGTCCGAAGCTCCTGTATAATGGTTTAAATAATGTTATTGACTTATTCCAGAATCATACATATTGATATGATATCATATATGGTCATATTCTTAGCTTCTTATTAGTAATATTTCATTGTTACTTGTTACTCGGGTCTTTATTGCCTTTTGTTCTTATGCGTGTTTTGTCGAATAAATTATTATTCTTCTTTTAAGGTTATAGATACCTTATATCCAGAATGGTATTAGTGTAACATATATCATATTTATTCATTCAATTCATTTATATAATTACTATGTAATGATGATCATGTAGAACGACTCGCATCTCATCGTGGAGACGGTATTCCGTACGTACGCACGAGTGATGATATCATACCTATGATCGTGGAATTTTATTGGAGTATATATATATATTATTTCAGTATCAATATTAATTAATAATAATCATAAATATTTACTCATTACACCATTATACCCATCCTTGTAAAGTGATGGTGGAAAATAGATTACACCACGGCGTGGAGACGGTATTCCGTACGTACGCACGCACGGTGATTTTATTTTTCCGTAGGATGGATAGAAGGTGAATTAGGGTTGTTTCATATTTATAATAACATATCAGTATGTAAGTAATACTGATGTTATTACTTTATCATGAAACAACTAAAGAAGAAGAAGTTGAAGAAGAAAGAAATTGAAAAGATCGATAATGGATATTACCTCTTCTTTGGAACGCCTCTTTGAATCCTCCACTTAGGGAACTAAGATTGGTCTTTGAAGAAGACCAGGACCTCTAGGATTATTCTAGGGAAGTGGATAGGATAAAATGGCAGGGGTTGGCCGAGCTTGAGTGCTCAATTTGGTGTGAGGAGGAGGGGGAGGAGGTTCCCTTTTATAAGGGAGGAGAGGGGCACCTTAGGAATATCTCAAAATATTATTTTATATTAAAGTCAAAATCGGTTTATAATGGTTCCAAAGGCTCTTATTTCGAAGCTAAAGTGGGTAAGGGTCGAAATCATATCAACCAATAGGATTTAGACAAGTTTAGGGAATTATTTTAACCTTATCAATTAGATTTAACTCTAAGTTAAATAATTTAACTTTTACCGTGTCTTTTTGTTTTCTTTCACTATATGGTTAATACACTTACTATAACATGCCAAACGAACCCCAAATTGTTTATTATTAATATATATATCCTTATCTAAGTCATTTGGCCTAACCTTAGATTTTTAGGAATAAAATAATAATTAATAATATAATATTTGATTTAAAAACTATTTTGTGTCAATTTTGACACTATTTGATATATGATTTTTGTGAAAGTCATAACAGAATTATATGTTCGAACCAAGTTGATTAAATCAACACTAATATATCCTAGTAACCTATAAAATTAGTGTAATTCATAAAAAGTCTCAAATTACATTTATTTTGGTGTTTATAACATCAATTATGTCAATATTTCATAAATAAGATAATTACTGCATCATTGTTGTGTCATAATTAAATTAAATTATTTAACGTCTAAAAATTATAAATAAAATACCATTATTTAGGAAATATTTTTAGATTTCTAATGAATATTTACAATCGAATTTATCTTATGTATAACCCCATATTAAAAATGATTTACTTATTAAACTTTGATTTTAACTATTTTAACCCTTCTTTAAATAAATTAATAATAAATGTCCTAATCTAATCCAAGTGGGCCTAAATGGTCATATTTTATTCCTAAGTTTGTTTTTGGTCGAATTACACTTATCCAATAGAATTAGGTCATGTGTTAGTGTAATAGTAATATCATATTTACCCTTAGTTACCCTATTTACTATTAACCGCGGTAAAAAAAGTAAAAAGTTATTATTCACCAAAAAATTATTTTTATCTCATTGAACCACATTTTACTTACTGATATCAACCGTGTCTATCGGATTTTCAAAATTCCACTCACAGAAGCGGTAAAATTAAGTTTTATGCAAAATTCAGTTTTTAACCTACCACTTAGTGGTTTCACTATTCATCAAAAATTGAAAGTTTTCAGAAAAATACCAAAATTTCACCCTAGGCTAATTTCGATATTCTGAGTCCAAAAATGAAGTCCATTTTAAAAAATAAAATTTATAAAATTTTAAAAAGTGGTTATTACTATTCATAACGGCTAGTTTTAATAGCATATTGTTGTTTAGTGAAACTCGGTATTGCGTACGACGCAAGCTATCGAGGAAGGTCGCGATTGCGTGTAAAGCAAGCCAAGTAAGTGTTATGTAGAAAAAGATTCCTTTGATAACATAAGAGTCTCGGGTGTTACATTCTACCCCCCTTAAAAAGAATTTCGCCCTCGAAATTCGTCACTTTGTAACAAACAGATGAGGATACTTCTCCCTCATCATATCCTCAAGCTCCCATGTAGCTTCTTCAAGTTGGTGGTTCCTCTATAAAACTTTCACCAAGCGAGTGGTCTTGTTTCATAGGACTTTTTCGCTACGATCCAGAATCTCTATCGGTTGTTCTTCATAAGAAAGATCTTGCTCCAGCGGTACAACTTCTGAGCTGAGTACATGTGAAGGATCTGGTATGTACTTTCTCAAGAGAGATACATGGAACACATCGTGAACTTGAGAGAGATTCGGTGGAAGCGCCAATCGGTAAGCTACCTTCCCAACACGATCCAGTATTTCGAAAGGACCGATATATCTAGGGCTCAACTTCCCCTTCTTTCCAAATCTCATAACCCTCTTCCAGAGAGATATTCGTAAGAACACTTTATCACCCACTTCAAACTCTAGGTCTTTTCTTCGGTTGTCGGCATAACTTTTCTGTCGACTCTGAGCTGCGCTTATGTGTTGTTGAATAGATCTAACCTTTTCTGCCATTTCATCAACGAGATCAGGTCCTAATAGCTTTCTTTCCCCAACTTCATCCCAGCAAGTTGGAGTCCTGCATTTCTTTCCATAGAGAGCTTCATAAGGAGACATCTGAATACTGGAGTGAAAGCTATTATTATAAGAAAATTCCACCAAAGGTATGTGTTGATACCAACCTCCTTTGAAATCCATAGAGCAAGCTCTCAACATATCTTCTAGGGTTTGAATTGTTCTCTCAGACTGACCGTCTGTCTGGGGATGATAAGCAGTGCTGAAACTCAACTCTGTATCCAGAGTATGCTGAAGACTTCGCCAGAACTTTGAGGTAAATCTCGGATCCCGATCAGATATAATAGAAAGTGGTACTCCATGAAATCTTACCACTTCCTTTACATATATCCTGGCAAGCTGATCTAGAGAGAAATCCTCTATAATAGCAATGAAGTGTGCAGACTTTGTAAGACGATCAACTATGACCCAAATAGCATTATTGCCTTTGGATGTTTTAGGAAGTCCTGTGACAAAGTCCATAGTGATATTTTCCCATTTCCATTCGGGTATGGGTAATGGTTGTAACATCCCCTTAGACTTCTGTCTCTCAGCTTTAACTTGTTGACAAACCAAGCATCGAGAGACATATTCAGCAACATCTCTTTTCATGCCATCCCACCAGAAGTACTATTTCAGGTCCCTATACATCTTCGTGCTTCCAGGATGAATAGAGAACGATGAACTATGAGCCTCATCCAGCAGCTCCTTCTTTAATTCGGGGATGGGAGGAACACAAACCCGATTCCTGAACTTTATTATCCCATCACAATCAAGGTTGAATTCAGGAACATTTCTCACCTTCTTTTGTAACTCGACATCTTCTTTATGTGCCTCCTTAATCTTCGCATGTATAGATGGTTGAACATTCATTTGAGAAAGATAAGATTTTTCCCCTTCCATTATAATTCCAAGATCCATCCTTTGTAAATCCATAAATATTGGATCTTTTGTGATCCTCATCATGGATAAACTAGCATGGTCTTGTCGACTTAATGCATATGCCACCTTGTTTGCTTTCCCAGGGTGGTAATGGATTGAGCAGTCATAATCCTTAATCAGCTCCAACCATCTTCTTTGACGCATATTCAGCTCCTTTTATGTGAAAATATACTTTAAACTTTTATGATCAGTATAAATATCACACCTTTCACCATAAAGGTAATGCCTCCAAATCTTTAATGCAAAGATTACCACAGCCAACTCCAAATCATGTGTTGGGTAATTTTGCTCATGGATTTTCAACTATCGTGAGGCATAAGCTATCACCATATCATTTTGCATAAGAACACACCCCAATCCCTTCTTGGATGCATCACTGTAGATTACAAACCTTTCTCCACTACAAGGCAGTGTGAGCACAGGTGCACTGGATAACCTTCTTTTCAACTCCTTGAAATTCTCTTCACATTCTTCCGTCCAGACAAACTTAACTCCTTTCCGAGTCAACTTGGTGAGTGGATTAGATAATCGTGAAAAATCTTTTACAAAACGTCGATAATATCCAGCCAAACCAAGAAAACTTCGGATCTCAGTTACTGTTGTTGGTCTTGACCATCTTTCGATAACCTCTGTTTTTGCTGGATCCACAGATATCCCCTCTTTTGAGATTATGTGACCCAAAAATGCAACTTTTTAAAGCTAAAATTCACACTTGGTAAATTTGGCATAAAGCTTCTCCTTTCTCAGGGTCTTTAATATAATTCTCAAGTGATCTTCATGCTCTTCCTTGCTATTTGAATAGACAAGAATATCATCTATAAAGACTACCACAAATTGATCAAGATAGTCTCTAAAGACTCTATTCATTAGATCCATGAAGATAGCAGGGGCATTAGTAAGACCAAATGGCATCACTATAAATTCATAGTGTCCATACCTTGTACGGAAAGCCGTCTTTGGTATATCCTCCCTTTTGACCCTTAATTGATGATACCCTGAACTAAGATCAATCTTGGAAAAGTATTGAGCTCCGCGTAGTTGGTCAAATAAGTCATCAATGCGTGGGAGAGGATATTTGTTCTTGATAGTGATCTTGTTAAGTTCTCGATAATCAATGCAGAGTCTCATTGATCCATCTTTCTTCTTAACAAATAGAACAGGTGCTCCCCAAGGTGACGCACTAGGGCGTATGAATCCCTTATCAAGATTCTCTTGGAGTTGCTTCTTCAATTCCTGCAACTCAATTGGGGCCATTCTATAAGGTGTCTTTGAAATAGGTAAAGCACCCGGTACGAGTTCTATTGAAAACTCAACTTCACGATTTGGTGGAAGACCTGGTAATTCCTCTGGAAATACATCATCAAACTCCCGTACAATGGGAATATTCTTAATCGTGAGTTTCTCACCAACCATTTGAGATAAATAACCTTCATTTAGTGGAATCAATACCCATAAGATGGAAGAAATTTCTACTGGAAGGTTATGTTCATCCTTGCATTGATAGACGATCGTAGATTGATCTGGAATAAGAAATGTGACTTCCCTTCTTTGGAAATTGATATGATCTCCATGTAGAGAAAGCCAATCCATGCCAAGAATCACATCAAATTCCACTAAAGGAAGGATCACAAGATTTGCAGGAAGCACTTTCCCACAAACTTTGATCGGAGAAGAATTATAAACTTTTGATGCGACTGTTGTGCCATTAGGTGTTGTCACAGCTAACTCAACATCTAATTGTTGAGGTAATACGGTGATACCCTTAGAAAATTTTTCAGAAATAAAAGAGTGGGTGGATCCAGAATCAAATAAAATATTTTCTACTTTAGAGTGGATGGTAAGTGTACCTTTCACCACTTCTTTATCGTACTCCACATCACTGATAGAAATTGCATGTGACTTTCCTTTGTCTTTAGCCTCAAGATTTTGTTGACGTCGACCATCATCATCAACCCTTGGATTTGGGCATTGATTGGCATAATTCCCCATCTCCTTGCACTTGAAACATTGAAGTGTAGTAGATTCATTCTGTGTATCCCTTCCTTTGCGTCATTAGACATCTTCTTCCCATTATCACGGCATTCAAATGCCTGATGACCTTCCTTTCCACATTTAAAACATTTACTTGTCCCTTTAAGACAACTCCCTCCATGTTTCTTTCCACACTTTGAGCATAAGGAAAAGCTCATCTTCTTTTCCGTGTGCTCTTTAGATTTTTCTTTGAATTCCATCTTCCTCTTCTTATCAAACCCATGTGACTGATGGGTTATTCCAATCTCCATATCGACTTTGAGAGCACATTGAACGATTTCCTCGTAGCTATTGAAGTCCCTTATGGCTAACGCCCTTCGAAGACTTGGTTTTAAGCCACTAAAGAATCGATCGATCTTACTCTCAGGTTGGATAATAATACCAGAAGCGTACCATGCAAGTCTTGTAAAATTTGCTTCATAGGTACCAACAGATTCATCATCCCTTTGCTTCAGTTCAAGAAACTCTTTCTCCATCTTTGTTCAGAGAATACGAGGGAAGTACTTATTGAAAAATAAGTTCTTGAACTCGTCCCATTCCATAGACTCAATTTCATCCATTTGCCTCGTATTCTTAATAAGATTCCACCATTGATCAGCATATCCTTCCAAACGATACACTGCTAGGATGACTTTATCATGTTCAGAACATTGAAGAACTGAAAATATCTTTTCAGTAGTACTAATCCATTGTTCAGCAACTAATGGATCAGTAGACCCACTGAAAGAAGGTGGACGCTGCCTCATGAAGGATTCAACAGAATGTTGCTCCTTCCTTTGCTCGTTTGGAAGTCCTGCATGATTCATAGCTTGAGAAAGTTGTGTGAGCATGGCTACAAGATTTTGCATTCCAGCTCCCATATCGTTTGGTTGCTCAGGGGGACAATCATTTCATTTCCCATCGCATTCCGCATTAACACAGTTCCTTCGGGTTCTAGCCATTGACTAAAACCAAGAAGAATAGTGTGAGAAACACTAATTATAATAGGAAAACCACATAATCAAGGATAAAATTTCACACTTAAGGTTTTATCCTAGGGTATTCATGGCCATTTCTAAAACACTAAGATTGTGTTCTATGCTTAGACTTATCCTTAGGGTTCTTACTAAGGCTTTCACATCCTAGTTTCCAAAGGTTGACTATACCTTTCCTCTGATACCAACTATAACGACCCATACTTTACATACATTGTTAATACTTCAAAATTGAAGCACACTTATTACAACATATGACAAAACCACAAAGGACCGTATAGGTATAGTGTCTTTAGAAACTGGGAAACATAAACAATTGGTTCATAAATCTTCTACAGTGTCTCTCATTTATTTCATCATATCTAGGGTTCCTTTTAGCATATTCTACTTAATACCCATCTTCCTGACCTGGGGAAAAGAAAACATAAAAGGGTGAGCTCAAATGCTCAGCAAGGGAAAATAAAGGAAATAAAAATCATATCATATCTTTTTGAAAATCATAACCTGCAAAAGAGATCATAATATCTTATCATGGAATAAATCATAGAAGTGAAAATGAGATCCCCATAATCATAACATGAAACTTTAAACTTTGTTTCATGCACACATAATCATGTAAAATCATTTCTTGTTAGTCATGACTCGTTGCCAAGACTATCTTAGTGGACAAAGTCCCTTTCTGAACCGAGTTCACTCCTCGTTTCAGTCCTGTATCACTGAACCGAAATAACCTTCCGTTCCAGCCATGTCTATCTCATGAGATATAAAATCTTTACCCAATGCATTGGATGGAGATATAGGTCCCACCCATCTTATAATGAATCCTTTCTTATGTGTGCCACATAATCATAAATCATACATCATCGCATAACACATGTAACAAAAATGGGATTATTGAAACATCATGACATCATAAATCAATTCATATAAGATAAAGGAATTCATAAAAATAATTCCATCACAACATGATAAAATCAATGTAATAATAGGGATAAAAACAGAACCCTTTATTATCTTAGATGGAAAATAATTTTGATAAAATACTTGAACTCCATTCTTGAGGAAAATATCCTTTCTACTTCAAAAACATTTTTCCTTTCATAACATGTCATACGACTTTAAAATAAAAGAAGTTGATTAAAAATAAACTTGAAAACTTTTAAAGGAAGCTTCTTGGAAATAATTTTTTAAAAATCCATTCATGTCGTATAAGTTAAAAAAAACATTCTTCGTACTTTTGTCGGAAAAGTCAAAAAGTACCTCGTACGAAAAACGACAAAATATTCCTTTCATACATATTACTAAAAACTCACCGAAGGGTAAAAATGGATTTAAAAAATTGTAGGTGGATGGAAATAATATTACATATTGATGAAACATGGATGTGGATAATAAAATACACCCCAGTAAATACTTATGAATAAACAATCTCGGATAAAAATGAGATTGTGATATTTCCCTTACCTTAGGTCTGATTTGCTTTGTACGTGTCCGAATCTCCTGTATAATGGTTTAAATAATGTTATTGACTTATTCCAGAATCATACATATTGATATGATATCATATATGGTCATATTCTTAGCTTCTTATTAGTAATATTTCATTGTTACTTGTTACTCGGGTCTTTATTGCCTTTTGTTCTTATGCGTGTTTTGTCGAATAAATTCTTATTCTTCTTTTAAGGTTATAGATACCTTATATCCAGAATGGTATTAGTGTAACATATATCATATTTATTCATTCAATTCATTTATATAATTACTATGTAATGATGATCATGTAGAACGAGTCGCATCACATCGTGGAGACGGTATTCCGTACGTACGCATGAGTGATGATATCATTCCTATGATCGTGGAATTGTATTGGAGTATATATATATATTATTTCAGTATCAATATTACTTAATAATAATCATAAATAGTTACTCATTACACCATTATACCCATCCTTATAAAGTGATGGTGGAAAATAGATTACACCACGGCGTGGAGACGGTATTCCGTACGTACGCACGCGCGGTGATTTTATTTTTCCGTAGGATGGATAGAAGGTGAATTAGGGTTGTTTAATATTTATAATAACATATCAGTATGTAAGTAATACTGATGTTATTACTTTATCATGAAACAACTAAAGAAGAAGAAGTTGAAGAAGAAAGAAATTGAAAAGATCGATAATGGATATTACCTCTTTTTTGGAACGCCTCTTTGAATCCTCCACTTAGGGAACTAAGATTGGTCTTTGAAGAATACCAGGACCTCTAGGATTATTCTAGGGAAGTGGAGAGGAGAAAATGGCAGGGGTTGGCCGAACTTGAGTGCTCAATTTGGTGTGAGGAGGAGGGGGAGGAGGTGCCCTTTTATAAGGGAGGAGAGGGGCACCTTAGGAATATCTCAAAATATTATTTTATATTAAAGTCAAAATCGGTTTATAATGGTTCCAAAGGGTCTTATTTCGAAGCTAAAGTGGGTAAGGGTCGAAATCCTATCAACCAATAGGATTTAGACAAGTTTAGGGAATTATTTTAACCTTATCAATTAGATTTAACTCTAAGTTAAATAATTTAACTTTTACCGTGTCTTTTTGTTTTCTTTCACTATATGGTTAATACACTTACTATAACATGCCAAACGAACCCCAAATTGTTTATTATTAATATATATATCCTTATCTAAGTCATTTGGCCGAACCTTAGATTTTTAGGAATAAAATAATAATTAATAATATTTTATTTTATTTAAAAACTATTTTGTGTCAATTTTGACACTATTTGATATATGATTTTTTTGAAAGTCATAACAGAATTATATGTTCGAACCAAGTTGATTAAATCAACACTAATATATCATAGTAACCTAGAAAATTAGTGGAATTCATAAAAAGTCTCAAATTACATTTATTTTGGTGTTTATAACATCAATTATGTCAATATTTCATAAATAAGATAATTACTGCATCATCGTTGTGTCATAATTAAATTAAATTATTTAATGTCTAAAAATTATAAATAAAATACCATTATGTAGGAAATCGTTTTATCTTTCTAATTAATATTTACAATTGAATATATCTTATGTATAACCCCATATTAAAAATGATTTACTTATTAAACTTTGATTTTAACTATTTTAACCCTTCTTTAAATAAATTAATAATAAATGTCCTAATCTAATCCAAGTGGGCCTAAATGGTCATATTTTATTCCTAAGTTTGTTTTTGGTCGAATTACACTTATCCAATAGAATTAGGACATGTGTTAGGGTAATAGTAATATCATATTTACCCTTAGTTACCCTATTTACTATTAACCGCGGTAAAAAAAGTAAAAAGTTACTATTCACCAAAAAATTATTTTTATCTCATTGAACCACATTTTACTTACTGATATCAACCGTGTCTGTCGGATTTTCAAAATTCCATTCACAGAAGCGGTAAAATTAAGTTTTATGCAAAATTCAGTTTTTAACCTACCACTTAGTGGTTTCACTATTCATCAAAAATTGAAAGTTTTCAGAAAAATACCAAAATTTCACCCTAGGCTAATTTCGATATTCTGAGTCCAAAAATGAAGTCCATTTTGAAAAATAAAATTTATAAAATTTCAAAAAGTGGTTATTACTATTCATAACGGCTAGTTTTAATAGCATATTGTTGTTTAGTGAAACTCGGTATTGCGTACGACGCAAGCTATCGGGGAAGGTCGCGATTGCGTGTAAAGCAAGCCAAGCAAGTGTTGTGTAGAAAAATATTCCTTTGATAACATAAGAGTCTCGGGTGTTACATACTTCTCATTTCATATTTATTTTATAGGACTCCTCACTAGATCAACTTGTAAGGAAATACATCAAAGAATATTTTAGGATGAATGGAACATCACTATTTATTATATTAAATTGAGATCCAAGGTTTTCCTCTAAGTTCTATATAACTAAAAAATATCAT
Organism: Viscum album; assembly: GCA_963277665.1. Lineage (NCBI taxonomy): Eukaryota > Viridiplantae > Streptophyta > Magnoliopsida > Santalales > Viscaceae > Viscum > Viscum album. Next base: position 661,590,382 of record OY728131.1, on the reverse strand, counting down.
ATTAAAACTGATTTGAACTTTAGTATAGCTTATCACCCCCAAAAAGATGTCCAATCTAAGTGGAGTATCAAGGCACATGAGGAAATATTAAGTTCAAGATCAATAAAATTCAAATTAGGATGGGATCATCATCTTCCTTTGGTATAGTTCTCATAAAATAAAATATTTCACTCAATCATCTAAATAGAACCATATGAATCTCTTTATGAGAATAGATGCAGAACACTTGTGTGTTGGGATGAAGTTGGTGAATGCAAGCGGATGGAGCCTGTAATGGTTGAATAAATGGTATAAAAGTTCGATCCCATTCAACATCACATCAGAGCTAATCAAAGTTGATAGAAGATTTATGCAAAAAATCGTCGATTAGACCAGGAGTTTGAGGTTGGACATAAATTGTTCCTATTCATATATATAAGTATGGGAGTCATGAGACTTGGGGATAATGGAAAGCTAAGTCCAAGGTACATCACTCCCTCTGAGATTCTTGATCGCATCAAAGATGTGGCCTATCAACTAGCAATCCCACCAACCTTGTATAAAGTACATGACATGTTCCATGTATCACTCTTGAGAAATTAAATACAATATCACTCACATGTACTTAATTCATAGGTGATATAGTTGTAAAATGATCTCTCTTATGAGGAGTAGCTAATGAAGATATTGGATCATAGAGAAAAAAAACTATACAACAAGAAAAACCACATGGTCAAAGTAATATAGAAGAACCATAAGTATGAGGTGGTGAAATGGGAACTAGAGGAATCAATGGGTAGAATTACCCTCACCTATTTTCACTATAGTATATAAAATGAAATTTTGAGTATGAAATTTCTTAAGGGGGGCGAATGTAATAACCCAAAAATTTTATCAAAGTAATTTCCCTTCTAATTATATAATTGTGCTATATTTAGTAATATAGTATTATATAAATCACATGAACCACATGATAAAACCAACAGAATTTTATTATATTAATTTGAAAATTAAATTTAGAGAATAAATGTACCCATACGAATTGAAAATATGACAATGGGATAAAAAATAAAAAATAAGATAACTAAAATATGAAAATTTAGATATGCTCGATCTCTAAGAATAATAACACTCTTAAAAAATAATTCAGAAATGAAACAATATATAGTAATAAAATATTAATATTTAAAATGAAAATATATATAAACTTGAGAGAAAATATAAGTGAAGTAAAAATTAATGAAATGTGAGGTATTTATAGAATGTTGGAAACTCATATGGCCATTACAAATCTGACAGTTGGAATAGTAATCTGACCATTAAGAATAGTAACCTGAATATTAGAATAGTATCTTCAACTATTTAAGTGTAAAACAATATTTAGGTATCTTATAAAATGAAATTATTACATATTTATATCATCTTACAAATAAATTAATGGTTTAAAATGATAAAATAAGTGTTTGTATTTTTATAAGACATATATGTTTTATTTTCATTATTATAATAAATATAATGATTTAAAATAAATTTTATTTTCATAAAAAGGTTCTATAAAAAAATATTAATTTACATTAAAATGATAATATAATTTTATGAGACCATAATTAATTTTTTAAAGGTTCGTAAAATTAATCATAATCTTAAAATTGGTATTTTACAAATAAATAAGGATTTTAAATAAAAAATAAATTCATTATATTTAGAAAATAATTTTAATAAAATTTAATTTATTTTTTGAATTTACCCATCAAAAATGGTTAGGGTTCATTTTTTATATTTTTCTAAAATAGTGAATTTTTTAAGAATAGTGAAATACGGCAAAATGAAATATTTTATATTACAAATTAAATAAATGATTTATTTCATATGTGATGATGTAAGTACCAATTATTTCAAACTCACACGTACCATTTACTTTATATGGTTTCAATATTCATCACTATTTGGTATTTTTTAGCCAAAATAATAAAGTAATGAATATAATATTCAAAAAACACCCCTCTTCTCCCCTTATAAATACCAACCCCAATCCTCAAACATTGTAAGCATTGGAAATTTCCAAATTTATATAAAATTATCTTCCCAACCCTCTCAACCACATCCAAATAGTTATAGTCTCACCAAAAATAAAAACCTAAGTGCCTTAAGATATATTTCAAGGGACGACGTTCAAGAGGTAATATTCTCAATCTATCTCTTTTAAATTCATTTCTTTTTATACCTCCTCCTCACATTCCCCATAAAAAATTACATAATAACTCTATTATTATAAATATATGATAATTTTTTCTTGTTAATGTAATAACTATCATCCATCCTCTTCTATTCTCTCTTCATTCTAAAAATGAAAATGTTGTTCAAATTATGGTGGATTTATCACCTTCTTTAATAATGTACTTATTTTTTTCCATCACCTTAAATAATGTTTAAAGAAATGTTATTATTATTAAATATGATAATAATAGGTATATTATGAATTATTTAATTATTTGGTAATGAATTAATAACCTTTTAATTAAATAAAATAAATCTAGTTCATGATGGTTGATAAAACTTCCTAAATGAACTAACAGTGTGATGTTATCATTTTTACTAAATGAATCATACCAATACAAAAACAAATATAGATATTTGGGACCATATAAATTTTTTAATGGAAATTAATATTATTTCAATTCACTTCTATATTTTTATTCCCATTTTACAAGAACTTCGATAATAATCCATAAGTGATCCAACCATGTAATCATGAAATGAACACCCTTGAAAAAACAAAATTAAAATTGATATCTCATTTAAATGGTTGTAAATAAACATAATATAATTATAGTAAATAAAATTTATTTGTAAAAGGTTATTAGTTAATTATTTAATTAATTAATTACTCTAATTTTATTGTTCAAGATGTTAAGTACAAGTGAAGAACAATTCTAAACATAATGCAAGGGATCCCTCATAACCACCCTATTTTTTTGGGTCATGAACTCTATCCCTCTAACTCACTTTATCTCTATATTGGAAATTATTTAGTTCTTATAAATTATGTATATGTGTCTCTTAAATATATACCTATCTTATTCTACCTTCCTTTTATGGGTTTATACATTCCTTAAGTTCATTTTTGAAATGCCTTTTCAAAATCAAACTCCATTAAGGGGAAATTTTATATCCCTTAATCCTTTTTTTGTAAAAATAATTTAAATTATTTATTAACATTTATGATTTTAATAAGTAAAGGAATATTTTATGTATAACCATTTCATTTTTTCAACAGTTTTTAATGAAAACTCCATGTTCATTATTTCTTCAAAATTCTTTAACTAATTCCTTAAAACATCATTTTGAATGTTCATTTTTATACCCAATTCTCTACCCTTTATCGTGAATTTTTTTTAAATGAACACCAAATATGAGACCTATTTTAATTTATTCAGAAATTAAAATAAAAAATATTTAATTCCTTCTTCTCTTTGTAATATTTATGAAATAACCTTTTATTATGATATAAAGTAATATTATGCAACCCATTTCTTTCCATGGGTAGTTCTTATATTTATGCATTACATGTGATTTACATTTGTGGCACACATAAGCATGTAAATGTTATAATGGGTGCAACCAAATAGTGATACAATCTGTTGGGTAATGTTTATGTCTCATGATACGAAATGTATGAGATTACGGGGTAAACCTAATCCATGATGTGATTATATACACCATGTGATTTTGTATTGACGGTTAGACTTGACTTATATTTGTGTCATGTTTTATGTTTTTTCCACATTCCTATGATTCTATGATATTATGATGCCATATTATTTATGTAATTATTCCATGTGATTATTCATGAGCCTTTCCTTATTATGATATCATGTTATATCAATTGACTCCTATGTTATTCTTTTTTATCATGTTTATTCTCTTACTAGACTTTTTATCTCACCCCTTTTGTTTATATATTCCCTAGATTATCCTATGAAATTTTAGGAGCCTAAAATAATTTTGGATCTCATTATGGAGAGTAAAATAAAGATGTTGTGTTTTAGTTTTAATTTGATGTATTATGAACCAATTCTTCCAAATATACTAGGCCTCTCAAACTTTGGTTTGTATTTATTGGGTATTTATGTTAAAATTCATGTAACAATATTTATAAAATAACTTTTTCTATAATAACTATAAAAAATAGTATCTTGAGGAGATCATATGGGTTTGAGTGATGAATATGATACTTTTCCCAACACAAATTTCAAAAAGTTGAAAAATTAAAAAAATTAAAAAGTAGAAAAAGATTGAAAAATAAGAGAGGGTATATCATTCATCATGCTTTCATGATTTTTGAACCTTTAATTTAATCATGGTATGTGTGTAAGATATTATTTGTAAGAGGGGTTTTTATTATAGTTAATTTTTTATTATCATGCCATATAATTTATATTTTTACCTCATTTTTTAGCCTTATATTTTTTTTTTACATCAATACTTAACTACTTGAATCCTTATAATCATTTGAGCCTTAATTTTATTCCCTCAAGATTATTTGTAAATTTTCTCTCTATAGGTTTCATTTTTGAGATAAATTACAAGCTTATATAAAGAAGCATTATTTTAGGTAAGAGCAAAACACCGTTTGAATTTTGTTATTTTGAGTGATGAGTGAAAAAAATTCAAAGTGAGTTAAATTAAAAGTGGAATTTGAATTATTGATGAATTTAAAAATATGAATGTATTAGGAGAAGTAATATCATTTAACAAGATAAAAAGTAAAATATTTTGTGGAATTTTTTCTTTAAAAAAGGATGAGTTGAAGAAATTTACTTTTTCAAGCTTTAAAATATAATTCACCATTAATAATCAATTAATTTTGTTGACATTGATATTTTAATCATGGTAAGGTGAGCTTCCTTTATAAAATTATTAAGATCATAACCTTAAGGTTAAGTAAAAATCTAAGTGTGGGGGGATTTAATAAGTATAATTCCTGAATAAATTTTTTTAGGATTTAATTTAAATTAATTTTTAAATTTATCTAATAATTTGTATGAATTATTTAATGATTATTTAAATTGTGGGTAAATAATAATTTGAAATAATTTTTGGAAAAATAAACAAAAGGGATTTAATTACTTTTAATTTTAAATAAGGTTTTTTACTCTAAAAATGTTTATTTTAAAGATGTAGGGGTGATGTAATTTTGAGGAATGATAAGATAATGGATAAAAAAATATGGCCTATGCATGGTCACCCCTCAACCTGAGGGCATGCCGCATAGCTAGACAATCTCCCAGGGAATACTGAATGATGAATGGCAAAGCCCCTATGTAGGTTGGTGTAGGGGAATGCAGGTTTCCATGTGGGAAGGGGAGAAAAAGTCATTCATGGTGAAAACATCTAGGCATGTGTGCAAGTATTGATTGGCCTCTCAGTGTGGGGCGACACAATGACTAGTGTGTGATCGATGGAACCCCTTCAGACTTATTCTAAATAGTGAATGCTACATCAACTTATATTAAGTAGATTCTAAAGTATGAACACTCTGATGTGGGACTATAAAAGGTAACTCACTATTAATTTTTAATGAAAATTATTTCACTTCACCCCGCTCACTCATCACCCACATCATACACACTTATTTCCCTCTCATCACTGTCACAACCTATTATCATCGAAGAAATCCATTGTTGCTGCTTCCCAAGATTAGAGTCACATCCAAATGTCACTATAAATATTAGGAACTACCATGGATAATCACTAGATCTTGTCACAACCCTTTTGAGTATGAATTAACTATACGCACTATGATGAGAGCTCGATCCATCCACTGTGAAGTTTGAGAGATGATGATAAATCCATTGTAAGAATGATGGACAAGAATGGATGAAACGATGAGTGAAATGGACTTGATGGCCATGGTATCTTTCATGGTTGAAAAATATGTCTGAAGTTTTTTCACTATGTCATATAGATCTCAAGCATGGTTAAGAGATATCTTTGGATCAAGAAATTATAATTGAAATTCTCTGCCAACCATGGTTCTGGATGTGATGGACCATGTATTCTTGGGTGTGAAGAATATTGGAAAACAGCTACCAAAATATGGTGAGAATATAGAAAATTCCATGGTTGAGGTAACCTTATGAGTCTGATGAAGGAGAAAATGATGAATGTGATTCCCATAGAGGATAAACTTATGAATTAGGTAAAAAAATAACTCAAAATGACTTTATTTTCAGTGTGGGGAAGCTCATGGTGAGTGCATGAGAGGGAATGAGGAAATACCTAAGGAAATAGACACTAGTATGCTGTGGTGGCAGGGTTTTAAGTTCAAAAATATTTTCCCAGTGAGATTTTAGGAGAATAAAGACGGTGTTTCAATCTAGGTCTTTAGGAACCTGGGGAGGGATATTTTGAAGTTTAAAGTCTGAACCTCAAGGGTTTTTGGAATTCCAATAAATTGGATTTCTTGGCCACTCGACAGAGGATCGGAAACCTGGGGAATTATACTCAGTTAGAGGCTTCACCAAGGAGTTCCACTGTTCTATTGTTGATATGTTATCTCTCTCTTTCTTAGATCTATTTTATTTTCTACTTCCGCATGGATAACATGAGGAGGTAATTTATTTAAGTTCTAAATGATTTAATAGAAGGTAAGTGTGTGTTATTGAATTTATTTTTTAATTTTAATCTTTTTTGGGTTTTTTTATGACATTATAATTGATATTTTTATTAAAAGGAAGAAAGATGCCCCAATCCACACAGAAAGAGAAACACAAAAAAGGGGGACTATGGGGGTATAAAATAATGAAAACTGAGAGAGTAACCAATTATAATACACATTCATTATTTTGGAAAGGACCCCAAACTATTGAAGCGAGTCAGAACATCTTCCATTGGAGCTTTGTGCATCCCATTAGTATTGAGTTTCAACTCGATTCCATGAGGATTCCATTTAACCCAATAGCTAGGAGGAGGGATAAGTAAGGATGATAAATCCTTCCTAGTTCCCATGATAGCTCTGATGGATGGAGCATCATTCCAATAATTTATGATCTAATCCATATTGATCATCGAGTTTCTAGTTCTAATATCAATGGCCACCTTGGAGTTGGGAAGCCCCTCATATTGAGATTTATTTACTACTTTCGAGATACACCATCTTATTATCTAAATAATAATGGATTTGGTATTAATTTATGTTTTGTTATTCCCTACACCCTAAAACCATTGTTTTATGAAATTGGTTTTCATGAAATCTTAAAGGGGGTCCCTATGAAACTTCCAAAGGATAGACTCACATACCTGGACCATTTCCCCTCGAAGAATAGGTGATGAGTGGATTCTTCATTTTGATCATCATAGAAGAACCACTAGGATGCTATATGAATACCAATACACTTAATATTCACAACAGTGGAAAGTGCATTTTTTCTAACACACCACACTAGAAAATTTAGTTTGACCAAAATTTCTTTATACCACAGCACCTCACCCCATTCATCTTGATCGTCCATCACATGAAATACCCTATGATAATATCTCATCGAGAAGGTGCCCATCGTCGCTCTTGTGAAAATACAAGTATCAGGAATATCAGACAGCTCAATTAGATCAAACATGCTCTATTGGTTCAAATCCAAAATATCCTAGATGAAGGTTGGATGATTGCAGGCTTGACAAAAGGAGAGGTCTGGGGTAATACATCCTAGAAATCCAAGTTTATCATCGGTCTAGTTTTTTTTCGTAAATTGATCTCCCCATGTCCAATAATCCATACCATATGGATATCTAGCATGGACATGTGGGGATAAACCATGCACCAAATGGAGGACGATCTGCATTTCGGGGTTTTGTAAATGTCTCTGTATTTTCTAGATATGAAGCAGCCCCAAAGAGACCAGCTTTTCATCACTTCCCATGAAATATTTGCTTGTATAACTTACATGGTCCCCAATATACTATTTACCTTGATTCCTCCTTCCCTCGCTAGTCTAGCCATCTTCTCCTAGGAAGCCCAATGATGCCTCCCCTCTACATGAGCATCCCATATAAAAGCCGCTATTGTTTTCTCCAACCGTGAGATAACTGAGATTGGAACTTTGGTAGAAGATAACACATTCATATAGATGGAATAAAAAACACTATTAAAAATATTTATTCTTACACTGAATGATAAAAAGTAGATCTTCCAGTTATTAATCCTATTTTTATCCTTTCAACTAGACAGTCGAAATGTTACATGTGAATTCTTCCAAAAGATAAAGGTTCTCTGAGGTATTCAGTGGGAAAACCCCTCCTGTTAAATCCAATATTAGACTCTATAGTTCTATCTCTTCTATCCAATAACCTCTCCGATATGAACTCTCTTCTTTTATCATAGTTCACCACCTTCCTACTCCATTTAAAATGTTCTACGATAACACATTTAACCTCAAGAATAGAGTTCTTTCTTACATTGACAAAAATAATTATGTCATCAGCGAGCATAAGGTGTGATATACCTTGAATTTGGTGTTCGCATCGAAACAAAAGGACACTTCCATCATGTAGGCTATTATTTATTAATCTACTCAGAGTTTCCTGCATCAGAATGAAAATACTCAGAAAAATTGGGTCACCTTTTCTTAGGCCCCAAACCAATTTAAAGAATCAACATGTGTTCCCCAAAAAAGAAACAGACATCCATGGTGAACTGAAGAATCTTAATAAAGTGTTTTTAAACCAGTTAGAGAATCCCATAAAGGCAAGTACCATGATAATGAAAGACCACTCGATCTGATCGTATGCCTTATCTATGTCTATCTTTTTATAAATATTGGATATGATCATTTTTTGGTTTAAATTGATGATCATTTCGTGATCCAAGCATATTGAACCTTGATTTAGGTCGTTTCATGTGCATTCTATTTTATTCAAATTTTGATTCCTTGTGGAATGACCATTGCATAAATGAATTGGGAAGTTCAATTAAAGTACTAAATAATTAACTTGAATCATTAATTTCCATTAACTAATTTAAATAAATTATGTTTGAATATGGTTTTGAGACACATAATTCTTTAATCACCTAAGTAGCTGATCATATGAGTGGGGAATTATCAAGTTAGAGAGACAATACCAAGGTAAAGGATTATCTTGGTCCCATATATAACAAAAAAAAGGTTAACCACTCTAATTATTTAATTCACCATCACACACAACCTAGAAATTACAAAACATGGAATGTCTTCTCAATCTAATTTTCCAAAACATTTATTTCCTTACTCTCAATAAATCATTGAATTTCATAAAATCTACTTAAATTTTCTCATGGGTTTAAAATAAAAATTTACAGTTACTATATTCATCTTGTTAGTTATATTTTTTTGAGTCTTTATAAATTTATAAATCTGATAAACCCCACTAGAATTAATGATACCTTCATCCACATAAACTTTCATAGTTTTTCAAGGATGTTCTCTATTATTTTAGTAGATCCATTATTCTCTAATTTTTTATCTTCTTCTTTAAGATTAGTTTCTTATTCTTTCTAATAATACTCAATAAGTGTGAGGGTGTATTCCCTAGAAATTAATATTTATATTCATCTTTGTAATCATAAATAAGTGTTACCTTGGTTTTATATTTAGGTTCAATAGTTCTTTAAAATTGTTCATCGGTTTCTACTTTCAATCAATATTACTCTATGATCATCATCCTCACTTCCTAAAATTCCTTTACCATCTATTTAAAGTCATTAAATCCCCTCTTGAATGTTTCTTCCATGCTTTGGAGGATCAACTCATCTAGACTCAAGTGTGGTTATGAAACTAATGTTTGAAGTTATCACTCACATCTTTGGCCTTTATTTTTTTTAGAATATATATTTTCTCTAACAAGTTTACCATTTGGATTTTCATGCAGACATGAGGCTTCATTTTGATTTTAAACCTACTCACACAACCAAAAACAAAAAAAAATCTCATAAAAATCAACTGAAATAAATAAATAATTTAAACTCAAAAATAGAAAATAATAGAAAATAATTTTTCCTATCTATTAAACTAAATTATTCTTCACTAAGTACCCAAAAATGGCTAAGCCAACCCATATATTTTATACACTTTATTTCTAGATTTATTACATAAAGATACACAAAATATAATCCTATAAAATCGATAGGATTAGTGTCTTTAGGAAATGAGATACATATCACAATAACTTGAAATAGGGTTATAATTACATTATCTTATTACTCACCAACATGCCCTTAAATTACATTGATCTTCTAATTCTGCATGGGATTGCCTAGGAATATGCATAATAAAGGGTGAGTTATAAATCTCGTTAAGGGAATAATAAAGTAATAACATAAAGTAAAGTATTACATGTGAGTCCATAGGCATCACATGGTGACAAAAAAAGGTGACAATCATAATCAAAAAACATCGAATCATGACATAAGATGATAACATCAAGGCATCATAGGAATCTCAAAATAACATAAAATATGACATTATAAGCATAAGTTAGGGAAGATCACCGAGACATCATAATATAGATTAGGTTAAACACACATTACACATTCATGGTGTCTAATTAGATAAAAATAATACCAAATGCAATGGATGGAAATATACTTTTGATCCTGATAGTCATGATCATATCATGTACGTGCATTTCAATGCCACATAGATCATACAAAATAAGAATGTATTTAGTTAAGTTTAGTACCATGATTAAGGTTTGTTGGTTTCATACATATAATTCTCCAATAAGTTAGGGATATGTATAACTAGTTGAATACTCATGGTGGAAATGGATATGGGTATTCACAACACAAAATTTTGGCATAGAAAATCATGGAATAATTTTGGTAGAAAATGGGTGTATATGAAGATTCATTGAAGGGATTAATGAGAGTGAAAGGTGGTCACTAATTACTTAGTAATCATAAGGATATTAAATGTATGTGTAAAAACATATGTTATCATGAATAATTGTAAATCAAAAGACTTAATACAAAGAAAGTACTTGAATAAAGAGAAAGAGAAAGAGGAAGAGAACCCCATACTTGAGAGGATGATTCTAAAATCTTGGTAGGAGATTATTAAGATATTAGGAGAAACTTGGGATGGATTTGGATAGGTATAAGAGGAGAAAATGGAGGTTGGGTGGGTATTTATATCAAAATAAATAGGAATTATTTATTAATTTCTAAATATAGGTTTTTTACTCTTATTAACAAAATAATCAAAACTACAAACCTTCCCTTGGTATTTACCCATAATTTCAACCAAATAGGACTATTTTATAATATTTATTTAGTTTAAGAATATAAATAATTAAAATAATATCATTCATGATGTGGAAGTGGGTCATGTTCATAAAGAATTATTTTTGAAACCTTAAAATATAGTATAGATTTTGGAGGATTCATTATAGGTTTTTAAAATTAATCAAAAAACTTATTAAATGCGTTATTTTAAAAGTAAAACCTATTTTTGGTCATGTATTCCTTTTATAGTTTTTATTATATCATTTTTTCTATTATGATGTCATAATATATACCATATATTTATACCATATTTAATTTTTACCCAAAAATTCAATAACCTTGGAAAATTTTGAAAAAAATACCATTGGATAATTTTGATATACTGATTTCAAAAATTATATTTATTTTACCATAATAATTTTCAAAATATAAGAATTTTCACTTTTAAATAAAAAATTCTTATTTATTTAAAAATACTAATTTTATGACTCAAACTACTTTCTAACTCTTATAAAAATTACATGGGACTTTATTAAATTATATTATCATTTATATTTAAATAAATATTATTTAATTACACTATTCCATGAAAATAAATTTTATTTAAAAACCCTTGGATTTATCAAAAAGTGTGTTTAAATTGAAACTATATATTTTCCACAAATTAAAATTTTGGTTTCTTCATATCAAAATATAATTTTTATAAAACTCATCATAAAACTATGTATATCTACAAATTAATAATTAAAATGGGTCAATATAATCATTATTTTATTAAAAATAAAATATAAAAATTCATACTACTAGGGTTTAGATATGTAACCCCTTATTGCATCAATGCACTCCCTAATGGTTAGGTGTGTGATGGTAGTACCTTCTTGGGTGGTTTAGTGAACCTGGTTTGGGTGGTGATCGCTATAATCTTGAACTTCTCCTCTAAAAAAATTTTATCAAGTTTAAATTATTAAATCCTGACATGGGATTGGTTAAGAAAAAACATTAATGATTTTATCACTCTTGTAAGCTCCAAAAAAATTGATTTATAAGGCATGATCCAACTAGTCGATGTCATCGCTTCTTCCTTTGGTGTTGATTAGGTTTTATTATAACCCTTAATATATAATAATCCTAACAATAACTATAGAATGGCTATGTTAACAATGTATATGATATTTAATGGTCTTTTAATCCCTGTATATTAATTATTGATATATTTTATAATGGTATAAAAAAATATAGTACATGTGTTTTCTATAATAACATTACTTAATAAGGCATTTATTCATTTAGAAATGAATTTCATTTATAATAGTCTGGGTTGTTAAATTATTACCACCTTTATAAATTTCACCCTATAAATTTCATTTCATACACTATAATAGATTAGGGTACTTTGGTTTTATCACTTATTATATTTCCCATGTTGCCTCTTCAAACTTGTGGTTCAAATAATGTACTTTGAACGGGTGAGTTGTATTGTTTCGTACAAATTCTTCTCTATGATATAAGATCTTCACCATATGATCCTTGTAGGAAATATCATTATCCAAAGGTACCAGCTCTAGATTCAGTACATATGAGGGTTCTGGTATGTAATTCCTTAATAGGGATACATGGAACACATCATGTACTTGAGATATGTTAGGTGGGAGTTCCAGTCAATAGGCCATAGATCCAATGTGATCAAGGATATCAAATGGAAAATATATATCATGGATTAAACTTTACCTTATCTCCAAACCTCATGACTTTCTTCCACACTGATATATGAAAAAACACCTTTTCTCTTACCTTAAACTCTTTAACTTTCCACCAATTGTCTACATAGATTTTCTGTTGAATTTTCAGGGATTTCATATAATGCTGAATAGTTTGAAACTTTCTTGTAATATCTTAGATGATATTAGTTATCATAATCTTCCAAACTCTAACTTCATCCCAAAATGTTGAGTCTAACACCTATTCTCATACATATCCTTATAAGGTTCCATTTGAATGCTTTAATGAAAACTATTGTTATATGAGAACTCCACTAGGGGAAGGTGTTGATCCCAACATCCTTATAAATTCATTGAATAATATTTCAACATATAATCAAGAGTTTTAATGGTTCTCTTAGTATGACCATCCATTTGAGGGTGATAAACAATGCTGAAACTCAACTCTATATCCAACTCGTATTGAAGGATTTTATAAAACCATGAGGTAAACCTATGATCTATATAAAAAAATGGATAGTGGTACTCCATGAAGTATTTCCACTTATCTTATTTATATCTTAGTGTTTTATTCAAGAGATAAATTATCCTTAATAGAAATGAAATGTTCTGACTTTTTAAGGTGATCGAATACCACCCAAGTGGTGTTATGGACTCTAGATATCTAGGGGAGTCCTATGAAAAAATCCATGGTTTTGTTTTCCCATTTCCATAATACTATGGTAAATGGTTTCATCATATCATTATAATTTTTTCATTCAAACTTGGCTTGTTTTCATATCAAGCATTGTGATCTAAATTCTATAATATCCATCTTCATGTTATACCAAAGGATGTTTTTCTTCAAATCTCTATCATCATAGTGATTCCTGGATTAATAAAAAAGGGTGATTTATGTGCATCATCAAGAATTTTCCTTTTTATTTTTGGTTTTAATGGGACACATATCTGAGTTCCAAACCTTACAACTCTACCTATATCAAAGTTTAACTTTGGAATATTCACTAATATTCTCGATATCTTTTTACTGTCTTTTTAGGCTCCCTTGATCCTCTCAATAATTGATGGTTTAGTAGTTATTTGAGTAAGATATGATGGAATTACTTTTATTATTCCCATGTCCATACTTTTCATATACAAGAATATTGGATCCCTTTTAATCCTTATTATGGATAGGTTTGTGGGGTCTTTTCAACTTAGATAATCTCCTACTTTATTTTCCTTCCCAAGATAGTAATAGATTGATTAGTCATAATCCTTGATTGGCTCTAACCACCTTCATTGGAAAATATTGATATCCTTTTGTGTAAATATATACTTGAGTCTCTTATGATCTGTATATATGACACACTTGTCTTCATAGAGATAATGTCACCAAATATTCAATATGAATATCATTGCAGCTAATTCTAGATCATGTGTTGGGTAGTTATGCTCATGGATAATTAATTGGTGGTAAGAATTGGAAATAAATTTGTTTTTTTTTTCAGGAACACACAACCCAAACCTTTTTTGGATGCATCATTCTATATCAAAAATTCATCCCCAATGGTGGGTAATGTGAGCACAGGTGCAGTGATAAACCTCTTCTTTAAATTTTTAAATCCCTCCTAACATTAATTAGTTTAAACAAACTTCAATCCCTTATAAGTTAGCTTGGTTAGTGGTTTTTATAATCATGACAAGTTTCTCAAAAATTGATAGTAGTACCCAGCTAATCTAAGGAAACTATGGATAACTATCTCAGATATTGGTCTGGGCTATCCTTCAATTTCCTCTTTATTTTAGGGATCCAAATATTTCCATTTTTTGGTTATAACATTCCCCTGGAATGTTAATTTTTTTTAAAGAGGGTGTCTTGGCCCAATAGTCCAATATAAAGTTATTGAAAATAGTGAAACTTACAAGAGATGAAAAGAAGTTATCTTGTTACAATCTCTCTCGTAAAGAGGATTCGAATCTAGAGGTAAATAATCAAGCCATATAAGCTCTTTGCTGATTCCTTTGTTTCCAAGACCATCTTCCGCCTTGTTTTCTTCTTGAGACACATGATTGACAATGTAGTTACACCATGAAAGAGTTTTGAGACATTGTATCCATCGTGTAGAAATTAAATAAGAATATCTTCTATAAATACTACTATAAATTTATTTAAATAATCTATTAATACTCTATTCATTAAGTCCATAAAGATAGCTAGATAATTAGTGAGTCCAAATAGAATCACTATGAATCTTAGTGCTCATGCCTTGTATGATATACAGTCATGGGGATGTCCTCCTTCTTCACCATTACTTGATAATAACCTAACTTAAGATCCTCCTTAAAGAATTACTAGGTTGTATGTATTTGATTGAACGAGTTATCAATCTATGGTGGAGGATACTTGTTCTTTATCATGATCTTGTTGAGTTTGTGATAATCAATGCAGAGGTACATTGACCCATCCCTATTCTTGATGAAAATGACTGATGCACCCTATGGTGAAGTACTTGGGAAAATAAATTGTCCATTTATATTAACTTGTAGTTTATTCTTAATCTCAGCAAGTTCAATAGTGTCCATTATATATGGATTATTGGATATTATAAAATCTCCAGGTATAAGTTTTATTGATAACTCAACCTTCCGATTAGTAGGAATACCATAAAATTCTTTGGGGAACACACCAGTATATTCTCTTACAATGGGTATGCCCTCGAGGATGATTATTTTCTTATTCTCAATCATTTGAGCTAGATAATTTCATTCATAAAGAAATAATATATATGCTTGATATGATTATTCCAAAATAGATTCATCCTACTCCTTACACTTTTATAAAATAGAATAGTGATTCATGATACAGATAGTGATTTACTTCTCACAAAAATTAATATTATCTATATTAAAGGAAAACTAACCCATACCTAGAATAGTGTCGAATTTTGCTAAAGGGAGTGATATAAGGTTCACCGGTAAATTCATCCTTCATATATTGATAGGGGGAAGTTAAATACTTGGGATGCGATAATTTCCCCATTTTCTATTTTCATCGTTAACTTGACTTCCATGTTTTGAGGTGGTGTTTGAATAGTTATAATAAAATTTCATGATATAAAAGAATTCATAGAACTATAATCAAATAGTTCCTTTTATATTATTTAATGAATAATTAACGTACATGTCACTACTTCATAGTTAGGATCCACCTCAATAGTTGTGATGGAATATATATTCCCTTACTCTCTTGGTCTTGGAGGTTGTTGTTTCTAGTTATCTTTGACAACCCTTGGCATAGTTCATTGGTTTGCATAGTGCCCTTGTTCCTTGTAGTTGAAACATTAGATAGTATGGTGATGGTTGACTTTAACTTTCCTTTCTTACATTGCATCAGTGGGTTTCTCCCATCAAAATTCTCTAGTTTGGTTACCCTCATTCCCACACATAAAGCATTTTTTTGTCCCCTTCAGTCAATTTTTGATATGTTTCTTCCTATACTTTTGAAAAGCGTGAAGTTGGTCTTTATTACCACAAGAAGATTTCTTCATTGATCCCCCACAATTAAACTTCATTCTCTACTTCATATCTCTAGTCTCATAAGACCCTTGTGATTTTTCAATCTCTACTTTGACATTGAGGGGACATCAAACAACTTATTCATAGTTTTTAAAGTCTCAAATCACCAATTATTTTTGTATATTCATCCTTATACCACTAAATAAGAGATCAAAATTACTTCTAGGGCCAATAAAAAATCTTTTGGTGTATCATGTAAGTCTTGTAAATTTTTCCTCATATTCCCTAATGTATTCATCCTCCTTTTTCTTGAGGCCAAGGAACTCCCTCTCTATTTTATTTCTGAGAGTACGAGGAAAATATTTATTGAAAAAAAAAATTCCTAAATTCTTTTTACTTCATATCTTTTATTTATTCCTTAGGCTTCGTATTAATGATCAATATCCACCATTGATCAGTTTATCCCTCTAAGTGATATACATCTAACATTATCTTCAATTACTCAAGGAATTAAAGGATAGAGAATATCCTTTTAATGGAGTAGATCCATTGTTCTATGATTAAGAGATCAGAAGATCCACTAAAACTTAGAGGCATTTGTCATAAAATGGAAACAATTGAAACTTTACCATTCTCAAGGGGTTCTGGGTGTTCCTCCTAATTCAAGTTTATATCCAAAACATAATTTAATTAAGTATTTTTATGAAGTTATTGACTCCTACTCTTATCGGGTTGGGAATTTCATTTGGGAAGTCATCACATTGGTTATTGAATCAATTCTTCTTATCTCCAACTATTGACTAAAAAATAATAAAATAGGAATGATAATTTTTAAAATATTAAATAATAAAAGGGAAATTGTGAACACTAAAGGGATAACCTATAAATAACATATATTCCTTAACCCATGAACTTCTAGGTTTAAATATAAGATATCCATAGTCAATTTCCTAACATTAAATTTTATATTTATTTTTTTCCTTTATAATGGCTTATAAAAAGCATGTGACTGAAAAAAACATATTCCCCCTAAAAGATTATATTTAGGTGTGAAATCTTGGGACTCATTGTCATGCACTAGGAATAAGTTGATTTAATAACTAATTATCCCTTTCAGAGTTATTACCCCTGAGTGCATCTATTCCACAGTAGCATCCATATTCTAATATCCATATAAGGATTTATTTATTTAGAAAACCAAGAACTCTCTAATTTACCAAAATTTAGGGATGTTTTTATCTATTTAGTTTTATCTATAAGGCTTTCACTAAGTTTTTCTAATCCTAATCCCCAAAAAAAAATTGGAACATGATATGATACCAACTAATAAAACTCATACCTTTTATATACATTATTTCATGAGTTATTACATAAAGATAAAAATAATAAAATCCCATAAAATCAATAGGACTAGTGTCTTTGGGTAATTAGATACATAAAACAACATCTTAAAATAGGGGTATAGCAACATTTTTTAAAAACTCCTTAACATGACCTTAAATTCCATTGATCTTCTTATTATGCATAGGATATCCTAGGGACATATATAAGAAAGGGGTGAGATATAAATCCCAATAAGGGAATAATCATGGAATAACATAATGTAAAGTATTACATGTAAGTAAAGAGTCATAAACTGATGAAATAGAAATTTGAGAATCATAATCATGAACGTTAAAGCATGACTTAAGATGATAATATCAAGACATCATGAGAATGTGTCAATAACATAAAACATGACATCATAAGCATAATTCAAGGAAAACTTCCAAGACATCATAACATAGTGCACTTAGGCTTATCACTCGTGCGCCATACATGATATATCATGAAATAAAACCATTACTCAAAGTATTAGAGGACTATATAATCATGGTCCCACCCATCATAATTGTCACGACTCGTCCCCTAGGTCATGTGTCATAACTACCCCAAGACCGCCTTCTATAGGCCAGGGGCCGGAGACTAGCACTGAAAGGCATATTCCCTAAAATGGGAAGGCATTGCCTTTAAACCTGTACAAACACACGGTCTGAGAACACAAAAAGAAGCAATTGTGAAGTAAACTGTTGCAGTAAAAGAGTGATAAAAGTAAAAGGGTCCAAAATAAAATCCCAACTATAAAAGTACAAGTACGACTGAAGTTACAGTACAACTGAAAGGAAAAAAGGAAAACAGCTATTGGTTCATCCTTCGAGGTTCCTACCTAAAGGGTAGGTACAAATCGCCTCCACTGCACTCCACATCCGCTCATCTCCTCTGTGTCACGTCACGTCGAACGGTCCACCTCCGAGCACCATCCAGTCCTGGCTCCCTCAGCCTTGATCAATGTAGCACGTCGTCTTCACAAGACACAATAAGGTTCGGGCAAATCCCGTTCAGGGGTGAGTATAACGATACTCAGTAGGGACCCAGAGACCCCGAAGGACTCCTAGAGTTCCACAAATAAAAACCACAGGGTAACACCACGAAGGTATATTACCACACAAGTAAAGTACCACATAGCATAACCTCAAACACAAGCACAAGGTAATGACAGCTCACACCAGGATTTATTCTAGGGGTATTAACAACTAACATCCCCAGTCACAACATCGAACGCCTCGGATGCTGAAGAACTCCTCCTCTATCGAGTACATTGGGCATGTCGGGTCACTCCGAGCCGCTTCCCACTAACCTTGAACTGCTGAGGTACTCCTCCCCATCGCGTATTGTGAGTATGTTGGATCACACAGAGCCACTCACCCTCATCGTGGTCTGCTAAGGTACTCCTCCTCATTGAGTACCGTGGTCGCTCCCCACCGTGGCCCGCAAAGTCACACAAAACAAACCACCCCCATCGTGGTCTGCTAAGGTACTCTTCCCCATCGTGTACTGCGGTCGTCGAGTCACTCAGAGTCGAAAAGTCAGCAGTCATCAAGTCTTAGCCAGTCATAGGGTTTCGTACGTGGTGCGCTTGGGAGAACCACTCTCCAAGCCATCAGTAGTATCTCAACTAGAACTAAGCCTCAAAAAAACCAATTCTATGATCCGAAAAGTCATAAGGGTTCCAACACAACAGACGGCGCGTCAGTCAGATGCCCGGTCTGTGGATTATTGGCATTTCAGTGTCGAGGACCCGGTTGGATTCGGGTGCGATCCAACATGTCTGAACTCCAAGTTTCTCCAAAACTCTCATGGAGTAGCAAAAAAGTATTGTCTCTCTCTAAGGGTCCCAAATCTTTATACGGTTCGTCAAACGGGTGTCCGGTTCTCAAGATAAGGTCCTTTGAGTGTTTCTGGGCCCGGTTGGGCCCGGGTCCGGTCTGACCCGGCCGGACCGACCTAGCCCAGTCTGGGTTGGTCCAAAGTGGACTTGGATTTCTGGTCCGATGTTCAGTATCACCCGCAAGGGTGTCCCAGGCCGAATAGGGCGGATCGGCCCGAATAGGGTAGCCCGGCTCGCGTGGGGCGGTGACCTGCTAGGGCGGCGCCCCAGTCCGGGGGCGGTGGCCTACTAGGGCAGCGGCCCGGCACGCGTGGGTTGGCGGCCTATTAGGGAGGCACCTCGGTCCGGGGGTGGCGGCCTACTAGGGAGGTGGCCCGGTCTGGGGGTGGCAGGCCAGTCTGAGGGCGGCGGCCCGGCGTGAGGGCGACGGTCCAGCTCGAGGGCAGCAGCCTACTCCGAGGGCGGTGGCCCGGTCCGAGGGCAGCGGCCCGACGTGAGGGCGATGGCCCGGCTCATAGACGGCGGCCTGCTCCGAGGACTTCAGCTCGGTCTGAGGGTGGTGGTCCAGTGTGAGGGCAGCGGCCCATCTCGTGGGCGACGGCCTGCTCCGAGGGCGGTGGCCAGGTTTGAGGGCGGCGGCCCAGTGTGAGGGTGGCGGCCCGGCTCGAGGGCGGCGGCCTACTATGAGGGTGGAAACCCAGTCTAAGGGTGGTGTCCTGGTGTGAGGGTGGCGGCCCGGTTCGGTCCGACATTGGGGGTGTAACCCCCCGGTCTCCTGGATTCCCAATTGGCCCAAAGGCCATTCAATTGGCAAGGTGGTGTCGACGCGTGGGCGCCACTCGGTCACTACGGAACCTACCGGAGGTGGGTTCGGCCTCTCTCGCGGCTTTGGTCGTGGTATCTGATCGCCGATGGCACGGAGGTCGCGCCACCTCCCTTTCCATAGCCTGCCGTTGTGTCGGCCACCTCTTTCATTCACCGCAGCTAATGAGTCACGGCCTTCCTCTTGCGGCGTGCGTTGACGTGCTCGCGATCTTCCAAGGTGGTGCAAGGATAGCAAGATAGTGGAGGGCTTTGGATGGTTTCGTTAGGCTCACACCCTCTGTGTTAGATCGTATTATGGAGGATATTAAGGGGTTGAATAATAAATTTAATTAAACAACAAGATAAACCCCACAAAGATTCCTCGCAACAATCCTCCCGCAAAGAAGAATGAATCATGGGTCAACCCGTTAGTCGGTTGACCCATGTTCTTTGTATAATTTCAAGAACGGGGAAGATGGAATCAAAAAAACACAAAAAAAAAATAACCCCCTACCTTGAAACATTAGAGAGCACTCGCAGTTGAGGGAGTCTCGTTGTTCGTCGTCCCTGCAACAAGTTGTCCTCACCGCCGCTCGAACGTCAAACTTCAGTTCGGGGTTTCGATGTCACACGTCACCTCCTACTGAGGTCTTCTCCATCCTCTAAGGGCTCGGCATTATGGAACTCCAACAGAACTTCATTTCTTGGTGAAGTTTGTCTGATACCCCTCCCCCAAACTCTATATTTATAGGAGATGGGGAGAGTAAGTAACGACGTGGGGAGTTAATGGGGATCATAAATTAAGAAGATTCCTAATCCCCTAACAATGTCGTTACTTAGGATTTGTCAAGTCAAGACATTCATTGGCCTGACTCACCACGAGTCCCACACTCCACTTGTCCGTTGGTGGAATAGAAATAAAATAATGAGATTATTTTATTTCATTTCTTTTAAAATCCACAAAGATTAACTTCTTCTCTGGACCTACTACGGTCAAAGTAAAGCTTTCCTTAAGCGAATCCCGGCACTGCAGATTCAATGGTTCCCTTGGATTTTTAATCTAAACAATGGTTCAAAAGTTAGAAAATGCCTCTCACACGTCTATTGAACGTACCTGAAAAAAAGTTCATAAATTCATTTCGGGCACACGAGGTTTCGGAATCATGTGCCGTCAATTTTCGCAGACTCATAATAATTCCATATAATTAAAAAAAATTACATTGAAAATCCATGTCTTTACATTCTCCCCACCTTAGGGATTTACATCCCTGAAATCCACCACATGGAATAAGGAAATAAATGGGGGTACTGAGCACGAATCTGAGCCACCCACTCCCATGTTCTCTCCTGGGGGTTCCCATGCTGCTAGTGAACACACACCAAAGGTATCGACCATCCAAAAAGGACCCACTCCTATCAATCCTCAATATATACTGGAACCTCTGTAAACATCGCCCTATCGTCTAAGTCCATCTCACCATGGTCGATGACGTGAGATGGGTCATGCACGTATCTCCTCATTTGGGATGCATGGAAGATGTCGTGCACATTCTCCAACTGGGGTGGAAGTTCCAAGTAGTATTCCACCTTTCCTATCCTCCGAAGTATCAAAAATGGCCCAATAAACCTCAATCATAACTTGTCACCTTGGACAAATCTCCATAGTTCCCATCAAGGAGAGACTCACAAGAAAACGTGGTCTCCCTCCTAGAACTCCAGGAGTCTCCGTCTTCTATCAGCATATGACTTATGTATGTTCTGGGTAGTCTCCGTCCGCTCCTAGATAATCTGCACCTTCTCATTAGTAGCTCGTACCAACTCTGGACTCATAAGTGTTGACTCCCCTCAGACTGTCCATCATAGAGGTGATTGGTAGGGTCAAACGTATAGGGCCTCAAATGGTGCCATACCGATGGTGGAGTGATAACTGTTGTTGTATGTTAACTCCACCAATGGAAAGTGATCCTCCCAACTACGGCCAAAATCTAGGACGCATGCACGAAGCATGTCCTCAAGAATCTGAATGGTCTACTCCATCTGACCATCCATTTGAGGATGAAAGGCGGTGCTCAAATGTAGCTAAGTCCCAAACACCTCCTGCAATCTCTTCCATAACCAAGATATAAAATGTGTGTCACAGTCAGAGATGATTTTCAATGGCACCCCATGAAGTCACACGATCTCCTGTACGTAGAGGCGTCCTAACCCCTCTACTGATCCCTACACTCAGATAGGTAGGAAATGGGATGACTTGGTGAGTTGTTCAATGATCACCCAGATGGAATCATGTCCCATGGATGTACGTAGAAGCCTTGTCACAAATTACATAGATATCTCATCCCACTTCCACTTTGGAACCTCTAGTGGCTGAGTTAAGCCTGCTGGAACCTGATGCTCGGCCTTCACTTGCTGACAAGTGAGGCATCATGAAACAAACTATGTCACTGCCTTCTTCATCCCTGGCCACCAGTGCTGATGCCAGAGGCCCTGGTACATCTTCTCCACACTAGGACGTACCACTAGAGGGGACGTATGGAACTCCCTCAACACCTCCCCCCCCCCCCCCCCGTAGCACCACTAGTACCATGGTACGCCCTCTAAAGAGAATGATGTGCTCCCCGCCTTCAGAAAATCCATCAGGTGCCTGCCCTAAGGATATCTGAGCACGTCGAGCCTCATAGTCAGTGTCCCCAAGCTGCACCTCCCTAACTCACTGAAGGATTGGGGGTGTGACTATCATAAACTGGAGGTATACTGCTCCATCTCTATCCACGAAGGATATCTACGACGAGGCTATCTGCTATGTCGCCTCACTCAGCAACTGCAGACCATACCTCCTACTGAGTGCATCTAATACCACGTTCCCCTTCCCAAGAGTATAGACTATCTCAAAGTCATATTCATAGAGTAACTCTAGCCAATACTAATTTCTCAGGTTTAGGTCCTTCTAAAAAAAGATATTCCTAAGACTCTAGTGATCAGAGTAGACTGTAAAATGTTCGCCCATCAAGTAATATCGCCACATCTTTAAGGAAAAGACCACTGCTACTAACTCCAGGTCATGGGTAGCATAGTTCTACTCATGTTTCCTCATTTATCATGAACTATAAGGGATCATTGCTCACTCCTGCATCAGGACACATCCAAGCCCAGTCCCTGATGTGTCGCAGTAGACCACATACCCAATTCCCTCTTCTAGAAGCCTCAAGATGGGGGCACTCATCAGTCTCTCCATCAGCTCCTAGAAACTCTGTTGGAATCTCTCCATACACAAGAAATGTTTCCCCTTATTTGTTTAATCTCACAAGGGTGGTGAAACTCTAGAAAAGTCAGGCACGTATCTCCGATAGTATCCAGCCAACCCCAGGAAACTCGGCACCTCTGTCACGCTCCTGGGTGGCTCCCAAGCTAGAACAGCCTCTATCTTCACTGGATCTACTGCAACTCCATCCTCTGATATGACATGTCCTAGAAAGTGGACCTCTTGTATCCAGAACTGGCACTTTGAGAGTTTATAATAAAGCGGGTGCTCTCAGAGTGTTTCCAGAACCATCTGTAGATGATAAGCATGCTCCTCCTCCATCACTGAGTATATTAAGATGTCATAGATGAACACCACCACGAATCAATTGAGGTATGGCTGAAAGATCATGTTCATGAGTCCCATGAATACTTCTGGGGAATTGGTCACGCCGAAAGGCATAACCAAGAACTCAAAATGACCATACCGACATCTGAAGGTCGTATTCTGCACATCCTCATCTCGTATCCTGAGCTGATGATATCCTAATCGGAGGTTTATCTTAAAAAAACAGTGATCTCCCTTCAGCTGATCGAAAATATCACCAATCCTTAGAAGTGGATACTTGTCCATATTTTTCACCTGGTTTAGGAACAGATAGTCCACACAGAGTCTCAAACTCCCATCTGCCTTCTTAGCGAACAAAATAGGGGCTTCCCATGGAGAAACATTGGGTCTTATGAAACCCTTTCCCTAAAAGTCCTCCAACTGTACATGTAACTCACAAAGCTCTGTAGGAGTCATCCAATATACTGGTGTAGATATATGTGTCGTCCCAGGGGTACAAGTCTATGTAAAATTCTACCTCTATGCGTGGAGTTAGTCCTGGAACATCATCAGGAAAGACATCGACATACTGGTCCACCACTACAGGATAGCTCATACTCTCAACATCAACTGCTCTGAGGGTAAGGCTATCCAACGAATGATTAATCGGTTGCACCCTCCTCTGGGTAATTCCATCATTTGCTTCAAAGGTTCCCTTCTCACTAGTGAAGGAAAACGTGGTCTCATCCGTGCGAACACACCGTACTTTACGCCTAATACAGTCAATCTGAGCATGGAATGTGGATAACCAGTACATACCCAAGATGACGTTGTAAGGCCTCGACGCTGCTACTAGAAGATCTCATCCAAAGCTCTCGCCTCCTAGAGTAAGCTCACACTGCCGGCACCTGTTCATAATCGTCGAATCCACTCTCGTAGGTGTCTCTATCCGTAAGGATCGAGCCAACGACTACACTAGAATCCCCAAGCTCCGAATGAGGGTCACGGTAATAAAAGATTGATTGGAACATGTGTCTATAATTACTGTATCTAAGGTGTAGTAGACATAGATCGTACCTATAATCATCTCCAGAGCATCATGGTCATAGGCCTCAGCTGCCTGGAGCTGAGCTCATCCCTGTCCTCCTGCTCCCTGTGGTCGGGGTGGACCACCTGGCAGTGGTGGCGGTAGAATCTCAAAACGTCACCCACCGCCTGCTGCACAGCTAGCTCCTCTACCACTTCTGCCACCCTACGAGCTTCCTCACTTGAACCTTTTCCTCTGCCTCGGTGGTCCCTCGACCATTTTCTGGTCGTCGGTACGGTGGGTCGGGCAGTCACGAGCCATATGACCCTGCCTGCCGCACGTGTAACATTGTGTGCCCCTCACCTATCTCCCTCTGCCTTGTGAGCCTCGTACCTATGACCATGTGTCCCGATGTCATCCAATAGAAGGTCTAGTCTGCTTGGACCTCTATGTCATCTTCCTAATGCCTCCTTCAGATGACTCGGCTATCTGTCGTCCGGTGGTAGCTCTCGTTGTCGATGCCTGCTCAACTAGGAATCTCTCCACCAAAAGTTCTCGCTCAAGCACCCCATCCTGCGTCAGAATGATGAGGGATACCATCGATGCTCTGATCTCCCGTCGGAGACCCTTCTCAAAGGTTCGGTCCCTAAAGAAAGGGTCTTATACCTTGTCGGTGGAGTAGCGGGAGAGATCAGTGAACCTCGCCGAGTACTGGGCCACTGTCATGCTGCCCTACTGTAAGTGCAACAGCTCCTGTATACGCACAGAGCGTAAGGTCACTGGGATGAACTCTGACCTGAAAAGGCCCTTAAAGTCTACCCTGATGAGGGTCCCCTCATCATGTATCTAGAGCATCAGGATCCACCATCTCCCTGTTGTTTCTTGAAAAAGGTTGGCTGCTAGGATCACCATAAAATCAGCTGGTGTCCCAACTAAGCAAAAAACTATGGCCACAGCCTTCATCCAATCCTCAGCCGCCTGCGGGTCCATCTCGCCACGGAACCTTGGAGGGCTCTACCATAGGAACTCGTTCAACGTTCTCAGTCAGCGTGCATCCTCTGCTGGTGGGGCTGGTGGCAACGGTTTCCCAATAGGAAGTGGTGATGCTGGTACACCACCCGACGGTGCTAACGTTGTGAGAGGGACCTACACCGAGGCCTCATTCCTTAGTGGGCTGTCATTGTACACTCTCTCAGGAAACCTGGGTGTCTATCTTTGTGGAAGCATCCTGAAAAGAAACAGGTGTTCCACAGTTAGAACTTATACCTGGTGAGCTGACTCCAAAGAAATCACAACAAAAACTCCTCAAAAACACACGCAATCAGTGTTTCTATGCATTGAGTTAGAAATAAGAATTCAGGGTCCTGGTGTATGGATACGTCAGTCTCTGCACCAACACTAGACTCCCCAAACTGAAAACCACACTCATAACACTTAACACTATTGCCATAGAGAAAAGATCAGAGCCCTAATTCTTCGGTAAAACTGACTCCTCTAATACCACTTTGTCACAACCTGTCCCCTGGGGTCCGTGTCGTGACTACCCCAAGCCCACCTTCCATAGGCCAGGGTCTGGCGACTAGCATCGAAAGACATATTCCCTAAAACGGGAAGGAATTGCCTTTAAACCTGTACAAACACATGGTGTGAAAACACAACAAGAAGCAACTATGAAGTAAACTGTTGTAGTAAAAGAGTAGGGAAAGTAAAAGGGTCCAGAATACAAGCCCAACTGTAAAAGTATAAGTATGACTGAAGTTAAAGTACAAATGAAAGGAAAAAAGGAAAATAGCTAATAGGTCATCCTCTGAGGTTCCTACCTGAAGGGTAGGTACAGATCGCCTCCACTACACTCCACATTCCCTCATATCCTCGGTGTCACATCACGTCGAACGGTCCACCTATGAGCACCATCAAGTCCTGGCTCTCTCAACCTCGACCAATGTTACATGTTGTTTGCACAAGACACAACAAGGTGCGGGCGAAGCCCATGCAGGGGTGAGTATAATGATACTCAGTAGGGACCCCGAGACCCCGAAAGTCTCCTAGAGTTCCATAAAGAAAAACCACAGGGTAACACCATGAAGGTAGATTACCACACAGGTAAAGTACCACATAGCATAACCTCAAACACAGGCACAAGGAAAAGACAGCTCACACCAGGATTTATTCTAGGGGTAGTAACAAGTAACATCCTCAGTCACAATGTCGAACGCCTCAGCTGCTGGAGAACTCCTCCTCTATCAAGTATAGTGGGCCTACCGGGTCACTCTGAGCTTCTTCCCACTAACCTTGAACTACTGAGGTACTCCTCCCCATCGCGTACTGTGGGTTTTTCGGGTCACACAGAGCCACCCACCCCCATCATGGTTTGTTAAGGTACTTCTCCCCATCGAGTACCATAGAAAATCCCCACCGTGGCCCTCCAGGTCACACAGAACCACCCACCCCCATCGTGGTCTGCTAAGGTACTCCACCCCATTGGGTATCGCGGTCGCCGAATCACTCTGAGTCAAAAAGTCATCAGTCATCAGGTCTCATCCAATCGTAGGGTTCTGTACGTAGTGTGCTTGGGAGAAACTCTCCCCAAGCCTTCAGTCATATCTCAACCAGCACGAAGTCTCACAAAGAAGTAACCCAATGATCCTCCAATTCATAAGTGTTACAACATAATAGATAGCGCGTCTTTCAGATCCCCGGTCTATGCATTATTGGCATTTCAGTGTCGAGGGCTCAGTTGGATTCAGGTTCGATTCAACCCTATCAAACTCCAAGTTTCTCTGAAACTCTCATGGAGTATAGAAAAAGGACTGTCTCACTCCAAGGGTCCCAACACCACAAATGGTTCATCAAATGGGCGTCCGGTTCTCAAGATAAGATCCTTTGAGTGTATCTGGGCTTGGGTCCGGTCTAACCCAGTCAGATCAACCAGGCCCGACCCGGTCTAGGCTGGGACGAGGTGAACTCGACCCGCTAGGCCGATGTCTGGTCCATCCCTCAATAGGGGAAGCTCGGCCCAAATAGGGCGACCCGCAAAGGGGCGGCCCGGCTTATGTGGGGCGGCGGCCCGCAAAGGTGCAGCCCGGCCTGCATGGGGCAGCGGCCCGATCTGGGGGCAGTGGCCCGGCCCGAGGGTGGCGGCCCAGTCTGAGGGTGGCAGCCTACTCCGACTGCGGCAGCCCGGTCCGAGGACGGCGGCCCGGCATGAGGGTGGCGGCCCGGCTCATGGGCGGGGACGTACTCTGAGAGTCGTGACCCGGTTCGAGGGTCGCGGCCTGGAGTGAGGGAAGTGGCTCGACTCGTGGGTGGCGGCCTGCTCTGAGGGCAGCGGCCCGGTCCGAGGGTGGCGGCCTGGTGAGAGGGCAGCGGCCCGGCTCGAGGGCGGCGGCCTGCTCCCATTGCGGCGGCCTGGTCCGAGGGTGGCGGCCCGGCATGAGGGTGGCGGCCCGGTTCGGTCCAATGCGGGGGGTGTAACCCTCCGATCTTCTAGATTCGAAATTGGCCTAAAGGTCGTTTGGTTGGCGAGGTGGTGGCACCGCATGGGAACCGCTCAGTCGTCGCGGAACCCGTCAGAGGGTTAGGTGTGTGATGGTAGTACTTTCATAAGGTGGTTTGAAAAACATGGTTTGGGTGGTGATATCTATAAGATTGAACTTATCCTATAAATGGTTTTTCTTGTGTTTAAGTTATTTAATCTCAACTTTGGTTTGGTCAAGGGTAAATTCATTGTAAAAAAATGTTATTGTTAGTGGGGTTATTTTTTCATTTAGAGGAGGTTATACCCACCTCTAAACACTTCATTAGTGGTTATGGGGAATCACCGCTAAAGTGGTTGCATTATATTGTTAGTGATGGTATCCAAAAAATGCTGGTAAATTTGTATAAGGATTAATCGTGGATATTTTAGAGGGGGTTTAAACCCCTTCTAATTTTACGATAAAATATTCAGAAACTAATATTTAGAAGGGATTTAAACCCCCCTTTAATTTATTTTCTAATTTAGAGGCGGTTGGAAACCACCCCTAATTGAGTTTCAAACACTAATTTAGTGTCATTTTGTAATCGTCCCTAATTCTTCAACAATTTAGGGATGTTTTCAACCACCCCTAAATTTTATTATAAAACTTCTTTTTAATCCATCTAAACACTTCATCAGTGGTTATGGGGAAGCGCCGCTAAAGTGGTTGTGCTATATTGTTAGCGGTGGTATCCAAAAATTATTGGTAAATTTGTATAAGGATTAACAGTGGATATTTTAGAGGGGGTTTAAACCCTTCTAATTTTATGATAAAATCTTCAGAAACTAATATTTAGAAGGGATTTAAACCCCCTATAATTTATTTTCTAATTTAGAGGCAGCTGGAAACCACCCCTAATTGAGTTTGAAACACTAATTTAGGGTCATTTTGTAATCGTCCCTAATTCTTCAACAATTTAGGGATGTTTTCAACCACCCCTAAATTTTATTATACAACTTCTTTTTAATCCCTCTAAACACTTCATCAGTGGTTATGGGGAACTGCTGCTAAACTGGTTGTGTTATATTGTTAGCGGTGGTATCCAAAAATTGCTGGTAAATTTGTATAAGGATTAACAGTGGTTATTTTAGAGGGGGTTTAAACCCTTCTAATTTTATGATAAAATCTTCAAAAACTAATATTTATAAGAGATTTAAACCCCCTCTAATTTATGGGGAACCGCTGCTAAAGTGGTTGTGTTGTATTGTTAGCGGTGGTATCCAAAAATTGCTGGTAAATTTGTATAAGGATTAACAGTGGCTATTTTAGAGGGGGTTTAAACCCTTCTAATTTTACGATAAAATCTTCAAAAACTAATATTTAGAAGGTATTTAAACCCCCTATAATTTATTTTCTAATTTAGAGGCAGTTGGAAACCACCTCTAAACACTTCATCAGTGGTTATGGGGAACCGCCGCTAAAGTGGTTGCATTATATTGTTAGTAGTGGTATCCAAAAATTTCTGGTAAATTTGTATAAGGATTAAAAGTGGCTATTTTAGAGGGGGTTTAAACCCTTCTAATTTTATGATAAAATCTTCAGAAACTAATATTTAGAAGGTATTTAAACCCCCTCTAATTTATTTTCTAATTTAGAGGTGGTTCGAAACCACCTCTAATTGAGTTTGAAACGCTAATTTAGGGTCATTTTATAATCATCCCTAATTATTCAACAATTTAATCCCTCCAACCCTACCACTACCACCCACCATCCCTAGCCACACTCTCTCATTCCCTTTAAATTTATCCCTCCCACTAGCTCTCTCCTGCCCCTTCCCCCTAATCATGCCCTCATTCCCTTTAAATCCATCACTCTCCCTCCCGCACCACCAACCCACGCCATAATCCCCCGCGTGCTCCCCCTTAGCCACACCAAACCACATGCGTTCCCCCACCCCACCCTCAAAACATGGATGCCCATGTAAAATTCCCACCGTAGTAGGATTTGAACTTGCATCTCACAGGATTCCTCCAGCGCCTGCACCACATGTTATACCATTATTCCAATTTTATTTTCATTTATTATATACACATGAATGTATTTATATATATTTGATTGTTTGTTCATAAAAAATTTATTTAAATAATATATTTAAAAACATTTAAGTATATAATTTATATATACATTTATATAAATTAATGTATTGATGTTTATATTATATATTTATATTATAATACATTTATATAAACTATATATTTATATGTATATTTTCATACATTTGAGTAAGTATATTTTTTACCTATATTTATTTATGTTATGTATATAAACAAATGATTATATATTATTATAAATTATTTATATAATTAAATTCATATTTATATATTATATACATGTTTATTTATATAATATATATAAATATATATTTATATATATATTTATAAATACATTTATGTTTGTGTGTGTGTATTTATATATTTATATAATATATATATATAATTATTTTTATATACTTATATGTGTATGTGTGTGTGTGTGTATAATAACAATAATATTATTAATTATTATTATTATTACACCTATTTTTTAAAGTGTAAGAATTATATGTTGGTTTTATAAATACTAAAATTTTATTTTATGATTTATATCACACGTATATTATATTAAATACATTTATATTGTATATTTATGTATGAAATTATATACATTTATATTATATCATGTAGACAAATATTTACATACACACAAAATTAAAAACATTCATATAATTAGAAATATATAATATAATTAAATAATATATTATATATTTACTACATTAATTTATAATTAATATGATATACTACAATTTATAATATATTTATATAATATATATATATATAATAAAATATTTATAATATACTATATATAATTATATTATTTATATATTTATTTATTTATTTATTTATTTATATTTAATTTCAATTTTGTATATATTATATATCTATATATATATATATATATTTAGCCATAATTTAAATAAATGTATTTATATGTGTATGTATTTATTTAAAGTATTTATATGATGTATTCATATAATGTATTCATATATATGTGTGTGTTTGTAATGTATTTAAATAAATTTATATAATGTGTTTATGTAATATATATATATATATATATACAAACACATGCACCCACACATATATTATAAAAATTGATTTTTTAAGAAAAATAAAAAAAAATACTAGGGGTTACAAAATGGAAGGAGTTTAAAAAAATTAAGAAAAATTTAAAAAATGGTTCTTAATTATATTTATATAAGAGCATTTCATTATATGGGGTTAAAACCCCCTATAATTTTTTTAAAATGAATTTCATATAAATTAGAGGCAGTTTTGGGAAAATCGTTGCTAAAATATATTAGATTTTAAAAAAAATAGAGGGGGTTAAAACCCCCTCTAAATAACTGCCACTAAATGAAATTTTTTTTAATAAGTTCATATAATATATTTAAATACATTTATATATTGTGTTTTAATTTTATATACACATGTATATATATAATTACATGGAAATTATTTTAAAATAAAATAAAGGGTGGTTCAAAACCACCTCTAATCTCTTAAATTAGAGATGGTTGGGAACCATTGATGCTCTTAATGATTAGTGGTGGTTATGAACCCCCTATAATTTAGAAGGTTATAGGGGGTTCAAAATCCCCTCTAATTTAAGAGATTATAGGGGGTTCAAAACCACCACTATTTTCTTAAAAAAATCCATATAATATATGTATATAGCACCACAAAAATGAAACTGAATATAATATATATATAGCGCTTCCAAAATTCATTTGAATATATAGAGCCACTGATTATTAAAATAGTGACAGTTTTATCATAACTACCTCTGAAATCCAACCGAATATTAAAAAAATAATGATAAAAAAATTATAAGAGGTTTAAAAACCCCTATAAATTCAATGATTAGAGGAGTTTGTGCATAACCCCCTATAATTTATACAAAAAATAAATTTAGATAGGGTTGTTCATAACCCCCTCTAAATAACCACCACTCCCCAATGATGTCATCGACCTCACAAGCTCCAACAAATGGGCTTCATAGGGTACAATCCTACATGTTGAGATCATCGTTTCTTCCTTATATGTTAATTAGATTTTATTATAACCCTTAATATATACTAATCTTAATGGTCACTATAGAATGACTATTTTATAACAATAGTTATGATGCTTAATGGCCTTTTGAGATCGACAGGCTAATTATTGTTATATTTTATAATGATTCAAGATATCAAAAAAATATAGTGCATGTGTTTTCTATAACTACATTACTAAATAATTCATTTATTCATTTATAGTGGAATTTCATTTATAAATTTTTGGGTCATTACAACAGCGGAAAAAACTTGATCAGCCCATGGATCATCGTTAATTCTCTATGGGCTCAGTCAATTTAGAATTTATAAACATGAAACAAAAAAATACTAAATCTAAAAAAAGTAGTATAGTATTATGTAAGTCTAAGGTCGAACCCACAATGAATTGTTATAATACTATAATTTAATAATTAATACCTAAAATCTATGATAAGAACTATATAAACTACATGGAGTGAAAGGGAAAGAATGGTGATGAATTTTGAAAGTTCAAGATATATGAAAAATTAATGGGAAGTTTTTAAATATAGGTTTATGAAATAACTAGGCATGAAATAATGGATTAGAAATCATAAAATTGACATAATCAAGTCTATGTGAATCCCTTTGTCCAGTTTAAATAGTCTCTATCCCCAAAACTTCTCTTTCCCCCATGATTGGGTACTTTATTCCATAAAGGGGATAGGTGACTTGAAATGTTTAAACATAAATGATATCCAACCCAATAATCATGGTGAATACTATAATATAGTCAATGCGTTTAGAAAATATAGTCCCTTATTTCAAATACAATGATCATGCATAAAGGTCAATGGGAGATTAAGAGAATTATGGTGAATAAAAGGGCCCAACATGAAATCCATTAAAATCATAAATACCTTGAATATATCAATTCTCCTTTATTACATTACCATGATATAAATTCAACCCCCTCATGCTACCCATGATGGGGTGGAAAAATAAAAGAGACATAAGCTATAAATGGTAGTAGTAGTAGCCTCCTAGTGGTAGAAGAACCTCTCAGCCTCCCTTCGTCCATTTTATGAACAATAAACCTCCTTTTCAATTTATATACAAAGTATCACCAAGATATATCCTATTTATATCTCATATATTATCTTGTATCTTTATATCTATTCCATATCTTGAAAAAATCTCTTCCACTTTGAGTATACCTCCATCTTCCCTAAGAAGAACTAAAATACTCAAGAATATCCCCTTTCATATCTCCATTAAGACTATATCAAATACAATGTGTGGGAGAGGGACTTCCATATTTTTTGTTTGATTTTGTATCTGCAGTTAATAGTAAGAATTGTACATTGTGCCACAAACCGATCTTCATACTATTGGTTTTCATGGTCATGCAAGGTTTGTGATGTGATGCGGAATGAACAATAATAGCCTTATATCTGAATGATATGATGTGGATGCATCATAAAGCTATGTCATGTTTGTAAATGATAAACAAAACATGGATGCTTCATATTCCCACATTGGAATGTGGTGAAAAATCTTGATGCATAATATATCAACATGTGATTATAGCTTCTTTGAACAATAGGCAGATTCAACTCTGCTTAATGTATGTCCGTGTGTGTCCTCCCTTTTCTTAATGAATATGGCCACATTTTTCACCTTCAAAAACACACACTTTTCCTTAATGAAAATTTCTTTTTAAAATAATAAAAATATCCTGGTTTTTCTACAATTATATTTAAAATTCCTCTTTTCATAAATGAAATAAAACAAAAAAAATATTAGGCAAGAATTATTAATTAAATTCCAGTATTGATGAAATTAAATTTTAAAAAATATATGCATGAAATCAAGAAATAAATTTCCATGAATGATTAGTGCCCATAGAAACACCTGAAGATAGTCTTCAAAATATCATTGTCTTTCAATTTCACTTGATGATACTCAGACCGCAAATAGATCTTCAAGAACTAGATAGGGCCCTTCAAATGATCAAATAAATCATCAATCTATGATAAAGGGTAATGGTTCCTTACTTTCACCACGTTTAAGCAATGATAATTGATAAAAATTTACATATTTCCATTCTCCTCCTTTACAAGAAAAACTAGAACACCCCAAGGTGACACACTGGGACAAATAAAACATCTCAATATAAGATTATAAATCTGAATTTTTAGCTTCTAAAACTATGAAGGTTCCATCATGTACAGATACATTGATATTAGAGAGTCTTAGATGTGACTATATTCCAAATTAGTTCTCACATTTAGGGGGTAATGTGCCAACCTCTTTAGAAAATAAATCAAGGTGCACTTATACAAACCTAGCAAATACCTTTGGCTTGACCTCAATTGAACTCAACATCAACTCAAACACTGTAAATGATAAGGTCGCACACCTTTAGACCATTTGATGATATTTCTCTCCAATTAACATGGAATACTCTCTATTAACATTGAATAATATAACTCATATCCTGGAGTAATCAAAAATATTTTTCACTAAACACAGTTATCCCATACTACGGATGATGTCTTATAGATATATATATAAACATAGGAAAACTCTAAAAGATAAATGGTTCCCTAACATAATATTTCAATCTCTACACACATTATAAAAAGCTAACTCAACCTATAAATGGTATAGTCAACACCAAGGTTACTAAATGACTCTTGTCCTTAAATCCTAGAGCATGGATGAGGGTGGGTGTAATGAATTAATGCATAGATACAAAATCAAATAAGGAATACATCCAAGTAGAATAACATATGGTGCCTCGCATAATATCTGGATCACTTGGCCCTAGAAACTCTAAGGCATGTATCTGACCATGTCTTGCTCCATGGCCTCACTGGACCTAATATAGTCCACCTACAAGGATGTTATGTGCACTCTTTCCCTAAGGATGAGGGGAATCACTAGATTATCTTATGCCTTCCTCACCTCCTCTTTGATAATCAAATCCTAGAGTACCCTAATACTGCTACTTCTTCTTCATTAGGGCATACTACTACAACAAATGAGCCTGAAGTGGACCTATGTCTCCATGATAACTAGTGAGGAAGATCGTACACTCAATATTTTTATAGCCATGACATCTATATGATAATAAAACCATGTTTTATCTCCCAAATGGGGATTTATAACTACCAACTCTTATGAATTGGGATGAAGAAGGCTAGAACTAACTCTTAGTTGTCTAAAACTTTGACTTACCAAGAAATTGAGAAACTATATCCATATCTTTTCCCCTTGGTAAGTCCTAAATACTTCTCTCCTATAATAATTTATTCATAGAAAGTATCCTCTTGATAACCTCCTCCCTCACTAACACTAAAAGATATGTCAGAAACGTGAATGGGGTTACCTTGTCACCCCCTCTCCACTATTACCCCTACTAGCTTGATAATTAGGTAATGGTTTTACCCCATGAGTCTCACCTCCCATAGGCCCTATATGGGAGACTATAAATAAGGGTGTAGAACATTCAAATAGGAGACATTATATTCATTATATGAAAAATATCGAGAGAAAAGATGAAAACCACCCAACAACTCCATCGCATAACATTAAAGAAACCAAACCCTCACACACGTGTATATCAATCAATACAAATAAGATATCCAAATTAAACCCAAATGGAAACCTATAGTATAAACTCCATAATAGCTCTGAACACCAAGATATTAATGTCTAGATTGATCCCCAAAACCCTCTTGGAAATATAAAAATTGGTTTATATATATAGATTGAGCATAACATGTATACTCAGTAGGATTATAGCCAAGGTCTCTCATGAAAAGGGGAAAAGATAATGTTAATGTACTAGTGAACAAATAGAAAAACCAATAATTACCAAGACAATTCATCTATACATACCAAACTCACTATAGATCTCTCACCAAATAATGCAGACAATTATTAAGATAATATTAAGAAAACATTGATAAAGTTGACATGCATCCACTTCCTGACAGAGTTTCCACTCTCACACCCCAGCGTCAAACGCATTGTGCTCCCATCGCTTCCATGTCATCTCATAACCATGTATCCAACCATCTTTGATGTGGTTCAGGTCGCAACCCTACCTACCCCATTCTATAAGGACTTGGCCTTAAACATTACATAATCTTGAGTTTTAATTCAAGAATTCATTCTCTTATATTTTAGGATCATTTCAGTTTTATAGTTTTATAGAATTAGGTCATAACTCATACATAAAAAAACTATATAATACAAAGTGGAAACTTCCTATTAGTATCCATTTTTTCTATAATATAAAACTTTTAAAATAAAACATGATTTACCTTCATAGAAAATCTTCATGACTTTTAAATTGACTTATTTTTTTTCCATTACCCATCCTTAAACCTTGTGAAAAACATTTTAAAACATGGGATGAGCACAAAAAGATCATTAAGGGACATAAAAAAACCATTAGTCCAATGAAAAATAATAAAACTAATTTAACATTTACCATTACCTTCAATGTTCTTTGAGTGTATGAAATAATATAGTTTAACATGAAAAAACTCATACACTTTTTTCTCAAACAAAGCCTTTAAAACCCATAGAAAATAATTAAATCCCCTTTTTAGTTACTTAGATAAACATATTCATAAAACCCTTTCAAAATCCTTTTAATTTGAATAATCATATGGTTGAATTATAATATAATCATTACCCAATGCATTAGAGTTATATAATTGGGATCAACCTATGTATAATCTATATTAAGAAACCCCATTTTTCATTAGCTATAATGGGGTGCAACCCTTTGTATAAGCTATATCGAGCACACCCATGAGCTATAATGGGGTTCATGAATTCATATAAGTTATATGAGACTCACATGTTTTGTATAATTTTCATGCACTATATCATGAATAAAACACTTTATGCTTGTACCTTTTCATCATTAAACCCTTTGAGAAACTCTTTTAAGCCCGTATGTAAAACACTTTTGGATAAAAATACCATTTTATTTTAGAACCCCATTTTTAATACCAAAATGATAAAAAAATGGAAAAAGGGTTTTTAATTGAATAAAACATAAAAGGTTTGAAATTAATATAGAAAACAAATAACATCTAGAGTTGTGGAAAATTCATTGTTGTCATGTACGTTAAGAATGGAACATTCCTTTTATCGTTTGTCAGAACGTTCCACAAAAAACATGTACAAAGATTCTTTTTAAAAAACATTGAAAATAAAATAAAATTAAATTAAATTTACTTTATAAATATTATATTTCCATATAAAAAATTTCATAAAATTATTTTAAAAAGGTGGACATGGAAAATAAATATTTGTAAGGAAAAAATTAAAAGATAATTTTTTGTAAAGAAGGGTACCTTATCACTTTGGAAATATTTGAATCATAATCCCCATGAAAGAATAACATTAAAAAACTATAAATACCATGATAATAGATAAATTAATGATATAAAATGTAAAATGGGTTTTATATACACCTCATAAAATATTATATGTGTATAACATCAAAATATTCCTCACTGAAAGGAAATTGAGATGAATTCTCTTACCTTGAGTCTGACTTGTCACGTGTGTCTTTATCTTCTTGAATAATAAAATTATGTTAATTATTTACTTTATTGGTAACCTTTTTTAAAGTTTATTATTAATTTTATTTCAATTATTACCATGTTATATACAATTACTTAATTAATTAATTATATGTCAGATGTTTTGACCATATTTGGCTTATGTGTTAAAAATGACTTTGGTAGGTTGACTATGTTCAAAGAGGTCATTATTTAAATATATTCAGAATAATAATCATTAAATATTTATCATATTTATTCATCAATTATAATTTTAATACCAATAATGAAAATGGTTTTGATAAATTAAGTATGTTACAATCATGGAGACGGTAGGCCGTATGTACGCATGAGTAACGTTTCCATTTTTCAATGATCATTATGGAAAGGTGGTGAGTAATTTTTTATCTGTAAAAATAATCATAGTATCATATATACCATATTTTTTATTTAAATACACCTATATATATCATCCATGTGGTTTAGTGATGAAAAGATAATCACATCACTTCATTAAGGCAGTAGACCACACATACACGAAGGATGTTATCTTTTTTCAATGAGTGAAAAAGTAAGAAAGAAAATGATATATTTTTTTTTAAGAATTATAAATATTTCATTAATATAATAATTATTCCATTTATATCACATATATTTATTATATTTACCCTTATTATCTTCCATGTAAAGCATTAGTAAAAATGAAACACATCGCTTCGCAAGACGATAGTCCATTATACACACGAACGACATCATCGTATCCCCTAAGGAATGAAAAGTAAAAAATTAATATATTATATAATGTATGAAGAGGTATAATTATTTTATAAATATAATATTTATATTTTATAT
Organism: Viscum album; assembly: GCA_963277665.1. NCBI lineage: Eukaryota > Viridiplantae > Streptophyta > Magnoliopsida > Santalales > Viscaceae > Viscum > Viscum album. The sequence goes on along the minus strand of OY728131.1, from coordinate 661,551,311 downwards.
CCATAATCATACCCAACCATGATAGTTGGTAGTGGAAAAACAAATGACATCGGTTCGTGAAGAGGTGGTACGTTGTACACACAAATGATGATTTTGTTACCCATTTGATGGAAGAGGAGATGAATTTAGGTTATTAAATTAACATAGTAACATATTAGTATATTTAAGATAACAATTTTATTATATAATAATTCTTTAAGAATAATTTAATAGGTTGGTGGAAGAAATAAAATAAAAACGCACGTTGAAGAACATTACCTCTTCTTCGGGTAACTTCTTTTGATTTGCACCAAAGGAATTCCTTAGTTGAATTTATACCAAAAATAAGGATTATAGGATTATATTATGTAATTAGTGAATTAATTTTGTATATTATTGTCTTAAATAGTGTATTTTTAAGGTGTGAAGAGGGGAGAGGGGGTGGCCTTTTATAAGTAAGGTGAGTGATACACTTGTAATTTTTGAAAAGAATCAACTTCACCCATGTTTTATTCATGTAAAAAGGCTCAAATAATGGAAACTTATTAATCCTATAAGGTATAAGTTTTAAATATGGACATAAAATATATTTTAAACAAGTTTTTAGGTCATTTTAACCCTTATCTTTTTAGTTTAACCCCCCAGTCAATCCATTTTTACCTTAACCGTGGTAATTAATTTTTACCATTTTCACTATTCATTTTAGTTAAAAATTAGGTTAAAATTATTAGAAAATATAAATTATAATAATTAAAAATATTTAATCCATTTTATTAAATTCAATTCATATAAGAAAAAAAAATTAATTTAAAACAAAACCCACAAACGTGACGAAAAACCAAGTTTTCAAGCAGAATATTTTTTGAGAAAAATATGATTTTATATTAACTATATGACTAATAATAATAATTATATTAAAATAAATTAATATTTACTAATAAATAATCTATTACTTTTATTTAAAACATTCTCTATTAGTTATTATTTTAATTAATTAAAATGGAGAAACATTGTGCATTTTAAAATAGTTTTTAAAAAAACTCGTTTGCAAACCCAAAAAAACTTATAATAAAAACCAAAATAAAATTGATTCAAAATTAATTAGTAGGATTAAATATAACTAAAAAATACTTATGTTACTTTAAATTATAATCAAAACATATTGATAATTTTAAAATACTTAAAATAATGAAAATAAAATACTTTTTTAACAAAATTTTATTTTTCACTATTCACTGAAAAATCAATTTTTCTGAAAAATCCCAAAATTTAATCATAGTTAAATTTTGATATTATGATTTCAAAAATTATGTTAATATTTTTAAATAAATTTTTTAAAATTATTAAAAATCAATTTTAAATTATGTGCGTGAAGCATGACTAAATCATCTTAGAAAAAATACAATTTTTCAGAAAATATTTCTTTTTCTCTAAAATGATTCTTATTTTTATTTATAATAAATATATAACCATTATTTTCATAATTTATTTATTAATATTCATACCCTCCAATTTAATGGTATGCTATATTATGGTTCATTTTCACTTGGTGTTGTGTGTTCTACAAGTTCTTAAAGAGATTAAATTTATTTAAAAAGAAATATATCATAAAGTCTTGGGGTGTTACTGGTTGCGCCTAAATTTACCCTACTTATAGAATTGATTATTTTAGTACATGTAGGTATTGAATCCATAGGTACCTAAGAAGAAACCTATTGACACTGAGATTTTATGGAGGATTGTTTATGAAGTGGTCAACTATGGGGTTGATTGTAATTGGGAGAAAAAGAATATTAATGTACCTAAGTGAATGGATTGAATTTATGAATGAAACACCTAATTATTTTAATGGAAAAAAATTAAATAATATTTTTTGATCCAAGTTTTTTTAGTGATAGAATTTATGTAATTGTTTTTCTATGAATTTTTTGTTTAATAGTTCAAGAGGTATCCAATCAATGAGATAAGTCCCCAATATAATTCTCTAATTTAATCCATAAAAAACCAAGGATAATCATAAATTCACTTATATTAATAATTTCATGATCAATCCAAGGAATTTTACCATACAAGCACTCGAAATTTTTATTTGTTAAATTCGGAAAAGACAAAGAAGAAAACAAGTTAAAGAAAGAAACTCTCAAACTGTAGAACTAATTTAAGAATTTAATAACATAAAATAACATCCAATAAATTCCCAAGAAACTCCAAAGAATCAAATCATAAAATTTTTAACCCTCCATTCATGTTATTCTACTAATGGAAGTGGGAATTAGACTTATGAGAGCAGAATTTAAGAAGAAAAACATAAAAAACGAACGCACCACTGTTGTGAGAGGAATTTCACAATTGATGGTGTGAATAAATTCACACCTTAACTAAATGGTATAAACATATTTATTAAATGGAAATAATAAATTATTAATAAATATAAAAAGTTAAGAATAATAACTTTTATTAAGAAATTAACGTAAACAAAAAACTTACATGTGAAAAATTGATGATGCGATTATAAAATGAAAGCATGAAATTACAATTAAAATAATAAAACATTTATCCTGAAATACCATCACCAAAAACACCATAAATATTAATAAAATAATTCTAGGTTTGATACCCCATCAATAAATTCCCTCCCCATTAATTAGAAGACTCAAAGGTGGGTGAGAAAATAAAGGGAAAGTGTCTTTGACCAGAAAAATCAACCAGATTCATCCCCATTTTTGGTGTGCCAGTATGTCATTGAAGATGGCATAATATTAATGGGTCATAAAAGATAAATATTATCTTTAATTTTTCTTCAAAAATATTTCAAAATTTCATGCCAATTGGATCATCCATTCATATTTTATGATTGAAATAGTGGGATGATTTTATGGGCCTTCAAATCTATCCCACAAATTAAATGTCGACTTGGGATCCATGGATCTCCATGAAAACATCAGAAATAGATTTTTCCATAGTTTAATGAAATTATCCTCATAATTTTTTCTTTTTATATTTAAAATTTTAACTTCATTGGGATTTAATTTTGGGCTCCACTTTTATTTGATGGGCCTAAGGCCCATTATGATTTGTCCATAAATTTTTGTGCTCATTGCCAAAAATATCCATCTTCCCTTGGTATTATTCCATAGATCCTAATAGAAAAAAATTTACAATCAAAGTTATAAATAATATCCCAAAATATCAAATTAAAATGATGAATATAATATTTTACACAAACAAATGTTTGATTGAGCCCAAATTTTCACTTTAAACGTGAATTACACTTATGATGAGAAATGAAGTTCAATTTATAAAATGTACTAAAACTAATGTTTATGAACTTTGAACCACTTGAATATTAAAATATAATCAATTAATATTATCCCCTTTCATTGGATAATCAGTTACATTCTCATCTAATCTTAGTGTTCCATGTCGTTTATGATATCGAATATAATTTTATTCTTTTAGAAACATTGGCTTGTTACATCTTCCCAACCCCTCTAATAAATTATGTCCTCACAATTTGAACTTTATCCTAGTAATAAAAGGATGTAAATTTGAAAATAATTTTGTTGTAAACCCACATTTTAAAAAGGGTTAATAAAATATTCTCTTAATCAGAGAGAAAGGGAAGTATAAGGGTCATATGGAATAACACATAACAAGGTTTCTAAGTAGGAGAACATTGGTGGAAAGTGAAGATATGGACATAGAAGAAAATCATAAATAATTATAGATATTGATTGATTTCATTGATCACAATCAAGTAAATTATAAATTTAAAGTTAAAGGCCTCAAAACCATAAATATGTGATGATTTAAAATACCATCTAATTCATTATATATGAATATAATAGGATAAAATTTTTATTTCAAGATACTTTTCCTAAATTTGAGGAATTATTTTACTATATAATAATATAATGAAATATACTTACTTGATAAATTTCTATTTCATAAGCACAATTTCATCCTTTGGTTGTGCTTATACCAACTTCCAATCCATCCCTTACTCCAAGAACTAAATATCCAAAAATGATTTGTTTATTCCTGAAGCACTAAAATTCACTTTTAACAGATCGTATGATCCCTAAAAGAGTGAAAATTCTTTTCTTCTGTCTCTAACTATTCTCCAAAACCAATACAGTTAGTAAAAGTTATCCAATATAATATATTAATCTCTAAACCTCAAAATTAACACCACTGATTCATTGTTAATATTTAATTTTCAAATAATTTAACTAAAAATAATGTCTTATTAACTAGGACATTGTGTAGTCCAATGGTAGGTGATAAACCCTTATAATTCTTTAGTCATGGGTTCAAGTCATGTGACCTTATCAAATGCAATGGGTTTTCACCTAGTATGCGGGTTGTCCTTTTTCTAAACTATATTAATATAATTCATATAACATTCTCAAAAAAAATATGATAGGTATCCTTGAAATAAAATTAATCATGTAATAACCTTTTTACTAAGGTTTTCAATGCAAAAAAATTTTCCAAAAAGTTTAATAATATTATTTGAATATTATTATTATGTCATTAATGATCATATTAACCATAAATTTTATCAATACCTTTAAACTTGTGTCTATAAAATGTAAAGGCATTATTCCTAAAATAATTTTTCCACTAAAACAAATACTTAATATATCTATAAAAAGTCAATAAATATGTCCCAAATTATTTCCATTACTTAAAACATTAAAAGAGGGGTTCCTAAGACATTTATTTTATGATCAACCTTCAAAAAATACCAAGATCCCTAGATTTGTCGCCACTTCAACATATGGCCCAATATCAACTGTAGAAGTAGCAAATGATTTTTCCACCCCGTTTTGATTCTAATCTTAATGATTTCCACCCTAAATAAGTAAGTTGAAACACATGTTATCATAATTTCCCAATACATTATAGCTAAAACATATCACCATTGACTGGATATCTCTTAACTCTTTCTTGTATTTTTTAGAACTCTTTTCTTTGCAGTCATGAAATATATAACCAAAATTGACACATTAATAACACTTTCTAGATCCTGACATACATTCCCCGAAATTTATTTTACCACACTTGGAAAATGTTTGAGGCTTACCTCCAGGATTCTTAGTTGGTTTCTTCTCTATTTCCTTCCACTTTAACCTTTGTTACTCTTTTCTTCTCGTGGAACATAAGTGTCGGAAAAATCTATCTCAAATTTATCAACACAATAAAAACCTTTCTCATAACTTTTAAGTTCTTATGTGGCCAAATACATTTATAATATTGGATTAAATCTTGAGTAAAATATATTAATTTTACTATCAATGTCCCAAACAAAATATGGCATGTGCCTATCCAACCTTGTAAAATTTTCTTCATATACGGACACCAAATCTTCATCCTTTTGCTTCAATTACAAGACTTGTTTCTCCATCCTAACCCAAACAACCTTAGGGAAATATTTCTCAAGGAAAATATTCTTAAATGTGTCCCATTCTATAGCATTAAGATAATATTTCTCTCTGGTATTATTAACCAAGTACCACTATCAATCAGCTTCACCTTCAAAATTATAAATGGAAAGAGTTTCCTTTTGATGTTCTGAATATCCCATGAATTCAAATATCTTTTCCAGAGCATTGATTCATCCTTTAACTACCATAGGTTCAGATTATCCGATAAATTATGGGGGATGTTTCCTCATAAAATTCTATACTATAGACATATTCCTTCATGGTAGATCGGGTTTCTATCTAGCATGGATACCACCGCCATTTATAGCTTGTATTATTTGAGACATCACTGTAATAAACTGATTGGTTCTTATTCCAACCATCTTAGGATGTTGATTTGGAAGAATATTTTTTTCTATGTTTCTTCCCACTACAACTTCCCTATTTCATCTAAGGAAACCCATTTTGAACAGACATAGTTTAGATGAAGCAACATGGTAATCTTAAAATACTATATCATTTCAACTTAGACATAAGGTAAAATATTTCAAGGGCGTGCTATTAAAATTATCCTAGCCTCTAAAGTTATCTAATCCATTATATGATGAAAACTATAAGGACCAAGACTTAAACATTACATAATCTTGAGTTTTAATTCAATAATTCATTCTCATACATTTTAGCATCTTTTCAAGTTTATAGTTTTAGAGAATTAAGCCATAACTCATACATAACAAACCATATAATAAAAATGGACACTTTTGGTTAGTATCCATTTTCCCATAATATAAAACTTTTAATATAAAACATGATTTCTTTTCATGGAAAATCTTCATGACTTTCAACTTGAAATATTTTTTCCCTTAATCATCCTTAAACCCTATGAAAAACATTTTAAAACATGGGATAAGTGAAAAAATATCAATAAGGGATATAGAAAGAAAGAAAACCATTAGTCTAGTAAAAGAAAATAAAAAACATATAACATTTACCTTTATCTTCAATGTTATTTGAGTTTATGAATTAAAATATTTTCACATGAAAAACACACACATGTTTTTTCTCAAAGAAAGTATTTAAAACTCGTAGCAAGCAATTAAAACCCCTTTTTTTGTTACTTAGAGAATCATAGTCATAAAACCCTTTAAAACTATTTTAATTGGAATAACTATATGGATAAATTCTAATATAATCATTACGAAATGCATTGGAGAGCTATAATGAGGCTCACCGTTCGTATAAGCTATATCGAGCTCATTCATTTTTCATGAGCTATAATGGGGTTTAACCCTTTGTATAAGCTATATCAAGCTCACCCATGAGCTATAATGGGGCTCAACCCATTGTATAAACTTTATCAGGCTCACCCATTTAATATAATGCTCATGTACTATATCATGAATAAAACACTTTATGTTTGCACCTTTTCATCATCAAACCCATTGAAAAACTCTTTTAAACCACTACTACAAAACAAGTGTTTAATAGCGCTGGTATTTATTAGCGCTAGAAAAAAATACTGATAAATGGCATCTTTATCAGTGTTAAAGAAAGCGCTGATAAATTTAACCCTTTATCAATACTTTTTTTAGTGCTGATAAAGGGTTCCTTTATCAGTGCTTTATTTTAGTGTTGATAAAGGGTACCCTTCATCAGTGCTTTATTTTTAGCATTGATAAATGATACCCTTTATTAGCGCTATATTTTTAGCACTCATAAAGGAATCCTTTATCAATGCTTTTTTAGCGCTGATAAAGATATGAATAAATAAAATGAAATAATTAAATAAATAAAAAATAAAAAATAAGTTTATCAAAAAAATATTGTAAATTTTATTAATTAAATAATTATTGTTAAAAATTAATAAATTGAATATACTATATAGAAATTATAAATACTAATAAATAGTATGTATTAAATATATAGATATATGAAAAATTAAAATTAAATAAATTAAAATTAAAAATGAGTAAATTGTGAAAAATAATAAACATTTTATTAATTAGATGATTATTGATAATGTTAATAAATATGGTATTTTAAATATATAGATATATATTAATGTATATAAATATGATTTATATATTACAAAATATTTGTGTGCTTTACATTAAATAGTCATATATTTAGTGAATAATGGTTTATAATTAAAAATTAATGTGAATTAAAAATACTAACTAATTGCATAGAGTAATAGACATATAATTGGATGTTGTTTGATTTTTCAATTTAACATAGATCAAATATGTGTTATATTTATTTCACATATACGTAATTAATGCATTTTTATTTGAAATGCACACACACAAAACTTATCTATTTTTTCAATATTATTAAAGTGTACTTATTTTTAATTTATTCAATTTCACTCATTTTTAATATGCATGCACTTAAAATTAGATATTCATTAATAATGTTAAAACAATATTTGTAAAAAAATATTTATAAATAAATATATTTATAAATGTACATACTATATTTATAAATTTATATATTTATAATTATAAATAAATTAATATTTTTTTTAAAATATTTATATAATTATAAATAAATAATTATATATATTTAAATAATTATTAAATTTATAGTAAATTTACTTAAATAATGAATATATTTACTATATTTATATATTTATTTATTTATTAAATATATATATATAAATATATATAATGATATAAATATTATTTTTTAAAAATATTTATATAATTATAAATAAATAATTATATATTTAAATAATTATAAAATTATAATAAATATATTTAAATAAGGAATATATTTACTACATTTATATTTATAAAAATTTATTATATATATATATATATATTTACAAATTTTTTGTATATAATTATAATTATAAATCCTTTATCAGTTCTTAAGTAATAAGTGTTGATAAAATAAATCTTTATCAGTGTTTTTTTAGCACTGATAAATATGCCTTTTATAAGTGCTTATTACTTAATCATTGATAAATGGACTCTTTATCAGTGCTTTTTTTAAAGTACTAAGTGTCCTTGTCTATTTAAAAAAACCTAACCAATTGGAAACTTGTCGCGATATCAAAAGATTTTCGTAAAAATCTCCCACTTTCGGTGCTCCTCCTTGGTGAATCGAATCCCAAATCACACAAACCCACTCAACTGCCTCTAGTTTCTTGAACATCATCTGGCATCCGGTGTTTTCTTACAGTTAGGGTTTTCAAAGAAAACATCGAGATCTAGATCTAAGGGTCTCAAATTTTCTTTAACCTAGTGAGATAGACCTATGTTTTCCTTTGTAGGTTCTGATTTTCTTTTTGTATTTGCCATTTCATTTTTTATTTCTTCTTCAACAATGTCATCATTTATTTGTGGTTCAGTCATTGTATATTGTTTTTCATTTTGATTATGAATAGAACGCTTTGTTTATGATTCGTTGTTTTCTTGAATACTGATTTGGATATCCTATTTTTGTCTTTTTAAATTGTTGTTTTGAATTGATTTGCTTTATTGTTTACATTTATACCCCAGCATACTCCGCAATCTTAATTTTTCACTATTTTTAAATCTTAGAGAATCACCTATGGTCCGTAGATAAACTAATTAAATAAATATTTATTCCACTGTATAAAAATTGGAGGTTTTGGATATAAAAAACTTAAATGATTAAGAAAATTGATTTAACAAACCAATTCTCAGTCTGGTGATGGTGCAAAGCAGCAACAAAAGCTAATTTTATGCAATTCTTGTAAGTGAATTTATTTATTTAAATTATGTATTAATATTCTGGTGTAACGGTTTTCCTTAAAATTTATTTGCTCAGAATTGTGTTGTTTTATTTTAATAGAAATCTTAATAAGGGTGATTCCATATTTATTTATTTTCAATGGCTCTCTATTTTTAAAATTAGTATGGGGTTGTATTTATTTTACTATGTTGTGATATTCTACTGTAAGGGTTACATATATTTTTATCAATTTAAGTTTATTTTATAGAGATATATATATTTGTAAATATATATATTTATATCTATTTATATGTGTTTTCAGAACTTATAATGTAAGGGTGATTTTATAATTATTTATTCACAAATTATTGTTCTGGATTTCCAAATTATGAAGGGATTATATTTATTTTCATTAAAAATCATGTTTAAATGTGCATTTTTTTTTTGTAATTATGTGTATTATAAATTTCATGTTATATGTGTGTGTGTGTGTTTAAATGTGTATGGGATATAAATTTCAAGGGTTGTTGTGTTTATCTCCCTTGTTTGTGATATATCTTGTTGATGTGTATTATTGTTTTATGTCAACTTCTGTATAGACCTCCCTTAAATCTCAAGGATGGGTCAATGTTTATTATATGGCCTCCCTATAATCCTTCATATGGGTGAATCTAATGTGACAACCTCCCTAGAACCCTTGGGATGCATCGGTGTGGTGATATGACATCCCAAGAGTCTTGAGCTGGTTTCAAATATTTGATATACCGTTAATTTTAAATGTAATAACTCCTTAAGTTGCTACATCACTTGTTCCAAAAAATAGAATAAAAGTTATCAAATTCTATATATTAGAAATTATTTTTGGGTATTCATCATTTTAGGTCTACATGTATTGGTTTCACCCCTAGGAATCTCTGATTACTATCCATGTATATGAAATAACTCTTTATTTATTAAAATGTTTTATCAATACATTTTTATATCTTCTAGTTGATTGGATAAGAGTTTATTATTCTTGTTTATCATATTTGGGTTTCTTATTACTCCTTAATTTCATATATTATATTTTTATTTGTTTAGGGGATTTAATAAAGACTTGATGTGTTTCAAACAACAGTTATTTTTTCAATTTGTTGCTTGAGACTCATCCCTCGTCTCTTTTATAGAAAACCATCATCCCCATCGACTTCATCTCCTGAACAGTCATTATTGAAATTTGTTTCTGGAAACTCATACCCTGTCTCTTTTATGTTTCTTGTACTACTCTTAGCATTATTCATCCCATGTATAACTACTTCTTAGAGTATTTCAAGCAACATAGGTGCATGTCCACAAGAGATTAAAGATGTTTCAAACAACAAAATGAAATGATAAATGTCCGAGAGATGATTTGATGAGGATGAGTTATCTATAAATTTCACCTTTGAATTAATTCATAGGATAACACCTGCTGTAGTGGAGTAATTCTTTTCCTAAATTAAATTACCCATTTTCTTCAACATACTAAAACTCTTTGAAATAATAAAATGTTGAGTTTCCCTTATTAGAATTGTCTATAACTTTCACCTTTGATAATGAATATCTTATGTGTATTTTTTATTTATTGTACAAAATTAATATTTTATGGATCTAATAGGATGGATATTAATTGAAAATGGATGCATGCGAATCATTTGAAAAAAGGGTATGAAGATGGATTTAAATAGTTCATCAAGTTTTTAAGAGAGAATGCATATGAACCTTCTCAAATCCCCTATCCGTGTTTATGTTATTGTTATTCAAGAAAAAATAGTCTGGAAGAGTTGGAAGAATGTTTGATTTTTCATGGAATAGATCAATGTTATAAATGATGGACTAAACTTGATGAAAACTGAATGTGGACACCGGTTGGAATGATACTACGGTTTATGGATCATTTAATATGAATACCAGTGGAAATGATGATGGAGATCACATGGAAGAAATGACAATGGAAATTGAAGATAACCTTCATGATTGTCCAAAGTTGTTTGAGGAGTTAAATTTTTGTGCCAAGAAACCATTGTATATCGGTTGTACTAAATACACAACATTGTCAGTTGTATTGTAGTTATATAATTTGAAAGCTGGCAGCGGATGGAGTGACACCAGCTTTACAGAACTACTTGGTCTCCTAAATGATATGCTATTATAATAAAATGAACTATCATGCTGAACATGTGATGCTAAATGAAAATTACATTCAATGGGCATGATCACTAAAAAATCATGTTTGTCCAAATGATTTCATATTATTTCTCAAGGACTATGAATCCCTCATAAAGTGTTATAAGTGTGGAACAGATCGATACAAGAAAAATGAATCGAGTCCTTTGAAATTTGTATGGTAATTTCCTATCATTCCATGGTTTATAAGACTATAAGGATGTCAGGAAACTGTGATACAATTGACATGGAATGTAGATACAATAATTAAAGATGAGAACCCACATCATCCAACAGATTCCCCTCAATGGAAGAAAATCGATTACAAGTATCTTGAATTTGGAATTGAGCTGAGAAACTTTCATCTTGCATTATCTACAGATGTAATAAATCCTTTTGGTGTACGTAGTAGTAATCACAGTACATGGACATTCATGTTGGTAAATTATAACTTTACTCTATGGTTATGTATGAATCACAAATTCATTATTTTGTCTCTGTTTATATCTAGACCAAACCAACCCAGTAATGATATTCATGTCTATTTGGATCCATTGATCAAATATCTGAAATTGATGTGGGATATAGGTGTTACAATTTATGATGCTCATAGAAGTGAAGAATTCACATTGAGGTCCATGTTGTATGAAATGATAAATGAATTCCTCACTTATGAAAATGTATCAAGCTATAGAATTAAAGGAATGTTGGGGTGTCCTATTTGTGAAAAACACACATACTCAGTTCAGTTGAAATATTCCTTGAAGAATGTTTTTTAGGACATCAAAAAATTTTACCTTTAAGAAATAAATATCGATCTTGGATGATAGTATTTGAAGGGAATATCGAATAAGATACAACACCGTCTCCAGTAATGGGTGATCAACTATATAATAAAATAAAAGATATTGACACTGTTTTCAATAAACTGCTTTTAAAAAATCTTAAAAAAATTGGTTAGAAGAAGAGATAAGTTTTCTTTGAATTGTCATATTGGAATTGTTTGTATGTTAGACATTTTCTTGATGTCATGCATATAGAACAAAATTTATTTGATAGTGTTATTGGCACATTACTAAATGTTCCTGGAAAATGAAAGATGGCATCAAGGCTAGGTTTGACTTGATTGAAATGGGGATAAGGGGATATTTGGCATTAGTGAAGGGTAAAAGGTGGAATTTTCTTCCTCTAATAGCTTACACTCTATTCGGACAGGAAAAATTGTAATTTTTACTTTTCATTAATAGTGTAAAATTTCCAAAAGTGTATTCATAAAATATCAAGAATGTTGTGTTGATGAATAATTTAAAGTTACAAGGACTAAAATCACATGACTATCTTGTTTTGATGCTAGATTTAATTAATATTTCTTTTTATTGCATTCTACCTCAAAATGTATGACATACATTAACCAAATTTGCCTCTTTTTCAAAGCCATGTGCAATAAAGTTATAGACCCGATGAAGTTTCTCATCATGAATAAGGAGGTTGTGGTCATATTGTGTGAATTATATATGTTCTCCCCACCATAATTCTTTGATATAATGGTCCACTTGATGGTTCACTTGGTTAGATAGGTTCAACTATGTGGTCTTGTCCATTATAGATGGATGTACCCCCATTGAATGGTATATGAAGATTTTGAAAGGCTATATTGATAGTTGTAGTAGTCTAGAAGGTTGTATTGAAAAACGATATATTTTTTAAGAAGATATTGAATTTTGTACTGATTTCATATTAGATGTTGACATCATCAGTCTCCCAAAGTCTCTTCATAGTGAATGCCTTAGGGGTGAATGGATTTCCGAGAGAGATGTTGTTACAATTATCTTGACAAAGTGGGAGTAAGCACACCTTTACATTTTACACAATAGTAAAGATGTTGATCCCAACATTGAATTCCATAAATAAATTATTAGAGATTTGAATCTATCAAGGGATGAAGGATGGATATCAAATAAACATAATCAACAGTTTATAGGATGGTTTTGAGATCAAATTTATAAGGAGTTGTCTGAAAATCAAAATTCAATTTCCAAACAAATTCAATCGCTAGACAAAGGACTGAATGAAAATATTATATCTTACACTGATTTTGTAATCAATGCTTATATATTCAACAAATACGAACATGGTGACTAAAATACGATGCAAAATAGTGGTGTTATGTTTGTGGCTGAATCGATGCACATATCTAGTTCTAAGGATAGAAATCCATTTTATGAAAATATGTCATATTTTTTGCATTATCAAACAGATATATGAGTGGGATTATACAACATTTCAAGTGTCGATTTTCCATTGTAAATGGGATGATAATATCATTACAGTAAAATTTGATGAAATGGGATTTGTGAAGGTGAATTTTAGTATAGAAGGGTAAAAAGATGAGTCGTTCATAATGGAATCACAAGCAGTGCAAGTATTTTATGTCTTTGATCCAACAAACAAGAATTGGTCGATTTTCCTGTTGGTGACTAAAACAAATGTTAGGTCAAATAAAAATTCAATCAAGTACAACCCTTTTATTGGGTGATTATAATCACTTCATGCCAATCCCAATGTAAATAGTGTCTTATACATTATAGGGGACCACAAATAGGGGGTTTGGATTCTTGGTAGAGGAACCAAATCCCTAAAACCTTTAAAAAGGAAAGAGAGTTCAATGAGAAGGTAAAAGTGTTTTTTAATGTAATGTGTTTTTTCTCATAATATTATATTTTATCTACTGAATTAACATAATCTAAATTAAATATTTGACTACTCATGTAGATAATGTATTCTACACATGATGATGTTACCAATACCTCGGAATAAAAAACTATAATGAAGGAAACCATTTGGGAAGATGTAAAGATAATGTTATGATATACTTTCTCTATTTTAATTAAAAATTATATAATCGAATGTTGATTTAATTTTCATTATTCCTTGAAGAGTTCATTTATTTTAGAAGATTTTTTTCCATCTATCATGCCTTTTCAAGAATAGAAACAACGTTGTCTCTTCTCAATCACAGAGGTAATATTGATGTTTGCACAGTAAAATCATTGTCCATAGAATTAATATATTGTTTCATATTTATGTTTAATTTATTTCTTTTTAGTATTACTTGCATAATGATTGTTTTCTTATAAAGGTAGATTCTTTTGTTCGAGTTGGGGTAGTCTTTCTATCTTATATGCCTTTCTATACCAAAATTCCCACAGACTTCTTCACCCTCAAAACCTTTTCACCCCTATAGTGTTGTATTTATCACTTTCCTTCAAGTTCCCTTCAATACCTTTGCAGAAAGAGCAATGATGTTGCCTCTACTCAATCACAGAGGTAATATCGATGTTTTCACAGTAAAATAATTGTCAATAGAATTAATGTATTGTTTTATATTAACGATTAATTTATTTCTTTTTAGTATTACTCATATAATAATTTTTTTTATATAGGTGGATTATTTTGTTCGAGTTGGGGTGGTCTATCCATATTTCATGCCTTTCTACACCAAAAAATCCACAGACTTCTTCTCCCTCAAAACCTTTTCACCCATGTAGTGTTATATTTATCACTTTTCTTCAAGTTCTCTCTTCTCCCTTTATAGGAAGATAAATAGCGCTACCTATTCTCAATCACAAAGGTCATCTTGATGTTTTCATATTAAAATCATTATACATAGAATTAATGTATTGTTTCATATTTATGTTTAATTTATTTATTTTTAGTATTACTCACATAATAATTGTTTTCTAATACATGTGGATTATGTTTTTCTATTTGGGGTGATATTTCTATCATTCATGCCTTTATGCATCAAAACTTCTACATGCTTCTTCTCCCTCAAAACCTTTCACCCCTAGAGTGTTGAAATTTATCAATTTCCTTCATGTTCCTTATACTACTCAATCACAAAGGTAATCTTAATGTTTCCATAGTAAAATCATTATCCATAGAATTAATTTATTATTTCATATTTATGTTTAATTTATTTCTTTTTAGTATTAATTATATAATAATTGTTTTCTTATACAGGTGAATTATTTTTTTAGCAGAGGTGGTTTGTTCAAAGATTCTCATGTAGTGTTGATAGTTTGACAAATAAATTCAATTGATATCATGGTAAAATTGATATTTATGGTTTTTTTGAGACTTTGGAATATGTAGGAATCATCCTCACCTCAATCTGATGCACAGTGTGACCAGTATGACTCCAATTACTTATTTCTATTTAAAATTGACATTAATTTTAGTAAAATAGACAACTAATATACTCAAAACTAAGAAAACATATTCATATTGTTTTTATACTTTAAGAAAAAAATCCATAAGTCATTTGTGACATGTAGGGATCAGACACACCTCAATTTGATACACGATGTGCCCGGTATAACTCAATGTGTTTATTATCAGTTTAAAATCAACATTTTAGTTCAAAAAGTGTCACTCGCTGAAAACTAATCAAATGCGCTCGTATTTTCTTGATAGCTTAGGACAATGATTCATGGGTTATTTTTGATGTGTAGAAATTGGTTTCATGTCAAACCAATACATGATGTGATCGAAATGAGTCAAAAGTTCATGTTTATAGTTTAAAATGATATTTTAGTAAAAAAGACATCACATATACTCAAAACCAAGAAAACGCATTTAGATTGTTTTGATAGTTGTGAAAAATTATCTAAAATTCATTTGAGATGTGTAGGAATCATCTTCACCTCAATATTATGCATGGTGTGCCTGGTATGACTCCAAGTGCATCTTTTTATTTAAAATTATCATCAATTTTAGTAAAATAGACAACTGACCTACTCAAAACCAAGCAAACACATTCATATTATTTTTATACTTTATATAAATTATACATAAGTCATTTTTTATGTGTAGGGATCATCCACACATAAATACAATACATGATGTTCCTAGTATGACTCAAAGTCTCCATTATCTGTTTAAAATCGATATTTTAGTTCAAAAAGTGTCACTCACTAAAAAATGATCAAATGTGATCAGGATTTCTTGATAATTTATTAAAATGATTCATAATTAATTTTTGGCATGTAGGAATTTTTCTCACCTCAAATTGATACATGATGTGATTAGAATGATTCAAAGTGTGTGTTTCCAGTTTAAAATAACATTTTAGTAAAAAAGACAATTGGTGTACTCAAAACTAATAAAACGAATTCATATTATTTTATACTTTAGGAAAACAATCCATAATTTATTTGAGATGTTTAGGAATCAGTCTCAACTCAATCCAACCCATGGTGTGACCGATATGACTCAAAGTGCGTATTTTTATTTAAAATTGACATCAATTTTAGTAAAATGGACAACTGACCTACTCCAAACTAAGCAAACACATTCAGATTGTTTTTATACTTTATGAAAAAGATACATAAGTCATTTTTTGATGTGTAGGAATGATCTGCAACTCAATCTAATACATGATGTACCCGGTATGACTCAAAGTGTTTGTTATCAGTTTAAAATTGACATTTTAGTTCAAAAAGTGTCACTCAATGAAAACCGATCGAACATGATCTAGTTTTATTGATAATTTAAGAAAATTATCCATAAGTCATTTTTGATATGTAAGAATCAGTTTCATGTCAAACTAATACACAATGTGATCATAATGATTCAAAAGTGTGTGTTTCCGGTTTAAAATGACATTTTAGTAAAAAAGACAACTGACATACTCAAAACTGAGAAAACACATTCATATTGTTTTGATACATCAGAAAAATGATCCATAAGTCATTTGAGACGTGTTGGAATCATCCGCACCTCAATCTGACATACGGTGTAACCGGTATGACTCCAAGTGTGTCTCTTTATTTAAAATTGACATCAATTTTAGTAAAATTAACACTTTCTGTTAATTTATTTCTTTATATTATTACTAACATAAGAATTTTTTTCTTATACTGGTGTGTTATTTTTCTCAAGTAGGGGTGGTTTGTTCAGAAATAACATGATTCAGGTTCAGGATTAAAAGATAAATGAACATTAATGTTTTGAATGTATGTAATAATTTTTATTTATGTAATTGTATAAACCAATGTTTGAAGTGTCTATAATATAGTGTTTGTATTTGTGTTATAAATTTCATTTCATTTATAATATGTATTGGTACTTGTTTTTGTTGATATATGGTGCATTTATGGTGTTGTGGTGTGTTTTTACTGCACATTACACTAGTACTGAAATGTGTTGTTGCAACACAATATAGTATGGCCCTTTATTAGTGCTTTTAAAAGCGTTAATAAAGGATGCATTTTTCAGCACTTTTAAAAGTGCTGATAAGGGAAAAAAATTTCATCATTTTTAAAAGCACTAATAAAGGACATATTTTTCAACGCTTATAAAGGTACACTTTATTAGTGCTTCTATAAGTGATAATAAAAGTCCCTTTGTCAATGCTTTTTTAAGCACTGATAAATGGGGTCTTTAGTGGCGCTAAAAAACGTTGATAAATGAGTCCTTTATCAGTGCCTTTATTAGTGATTTTTAGAACTAATAAAATACCATGGTTTTTAATCTTTCTCAGGTAGTCAGCACTTTTCTAGTGCTGATAAAATTCATTTCTAGTGTTGTTAAAGACCTATTTTGTTGTAGTGAACCCATATGAAAAACATTTTCTGATAAAATTAAACTCTTCTTTTAAAGCCCCATTTTCAATACTAAAATACCTAAGAAAGGGTAAAGAAGATTTTTCATTGAATAAAATATGGAATATTGAAAATGAATCTGGAAATCAAATAATATTCACAGTGGTAGAAAAGTCATTGTCGTCTTGTATGTTAATAATATAACATTCCTTTTGTCATTTGTCAAAAAGTTCAGTATAAAACACGCAAAAAGATTCCTTTTGAAAACCATTGAAAATAGAGTACAAAAGATAAATTAAATGTACTTTATAAATATTTTATTTCCATATAAAAATGTACATAAAATCATTTTAAAAACATGGAGATAAAAAAGAAAAAAATTGAAGGAAAACATTAAAAGATAATTTTTTAAAATAAAATTCCCTTATCACTTTGGAAATATTTGAATCATAAGACCCAAGAAATATAATATTAAAAAAACTATAAATACCATGGTAATAGATAAATTAATGGTTTAACATGTCAAATTGGTTATATGTACACCTCGTAAAAGAGTATAGGTGTATATCATCAAAATGTGCCTCAATGAAAGGAAATTGAGACAGTCTCTTACCCTGAGTCCAACATGTAACATGTGTCTTTATATCCATGAATAATAAAATTATGTTAATTATATAATTTCTTGAGAACATTTTTAAAGTTTATTATTACTTTTATTTCACTTATTACCATGTTATATACAATTATTCAATCAATTCAGTTTATGTCAGATGTTTTGATCATATTCGACTTATGTGTCAAAAATGACATTAGTAGGTTGACTATGGTCAAAGAGGTCATTATTTAAACATATCTAGAATAATAATCCCAAATTTTTATCATATTTATACATCAATTATACTTTTAATATCAATTATGAAATATGGTTTTGAGAAATGAAGTATGTTACAATCATGGAGATGGTAGGTCGTACGTACGCATGAGTAACTTTTCTATTTTTCAATGATCATTATGGAAAGGTGGTAAGTAATGTTTTATCTTTCCATAATGATCATAATATCATATATACCATATTATTTCTTTAAATGTACTTATATATATCATTTATGTGGTGTGGTTATGAAAATATAATCACATCGCTTCATGAAGGCGGTAGTCCACACGTACACGAACGATGTTATCATTTTTTAGTGAGTGAAAATGTAAGAAAGAAAATGATATATTATATTTTCAGAATGATAAATATGTCATGAATATAATAATTATTCCATGGTATAACATATATTCATTATCTTTACCCTTATTACCTTCCATATAAAGCATTATTGAAAATGAATCGCATCGCTTCGCGAGGCGGTAGTCCGTCATACACACGAATGATATTATCGTATCTCTTACAGAATAGAAAGTAAAATATATATATATATGATATAATGAATATAAAGTTATAATTATGTTACAAATATAATTTATATATATATATATACTTTATATCCATCATCATACCCAATCATGAGAGGTGATAATGCAAAAATGAATAACGTTAGTTCGCAAGGTGGTGGTCCTCCATACACATGAATGATGATTTTGTAACCCATTAGATGGAATAGAAGATGGATTTAGGTTATAAAATTAACATAGTAATATATCACTATATGGAATATACTGATGTTATTATATAATCATGGTTTAAGAATAATTTAAGGGGTGGAGAAGAAATAAAATAAAAACACTCGTTGAAGAACGGTGCCTCTTCTTCAGGTAACTACTTTTGGTTTGCACCAAAGGACTTCCTTAGTTGGATTTATACCCAAAATAAGGATTCTAGGATGATATGAGGGAAGTATAGAATTTATTTTGTCAGTTATCGGTCTATTCAATGGGTTTTGAAAAGTTTGAATAGAGGAGAAGAGGGGGTAACCTTTTATAAGTGAGGTGAGTGGAACACTTGTAATTTTTGAAAAGAATGAATTCCACCAATGTTTTCTTCATGTCACAAGGATCCAATAATAGACCATTCTAGAAAAATTAAGGGATAAGGTCTAAATATGTTCAGATGATATATTTTATAAAAAAAATAGGCAATTTTAATCCTTATCTTTTTAGTTTAACCCCCCAGTAAATCCATTTTTACCTTAACCCTCGTAATTAATTTTTATTTATTTTTTTAAGAAGGTGGTACCTTGGTCAAAGACCAAAGCACAAAAATTATTAATAAAAAAAGGATTAAATTAGTCTAAAATATGGGATTTTTTTTACAATATATATCATAAAGGGGAAGTAAATCAATAGGGAGTTTATCCAACCAAGTGGTGACATGGTTGACCCCATATTTGCAAGACCATCTGCCACCTTATTGACTTCACAAAGGGAATGAGTAATAATATAGTTGAATTCCATCAGCGAATGAAGATATTCCATTCAGCATGTTGTAAGAGGCCACGCAAGGTGCATCACACCATTCCAAATATCTTAAATGATGGTAGTCGATTCACTTTCAATCTGGATATTATTCCAACCATGTTTCTTGGTGAAGGAGATAGCATAGATCATGCTCATCATTTCAGCCTCCAGAGCTGAGGAGATGCCACAAGTGCCATAGAAAAATCAAAGAATCTTCCCATAGTGGTTTCTGAAAATAGCGCAACAACCCGAGGGGCTTGGGTTGCCTTTAGAAGCACCATCAACATTAACTTTAATCAATCCAGGGAGCAGAGCTTTCCAGAACATTTCAAAAGTGCATCTAGGATGAGGATATATACCATTAACCCCAACCTGACATAGAATCCCAAAGTCATTCACTATGTTGTTGAAAAATACCTTTTGAATCGAATCAGCTTCCTGAATGGTAATGAGGATCCACATCCGACCTGCATTTAAACTAACTGAGTAGTTGTTATGAATAATAGTATTCTTATCATACCAGAGCACATGAAGAAGTTCAGAAAAGACAGTTAAGAAAAGGCTCTTGATTTTCTGATAGGCTTCAAAATCCACACAACGTTGAAGTTGGGAGTTGATTGAGTCATTAAGTAATAATATTCACTCAAAAAGATCAAGCGCATACTTCCATAGAGCAGTAGCAGTAGAAAAAGAAAGAAAAATATGGTAAATGTATTCTCGATTTTGTTTACAAAGACAACATTTAGAGAAAAGCTGGATCCCAAAAGACTAAAGACAAGTGTCATTAGGAACCCTCTTGTGAGAAATACACCAAACCGGAGTGAATATTGAAGGTTTTAACCATAATTTATCAATTTTTTTAATCCAATTAAAATAATTTTAAGAATTAATAAATCCATGGTTGTAAAAAATTGAGTCAAGGATGCCATTATGAGCAGGTTCCCAAATTAAAAAATCGTCAATGTTGGAAAAAAGGTAGTTTTCAATGACATAACTAACATTGTCAGGAAAATTAAATTTGTGAGAGCTAACAACATCCTTATTAGTATAGTTAGTGTGATCAGGAAGTTGATTGGGGGAAATCATAGAGATGAGAGGAGCATCGGTCCATTTTTTCGAGCCAGAAATTCATATAAGAGTCTTTTCTCACCATCCATATAGAGTTAGACATGATGTTGGAAAAAACATTCTTAATTGATGTCCAAATGGAAGATCTCATGTAATTTAAATTTCACTTCTTTAGTTTGTTAAGAAATTTGTTTTTAAGGAAATAAATAAAGTCATAGTTGTTATAAAGAAGATTCAAAGTGAGTCTGGCTTGTAAGGAATCACTAAAGAGTTTGATATTTTTTATACCAAGACCACCCTTCTCTAAAGGTTTGCAATAAATAGACCAAGGAATAGATGCCATTTTCCTTTAAAGCATGCTTTTGCTCCGAACAAAGTTTTTGATGGCTACGTTAATTTTTTTTAGAAGACCAGCAGACCATTTATAAATCAGCAAAGAGTAGAACATTTTGGATACAATCATATATTTGAAAATACAAATTATTCCATCCATAGATAAGGATTTGTCTTTCTATGATGAAATTTGGTGGAGGATTTGGTCAACAGTTTTAGAAAAGTAACAAGCTTTGGGTCTGCCCCAGAAAATTGGAAAACCAAGGTAGGTGAAGGGAAGGGATTCTTCTTTAATACCTAAATCATTAATAATATTGGATTGTTTATTAGTAGGAAACCTTTTCCCAAAAAAGGTAAAGTATTTATTCCAACTAATGATTTGACCAAAAATATCTTTATAGTGTGAGAGGGCACATTTGAGATTTTGGATATTCCGTTTATACCCTTATAAAAAAGGATGATATCATCTGTATATAATAGGTGCATGGGAACATTCAAATTCCTATAGTCCTTAATCGGATTAATCTTGTTTTGCTTGACAAGGTGAGTGATCAATCTACTTAAGTAATCTTCTGAAATCAAGAAAAGAATGGAAAAGAGAGTTTCACCTTGTCTGACATCTTTTTAGAATTTAAAGTAACCCTTAGGAGATCCATTAACAAGGATGGATATGTTGGCTAGGTTAAAAAGAGTTTTAATTCTACTGATAAATGTATCATTAAACCCAAATTTTCTAAGAACCTTTAAAACAAAACTCTAATCCATGGTATTGAAGGCCTTTTAGATATCAAACTTAATGGAAATATTGCCACCCTTGTTAGTTCTATTTAATAAGTTAGTACATTCAGAGGAAATACAAATAAAATATTGAATGGACCTACCTTTAAGGAAGCAAAATTGGTTCCAAGATATAATTTTATTGATAATAGAAGAAATTATATTTTTAAGAAGTTTGGTGATGATTTTATAAAGGGTATTGATTAGGGAAATGGGTCTGAATTGGTGAATTTATGAGGCATTATCCACTTTGGGGATCAAGGATAGAAATTTGGAGTTCAACCCATTAGGGATCATACCATTAGAAAAGAAAGTCATAACTGATCTATAAACATCGGTTTGAATAACATCCCAAAAATTTTAATAGAAGCTATTATTGAAACCATCAGGTCCCGGAGCACTGTCGGGATTTAAACTAAAGACAGTGTCTCTGATATTATGATCAAGAGGGATTCTAGTAAGAAAATATTTGTCCTGATAATTGACCACAATCAAGATGACATCAAGTAGAAGGTCCTTGTTGGTGGAATGATCATTGAAGATATTTTCAAAATAAGAGACTACATGATTGGCAATACCATCCTCAGTATCAATGAGGTTGTCCCCATATCTTAGGAAGGAAAGAGGTTTATTATATTTCATTATTATTTGAAGGGAGTTGTAGAATTTAGTATTTATGTCACCATCTGTGATCCATTTGGTTTTTAAAATTTGTTTTCACATGTTATCTTTAAAACCTACTAACGTGATGGAAAAATGAGTTTTCGAGCATAGTATTTTTTAAACAAAAGATTATTTTATATTAACTCTATGATTAATAATAATCATTGTATAAAAATAAATTAATATTTAATTATATATAATATATAAATTTAATTTAAAACATTCCCCATTATGGATTATTTTAATTAATTATAATGGAGAAACATTATGCATTTTCAAACAGTTTTTAAAAAAACTCGTTTTTAAACCCAAAAACAAACTTATAATAAAACCAAAATAAAGTTGATTAAAAAGTAATTAATCAGATTAAATATAAATAAATAATACTTATGTTACTTTAAATTATATTCTAAACACATTGGTACTTTAAAAATACTTAAATTATTGAATAGAAAAAAATTACAAAAAATGGTATTTTTCACTCTTCACTGAAAAATCAATATTTTTTAAAAAATACCAAAATTTAACCATAGGTAAATTTTGATATTATGATTTGAAAAATTAAATTCATATTTTCAAATAAATTTTCTAAAATTGGTAAAACTTAATTTTAAATTATGTGTGTGAAGCGTGACTAAACCGTCTTTGAAAAAAATAATATTTTTCAAAAAAATGTTTATTTTTCTCTTAAATGATTCTTATTTTTCTTTCTAATCAATATATAACCATAATTTTCATAATTTAGTTAGTACTATTCATACCCTCCAATTGAATGGTATACTATATTATGGTTCATTTCAACTCGATGTCGTGTTTTTCACAAGTTATCGAAGAGATTAAATTTATTTAAAAAGAAATATATCGAAAAGTCTTAGAGTATTACATTATCATCTAAACTCAATGTTTCATGTCATTTATTCTATCGAAAATAGTTTTATTTTAAAAAAATATTAGGGTGTTTCATAGCCTCCCGTAGGATCCAACATCTTGTGCTAAAATCAATTTCATGGTGCACATATCTCATGCAACTATTGCATCATCACAACCAAGGTAGTAGGGTATCATGAACCTAAAGGACATAAACCTTGTTCCCACCTCCTACCACAAATGACCACCACTACATATCATATCTTATAATCATTAGGCATCACCACCAACTGTGTAATAATTAAGGTCTAGTCTCTTCCCCCAAATGTTACATTGTCTAATACTATTGTCAAAGGAAGAGTGGGGAATATAGGGTAATTATCCATCCATTAGTTATAATCTAAATGTTGGGGAAAACACCCCCCCCCCCCATAATAGCTGGGTGTCAGTACATAGTACTCGACACGAGCAGGGTGTGTGTAAAAGTAACATGAAAGTACCATCACACACGCACACACACATAGAAAACACACAAAATCATCATAAAGGTTTCACATCAATACTTCATCACCTTTTTATTATCATCAATGCCATACTAAGGTTACCATACATTTCCACCATCTAGATGAAACATATCCCATGATATATTTTCATGATGATATTGATGCCAGTACAGGATGTTGGGCCCTGTGGGTGGTTGGGATAGGTGGGGTTGTGACTCAAACCACATTATAGATAGTTGAATATGTGGTGATGAGATGGCATGGAAAGGATGAGAGAATGATACATTTAACATTGGGGCATGAGAGTGGAAACTTAGTGGGGAAGTGGATACAGGACACCTTTATCGATGTTTTCTTACTATTATCTTACTACTTTCTTAAATTATTTGGTGAGTGATCTATGGTGAGGTTGGTATTGATAGATGACCTATCTATTTACTTTTTTGGTTCTTCTATTTGTTCATCGGTGCATTAGTATTCTCTTTTCACATTTGCATGGGAGACCTTGGGTATGATCCCACTGAGTATACATGTTATTATAATCCTACATATATAAACTATTATTCAAGTTTCTAGGATGCTTTAGGGGATCGATCTAGACAATACTAGTTTAGAGGTTGGAGTTATTGTGGAGTTATTATTGTATGTTCCCCTTTAGTTTTACATGGGAGACTTTATTAGTATTGAAATACATACACATGCGGGATGGTTTGGTTTCTTTTTGCGTTATGGTGTGGAGTTTTTTTGTGGTTATTTATCTTATATCTCAATCCTTTTCATTATATTGAGGTTTAGGCATCCCATTTAAATGTTTTATACTCTCATTGCTAGTCACCAACCCAAGTCTTTCTAGTGATGAGACTCAAGGGTCACTCATACTCTTCATTGTTAGGCCAATAGGGGTTCTAGGGGTGGGGGTCATGACAGAATTAACAATGGATATTCGAACACAATGCCTTCTCAAAATGTATCCCTCTATCCTCCTCATCTAACAGAAGATATGAAACATAACATAAGTGGTTCTAGAATCAGATACTAAACTATCGCATGCTATAAATCCCCTTACAGTGAGTAAGAATCTCTTGTCGATAATCCACCTTCACGATAAAAGAAAATAACTTGATCTTAAACTGGTCATAGAACTTCTCCCATGAAACTAATGAATCCTCATGATCACCAAGGAATAAATACCACCACTAATAAGAAACTCTATGCAATATACTGGTAGCCGGTGGAATCTAGTGCTCCCTCTGAGCATGAATCAAACTAAAATAAATCTTTACCTCATCCAACCAAGCTTTATACTCCTAGTATGAAATATATCCCTTCATAATTCTATAGGTTTTGGTACTAAAAATCTTGAAGTGTTTTCCTCCAAGCATCGTGTAACAACCCAAAGTTTCATTAATGGAAAATCCCTCTTGATCTAGTTAAATTTCTCTTTATGCAAAATGTTTTTATAAGATGTAAACTTCTTTGGTTTTATGTTAATAATTTTTGACTGTTTCTAATATAGTCATTGAACAGTGATCACATGATTAGTATAAATATAGGGCTTTAACAAATCCAATTTACTCAGAAAAAAGAAGCGATGGCCTCGTCCAGTAGAATTGCTCCGTACGAAGCCCATTTGTCGGAGCTCAGAAAAGAGGTGGCGTCCTTTGGCTTCGCTCTTGACCAAGCCCAAGCTAAGCTTCACCATGTCAAGCTCGAACGGGACCGTCTATGGGAAAAGTTGAAGTTGATAGAGATTAGCACTCGAGCAATGTTAGCTGAGCCACCCCAAGAGTCTGTCACCATCGCACACCTTACTCTTAGGTCTTATGTGGCTGTTTTAAGGGGTTATGTAACGAATCGCTAGTACTATGTTCATGTATATTATTTTTTTATATAATAATGAATATACCTCCTTGTCATTTTTGAGACATTGTAAATAGTTTTTAAAGTACAAATAGTATTTTTAATTATTATTTAATTAAGAAATCTATTTTATTAAATTAATGGATTTTTGAATTAAATATTATTTTAATAAAATATTATTTTTATTATTAAATTAATTTTTATTAAATATAAATGATCTTATAATTTTATGAATGCAATTATAATTTTTATTAAGATTTGAAAGCCATTTCTGTCAAAACCCGTGAATTTTCGATAAATGTCGGTTTTTATTTTAAAAGTGAAAATTAACATATTTAGAAAATTATTTAGATGAAATAAATGTTATTTCTGGAATCATGACGTCGAAATTATCCAATGGTGAATTTTTCATAATTTTCTGAGTCAAATTTTTGGGTAAAAATTAAATACCGTTTAAATATATAATGTGTTTTATGACATCATAATGACCCAATAGTGATGTAATAAAATACTATAAGCTTTATGTTCGGCCAATATATGTTTTACCATTAAAATAATGTTATTTTGGGTTTGTTTGACTTACTTTTCAAAGCATTAATGGACCCATCAAGACTTATTAAACACCTTATCTTTTTAAATTAATTTCCATGGGAGTGTGACTCACCTCCACATAATCAAACCTATTATTTTAAGAAGTTCGGACTTTGTCCTTATAAAATATTGTTTTCCTCTTCCCTTTTCCAAAAACCATGGGCAAAAACCATAGGATGGTTTGTGTTTTTGGATTAATTTAATGTAAGGGGACCCAAACCTAAATAATAAAGAATTCTCTCACCTTTCCTATATAAACCCACCCAAGCTCCCACTTCCTCCTCCCTCAAAGCCTTTCGTGTTCGTCCAACCTCTGACCTACTCTCTTTAGAATCCTCCCAAGGTGCCCCAAGCTCCCAAGAATCCTCTCACAAGCCTCTCTCTAGCCTTTGGAAGCACACTTCCAAGTAAGGGTTTTTTTCTTCCTTTCTCATTTTTGTCCAATTTTCTTTATGTTGTTTTTCCCTTTTAATTTCAATTATGAATGTTGGGGTATGGTTTCGCACCTCCCTCATACTGCCCTCTTTATGTTTGAATGATGGGAGACCCCTTTCTCTCTCATTAAATGCCTCTCATGTACACCCGTTACTATGCCGAAATTCCGAAAGGAACTTCTCTCTCCTCTTTTACATTCAAGAAATACTTTTGTATCATGAATCTAAATTTCATTATAATTGTTGGGACATGTATCTATATGACCTCCTTATTTTCCATTACATGTAAATATGATGTGGAATCCCTTTCTCTCTCATCAACCGTTTTTATGAATTCTTATGTCATGTCGTTACGCTGCCGAAATCGCACCGATTTTCTAAGCCAATGTCATTGTGTAGTAGATATCATGCCCATTTCTCCATCAAGGGTATTCACCTTTATACACATTTACTTATTGATTATAATTTTTCATGTATGAATTCCACATTCCTTTATCGTGGAATAAATGATTATGTTTTATGAATCCATGTTTTATGATCCATGTGGCACACTTATGCATGAAATGAAATATTTAAGAAGGGTGCGCCCTTATAGCGCTCCAATACATTGGGTAAAGTATAGTATCATGATACGTCATGTGAAATGAGTGTTAACTCATGCTAATTCAAGTGCAACGAGGGTTTACTCGTGCTTTATGTGCAATGAGGATTTACTCATGCTCCATGTGCAATGAGCCTTGGCTCATGCTAATTCCATGTTAAGTGTTGTTGCCACATTTCCATGTTATGATTATCATGTTTTATCATGCCTTTATATTCATGTTTCTCTCATGATCTATTGATATGCCTATTTTCTAACATGTATTGTACTCCTCATGTTATTTCGTGTGTATTCCCTTACTGGGCTTTGTAGCTCACCCCTTTCTTATGCATGTCTTCAGGTTATCTCATGCAATGCTAAGTACGAGGGAATGTAGTGGTCATGTAAAGGAAGTTTTCAATAAAGATATTTTATTTCATATTTTAAGTTTTTATGTAATGATCCTAAGCCCCAAATACACTAAACCTCACGACCTTCTTTATTGTATCAAGTGAATTTTTATGTAATAAATCATGTTTAAGCTGTAATAAAAACCAGGGTTGTCATACATCGCCTTCGTCCACTTCAACTATGTAGTGATTTGTTGGCACATCATGTTAAACATCATTGGAATAAACCTAACAGGGATCTTGACCTAGATACATAACTACAAAAGAAAAAATGTTAGGGACTTCCTAATCCTAGAATATGGAGTAACTAAGATTAATTAATTAATTTTCATCCTAATTCTCATTATTTACCTAATTCAAATACAAGCGCAGACAATCATGATGCATGATCCTTGCCTAGGTATCTACCCTACAAGTAGCATCACTTTTCTTATCACGTTTAGTAAACTAAATTTCCTTACAATGGGTCATAGGAGGCCCTAAAATATCTTGCCATAGCTGATCTCCCTTTCTTATATCACATACTAAATTTTCCTAATACTTTTTCCCTACCGATCCAGGAAAACCTCACTAGTGCATATCCTGAAGCTTCATCATATCTCTTAACCAAAATATTTGATTCCACTTTTTCACTACCCTCCCCCACTAGTACCCCTACCATGTTGGTAATGAAGATGGAAGTAACCACTAAATCCAGTCTCCAATAGGCCACAGGTTGGAAGTTAGTGTCGAGGGTATAAAACTCACAAATTGGGAGGCATTGCACTCAATATTCCTATGAAAATGAATAAAGATTCCATCAATAAACTTCATAACATAAATAAACCAATACCAAACCATGAATGTCATACAATGTAAGACCAAATTAGAAATATTACACAACAACACCTACTTCAGCAACCAAGAACTCTAGAAGCTCATAGAAAAAATCCACGAGCTAGTAAAACCTAGCTTGATCACCCACTCCCTCATGTGGACCTTGAAGTAGATATATAATACATCAGTGAGCATAAAAACATACTTAATAGGATCCTCCCTGAAATCACTTGTGAAAATGTGGAAGAATCTACTATAACCAAGTGAATAAATAGAGGAAATAAACTCATCACCAAAATTAGGTTGTCTATATTTTTATCCTCACCAAGGCACTCTCACTCAATATCGCACAAAATCAAGTGACAAAATATCAAAAACACATATATAGAAGAAAGGCACCCCGCTTCTAGTTTCCCACTAATCCAGTCACTCGAGACCCCAATGTATTACATCTTAGTGCTCCCCTCCCCTATATATGTCGTACTTCACATTCATGCAAACATATCACATATACATTATCATCTCAACTACACATCCATGTAAACCAAGATCATCATAACCACATCATCATCTCATCTCTATAATCATATAGTAAAACCAAGATCCATTATCACCCGTGTAAGTATACATTATACCTAAATCCATTATCTCTCATGCATAAATGCACGTGCAATAACCATAATTCATTATAGCTTAGATACATGTATATTTAAGCTGCCACAATGTTATAGAAACACTGAGATCACCAACGACAGTCAATTATAGAATAAGTGTAAAATGGGGAAAAATAAAAATAAAGAAGAAGAATAAGAACACGGTTTTATGTGGTTTGAGAATAATATCCATATCTAATGAGAGGTATAATAGATTCGCTATGTCCAGGGGAAATTATAAGGCATAAATTCATATTTCAAAAAAACACTAACTCGAAATGATCTCATAAAACAACACAGTGCTGCAATAACCTGTGTTGCTACAGTTCCAAATCCATTGTGCTACGGTAACATTGCCTATAAAGTTCATAAATCTATAGTAACCTTGTCAGTGTCACTAGTCAGCTCTACTACAATAACCATGTCAAAGTTTGTAATAATATAGTATCATTTTCAGTGTCATTGGTCGACTTTGCTGTAGTATAGGCTGCTAATAGTTAGCCCGACTTTATCTGATGGATCTAGATCCACCATTCCAACACATAACCCACATATACTTGTACATCATAGCCATGAACCATTACTATCCATATGAGAACATCCATATAGCCATAAGCCACCACATCCTAGATATTCCTACATACCATGATACATTTGGAAGAGTGAGCAAGGTTAGGGGAGTAGTTAGCCATTTATATCTTTGACATCCTAGATGTTCGGAGAACACTCGAAACCTAAGACCAGATATGGGTGCCATCCGCCCCAACCCACTTCGGTCATGGAGCGTAAGAAATATCAAAACAAAAAGAATATATAGATCACAACCATTCTAGGGGAAACTAACTAATCAAAAACTCGAGTTATAGCTATCGTTCCACATGACAACTTAGTTACCATCACTAAGGACTAGGAAGCCAACACTTTCCAAGCACACAAGCATCGAGATCCTTTACTATCCATAATCATACTATAACTTAATTACCAATCATTTCATAATTTCTCATCATCAATTATGGTTTGCGATGTTAACAATCCAAATCCAAGGTGCTTTAGTTAAACAATATAGTCTTGGTTCTCATAACCATGCTCTTTTAGACATTACCCAAGCCAATTCATGGATTCCATTTATCAAAATATCATAATCATCATCAACGCACATTCCTTTCAGTTCATTTATAATTCATTATCATTCCATAATCCTAGGTATTCTAAGACTCAACTAGACTCATCTCAAGGAACAGATGTACCCGTAATGTAACAAGAAATTTATAACAAGAGAAAAATAGGCATGCCAGCTAGGTAATAAGAAAACAGTAAGCAAGAAAGGCTCCCAGACCAACTAAACCATCCCAACATCATCCCAAACACCTTCCCACATCATCCATGTTATCCCATCATCCTCAGCATCAAGCCAATGCCACAACCATGGAAAAATAGCCCGACACTCGCCATATTGATCCAAGCAAAATGGTTTCATTTAAATTCATAGCAAGAGCTCTATCATTTTAAATATATGAATGGTAGTAAACCAGGTCTCCAACAGTAATGAATATCAAGGAGCAATCAATAAGACTTCAATCAAATCTAATAAACATATAGCAAACAAGGTCTGAACACAGTCGTCCATTATCATTAATCACAGCAAACATCATTCTCCTTTACCATCTTGATTAAACGATTCATTATGAGCATGTTTCAACAAATAAGAAACCTAGAATTTAGCAGCTAATATCAGCTATATTCAACCATTGAACAATCTCAATTAATCCCTTAATCATGTTAAACAATTCTATAGAAGAATGATAAAATTCAATTAATGCCTCATTCATTAACTTCCTTATCATGTCATCTTTACATTGTTAACTAGTTTTCTAAGCATGTAAAATGTGCCAAGGAACACTAATGATCACAATAATAAACTTCCACACTACCTAGCAAATAGCATGAGGCAACCTTCACAAACAAAAGCATAATCACATGTGAATCACAACATCGTTCTAATATCTTTCGAATTTTTATGTTCTAAAGTATTATCTTCTTTAGGTTAATCTTATTCATTTACCCATTCAATCAAAAGCATGATACTCCCACAGGACACGTGAAATAAAGAGAATCTTTGAATCTCATACCTTGATATAAAACTTCAAAGAACACCGCACAAGAGTAGGAGATCCAAGGATTAACCACTGTCAAACTCAATGAAAACCACCTTAGGGCCTAACTACAACAAATCATCATCAATCCATACTCGAATCTCATCCAAACCAAAGGAAACCTCACAGCCAAAACCTCTATGAAGCGAGAGATGAAGAGGAAATAGATGAAGGGGGAAAGAGAGGTATCGTAGATTAAGAGAGATCAATCCACACAAACCAAGAGGTTTAAACCCTCGAAGAGATTACTAGAAGGAACCAAAGGGATCCTGGTCAGCTTGGGTTTGAAGGAACTAAGTAAAAAAACAAACTAATGGAAGCTCAACCCTCTATTTATAGAGAAATTTTAATGGGACTTCACCACAATGTGGAGACTTCGACAACAATCGTGGTGTCTCTGGTCAAAGCCTGATTTAAAACTCTAGTTTTCAAAACGGTATATCTCCCCCTCTTTTAGCCGGTCATTTCACCCGTTTAAAAACAAGTATGATCAACACCACGATGTGTAGGTACCCAACAGGGCCATGATGTCCTCGACCGCGGCTTCCCTTCAAAAGATCCACCACGACATGGAGAAATCTCCCTCGTCGTTTCCAGCATACCACGACTCCCGCCACGTTGTAGTGGAGTCATCCTCACAGTCCCCAACATTCCGGAAAAACCTAATCAAGCCTCAACAAAACGCCATCACAACTCCTAAAACAGCTGTTTCGCCCTTCCTCTCGTTCCCATAGGGAAATCCTATAGGCACCATGCTCACTAAACAATCATTACCACAACGTTGTGATCTCCGCATGGTGTAACAAAAAAAATGAAAGGGCAATAGTCTATGCACAGAGGGAATGACTCTTATGTATATTGGTAAGGGATTACTTTCAAAGTTAAGACAATACATAATGGTCATTTCCATACTCTTAACAATGCCACGTACTTCAACATAAGCAATATGGCTCTCCCCGTGTTACACATGGATCTCGCCCCAATCCATGGGGCACTACTACCTTCGAAATGGGTGTTTCGCACCTCGGGTTTGGCAAGCACCAAAACGGCCAACTCCCACAGCCACAGCTCCAAAACAGGATAGACCGCAACTTCCACCATTAGCATGTTGACCCTTATAGGCCAAAACTCACCCTTCTGCTTTTTAAAGACCTCCCAACTTCCTCTTATGTGTTGGGCGGTGTGGGATGGTGAAGGTCGACCTCAAGGCTCTCTAATCGGTTTAGCGGGGGTGAGCTACTCAATTGGAAGCTTAAAGACCTGTAATGGGAGGTGTAGTTGTTTCCATTAAAAAAAGACCTCTCAACTTCCGCTCTGCCCCGCCTAAGCCTGAAAGACCCAAAGGGTTCGGGAAGATGGAGGTCCTAATGATCAATTAAGAAATATAGTTAGAAGCCATTATATTATTTCGTCTTTTATGATGGGCAAAACTGGAAATAGTGAAAGTTAACATTAAGGTTAATTTATAAAGGGGTGTGGTCATTGAATCGTATGGTCGCGCTTTGTTGAAACAATAAAAGAATAAAGAATATTTGTTTGCTTATAAATTTACAAGAAATTTATAGTAAAAAATGAAGAAAAAAAAACTTAATATTCTATATTCAAAAAAATCAATAAAATAATACATAGATAAACGTTTTGTGTTTTGTTTTTATGACATAACACATCTTATATTTTAAAAAAGGCAATAAGAATACATAACAATTGTCCTGTCCTTAATATTAATTGAAAATCTTAATAAAAAAATACGAAAAACACATGTTCGTGAAAAAGCATCATGATTTTTATTGAAAAATAACGAAGAAAAATATCATGAATGAATCAGCATAAAAACATAAATAAAAAAGGGTAAGATACAAACATACATCACAGCATCAAATGCAAACAAAAAGCAACATTTGAAAGGAAGAAAAATGAACACACAGCACAAAAAACAAAAACAAAAATATAGAAAAAACGAATCTGTAGAAAATTAATTAAAAACAATCACAAAACCGTGGGTGTGGAATGAATTTTCTGGGAAATTTATTATAAATTATAATCAAGAAAATATGATACAATAAATATGAATATAATATAATATTAAAAATGCAATATTATAAAATATATCAGTGAAAGTGAAATATGGGTCGATTTTAAACGGTGATGCGATCATCCGGCGGTGGTAGGCCGGAACCCTACCGCCATTATTGGTGCCAGCGAGGTGGAAGGGGACGGCAGTGGAGTGCATGAATTGGAGGCCCACCACCGGGCCGCACTTGCCGGACTTTCATCGAACCTTCATTTTCATTTCCCCTGTTCGATGCTGATCCTGTACGTCACTGGTAAGGTTTCTATATCAGGTAAAGTTTTTTTGTTTATTAGATTTATGAATAATATTAATGATGATGTATATAATAGTATTAAATACTATTCGTATTTAATAAAATAATTTAAATATAAAATAAAAATAACATCATTATTAAAAATAAAATATATTTTTGATTTGGTAAAATAATTAATATTTTCTTTTTATTGTCAACTAAATTACAATAATATTGTTATTAAATACTTTTTTATTAAATAATAACAATGCGCATCCCAATCACTAATAATAAAGACTTATAATAGAGCCATGAAAACAAGAAATAGAAAAAACCATTATAATAAAGTCATGGCATTATTAATAAAGTTATGATAATTATCTTTTATTAAATTCATGAAAATAATAATATTAATAATTATGACTTTACGTTATTATAGATTTTGATTAATAATTATTAATATCATATTAATAATTACAACTAACCGTATTAATAATATAATTAATAGCAATTGATATTATCATCATTAATAAATAGAAAATATTAATTACTTTTCATTAACTAATTAATTATTTTACAAACTAACTAAACATATAAAAAATACTTGAAAATAAAAATAATTTTATTAATAAAATAAATATAAAATAATTTACATAACACAAATTTTGAAAAATAACATTTACACTTCAAAAAAATTTATGCGCATAAAATCGTATAAATAACATCTAAATGAAATTTAAAACATTAATTATACAAATAAAAATCAATTGAAAATAAAATAATTGTCAAAAAAATCATAAACAAAAAAAAATAATTTAAAAAAAAGATCGTTATCTGCAAAAAAAAATACGAGTACAAATGTTTTGTTTTGAAGCAACAGTATTTTGTGTCCTTCAAATTATTTTTAATTTTTTTTATGAAATTATTTGTATTTTCAATTTTTTTATATATGTTTAGTCATTGTGTCAAAGTTTATTTATTTTTTATAATTTATTGGCTTTGAAAGTCACCTATCTATTTCGGGCGTGAGATTGTTGTTGGGCCATTTGTGTGGAAGTCTCTTTGGAAATTGCAGGCCCGCCAAAGTCCAAACTTCTATGTTGACAAATGTGCATAGGCATCCTCCCTACCATTTCCCGCCTTGCTGCCCGCCACCTGTTTGAGATCACGCGGTGCCCTTTTTGCGGATATAATGATGAATATGAGTTTCATGCTATTTTTACTTGCCCCGGGTATGCGGGTTGTGGTCGGTGTTTGCTACACAGGATGTTGAACTCTGAAGAAGCTTCGGGGAGACCACGCTGGTTGTGGAGGAATGGTTAAGATCGTTGGCAGTTCATACTATTGTGCGATTATGCATCCTGGTATGGATTATTTGATTCTGCCGCAATGCCCTTATGTTTGAACGCACGTCCTTGGATGATAGTATTTGGCTCGCTAGAGCCCAGTGTTGGGCTTCCCGATGGATTGATGAGGGGAAGTTACGCCTTCCTTTGTTGAACCAGGCTCATCCAACTAGTTGGCTTCTTCCCTTGCCGAGCGTTTTCAAGATTAACACTGATGCGACACTTCAAGGTGATGGTTTTGTGGGGCTTGGTGTTGTCATCCATGATCATTCGGGCTCCCACGTCGAAGCCCGACATTCTCTGATTGCTTCATGTGGGGCTCCTATTGTGGCCGAAGGCATGACCGTTTGCGATGAGTTGAAGTTTGTCTCTTCTCAAGGCTGGAGGAATATCATGGTTGAATACGACTGCCTGGTTATCATCAATGCTTTAGAGGGAGTTGATAGTGTTTGTCACCCCTTCGGGTCCATTATTGATTCTATCAAATCTTTGGTTCATCTTTTATCTTCGTATGTCTTCCTTTTTTGGGAGAGAGGGTAATTGTGTGGCCCATTTTGTGGCATAGTCGGGGAGCTACTTGCTGGTTCTCTTCTTTCCCCTGGAGCTTTGTAACTTGGTTGTAGCTGATATTTAAATATGTTGTTTTCATAATATATATATATATATATATATTCAGAAAATTAAACACTGATATGTACAATTTATTATAAACATTTACAAGTTCAAATCAACTCACACTACTACATATCATGTGAAATTCAGTGTCAGATTTTATCTGCGCTAGGTAAAACACTGATAGACCTTTATCAGTACTAAAACAAAAACGTTGATAAAGACATCTTTTATCATCACTTGTTTTTAGTGCCGATAAAAGGTACATATATATATATATATATATATATATATATATATATATATATATATATATATATATCATTAAAAACCATATATAAATATATAAATATATTTATATTGATAAAAATATAATATATTTTATTAAATATGGTGTATATAAGACTAAATATGCATTTACACTTAATATATATTATATTTAGATAAAATGGATTATAAAATAATTAAAAAATAATAATTAAAAAATAATAATAATTAATATTTTTTAATTATTATGTAGTAATAGTCATTTAATAACAATTTGATGACATTAAAATTCAATAAATTAATGGTCAATATAAAATAAGTTAAAAGCGTAACTTGAACTTCAAACCACCATAACTTTAGATCATGATGTCCGTTTAAACTCTACCAAATATCAAATTGATGCCTGCGAATAGATCTGCGTCATAAAGATTGGGGGAGCCCTGATCACTGTTTTTTCGTGATAAAAAAAGGTCTGTAAGACTTTCAAAACGAAGTTTTTAATTGGGATACCCTAATTTTTTAATATTCTATAGGATTTCACCGTCATTTAAGAGGGTCTTCTTGTCTTTTTTGGTGAAGACTAAATTTTTTCCCATGACTTACATTCATATTGATATTATGGTTTTAAAATTTTATCATTTTTCATATTTTTGTTAGATTTATAATTAAATATATAAATATTTGCTTATGTTTATATATAATAAATCAATTACACAAATAAATATTTAAACATATTTATATAAGAATGTATTTTTAAATATATAAACCATATGAAAATAAATATTTATTATTCATTTTATTTAAAGTAAAAAAATATTTATTTATTTACCTTATAAAAATGCATTACTATATATATATATACCTATACAAGTAATGTTTATATATAAATATGTGTGTGTCAATAAACAAATATATGTTTATGTGTATATTCTAATATATGTAAATAAATACATATATGTAAATATTTGTGGGTGTTTGTGCAAAATATAAATGTCTACGCGTGTGTAAATATGTGCAGATGTGTGTGTGTGTCAATATTGTGCGAGTACATCATATATAAATATATTTTTATAAATACATCATTATCATTAAATATAGTATATAAACATATTTTTAACTTAATATACAATTATATGTAAATTTTTATAAATATATATGTAAATATAGATATATAAATATACATGTAATGTATAAAATTTATATCTATATATATATATATATAGACAAATTTTAAAAATGTATTTAAAAATAAGTATATAAATCATATGGAAAGAATTGTTATCAATTTAATTTAAAACAATATTTAACCATTTTTTTACATTGTAAAATTATATGAATATATATATATATATACTTACACAAATGTAAATATAATGTTTATATATGCATATGTCTGTGTGTATTAATAAATGGATATATATTTATATTTATATTATAATATATGCAAATTAATATTAATATATAATATATTTAAATAAATATAACTATATATATCACACACGCACACAGACAAATATTTAATCAATGTAATTAAAAATAATTATATATATATGTGTGTGTGTGAATAAAAAATATATGTATGTAAATATATATAAATAAATAGAAATATAGCAAAATATAGAATAAAACAAGTTTTGGAGCAGTGGTAAATGGGTTTGAACGACACAATGGAGATCACAAGATCAAGCCCATACGCGCATGCAGGTGAACAGGTAATTGGTTAGTGGAAAAACATTGACAAAGGGGTGTTGTGACCATTGACAGAAGGGGGTGTTGGGTTCAAGCATTAACAAAGTGGGGTCAAGCGGTGATGTGGGGTGAGTGGTACAAAAAAAATATTTTTTTTCAAATTTTATCAACGCTAAAAAAATCACTAATAAAGATCATATTTATCTGCGCTTTTGCTTTAGCACCAATAAAAACACTCTTTACCAGCGTTTTTGTTTTAGTGCTGATAATGATATCCTTTATCATTGCTTTTTAGCACTAATAAAGACGACAACTTTTAATAATGTTTAGCATGCCAATGTTTTTTTAAGCACTGACATAGCTCTTTTTTGGCGCTTATAAAAGCGCGATCCATAGTAGCTTCAAAAACAATACAGCTTGTAGGAGATCGGGTGACCTTGTATTTCACCAACTTTGAGACTCGATCGCGCTACTAATTGTTAAACACACACTACTGCAAATTGCGCGATATTCAGCGCTAAAAAAGCGTTGATAAAAGGATG
Organism: Viscum album; assembly: GCA_963277665.1. Taxonomy (NCBI): domain Eukaryota; kingdom Viridiplantae; phylum Streptophyta; class Magnoliopsida; order Santalales; family Viscaceae; genus Viscum; species Viscum album. The sequence goes on along the minus strand of OY728131.1, from coordinate 661,512,542 downwards.
ACTTTTATCAGTGTGAACAAAAAAAGTTAATAAAGGTAACTTCTATCAACGCGATTTTTTTGATAAAAAGTACCTTATATCAATGATTTTTTCTAGTGCTAATAAAATTCTCTTATTTATCAGAGCTTTTTTTAACTCTGATAAAGGTTGAGATGAATAATTTAATTTATATATATATTTATATTGCAACATCTCGACTAGAGCCTCTAAAACGGTGCCCTGAGCCGGTGGGTCACATGACCTTAAGTGCGCCTCCCCGTACGCCCTGCTGACTAGCAGTGAGAGTCTAAGGTGGTATGGTGGGTAGACTATACCCTCATATCAGAGTGGCACAACGAAAATAAGAGAAATAATAAATAGCATAAGCGTAAAAGATAACCAACACCATAGCAGAAACATACACCATAACAAAGCACAACAAAATAGAATGACACCATAACAAAGCACAACAAAATAAGAAAACATCCAAGCAGTAATAATGATCAAAAGCTATAAGGTGAGTCATTTACAAATGATGTCATGTCATGCTGATATTTAAAAAAAGTATACAGGGGATACATAGTACAAACATATACCACATGTTGAACAAAAATATAAGACCCAAAATGAATCTCCACTATCATCACGATCATGCACTTGATCCTCTGCTCCCATGCTCTCATGCTCCCATGCTATACGAAAAACATATCAAGCATCCATGATCGGGCGCTTGCCCTTATCAATACCTGCAACCATAGAGTTTGTCTGGGTGCCAATGACGGCCCGGATATGATGTGAGATAAATTTTAGTAAGCCACCACCAATGGTGTATAGAATAATCCAGTCAGTATACATACCATATCAATGCGTAGATATGACAAATAATAAACAGTGCTAAAAGCAATAAAGTAGTTAACTTAGGTTCCTAGAGGACACCTGACTAACACTACCTGCTTCGACATAGGTCAGAATAACTATGGTCTCAGTTTACCATGTCCAAACATCTATAAGTAATCATATATATATGTGTGTGTGTGTGTGTGTGTGTGTGTGTCTGTCTGTATATTCACTATATATGTGATGACATATATAGGCATATACATAGATACTAGGTGCTAGCTGGAGTCAGGGCATAACACAGGCGTCCATGCATAGTCTAACGATTTATAGCCTCCAGCAAGGGTACTAGCCCTGAATCTCATGAGAATGCGAGACGCCATGCTCGTCACTTGAGATAGTGGGGTGATTCGTCATGCCTAACACTTGAAGCAAGAGAACATGGAACGTCATACCTATCGTGTTGGGAAGAATCCTCATTCTCGGCTGAAAATTACTTGCAAAAAATATCGCGAGAAACCCATCGAAATATGGAAGCGATATAAGCAGAATAAATAAATCAGCATGCAAGATTTTTTAACGTGGAAAACCCCTCCCATGCAAAGGATTAAAAAACCATAGGGCAATTCCAAAAAAATATTCACTATGAATCAGAGAAATACAAAGAATCCAAGTAATGCCTAAACTTGAATTACAATGATGACGTAGAAAAACCTGTGTGAAAACCACATCCCAATACGATTCCGTCTTCTCTCTGAAAAACATCATGCCAATGTCATGTATCGAAAGATCAATCTGTGAAAAAAATGTCACCCTTCTGTCGACGAATCGTCACTACCTCAGAGATCTTCATCTGAACACGTGTTAGCCTTGCACCATCTTAAGACACCCAAAGGATTTCTCTCTCACATGATCTCGCCATCATGATGTGCCACCGATCATGAATCGGGACACGCCACCCGATCAATGCTATCAGGAAGACTTTCAATACGTGGCCACGATCATCAATTGTGTCACCACTACTCCACACCTGTTAAACACCGACGCGCCGCACATGCTATCGCCGACGCGGTAGCCTATTCTTGCTCACGGTGGATGAAATCTTGAACATCTTGCCAAGAATCTCTCCACACGTACAAGATAATTGTGTCGTCATCGTCGTGTCACACGGGCCACCACAAACACGACAACCCCTTCCCGGGTCTCCCTTGTCGGCTACATCTTATAAATATTAATTATTAATATAATATTAATGATTACGACTAACAATATTAATCATATAATTAATAACAATTAGTATTATTATCATTAATAAATAGAAAATATTAATTAATTTTAATTAATTAATTAATTTATTTATATTTTTATTATTAAGGAAAATATTATTATTGATACTTAATATTTTCTATTTATTATTGTTTTGAAATTATTTTTATTTTCAATTACTTAATATGTTTTAAGTGCATGTCTTCAATTTCATTTAAAATCAAATTATAATTTATATTTTTTAAGCTTTTAAAGTTACTTACTTGTTTTAATATTGAAATGTTATGTTTTGAAACAATATTGTTTTGTCTCTTCTATATTATCGTTGGTTTATTATTTTGATGAAAATATTTTTATTTTTAATTATTTTATATGTGTTAGTCTATGTTTTAAATTTCATTTTGATTGTACATACAATTTATTTTTTATAAGGTTTCAAATCCACCCACTTGAAACACAACTTATTATGTTTCAATTAAATTTGGAAGCTTGTAAAATATAAATTATACGTATAATTTAAATAAAACATAAAACATACACTAAACATAAAAAATAGTTGAAAATAAAAATAATTTCATAAATATAATAAATGAAAATTAATTTACATGACACAGCCTTTATTGACTAAAAACAACAAAAAATTACACTTCAAAAAATTTATATGTATAAAATATAGTATAAATAACATCTAAATGAAATTTAAAACTTTAATTGTAAAAATAAAAAATAATTAAAATAAAAGGAATTCCAAAAAGACCTTAAACAAAAAAGTCCATTTACACAGAAAATGTTATCTGTAAAAAAAATTACAAGTACTAATGTTATGTTTTGAAACGACAATATTTTGCACAATTGAAATTAAATTTCATTATTTTTTTAATGGAATTATTTTTATTTTCTGTTATTTTTTATATGTTTAGTCGGTGTATAAAATTTCATTTAGATTGTATTTATACTTTATAATTTATAGGTTTTCAAAGTCATCTACATGAAACATTATTACATTTCAAGTATGTTATTTTGAATACATATAGATTAAAAATTATAAATATAATTTAAATGAAAATTTTCACACTAACTAAATATATAAAAAACAATTGAAAATAAAAATAATTTTATAAATATAATAAATACAAAATAATTTACACAACACAAACATTATTGATTGAAAAATAACATTTACACTTCAAAAAATTTATGCGCATAAAATATAGTATAAATAGCATCTAAATGAGATTTAAAACATTGATTATAAAAATAAAAATTAATTGAAAATAAAAGAAATGTCAAAAAATCATAAAAAAAATTAATTTGCAAAAAGATTGTTATCTGCAAAAAAAATTACAAGTACAAATGTTTTGTTTTGAAATAACAATATTTTGCATCCTTGAAATTATTTTTAATTATTTTTTTTATGAAATTATTTTTATTTTCAATTATTTTATATATGTTTAGTCACTTTGTCAAAGTTCATTTAGATTTTATTTATACTTTATAATTTATTGGCTTTTAAAGCCACCTATTTGTCGGATAAGGTAACTAAGACTCGGTTGAGTTCGGTTGAATATATGCATGATCATGTTTAGATAAATAACATGTGTTATGTTTTTCTTTTATTCTCAATATATAAACTAAAATTTATACATTGATATGTACAATTTATTATAAATATTTACAATTTCCAATCAACTCACACTACTACATATCGTGTGAAATTCAGTGTCAGGTTTTATCAGTGTTAAGTAAAAACATTGATAAACGCCACCCTTATCAACACTAAAACAAAAACGTTGATAAAGAAATTTTTTATCGGCGCTTTTTTTAGTGATGATAAAAGATATATTTGATATATATATATATCATTAAAAACCATATATTAATATATAAATATATTTTAATTGATATAAATATAATATATTTTGTTAAATATGGTGTATATAAGACTAAATATGCATTTACACTTAATATATATTATATTTAGAGAAAATGACTTATAAAATAATTAAAAAATAACATTAATTAATAATTTTATAATTATAATGGAGTAATAGTCATTTACTAACATTTTGATAGCATAAAAATTCAATAAATTAATGGCCAATCTAAAATAAGTTGAAAACACAACTTGAACTTCAAACGGTATAACTTTAGATGTAGGTGTCTATTTGAACTCCACCGAATATCAAATTGATTCCTGAAAATATATCTATGCCATAAAGATTGGGGGAGCCCCGATCACTATTTTTTCATGATAAAAAAAGGTCCGAAAGGCTTTCAAAACAGAGTTTTTAATTGGAATACCCTAATTTTTCAATATTCTATAAGATTTCACTGTTGTTTAAGAGGGTCTTCTTCTCTTTTTTGGTGGAGACTGAATTTTTTCCCATGACTTACATTCATATCAATATTATGGTTTTAAAATTTTATTGTTTTTCATATTTTAGTTTTATTTATAATTAAATATATAAATATTTTCTTATATTTATATATAACAAATCAATTGCACAAATAAATATTTAAACAAATTTTATATAAGAATGCATTTTTAAATATATAAACCATATAGAAATAAATATTTATTATTCATTTTATTTAAAATAAAAAATTATCAATTTATTTACCTTATAAAAATGCATTAATATATATATATATATATATATACCTATACAAGTAATGTTTATATATAAATATGTGTGTGTCAATAAAAAAATATATGTTTATGTGTATATTCTAATATATGTAAATAAATACATATATATAAATATTTGTGTGTATGTGAAAAATATAAATGTGTACGTGTGTGTGTAAATATGTGCAGATGTGTGTGTTTTTCAATATTGTGTGAATACATCATATATAAATGTATTTTTATAAATATATCATTATCATTAAATATAGTATATAAACATATTTACAATAAATATTTATAAATACATTATAACATATTTACAACTTAAAATACAATTATATGTAAATATATAGACATATAAATATATATGTAATGTATAAAATTTATATCTAAATATACGTATAGATAAATTTTAAAAATGTATTTAAAAATAATTATATAAATCACATGGAAAAAATTCTTATCAATTTAATTTAAAACAATATTTAACCATTTGTTTACATTATAAAAATATATGTATATATATATATATATACTTACAAAAAATGTAAATATAATGTTTATATATACATATGTCTACGTGTATTAATAAATGAATATATATTTGGGGCGCACCTCTCCCTCGGGATCCACTCGCCTTGCCGGGTCACCCGGTTCCTGACTGGGTGGGAAAAATGAGGTGCGACCCACTTGTGCTGACGAATTGCTGAGTCGACCGATCATCGATCGAGTCGTCACCCTTCAGGACGCTCTGCCATCTCGGCTAACAATGACTCCTTCTCAGCTGGGGCTCTCTCTGGAGTAATCCCTTCGTGGGGAGGGGAGATTCCTGGTGTAGAGGGTTCGAAAAGGTCACACTTGAGAAACTCCCCTTTCAAGAAAGAACAAAATAAATGGATATATATTTATATTTATATTCTAATATATGCAAATGCAAATTAATATATAATACATTTAATTAAATATAACTATATATATATCACACACACACAAACAAATATTTAATAAATGTATTTAAAAATAATTATATATATATATGTGAATAAAAAATATATGTAAATATGTATAAATAAATATAAAATATCACAAAAATATAGAATAAAACAAGCTTTGGAGCGGTGGTAAAGGGGTTTGAATGACACAAAAGAGGTTACGAGATCAAGTCCAGATGCGCATGCAGGTGAACATGTAATTGGTCAGTGAAAAAACACTAACGAAGGGGTGTTGTGACCATTGACAAAAGGGGGTGTGGGGTTCAAACACTAACAAAGGGGGGTTAAGGGGTGACGGGGGGGGGGGGGGGTACAAAAAAAATATTTTTTTTTTCAAATTTTATCAGCGCTAAAAAAACCACTAATAAAGACCACATTTATAAGTACTTTTGTTTTAACACTGATAAAAACACCATTTATCAACGCTTTTGTTTTAGTGCCGACTGAAAATTAATTTTTTATTATTCGAACACTTTTGAGGAAAAAGTGAGAAACTGAACATGACTTCAACGACATAAAACAACCAAACCACCACGATACAAAAGTTTAAGGCCAAACAACTCATTCAAACTTACACGCAAGAGCCCCTACCCAGCATAAAAACAATAAGATTAGTTTCCTCCTACTCCTCGCAACTCGACAAGCAAACTAGTGCATGACTGCACGAGCATGGTACCGATGGCAAAGTCATACCCTCTCAAACATCCAAATTCGAAAAGCAAGGACCCGAAGAAAACCACTGCTTTGAACCCCATATGGAGCAACCCCTTATAAGAGAACAGTTGCAGCTACCCTCAAACCTAGAACCGCACGGCCACCAAAATCTCACCATCACAAAAATTGTAATACGATCCCAAAAATCCAACTTCAGAAACCAAACTTCACCCGAGACAGCAAACGACCGAACCAATAGCCCACCACTTTACCACAATCAACACCATAAACGAAAATCACTGAAAGAAAACCTGCAATGTAAGCCGCAGGATGCCGGAATCAAGAACCGAGAGACCCTCCCCCTCCATGCCACACATGGACCAGCGCTGGGCCTCGCTTGAAAGGAAGCCAGCCCTGCCGAGGCCTTTGCCGGTTGACACCAAGCCGAGAACCAACACGAATTCGAAAGCCTTCACAAGGTCCGTCGAAGGCAGATCCACACCTCGCTGGGCCAACGCTTCAGCCAAAAGGGAAGACGAATCCGGATCCACGCGTTCCCAATCCAACGCTCCAGGAAGACAGCTGGAGCCTCACCAGAACCATCGCTGAGCCGATGAGCAAGGGATGTTGATTGGAAGCCATGCCAGCCTTACAGAGGCATGCCGACGTCGATCTGAGGATGCTGACAACGACGCCAATCCAAACCGCGCCACACCAGAGGAGGGAAGGGAACAAAATCAGAGATGAAAACCCTAGCCCGTCGAGAAGGAAAAATCACTGCCGCTCATAGGCCTCAGATAATGATACCCTTTATTAGTGTTTTTTTCAGCACTAATAAAGACTGCAGCTTTTAACAACGTTTAACATGCCACTATTTTTTTAGACAAAGATCATTTCTAACACTTATAAAAGCACAATCCATAGTAACTTCAAAAACAATACAACTTGTAGGAGACCTGGTGACCTTGTATTCCACCAACCTTGGGACTCGATCGTGCTACTAGTTGTTAAACACACACTACTGCAGATTGCGCGATATTCAGCACTGATAAAAGGGTGACTTTTATCAGTGTTATCAAAAAACGTTAATAAAGGCAACTTTTATCAACGCTAAAAAAATGTTGATAAAAAGGTACCATATGTCGGTGCTTTTTTCTAGTGGTGATAAAAGTCCTCCCTTTATCAGTTCTTTTTTTAGCTCTGATAAAGGTCATAATGAATACTTTAATTTATATATATATTTATATTGCAACTTCCCGACCAGAGATCCACTAAAATGGTGCCCCAAGCCGGTGGGCCACATGACCTCGAGCATGCCTTTTCGTATGCCAGAGGCTGCTGACTAACAACGAGGGTCTAAGGTGGTATGGTGGAGAGACTATACACTCATATCAGAGTATCACAACTAAAATAAGAGAAATAATATATAGCGGAAGTATAAAAGATAACCAACAACATAGAAAAAATAGACACCATAACAAAGCACAACGGAATAAAAAAACATCCAAGCAGTAATAATGATCAAAAGCCATAAGATTAGTCATGTTCAAAATGATGTCATGTCATGATGATATTCAAAAAGGGATATAGGGGATATAGAGTTCATACATATACAACATACTGAATAAAAATATGAAAGAACCAAAAAGAATCTCTACTAGCATCGTGAGAATGCACTCGATCCTCTGCTCCCATGATCCCATGCTATAAGAAAAACAGATCAAGCATCCATGACCAGGTGATTTCCCTTGTCAATACCTACAACCATAAATTTTTTTCGGGTGCCAATGGCGGTCCAGATAGGGTGTGAGATAGATCTCAGTAGGCCACCACCAATGATGTCTAGAATAATCTAGTTGGAGTACATAACATAGTAATGTGCACATATGAAAAATAATAAACAATGCTGAAAGCGATAAAGTAGTTAACTCAGGTTCCCAGAGGACACCTGGCTAACACTACTTGCTTCAACATAGGTTGGAATAACTCTGGTCTCAGTTTACCATGTCCAAACATTTATAAGTAATCATATATATATATATATATTCACTATATATGTGAGGACATATATATGCATATACATAGATACTAGGTGTTAGCTGGACTCAGAGTGTAACACAAACGTTCATGCATAATCTAATAATCTATAGGCCCTGAATCTCATGAGAATATGAGACATCATGCTCATCGCTTGAGATAGTGGAGTGATTCGTCATGCCCAACACCCAAAGCAAGGGAACGTAGAACGTCATGCCCATTGTCCAAGTAAGAGTGAATGGAGCGAGACACCATGCCCATCACCCAGTGTAAGGGAGCGTGAAACACCATGCTCAACAAATCCCTTAACCATTCTCCACCAGCCAATATCCATGGCCTAATCATAATGATAATATAGAACCCCCATTTAAATCATTTACATTAATTTATTCCCTCCTAACCATGGGTATCACAAGTTATAAAACATCTTAATCAATTTACAACACATGACATGACCTTGCCACTACCTTTCATTTAATTAATTTAACCATTTAATTCAAAAATCAAGGATAATCTATTTCAAGTTCAATCCAAACCACCTAGATGGTGTTTTGGTCAATCAACATGTATATAAAAGAGTCCATTTAATTTAGTACATCCAAATGGGTGGATACCAATGAGGTGGACATCCTCTAATGTCTTAACACGACTTTATAGGAGTATCATAACATGGTTTAATTGATCTAGAAAGGAAAACACATTTTAAGGCAATGTGTGGAAAGGTCTGGCATGCGACATAATGAAATATGCTATGAAAACATGTAAAATTTTAGGGAAAATTACTAGACCACCTAGATTAGGTCCTTGGACGACCACTCCTTCAGTACTAGTTTTTGAATTGAAGAAGAACAAAAGAAAACAACGAAATAGACAAAAGCCCTGAAAATAAGGCATATGATCTCACCCTAAAAAAACAAAAGAGATGGCAAGGTAAACAAAGAAAATAAGGCAATGGATCAAAGCTCTTACTGAGAGGGATCCAACGTGACAAATGATGGCTTGATCGGACATCAGACGAAGGATAGATCAAAGAACCTAGGTTTGGGGGGGGGGGTGGAGGAAGCTCTCACGCAACTCCTACTACATGAGGAAGGAAATGAGGGCTTCTGTCCAAATGAGCCTCTACCCCATTCAAAAAAATGACCCAGGGTATTTACACGGTGTGTAAAGTTTACACACCGTGTAAAGCTTGGGTTTTCCCTTTCTAGGAAAAACCAGTTCATGATGTATAGAAACCCTAGCCTTTTAATCATATTATTACATGATTTTAATCATAATTAAACATAAAAATACAAGAAAAAGATCGTAAAGTATAGTGTCTTGAAGATTAGATACATAATTAAACATCATGATTCCAAAATAAGAACATATTTTATTTAATATTCATAAAGAGATCCTAACTTCCTTTGAGCCCTTACATCTGTATAGGATAAACTGGGAATAACATGAACAAAAGGATGAGATAAAAATACCAGGAAGATAATAAACATTAAAACAAAGCTTAACACATGGATTAGAAGACATGAAATAATGATATAAAAAGGCATGAAACATGATTAAACATAAGGAATCATAACATGGGATCATAAAATAATGGATTCATAGTAATGTGAGAGCAACATAAAACATGACTTTAGAATGAGTCAAGGATTATTGCACATAGAGTAGCACGAGTCAAGGCTAACCACCAAGACTGTTGCACATGGAGCACAAGTCAAGGCTAACCACCAAGACTGTTGCACATAACGTATCATAAGACTAAACATTACCCAATTAATTGGAGTTCTATATGGGTGAAACCATCATAACATGTTCATGAATATGTGTACCTCATGAAGAATTATACACAAGTAATCAAACATAAACATAAGGGTTACCCATAGAAAGAATCGGGTATCATAATTATGTCAAAAGTCATATCAAAAGGGAATATCATAGTGGTGTCCATGAAAGGATTTATTTAAATCATACATGGACATTATTAAGGTAATATAGCCATATATCATGATAAGTGTCATCAAACTGAAGTGAAAAGAGTGTTTAATAAACTTTAGAAATAAAACATTTTAGTACGGTTTAAGGTGAAACTTTCAAGATTCTATAAAATTGAAAAGGCATAATTGTTTGTATAAAACCAGAATTGAACCAAGGTAGTTTTTCATGATAAAATGAGTGATTTTAGAAAAATAACAGTGGATTAAAATAGATTATGGATCATACTTGAAAATGGGTAAGAATTCGAGAAGTTCCCTTAAATCGGGCTTGCTTATAGGGAAGAATCGAGTAGGGAACCTTTTAAAAACATGTATATACTCAAAAGAGAAGGATGAATGGATATTGATACACAAGTTTATAATATATAAACATAATTTAAAATATTTACATAAAAATAAAATATAATTCCATTTGGGTGAAAATAGAGAAAGAATAACCCGAAGGAATAATGAAGGCTCAAGTAGAATCCCTTACCTTATGTCCGAAATGATTCTTCACTTGATCTTAATGTCCTGAATAATCAAATTAGATTCATTAATTAGTAATTCCAGAACCATTTATACATGTATTTGATTTATTATAACTTTATTAAGTTCGTTTATGGCCTTTTTGATGGGTTAAGCGATTCACACTACTGGAAAAATACCCTATACCAACGGTTTGGAACCGTTGGTATAGGCCCTCAAACCGTTGGTATAGGCTATACCAACAGTTTGGAGGACCATTGGCAAGTAAGCCGTGACAATAGGTCTATACCAACGGTTTTGGGAAAACCGTTGGTATAGACCTATACCAATGGTTTTGAAAACCGTTGGTATAAGTAATATGAAAACCTATACCAACGGTTCTCAAAACCGTTTGTATATGTATTTCAAAAAAAAAACATTCGGTGGGATTTGATCCCAGGACCAAAAATTGAAGGACCTATACCAACGGTTTTGAGAACCGTTGGTATAGGTCCTTTGATTTTAGGACGGGACCTATACCAACGGTTTGGCCAAACCGTTGGTATAGGGTCTCTATAATGGACCTTTACCAACGGTTTGGCCAAAACCGTTGGTATAGGTCCTATAGGTCCCCCCCTATACCAACGGTTTGTCCAAAACCGTTGGTATAGGTCCATTTAAGTGACCTATACCAACGGTTTTGGCCAAACCGTTGGTATAGGTCCAAATTAATGAACTATACCAACGGTTTGGCCAAAACCGTTGGTAAAAGTCATATTTCCAGTAGTGTCAATTTCATCATTTGGGAGCGTTGATTTCCTTTGTTTTCATGATCAGTTTACTTGTATATGTGTATGGATAACCATGTAAAATGAAGATAGTTGTCCAGAACTGAAATTTTATGTTATTAATGAACTTATAGAATATTAAAATACCATTTTTTTATAAGTGAGGATGATTCATCAGATAAATCATTAATGATAATCATTTAGATTAATTTATCATTTTTTGATCACAACAAACTCATTTTGTCTTATAAATTAATATCACGTGTAAAAAATGATTCCAGAACATTAAATAAGATATAATACATATATTATGATATGTTTCAAATATAAAAATGGTTTCATGACCAGCCTTGAAGGTGTAATTGAAATATGAAAGCACGTCATCCATGAAGGTGGTAGATCGACACCTCACAGATGATGTTTTCATTATTAAAATAAAAGAGAGAGGATATGAGGTTTGATGAATAATTATTACATAAACATTATGAAATTATATTATATGTAATATACTATAGTTTTCATTCCACTTGGACAAGGTTAAGTGAGGAGAATATAAGAAAAGAAAGGAACTTGAGAAGAAATAAAAAGAAAAGGAAGAGGGTTTTTACATTGATTCCTTCTTGAGAGCCTCCTTAGAGGACTGGTTTTGGTCTTTTGTTAAGACCAAAATCTCTCAGAAATGGGGGAGAGGATTGGGAAGAGTATTAGGTAGAATTTTTACAAGTATCAAGACTTCATAGGTGTGAAGACAAGAGGTGGTGAGGGGTGGTATTTATAGTGGAGGAGAGGAGAATTTTCTCATTATTTAATTTATTACTTTATTATTTTGGATCAAGACTATGAATAGTTATATAATTATCATCAAATATGATAAAATAATGAAGGATGGTTCGATATTTTGGGCTTACATCAGTATTACATCATCTATGACTCCATAAATCATGTATGCATTTATCATAAATTATCATATTTTACTATTCACCAAAAATTCAGGTATTTCGAAAAAATTCCAAAAATTAACCCTAACCATTTTTCAATATGTAGAATTAAAAAATGAACATGATTTTATGAAAATAATTTTCTAAATATGAGAAATTTTAATTTTAATTAAAATCATAATTTACTTGGAAAATACAGATTTTAAAATTATAACTGATTTTATAACACTTTGAAAAATTACTTATGGTCTCATAAAATTATCTTAAAATCATAATACATAACAATATTAATTTATAAATACATTTAATAAAAATAAATTTTATTTTAAATTATTAAATTAATCATATCATTGTAATTAAATATTAATGACTTACAAAAATACCAACACATAATTAATAATATTGAAAATATTTATTTACTTATACTATGATATAATTATATCATATTATCACTTATATGATGGATAAATTTTATTTATAATTTCATTGGTGAGGTTAGTATTCAATTGCTTAGTTTAATATTCATAAGGGTAACATTACTATTTCAAAGGTCAAGTTATTATTTCATCGGTATGGGTTCCTTAACTTTTAGAAACACTTCTTATTTCATTCATTCATCATTTATAAAGATTATATTGCGTTCTATATGTGTTTATACCATATAAAATAATTATAATAAGGGAATTTATATATATAAAACTTTGGGTCGTTACATTCTTCCCCCCTTATAAAATTTCATCGTTGAAATTTCGTTTTACATTCTAAGTTGAAAACAGGTGTAGGTACTTCTCTTTCATCGCTTTCTCTAGTTACCATGTTGCCTCTTCATACTTATGGTTCCACCAAAGTGATTCAATCAGGTTAGTGGTCTTGTTTCATAGAACTTTATCTCTATGATTCAATATCTTCATTGGATGCTCCTCGTAAGAAAGATCATTTTCCAACTGTACTACCTCTGAAGTCAGTACATGTGAAGGATCTGGTATATACTTCCTCAAGAGGGATACGTGGAATACATCATATACTTGAGACATGGTTGGTGGTAGTGCTAGTCAATAGGCCGCCACTCCGACACGATCAAGGATCTTGAAAGGGTCGATGTACCTAGGACTTAGCTTCCCTTTCTCCACAAAAATCACGATCCTATTCCATGAAGATATGCAGCGGAATAACATGTCTCCAACCTTAAACTCTAGCTCCCATTAACGATTATATGCATATCTCTTTTATAGACTTTGGGATTCCTTAATGTGCTACTGAATATTTTTCACATTCTCTACCATTTCTTCGACCATTTTAGGTCATAGCAGCTTATGTTAACTGACTTCATCCCAACATGCTGGTGTTATGCACCTTTTCCCATAAAGGGATTCATATGGAGCTATTTGGATGCTCAAGTGGAAACTATTGTTGTAGGAGAATTCAACCAGTGGAAGATGTTGATCCCATCCTCCTTTGAAGTTCATAGAACATGATCTCAACATGTCTTCTAGTTTTTGAATAGTTTTCTCAGATTGACCATCAGTTTGAGAATGATAGGCTGTATTGAAGTTCAACTTGGTGTTCAGAGCATGTTGGAGACTTTTCCATAACTTTAAGGTGAATCTCGGATCTCGATCATATACAATCAATAGTAGTACTTCATGTAGCCTTACCACTTCTTTGATATATATCCATGCAAGTTGATCCAGTGAGAAGTTCTCTCGAATTTTGATAAAGTGATCTGTCTTTAAAAGATGATCCACAATAACCCATATAGCATTTTTTCTTCTTGATGTATTTGGAAGTTCAGTGAAAAAGTCCATAGTGATGTTCTCCTACTTCCATGTTGGTATAGATAATGGTTTCATCATCCCTTTATACTTTTTTCTTTCAGCCTTCACTTGCTGACATTTTAGGCACTTTGATGTATATTCAACGATCTCATTTTTCATATTGTCCCACCAAAAGTTCTCCCAGAGATCTCGATACATCTTTGTGATCCCTGGGTGAATAGAGAAGGTTGATCTATATGTGTCATTCATAAGCTCTTTTTTTATCTCTGGATTAGATGGTACACATATTCATGACTTAAATCTTACAAATCCAACCTCACCGATCCTGAACTCGGAGGATTTCCTATTTTGGATAGCTTCCACCCTTTTATGAATTTCTACATCATTTCTTTGAGCATCCTTTATTTTATCCACAAGGGACGGTTGAGTAATCATTTGAGAAATGAATGATGATGTTCCTCCCTTAATGATTTCCATGTCCATACTTTTTAATTCTAAGAAGATTGGATCCTTCTCAATTCTCATCATTGATAAAGTTATAGGGTCCTTTTTACTTAAAGCATTTGCCACCTTATTTTCCTTACCAGGATAGTATTGGATTGAGAAGTCATAATCCTTGATGATCTTTAACCATATTTTCTGGTGCATATTAATCTCTTTCTTTTTGAATATATATTTTAGACTCTTGTGATTAATATATATCTCACACTTCTCCACATAAAGATAATGCCGCTAGATTTTCAATGTGAAGATCACAACCGCCAACTCCAGATCATACATAAAATAGTTTTTCTCATTATTTTCAACTACCTTGAGGTGTGGGCTACCAATTTATCATTCTGAATTAGTACACAACCTAATCCTTTCTTTGAAGCATCATTTTACATGAAAAATAGTTCTCCACTTATCGGGAGTGTGAGTACTAGCGTAGTGATAAGCCTCTTTTTGAGCTCCTTAAATCTTTCCTCATATTATTGAGTCCAGAAAAACTTCACTCCCTTCCGTGTCAGCTCAGTTATTGTTTATTAAAATCATGATAAGTTCTTCAAAAATCATCGGTAATACCCGAATAGACCAAGAAATTTGTGGATCTCTGTTACAGAAGTTTTCCTAAGCCACTCTTCAATTGCCTTTGTCTTGGAAGGGTCCACAAATATTCCTTTACTGGTGATAACATTCCCCAATAATGATACTTCCTCCATCCAAAACTCACATTTACTGCATATAGTTTCCCCCTTCATAAATTCCTCATCACAATATTCAAATGATCCTCATGTTCCTCCTTGCTCTTGGAGTATATCAGAATATCATTGATAAAGACTACCACAAAATTTTCGATGTAATATCTAAAGACTCTATTCATTAAATCCATGAAAATTTATAGAACATTAGTGAGTCCAAAGGGAATCACTATGAACTCATAGTGTACATACCTCGTTCAAAAGACAGTCTTGGGAATATCTTCCTTCTTCACCTTTAATTGGTGATATACTGACCGAAGGTCAACCTTAGATAAATAACTATCCCCACATAACTGATAAAACAAGTCCTTTATCCATGGAAGGGGATACTTTTTCTTTATCATGTTTTTATTGATCTCAAGATAATCGATGCAGAGGTGCATTGATCCATCCTTCTTCTTGATGAAGAGGACTGGTTCACCCCATGGTGAAGCACTCAGGCATATAAAACCCTTGTCCAGATTCTCCTATAACTGCTTCTTCAGTTCTTACAACTCAATGGTGGCCATTCTATAAGGTGTATTTGATATAGGAAGAGATCCAGGAATAAGTTCAATTGAGAACTCAAACTCTTGGTCAGGATAAATACCATGTAATTCTTTAGGGAATATATCAATGTAATGCCTCATGATGGGCATGTATTTTAGCATGATCATATCCTTTGACTCAATAATTTTAGTGAGATATTCTTGCTCATAAGGTAATAATATCCACACTTGAGATGATGATTATAAAGGAGATTCATCTTCCTCCTTACACTTGTAAAGAATTAGAGGATTCTTTGAGATGTGAAGAGTGATCTCACATTTCCGATAGCTGATGTTGGAATTGTATAAAGATATCCAATCCATTCCAAAAATGGCATCAAACTCCACCAAAGGAAGTAAGATAAGATTTTTTGGAAGGTTCAGTCCACAAAAATTAACCGGGGAGGAGTTATGTACTTCAGATACAATAATTTCTCCATTAGTTGTTCTCACAGATAACTCAACCTCCACATTTTGAGGTGGCGTTTGAATAGTTATACTTAACTTGAAAGATATGAAAGAATTCATAAAACTAGAATCAAATAGCACATTCACTATTCTTGAATGAATAACCTATATACCTATCACCACATTTTTGTTCAAATCCATATTAGTGGTAGTGATAGTATAATCCCTTTCTTGTTACCTTAGAGGTTGTTATTGATTGACTCTAAAAACCCTAGGCTTAGGGCATTGATTTGAAAAATTCCCATGTTCCTTGTAGTTGAAACACTACACTACAGGCTGAGTGTTCATATGAAACTTTTTTTATTATTCCACATTAGTGGAGTTATTCATATCTCTTCAAAAGTTCTTAGATAGATGCCCCATTCTTCCACATTTGAAGAGTTTCCTGATTCCCTTTAGTCAGTTCCCGGGATGGTTATTCCCACAATTTTTGACACATGGGATATTTGGTCTTCTTTCCATTATGGGATTTATTTGCAGATTGACCCATATTCGACTCCATTTTCACATTTTATCACCAGGACCACAAGACCATTAAGAGTCTCTAATCTCCATTTAAACTTTGAGGGCACAACATACAATCTCCTCATAACTATCGAAGTCTCGAATCACCAACACTTTTCATAGACTCAACTTACGTCTTCTAAAGAAGTGATCCACCTTACTTTCAGTGTTCATGACAAATTTGGAGGCGTATCTTGCAAGTCTTGTAAAGTTTGCTTTATATGCTTCGACAGACTCATCTTCCTTCTTCTTGAGTCCAAGGAACTCACTTTCCATCTTGAGATGGAGGGTTCAGGGAAAATATTTATTGAAATTTCCCCCCTAAATTCCTTCTAATCCATGGAATCAATTTCCTACCTGGATTTTGTATTTTTGATCAGTGTCTACCACTGATCAGCTTCCCCATCAAAATGATAGACCACCAGCACAAATTTCTCTTCTTATGAGCATTGGAGGATATAAAACATCTTTTCAATGGAGTTAATCCACTGTTCCATGAAGAGGGGAATAAGAAGATCCACTAAACATGGAAGGACTTTTTCACATGAAGGATTCGATGAAAACTTGCTCTTTCCTTGGATAAGGAGAGAATTTCACATGATTCAAGTTATTATTCATAACTTGAGCTAGCTGAGCAAGTACTGTCATAAAGTTTTGAGCACCCATTCCCATAATATTTAGCATTTCAGTAGGGAAATCATCACATTCCCTATCACATCCATTTTTGGCATTTTTTCTTCTATTTATCACCATTAACTAAGAAAAATAAAGTGAAATTAGGGGGCTTGAATACTTAGCTAATAATAATAAAAAATAAACTTTAAACATAAAAGGATAAAATCTTAAAGGAAAATTATATCCCAACTTGTGATACCCTAGGTTTCAATCTAGGTTATCCAAGATCTATTTCCTAACATATATTATTATGGGATTTTTTTTGTTCCCTTAATAATGGTTCATAATGAGCTTATAAACTTAGAAAAGAATATCCCTAGAGAGTGTCAAATCAGGTGTGCAGTAAGACCCATTGTCATGTACCAAGTTACCCTGAGTCAGGCCCGGAACACCTTGTTGGAGTTTTTACTTCTAGGTACATCTGTGTTAGAACCATTTCCACTTATAGTATCCAGACATGGATGTATTTTCTTGATAAACCACTTACTCTATACTAACCAAAATTTAGGGATGTTTTCTCATACTTAATGTTATCCTTAGGGTTCTACTAAAGTTCTCTATTACTAGTCTCCAAAAATAACTAAAAATTTTCTATGATACCAACTATAGAATCCATATCCTTTTACACATATTATTACATGATTTTAAGCATAATTAAACATCAAATTATAGGACAAGGATTTTAAAGTCTAGTGTCTTAGAGATTAGTTACATAATTAAACATCATGATTACAAAACAAGAACATCTTTTATTTAATCTTTATAAATTTCTCATAACTTCCTTTGAGCCCTTACATCTACATAGGATAACTTGGGGATAACATGAACAAAGGGATGAGCTAAAAAGCCCAGAAAGGGAATAAACATTAAAATAAATCTTAGAACATGGGTTAGAAGACATAACATAATGATATAAAAAGGCATGAAACATGATTAAACATAAGGTATAATAACATGGGATCATAAAATCATGGATTCATAAAAATGTGGCAGAAACATAAAACATGAATTTAGCATGAGTCAAGGATCATTGCACATAGAGTAGCACAAGTCAAGGCTAACCACCAAGACCGTTGCACATAACATCTTATGAGAATAAACATTACCCAATGCATTGGAACACTATCTGGGAGCACCCATCACAACATATTCATGAATATGTGTGCCACATGAATAATCATATATAAGGAATCAAACATAAACATAAGGGTTACCCATGGAAAGAATTGGGTATCATAATTATGTCAAAAGGAACATCAAAGGGGATATCACAGTGGTGTCTATGAAAGGATGTATTTAAATCATACATGGAAATTCATAAGAGAATATAGCTATATATCATGATAAGATATGTCAAACTAAAGTGAAAAGAGTGTTTAAGAAACTTTAGAAATAAAACATTTTAGTACGGTTTAAGGGAAAACTTTAAAGATTCTTTAAAATGGAAAAGGAATAATTGTTTCTATAAAACTAGAATTGAAACAAGGTAGTCTGTCATGATAAAATAAGTGATTTTTATAAAAATAATGGTGGTTTAAAATAGATTATGGAGAGCACTTGAAAATGGGTAAGAATCTGGGAAGATCCCTTAAACCGGGCTTGTTTACATGGAAGAATTGAGTAGGGAAGCTTTTAAAAACATGTATATCCCTGAAATAGAAATATGAATAGATCTTGATACATTATTTTGGAACATATAGAAATAATTTATAATATTAACATAAAAATAAAATATAATTCCATTTGGATGAAAAGAGAGAAAGAATAACCTGAAGGAATAATGGAGGTTTGGGTAGAATCCCTTACCTTATGTTCGAAACAATTCAGCACTTGATATTAACATCCTGAATAATAAAATTAGATTAGTTAATTAATAAGTAAAGAACCATTTATAAATTTATTTTGTTTATTATAACTTTATTAAGTTCATTTATGGCTTTTTTTATGGGTTAAGAGATTCAATTTCATCGTTTGAGAGCGTTGATTTCCTTGGTTTTCATGTTCGGTTTACTTGTATATGTGTATGAAAAATAATGTAGAATGAGGATAGTTTCCAAGAAATGAACTTATATGTTATTAATTAAATTATATAATATTAAAATACCATTTTTTTTCTAGAAGTGATGACGATTCATTAGATAAATCATTAATGATAACCGTTTAGGTTAATTTAGCTTTTTTTGATCACAACAGACTCATTTTATTTTATAAATTAATATCATGTGTATAAAATGATTACAAAACATTAAATAAGATATAATAAATATATTATAATCTATTTAAACCATAAAAATTGTTTCATTACCAGTCTTGAAGGTGGAATTGAAAGATGAAAGTACGTCGTCCACAAAGGTGGTAGATCGGCACCTCAGAGACGTTGTTTTCATTTTTAAAATAAAAGAGAGTGGAGATGAGATTTTATGAAGAGTTATTCCATAAAAATTATAACATTAAATTATATGTAACATAATGTATTTTTCATGCCACTTGGACAAGGTTAACTGAGGATAATATAAGAAAATAAAGGAACTTCAAAAGAAATTAAAAGAAAAGGAAGATGGTTTTAACCACTTGAATCCTTCTTCTTGAGAGCATCCTTAGGGGATTGGTTTTGGTATTTTGTTAAGACAAAAATCTAATATATGTGGGGTAGAGGTTTGTGAATAGTATTGGGAATAATTTGGACAAGTCTCAAGCCTTAATAGGTGTGAAGAAAAGAGGTGGTATTTATAGTGGAGGAGAGGGATGTTTTCTCATTATTTAATTCATTAGTTTATTATTTTGGCTCAAGACTATGAATAGTTATAGAATTATCATAAAATATGATAAAATAATGAATTATGGTTTTATATTTGGGCTTAAATTAGTCTTACATAATCTATGACTCCATAAGTCATGTAATTAGCATTTATCGTAAATTATTATATTTTACTATTCACCAAAAAATCAAGTATTTCAGAAAAATAAAAAAAATTTACCCTAACCATTTTTTATGTGTAGAATTAAAAAATAAACTCAATTTTATGAAAATAATTTTTTAAATATGATAAATTTTAATTTTAATTAAAATCATCATTTACTTGGAAAATATAGATTTTAAAATTATAACTGATTTTATAACACTTTGAAAAATTACTTAAGGTCTCATAAAATTGTCTTAAAATCATAAGACATAAAAATATTAATTTATGAATACATTTTATAAAAATAATTTTCTTTTAAATTATTAAATTAATCATATCATTGTAATTAAATATTTATGACTTACAAAAATACCAACACTTAATTAATAAATTTGAAAATATTTATTTACTTATACTATGATATAATTATATCATATTTTCACTTATAAGAATGATAACTTTTATTTATACTTTCATTGGTGAGGTTACTATTCAATATACTGGTTTACTATTCATAAGGGCCACATTGCTATTTCAAAGGTCAAGTTACCATTTCATCGGTATAGGTTCCTTAACTTCTAGAAACACTTCTTATTTTATTAATTCATCATTTATAAAGCTTTTATTGTGTTTTATATGTGTTTATACCATATTAAATAATTATAAGAAAAGAATTTATATAGATAAAACTTTGGTTCATTACACGACGTGAAATGGGGGTCTGACCCGCCCATTTCATGTCATGTATTATAAATATATGCTATGTATTTAGCATGCAACCGACCTCCATCCCTCTTCTACTTTCTTCCTAGAATAAAACCAACCAGTCTAAGGGCCCGATAAATAGGATCTATGCCAAAAAGAAAACTCAACAAGGGTTTGATTGAATTTAAAGGGATCTGTATCTATCTGAAAAGCAAGATTGTTACAACCTACCCTCCTTAAAACAACCCGTCCCCGAGTTTCCCTTCTGAGGATGATAGAGCATCATTTGAGAAAAGTTCTAGCCACTGAGCATGTACACCAATTTCCCACTCCCAGGTATCATCCTGTACTCTTCCAAGCTACCACAACACCTGCACTAGAGTAACTGACCTGCCTCAGGGAGCCATTGTGCTCTGATCAATGATGTGTACTAGTTACTCCTCAAAGGAAGCATCCACATATAACACAACCTCCTCAGGATGTAAAAAATGCATCCAGTCTAGATAATAATAATGAACCTAAGACACGTGAAAAACATCATGCATATACTGATATCTCTAAGGAAGTTCTATCCTATAATCTACTGGTATAATTCCCTCCAAAACCTGAAAGGTTCTAATGAATCTGTAACACCCCAAGGATTTACAAATAAATTTAATGAAATGCATGAAACACTAAGTCTCTATAAAAAAACACTTTGTTTTAAGGACATATTTATAACCTAGCTGTTAAACTAAAATTTTCCACTTCTATGATTTGAATTTTGAAAATCTGACATACATTGTTGTGATCAGTAAAATATTTGTAGTCTAATAAGACAAACTTAATTTTTGGTGAATAATAACTAAACCTTATAAATAGTAATGTTACCCTTATTAATAGTAATATGAACCTTATGAATATTAAATCATATAAGTAAATAACAACCTTACTAATTAAAGTATAAATAAAATTTACGCATCTTATAAGTGATAATATGACCATAGTAGAAGTATTGATATTTTTGTAAGTCATGAATAATTAATTAAAATTAATTAAATAATTTAAAATAAAATTTATTTTCCTAAAACATGTTCATAAATTAACAATTTCATGTCTTTTGGTTTTAAGATAATTTTATAATACCTTATGTAATTTCTGATAGCATTATAAAATCAGTTATAGTTTTAAAATCTGTATTTTTCAAGTAAATTATGATTTTAATTAAAAATTAAATTAATAATATTTAGAAAATTATTTTTATAAACTGGATTTCATTTTTGGATTCTACTCATTGAAAAATGGTTGGGGTAAATTTTTGAGATTTTTCTAAAATACATGAATTTTTTATGAATAATACAATACGGTAATTTACCGTATATATACGTTATAAGTTAAATGCACTATTACTAGAATCATTGATAAGGTAAGAACCCTTTTTTAGAAATCACATGCACATATTACCATTTTCATTCATGGAATCATCACTATTTCTTATCTTATGGAAAAAATAATAAACTAATAAGTAAAATATTAAGAAAACCCTCCTCTCCTCCACTATAAAAACCACCCACACTACCCTCTTCTCTTCACTACCTTCAAGCCTTGCTCCTTTCCTAAATTCTGATCAAATATCTCTCCAAGATATTAACCCACTTCTAGAATCCCCTTATCTCCTCAAAAGACCAAATCCTCTCCCCTTAAGAGGCTCTCAAGGAAGATTAACTCAAGAGGTAAATTCCTCTTTTCAATTATTTTACTTTCCTTTCAAGTTACTTTGTTTTCTTTTCTATACTTATATATCCTCATCCAAATTTTATGATAACTCAAGTAACTTATACGTACTAGAATTTTTTTATGATAATGGAATAAATTATTATCATCTCTCATTTACCCTTCTTTTATACCAGTAGTAAAAACACCATCCGAGATGTGATAATTTACCACATTCAAGGACAACAGGTTATCAATTTCTATTACCATATTAAATTCTAGTAATGAAACCATTTTTTTGGTTTAACCAAACTATTAAATATTTATTTTATCTTATGTTATGTTCTGGAATCCTTTTTCACACATGATGTAAAATAATAACACAAAACAAGTTAATTGTGAGAAAAATCGCCAAATTAATCCAAGCGTATATCATTAACATTTTATATAATGATTCACCTTCACTAAAAAACCAAATGAATTTTATAACCATGAAATATTATGGATGTTCAATAATTTTATATAACTTCAATTCTGGTCAACCATTCTTATCATACATGTTTATCCGAACATGAATATAAGTGAACTGATCATTAAAACCAAGGAAGTAAACGCTCCAAAACAATGAAATTGAACCTCTTAACTCATAAAAAAGGACATGGATGAACTTAATAAAGTTATAATAAATCAATATCATGTAGTGTATGTTCTGGAATTATTAATTAATGAACCAAATTTGATTATTTAGTTTATTAAGATCAAGTAAAAACACCATCAGATTTAAGGTAAGGGATCCTTTCTTTCTCACATTTATTCAAGAATTTCCCCTATGTTATGTCCTTTTATATATAGTTCCTAATGATGGGGTATGATTTATCACCTCCACCATACTTCCCTCATGATTTATAAAATAAATGGATTTGTCAGATTGAGAGAGTATGGCTATGCCATCGGGACTAGCCTGTGCTTGCATAGGAAGCCTAGCCAGATAGCCATACAAAGGTAGCGAGCTACTATCATGATGCAGATGCTGGGGAGGGGCAGTTCCTTGTAGATAGTATGTTTGAATTCCCTAAGACCTTTGGGTCATGTAATCTTCTAATCCTACGGTCCATGTAATATTTGAGCCTACGGGCCTTGTAAGTGTTCCCCCTCATCCCTTTAAAGGGGAGTTTTCAAAAATCAATAAAAATGAAGGCCTTCGGGCCATTCGATCTAGAATACCCTTTATCTCTCATTAATCCCACCTAAGTACACTTGGTACCATGCTGATATTTTGTAAGAGATTCTACTCGAACCTCCAATATTCCTTCAGGTTATTATTACTCTCTTTTAACCCAAATGAAATCCTATATTATGTTTATGCACATATTATAATTTCTATTTATATTTACAAACTCATGTATCAAGATCCATTAATCATTCACTTCTAGGGATATACATGCTTTAAGTGATTCCCTCCTCAAAACTTTTCGATAAGCAAACCTGTTTTAAGGGAAATTCCCGAATTCTTACCCAATTTCAAGTACACTATAAGATTTATTTTTAAGCACCCATTATATTTATAAAAACAATATTTTTATCATGAAAAACTTCTTGGTTCACTTCTGATTTTATATAAAATATTATTCCATTTTCTTCTTTAAACGATCTTTGATATTTTCATTAGAACGCACTAAAATGTTTTAATTTTAAAGTTTCTTAAAAACTCTTTTACATGTCATCACTTAAATTTGGTATCAATTATTATGATATATGACTATTATTATTATGAATTTCCATTCTTGATCTAATTCCCTTTTTTCATGGACACTTGTATGATACACCCATTAAATTATGCTTTATGGCTTGATTATGATACCCATTTCTTTCTATGGGTTTCCTTATGTTTATGTATGATTGATTATGTATAATTCTATATATAGAAAGAATATTCATGAATATTTTATAATGTGTTTTCCCAGATAGCAATCCAATGCATTGGGTAAAGTTGAGTCTCATGAGATGTTATGTGCAATGGTCTTGGCGGTTAGCCTTGACTCGTGCTACCATGTGAAACGATCTTGGTGGTTAAACTTGACTTGTGCTCCTCTATGTGCAACGAAACTTGACTCATTATAAATACATGTTTTATGTTGCCTCCACATTACTATGAATTCATGTTTATAATACCCCATGTTTATATGTTATGATTCCATATGTTCCATGCCTTTTTATATCATTATGTTATGCCTTCTAACCCATGTGCTAAGATTTATTTCTCATGTTTATTCCCTTGATGGGATTTTTAGCTCATACATTTGTTCATGTTATCCCTAGGTTATCCTATGAAGATGTATGATCACAATGGAAGTTAAGATCTCAATATGAGTATTAAATAAATAAATGTTTTATGTTTTCAGTTTTATGTACCTAGTCTTCAAAGACACTAGACTTCACAATCCCTAGCTTGTATTTCTGATGTATAATTATGCATAAAATCATATAATGTTATGTATAATAGGCTAGGGTCTCTATATTTGGTATCAAAGGATGGTCTAGTTATTTTTGGAGATTAGGAATAGAGCACTTTAGTAAGAACCTTAGGGATGAGACTAAGTATAAGAAATCATCCCTAAATTTTGGTAAGTATAAAGTAAGTGGTTTATCTAGAAAATACATCTTTTCTGGATACAAATAAGTAGAGGTGGCTCTGGCACAGATGTATCTAGGGGTAAAACCCAAAAATAACACTTTGATCTAGACTTGAATGAGAACTGGTGCATGACAACGAGACTTGTTTCACTCTTCTTTTGACACTCTCAAGGGCTATGCTTTGGTAAATTCATGAGTTTAGTACAAACCATTATTAAGGGAATAAAAAAATTCCATAAGAATATAAGTTAAGATATAGATCAACGATAACCTAGATTTAAACCTAGGGAATAAAAAGTTAGGATATAACTTTCCTTTAAGAGTTTATCCTTTTATGTTTAAAGTTTTGTTTTTATGATTATTAGCTAAGTATTCAAACCCTCAGCTGTTTTCACGTTAGTATGTAAAATGAAATTTTTAGGGAGAAATTTCATAAGGGGGAAGAATGTAACACCCCAAGGATTTACAAATAAATTTAATTAAATGCATGAAATACCAAGTCTCTGTAAAAAACACTTTATTTTAAGGATATATTTATAACCTAGTTATTAAACTAAATATTTCCACTTTTTTGATTTGAATTTATAAAATCTAACATACACTGTTGTAATCAGTAAGATGTTTGGAGTCCAATAATATAAACTTAATTTTTGGTGAATAGTAACTAACCCTTATAAATAGTAATATTACCCTTATGAATAGTAATTTGAACCTTATTAATAGTAAATCGTCCAATTAAATATTAACCTTACCAATTAAAGTATAAATAAAATTTAGGCATCTTATAAGTGATAATATGAACATAGTAATATTATTGGTATTTTTGTAAGTCATAAATAATTAATTACAATTAATTAATTAATTTAAAAGAAAATTTATTTTCTTAAAAGGTATTCATAAATTAACAATTTTATGTCTTCTGGTTTTAAGATAATTTTATAAGGCCTTATGTAATTTTTGAAAGCATTATAAAATCAGTTATAGTTTTAAAATCTGCATTTTTTAAGTAAATTATGATTTTAATTAAAAATTAAATCAATCATATTTAGAAAATTATTTTCATAAAATGGATTAATTTTTTGCATTCTACATGTTGAAAAATGTTTGGGGTGAATTTTTGGGATTTTTCTAAAATACATGATTTTTTTATAAATAGTAAACTATGGTAATTTACTGTATATATACGTTATAAGTTAAATGAACTATTCCTAGCACCATCGTTGAGGTAATCACCCTTGGTTAGAACTCACATGAACATATTACTTTTCTTGGTCATGGTATCATCACTATTTCTTGTGTTATGGAAAAAATAATAAACTAATAATTAAAATATTTAAAAAACCCTCCTCCCCTCGACTATAAAAACCATCCACACTCCTCTCTTATTATGATATATGCCTATTATACCTTATAAATGTCCATCCTTGATCTATTTTTTTTCATGGACACTTGTATGATACACCCTATAAATTATGCTTTATGGTTTGATTATGGTACCCATTTCTTTCCATGGGTTTCCTTATATTTATGTATGATTGATTATGTATGATTCTATATGTGGTAAGAATATTCATGAACATGTTATGATGGTTGCTCCTAGATAAAACTCCAATGAATTGGGTAAAGTTGATTCTCATGAGAGGTTATGTGCAACAATCTTAGCGGTTAGCCCTGACTCGTGCTACCATGTGCAACGATCTTGGTGGTTAAACTTGACTTGTGCTCCTCTATGTGCAATGAGCCTTGACTCATGCTAAAGCCATGTTTTATGTTTCTTCCACAATACTATGAATTCATTTTTATAATACCCCATGTTTATATGTTATGATTTCATATGTTTCGTGCCTTTTTATATCATTATGTTATGCCTTCTAACCCATGTGCTAAAGATTTATTTCTCATGTTTATTCCCTTACTGGGATTTTTAGCTCATTCTTTTGTTCATGTTATCCCCAGGTTATCCTATGAAGATGTATGAGAAAAATGAAATTTAGAAGCTCAATATGAGGATTAAATAAATAAATGTTTTATGTTTTCAGTTTTATGTACCTAGTCTTCAAAGACACTAGACTTCACGATCCTTGGATTATATTTCTGATGTATAATTATGCATAAAATCATGTAATGTTATGTGTAAAAGGCTAGGGTCACTATATAATTGAGGATAAATATTACCCTATCTCCAAATCCATTGACAGACTAAACTAGGAGAAACACGCAAGAAAACATAATTCCCAACCTCAAACTTGAGAGGTCATCAATGATGATTGGAGTATAACCGCTGCCTAGAATGAGCTGTCAACATGCACTTTCTAATCAATTGGAACTGCCTATCCTACCTCTAACTAGTACATAGGTGATCATCATGGCCTACCATATAAGGCCTCATAAGGAGCCATCTCGATGGTATCCTGAGAATTATTATTGTAATAGAAATCAACTAGGGGTATGTGCTTTTCCCAATAACCCCTAAAGTTAAGGACACATGCCTGAAGCATGTCCTCTAAAACCTAAATCATGCACTCTATTTTTCCATTGGTGTGAGGGTGATAGGTCATGATCAAAAGTACCTTTGTACCTAAGGCCTTCTATAACCCTTTCAAGAACCATGACATGAAACAATCATCCTTATCAGATATAATAGAACATAGAGATCCATGAGGGCATATGACCTCCCTGAAATATATCCTCCCTAGCTCGTCTATTGATAATTTCTCTCCAATACGTAAAAATTGGGAGACCTTCATCAAATGGTCAATGATAGCCCAAACAAAATTGTTTCCTTAAGGTGATCTAGGCAAATATGTCACAAAATCCATGGTGACATCACCCCATTTCTACTCAGAAATAGACAATGGATGTAAGAGTCATGTTGGTCACTGGTGTTCTACCTTCACCCGCTGATAGGTGGAACACCAAGTAACAAAGTCAGTAATCTCCCATTTCATACCAGGACACCAATATTGGTGACGTATGTCTTGGTACATCTTGGTAACACCAATATGTAATTCCCAAGATAAGGCATGAGATTCTCGCATCAACTACTATCGGATGTCTGCTGGTACCCAGACATGCCCATGTATGAGTAAAATCTCATTCTCATTCATGGTCCAACTTGGTGATGAATCCTTAGTTGAGATAATTTACCTTAGGACTAATCCCATGGGATCATAAATCTACCACATATTTACCCATTCCTAAAGGGTAGAGGCCACTACTAAAGTTTTAAGAATTGTTTCACCATGATCCTCCTAAACCTCAATATGCATCTCTGAAATAAAGTCCATAATATTCTACTCACCACTAGCCTCTTGAACCACCTAGGTCCGAGTCTTCAGGATCAGATCATCGACTAATGAATTTCCTTTACCAGACATATAAGTAAGCTCAAAGTCAAAAGACTACAAGTATTAAACCCATCTATGCTACTTGGGATTCAGATCATACTGCGTAAAGATGTACTCGAGGATTTTGTGGTATGTGGACACCAAAATATGGTCTCCAAGAAAATAATGCCTCCAAAAGTGTAAAGCGTGAACTACAACTTCTAACTTGGGGTTGTGCGTTGGGTAATTCTACTTATGAGGCCTCAAATGATGATACTTGTACACGAAGACTCACTTGTCCTACATCAGAACTGCTCCCAACCCAATACTTGATGCATCACAATAATGTATAGCTCTTTCATGGATTTGGAAGAATCAAGATTGATGTTGAAGTCATCATGCACTCAAATTCTTGAAAGGCTCTTTCACAAGATTATGACCATACAAATTTCACACCCTTCTTAGTCAAGCCCACAAGGGGCACTACTAGGCATGAGAAATCCTGGATGAAGTATCTATAATACACAGCCAGCCCTAAGAAACTCTATACATCAAAGAAATTCTTGGAATACTCCCAAGAAACTATATCTCTCACCTTCTCTGGGTCTACTGATACTCCTAACTCCAAGATTATATGACCCAATAAGTGAAATTTGTTGATCCAAAAGTGGCATTTAGTGAGCTTTTCATAAAGATGGTGCTCTATTAGTATATTCAGTATGATCTCAAGATGTTGAGAATCGTTTTTTCAGGTGAGAGAATACACTAAGATGTTATCCATAAATACTACCATGAATGAATCTAGATATGGGTGGAAAATTCGATTCATCAGATTTATGAAAATAGTGGGCATTTTTATGGGACCAAATGACATTACCAGGTACTCATAAAGATTATACCTACACTGAAAGGTTGTATGAGAAATTTATGGAGTCTTGACATGCACCTGATGATATCTCGTGACCTCAAATAAATCTTTGAAAACACCCCTAGTCCTTAAAAATGATCAAAGAGGTCTTCTATTCAAGGCAGTGGATATCAATTCTCAATTGTGAGTTAGTTCAGCAGTCAGAAATCCATGTAAATCCTGAGAGTACCATCTGACTTCTTGAAAAAAAGGACTAGTGAACCCCATGGTGAGGTACTAGGTCATATAAAACCTTTAGCTTCCTAGTCTTCAAACTTATTTTTGAGCTCCAAAAGCTCCATAGGTGCCATCTTATAATGAGGAATGAATAATGGTGCCACTCTAGGCACTAAGTCAATGGTGAATTCTACATCTCTTACTGAAGGTATCCTAGAAAAGTCATTAGGGAAGACATACCTAAAATGATCCACCATAGGAGAGAAATTGGTAGGCCACACTCCCTTATCATCAAAGAAAAGACTTGTGATCTGAGCTATCACTCTTCCCATCTTATAATGCTCAGGTCCTTATCGATCTACATAGACATCCCATTCTCCCTTGTAAATATGTATACCACCCTTTGGTGATGTAAACACCACCCTCCAATGTTAACAATCAATATGGGCTTGATAGGGAACCAACCGGTCTATCCTAAGAATTAAATCAAGCCCTATCATGTCAAGGAAAAAAAATATTCCACATGAACATATAACCACCTACCTCAAGGGGACACTCCTTATACTAATGAACACCCTCTGATTGGATACCCAATGAGGTATCAAGTATTATAATTCCATAGAAGTTTTGTATCTTTAGACCCAGACTCTTCATAATTTTTGTAGAAATAAAATAGTGAGATGAAACTATGTCAAACAATAAAGAAACTAAAGTAGAGTCTATTAGAATAATACCTCAAAAATTAGATGGTATAAAACTCTGCTCCTATGGAATAGTTTGCAATGCATGTAAATGGACTTTAGTGCGGACCTGAGTTGCAACCTAACCACCATGAGTAGGCCCGTTCTATTGGCATTATGAATCCTAAATCTGATTCTCTCTGCCTCGACTTACTCCTCAGCATGAGTGTCCAGTGGTGTTACATTTTCCTACCTGAAGAGGTAATATTGACCCCTGTCATGAACGTGGGGTCAGTGTATGTAAAGACCCAGAAATTTCAAGGAATTTTTTTTCTTAATTTTCTTTGGAATTTTACAAGAACGCAGTTTCTGACGGCGCCTGATTCCGAGGCCCGGTGTGCCCAGAATTATTTTCCGAAGTTTAGCTCGGGTATGTTCAGTGAACGAACGAGCGGGAATTTCTAACTTTTGAACTGTTGCCCGAAATCGAATTCTGAGGGCACCGATGGAACCGCAGCGCCGATAATTGCTTAGGAACTCCTATTCCGGAGTTGCGTTTTCACGGGAGGAGTTGTTAAAAATATTGTGGCTTAATTGAGGAATGAATAAAATTGTGAGACAATTTTATTTCTTAAGTCTAAGGTAGTTTTATCCTACATGGGGAAGTTGGGGTGGCACCTAACTACCCATGTGAGGATAAATGAGAGGATAATGTGTGGTGGGGACCACACGAGCCCCCACATTTTCAAATTCCCCATAACTCCCTAACCCCTTAAACTCTCCATTAAACCTCCCTTGTAATTAAGTGAGTGACTTATCCTCTCCCCACTTTCCCTCATTAAATCATGCCAACACTTATTCAATTAATTGAATTAAGTATTTGAATTTTGTATTTTGAACCCATGGCATGTTATAATAAAATAAGAGGAGCTTATTTTATTTTTTTGGGGGTTAGTTTGGTTGTGTTGTGAAAAGGGTGGAGAGAGCTCTAGCTTTGGAAGAACTTCATTCTTCAACGAAGAACGATGCCTCTTCGACGAAGAACACGAAGAATGTCTCTTCCTCCATTGAAGCACGACGACACCATCCTCTTCATCATTCTTTAACCGAGGCAAGGAAAGGGAAGCGACGCCCACGACATCTCCAACGACGAGTACCCTTCATCCTTTCCGACGCATGAGCATGAGAATTGGGAGTGTATAACGAACGCGGCGAAAGACGAACTTCATCGTCTTCTTTCCACAACACTGTCGTCGATCGACGAATCAAAGGTAGGAAATTGTTTATGAAATATTAATGAACCCCATGCTACTTCCTTATAAATCAAAGAATGTGGATCAAATGAACATTAATTTGATCCGCAAAGATTATGTTGCGGGTTGGGATTTTATTTTGGTATTCTCTTATCTTTTGAGAAAAGAACGACGAGCGCGAACCAACCAATTCCGGGTTGATCCGCGGATCGTTCGTACATGTGGATCGATGTAGGGGTTTAATTTTATTTATTTTTTTCGTGAATACCAACTTGACGATCTTCGTGGATTTAAAACCAATTATTATCGAATAACGCGAGGGGGCCGGACCGCACAAACACGGCCGACCCTCCTCCTTATTTTTCATGTTGGTTCCTTTGTGGATTGAAACGAGAATGGCGCGTGCCGTCGCACCGGGCGGAAACATGCGACAAGGAATGCGCGGCGCCGTCGCGCCGCATCGTGAAAAAAACAAGGGCGCTACGCCGTCTCACCACGTCGGAGAAACCCGGAGACACCCGTGGTCGGAGTCGGGCCATGGCGAAGGGGCGTGACGCCAGCGCGCGGCGCCGAAGAACCACGAAGACGGCGCGTTTCGTTTTTGACGTGCGGATTGACGGGCGACGACAAACGAGGCCGCAAGGTATTTTGAGGCCTCTGCAGTGAAGATCGGGTCCCGGGAGGACCATAGGCGAAGACGACAGGAGAAACGGACCACCGGAGCGCGTCCGGTGGTCCGCGGAAGGCGGCAGTGGCGCGCCGCCTGAAGTTGCCGGCGGCGGTTGCCGCCAGGGTCAATCAACGGCGGGGGGGGGGGGGGGGGGCACCCCCACCGCTCCGTGGCGACCGCTTGGCCGCGGCCGGCCAGTCGGGCCGGACCGGGCCCAGCCGGGTCGGACCCGGGTCGGGCCGACCCGGGGGGGGGGGGGGTCGGGCCGGGTTGGTCCGGGCCCAGACCCCCCATTTTCGGATCACTTTCGGTAAAATGCCCATATCTTGAGATGTAGACCTCCGATTGACGCGCCGTTAGCGGCAACGCGATCCTTGGATCGAGACGGTCAGTTTCGTATATTACACTCAAGGTTTCGGAGAACTTTGGGTTTGGCCGGGTTGGTTCGTACACGAAACCAACCGGGCCCTCGGAGCGGAAATGCTCGTAACTTGAGTTCCGGACGTCCGAATGACGTGCCGTCGACTTTATTGAATTCCTCTAAGTGAGAAGGATCTTTTGGCTTACTCCGATCGAGGTTTGGATGCCTTCGGAGTATGGTCGGGCTGGTTCCCTCACGAAACCAACCGGGCCCTTAGAACGAAAAAACCAATAATTCACAGACCAGACATCCGATTGACGCGCCGTCTGTTTCGTTGAATTCCTCTTGATGAGACGGAACTTTTGGTATACTTCGCTCGAGTTTTGGACGCAGTTAGAATATGGCCGGGTTGGATTGTACCCGAAATTCAACCGGGCCCCTGGAACGAAAAAGCTGATATCTTACAGACAGGACGTCCGTTTGACGAACCGTCAGCGGCATTGATGATCACATTGAGAAAAGGTCCCTATGAGTATACCCTATGAGAGTTAGGGGTACAGTTGAGATACGGCCGGGATTGGTTCGCTCACGAAACCAACCGGGCCCCTGGGACGAAAAGGCTAGTAACTCACAGAACGGGCGTCCGATTGACGCGCCGTCTGTTGCGTTGAGACCCCTATGACGAGGTGGTCCTTTGAGATGCTTCTTCATGGGACTTTGAGATACTTGGAGTATCGACTTGTAGCTCGTGGAGCGGACCCTCCCAGAGACGAGCGTGTAGAGTACGGAGACCGTGTAGCCGACTGAGACCTGACGACTGCTTGATCGACTCGACTTGGAGTGAGTCGACTAGCCTAGTGGACGGAGCACTACTGTGTGAGGTGTAGACCCATGGAGGATGGAACACTACCTATGTGACAGTGCAAAACCGCGGTACTCATCCGGAGAGTACCTCAGCAGGCTACTAGGGGGTGTGCACTACTGTGTTTGGGTGGCTGGCCCGCGGTACTCGATAGGAGGAGTACCTCAGCAGTCTTAGGTTAGTGAGCAGTACCTCAGAGTCGTGACAGGACCACTGTACACTCCAGAGACGGGGCTCTTCAGTAGTTACGGTTTCGATAATGAAAATCCTGGTTTGAGCTGAGTCAACGATCTTTGTGTTTCCTCATGATTGAGATGGGTTACTTGATAGCTTAGGTATATGTATGAGCATATACCTGGGTAGTGGTTATCCGTTGATTTCATAATCCTTGTGTTTCCTCATGAATGAGATGGGTTACTTGATAACTTAGGTATATGTATGGGCATATACCTAAGTAGAGGTTATCTGTTGAGATCTTCTTTGTGGTTATCCTTGTTGGATTTAGTGAGACCTTAAGGGTCTCAGGGTCCCTACTGAGTATTTTTATACTCACCCCTGCACGGGCTTTGCCCGCACCTCGTTGTGTTGGTTGCAGACGACGGGCAGTGCTGACAGAGGCCGAGTGTTTGAGGACTGGACGGTACCCGGAGGTGGACTACACGACGAGTCAGTACCCGGAGGTGGACTACATGATGAGTCAGTATCCGGAGGTGGACTTCACAGCGAGACGACACTCGGAGGAGGTTGACGGGCGAGAGCGTTGAGGAGGCTATCTGTACCTACCCTTCAGGTAGGATCCGTGGTGGATGATCCAGAAGCTGAGCCATCTGTACCTACCCTTCAGGTAGGATCCGAGGAGGACGACCCAGGAGCCGCTTCCGTTCTTCCAGCTGTTGTCTTTTCCTGTTTTACTTTGTTCAGTTGTAGTTGTACTTTCATTTGGGTTTGTATTCTGGCCCATTTACCTTTCAACACTTCTCTTTGTACTTAGTGTTTTACTTTTGCTTGTACTCTGTGGTGTTTTGTTACTTTTATAAAGTAAATGCCTTCCCAGTTATCGGGATTTATGCCTTGGTGCTAGTCGCCAGCCCCTGGCCTATGGAAGGCGGGCTTGGGGTAGTCACGGCATGGGCCCCGAGGACGGGTCGTGACAAATTGGTATCAAAGGAGTTCGGTTCTACCGCAGAACTTATGACTCTGATATTTTCTTTTCTATGAGGCAATAGTGTTAAGAGTAATGAGTGTGGTTTTCAGTTCAGGGAGTCCAGTGTTGGTGCGGGCGGCCGATGTAACCATACACCAGGACCCTGACAACTGATTTCCGACTTTTTGCACGAAAACACTAATTGCGTGTGTGTTTCCAGAAAGTTTTAAAGTCAACTCAAAACAGGTCAGATCACCATGTATAAACGTTGACCGTGTCGCATCTGTTTAGGATGTCTCCACGCAGACAGTCAGTTGGAGTTCTGAGAGAGTACTCGATGACGGCTCACCGAGCGACGAGGCTCTGGTGCAGGGCCCTTTTTACTATGTTGGCACCCTCGGGTGGTGTACCAGCAGCACCACCACCTGTTGGGAAGAAGATGCCAACAGCTATACTAGCAAACTATGCACGCTGGCAGAGCACATATCACGAGTTCCAGCAGTAGAGGCCTCCGAGGTTACGAGGCGAGACAGTTTCCCAGACAGCAGAGCAGTGGCTGGAAGCGATTGCTAGAGTTTTCCGCCTAGCTGAGACATCAGTAGAGTGGATGGTGGACTTGGCCACTAGTGTTTTCTAGTGAATAACCATGAGGATAGTCCGTATAGTGATGAGGCTTCGGTACGTGGACCGATGCCTGAGATATTTCCTTTGGGTAGTGTGTCAGTTATACATCAC
The DNA here is from genome assembly GCA_963277665.1 of Viscum album. Lineage (NCBI taxonomy): Eukaryota > Viridiplantae > Streptophyta > Magnoliopsida > Santalales > Viscaceae > Viscum > Viscum album. Next base: position 661,476,742 of record OY728131.1, on the reverse strand, counting down.
TACCTGTTGGTCAGCAGTTACAACCGGTGGTACCGGTAGGTGACACGTGTAAGCTTACTGCCTTACATGTGATCTAACTTCAAATAACCTCAAGTTCCGAGGCGAGCCTGACTTATAGGTAGCTGAGGACTGGCTTGAGGAGGTGACCGAGAGTTTTCTAGATCTTATACAGTTTCGGCGGGACGACGTGTTTATAGCTGAGAATTTATCGAGGCGTACCGAACATACCGGGTACCCGATGAATGCGTTTCGATCAGTGCAATAGAGCTCGGACCTCTGAGTGTGGTTTGTTTAAGGACTTCCGAGCCATCACCTTTTCTCTATGCATTCCTACTTAGGATAGGGTGATAGAAGGAACCTTTGTGGTTGAGAATTCTTTGCTGATCGAATACAACCAGAGAATGTTAGAAGTTTGGAAAGTAGGAAACTGACACCAGTCTCAGAGACTTGGGTGTGTAAAAATGTTTCAAGAAGAGGAAATGTTAAGGACATATGAATCTGAAGAGCAGGAGACATGGAGGTAGAGCTAGGAGAGCAGCTTGTGGTGGTGTACATTTCAACATGTTACCATCACCCGCCTTTGTAGTCGCCGCTAGACTTAGGGAGTTGGAGAGCAGGGAAAGAGAGTAGCTTCTTGCGGTCATGGAGTGCGACCAAAAAGGGCTCTAAGAATGATTCAAAGTGCGTACTTTGTCTTCTACTAGCTGCCATAGCCACAGACATCAAAACAAATCATCCCTTCCTTCCATGAATCTAGTCCCAGACCTAGAGTTTCCGGTTAAGCCGTTGACTTGACCCTCACGTCTGGAGATACCTTTGGGAGGAGACTCGATAGTCACACTTACGCCGACGGTATGATCTGAATCATGAGGTGAGAGTCTCGGTTGGGACCTCTTGGTGGCAGCGTCGAGGCCTTACGACGTTAGTTTGAGTATGAATTTAGCAATCACTATTCATACTCAAATTGACGGTATTAGGCAAACGTCGGGATGATTTTTCCTTGGTCGGCGAAAAGGAAACCCCGGGCAGCACAAGTTAAACTCATGCACGGAAGGGTGCAACCGATCACTCTTGAGTCGGCCAACCATACCCTCGTGGCAGCAGTCATTTTTAGTTTCAGTTCTAATCTGAAAAGGGAGACCTCTAGAGTTTGAGGATGGCGACCACGTTCTTATACGGGTCTCACCTCGACGAGGTTTATGGAGATGTGGCCAAGGCGGCAAGTTATCTCCAAGGTTCAACGGACCTTTCTAGGTCCTCAGCTGGGTAGGCGAGATAGTTTACCGCTTGACCCATCCACCTCAGTTGCACCAGGTGCACGACGTTTTCCAAGTATCTCAACTGAGGAGATACGCGCTCGACCCTTCGCATATCATCGACCTTGAGGAGCAGGACGATGGAGATGGGGTTATTTCCACGAAGGTTCCTGTTGGGATCGAGAATCGATAGGAGCAAATCCTATGAGGACGATCGATTCCTCGGGTGCACTTTCTTTGGCAGTACGGGAACCTCCAGGTGAGCACATGGGAGAGGAAGGCTCAGATGCATGCTCTATACCGCTTTTGTGACCCTTGTTTGTGTTGAAGCTTTACGGGGACGTAAAGCCCTGAGGTGGAAGTAATGTAAAAACCAGGAAATTTCAAGGGAATTTTTTTCTTAATTTTCTTTTGAATTTTACAAGAACATAGTTTCTGACGGCGCCTGATTCCGAGGCCCGGTGTGCCCGGAATTATTTTCTGAAGTTTAGCTCGGGTACGTTCAGTGAACGAACGAGCGGGAATTTCTAACTTTTGAATCGGTGCCCGGAATCGAATTCTGAGGGCACCGATGGAACCGCAGCGCCGGTAATTGCTTAGGAACTCCTATTCCGGAGTTGCGTTTTCACGGGAGGAGTTGTTAAAAATATTGTGGCTTAATTGAGGAATGAATAAAATTGTGAGACAATTTTATTTCTTAAGTCTAAGGTAGTTTTATCCTACATGGGGAAGTTGGGGTGGCACCTAACTACCCATTTGAGGATAAATGAGAGCATAATGTGTGGTGGGGCCCACACGAGCCCCCACCTTTTCAAATTCCCCATAACTCCTTAACCCCTTAAACTCCCCATTAAACCTCCCTTGAAATTAAGTGAGTGACTTATCCTCTCCCCACTTTACCTCATTAAATCATGCCAACACTTATTCAATTAATTGAATTAAGTATTTGAATTTTGTATTTTTAACCCATGGCATGTTATAATAAAATAAGAGGAGCTTATTTTTTTTTGGGGGGTTAGTTTGGTTGTGTTGTGAAAAGGGTGGAGAGAGCTCTAGCTTTGGAAGAACTTCATTCTTCAACGAAGAACGACGCCTCTTCGACGAAGAACACGAATAATGTCACTTCCGCCATTGAAGCACGACGACGCCATCCTCTTCATCATTATTTAACCGAGGCAAGGAAAGGGAAGCGACGCCCACGACATCTCCAACGATGAGTACCCTTCATCCTTTCCGACGCATGAGCATGAGAATTGGGAGTGTATAACGAACGCGGTGAAAGACGAACTTCATCGTCTTCTTTCCGCAACACTGTCGTCGATCGACGAATCAAAGGTAGGGAATTGTTTATGAAATATTAATGAACCACATGCTACTTCCTTCTAAATCAAAGAAAGTGGATCAAATAAACATTAATTTGATCCGCGAAGATTATGTTGTGGGTTGGGATTTTATTTTGGTATTCTCTTATCTTTTGAGAAAAGAACGACGAGCACGGACCAACCAATTTCGGGTTGATCCACAGATCGTTTGTACATGTGGATCGATGTAGGGGTTTAATTTTATTTATTTTGTTCGTGAATACCAACTTGACGATCTTCGTGGATTTAAAACCAATTGTTATCGAATAACGCGAGGGGGCCAGACCGCACAAACATGGCCGACCCTCCTCCTTATTTTTCATGTTGGTTCCTTTGTGGATTGAAACGAGAATGGCGCGTGCCGTCGCACCGCGCGGAAACATGCGACAAGGAATGCGCGGCGCCGTCGCGCCGCGTCGTGAAAAACAAACATGGGCGCAACGCCGTCGCACCGCGTCGGAGAAACCCGAAGACACCCGTGGTTGGAGTCGGGCCACGACGAAGTGGCACAGTGCCAGCGCGCCGCGCCGAAGAACCATGAAGACGACGCGTTTCGTTTTTGACGTGCGGATTGACGGGTGACGACAAATGAGACCGCAAGGTAATTTTGAGGCCTCCGCAGTGAAGATAGAGTCCTGGGAGGACCATAGGTGAAGACGACAGGAGAAACGGACCACCGGAGCGCGTCCGGTGGTCCCTGGAAGGCGCGCCACGCCGGCGTGGCAGCGCTGGCGACCGGTGGCGGCGGCGCGCCGCCGGAAGTTGCCGGTGGCGGTTGCCACCGGCGTCAATCAGCGACGAAGGGGGGGGGGGGGGGGGCGTGCGCACCCCCACCTCTCCGCGGTGACCGCTCGGCCGCGACCGGCCAGTCGGGCTGGGTGGGTCCGGGCCTAGACCCCCCGATTTCGGACCACTTTCGGTCAAATGACCATATCTTGAGCTGTAGACCTCCGATTGACACGCCGTCAGCGGCAACGCGATCCTTGGATCGAGACGGTCGTTTCGGTATATTACACTCAAGGTTTCAAAGAACTTTGGGTTCGTCCGGGTTGGTTCGTACACGAAACCAACCGGGCCCTCAGAGTGAAAACGCTCGTAACTTGAGTTCCGGACGTCCGAATGACGTGATGTCGACTTTATTGAATTCCTCTAAGTGATACAGATATTTTGGCTTACTCCGCTCGAGTTTTGGATGCCATCGGAGTACGGTCGGGTTGGTTCGCTCACGAAACCAACCGGGCCCCTGGAACGAAAAAGCCAATAATTCACAGACCAGGTGTCCGATTGACACGCCGTCTGTTTCGTTGAATTCCTCTTGATGAGATGAAACTTTTGGTATACTTCGCCCAAGTTTTGGACGCAGTTAGAATATGGCCAGGTTGGATTGTACCCGAAATCCAAACGGGCCCCTGGAACGGAAAAACTGATATCTTACAGATAGGATGTCTGTTTGACGAACCATCAGCGGCATTGATGATCACGTTGAGAAACGGTCCCTATGAGTATATCCTATGAGAGTTCGGGGTACAGTTGAGATACGGCCGGGATTGGTTCGCTCACGAAACCAACCGGGCCCCTGGGACGAAAAGGCTAGTAACTCACAGACCGGGCATCCGATTGACGCGCCGTCTGTTGCGTTGAGACCCCTATGACGAGGTGGTCCTTTGAGATGCTTCTTTATGGGACATTGAGAAACTTGGAGTATTGACTTGTAGCTCGTGGAGTGGACCCTCCCAGAGATGAGCGTGCGGAGTACAGAGACCGTGTAGCCAACTGAGACCTGACGACTGCTTGACCGACTCGACTTGGAGTGAGTCGACTAGCCCAGTGGACGGAGCACTACTATGTGAGGTGAAGACCCATGGCGGACGGAGCACTACCTGTGTGACAGTGCAGACCCGCGGTACTCGTCCGGAGAGTACCTCAGCAGGCTACTAGGGGGTGTGCACTACTGTGTTTGGGTGGCATACCCCGGCGGGAAGCACTACTGTGTTTGGGTGGCTGGCCCGCGGTACTCGACAGGAGGAGTACCTCAGCAGACTTAGGTTAGTGAGCAGTACCTCGGAGTCATGACAGGACCACTGTACACTCCAGAGACGGGGCTCTTTAGCAGTTACGGTTTCGATAATGAAAATCCTGGTTTGAGCTGAGTCAATGATCTTTGTGTTTCCTCATGATTGAGATGAGTTACTTGATAACTTAGGTATATGTATGGGCATATACCTGGGTAGTGGTTATCCATTTATTTCATAATCCTTGTGTTTCCTCATGAATTAGATAGGTTACTTGATAACTTAGGTATATGTATGGGCATATACCTAAGTAGAGGTTATCTGTTGAGATCTTCTTTGTGGTTATCCTTGTTGGATTTAGTGAGACCTTAAGGGTCTTGGGGTCCCTACTGAGTATTGTTATACTCACCCCTGCACGGGCTTTGCCCGCACCTCGTTGTGTTGGTTGCAGACGACGGGCAGTGCTGACGGAGGCCGAGTGTTCGAGGACTGGACGGTACCCGGAGGTGGACTACACGACGAGTCAGTACCCAGAGGTGGACTTCACGGCGAGACGACACTCAGAGGAGGTTGATGGGCGAGAGCGTTGAGGAGGCTATCTGTACCTACCCTTCAGGTAGGATCCGTGGTGGACGATCCAGGAGCTGAGCCATCTGTACCTACCCTTCAGGTAGGATCCGAGGAGGAAGACCCAGGAGCCGCTTCTGTTCTTCCAGCTATTGTCTTTTCCTATTGTACTTTGTTCATTTGTAGTTGTACTTTCATTTGGGTTTGTATTCTGGCCCATTTACCTTTCATCACTTCTCTTTGTACTTAGTGTTTTACTTCCACTTGTACTCTGTGGTGTTTTGTTACTTTTATAAAGGCAATGCCTTCCCAGTTATCGGGATTTACTCCTTGGTGCTAGTCGCCAGCCCCTGGCCTATGGAAGGCGGGCTTGGGGTAGTCACGGCACGGGCCCCGAGGACGGGTCGTGACAGTGTAGATCCTCTTTCACAAGGAACTGGTGGAAAGGTCCCACATAAGTGGTAAATATGACCCATCCTGCCATAGCCTCTACACTCAACTGGATCTCGCATACACTGGGGTATCATGTTTCCTAGTTTCCCACACCAGTGAAATATAAAAAAACTATCAGTATAAGTTGTATGACTACCACTCCCCCCAAGAAACCCTAAAGCAATGATTCTTTACACCAGAACAACCATTGCCCAATTTGGGTGCTGAACCACCCTGGATCGCACTGTTGGATTCCCTCAAATTCTGTTCAGTAATGAGGGATTGGTTGACTATCTCAGAAATAGTGGTCAACCAGAAAACATTAACCTATAATTGGATGGAATATACTTGCCCAACCTCAAATTTTTTTGTGGTCATGAGTTCATCATAAAATAGAGTCAGTGAGAATTGTTGAATCTCAGTAAAATAGGAATAATATTTCATTATAGAAATATTTACCTACTTTAAGTTCATGGACTCTCTATCTTGGTCAACCCTCAATATATATATAAAGAAATAATCATAAAAGACCATATGGAATTCCCTCCAGATTATATCCCAACATCATACTTCTTGGGTAATCAAATCCCACCATATCTTGGTAGAACCACAAAACATATAAGCTAATATCTTGATCCCCCTCTCTAGATATGTCTCATGATGCTCGAAGATTGATAACATGGCCTCCAACCATGACTCAGCAGCCTAAGGAATTCCATCCCCTAAGAATATGAGAGGATGTTTCTCCTATAATTACCATGTCAACTCTTCCATAGTTGAGGAAGGTTGAGTAACTCCTTGCATAGATTGAATCATATGAAGGAAACACTCTTGAAATTGGGTGTTAGTTCCCAATCCAAGAATAACAGGTGGTTCCATAGGTGGTACTATGGGAGGTAACATTGGAAGCTCAAGGACCACCACCTATGGAGCATGGTCTCCACCGCCTTCTTGGCATACGACTCGAGAACATCATAGGGACATGATTCTACAATTCCAAATGCATGCCTCATAAGAGAATTCAACAGAAAAAAGATAAAAAATATATAATAGAAAAAGTACATATCATTCCTACAGAAAAAGGTCACACCTCCCTACCTGCTCCAAAATCCAGGTCTAGGTGATAAGGGGAAGGCCATAATAGGACTTAAGGATCATAAGAGACACTCCCAACTACCCACTACTAGGGTCGGGTTTAGGTCTAGGTCTCATATCACATGACTAAGGTCCCAGTATATGGAGTGTCAATTGCAATTTATAGGGGAAAAAACCCTTTAATTTTCAATTGAAATCCCCATTTAACGGTAACAATTTTTTTAAAAGTTTAGTTTCATTTAAGTTTTTACTCCTTTATATATATATCACGGTCTATTTATATGCGTCACCATTCCAAATTTATAAAATTCACACTACTTATAAATTGAAATTGGCACATCATGTAACTGCAACCTAAACCTTACATCTGGTAGTAGGATGTGATAGTTCATATATAATGATTTTATTAAATAAAACACCATCCCCAATTTATAGAAGTACATTCTCTATAAATTATAATTGGAAATAATGTAATCAAATCAACTAACGTCATTTTGGTCTATGGAACCAGTAGGTCCAGAACCCCTGACATATTTTTCAATTAAGATGTCATCGTCAATCTATGTGGGAAAACACCATTTAGATCGATACAGACACATTAATTAATCCAATTATGTTATCATTTCAAGAAACATTAGCACATTTCCATATATAATAATCCATGCACTAACTATATGCAACAAGAAATGCACACAGAAAGTAAACATGGAATGGAAAATGCATGGAACATAAGTTCTAAAGTGCCAATGATGATGCATGAGATGATAATTCCTTACCATGCTAGGAAAAGGGAAAAATTCCATAATAATAATAACAATATCAATAATAATAACATCAAAAAACATGTGCGCCACCCATCGGTGAAATCAGTACAATAGTAATAGGAAAAAATGAGAAAAAAATAACCCATCCCAAGTAATTTGGGTTTCCCTTGTATGTGGGTATGTGTCACAACCCGACCTAACGGGGCTTGAGCCACAACTAACACAAGCCTACCTCTATATGCTAGGGGCTGGAAATTAGTACTGAAAGGAATATCTAACATGGGGAGGCCTTTACCTAATGTACACGTACACACACACCCGACCATCTAAATGCACAAGTGTAGAGGAATAATAATAAAAAGATGCAACAACTAGAATATAAACCAAACAAGAAAAACCCCTAGGGTGTACAAGAGCATGACAATACAATACCAAAATTAAAGGGGAAAAATACATGACTAACTAGAGATATGTCACAACCTAACAAAACTGGAAAGTAAAAGCCCTGAAAGAGCCTAGCTCCTGAATCACTAAGCTTCAACCACCATACGCAGTGTTTGGAAAATATTTCTCAAGGTAACATTGAAGAGTTTTTGGGTTGGTTGTGTTTGTTGACAATGAAAGTTTCCATGTTGAATTTTTGAGTTCCAGAGATGTTGTTGAAAATCCATGTTGACAAAAAATGATGACAAAGGAATGGATGATCTGGAGGTGGTACAAAAGAACAGATACAAGGTGGCACCATTTTCTAGTGTTTGTTAAATTTTTGGGGTCCAAAATTTGGGATTTTGTGAGCATTGTGAAAATTGGATCTCCTTTAAGATCTCATAAAAATATGGAAAAGTCATGCATTTTTGAAAGATGGGATTTATGAAGTGGATTTCGCAAAGACATGAAGAAAGTTGACGGTGTTCTTCGCAATTACGATGAGCTTTGTGAATGGTAGAGATGAATGGAATTGCGAGGGAGTTTTGCGGTGATGATTCAAAGGAAATGACAGAATGCGCTGCGATTAAGATGAGATTTTCAATCTGAAAATTATTGTGGTGCTTTGCGATATAGAGATAATTTCAGTAGAAATTTCAGAGCTTTGCGTTTTGAGTTGACGTGGTGCCGACTTCGCATAGAAGGTTCTCGAGTCAGTGGATTAACCTATAAATAGGTCTCGAACCCCTCGATAGAAGTGGAGAGTTTTCCAAGAAAAATTTGTTGCTCTCAAATCAGGAAGGAGGTTCACGGATGCATTGAGCTTTGTGAAAGACATGAGCTTCATGGAGGCTAATCTAGCTCTATGAAAGAGGTGTGTTTCGCATTGGCTCAGTGAGCTTTATGAAGGAAGAAGCTTTGTGACGGCTTGAGCTCTACGACAACCTTTTCATTGCGAAGGATTTCTCTTTGGGAAGGCTTGATCTTAGCAAAGAAGTGTGCTCCGAAAAGCAGCGAGCTATGTAAAGGTGTGTGCTTTGCAAAGAGGCACGAACTTCGTGAAGGCTTGTTTGAGCTTTGCAAAATTGGGAGCTTCGTGAAGTAGGGAGATTTGCAAAGGTATTTACAAAGGTTGTTGTCCAATGATCGATGGAAAAGGGGTATTAATCAGTGAATGAAATTTGGAATTCAATAGAGTATCTACATACAGTGTAGGATGCCTTCATTAGTAATAATGAGTGGACCCACAAGTCCATAAATTGTGAGTGGATCCCTTCCAAGTGCAGTGAGCAGAGGAAGAGGAATAAGATTATCCTTTCTACCAGTAGTGAGCCAAAGAGAGAGAAATAGGGTGTGACCCTTGGGAAAGCAGTGATCTGACCCTAAATATTGTAAAGGTAGTGATCCTAGGATTATAAGTGATCTAGCCTGAAAATTATTTCTAGTGAGCTTTAGTGGATTTGGTACAACGACACATGACTATTGTATGCTCCTTGGATGTAGCCCTGTGAGGGTGAACCATGTAAAATCTCTGTGTCTGCCTGCTTTCTTCCTTGAATTGAATCCAAAGCATCATCATCAAATAAAGAATAAAAATAGTGATCATAATAAACACCCAAGTGCAAAAAAGGTGACCCTTGTGATAAAGAGGTCAAGATCTAGTGGGGTAGGAATAATTTAGAAAAGAATATCCATACCCTGATTCCCCCCCCTCTCAGGGTATATAGGCCCCTATTGGTCCTAACAATTGGTATCAAAGGGAAGTTTTCTTTTATCATATTTGTTTTCTCTAACTTTTTTTAGTCAATTTTTGTGGTTAAAGATTCATTCTGCTCTTATCTTAGTGTGCCATGGAAAAGGTAAGAACTGCAAAGAAGAATAAGAATTCTTGTGAAATTCCCCAGTGTGAAAGTGTCAACGGAAAGAGTGTGATTCAGTTAAAGGAATCATTCAGTGAATAGAATATTGGTTTGGATGAATCATACAGTGAAAATACTTACTCATTCAATGATGATGAAGGAATGAGTGAAAAACATGGCATTCTAAGTGATGTTTGAACTACTGATGATGAAGAAACTCCTAGAAAGCTAAAAGTGGAAGTTGTCCATGAAATACAGGAATTGGATTAGAAGTTGGGTGAAGATATTAAATCTAAATATATCTAGATCCAAGAAATGGAAATTGAGGTTAACATTCTAAGAGGATTAAATCAAAGTCTCATTGATGTGGCCACTGATCTGAGGGAGCAGAATGATTCTCATGCTGAAGAACTGAAAAATTTGTCTATAAAGATAGAAAATCTCAAAGATAATGCTAAGGGAATGAATATGAACTCAGATGAAATTCAGAATCTGAAATCTAGAAATGATGATCTTTTTACATATATATTTGAATTAGTTAATAATAATCAAAGTCTACAACAAGAGAATGCATCTGTCTCTAATTCTGTTGCTCAAGAAAAATTGAAAATAAAGGAGAAAAGTGATATGGTAGATAATCTCACATGAGAAATGGAAGATGAGATGAGCAGTGGAAATAATGTAAAAAGAGAACTCAATTATAAACTTGAATCAAGAGATAAGAAGATTATACAATTGTAGGAAGAGATAGAGTTAGTCAAGAAAGAAATGGAGAAATCTAATTCCAAAGAGAAGTCCAAGTTGAAGGATGCCTTACACTTACTATTTGATTATCCTTAGGCAAGTGATGATGAAATGAAAGACAAATATGATACTTCATTGGAGAAGTATGAAAGGATTGTATCATCCCAAAGGCCATCCATTTTTGGGAAAATATGGAATTGGTTATGATGATCTCACTTCTACGCGTGATAGGAAAAGAGCAATGAAAATCTCCAGAGATATGAAAAACCTTATAGGTGTTGGAGATAGACCTAATAAGGATTTTACATGAAGTAATGATATCATGTTCTATTTTTGTGGGATTCATGGTCATACATCAATCTTCTGTTCAGAGGATCAGGAATATATTTTAGGCTATGAAAATAGAAACTTTACTAAATCTGAGAATAAGAAGATGAAAAACAGAGAGATTCCTACTCAGAGAAGGAATCATGGGAAGTGGCATATTGGTGGAACATCAAAGACGGAAATGTGTAACAGTGAACTTAAACCCCAAATTGTGAGAAAGTGAAAGCTTGTAGAATCTACATATCAGAAAAATACTCATCATGTGGGTAATGAATGCTTAGTCATATGGCCAGAGAAGTTAAAGTTGTCTAGGCAGCTAGAAGAAGCAAGGAAGAAGTGTGATGATCTGTAAGAAAGAATCAAAGGGTTGACCCATCAAGATCAACCACAATTCTCACCTTAAGGATTCCAGAATACCACCTCTCTATATTTCTATAAATACTATTAACTGATGTGTAGGTGTTTCAGGTTCAAGGGGAGATAATATCCAAGGGGAAGTGGCATCAAAAGATGCAAAGTAGTGATGTGATGTGATCCGAAATGTCAATTGATTCAAATATATTACCAGAGCTAAAGAAGGAATCAAGAATAATTACATGAAAGGAGTTAATGTTATATGGCTGCCTGAGATAGGATAAGGAGAATGATTTTGGGCCAAAACATTGGTCTCAATAATAGGAAGAGTTGCACATCATAGGGAGAGATCTCTATCTCCTAATCCAATGCAGAAGACTCAGGGGGGATTAAAAGTGAAAAATGTTGATTCAGAAGAAGATATAGATGATGAAAAAGAATAAATCAAGTCTATATCTGTAAAGAATCCATGGAGTCGAGCTAAAATTTACTGGAAGAACATCATTGGTGATCAGTCAGCTCCAGTTTAGACAAGTAGAATAAAATCACTACAACAGAAATATTTCCTATCTCAGGTAGATCCTAAATGTTTCTCTGATATAGATAAAGATTAAAAATGGGTTTAGGATAGGAATGAATAGCTATATCAGATTAAGAATAATTATACGTGATATATTCTTTCGAGGACAACATATAAGAATGTCATCAAAACTAAATGGGTCTATCGCAACAAGATGAATGAAGATGGAATATTGATTCGAAACAAAGAATAACTAATGTGAAAAGGATACTCCCAGATATAGGGAATAGATGTTAATGAGACATTTGCACCAGTTTCAAGGCAGGAGACAATCATATTATTCTTATCCATTATAGTGCAACAGAAATTCAAAGTGTTCCAGATGGATGTAAAATCTATATTCTTGAATGGGGTTCTGGAGGAAGAAGTGTATATCGAGCATCAAGATGGTTTTCTCCTTCATGAGGAAGATAACAAGGTTCGTCAGCTGAAGAAGGCATTATATGGGCTGAAATAAGCACCAAGATCATGGTACTCGAGGCTTGATCAGTGTTTGAAGAATCTTGGTTTCCAGCGTGGTGGAGTTGATTATAATCTCTATTTCAACAAGGATAGTAATCAAAGGATGATGGTGCTAGTTTATGTCAATGAAATAATATTTTGTGGATTAGTTGAAGCTTAGTGCATATAGTTTTCTAAATTCATGAAAAGTGTGTTCGAAATGTCAATGATTGGCGAGATGACATTTTTCTTGGTTTACAAGTTTCACAAGGAAGAAATGGAACTTTCATTTCACAATCCAAATATTCCAAATAGGTTCTAATATGATTTGGAATGGAAAATTACAAGGAGATTAAGACTCCAGTTGCTACCTAGATGAAATTATAAAAAGATGATAATGTCAAGGCAATTAATATCACAGAATACAGGCATATTATTGGCAGTTTACTGTACCTGATAGTGACGAGACATGATATTGTTTTCGCCACATGCCAAACTACACGATATCAAAGCAATATCAAGGAAATACACATACTTGCAGTGAAAATAAAACTTTGGTATATCAAAGGAACTGTGGATTTCGGTTTGATTTATAATGAAAAATCTCAATAAGAGCTGTTGGGATATACATATGCAGATTGAGATGGTTTAGCAGATGACAGAAAATCAACATCAGGAGGTGCTTTCTATCTTGGTGGATTGTGTATTTCTTGGCTAAAAAATAAGAAAGAATACATTTCATTTATCACTGCAGAATCTGAGTATTTTGCGGCCACTTAAGCATGAACACAATTATTGTGGATGAAGCAACAACTTGATGACATGATAATTGAAGTAAAGTCTCCGATCAGAATCCAGTGAGATAACTCAAGTGCTATAAATCTCAGCAAAAATCCCTTCCATCACTCAAGCATGAATAACATTGAGATAAAGTATCATTTTTATCAAGGATAAGGTTGAGTAGGGAATCATGAAGTTAAAGTATGTTCCTATAGAACTACAGGTTGCAGACATTTTGAAAAAGGCCTTTTCCAAGGAAGCTTTTGAGAGGCATCGACTGGATCTGGGAGTTAAATTGACTACCCACACTTAAACAAGTGTGGATGTGGGAACCCCCCTCTCCCCAAGTTATGGTGTGGTTTTTTTCTCTAATGTGCTACTCTATGTTCTTTCAAATGTTTCAGACCACAAAGGAGTGACCTTTGGGATCGTTGAAAAAGGAGGAGAAATATTGACTTCTAAAGGGGGAGAAACTGTGGCTAAGTAAGGGAGAAAATATCTTAGTTAAAGATATGGGGAGAAGCCGATAGGTGGAGTAGTGAGATAGGGAGAGAGTTTTAAATCTGATGATGCATGAAGTGATCGATCAATGATTAGATATCACAACAGCTGAGGTTTGTGATGAAAGTAGTTTATTGGTATCAGTATGGTATCAATGATTAGTGTAAAAAATGAAGTGATTCACTGATGAATTTTTCATACTAATGTTGTTTCTCATGCAGATCATTGTTCATGTGGGATTAGAGTACGTGGTGAGTGAATCTTTGGTCGCTATCTGTATTGAAAGAGGTGAAGGATGGTAACTGATGGAAGGATCTTCAGAGAGGTATTAAAATACAGAAAATTATTATGAGAAGAGTTGTCAACAAACCCAAAGGGGGATATTGTTGGGAAAAAATCACTCAAGGTAACATTACAACATTTTTGGGTTGGTTTTGTTTGTTGACAATGTAGGTTTCCATGGTGAATTGTTGAGTTCCAAAGATGTTTCTAACAATCCATGTTGATAAAGAACAATGAAAAAGGAATGAATGATCTGGATGCGGTACAAAAGAACATATACAATGCGGCACCGTTTTCCAGTGTTTTCCAAATTTTTGGAGTCCAAAATTTTGGATTTGGAGATCATTGTGAAAATTGGATCTCCTTGAAGATCTCATCAAAATATGGAAAAGGCATGAGTTTCATGAAGATGGGCTTCATGAAGTGGATTTTCCTAAGACATGAATAAATTTGACGATGTTTTTCATGATTTAGATGATCTTTACGAATGGTATAGATAAATGGAATTGTGATGGAGCTTTATGGTGGTGGAACAAAGGAAATGAGAGAACACTCCATGATTACGATGAGCTCCACGATCTGAAATTTTTTTGGTGCTTCATGATATAGAAATAATTTCAGAGGAAATTTCAGAGCTTTGTGTTTTGAGATGATGTGGTGCTGAATTCGCACAGAAGGTTCTTGAGTCAGTGGAGTTGCCTATAAATAGGCCTCAACCTCCTCGAGATAAGTAGAGAGTTTTCCAATAAAAATTTGTTGCTCTCAAATCATGAAGGAGGTTCGTGGAGGTAGTGAGCTTCAGGAAATATAGTAGCTTCACGACAGCTAATCTAGCTCTGCGAAAGAGGTGTGTTCTTCATTGGATCAGTGAAATTTATGAAGGAAGTCTCTTTGCGATGACTTGAGCTCTGTGGTGGCCTAATATTTGTAAAGGATTTCTCTTTGCAAAGTCTTGAGATATGCGAAGTAGTGTGCTCCGCGAAGCAGTGAGCTCTGTGAAGGTGTGTGCTTTGCGAAGAGGCAGGGACTTCGTGAAGGCTTGTTTGAGCTTTGTGAAATTGGGAGCTTTGGGAGGTAGGGAGCTTTGCGAAGGTATTTTCAAATGTTGTTACCCAATGATCAGTGGACAAGGGGTATTCATTAGTGGATGAAATTTAGACTTCAATAGAGAATCTACATATAGTGGAGGATGCATTCATTAGTGATAATGAGCAGACCTACAAGTCCATAAACTGTGAGTGGATACCTTTCAAGTGCAGTGAGCAGAGGAAGAGGAAGAAGGTTATCCTTTCTACTAGCAGTGATCCAGAGAGAGAGAAATAAAGAGTGACCCTTGGGAAAGTAGTGATTTGACCCTAAAAATTATAAAGGCAGTGATCCTGGCCTTAGAAGTGATCTAGCCTGAACATTATTAGCAATGAGTTTTAGTGGATTTGGTATAGCGGCACATCATTGTTGTATGCTCCTTGGACATAGCCAAGTGAGGATGAACCAAGTAAAATCTCTATGTCTACCTTCTTGATTCCTTACATTGCATCCAAAGCATCATCATCAGATAAAGAAGAAAATAAGTGATCATAATAAACACACATGTGAAAACAAAGTTACCCTTATGATAAAGAGGTCAAGATCTAGTGGGGCATGAAGAATTTAGAAAAGAATATCCATACCCAGATTCAAACCCCCTCTTAGGGTATATAGGCCCTTATTGGTCCTAACATGCAGTCTAGTGTACCATGTACCCCAAAGATTCTTTATAGTCACTGTAGACCTATCTTTTGTATGTATAAGAAATGAAACATGTAGGAAAATCCCATGTAGGGGTGAGTATATACATACCCCGTAGGACACCCTGAAATCTAAAGGGGGATCAGTAAGAGACACAATAGGAATAGGTAGACAAAAAGTTCAATCCAAAGTAATAGAGTAAACAAAATCCAATAACCTGGATACTGATATATATATATATATATATATATTCTTAAACCAAAGAAACCCAATTGAGAGAGAAGGGGATTTCCATCTCACAACCCAACCTAAGAAAGAATGCCATCGGTTATAGAAGTCAATCAATGATGCCCAATATATCATATATTTTCCCAATAGAAAACATCCATGTCAAGCCACACCTTGAAAATATGACACAAAGTCGATGGAAAAAAATATCTAATTAGAGGACCCATGACTTGGTACAACAAGAGGGTTCCACTGATTAAAAAGACAGAGGACACATGCCCTTTCTGATAAGAGGGTTCCACTCAAGAAGTTGGTAGAGGAACCATGCCCATCCCAACTGGAGGGTGACACTCTAGTAGTTTGTAGAGGAACCATGAACATACCAGCTAGAGGGTTCCAATCTAGTATTTGGGGACCCATGATTTGATACTATAGGAGGGTGACACTCAGATAGAAGATAAAGGACCCATGCCCAGTCCAACTAGAGGGTTCCACTCTCATATATAGTTAAGGACCCATACCCTGTCTCTGTAGGAGGGTTCTACCCGATGGATAGGTAGAGGACTCATGCCCTATCCCAATAGGAGGGAGAAACTTTTAAAGTTTATAGAGGACCCATGCATTGTACCAAGGGAGGTTTTAACTCTATATATAAGTAGAGGGCTCATGCCCAACCTAGCTGGGGGGTGCCACTCTAAAGCCCATGGTGATCTTGCCTAATCACGACCATCATCAAGAATCACCTAAATAAGAGTTACACTGGGAAAATATTGCATAATATCTAAAAAGATACTATAGAGGATACCATCACATTATACATGAAAAAACACTCAGGACATGATACTCATGGGCTAATATTAAAGTCCAAACAAAGGATACACAAGAGGTTGAAGCTTCCTCAAAAGGAAGTAAGGGGTACATGGATTGTGAGGGAAACCACATGACATGTTTCCCCGCTATATCACATAGTTTTATCTCTGTAGGTATATGGATTTATTCCCATGTAACCATACATAAAATTTATAGGGTCTACACGGTGTGTCTGAGCCGCTTGAGATGCTGCTCGTGCTCTCTAGTTATGTCCATGTACTTTCCCCGTGTCTGTGTACTTCTAGAGTACATGATGAGTTGATAGAACATTTTTAAAATGATGTGTGGGGTCCCACATGGCATGTGATACTTATCTCACCCAAAACCCTAGTCTCCATAGCTAGGGCCCTACATGCCATTTGTTATTTGGACTACACGACGTGTAGTCAGGATTTTTCCAGAAATTTAGATATGGTATATGTGATCCATATATGGTATATTTTCCTTCATATACATTGTTTGACCACCCAAAATTGGTGGATCTATACTCCAGAGAGTGATTCTAGTCCTCTGGTGGCTGAAAATCAAATTCTAATTCTTCTCGTGCGAACCTGTATGCATCGCCACACCTCCACTCATCTCTCAACACTACCATTGGTCTCAAATCTCAAATCCAAAAAATAAAACACCCATTATACCATGATTCATCACCAAATATTTCCTTTATCTCCGATCCCTTTATTATATGTGAAACCGTTGTGAATTTGGGGGTCTAATTGGGTTCGGTCCCGCCCGTCAATGTTGAATCACGAACCCGTGGTCCAACGATAAAAAATGAAAATAATTTTTGGGATAAAGGCACAAGAAAAAGGGTTTAACAATTATTAGCCAAGAATTATTGTCCAATGAATACAATTAGGAGATTTTGGGTTATAAAAAAATTGAATAACCAATTAATTTGAATACATAAACGCATGAATTTGTTAACAATTGACGCAGATCAAAGAAATGGATTGATAATGATCAACAATTTAATCAAATGAGGTGAATCCAAAAATAAATATCCAAACCTAGATATTGAATCTTTATTCATTGAAGAACATTCTCTATAATGATTGAGAGGGTCTATTATATTTACTGTACCTCGATCTGCTTAGATCTGTAGTTCTATTATCATATGAATTTTATTCACCAATAGAGAGGAGGAAGAATGAATCCTGACGGTCCCAGGGTTATGTGGATAACCCTGGAATTTTTTTTGTAAGTGTGGTTTTATAAAAATAATTAGTTTTAATTGGTTTAATTCAGTAAATAAATTTAATTATTTATTTTTATTAAATACACCTACCAACGACTGCCATATATGAATGCCCCATGTCAACCAGTTTTAGGATGTGCCTAGGGTAAACATCTCATTCCAAAATCAACCATTATCATAGATTCCTGATCCAAGATTTCATTTAAGTGTTATCCTATTTTCTTTAAGAAACTATATTTTTATAAAATTAAATCTGGGTACATTGGGCCTCAGAATCCCACACCGTCTCAATGCCTGGATCTGAAAATAAATATATAAATATTTCAAATTATTATGAGGAAAAAAATAGGTCTCTAAACTATTCCCTCCTTCAACATTTTTACCCCTGAAAATAAAAAACTAAGAAAAAAGATCAGGATACTGAGCCTGCATATGGCTCTCCCACTCTTAGGATCTCCCCTGCATGCTCCCATGCTGCCACAATAAGTGAACCAAGGGGGTGGTTCATCCACGCAGGGTCTTATCCCGCCGATCCTCGATCACCATCGAGTGATCCACGAAATTAGCTCCATCCTCGATGTATAGATCACCCCAATTAATAAGGTGCATAGGGTCATGCACATATCTACTCATCTATGACACATAAAAGACTTAGTGTACCTGCTCCAACTGTTGGGGTTGGTTGAGGTGGTAAGAAACCTCTCCAACCCTCTGTAAGATCTCAAACAACCTGATAAACCTTGGGAATAACTTTCCTCCCTAGTCAAATCTCCTCAATCCTCATCATGGGGAGACTCTCAGGAAAATGTGGTCTCCCTGCTCAAACTTCAAGGGCCTACGAAATCAATCTACATAAGATTTATGCCTACTTTGGGCTGTCCTCATCCACTCAAGGATGACATGGACCTTCTTCATTATCACCTGCACCAAATCTAGACCCATAAGAGATACCTCACTGATCTTTGTCCAGTACAAGAGTGACCTAAATGATCTTCTATACAGGGACTCAAAAGGTGCTATGCTGATAGTAGAGTGGTAGATATTATTGTACACAAACTCTACCAATGGAAAGTGATCCTACCATCTTTGAAAAAAGTTTTACATGAAATACATCAACATACTTTCCAACATCTAGATAATGTGCTTGGTCTACCCATCTTTCTGTGGGTTAAATGTTGTACTCATCCTTATATGGTTCCTGAATGCCTCCTGTAGGCCTCTCCACAACTGTGATGTGAACCACACATCACGGTTAGAGACAATAGTCTAGGGAACTCTAGGAAGGTGAAAAATATCCTGTATGTAAATTTTTCCCAAAATCTCCACAAAACTCTTCTCCCTAATAAAAAGGAAGTGTGTTTAATTTTGAGTCAGTTAAATATCACCCAGATGGTGTCATATCCCCGCTATCCATGGTATTCCTATCACAAAGTCCATGGATATGATATCCCATTTCCACTCTAGGATATCAAGGGGCTACAAAAAACCTATCAGAACCTAGTACTCATATTTCACTTGCTAAAAGGTGTGGCACCATGAGACAAAATCAGCCACACTTCATCTCATTCTGGACCACCAAAACTACTACTGAAGGTATTTTTACATCTTCCCCACATCGAGATGTACATCTAGGGGAGAGGTGTGTAACTCTCACATCACCTACTCCCACATCATGACCATGACCATCATGCATTTTTTGAAAAAGTATAACAAAATTTCCTACTTTAGAATATCCATATAGTGAATATCCTATATATATAGTCATGAAATACCTCACAGTTGATTTTTCCCAACTAGGACTCCCTCAAATGATGAAGGAATGGAGGATTCAACACCATCAAATGTAGAAAATTTGCACCCTCATGCTCAAATAGGGTCAGCTGTAGGGAATCCAACTGCTCAGAATCCTCCTACACCAAGTGATCTTAAGGATTCCTATTAAGGTAATATTATACCCCATTTCACTTACTTAAAGTATATACTATATCAAAGTCACAGTCCTACATGAACTCCAACCAATGCCACTTTCTCAGGTTCAAGTCTCTCTATGTAAATATGTACCTAAAAATCTGATGGTCTGAGTAAACCAAGAAGAGATCCCCCAAAAGTAAGTTCCTACAAATCCTTAGGGAGAAGACTAATGCTATCATCTATAGGTTGTGAGTCACATAGTTCTACTCATGATGTCTCAACTACCTCGACCCATATACGATAACTACTTATCATTGCATCAACACATAGCCAAGCCCTGCTCCTAAGGCATCACAATACACTATGTACTCTACATCCTCCTCCAGTAGTCTTAACATAGGAAAACTTGTTAGACTTAGCCTCAAATCCTTAAATGACCTCTGGAACTTCTCAATATAGGGAAAAGGAACCCCTTTCGACATCAGGGTTGTCAAAGGGGTTGAAATTTTGGAGAAGTCTGCAAAAAACCTCCAGTAGTACCCCACCAATCCAAGAAAACTCTGCACCTCTAACATTCTCAAGGGTGGATCCCAAGAAATCAATGTATCTATCTTTGTTGGGCCCATGGACAAACCATTCTCAGAAATGACATTCCCCAAGAAGTGAACCTCATGAATCCAGAACTAGAATTTTAAGAGATTACCATAAAGTCAATGCTCCTGAAGTAAATATAGAACTCTCCTCAAGTGTTCCACATGCTCCTCCTTTGATGTAGAGTAAATGAGTATGTCATTAATGAAGAAAACCACAAAATGATCCAAGTAAAGCTATAAAAACTAGTTCATCAAAACCATAAACATGACGGGGGAATTTTTCACACCAAAGGGCATTACCAAGAACTCATAGTGTCCATAGAAACATCAAAATGCCATCTTCAAGATATAATCCTCTAGAACACTAAAATGGAGGTAACTGAACTAGATATCTATCTTCAAGAACCAACTCACTCCTTGAAACTAGTCAAAGAAGTCATCAATCCTCAGTAAGGGGTACTTTTTCTTTTATCATGGGCTAGTTTAGGAAATGATAATCTATGAAAATATGCAAGATCTCATCTACATTTTTCATGAACAACAGTGGTGATACCCTTGGGGACACACCAATCCTGATGAAACCCTTCTCTCGATGGGCCTCCAACTATAAATAAAGCTCCTGAAGCTTGTTAGGGTCCATATGATATTCCACAAAAGATATCAGAGCAGTCCTAGGATGCAAATTGATGAAAAAATTTATCTCCTGCCTCATAGGTAGTCCCAAAATGTCCTTGGGGAAGACATCCATAAAATCATCCACAAATTAAGGAATCTAGATTACTAAAAATACTTCCACACCAAGGGCCACACTCTCCAAATGATGGGTGATGGGATGAAACCTCCTGCTCGCAACACCCACTTTCCCTGCCATGAGATCTCTCTCACCCGTAAAGGAGAATATCATCCCATCATTGTGAAGGAATCTGACTCATTTGTGGTGATAGTCAATCTAGGATCGTACCATGAAAAAACAATCCATACCCAAGATGATAACATAGGGTTCCATCATGGCGAACAAAAGGTCCCACATGAACCTCTCTCCACCAAGTGATAGCTCACAGTGCCGGTAGATAAAAGATATAGAAGAATTATTCCCTGTAGAAACCTCAAGAAAAATATGTTGGGTTAGCGCCTCAACTGGGTGCTCCATATATTGTAATAATAGTATATAGATGAAGTAAGTACTCAAACATATGTCTACTAATACTGATTTAAGATTAGAATAAACATATATCACACCTCTAATCATCTCGTGTGTCGGTGGGTCGTAAGCCTCCATAGCCTATAGCTGTCTACGACTCGGACTGCCATATCCCTGAGCCTGATGCGGTCCACTTGGTGGTGGTGGTGGAATAATCTCATAGAATCATCCAACACCCATAGCTCTTTTTATGGAGCTATACCTTCTCCTTAAATAACTTCACTTCCATGGGGGCCACCCTTCCCTCACCCGGGAGATCCCATATCACCGCCCTATCTCTACCATGACGGTCCATCAACTATCTACCTACGATCCTTGATATGTCTAGTTGGGTATTCACACTCCATGCAACCTCACCCACCATAAGAATAACACTACCCCTATCTGGTATACCCT
Organism: Viscum album; assembly: GCA_963277665.1. Taxonomy (NCBI): domain Eukaryota; kingdom Viridiplantae; phylum Streptophyta; class Magnoliopsida; order Santalales; family Viscaceae; genus Viscum; species Viscum album. The sequence goes on along the minus strand of OY728131.1, from coordinate 661,454,836 downwards.
GGTCCTCTCTGTTGTCCCTGAACATGTTCCCAATCCTAATCTTAGGAATACCTCTTGCACCAAGATCCGGTTGACTGGAATCCACTAGCTGCTATCAATGTCTCATCCCTATGATGCACATTGACAACTCCAAACACCTGGAATCCCTTTGACACGAATCTATCTATCACTAGTGCCTACTACAACACCCCAATATAGGTGGGGATGCATGAGGGCACCACACTGGTATGAATCTATCTACAAAGTACCTGCTCAAACTTTTGTGCACAGAAGTATCCATCTCGGATCATGTCAAGGGAGTACCACGTAAGGTCTGTGAACCTTACCACAAGCTTAGTCACTATCATCCATCTTTGATGAATCTATATAAGCTCCTTATTCCAAAATAATCGTAAGAAGAAGGGGTGGTAATCCTCATGAAACAACTACCGGAAGTCAGTCCATGAGATCGTTGACTCATCATACATCTGGGTAATAAGACTCTACCAACACCCAACTTTTCTATGGAAAAGGCTAGCTGCTAGTGCATCCACCTGATTTTTTGGTGTTCAGATGAGCCTAAAAACATAAACCACCAACTCTAGAGAATCCTACCCTACTTGGGGATATGGATCACTATGGAAACATAGCCTCCACTAACATTATAACTCACAGAGTGTGAGAAGTCTACGAGCATCCTCATCCTACCCTATTGGTATGATCATATACTCAACAGGTGGAGGTGATAATACCTATCCACTTAGAGGAAGGATCTTATGGGATGGACCCTAAACTGAGGCCTCATCACTCATTGGATCATCATCACTATCTGAAACTGGTAAACTAGATGACTATCATTGTAGAGGAATCCTAAAAATTTAATCAAGACGTACCATGGTCAGATGAGAATATATATATAAAAAATGAAGATATGAATAAATTAGAACAATAAAAGACTCAATCCTATATGATTCAAGTACAATTGATCCCTATGACCAATGTCTTGGTACGCCAAGTCTTCAAGTAGGTATTAAACCTCTTAGAAAATAGATACATTGATTTCCACACCAACACTAGATTCTTGGCTTAAAACCACACTCGAAACACTTTGAAATTATTTTCCTAAATCCCAACCAAATCCTTATAATGATACTACACCAAACACCATCCCAAGGATCGAACTTCCTTTGATACTAATATTTCCGACCCAAAAGGGCTAAATCCACAACTACCCCAAGACCACCTCTATAGGCTAGGGGATGGTGACTAGATCCAAGAGGAATATCTATCATGGGTAGGCCATTACCTAATGTACCTATACACACTCACACCCAAACATATCAATGTATAAGTGTAGAGGAGTAATTATAAAAATATGCAATAATTAGAATATAAACCAAGCATGAAAAACCTTTAGGTTGTACAAGAGTAAAAAGTGAAATATTGAAATTAAAGGCAAAAATACATTCCCAACCAGAGATATGTCTCAACCTGAAAAAAATGGAAGGTAAAAGTGATTAGAGATCCCATCTCTTGAATATCCATGCTCCGATTATCGTATGTGGTCTAGTGTACCAAGTATCCCTAAGCTTCTCTATAGTCACCATTGACCTTCCTATCATCTGCATAAGACATGACACATGTAGAAAAAACCCATGTATGGGTGAGTATATACATACCCAATAGGACGCCCCTGAAGATAAAGGTGGAGGAGTAAGATACACAATAAGAATAGGTAGAAAAATAGCTCAACCCAAAGTAAGAGAGTAAAAAAATCCAACAACATGAATACATACATACATACATACATATATATATACATATGATCAAACTAAAGAAACCCAAATAAGAGAGAAGGGGATCTCCATATCACATCTCAACCCAGGAAAGAGTGTCATCAGTTCTAGAAGTCCATCAACGATGCCCAATATCTCATGCGTCTTCCTAGTAGAAAAAATCCAAGTCAAGCCACAACTAACCACTATGTCCCATAGTCGAGAGGAAACAATCACTAAGTAGAGGATTCATACCCTGGTACAATAGGAGGGTTCCACTTAGTAAAAAGATAGATGACCCATTCCTTGTCTGATAGGAGGGTTCCACTCAAGTAGTTGGTACAGAAATCATTCCCATCCCAAATAGAGGGTTACACTATATTAGTCTATATAGGACCCATTTCCAACCTAGTTGGAGGGTGACACTTTAGTAGTCTAGGACCTATGCCCTGATACCATGGGAGGGCGCCACTCAGATAGCAGATAGAGGACCCATGCCCAACCTAGTTGGAAAGTGCCACTCTCATAGTCAAGGACCCATATCCCATCTCCACAGGAGGGTGCCACTCAGTGGATAGGTAGAGGAACCATTCCCTATCATAGTAGGAGGGTGCCAATATGAAAATAGATAGAGGACACATGCCTTGTCCTGTAGAAGAGTTCCTCTCTATAGATAGGTATAAAACCCATATCCAACCCAATTGGAGGGTGCCACTCTAAATACCCTGGTGATCCTACCTGATCACCATCATCATTGAGCATAAACTAAATAAGCATTATACCTATAAAATCTCAAATCATATCTCATAATCCACTATGGAATCACCATCACTTTCTACATTAAAAAACACTCAAGATAGATTACTTGCGGGCTATAATATGAGTCCAAACAAAGGAGATACAAGAGGTTGATTTTTCTTCAAAAGGAAGTAATAGGTGCATGGAACGTGAGAGGACCCACACGGTGTATGGTCCCACTATATAGCTTGGTTGTGTCCCTACAGGTACACATATTAATTCCCATGTAACCATACACAACCTGTTTAAGCAACCCTGGGTCCTACCCGTGCTCTCTGGACACGTTCGTGTACTTTTCCCGCGACCCCGTACTTTTGGAGTACACACCAAGTCTCTATAACATGTGTCACAAAATGTGTTGGGGTCCCACATGGTGTGTTACAATTATCTATCCCAAAACCCTATCCACTATAACTAAGGATCTATATGCCGTGTGTTCTTCCGACTACACAACTTGTAGTTGAGATTTTTCTAGATATTTAGATATGGTCTTCGTACTCCAGATCTAGTATCTTCACCTTGAAATCCATAATTTGACCACCCAAAATCAATAGGTCTATATTACAACCAGTGATTTTGGCCTACTGGTGGTTGGAAATCAAATTCTAACTCTTACCGTGTGAACCCGTATGCTCCACCACACCTCTGCTCGTCTTCCGAGGTCACAATTTATAACACCCCAGATATTCTAAGACTAGTTTTCTTTTAATAAATGTTTTTTTATTGATTATTTTATAAATTTATGGGTAAGTATATTTATCATTTTATATTGTTTATAGTTTAAATATATTAATGAATGTTTTAATCTTCTTGTAATTAAGTTATTTCCTTTGATAAACATAAGTTTTAATTATAATATAATTTACTGTATAATATTTTACTTTACTACATGCAATAAATAAGACCTCTTAGTAATAATATTTGGTTAAAATAATGATGATGCATTAAAAAATAGTAGTAGAACACCTCTCTAGACTAAAGACTCGAGAATTTTAAATATACAAAAACCATTAAGAATATAATCTGACAAAGTAAAACAAAAATTCCAATTGAGATATTGAAGCTTGCATTGTCTCAATCCATCATCATTTGGTGACCTCCAAAGATGATTATAATAAAAATAAAAATAAGTGGAAAATAGGCATCATTCTCTTGAGTTGAGTACTCATATGTGCAGAGTCTAGGTACTAAAATTACTTCTAAGTGATCTATTTATAGAAAAAAAATGTTTTGGACCGTTGGGTTATAACTATTGAGGTTTAAAAAAAAATGTAAGTAATGATGAAATGAGGACATAGCCGTTGAAATACTTTTATAAAGTATACTTATAAATTAATCTTTCATTTGAAAATATGTTTCATTATTAAATCAAATAAAATGAATAAATATTTAGATGATAAGACATTATAATTAATAAATGTATTATATTTTGGTTCACCTTTTTATTTTGGTTTTCAATACTTATATTATAAGTTGTTATGAAAAATATAATTCATACTAATAATTTTTCCTAATAACTATATGTATTAAACCCAGTCTATAAAATATTTATTGATATTTTGGTACTTGGTCTTAAAATAATAATGATCAAATTGAAATTAAAAAATATACTTAAAATGAAATATACAATAAACAAATAATAATAATAATAATAATAATAATAATGTTTGATTATATTAAAATGAATTAAATTATACTAAGATAATAATGAAATTAAAATTTATGAATTTAATATATTATTAATCAAACAAAAGTTGAGTTATTTTTATTATATATATATATATATAATAGAATATGTATAAAAAAGATAAATGAAATTATATAATGAAAAAAAATGAAGAAAATGAATAAAAAAAATAGAAGTGAAAATCCAAAATGGGTGTGTCGTCTTCCTCAGTACAAATCGACCCAATGAACCACCATGTAGCTATCGACCTCACCCCCATCATAAATCACTTCATCGGACGACCTTCACCCTTCAATCTCCTCTCATTATCTATTGACCGTAGATCTCCTCACCACCATAGTCAGCCTCTTCGAAGACTGCCACCATAGTAAGCCCTCACCACCACCTTATCCAGTGTCTCCACTGTTCACCACAAATTCTTCTTCCACAAGCCATGCCAGTCAAACCAAACAGTCACCTATGACCTTCATAATATCAGTTGTCTCCTCCTTACTACCACACAATTCTATGAATATTCCTTTCCCCCAGCCACAAGTTGTGCTGAAGCTGAAAATCCTACCCCATTGTCTTCATCTACTCCTTTTTCCTCCAAGTAATCAACACCCCACGTGAAGCACAACATTGTTTAAATTTACCCATTTTTTTAATCTTCTCTTGGAAGCTAAATGGGTACCTATATATAAGTAGTATTTAGCATTGGAAGAAATACTCGTTGGACAACCCACCCCAAAGTCGAAACCTTTTTCGTGGCATCCTATTTTTACCCACTGGTTTGAACACACCCAATGAGAAGGCCATGTCTTCACTTAGCTGAAGAACCCACCATTTTCCTCTGAAAATTTATTTGGCTCACAAAAAAATAAGGGGAATACTTTTATTTGATATATACCGATATATATTATATTTTCAGATTTTATGAATATATATATATTTATGAGATAATTTCATGTTATTCAAGTTATTCAAGTATGATTATACTATCATTCCAAATTTTCATTTTTTTCTAAGTATATAAGTACATATATACATATATATGTATTGTTTATAATTTCATGTTTTCAAACACACACACACACACACATATATATTATACATGTATGATTTTTCACTTATTCAAGTTCATGTTTTTTTGTATTTAAATCTATGATTTATATATATATATATCTATATACATGATTTTCATTGAATTTTTATCAACCAAATATATGGAAGTACTCATGAGAATATAAATCATGTGATATAAGTATTTTTCATACTTTTTTTATAAGAAATTTAGGTATGTGATACTTTATTTTCAAGTTATTCCATGTATATATATATACACACATATATGTATATGTATATATATAAATGTAAAATAATTATAAAGTTCAAGTTTTTAAAGGTATTACATCATCCTCAAATATTCTAATTAGGAATGAAAGTTGTTTATATCAATGTAAAGGGGTTTCTTTCATTTTATATATATATATATTCTTTGCCATCATTTCATGTTTCAAAATGAAAATATATTTCATTTCAAGGCATGGAATCATACTACTTAATATTTTTAAATTAAGCAATGAAGAATTTTTTATTTTGAAAATATTACTTTTACCTTTCTTATATGTGTTATATAATTTTTCTCTTAAAGTTATAAGTTAAAGGTATATATACTTTTACTTATAACTTTTCATGAGAGTAAAATTATATGTACATATATATTGTTAATGAGATTATTTTGTGAAAATAGTAATTTTACAATTACTATTACGTACGCCATAATTTTAAAAGATTATATTTTATGTTCTCATGAAAAGTTATGAGAAATAAATATTAAACGTTTATTATTTTATATGATTTTTTTTATATATTAATTAATGTATCGAAACATCAAATTGTGATTTAGGAAAAATAGTATTTAATACTTTTATCTAGGGATGAGTTCAATGAAAAGTAATTTTAATTACATGGATGTTAATTGTTTTATTGACAGAACATGTAAAAGAAAAACAACATGAGATTTGGTAATGCCAAATCTTAGAAGTGATTTTCCTAAGAAAAAAATATTTATATATAATTATAAATGTGAATGTGTATTCAAAGTATTGTTATGTTTTCAAATAAAAAACCCCAGTGGAAAATGTATATATATAAAGAAATCTAAAAAAATGTTTTTATAAAAAATGGCACTTGGACATTGTAAACAAGAAAGGGGAGTGTGGGTGAACCCATTCATAACACAAGTGGGCGGGCCCGATACAAACTTCAATGTTTAAGTATCCCAAATATTTTTTTAAAAGATTGCTTAGTATTTTCTAAAAAACCACTGGTTTATTTTAAATCATTTTCACACGTAAGTATTTTCAAAAGAAATGTAATGTTTTCAAAAGCATAACTATTTTCACAGGCTTTAAAGTATTTCCAAAAGCATAAGTATTTTTAAATAGTATATCTATATGTTTTCAAAATCATAATTATTTTCAAAGTAATTTTCAAAACCATGTTTTCAAATCATTTTCCAAAAGAGTTTTAAAAAGGCTATTATATTCTAATTTTTTTTTTCAAAATTATGTTTTCAAAATTATGAGTACTTTCAAAAGGATTTCTAAAACATTTTTCAAGAGATAATTTTTTAAATATATTTATCAAAGATATTTTCAAAAGTATTTCCAAATCTATTTTCAAAAGTATTTTCAAAAGTGTTTCCAAAATCTTTTTTCAAAAGGTATAAGTATTTTTAAAAATTGTTTTCACTGGATTTTCAAAAACCCCTTACTGGGAAACTCTGCTCACTCTATGTTTTTATAAAATGTTTTCAGATTCATATAGAGCCTTAATGGAGTTTAGCTCGACAAATAACTAGTACTAATAAAGTTTAATCACTTCCTTTTATTTATTTTTTTAACTTTGATAATATGTAAAAGTGGTCCTTTTCCTCCAAAACCTAAACTGGAAAAGATCCTTAGTTGTAAATGTCTATATATTTTTCAGTTGCTTTTAAATAAAAAAATATACAACATTTTTTTTATAGGATACAAAATTACAGGTCTGGGGATCTGCACCATTAGTCTCAGATCGCAAATCCACAAAAGAAAACAACCATTATACCTTGATTCATCCCCAATCCGTCCTTGGTTGCTGATCCCTTCATCTTCTATGAAACTATTTTGAATCTGGGGGTCTAATCAGGCTCGGTTCTTCCCAGAAATGATGAATCATGACCTTGTGGTCTAACGGTTAAAAATGCAAAGAATTTGTGGGAGAAAGGCATAATAAAAAGGGCTTAATATTTCTTGGACAGACATTCTTGGACAATGAATCTAGTTGGGATATTCGGGGTTAGAAAACAATTGAAGAAAAAATTAATCTCAACACATGTGTGCATGTAACTGTCCACAATTGGTGCAGATCAAAGAAGTGGATTGATCATGCTAAAAATTTTAATAAAATGGTACAAAATCCAAAAATAAATATCCCTACCAAGAGATTTGATTGTTCATCATCCAAGAATACATTCACTAATGATTGAGAGGGGTTATTTTGTTCACTACATCTCGATCTGGTTCGATCTAGAGTTTTGTTATCATTTGAATTCAATTCTCCAATAGAGAGGAGGAAAAATACTCTCGATGGTTCTAGGGTTATGAGGATAAACATGGAAAAAATTCCATAATGGTGGTTTTATAGAATAAATCAGGTTTAAGTGTTTTAATTAATTAAATAAATTTAATTATTTATTTTAATTAAAAACACCTACCAACAGTCGCCATCTCTGAATGCCCTGTGCTAACCATTTTTAGGTCATGCCTAGGGTAAACATAATGTTCCGGACTCAACAGTGGTCTCATATTTTTGATATGATATTCCTTTTAATATTTATCCTATTTTTTTAAAAAAAAATGCATGTGCATAATATAAAATATATTTAATATTTTTCTAAAATTAATTTTGTGAATACCAGGCCTTGGAATCGAACATCATATCAATATATGACTATGAAAATATATGTATAAGTATTTAAAATTCTTATAAGAAACAAATGGTTCTTTATAGTAAGCTACTTCTAGAAATAAGATCATTTCCAAATTTCATTACTTTTATACTCTCCTACCTAATACCCAAATAGTAAGACAAAAGAAAAGAAACTCCTCCAATACCACTTTGTAATGTATTTTCACAGGAGCCACTACAACCAAAAATAGAAAAAAGATTATTTGTGATGAGACCATATCAAAAATATCTATATTCGACGAGGTCCCATTGCAAATAAACCTTTTCTGAAAATGGCATCACAAAAGATAGTTTTTTTCTATGGGGATCTTTCCTGTCACAAATAGTTTTTTTTAGACGGGCACTTATTTGTGATGAGTCACTCAACCCATCATAAATAATTATTCATGAAGATTTTTTCAACCATAAAAAATAATTTAAAAAAATAAAAATAAAAAATAAAAAAATAAAAAAATAAAAAATGATTTTTTTTAGAAAAAATAAAATAAAAAATTTATTTTTTTAAATTATAATAAATAAAATTGTAAACATATAAAATAATAAAAATGTTTCATATAATATTTTCATTATAATTTTAACATAGTAAATATGTCCATAATATATCCATCATTGTGGAGGGAGAAGGGGAGGAGGAGGGTCATTTAGGAGAGGAGGGGGAGAAAACTCCACCCCTAAGCCCAAAATAAGCCACCACATGTACTTGTTTTGTTTCTCCTTCCATTTTTGTATCTCCTCCTCCTACTATTGGTGCTGTAGATTGAGATCATATTTCTCTCTATCCATGGCTTCAAAAATCTCACTCTAAGCTCACAGCTTCTGATCATACTGTGAGACTGATTATGAAAACTCTCCTTGAGATCCCCTTAAGCTGGACATCAACCATGTAACAATACTATAAAAACAATCAGGGGTCAGTCGAGATCTGATACCAACCACTCAACCCTTCTCGAAAGAAAACTCCATCACATGCATCTATACTATATCATCAAATCCTGCTGCACTGGTAGTCTAACTCTCAGTCTCTGCCTAACTCTCATCCTGTGTTTGAGAAGCTACAGACTCATATGATTCCTTAATTTTCAATTTGAAATTCAAATAGTTTAAAAAATATTTTCATTTAATTTTTAAACTTAAAAAAAATATACTAACCAAAATCTGATGCTGGTGACCACCTGTAATCTCTCCAGTGATAGGATCACTGTACATCCTCTTAAAAACATCGAACTCCATAATATCGGGATATTCAACTGCCTATATGAGTATAAAATAGATATTTTACATAAAAAGTTATATAAATTATTAAAAAAATACTTACCATATGCTGTTGATGTGTACTAAATGTACCACTACCAACGCGATGCGTCACTTCGTGCCTCCCCTGGTTTTGCTGACCTAATGACGCTCTCCTCTGAAAATTATCTCCCATCCAGTATGAACATAACCCATCCCAAACCTGATATGATATGTAATCAGGTTGACGGGCATAATATTACTGATCAAAATATGTGAATCCCACCTTCTTCATGGTTATCCTCCTCAAATTGTGCAAAAACTGATGATAACACTCACACATACACACCTCACAAACCCCCTAATAGAACTCAATATTCTATCATCAATGGGATACCATAAACCCTACATTTTTTAATAATAGAAAGTTAATAATTAAATAAATTTCAAAATAACTATTATTTATTTACATACCATCCATTGATCAAAAAATCACTATCGAACATCATTGGGAACCTAATCCCACATCACCCATGCCTCAAAAAAATAGTTCCATAAAATTGCACTCCCCTACCCAAAAAATATATATGAAAAATTGTTAAAAAATAGAAAAAATAATCAAACAATTAGTAGATAAATAACTAAATGGAAATTAATCAAAACTAACTAAAACACACAACCGAACATACATCTGCATGCATGAATTGAAGTCAAGACATGACCGTCACTCAGGAATAGGGTCAGGAATAATCAATCTTGAAAGACCCCAACCCCAACCCCTCCATGTTGACAAGGAAATTCTAGGATCCTAAGGGTCTAATTGCATATCACAAGGATCATCACCAGGTAATAAAACCTCATAGAGGTCACGGAAGATGTCATCATAAGTCTCATCAGCCATCTAAAACATGAAAACAAAGTTGTTAGAAAATAACTAAAGATGAGTATTATATATATATATTCTGACTACAACCAATAATTTATTATGTCATTTTCCATATTCATCCTCATCTTCATATATGACAGTGTTAATATCTTCATATTACTACTAATTATGATCAATTTCCATAGGAGTTTTAGCTTCATCATCTCTTACTATTTCAAATTCATTTGTTACATTAATAACATCTTTGCCACCATCAACCCATAAATGTGGGGTGATGTCATTGATATTCATGCCTATTTGTGGAAAATATGTATTTGAAGTTGTCTCTTGAAAAATTTCAATTCCTTTCACTTCATCAGAACCATATTCACTTTGGATAAACTGATTTTCACAAGATTTCATTTTTATTATGCTCCACTATTCAATTAATTATCTTGAAGAAACATAATAATTTTTATAATAAATTTGATGTGCCTGAGGAGCCAATAAAAATGGTTCATTTACCATAAGAAAGATTTTATATTTAATATCAATAATTCCATGGTGCAGATAAACACACAAGCCTCTATTAGTATCCATCCAATGACAATTAAACATCGTTACATAATTTTTTCCCAGATTACACAGTTCAATTATTTATTCCATCAATCCATAAAAGTCAACTTCACTTTCTCTATGATGAGATCCTCTCAAGAAAACACCACTATTCATTGTTTTTTTGATTCAAAAGATGCATGTGTATGAAATCAAAAACCATTCACCATATATGCATTATGATATTTAACTATTTTGGATGGTGGGTTACTTAATACACACAATCGATTATAAATTTTATCAGGATATTTAAATACCTAAAAATTTGAAAAACAATTACCAATATAACATGTAATAAATTTATTTTATATATTAAACCATAAAAAATTTACTTTACCAGTTTTTGAAACCAGTAGGAAAAATTATTTTGCTGACGTTCTTCAAGAGAAGCTACTATAATTTGTGGAAACTGTTTCTTAATATGATTATCATATAACCTATAAATAAAATAATATAAATTTACTTAAAAAAATATAGAGTAAGTTATATTATCACTCAATGTATAAATGGTTTCATTTTTTCATAGTTGAGTAGAACGTATGTATGAACCTTGTGATGTTCATCATCTGAAATCTATCGTCCATGAAATCCACCAAATCCAAGTTCAGATAGATTAAAAACTGATAATTGATTGTTCATTTTATCATTAGCATTTCCTTAATTATGTTCCATTATGTTATGTTTTGAGGGATATTCATATTGAAAATAATAAGAGAAGAAAAAAAGAAATTTTCTAATGAAAATAATATTCTGCAATTGATCCTTCAACCGATATTTTGTTATATACCCTTTTCTTTAATTTTTTTCACGCATATCTCATATGGTTACATCCATTAGAAATATATCAGCCCTCTACATTTTGTATAATTCACTTTTGGATTCATTAAATTTTGTGATATTTCATTTTCAAATAGTTCAAGTTCTGGTCGCATGAAAATTTGGGTAAGATCTAATCACACCTTTACATTATCTTTGGTTTTCTAAAGTGTATCAAAAACTGTTTAAAATATATTATCAAAATAGTTCTTCTTAATATGCATGACATCCAAAATGTGATGGACCAACAAATCAGATCAATATGAAATATCCCAAAAAATGCTCTGTTTTATCCAATTGTGTTCTTTCCCAAAGCTATATATTTTTTGTTAGTTTATAGTCTGTCTAAAGTTAATGGGAGTTAATGAAGAAATAATAGATTTTAACTCAATACCCGAGATCATTGTTGGAGGTCTATTTATTTCAATTATTCCTTTTCTAAAATGATATTTGTTCCTCTAAAAAGGATTATTGGTAGGAAGAAATATTTGATGATCAATGAAAAAATAATGTTTTCTTCCATTGATGAGCATACATGATTTTTTTTCACTCATACAGTACAAACATGAATTTAGACCATGTGTACTCCAGACAGATAACATTTCATATTCTAGGAATTCACTAATTTTCTATATTAATGTAGCTTTCATTAGGATTTTTTTGCAACAACATCATATGTACTAAAACTATTACTACAAAATAAATTTAACTCATAAATCAATAGATTTAAATAAAAATCAACATTATTTTTTAAATTTTCTTAGAATTAATAAGTTCAAAAAGATATATGCCTCATTCATCAACTTCCAAGGAGGTAAATTATATGGAATGATAAAGATGTTCCAATAAGAATATTGACTTCCATAAGAACCGAAAGAATAGAAACTGTTAGTAGAAAGACTAAATTTCACGTTTCAGGTTTCTGAAGCAAAAGAAGAATGTACTTAGTCAAAATGTTTCCATGAATCACCATCACATGGATGGTTTAAAATTTTATTAGTTGGAATATTTTTTTTCCATGACATCAGTGATGCTATGTTTTGATACATAAATAAATACTGCAATCTGGGTGTAAGTGGGGAATACCTCAACTATTTTATAGGAATTAATCCAAACTTCCATAATTGAGCCTCTTTGTACCTCGATTGTCCACATGCAAGACAACTAACCAAAAACTCATTTTCACCATAATATAAGATGCAATAATTTGAACATGCATGAATCTTATGATTACCAAGACCCAAATTATGAATTGGCCTCTTTCTCTCATAGAAATTTATAGCCAACATGTTTCCTTTAGGTAAAAATTCTTTAACCAAAGATAATATCTGATCAAAACAGCATAGCCACCCTGCCTTAACATGGCCGTCGGGTCCTGGCCCGCTAGGTACCACCAGTTTCCCCACAGACACATGGTCCCCACCCAAGGGTACAAACACATACCTGAATAGGTCATCTAACTAATGATAGTCCATACATGCCAACACTTGTCCTTTCTAGTGTGATTTTTACTCACTCACACACACCCTGAGAAACTTCTCAGAAGGTCACCCATCCCGATCACTACTCCAGGCTATGAATGCTTAACTATGGAGTTCTAATCAGGCAGACTCCCGAAAAGGAAGGTGAACCTTGATGACATGAGTCATATCATTTATCCATTTAACCTTTTATCATTCGGGGGTTGTTACAATCACCCCCCCTTTAGAGCACAACATCCTCATTGTGGGACCTACAACTCAACCCAGGCAGTGTGCTGTACTTGAGACCGGGTACCACCTTTGATACCAAATGTGACAACTGGGTCCCGACGACAGCACAACCACCCCGCCTTAACATGGCCATCGGGTCCTGGCCCGCCAGGTACCACCAGTTGCCCCGCAGACACATGGTCCCCACCCAAGGGACCACCCACATACCAGAACAGGTCATCTGACTAATGACAGTCCCCATAGGCCAACACTTGTCCTTTCCAGTGTGCTTTGTCCTCACTCACACACACCCTGGGAAACTTCCCAAAAGTTCACCCATCATGATCAATACTCCAGGCCAAGCATGCTTAACTGTGGAGTTCTAATCAGGTAGGCTCTTGAAAAGGAAGATGCACCTTGATGACATGATTCATATAATTTAGCCATTTAACCCTTTATCATTCGGGGGCGTTACATTTCCTGTCCTGGTTCTAGAGACCTAATGATAAATTTGAACACGATTGGCATGAATTGATAATTTCTTATCACCCGAAGATTGGAAATTCTATGATTTACTAAAAATGTGTAATGGATAGATTTTTCAATATTCAGGTGATGAAACCAATTTATTCCTACCATGTCCAAATTTAGCATTAAACCAATTTATGCCAATTATGTCCTATCATTGACGCATCTCCTCCTCCTCCTACTGGTGGTGTCATCGATGCATCACATCTTGCCTACCCCGATTCTAGTGACCTAATGACATATTTGGACATGGGTGACATAAAATTTTCATTTCTAATCAACTGAATATCATAAATTCTATGATTTACTAAAAGGTATAAACCATAGATTTTACAATATTCAGGTGATCGAATCTATTTACGCCAACCATGTCTAAATTTTTCATTGCACCAATTTATGTCAATCATGTCCTCTCATCGATGCATCTCTTCATCCTACTGTTTCTTCTACTGCCATCGATACGCCGCGTCCTAGCTAACTCACTTATTTTTTTTTTCAAATTATCGATTATATATCGTAATTATCATTATTTTTTATTAATTAACACCAATTTTAAGTATAATTTAATATAAAGTAATAAAATATATTATAAATTACTAAAAAGGTATAAATCATTGAATTGTCAATTATCAAATCACGAGAAATGACCAATTTAGGTCAACGATATCCAAATTTTTCATTGATCATGACTTGAAAATGGATGACCTATTTAATTTTCACTTTTCTAGTAATTTATAACAATTTATATTATTTTTTAGAAATTTTTAAAAAATTATACTAATTTATATAAATTTATTGTAAATTATATCAAATTACGAATTTATACTATTTTATACCAATATATTGTTAATTCTATCAATTTATTAGTTTTTATCAATTTATGACATTTTTTTACTAATTATTACTAATTATTATTAATTATTACTAATTATTACTAATTTTTACAAATTCTTAATAAGTTTTACTAATTACTACCAATTTTTACTAATTATTATTAATTATTACTTATTACTAGTAATTTTTACTAATTACCACTAATATTTACAAATATTTACTAATTGCCACAATTTTTTTACTAATTATTACAAATTATTACAAATTATTAGAAATTATTAATAATCTTTATGAATTATTACTAATTATTACTAATTATTACAAATTATTACCATTTTTTAATAATTATTAATAATTTTTACTAATTATTTTGAATTACCTCTAATTTTTACTAATTTTTCTTAGTTTATAATAATTTATTACAATTTTTTATTAGTTTATAATAATTTATCACTAATTTTTATAAGTTTATAACATTTTATTACTAGTTTTTACAATTTATTACTAATTATTACTAATTAACACTAATTATTACTAATTAACACTAATTATTACTAATTACCACTAATTATTACAAATTACCACTAATTATTACAAATAATTATTAATTACCCCTAATTTTTACTAATTATTATGAATTATTACAAATTATTACAATTTTTTATGATTTTTTACTAATTATTTCTATTTTTACTAATTATTATTAATTTTTACTAATTATTACTAATTACCACTAATTACCACTAATTTTTACAAAGTATTACTAATTTTTAAAAATTATTACCAATTTTTAAAAATTATTACTGGTTTTTAATAACCATTATTAATTTTTACTAATTATTACTAATTAACACTAATTTTTACTAATTTTTACTGGTTTATAACAATTTATTACTAATTTTTATTAGTTTATAACAATTTATTACTAATTTTTACAATTTATTATTAATTATTTCTAATTACCACTAATTATTACTAATTACAACTAATTATTACTAATTATTACTAATTACCACTAATTATTACTAATTACCACTAATTTTTACTTATTATTACGAATTATTATTCATTTTTTATAATTATTACTAATTATTACTAATTGTTACTAATTACTACCAATTTTTACTAATTACAGTTAAATATTACTAATTTTTACTAATTACTGCTAATTATTTCTAAATACAACTGATTATTAGTAATTACAGCTAATTATTACTAATTATTGGTAATTAAAACAAATTATTGCAAATTAAAACTATTTATTTTTAATTTAAAACATTACTACAAGTTAAAAATAAATATTTATAAAACTAACTAATTCTAATTAAATCTAATTACTACTTATTAATAATAATTATTACTAATATAAAATAAAATAAATAAAATAAAAAATAAAAACATTAAATAAATACCTTAAAACTGAATCTTTCAGCGGATGCAAAGCTTGAAAGTTTCCCCCTGTAAAGTTTAAAACTCAAAAAAGTTTAAAAAGAAGAATATGAGAGTATCAAAGGAGAGAGGAATTCAGAGAAGAATGAAATGAGAATTCGAGTGAGGGGTATATATAGGTTAGATTATTTGCGACTCGAGTATTTGCGATGGGTCCCGTTGCAAATAGCACCACCGTTATTAATTATAGCGGTGATAAAAAAGAGTATTTGCGACGATCCACATCGAAAATACCGTTGTCGACACTTTAGTTGTGACAGGTGGACATCCCTTCACAAATAACTTAAAATGACGGAAAGTATTTACAACGAGACACGTCGCAAATACTATCATGCTGACAGATTATTTAGGATGGGAGTAAATGCTCGTCGCAAATAACAAAAAAAACATGGGATGCCATTTGTGACAGGTGTACATCCCCATCGCAAATACTCCTCCCACAGTTCGGCATGCAATGCGCGCCAAAGGTATTTTCCACGACAATATATTTATGTCGCAAATACTGTTTTTTAATCAACTATTTGCGATGAGAATCGTATCCCATCACAAATAGTCTCTGTTGATGGACTATTTATGATGGTTTAGCCACCCTTTGCAAATAACCTGTCACAAAAAGACCTTTTTCCCGTAGTAAACGGCGACCTGAGCCGGTAGGTCACATGACCTTAAGTATGCCTCCCAACATGCCAGAGGCTGCCGACTAAAAGCGAAGGTATAAAGTGGTACAGTGAGAAGACTATACCCTTATATCATAGTAGCACAATGAAAATAAGAGAAATAATAAATAAAGTTTTCATAAAAGATAACAAACAGAATAACAGAAACATATACCATAATAAATCACAATGGAATAGGAAATCATCAAATTAGTAATAATGATCAAAGGTCATAAGTTGAGTAATGTACAAAATGATGTCATGTCATGCTGATATACAAAAAGGGGATATAGGGGATATATAATACAATTATATACCACATGCTGAACAAAAATACTAAATATCCAAGAGGCATCTTCACTAGAATCATGAGCATACTCTTGGTCCTCTGCTCCCATGATCCCATGCTATAATCAAAACATATCAAGCATCCATGACCAGGTGCTTGCCATTTTCAATACCTGTAACCATAAAGTCTGCCTTGGTGCTAATGGTTTCCCAAATAGGGTGTGAGATAAATCTCAGTAGTCCACCACTAATGGTGTCTAGAATAATTCAGTCGGCATACATAACATAGTAGTGTGCATATATGAAAAATAATAAACAATGTGAAAAGCGATAAACTAGTTAACTCAGGTTCCTATAGAACATATATAGGCATATACATAGATACACGGTGCTAGCTGGACCCAAGGTGTAACTCAGGCATCCAGGCATAGTCTAATGAGATATAGGCTCCCACAAGGGTACTAGACCTAAATCTCATGAGAATGAGAGATATCATTCTCATCACTTGGTATAGTGGAGTGAGTCATCATGCCCAACACTCGAAGCATAGAAACATGGAATGTCATTCCCATCGTTCAAGTAAGAGTAAACAATGTGAGATGCCAATCCCATCACCCAACATAAGGGAGAATGGAACACCAAGATCAACAAATCCCTTAACTGTTGTCCACCGACCAAAATCCATGGTATACTTATAATAATAATATATCATCTCGATTTAAATCATTTATATTCATTTATTCCCACCTAGCCATGGGTATCACAAATTATATAATCTTTTAATCAATTTACAACACATTACATGACCTTTCCACTTACTTTCATTAAATTAATTTAACCATTTAATTTAAATATCAAGGAAAATCCATTTCAAGGTCAAGACAAACCACTTAGACAGTGTTTTGGTCAAAAAACAATTATATAAAGGAGGAAATTTAAATTAGCACACCCAAAGGGGCGACAACCAATGAGGTGGACATCCTTTAATGGCTTACACAGGTCTACAAGAGTATCATAACATGGTTTAATTGATCTATAATGGAAAACACATTTTAAGGAAACACACGGAAAGGTTCGACATGCGGAACAATGACATATGCTATAAAAACATTTAAAATTTTAGAGAAAATTACTTGACCACCAACCTTAGGTTTGTGGATGACCACTTGTTCAGTATTAGACTTTGAATTGAAGAAGAAAAAAAAATGGAGAAACAGATAAAAGACTAGAAAATAGGGCATATGAACTCACACCAAAATAGTGCAAGATATGTAAGGATAAACCAAGAAAATAAGGCAATGGATCAAATCTCTTATTGAGATGGATCCAACATGATTGACGACAAGTCGATCTGACGCCAAATGAACGAGAGATCAAATAGCCTAGGTTGGGTATTGGAAGGAAGCTCTCACACGACTCTTGCTGTAAGAGGGAGGAAATGTGGAATTTTTTCAAAATGAGCCTAGGTCCCCTTTAACTAAATGATCCAGGGTATTTACACGGTGTGTAAATTTTATACACCATGTAAAGCTCGAGTTTTTCCCTTTTTGGTAAAAACCAGTTCACGACATGAAAGGGGGGTCTGGCCAACCCATTTCATGTCATGTATTTGGCCTGCAGTCTAACTCCAGTCCCCTTCTACTTTCTTCCCAAAATAAAACCAAACGGCCTAAGGGCCTAGTCAACAGGGTCTAAGCCAAAAAGAAAACTCAATGAGGGTTTGATCTAATTTAAAGGGACCGATACCTCTCTGAAAAGATGATCATTACTTATATTTTTTAAATAAGATTTATATTACAATAAGTACATATATATATATAGATATAACATATAAATATGATTTATATAGTTTTTAATAAAAAATGAATCTTATTTTCATAGTTTTATATATAAAAAATTATCAAATTTATATTATTAAATAAAAATTTTTAATAGTATATTTATATACATTAATTAAAAAATGTGTATATAATTAATATAAATATGATATATTAATATTTTATTTAAAAAATTATATAATATACAAATGAATATATTTATTTACATATGCGATTTATATTTGAATTTATATGATATTAAACAATTTAAAATATGCGTACATTTATTTTTATGCATATGAATGTTTTTGTATGTATGCAGATGTATGTGTGTGTCTTTATGTGCACGTGTATATATATGTATGTGTTTTATGTGTATGCATGTGTTGTGTGTCTGTGTGTGTGTTTTGTGTGTGTGTGGCTATGTTTATGTGCACGTGTATTGTATGTATGTGTGTGTACGTATATGTGCATATACACATATGTAAATGCATATGTATGTGCATACATTTGTGTACATGTGCATGTATATATATGCATATATATGCTTGTGTATGTGCATGTATATGTATATGTATGTGGGCAATGGCTATCTCGTAGCTCCCTGCGCCTCTTCTACCTTGTGATCCCCCTCCCTATAGTGGCCCTTCCTCTTCGACGGTGGTGAGCGTTGTTCCTCTGAGAACGGATCCAGGTTAGATGTCGGGTGGGGTGCACTTGAGGGTTTCATTCAAGGATGTGTTGTGTGGTGCATCTTCATCCCTGACCCAGTGTGAAGGAGGTCTATCCTTAGAGTCTGCTATGGGTTTTCCAATCATTCCTCCGATTGTGGTGGAACCTAGGGCTTCTTCCAGGTGGATGGATTCCCTGTGATGGATCCCTCTTCTTAAGATATTCAAGAAGCGACTTATTTTCATGACCTCTCTCTGGTGGCTCGTTTTGGTCACAATAAACCGTCTTTGAGCCGCTTCAAGAGCTTTGTGGATTCTTGGGGGCTCCTTCATCTGGCTACAATATCTGAACTATCTGGGGTGGCCTTTTGTATCCATTCGTTTTCTAGAGAGGATTTTTTGAATACTTAGACGTGTGAGGATAGGAGATGCAATTATTGGCGCTTCTCCTTATCTCAGTGGTTATGAGATTTACACTTTGGTCATGAATCTTCTTTGAATTCTATTTGGATTAATCTTCTGGGTCTCCCTCTACCTTTCTATAATCCTGTGATCCAGAAGTCTGTGGGTGAATCAATGGGCTTGTTCCTCTATGCTGAAGAGAACACAAGGCGCCTCTAAGATATAGCCAATCCCTGAATTTGTGTGGAGATGGATCTTTTGGTGGTTCGGCCATTGAGTGTCCTGTCTAGGGAGAGTGATGGTTTCTGTTGGTGGTAACAAATTTTCTTTCAACACCTCCCAAGGTTTTGTGTGATTTGTGGTTTTCATGGTCATATGAGGCTACCTGCCGGAGAAGGAGATCAGAGGCGGGCCCGTCGCACTCTAGTTCCCTAGGAGGCTAGGATTGGGACCCACCTGGTTTGGCAAAGGGGATGTCAGATGTTGTTACCGTTGTAGGGCTGTTTTCAAATTCAAATTCTTGTGTTGGAGGTCACATGCCTGAGAGGTCTAAGGATTCAATATTAGGGGGACCTCCTACCACAGATGTTGTCTTATCAGATCCACCTTTGGATTCTTTGGATCTGATTGTTTTGTCTCCTAGTCCTGTGTCTACCGGTTAGGTTTTTCGAGACATGCCTTCTGTCTTGGAAGATCTCATGGTTGTTTGGGATCCCAATGGTTTTCTTTCCTGCTCCCTCCTGAGTCCCTCCAAAGCCTTACCGCCTCCTTCTATGTCGTTTTGTATGTCTTCTCACCTTTTTCTAGAGTTCTTGCAATGATCATTGATTATTAATCTGACATTCGTTATTGAGGGGTTATCGAAGCTGGTTTACATGTCTGAAGGCATTGGGAAGGAACTTCAATCTACCCATCTGTCTCCTCAACATCTCATGTTGGTCTCATTGTTGTAAGGAGAAATGGTATCAAATCTATTGTGCTCTTCTCCATCCAGCAGGTGGCCTATTTTGGAGGACTTGGATGGTTCTTTCAAAAAGATAGTCCACTCTCCAAAGCGGGATTCAAGGATTTTTGGATCAACAGGACTAGTTACTTGCTCTAAATCAAAGGTGGGTTTGTTTTTTCCTTTATCTCTATCTTCCCCTTCGATCCTTAAAGGTCAAAAGGGCTTGCTGTAATATTATCTCTTATTATTTGTAATTCACGAGGCTTGGGGGCCCAAGATAAGTGCGCCTTTGTTGGTTATGTGGTCAGGAAACATCATTCTTCTATTGTGTCTTTTATTGAACCTAAGCTAAAACCAAGCAAGCTTCCATGGTTTTCAAGAAGGATGGGTATCTCAAATGTTTTTCATGGTTTTCCCAACAATTCTTAGATATGGATATGTTGAAATAATCATGGCTCTATTGAGGTTTTGAGTTTCATGTCTCAATGTATCAATGCAAAGATCTCCTACAATGGGATTGATGTTTATTCACCTTTGTTTATGAACATACTAACCCACTTGGGAGATGAGACTTATAGATCCGTCTAGAGTCCTTCCATGCAAGATCCCTCCCATGGTTTGTCAGTGATGATTTTAACTCTATCTCGGATCTTTAAGAGAAAAGAGTCAGTTCGACCACAAGTGAAGGTGGAATTCATGATTTCCAGGTTTTCATGTTGTTCTTGGGGATTATGGAGTTGGGGTTCACTGGCTCAAAGTATACTTAGTAAAACAACCGAAGAGGGTTGAACTACATCTAGTGCTGACTGGACAGATGTCTTGTGAATATTCAAGGGTTGGATTTGTTCTCTAAGGCCACAATTACTCATCTTTATTTATCTCTTGCATATCATGCTCCACTTCTTGTTGAACTCAAACCAGAAATCATGGAGAGTCAAGATTTCTTTTATACTATCTCCTAGCACCAAATTTCTTCATTCTTTCATTTGATGAAAGAGTCATGGGATCAGGAGAAGATTGGTAGGTCATGGTGTGGCTTGGCGAATTGCCTCAAACGTCTCAAACAAGACATTAAGAAGTGGTTGGATGACAGACCTAACGATGTTTTTGGGGTGGGAAGTATCCAAAACGAGGTCAATAGGCTAGAGGAGGTTCTTCAAAATGACTGGGATGACAACATTTTCATCACCCATTGTGATATGTGGACTAATCTTGCTGAGAATCTACTGAAGATTGAGAGAATCTATAGGAAACATTCTCATGTGAGATGGTTAAGAGAAGGAGACCATAACAATGTCTTCTTTCACACGTGCATGAAGGAGAATAGGAATATTCATATTAATCTAAGCCTCAAAAATTGCGTCTTCACATCAGATGTGGAAGTTGTGGGTAGAATGGATTTGGATCACTTTGAAGGTCTCTTGGCAGGGGAGGCCTCCTATATCATTGAGTATGCCTGGGGTGAAGTGGCTGATGAGGGCTTCTTGAATTGTATTCCTCATATGGTGAGGGAGTCCAATTCTTACAACCTTACATATAGAGGGGGAGATCAAGGAGGTGGTTTTGAGAATGCCACCCGACAGTGCACCTGGTCTGGATGGTTTCCCAGTTTTATTTTACATGGAATCTTGGTAGATGGTTGGTCCTCAGGTCGTGGAAGCAGTGAAAGACTTCTTTCGTGGTGGATCCCTTAATAGAAGTATTTGTTCTTATAGGGTTGTTCTCCTTACAAAAATCAAGAATCCCACTCTCATTAGCCACTATCATCCTATTTTTCTTTGAAATTATTTCTATAAAATCCTAAAAACTATTATATCTAGAAGGATGAGTGGGATCATTCCAAAGTTGGTTTCGATGGAACAACACAGTTTTAGTTAGGGTTGGTGCATTCAAGGGGTGGTAGGTATTTCTAGTGAACTTGTGAATTATTTACATAGAAATTCAGTGGGTTAAAAATTTATCTTTCAAGTTAACATTAACACAACTTATGATAATATCAAATTAAGCCTCATTATATGTGTAATGAGGAATTTTGGGTTTCAAGAGTGGTTTTGCGATCTCTACTTTAGGTTCTTCTCTTCACCTTGGCTCTCTTTATCTCTTATGGGGAAGTGTTTTGGTTACTTCAAATCGGTTCGGGGTGTCCTCCAGGGGGATAATTTGTCCCCGAGTCTTTTTATCTTGGATCAAGATTCCCTGTCCTGAAATCTGAATAGGGTTTTGGAGGAGGTCAGGATGAAATTATTTCATGGTTGGCGGGGTATGGAATGTATTTCTCATTTAATGTTTGTAGACAATGTGTTGATTTTTACTAATGGAAGGTGAAAGTCCCTGATTACTCTCAGGGAGATAATGTTAACATACGGTCACTTGAGTGGCTAGAGAATCAAATTCTCAAAATTCCACATGTTCATTTTGGACAAGTGTTCCAGTATGCATTTTAGAGACATACAGGATATTCTCGGTTGTCATCGGAAGAGGTTTCCAATTCAATATCTTGGTGTCCTGATCTTAAGCGGTCGCATCAAGAATAAAAACTTTTATGATATTATTAATTGTCTAATGGGAAGGATATTAAATTGGAAAAACAAGTTTCTATCATTTTTAAGGTGCGTTACATTGATCAATAACATTCTCACCTCTATCCTGATGCATGTCTTCTCGGTTGTTAATCCACTTAAAGGGGCCATTAAGAAGATTGAGAGGATCCTCAATGATTTTCGGTGGGATGCCAATTTGGTCGGGCGCAACCACTAGGCCACATGGAACCGCATGGAAAAGACAATGGTTGAAGGGGGTGTGGGTATATACAATATTAATGAAACTATCCTAGGCTTGCAAGGCTGGTTGGCGTGGGATGTTATTGTTGGGAAGTCCCTATGGGTAGAGTTACTCAGAGCACGGTATGGTGCCCCTTGGGAGGTATCTGAATACCGCAGTGCAGATCCATCTGAACTAACATGATGCATGTTCCTCCACCTTGAGTCTCTAGATGATTATACATGGTGGATTATTGGTAAAGGGGACATTAACTTCTGGGATGTAAACTGGTTAGGCGAAAGGATGTCTTTCCTAGGATGCACTTTCCTAGACATCTCCTTTAGTGATGAAAGTTTCCAACATGATCTCATTCATGAATCCCTAAATCCTAGTTAGATGAAGGTATTTTAAACCATTTTCATGAAGGATAAACTAGACAGATGCTACTTCACTAGATCGAGCTCGGGTAGGTTTAATATTCAGGACTACAGGAGGCTACTCCATGCAGATATGGTTTCAGATGAGTGGTTATCAAGGGTATAGTGCAATGATATTTCTACTAAGATGAATTTCCTAGTGTGGCGTATCATAAAAAAGGCTATTCCAATCAAAGAAAACATTTAAATAAAAGGCATCTCCTTGTCCTGATGCTGCTTCTATTGTGTGAACCCAAAGGCGGAGTCCTCTCTTCACTTATTTTTCCAGAGTAGCTGGGCCACGTATCTCTGGTCTTTCTTCATCCTTACTCCTACATCGATAGTGAACATCTGTCATTGTAGGGAGTTTTGGTTTCTTGGTTTAACGGATCTGAGAACAAAACTATGGAATTTAAAGTATGGGTGGTTATTCTTTCTTCCATATGCTGGACTATCTAGGAGGCTCGCAACCATGTCCGGATGGGCTCCATCCACTCACTCTTATTCATGAAGATGCGGTTAAAATCCATTATTATCAAGATGACTTCATTATTGGAGGGAGGACATTATTCTATTACGATCATCAACCTCCTCAACATGCCCGACAAGCAGGGAAGGGAGAACTACCATTGGGTTCGATGTGAGGCCCCTAGTGGTGGCCTTATGTTGAATGTGGATGGATCCTATATGGAGGGGGTCATTAGGGGTGGTGGGGTGCTTTGAGACTCTTAGGATTGGGTTAACTTGGGGTCCAGTGCTTTTTATGGTCTGAGAAGCTCCTTGGGTGTGGAAGTGCGGGCTCTCCTTTCAGGTATGATGGTTTTTAGGAGGCTGGGATTTCAGGTGGCTGAGATTGAATCGAACTCAGAAATCCTGGTGAAGGCTATACAAGGATGTCATGCAGTTCCTTGGGAATTGACCTATCTTATTCATATATTCCTAGTGGAAACCAATCAAGGAAGGATGATACCTCATAGTTAAAGGGAGTCTAATTATGTGGAAGACTCCCTTGCATGCATGGGTAGACGAGAAGAGGAAATTATGATTTATATTGATTTGGACTCTCTCCCTATCGAGTGTAAGGGTACAGTTCAAGGGGATGCCCTTGGTCTACACCATTTTCACCTTCCTTGAGGGGGTTGTGACTTTGTCTCAGTTCTTTCCAAAATCAATAAAAAACAAATTTCAGTCAGTATGTATATGTATGTGTATGTGTATGTATATATATGTGTGTACGTGTATGGATGTGTATGTGTACATATGTATGTCTTTGCATATGTATGTGTGTATGTGAATGTTTTATGTATATATATGTGTATGTATATATGTGTATGTGTATATGTATATGTATATGTAGTATGTGTATGTATATATGCATATTTATAAATATGTATGTATGTGCATGCACGTGTATGTAACTGCACATATGTGAATGTGTACATACATGTATGTGTATGTATATGCATATTCATGTGTATGCGTATGCATATTTTTATATGCATATGTTTATGTGCATGTATGTGTACATATACATGTTTATGCACATGTATGTGTGTATGTGTATATGTATGTGCATGTGCATGTGTATGTGTATGTCTATATGTGTATGTGTATGTGTATGTACATGTTTGTCTATATGTATGTATGTGTGTGTGTGTGTGTGTATGTTTGTTTATTGATTTAACCATTTTTAATATCTTTCCATTTTTAGTAATTTCTGTAATTTATTCATTTTTAATATCTATTTATTTTTAACATATATTCTTTTAATATTGTTTTTGTAATATATTCAATTTTGATAGTAATTTATACATGTTTAAATATTTATACATTTAATTAAATAATTTTTTTAATAGTTTTTAAAAATCATGAAGGTTAATAACTAATTATATTTTCTATATATAATCAATACAATGCATATATCAATAATTAACAATAAAAATATTATTTATTTATTCATTTTTATTCATTTTCAACGTGTTTGAAATTCATGCAATTAATGTTACGAATTAACTTTTTTTAACATATTTTTTGAAATTTTTTAAATTTTTTTTATTAATTTTTAATATTATTTCATTAATTATTATTTTTTTCATTTTTTATATTTATTAATTTTTAATATTTTTTGAATTTATTGATTTTTTAAAATTTATACATATTTATTTATTAAGTTTCACTATTTTTAATATATTTGTAATTTATTTGATTCATATTTATTCATATTTATTTATTAAGTTTTAATATTTTTAGTATGTTTAAAATCTATACAATTGATTCCTATAAGACAATCTCCAACCCATGTCATTTTGGTGTGAAATTGAACCCAACTTATTCCACCCCTAACACCATTTTGGTGTTTATGTAGTTAATAATGTTATTATATTAAATTCATTTTTTAATATACGTAAAGAAAATATTATTTAACTAATTTTTCATATTTTTTACTTAATTAATCAAATCATGTAGTCATATTTATTTTAATTTATTCATTCTGAATATATGTGTTTGTAATTAATTTAATTTGATTTAATTTAATTATTAATATTTTTGTGTAGTTTATATAATTCATTTTTAATAAATTTTTATTTATATAATTAGTACAATCTATTTATTCATTTTTTATGTGTCTTTATATCACTTAATTAATGTTAAAAATTTAATTTTTTAAATATTTTTATAATTTATTCAATTTTAATATTTTTTCATTTAATATTATTTATTCATTTGTGATATTTATTAATTTTTAATATTTTTGGAATTTATTATTTTTTTAATTTTTATTTACACGTAATTAGTTACTAAGTTTTAATATTCTTAATATGTTTTTAGTTTATATGATTAAAATGTATTCAATTTCATTTATTATGCTGTAATGTTTTTAAAATGTTTGAAATTTATATAATTAATTTATTTAAATTCATTTTTTAATATTCTCTTCTTTTTTATGTGTTTACAATTAATGCAATTAATCTTACGAATTATATATAATTATTTACTAAGTTTTAATATTCTTAATATATATATTTTAATTTATATGATTAATATTCATTCAATTTTTTTTATTAAGTCATAATATTTTTAAAATGTTTGAAATACATAGAATTAATTTATTTAAATTAATTTTTTAATATTTTCTTCATTTTTTATACATTTTTACAATTATTGTCATTAATCCTATGAATTCATTTTTTCTATGTGTTTTCTATGTATTAATATTTTCATTATGTATTCATCTTCATTTTATTATATATTCATTTTTATTTTTTTAAATTTTTTTAATAACTAATTAAACTTATCCATTTTTTTAATATTTTTTTGTCTATTCATTTTTAATTATTCAATTTTACTCATTTTTAACATTCATACATTTAAGATTGTATATTTATTAATAATTTTTTTTATTTTTCTTATAATTAATTCATTTTTAATATATATTCATTTAATATTTTTGTATTTTATTTTAAAATGTTTTTATTAACACTTTCCAAATACTGCTAATAAAAATATCTTTTATCAGTGCTAAAATACAAAGTGCTAAAAAAATCTATATTTATTTGCACTAAAATTATCATGTTGATAAAGATAGGTTTTATGAACACTTATTTAATGATGATAAAGATATATCTTTATTAGCACTGATAATGATAGGTTTTATCAGTGTATATTAGATTATCATGGATAAAACTCATATTTATCAGTTCTTTTTTGGAAAATGTTCATAAAATGCTTCGCGATTTAATAAATTATACCATAAAAGAACTAAATTCTTTGCGCTATTCAAGCTCTCTTGAAGAAATTGACCTTTGACTCCACTCCCCCTCGATCTTCTCAGATAAATCAACCCTCTCAAAACTTAAGATACACGATTTATTCTCATGCAACTGCTGGTAATTCATTTTTATTACACATAATGAGAAAAATTCTTCTTATGCGAGAAGTTCAGGCTTAATAAATTCCAAACTCCATGATTCATACGTGTTTTATAAAGGTAATTTCTTATACAACCATTTTGTAAAATGATTTACTCTTACATGATTATTACATAATGTTCTCATATGCGAGCCTAGCTGAATCACTTGTATAGCCTAATAAGGCCCAATCAATACTGACCTAATCGACCAAATTGTATTAATAGTTCAAATTAAAATCCATTCAATTACAATAAAACATTTCATTTTCATTATAATTTTTAGAAATGGAAAATTCTAAATTGTGATTCCAAATTTATTTATTAAAATCAACAAAGAATTTCAATATTTTTATTCAACTAATTGAACTTCAAAAAAAAGTTCTTGAATTAACAATGAAATTTGAACATACTGGTTCAACATTAGAAATAATGTCTTGTTCCTCTAAAATGAATGTGTCCAAATGTTGTCGAGTTATAGTAAGCATGCCAAATATAGGATTATCATCTCCTAAATTCCTTTCCTTTATATGAGAGAGCCTGTAAATTTTCACTCATAGTAATTTCTTCTCGCTGCTGAACCCATTGAGGATTCCTTCCACTTTCATTCCAACCTTTATTTCAATTAGTAAGTGGGTATTTATTTTCAATGAATTATTTCTCTTATCCCCACTTGCATTCATTTTGATCACCATTGGATTTATTTAAGTCGTCATTTTTATATTTTGTTCCAGCTGACTTTATCGGTTTATCCCATTGAGACAAACCCACAATGTTATTAATCAAACCCCAATTAAAATCAAGAGTTTCTTCAAACATTGGGTTCTCAAGACCAAGTGATTGGGTCTTATCAACGTTTTCATTATTTGACAATAGATCAACATTGGATACTAAGCATCCTACTGCTAAAACACCACTAGGCCCACTACATACCAAGTAAAGAAATAAATAAACATCAAATCCACCCTCTTATTGTACTCCCACCTATCAAATATAAAAAAACCATCCATGGTCTCTGTGTTTGGAAATAGATGAAAATTTAATTATATTCTTTGTATCTTTGTAGATATCACACATTCCCTTCCTTAAATGATTTCCACCACTACACAACAATGTCAATACATATCATTCGACTCTTATTATCTTAGAATAATGGATTCTTGTAGCTTAAATGATTCTTTAAGAATGGACTTTTAGGGTTCTACGACCATACTTTCTATTTTTTTATAATTATTAATATTATTGAATCAAATAGGATGGATATAAATATAAAATGGATAGATTCTTATCTTATGAAAAAAGAGTATGAGGATGAGGTGAAAGATTTCATCAAATTTGTAAAAGATGATGCATATAACCCTTCTCAAATCCTTTGTTTGTGTTTATGCTCTTGTTATTCAAGAATAATTAGTCTGAAGGAGTTGTAAGAACACTTGATCTATCATGGAATAAATAAAAGATATAAATGTTAGACTAAACATGAGTAAAAAATGAATGTAGCTAGTGACTGAGATAAAAATGCATTTTATCAATCATCTGATATGATTACAATTATGAATTATGATGAAGACCATATCGAGTATAACCGTACATTTTATGGATCATTTATTATGATTATAAGTGTAAAAAATGATGAAGAGAATATCGAGGATATGATTAAAAGTGTGAATGATGAAAAATATAATATTGATGAAATGAAAATGATAGTTTAATATGAACTTTTTGATTTTCCCAAAATTATTTCAGAAGTTAAAGAGTTGTGAAAATATTATATTGTATACTGGTTGTACTAAATATAAAACATTGTTATCTATACTAAAGCGATATAATATAAAATATATAAATGGATGGAGTGACACTGGCTTTACTGTAATGATTACTCTCTTGAATGATATTCTCCCAGAAGACAATAAGCTTCCTCACTAAACATATGAAATAAAACAAATGCTATGTTCAATGTGTATGATTTATGTAAAAATACATTCCTATCCAAATTACTGTATACTATTTTACAAGGCCCAAAATCACTTAAAAAATTCCCAAGGTGTGGTGCATCTTGATACAAGAAAGATAAATAAATTCTGTTAAAAGTTGTATGGTACTTTCAAATAATTCCAAGGTTTAGGTGCCTATATGTAAGTGAGGAGATTGAAAGAAAATTTGCATGACACAAAAATAAAAGAAATAAAGTTAGGAAACTTCCTCAACCAGTAGAATCTACTCAATAGAAGAAAATTGATCATGAGTATCATGAATTTGGAAACGAGCCAAGAAACCGTCATCTTGTGCTATCTATATATGGAATCAATCCTTTTGGTTTTTAAAGAACCACTCATAGTACATAGACAATTATGTTGGTAAATTATAACATTCCACTGTGGTTATTCATGAAGAAAAAAAAATTATGTTGTCTCTGATTATATGAAGACCAAAATAACCAGGTAATGATATTGATATTTATTTGGATCCATTGATCGATTATTTGAAATTAATGTGGTATTTAGGTGCTATGTTATATGATTCTTATAGAAATTAAGATTTCAATTTGAGATCCATGTTGTATGGGAAGATAAATTATTTTTATTCTTATGTAAATTTTTTAGGATATAGCATTAAAGGAAACTCAAGGGCATCCCATTTTT
Source organism: Viscum album (assembly GCA_963277665.1). Classification (NCBI taxonomy): domain Eukaryota; kingdom Viridiplantae; phylum Streptophyta; class Magnoliopsida; order Santalales; family Viscaceae; genus Viscum; species Viscum album. Next base: position 661,424,071 of record OY728131.1, on the reverse strand, counting down.
GAACAGGATACATACAGAGGTTGAAACATTTAGCGAAGAATGTGTTTTTAGGACATCATATATTTCTACCCTAATGAAATAAATACTGATCTTGGATTAAATCATTCTATGTGTGTTTACTATAAGTCACAACACCATCCCCACTAATATATGATCAAATATTTGAGAAAGTAAAATATATGTACAATGCTTTTGGTAAAACTTCCTTAAAAAACCTTATGAAAATAGGTTGGAAAATGTGATTAGTTTTTTTTGAATTTCTATATTGGAATTGTTTGTACATTAGGTATTTTATTTTTATCATGAATGTGGAAAAAATTTATGTGATAGTTTCATTAGAACACTACTAAATGAATTCAGAAAAACAAAGGATGACATTAGGGCTAGGTTAGACATGATTTATATGGGGATATAGTAAGAGTTGGTGTTAGTGGATGGTGAAAGATATAATTTTCTTTCTCCAGATGCTTACACTATTTCCAGACTAGAAAGATATCAGTTTTGAAACTTTTTTAATGATATAAAGGTTCTATTGTGATATTAATAATATATAAATAATATAATGTCAATAAATGATTTAATTTTAATGGTCTTAAAATCACATGACTATCATGTTTTGATATACAATATAATGTTTGTATCTTTACATTATATTTTTCCTAATAATGTACATCATACATTAACCAATATCTATTTGTTTTTCAAAACTATACTTAGTAAATTAATAGAGTTGATATAATTTATAACTATGTAAAATTAAATTGTAGTCATATTTTATAAACCAGAGATGTTCTTCCCCTACAATTCTTTGATATGATGGTTCACTTTGTTACAGAGATTCAACTATGTGGTCCGATACATTATAGATGTATGCACCCTATTAAATTGTATATAAATATATTTAAAGGGAATGTCAAAAATAAAAGTCACATAGAAGTTTGTATTACATTGTAATATATTGTTTAATAATCCATTTAATTATGTATCAATTACCTATCTGATGTGGAAAGAATTGGTCTACCAAAATTTTGTCACATTGGGTGACTTTTGGGTGAAGGATTTTCAAGAATAGATGTAGTCATAATTACTATTATAGAGAGGGAGAAATATCACCCTTACATTTTTCATAACATTTTAGAGGTTTTTCCACATTTTAAAACCTAAAAAAAAAATTCTTAAGCATTTAAATCCATCAAGGTTTGAAAGATGGATATAAAATACACTTAATTTATTTTTTATAGGATGGTTTCAAGACCATATTTTTAAGGAGTCAACTAAAAATCCAAATTCAATTTTAGAAAAAATTCAATGTCTGTCTAGAGAACCAAGTGTTTATGTATTATCATATAATAGTTATATAATTAATGGTTATACATTCTATACAAAGTAACATGACAAACGTAGTACCATGAAAAATAGTTGAGTTACACATGTGGTTGAAGTGATGCATGTATCTAGTAACAATGATATAAATCTAATATATGCTATTATCTTATACTTTAGAATCATCGAAAAAATATGGGAGTTGGATTATGCAATATTACAAAAGCTAATTTTTCAATGTAAGTGGGTTGATAACAAGAGTGCAGTTGAAATCGATGAATTGGGAATCATAAAAGTGGATTTCAGTAAGGAAGAGTACAAAGATGAACCATTTATAATGGAATTATTGTATGTACATGTATTTTATATTTGAGATCCTATAAATAGAAAGTGTTTAATTTTTTAGTTATTGACTAAAACCACTAAAGGGTTAGATGTTAATTCAACCAAGGATGACCATTTTATCAGGACTTTATAATCATTTCACGGTGGTCCGAATGTAGATATATTCTTGTATATTAGAGGAGACCACAATGAGGGTATTTGGATACCCAATAGAGGGGTTAAATCAAATTATCCTTTAAATAAAAAAATATAGTTTAATAATCAAGTTATATATTTTTTGTAATATACATTGAATTGCCTCATATTATTACCCGTTCAATGCTATATTTATGTAATATAAATTAAATGTTCAACCATTTCTACATATAATGGATTATAAACATACTGGTGCACTTAATTCTGATAAACAATAGTTTTCTCAACATGATTATTCTTCCAATGCATAGGAACAATATTTTTCACATGACAATGCTCCCAATCCTAATGAATAACACGTTTCTCAACATTCTGAGGCTTTTAATGCAATGGAACAAAAAAGTTTCTACACATTCCAATGCTACCAATCACAAGGAACAAAATATTGATAATGGTTAAGCTATATAAATGGTATAATTTGAACAACCTATGTCAAAAAAATAGAAGAATCGTAGTGTGATAGTGTTAACAAAAATTATTAAGGTGAGAAATAAAGGAATCAAATTTTTGGTTGGATGGAATGAACGTGACCAACCTATTAACTACGAAAAGTATATTTTCATTAGAAACAACGAGATAAACACTCAAATTCATGTTCCAATTGATGTAGATATATGACTCAATGTTGTTCAGACACTTAAGAAACTAATTTTTAAAGATAGTAGGGTAACATTATGTTATAATTTCATTATTTTACTAAAAAAATTAAATGTTTATTTACTCTTAATTATCAATTATAGAGTGAATTTATAAAATATTAATACTAAATGAAATTTTTATTAATTCTTGATGGAAATGCTCATAGAGGCTTTTAGAAAATTATTACCAAGCATCATATTAGGGATACTGAGGGAAAAACAAACCCACACCCACCAAAGATGTATGCATAATTGATAAACCAAGAAACATGGAATGCATTTATTGGTTATCATGAGATGAAATATTTTTAGTTACACTATGATCGGTAATAAATTACATGACAATATGTTTATTAATCACTTTGATTAAGAAATGTCAATTTATGAAATAATAAGTGAGTGATGAAAATAAGTATCATATAAGAAAACCAACATGCCCCTACCATAAATTAAGTATGAGGTATTATTCTCTTAAAAAAATGGTATGTATTTTAAATATACAATAATACTTTTATGTGGATGAAGAAAAAACATAATTATGTTCCTTTTTTTATATGGAGATTGATGAACCAAATACAATGGCACTTCCATCCCACATCATGTGCTATGGAAGGAGGATCGTGTAAATAAATATAGTATAATAATAGATAAAAACACAAAAAATATATGGGAAGCATATGTAATTATGACATAATATATTTTTTACCTTAAATAGGTATTACATAACAATGATGAATTATTTTACTCTATTTTTTATCTAGTTTAGGAACAATAATCATCACCAACTTTACTTGATGAATAACTACTATAAATTTCACTGAAATAGACAAAACAATATGTCATCATTAGAGGTGAATTTTTGGGGTGTCACCCCAAACATATTTTGAGAAAAGAAATGTAAAAGGAGATAAAGATACTAAAATGGACGAGATGCAGACATGAATAGATTCTCTAGAAGAGAAACTTAATCAGTATTATGATTTATTAGAGACTATTATGGAAATAATTTAAATAGAATAAAAGAAACAACCACTACATGAAGAACCCCCACCCCACCATCTTTGAGGTGATCCATTCTCCTCAAAGGTCTTCCTTACTAGAGGTAATCTATTTTTTCATAACTATTTCTACGAAATGTGAATCCGGAAGACACTGATACCTTTCTTATACTGATATTATATAGGGTTAAAATGATTTTTATTTATATCTATCTACACCCACCCCTCACCGTTTTGTGAGGCGTATATTGTAAAATATACAATAAGATATTATACATAAAAAACAACTTTCAAAATGTCATGTGAGAGTGAGGATTCACTAGCTCACGAGTCAAGCGTTGAGCTACCCATTCCCCTTGAAAAATTTTATGTTCATATGATATATATTGCTATTTTAATTTTCATAATATGGTTATTTGATCTTGTAAAAATAAATGTCGAAAAGGAGGTATTCCTTTACAATTTTTTGTGTAAAAATTTTAACAATTAATGAAAAAAGGCCTAAACCAATTAATTTTATTACCGACAAAGAAAATGAAGGGGTGAAATGAAATTTCAAATCAAAACAATCTAAAGGATCAACCAATTGATCAAAATGATAATTAGAAATTACCTTTACCTTGTTAGTTTAAATTTTGAATTTACTAATATTATAAGTTCATATGGATAAAAAGTTCAAAAACGGTGATACAACCATCATTAATTTTGAGGAAAAAATTCATGGAGAGGCCATTATAGACTTTCTTCATCTTGAGAATATATATGAAATCCTCAAGCATGGATGTATAGGAGTATCAATTTTAAATCTATACTTGAGGTATGTTTTGATAATTTTTTTTACAATAGCAGATCTACTATGATAATTACAGTTAAATACTATTCATATTTTTTTATTGGTGTATATATAAGTATTATTTTAAGGAAAAATCCTATGAACAAAAAATTGGACTCATTAGTCCTTACATCACTTATATGCAAAATATATCATTAAAGAAAATGAATATTCTATAATAGTATAAAAAATGGATACAATATTTTAAAAAAACTTACAAATGAGAAATTCTTCTTAATATCCATGATGTAGGGGTAAAACTCTAGAGTTTATTCATATCAAATATATTTTCATCCCTTTCATTGCTTATTAATTTATGTTTTAGGTAGGATTGGTTGATCATTGTAATCAATTTGGATAATCTAAATTTTTATTTGATTTAATGCATGAATACCCAAAAAATTGACCACACATGATGATGATTATCAAATTTTAATATACTACATGCAACATTTTACAAATAAACTTCAAGTTATACATTTTATATTATATTTTAATGGAAATTTTGTTATGATAGGGTAATGTTTAAATATCGCCAAAATCATGGCATGAGGATAGTCCCTGAGAAAAAGTGGAACACCCTAAGATTTTATGACATGTATCTTTTTAAATAAATTTAATATCTTTGATAGCTTAAATTTCATATAACACCTATCTTAAACGAACTACGATATACTATTAAATGTTATTATTTAAACATGATCATAATAAATTACCCATCAAATTGGCATGTGCGAATAGGATTAACTATATTATGAAATATATATGAAATTCATATTCAATAAAAATTTATTTATTCTTCATAAATAAACACATAATTTTTAGTAAATTCATTTTGATCTTTAAATATATGTTTTCTTCAAAAAGCAATTTTTTTCTTTCTATGAGAAAAAAATATAATTATTTTTTGAAACTTTTAGAAAATTTATTTGATAAAATTAAGTTCATTTTTTAAATCATTATAGAAAAATTTTCCTATGGTGTATTTTTGGATTTTTTCTGAATGGATTTATTTTCCAGTGAATAGTGAAAAATACAGCTTTTTATTGAAAAATATTTTCCATTTCATTTTTTCGATTTAATTTTAAATTAAATTCTGCAACTTTTATGTCTTGAATTTTGAAAAATGGAATCCATATTTGGATTCATAAGTTCTAAATTTATTAAATAGGACCCTTTTATTTTTTTTCAATATGAATAGTAACCTTAGTAATTTTATTACCACGGTAAAGGGTAAATCAGATAATTTAAGTTAAAAATAAAATTATAAGAACCATAAAAAAAAACCTAATTAAATATTAATTTATGAGTTTATATCAACCATAATATTCTAAGGGTCAAACTTATGACATTTTTGGGAAACTTGGATAAGATTAAGACTTTTATAGTATTTTATTTAATGAAAACTGAAACATGGCATACTCTTGGTTTTAATAAGAATAATATTTTTAATATGGTGTTATGCATAAGATATGATCGACTATAAGTAGTATTTTCAGATATAAATGTTTTCTTTTCACCATGGTAAATTATTTTTAAATTTTTAATCAAGGAAAAAATTATCTTAAATGCTTACACAACACTAATATAGTATTGATTTAATTAAAAAAAATAAATGTTTTTAAAAATATTATTTTTTATATAATTTGAATTATTTAATGTATCCAATAATTTTATTAATCTATATGACACATTATAGATCTATTAATGAATTATATTCGAATTCCCCCTTTGTCTTGATGTATTGGAAGTCAAATTAAATAAATAGTGTTAAAATTGATAAAAATGATATTTTATCAAAACAATATTTTTTGAAATTATTTAAAAACCAAAAAAATATTAAATAATCATAAAGGATATAATATATAGTAAAAAATTTCATCTACTATGAATTTATAGGCCATTTGGAAGAATTTTTCTCTAGAATAATCTTATTATATTTTAATATTTTGAGAAATTCTGAAAGTGCTCCTCATTTCAATTATAAAAGAGATCCCCTTCATTAATTTATTTACATATCTTTAAGAAGTCCTGACCAAAATATAACTATATCTATTATAAATATCCTTATACAATTTCTATATGTTATTTTCCTTCCAAAATACCAACCTTATATCCCTTACGAAGAGATATAAAGGAGATCCTTTGTAGAAGAGGCAGGCGTCTTTACAAACTCTTTCAAAATTTACTCTTCTTCTACTTCCTCTTTATGTGTTGTTTAAATAATAAATTTATAAATACAGTATCATATGTATACCAATGTGTTATTAAGTTTATGAAAAATCCATAGTACACCATTTATCCATCATATGAAAACAAAATCATCAAGTGTGCGTACGTAGAGCTTACTGTCTCCACACGGTGGTGTAATTTGTTTTTCATAGAACTTTACTTGTATGGTTATAATGATAGAAATAATGGATATATACTAAAATTATGACATTATAATGTTTTTTTTAAAATTAATATATCATCCATTTCCTTACCCATTCACAATTAGGGGAATGATACTATCACTCATGCGTACGTATGACGTACCATCTCCATGACATGATGCATTTCATTTCCCATGTTCAACATCAAAAAATGGTTCTAAAAATATATTTAACAATTAAATATGATAATTATAACATTAATATTATTATGAAGATGATGTATCTATATCCAATTCAAAAGAACTAGGACATTTATGACAAAACATGCATGAGAAACAAGACAATTAACACCTAAAAGAATGAATATAATGAAATATTATTAATGAATGGGTGGTAAGATGCTATAAAATGATTTTATAAGGTATTATAAGTATTAATATTATTATTAAATAAATTAATAACATTTTTTAAACCATTTTACAATAGGATAAAGTATGCACAACTAAGAGGAAGTGGGAGGTAAGAGATTTCTTAACTCAATTTCCTTTCATTGAGTTAAATTTATACTTCATTGATCATGTAATTCTATGATTATGTGTGAAATTAATTTGTATTAAAATATATGTATTTACACTTGTTTTATGTAGATATATTTTTGATACACATAATCACTTAATTTTATTAATTATCGCTTCAATGATTTGACCTTTGTAAGGGACCTCATCTCAATTTTATTTCATTGAGGAATATTTTGATGTTATGCACCTATATTCTTCAATGAGATGTATATAACTCAACTTTTATTTATTTATGATCATAATTAATTAAAAATTTCATATATCTTAAATATCTATATTTCTTGTATCATGGATATAATTATTTCCAAAAATGTATATCAGTTTTTTTACATATGATGAATACTTTAAAAGTTTTTTGAATAACCGAGAAAATAACGATAAATACATACTAAATATGGATATTTTTTGATGATAAATATTGATTAATGAATTAAGTCAATAATTTATATATATAAGGAATGAATTGGACAGGCAAGACATGGGTGTGTCTTGGTTATAGTAGCCCCTTGATGCATTTGTAGGCATCATGAGATAAATAAGTTGGCCAAATTAAATGGTTTTTTTACCCATAATAATTAAATAGTATTTTGAAAGTTATTGACATTATAGGTAACATAATACCAAATATCATGACGTCCAAAAATTAAAAATTTACCTCATTAATAATTTATTTAATATTATCTATGAAATTTTCACTATGATATTATCCATGGATTTAGATTGTGCACAAGTTATTGATTAAATTAAATTTGTTTCCAATTATTTATCTTTCTATATTGATTATGTTTCATTAATGATAGCTTCTTCTATATGCATATCCTTATAGATAATTTTATCCCAACTTTATTTTGTTTCTTTTTCTAAGGATATGAAAAATAAATCTTTAAATAAGTTCAAGAATTTAGATTGTTTTCTTTTGTTATGATCTATGTTAAATTACTAATGTAATAAAGGGTACCATGTATGTGTCTAGTTTTCAAGATTAATAAACTATTCGGTCCTTTGGGATATGATTTATTAAAACTAATACCAATTTAATAAAGTAACTACTCACTCTCTGCTATTGGAGTTTGGGTTTTTATAGATGGTATCAGAGAAAGTTTAGTAGAAACATTGGAAACTAGATTTTAAAATAAACATAAATAACAGGAGATTATTGGGTAGAAGTAGAATAAATATAGAAAAGTTAATATCCTATTTTAGGATGTACCTATTATATAATAATATATTATTTTATTTCTTAATGACTTACATAGACACCCACCAACGCATGAGGTTGAATTTTCTATTGATTTAATCCCCAATGCAAAACCAATGTCAATTACTCCCAATATAATGGAAACCGTAGAATTAGTGGAGTGAAAGAAACAAATTGAGGTCTTGAGTGTTAATAGATTTATTCTCCCTATATTATCACTATTGGGAGCCCCTATTATATTTTTTAATAATAAATATGTATCCATTAGGTTGTGCATTGATTATAGGGAAATCAATGCTATTATGATAAAGAACAAGTGTCCTATTCCTTACATTGCTGATTTATTTGATCAACTTCACAGAACTCAATATTTTTTGAAGATTTACCTTCATTATGGGTATCATGAAATATGATTAAATAAGGAATATATTCAGAAGACAACATTTCAAATGAGTTATGGACATTATGATTTTATAATAATACCATTTGGAATCACTAATTCACCCTCTATTTTCATGAATATAATAAACAAAGTATTCAAGGAAAATATTGACAATTTTTTTGGTATTTATTGATGATATATTAGTGTATTCTATAAGATATTAATACTATGAGAATCACTTGTAGATTATTCTTGATACCCTTATAAGGAAAGAGTTATATGGTAAAATTTTCAAGTGTGAATTCTAGATTTAAGATGATTCTTTTCTTGGCCATATTTTCTCTAAGGATATAATCTCAATTGATCCTATGAAGAAATAGGTAGTCTAAGAATGGTCTACGCCAATGAATATAACCAAGGTACATAGTTTTATTGGTTAGGTAGGTTATTATCAGATTTTGGTTTAGAATTTTCCCTAATTGTTTAACCCATTAACCAAGCTCACACGTAAAGGGGTTAAATTCATATGGATAAAATAATGTGAATAATTTTTTGAATAATTGAAGATAATATTGGTCAATGATCCATTTTTGACTCTACTATCATGAAATTATAGTTTTGTGATATAGAGTAATGCATTAAAGAAAGGAATGGGTTATTTCATTATAAAAAATGACAATTTTATTGCATATGCATCAAGGAAATTGAAGAATCATGAACAAAAATGATCTAACTCATGATCATGAGTTAGCAACCCTAATATTTTCTCTAAAGACATAGAGACACTATCTCTATGGTGAAATATGTGAGATATATATGTATCACAAGAGTTTTAAATAAATATTTACACATAAATAACTCAACAAGGGGAAAATATAATGGACTAAGTTACTGAAATATTATTATTTCTCAATACACTACCACCCAGTAAATGAAAATAAGGTAGCAGATGAATTAAGTAGAAAATATCATGGATTTCTAACCCAACTAAAGATTGAGAGAGATACTATGTTCATAGATTTAGTAAATATAGATATGGGAATTATTAAGGAAGAGGAAAAACCACTCATTTTTCAAATTATTATCAAACCACCTTTGTTTGAAAAGATAAAGAGCTCTCAATATGATGATAAGAATTTTCATAATAAAATTAAATATATGAATGATGGAAAATTGGAAGAATTTTTTTTAATATGATGTTATAAAATTTGGAAAGAGTTTATAAATTACATTAATACCTAAGCTAAAAAGTGAACTACTAGATGATTCTTATTGCTCAAATTTCTTTATACACCATGGTAGTACCAAGATGTATAGGGATATGAAGGAACATTTTTTGTGGGTTAATATGAAGTGGGAAATTACTGACTATGTTTCAAGTTGCCTATTTTTTAAACAAGTATAGGCTAAGAGACAACATACTATAGGATTTATGAAACCTCTTACTACACATGTATGGAAATGGGATGAAATTACAATAGACTTTGTCATAGGACTACCAAGGGCTCCTAGAAGGAATGATGTGATATGGGTTATTACTATTTTCCTTACCAAATCAGAACATTTTCTTGACATAAGAGATGATTTACCTCTTGAACGCCTAGAAAGTCTCTATATTAATTAATTTTTAATACTTTATGGTGCGCCTTTATCAATTGTGCCTGATTGAGATCCCCGTTTTACATCAAAATTTTGGAAGAGTCTTTAGAAGGCTCTAAATACTAAGCTTTATTTGAGCACCACCTACCATTATCAAAATAATGGATATCATAAAAGGAATATTCATACAATAGAATACATATTTATATTATGATCACTTGAATTTCAAGGTATGTGGTATCAATATTTAACTTTGATTGAGTTTTCCTATAATAATAGTTTCCATTCAATTATTCAAATGAAACCCTACCAAGAATTATATGGAAAGAGATGTTGTACTTCAACTTGTTGGGATGAATTTGGTGAAATGAAAATTTTTGGACTAGAACTTGTTGAAGAGAAAATGACAAAGGTAAAGAATATTTAGTCTCATATTAAAGCATCTCAAAGTAGGCAAAAGAGTTATCCTAACAACCAGAGAAATGATTTGGAATTTTTAGTGGGAGATCATGTATTTCTAAAAGTATCTCCATGGAAGGGTGTCATAAGGTTCAGTAAGAAAGGGAATCTAAGTCATAGGTGCATCATAACATTCTAAGTCCTAGAAATAATTGGAGTTGTATCTTACCCTTTAGTAATTACAAAAATTCTCTCCAAAGTTCATGATGTGTTCCATATATCATTATTATGGAATTATATTCCAGACCCAACACATGTACTCATATATGAAGAAATATAAATATAAATTGATAGATCTTACTATGAAAAGCCTATTAAGATTGTTGAAACTAGAGATAAAGTTTTTAGGAATCATATGACTATACTGGTAAAGGTGATTTGGATAAACTATAAAATGGAAGAATCAACGTGGGAAGTCAAGGATGTTATGAAGATGAACCACCCTCATCTGTTTAGAAGGTAATATTCATAAAAATTTCAAGGAATAATTTTTTGTAGGAGGGAAGAATGTAATACCCAAATATTTTATGATATATCTATTTTTAAATAAATTTAATCTCTTTGATAACTTACATTGCATGAAATACTGAGCCTAAACGAAACACGATATACTATTAAATATTATTATTTTAACACAACCATTATAAACTTGCTATTAAATTAATGGGTTTTAATAGGATTAACTATATTATGAAATATATACGAAGTTAATATTCAATAAAAAATTATTTATTCTTCAAAAATAAACACATATTTTTAGTAAAGTCATTTTAATATTCAAATATGTGTTTTCTTCAAAAAGCGATTTTTATTTATTCCTATGAGAAAATAAATATAATTAATTTTTGAAACTTTTAGAAAATATATTTGATAAAATTAACTTAATTTTTGAAATCATCATTTAAAAACTTTCTTAGGGTGAATTTTTGGTATTTTTCTGAAATGATTGATTTTCTAGTGAATATTGAAAATAATGCTTTTTATTGAAAAAACTATTTTCCATTGCATTTGGCAGTTTAATTTTTAATTAATTTAATCGACTTATGTATTTTGAATTTTTTAAAAAATAATCCATATTTTTATTCAAAAGGTCCAAATTTATTAAATAGTTACCTTTTATTTTTTTTTTCAATATGAATAGTAACCTTAGTGATTTTATTACCATGGTAAAGGGTAAATTGGGTAATTAATGTTAGAAATAAAATGATAAAAACCATAAAATAACCCAAAAACCTAACTAAATCTCACTTTATGAGTGTATCTAGACCATAATTATCCAAGGGTTGAACGTATAACCATTTGGGTCCACTTGGATACGATTAGGAACTTTATAGTATTTTATTTAATGAAAAGTCAAACATGTCATACTCTTATTTTGAATAAGTATAATATTTTTAATGTTGTTTTATCCAAAATATATGTTCAAATATAAATAGTATTTTAAAATATAAAATATTTATCTTCATCATGGGAAATTATTTTTAATTTTTATTAAAGTAAAAATTTCCTTAAATTATTACACAACACTAATATAATATTAATTTAATTAATAGAAAAAATAAAATAAATGTTTCTAAAAATATTATTTTTTATATAATTTGAATGATTAAATGTGTAAAATGAATTTTATAGATCTATATTATGTATTATAGAGTTTTTAATTCATTATATTCGAATCCCCCTTTGTGTTTATGTATTTTAAGTCAAATTAAATAGTGTTAAAATTGATAAAAATGATATTTTATCAAAATAATATTTTATTAAATTAATTAAAAATTATAAAAATATTAAATAATAAAAAAATTATAATATATGGCTTAAATTTTCACCCCCTTTTATTTATATTCCATTTGGAATCATTTGGCACTAGAATAGTCTTATTATATTTTAACATTTTGAGAAATTCTAAAAGTGCCCCTTATTTCAATTATAAAAGGGAAACCCTTACTTCCCTTATTTACACTACTTTGAGCCATATAGATCAAATAAAATCTAAAAATTTATATTCTCAATATCCTCACCCAATTTATATAGGTTCTGGTCCTTCCATAATACCAACGCTAGATCCCGTAAGAAGAGTTATAAAGGAGCTCCTTCGTAGAAGAGACAATCGTCTTTACCGAATCTTTCAAAATTCCCTCTTCTTATAATTCATATTAATGTTATGATTCCATAATAAATGAATAAATATAGTATCATATATATACTAAGGTTTTATTAAGTTTATGATACAACCATATTCCCCCATTTATCTATCCTATGAAAAATGAAATCACTATGCGTGCGTATGTACAGCTAACCGTCTCCACATAGTTGTGTAATTTTTTTATCACCACTTTACTTGGATTTTTATAATGATAGAAATAATTGATATATATATATATGAAAATTATTTCATGATTTATTCTTTAAAATTAATATATCACCCATTTCCTTGTCAATTAACAATTTAGGGAATGATACCATCACTTGTGCGTACGTACGACTTACCATCTCCACGAAATGATGCGATTCATTTTCCATGTCTATCATTATAGAGTAACTATAAAACTACATTTATTGATTAAATATTATATTTATAACATTAATATAATTATGGAGATGATGTATCTACATCTAGTTCAAAATAACCGGGACATTCATGAAAAAACATGCCAGAAAAAAAGGCAATTAATATTCAAAACATTCAAAACAATGAAAATAATGAAATATTATTAATTAAATGGTGGTAATATATTATAAATAGATCATATAAGGTATTATAAATATGAATATAATTCTATAATAAATTAATAACATTATTTAAAACTTTATACAAGAGGATAAAGTACGCACAACTAAGAGGAAACGTGAGGTAAGGGATTTCTTAACTCAATTTCCATTCATTGAGTTAAAATTATACTTCATTGATTATGTAATGATAATATTATGTGTGAAATGTATTTTTATTATCTTATGTGTATTTATAATTTTTTATGTTTATTTATAGTGGATACACATAATTGATTCATTTGATTAATTCTCACTTCAATGATTTTTCCTTTTTAAGGGAATTCATCTCAATTTTCTTTCATTGAAACATATTTTGATATTACACACATATTATTTTATGATTTTTATATAATTTACCTTTGAAATATTATATCATGAATTTATTTATTCTCATGATATTTAATGTTTTGTTAAATTTTATTCCTTCATGGGGCATATAATTCAACTAATTACAAAGTGGTAAAGGTTTCTTGTCTCATTTTTTTACTTCTATGAGACGTATTTAATATTCACCCTCTATTTTTTTGTGTGGTGTATATAAAATCCCTTTTATTTATTTATGATCATAATTCATTAAATTTTTTATTTCTCTTAAATATCCATATTTCTTGTATTATGGATATTATTATTACCTAAACTGCATATTAGTTTTTTACATATGGTGAATACTTTGAAAGTTATTTAAATGATGGGGGAAATAATTTTAAATCCATAAATTTTACCCAATATGGATATTTTTTGATAAGGAATATCATTTCATGAATTAAATTTATCATTAAAATATATGAGTAATGTGTTGGACATGCATGACATGGGTGGGTCCCAATTTTAGATAGCCCCTCGATGCATATATAGGTATCATGAGGAAAATAAATCGGTCAAATTAATTGGATATTTATCTTCCCCCAATGATTAAAATTTCTTGTGAAAGGTCTTCAAAATAAAGGTACCCTAATTCCTGAGATCATGGAATCCAATAATTATGCATTTCCCTCATTATGAATTCAGTTAATATTATCCATGATATTTTCACTGTGATATTATATGTGGATTCAGATTGTGCACAAGTTATCCATTAAATGTAATTTGTTTACAATTATTTACCTTGCTATATTGATTATGTTTCATTCAAGATAGCTTCCTCTATACACATATCCTTACTGAGAATTTTAGATCACCCTTATTTTGCTTCTTTTTACTAAGATATGAAGAATTAATATTTAAATAAGTTTAATAATATATATTATTTTCTTTTGTTATGATCTATGTTTAATTAATAATGTAATAATTATACCATTTATGTATCTAGTTTTCAAGATTAAAAAACTATTTAGTTCTTCAGGATGCAATTCCTTATAACTAATACCAATGTAATAAAGTAAACACCGTCTCTAGACTATTGAAGTTGGGGTTGTTTCATCAAGAATCCCATAGACTTATACAAGTGGATAATTATTATGGCATATATAATAATATTTAACTATCAAAACAAATTGCTTTTTTTTCTTTTTTTTTTCTACAATTTCCTAAACAAACTAATGACAAAGATTATGGTTATTACATTTTAAAATTTATGAAATATATCATATTACACAAACAAACTACCATACCCGAAGAGGTATTTTCGATGATAATTACATTTTCATTTAAAATATTTATTAATAATATGTTTATTTATATTTTTATAGTACTTTTAGGACTATCAAAAATCCTCATATTCAAAATAGGGAATAAATTTATTTAGAAATAAATGGAAAGAATACCTAGTGTTAGAATGTATACAAACATCATGAAAAGGTGACTTCCTATTTATAATTTAGTTAATTTTATCATATTTTTATTTACTTTTTTTTAGTTAATCTTCATATCATTATTATCTGATACTTATTTCATTAATTTTCACATATATAATAATGAAATGAATTTGTGAAGAGTTTTTTTCTTCAACCATTGTGTGCTCTATCAAGAGGACATAATTATCAGAGAAAAACAATTCTTGAAATATTATTTAACAAATATGATGAAATCATGTACTATTTGTTCTATTCATAGATTTATTCGTTCTTTATTTGATTTTTTATGTTCAGTAGTGTGTTTTTTCATTTTAAAGATGACTCAAAGTGTGTGTTTTCAGTTTAAATTTACATTTTAGTAAAAAGGAAACATGAAATACTCAAAGTAAAGAAAACACAATCATATTGTTTTGATACTTTAGGAAAATGATTCACAAGTCATTTGGGATGTGTAGGAATTAGTCGTACCTCAATCTGATACACAATTTTATTGATATGACATGAAATGTGTGATTTCAGTTTAAAATTCAAATTTTAGTTAAAAACACACATCACTCATAGAAAACAGATCAAATATGAAAAAATTAACTTGATAATTTTTCACAATAATCCATAAATAGTTTTTGATGTATACAAATCATCTGCACATCAATCTAACACATAATGTTATTGGTATGACTCAAAGATAATGTTTTTAGTTTAAATTTGATATTTCAGTTCATAACACACACCACATAAAAAAATTGGGAAAAAACATTCATATTATTTTGACACTTTAAAAATAATAATACATAAGTCATTTTTGATGTGTCAGAATCAACCACACCTCAATATTATACATGGAATCCCCAGTATGAATCAAAGTGTATATTTTTAGTTTAAAATTGATATTTTAGTTCAAAACACATGTGATGTACTCAAAACTAATAAAAAATATTTAAATTGTTTTTATACTTTAAGAAAATGATCCATAAGTCATTTGTGATGTTTAAGAATTAGATGTAACTCAATCTGATACATGAAACGACTGGTATGACTTGAAATGTGCACTTTTTGTTTAAAATTGACATTTTAGTTCAGAATAAAAATCACATACTCAAAACTAATCAAATAAATTAATATTATTTTGATACTTTAGGGTAACAATACATTAGTATTTTTTGATTTATAAAAATTATCCATGAATCAATCCGACATATTGTGTGATCGGTATGAATTTAATCATGTGTTTTCAATTTAAAAATGGAATTTTAGTTAAAAATGTGCGCCACTTACTAAAAACCTAGAAAACATGATTTTATTGTCTTGATAATTTAGAAAATTGATTCTTAAGTCATTTGTGATGTGTATAAATAACCTGTATGTCAATATGAAACACAATTTGACTGGTATGGCTTGAAGTTTGTGTTTTTATTTAAAATTGTAATTTTAGTTCAAAACACACATCACGTAGACAAAACAGAGAAGACACATTCATATTTTTTTTTATAATTTATGACAATGATCCATAAGTAATTTTTGATAAATAAAAATCAAACAAACCTCAATCTGATACACAATGTTCTTGCTCAAAGCGTGTGTTTTTAGTTTAAAAATTACATTTTAGTTCAAAACACACTTTACATACTCAAAACCAAGAAAAGAAATTTAGATTGTTTTGATAGTTTAGGATGGAGATCCATAAGTCATTTTTGATGTGTAAGAATTAGATATACCTCAATCTGATGAAAAATGTTATTAGTATTACTTGAAATGTTTGTTTTCTATTTTAAATTGAAATTTTAGTTAAAAACATGTGTCACTCACTAAAAAAATGAGAAAAGACTCTCAGATTGTCTTGATACCTTTTGAAAATGATCCGTAAGTCATTTTCGATGTGTAGGAATCGATCACATGTCAATCTGACACACGATCTGACCAATATAACTCAAATGGTATGTTTTTAGTTTAAAAATGGAAATTGAGTTAAAAAAATGTGTACTCATTGAAAATTTAGAAAAAATTCTTGTATTTTTTTGATACATGAGGACAACGATCCTTAATTCATTTATGATGTGTAGGAACCAACAACATTTCAATCCGACACATGGTGTTATTTGGGATCCAAATCTTCATTTTATCCATCTAATTTAGTTTTCACTTGAATTTTCTCAGATAATTATTGATTCATGATATGTTTTTTACATTTGAATTAATTTTTATGGGGTGGGAGAGAAACTAATAACCATTTTCAACATCAACTGTCACTCCGATTGAATGGAACTCCTAGTTAAATGAGTGTATGGATGAGCTATAAAAGCCTTCATTGATTAAAGGACCATCTGTTCACTAAAAAAATATACCCACTTATCACTGAACAACATTTCCTTTTTTGGGTTCATGTAACCAAAATGGGGTTTCACCCATTTACTGGACACATTATCCATGGAATCACCAGGTATAGATGTTTTCCATCATGGAAGTAATATTTCAACGCATTCTAACAATGAAAGAACACTTACAAAATATATTGAGACTGGGTCTAGAGGTATATAAAGGCCCGCATACATAAAACTTAGACCATCCTTCAAGTAATGGATGACTAAAAAATGCATCAAATCCTCCTTGTATCCATATATTTATTTTCCATAATATTTTACATCTATGCATGTAAGGAAAGAAATTGGGTAAATCAATCCCCAATCTAATCCAAAGTGTATACAGTCCTTGGGACACTGATGTTGACTAGTCTAAGTCCTAATCTATTTCACCTATTTGATTCATTTAATTAAATATTTTGGGAAGTCATACTTTTCCTTCAACTTATTTCAATAAGATATAAAAGAGAGAACATGTTCCTTTCAGATGGAAGTGGAAACCATATGATGACTGAAATATGAAGTAAATCATAATGATGCATCCACAAAATCTATAATCACTCTAATTTTCTTCAATTCATTTTTAAAAGGGACTTTGTAGTTCAAATAGAATCTTCCATCAACTAAGGGAAAGCTGTCAAACATCTTCATAAGGCATCCTTATTTAAGATCAAATAGAAAACATTAACCTAGGGAATGGTAGCCACAGTTCACCTTAAAAAATTTCTTATTTTGAATAACTTCATCAATCTTGTTAGATAACCCAAAATTTTGAATGAATTATAGAATAAAAAGAAAAGTGTTGGTTGTAAAAATGTTTGTGTAAGGTTAATATTTCAAATGATCAGTAAAAAGATGATAATTTTGATCAAATCTATCTTCCATGCCAAGAAACATGAGTTCATCTTTATATAAGCAAATATCTAGTCCATAGTAATTATCATCAATGAATTATATGTCATTGATTTGTTTGGTGATGCTCTAGCCTTGATCAAACAATAATAAATATTTAGGGGATATTTTACCCTAGGATGTTCTCACTCATCATCTTATTTTATACTATTGATGAAATCATTAATAGAAACCATATTGGATTTTAAATTTTAATAACATTAAGTATTAAAAAGACATTTCCCTTGATTATGGAAGATAAATATTTCATTTTCATAACTCATTCACTAATATACTGACATGATTCTCTAAATTCAAACCTCACTACAATTTTACTTAGTAATTTATTGTATTTAAGGAAACAATTATTATAGTATCCGCATAAATTAAAGTAATATCAATAAGAACAAATACATCTTGTATAAATTCCCCCAATTGCAAGGAACATGCAAATGTTTGAGATGGAGGCTTGTATGCATGTCTTTTGTTAAAAGAGAACTTTAATCAGTTCCCCTCCTTTACTCATGATATAAACCTATATGGAATCATCTGTATGTCAATCTAATACATGGTGTGATCAGTATGACTTGAAATGTGTGTTTTCAATTTAAAATTGAAATTTAGTTTAAAACGTGTGTCACTCATTTAAAACTAATAAAAGACACTCAGATTGTCTATATACTTTATCAAAATGATCCATATGTCATTTGTGATGTGTAGAAATCAATTGTATATAAATATGACACATGATGTGACTAATATGACTCAAAGCATGTGTTTTCAGTTTAAAAATTACATTTTAGTTAAAAACATGCGTCACTCACTAAAAACTCATAAAACATGATTTAATAGCCCCATTTTTTGGTATTTAACCCTTTATTTTTGATTTATATGTTTATAAATTATAAGGGTGAAGTATTGGAGAGTTTGGTGAACTTTCAATAAGTTTTAGGGGTTAAAGGGGATGCACATGGTTTGTGCACGGTTTGCCCAAACTGTGCGGAAATCCTTGGTGTAACCATGCACAGTAGCAGTTTTGAGGCAGTAGATTCGGTATAGTGGGTGAATGGTTAGTAAGACCATGCAAGGAGTCAATGAGAGGATTTTCTTAAGGTATTATCTAATGCACGATTAGCACACAATTTTTGTAACCATGCTAACTAACCGTGCATAGGGTTAAAGTGAGATCCTAAAAAGTGGATCTCACATGTTTTTGACGCTAACTCCCTAATTTTTGATCCTATATAGTCGTAACTCTATATTCTTCTCCATTTAAGGTATTTTAACCTCTCTTAAGTGATTTGTAATTGATCTGGAGCCTTAACTTGGTGATTATAAGCCAATTTATTGAGGTATGTCATCGTTCTTCATCGTTCTTGTCACGTTTTATTAGCTAGATCTACTTAGATTTACTTCTTCTCTTCTCTAAGTTTCTTATAACTACACTTTTTTTGGTTTTATATAATATTATTTATTCCAAATAACTTGATCTTTTGTCTTGATCATGTTAGGGTAAGAGATCTAAGGTGGTTTCATGGAGAATCGACTCGGT
This sequence comes from Viscum album, assembly GCA_963277665.1. NCBI lineage: Eukaryota > Viridiplantae > Streptophyta > Magnoliopsida > Santalales > Viscaceae > Viscum > Viscum album. The sequence continues at coordinate 661,403,784 of OY728131.1, read as the reverse complement.
TTCTTGAGCGTTCTTCGTCAATTTTCGGTTTTCATCCAAACAATTATGGTAGGTGGATTCAATCTCTACTCATATTGATAGAACTAATTTTAATTATTTAAAATTTAATATCTTGTATTGAATTTATTGTGAATTGTATGTTTAGAAATTTTTGGAAACCCTGTTTAGTGACGATTTGGGAAATTGTAGAAATCTGGAAAAATGGGTGTTCTTGAAAATGTGATTTTGATCTTCATTTTAAAATAGAGATTTTCTAGAATTATAGAACATGGATTTTATTAAGATGCTTTCAATAAAAGTAATGTTTTTATTGAAATGAAATTGTTTGTTTAAATTGTATTTCTTAATGATTTTCAATAAACAATGGGTTTATTGAATTGCTTGAACTCACTTGGATTTGGCATGGGTTTGTGGTGCGTGTTAATATGCATTGGGATGGAAAAGGGCATGAAGGACCCTCATCAAAACGTTGGAAAAAATATGGGTGTTAATTACCTCCATCAAAGTGTTCCACTAAGTGAAGTCTTAGTGGAAGGATAACTCACCGCTCATGAGTATAGGGAGTTTCAAGTTGCATGCATGGCTGGGTGCGTGGTTAAGTGGAATGGAATGATTGTGAAAAAATAATATTGAGAAGTGGTTTCATGGATTTTTTTGGTTTTTTATGGATATATTAAATCTTTAAAAATTGGTTAAATCTGAACTTGTTCATATTTGGTTATAAATGGTTTTGGAAATTATTTATATTTAGTTATAAATAGTTTTGAGAAATTGTATTATATAAACTATTTTATATAAATGTTTCTAACCTTTATATCTTAGTTGCGTGAGTAGGGAAGTCATTGGGGAAAGCCTACTGAGTTTTATACTCACCCCTACTTTGGAACTTTGGTGCTTTTGCAGATGTTATCTTCTGGGACATAGGAAAAGGTAAAGTATCACATGTATTTAGCACCACCTCATGATACTTGGGCTGTTTGGTGATGTTGGAATATAGATCTATGGAGCATAGAGTCTTGTGATCATCTTGGAGTATTTAGTTTTTCTTCTTCTATTTACCTTGTTTTTGGGTTTGGCTTCCATTGTAGCATACTTTGGTGTGGTCTTGTTATAAAGATGATGGTTGAGTTGTCTTGTTTTCATCATGAATTATATATTGGTTGTTTGGTTAGTGGTTTATTTATTAAAGGGTAAATCATACCCCACTTGCATTTGAAACCCTTTAACATTAATTTCCAACCTATGTATTCTTGGGGATTTTTCTTAAGGCCTAATAATGATTCATTGTATTCACAAGCCAATGAGAATGGGTGGGTCATTACAAATAATATCAGCTTGTTCGGTCCTTTCCTAAGAAGTGGTCTTCAGTTTCTTGGTCTTGGAGTTGAATTCATCCTCATCTATTCTTTGGTTTGGAATAATATAAAGGATTAAAAATTTTGGGACCTGAAATGTAGAGAATAAAAATATGTATCTAACTTTTTTATGCTGAACTTCAAGTTACCAGGGAGTTGGGTACATAAGTGTTTTGGAGAAACTTATTGGATTTCAGAATCTCATTGTCATGAGTCTAGCCAATGAGATGAGAATGACATGCATTAGAGGAATGAATTCTTATTAGGATTTCATATTTCATTTTTAAAATGATATATGATTTGATTTATTATGTTGATTTTTGAAAAATTAAGAAATAGTTTTCAAATGAAATATTTTGAAAAGAGGATACTTGGTGTATTTTGAAAATGGGTTTATTTGCAAAAGAAAGAATGGATATTTTTTTTCAAAAAATGGTTAAACTAGAAGAGGTTGCTTTTGGAAATAAATTTTTTGATAGTTTATGTGATAGAATTTGAAATTCTAATCCATAAATTACTAGAGAGTGAGACTTATATATTTTGTTGTTTTTTAGAAAATGACACCTGATAGGCGTCATAGAAACCAATCGGAAGAAGATGCGGTGAATGTGGTTGCACCTGAGCCACAGGTGAACCAAAATTTGGTTCAGAGTATCATCCAAGCATTAAAATATATGGACACAATAAACTAGAGGGATGATCCAAGACATGTGGATCATTAAATCTAGTTCATGAAACAGAATCCACCCATTTTTCAGGGTGATTCTGAACCGAAAAAGGCCAAGGTGTGGCTGAATAGGATGAATCGTATCTTAGATTTCATCAGCACACCAGCATAGTTGAAGGTTAATCTGGAAACATATATGATCTAGGATCTTGAAAAAAAGTGGCGGGACCTTGTGGTGCAGTCTAAACTAGATCACAGACTTATTTGGGAGGATTTTGAGGAATTGTTTAATAAACAATTATATCCTCACACATTCAGGATCCATAGAATGGTGAATTTCTTCATCTTGAAGTAAGATAGTGTGATTTTCACTGGAAGTTGCAAAAAGTACGACCTTGAAGGCACATATCTTTTAATTTGGGATAATATAGGAGATTCACTCGAAGATTGCAGTGCTCTGTATTATAAATTATACAAAGATAGTGAAAAAAGTGAAAATGGATGAACATGAAATCTCATGATCATTTGGATGATGAATTATGATGATACCTATGAGAAATGGTGGTAACTCGAATGCTGGGATCAAGCGGAAGAGGGACACCTGTTTCCAAGTTGGGAGCGGGAATCAGAATCAAACAGCTGGATCAGTGAACCTTCCTCTACAAACCAAGATTAAAGCGAGCTGTTTCCAATGTTATTCACATGACCACATAAATCAAGAGTATAAAACACAACCTAGAGATGGGAGCATATAGCCATGATGTATCAGAGAAACAAGGATCAGAGTGTAGTGATGATGTATTTTTATGGAGTTGAGTAGGTGATTGTAGATGATCAGACTGGACCATCTATGGTGAGAGGTATGATTCTTTTGAATTCTACCCTTATGCAAGTGATGTTTGATACTGGTGCATCACATTCCTTCATTTATTCTCGTTCTATTTATTTTCTATGTTTAAAATTTAAGATGATGCCTTCTATGTTAAAACTTATAACTCCTCTTGGTGAAAGATAATGTTGAGCCTTGGTATGTATAGCATGTTCTATAACCATTGATGGTGATCAGATGAAGTGAGACTTCTTAGTATTGGAGATGGATGTCTATGATATAATCCTGGGTATGGATTGGTTGACAACGTTTAAGGTTCACATCTAATTTTATAGTAGAATGGTTAGTTTCACAATTGTGGATAACGATGAACATCTATTCAAGGGACAAAGGATGGTAAAGAGAGGTGCAACAAGTTTGTTGGCACCAAAAGTGGAAACGATCTCTTACTAGTTGGTGGCATTGAATTTATAATTGATATAAGAGATAAAGTATAATAGTTTTCCAAAAGTTTTGGATAAATTTACTGATGTATTTCCCCCAAACTTCTCAGGTTTACCACCTATAAGGGAAGTGAAGTTTACGATTGATCTTCTTTTGTGTACCAATCCTATTTACCTTCCATCTTATAGGATGGAAACAAAAAAATTAAAGGAATTGAAAGTAAATTTAGAAGAGATGTAAAGAAAAGGTTTCATTTATCCAATTATGACTCTGTGGGAAGCACTAGTCTTGTTTGTGAAGAAAGGAGATGGAACACTAAGGCTGTGTGTGGATTATTGTAAGCTTAACCATGTTACGATAAAGATTTGGTATCAACTACCATGCATTGATGACCTATTTGATTAATTTATAGGAGCTTAGTGGTTCTCAAAAATTGACTTACGATCAGGATATCACCAACTACAAGTTCAGAAGGAGGATATTCCAAAGATATATTTCATAAGTAGATATGGCCACTATGAATACGTAGTCATGCATTTCATTCTTATAAATACACTGACAGTCTTTATGGAATTTATGAATTGGATATTTCAGAGATATCTAGATTCTTTTGAAGTGGTGTTTGTAGATTACATATTGGTGTATTCAAGGACAAAGGATGAGCAAGAGGAACACTTAGTGATAGTGTTAGATATCTTGAGTGATCATCATTTTTATTCCAAACTATCAAAGTTTGATTTTTGGATACAATAGGTATACTTTCTCAGCCAGGTAATTTATGAAAAAGGTGTTTCTGTGGATCCAGAGAAGATAGAAGCTGTGATACTTGTAAACCCATGAATAATGCCTTTTATATATTAAGTTTTATTGGTCTAGATGGTTATTAATAACGCTTTTTGCATGAATTCTCATGACTAGACTCACCAATGATAATTTTGAAAAAGAAGAATGCTCCATTCTGATGGACTGAGAAATTCCAAAAGTCTTTTCAAGAGATGAAAGTTCATCTTACATCAGTAAAAATCTTGATTTTTCTAGAATCAAGATAGGGGTACATGGTGTACTATGATGCTTTGATATTAGGGTTGGGATGTGTTCTCATTCTAGGAGACCATGTGGTTTCTTATGGTTCAAGGAATTTGAGAGTGCATGAGAAGAACTACACAACACACGATTTGGAGTTAGCTGTATTTGTCTATGCCTTGAATACTTGGGGTCATTGTCTCTTCAGTGAGAAATTTATTATATTTAAAGATCATAAGATCTTGAAACACATTTTATCACAATGGTATTTGAATTTGAGAAAAAGTATATAGATGAAGTATCTCTAGATGTTTGAATTTGACTTTATGTATACACCGGGAAAAGGGAATTCTGTGGAAGATGCATTAAGTAGAAAGTCATATGTGTAGCTATAAAAAGAAGCTTTAGATGAGTAGTAGTTAATGTCATTCCTAGTCGACATGAATGTTGAAGGTGAAGACCGAGATGATGTTGTGGTTTTCTTTTCAGTTTCCATGATTCTTGATTTGGTAAATTGGTCAAAGAAGCACAAACATACTATGTATATTTCCTAGTTATGAGTTCAAAAATCAATGATGGGGAGACCATTGAGGGATAAAAACTTGATGGGAGTTTAGTTTTGTGGTTCAAAGATTGGGTGGTTGTACCTATGTCTTGTTAGGAAAAACTTCTTCATCCTTACCACTATTCCAGATAGACTATACATATGGGAACATAGAAGATGTATAAGGTGTTGAAGGTAAAGTTTTGGTGAAGTGTCATGAAAAGGAAAGTAGAAAAGTTCCTTTAAAAGTGATTAACTTGTCATCAAGTTAAGGCAGAGCATCAATGAACAATATGTATGTTGTAGTCTTTATTTATTCCAGTGTGGAAATGGGAGCAGATAACCATGATTTGTTTTACAGGCCTCCCAAGAATGGTTTAGAAATATGATTCCATATGGGTGATAGTGTATCAGCTTACCAAGTAGGCCCATTTCATCCCTATTTATGAAACTCATACGGTGGAGGTTCTATCCAAAATCTATATCAGAGAATTGGTAAAGAGATATGGAATACCAGTTTCGATCATCTCAGAAAGAGATATGTGGTTCACGTCTCATTTTTGTAAATCCATACATAAATCCCTTGTCACTTAGTTGACTATGTGTACGATGTATCATCCTCAGATATATGGACAATCTAAAAGGATGATATAGATGTTGGAGGACATGTTGTGGGCTTGCATAATGGATTTTGGTGGCTCATGGGAAGAGAATATACCCTTAGTGAAGTTCTCTTATAATAAAATCTATCACAAATCAATACATATGGATCCTTTTGAATCATTTTATGGGCATCCTTGTCTTTATCAATTTTGTTGGGGGAAAAAAGTGAGACTTCACTAGTTAGGACAAGCCTTATCCAAGAAACAACAGATAAGATTTGGTTGATCAGGAAATGGATGGAGACAGCTCAGAGTCGTTATAATTTGTATGCAGATCATCTTTGAAGACCATTTTCATTCGTAGTGAGTGATCACGTGTACTTGAGGAACTCTCCAAGGCTAGGACATTGTCATTTTGGGAAGCATGGAAAGTTATCTCCTCGATACATTAGATCTTTTGAGATAATGGAACTGGTTGGAGAGGTGGCTTATCACTTTTCATTACCACCACTTTTAAATTTGATGTATAATGTGTTCCACTATTTCATAGTTCCTTGAAACGTGTATTCTAGTTTTAAGAATCACTATTTACAGGCGATTTCCAATGGATTTATTTATGGAACCAGAAAATTCCAACAGTTATTCATCCAAAGAGGACCTACTTTCCAAAGGCAAACGTTCATTAAGTTTTAACTTTACGATACTTAAGAACGTGTATTGGTCGAGAGTATGGGAGGTCGGACTCATCACACCCTTTTTGGGGGAATTATTGTCTACTATGGGACTCTCTTTGCAAATTTAAGATATTTTCATGAATCCTTATTAATTCACCAAGTATATCATAAGTATCCCTTGGAATTTACAATCATTTATTAACATGTGTAAAATTTAGAACCATTAGTATGCATTTAAGGTTCTTTATTAATGGAATTACCCGTATGTATTTGAGGTTTTCCATCAATGGTATCCTCTAATATACTAATTAGAGATTATTTTAATCATCGTTGTGATGATACTGGTTTTTAAGCCACTCAGTCTGGCACTCTGTAATTTATTGTCACACAGGGAGACAAAGGTTTATTTTGATCTTGGGATCGTGCCTGTAAAATGGTCTACCTACGTATCCTTGTGAAAGAAATCAGAACCCTTATAGTTTGACGCCACTTAATAGGACACATCATACTATTTAAGGTCATGTGATAAGGACCTGTAAGAGAAAGGTGTTTGGTCAAAACTTAGTGTGGGACTTATTCTGAAGCATCCCAAGGAACATGGAAAGGATATGGGTTTCTAAGTAAGATCAGACCCTATTGGGAATATAGCCCAAGGAGAACAGTTTTTATTTGAAGTTTTGGGTTTTAACCTCAAGGAGGCTTCCTATGTAGCCCATATGGATGGAAATCAAAGCCCATGTAGTTAGGTAAGTCTCATATGAGAGTATAGTTCTTTGAGATAGATGAGTTTATGATTACTTTCTGAAAAGGATGCTTTGATGATTTGGAGGTTAATTTCGGGTTTATTCATAAGGAGGATTCCCAAATTAAGGAAATTAGGGTTGGATTTATGAGGAGGATATCCAGTGAGCTCAGACCCTAAAAAAGGCTTCCTACGTATCCTATTTTGAACAGGAATCAGAGTTCTCGTAGTTCATTCAGTCTCATAGGAGAGTATGGTCTTTTGAGAGAGATGAGTTTAGGATTACTTCTTGAAAAGTATTCCTTGATGATTAGGAGGTTAATTTGTGGATTATTCCTAAGGAGGATGCCCAAATTAAGGGAATTAGGGTTGGATTCCCGAGGAGGATATCTAGTGATCTCGGGCCCTAAAAAAGGTTTCCTACGTATCCTGGTTTGAACAGAAATCAGAGTTCTTGTAGTTCATTCGATCGTGAAAATTCTGTAATCATGAAAAATATCTAAGCCCATATGAGTCATGCTCGATGCGAGAAACAAGAGAATGTCAAAGATTCAACAAGGCATTCACACTTTCAAAATTTTCCTCCTCTGCTGGTGGAAGAGGAAGCACCTATGGCGGCGAGTGTGGACAAGGGTGAGGTGATGAGCCCTCCCTTTGTTCTATTCACATTGGACAAAGGTTCAATGGAAGGAAGAAAGGGTGAAGGTTAGGGGATTATACCAGGATGGTTCCCCATTTGAGGTTGGTTGGGGCTTACTCCTAAGAAGGATGCCCATTTGATATTGGTTTGGGCTTACTTCTAAGGAGGATGACCATTGAGGTTTGGTTGGGGCTTACTCCTATAGAGAATGCCCATTGAGGTTTAACCTAGCATAGGAGTCAGGTGATGAGGTTTGAGGAGTTTCTTGAGGATTGTTTCAAGTCAAAGTACTCAAGGAATCCATAAGGAGAGACCAAACTCATTACATGTGAAAGTAACCAAGAGGAGTAAGTCAACTCAAGGCACTTCATTGAGTGTGATGGATTGTATCAAAGCATGGTATTCCGAGGTTGGAAGTTGGGATGAAATGGAAAATGTCATCAACCGGACCTGAAAAACTCGCAGTGTGACTCTCGAATTTTCATGGGTGTTAGTGACTGAAGCGAAGGGACCATCCCAAAGGACTGGAACCGCAGCCCAGCACTGAACCCGAGTAGGGGGGCAGGGGCGCATCCCCTGTGGTATGGACTAGTGGGTTCACACAGGTGCTTCGTCAAGGTGCATCGCGCAGGTGCTCTGTGTAGCTGCTCCGCACAGGTGTGTTGTGTAGGTGCTTCACTTAGGTGCTCCCCGCAGGTGCTTCATGCAGGTGTATCGCACAGGTGCGTCACGCAGGTGCGTAGTGCAGGTGCTCCGCATAGGTGCTCCACGTAGCTCCATGTGTTCTAGACCGTGATGGAACTTTGAACCATGTTTCCCCATTTAATTATCTCTTCTCTCATGTTTTATAGAGCTACCTGAGAACAATTGGGGGATCTTAGTGGATGATCTACACAATGGGAGCTTCGGGACATCTTCCAACTTTTTCGTCTCTGAAATGGGGAGCCCAAGGGTTCTATTTATAGCCATGGAGGGGACCTGGTCAATGGAAAGTTTCCCACATAGGTCCTTCGTGCAGATCCTCCATGTAGGTCTTTCGTGTAGGGGTGTAAAAATTCATTTACTGCGTAGGTCCTCCGCGTATATCCCTTCATGAAATTTATCTATTTTCCAAGTGTCATAACTTTTGATCTGTAAGTCTGGTTGGGCTTTGCAACTAGTCAAATAGAGGTCTTGAAGAGATATAAACTTCTTGAGATGGTAAATACACCATGTTTTTTCAGAAGAAACTCATAAATTATGTTTAATGTGTCAATTCCATTTCATCATTGATCTTGGGAATCCACTTCCTACTCCTGGATGAGGAATCATTCCACTTATCCATCAGTATGGAGTAGTATTTTGGCACAAAGAAATCAAGCCAACATATTCTTCCTTCACGGTGAAAAGATATTTACTCATACTTGAAATTTGTTGTCTATTTGAGAATCATATATTCAATTTATAGAAAAGTGCATGAAAAAACATTTCATGGTGTCTACATCCACGTATCTCAGTTGAAAAAGTATCAGACTAATCCTGACCATGTGATCTTATGGTATCACATTGACTTAGAGCCAGATGCTTTATTAGTTCATATCCCAATGCTGATTGTGGATAGGTAGGATAAAGTATTTCATAGAAAAACATCGATATAGTGTGGGTTTTATGGAAACATGGTCAGATTTAGGAAGAAACTTAGTAACATGAGAATAAAATGAAAGAAAAGCATCCAAAAATCTTTCAAGGCAAGGATGGTTTTCTACTTTCCCAGGATAGAAAGACCAATGGTTGAGAGAATTTAATACCCTTAGTTTCTAGTATGTAACCCATTTTTTATGATTTTTAAATTTATAAAGTATAAGGGTGAAGGAAGAGAGATTTTGGTGAAATTTTAATAAGTTTTTGGGGCTAAAGGGGATACACACAGTCGACGCATGATTTTCCCAAACCGTACAGAAATCCTAGGAGAAACCAAGCGCAATAGTAGTTTTGAGTTAGTAGCTTCGACACAGTGGGTGCACTGATAGGGAGACCATGTGAGAAGGCTGCACAAGGATTTTCTTAAGTTAGTATCTAATGCACAATTATTGCATGGTTTGTCTAACCATGCTTACTAACCATGCATATGGTTAAAGTGAGATCCTAAAAAGTGGATCTCACATGTTTTTGACTCTAACTCCCTCATTTATGCTCCTATGTAGACCTTATTAGGTATTATTCTCCATTTAAGGTATAAAAACCTATCCCAAGTGATTTGGAATCGATCTAGAGCCTTCCCTTGGTGATTAAAAGCTGATTTCTTGAGTCATGTCATCATTCTTCATTGTTTTTTTTTCATGTTTTCATAGATCTACTTAGATATACTTCTACTCTTCAATAATTTTCCCATATCTACACCTATTTTGGTTATATATAATATTATGGATTCCAAATAAATTTATATTTGGTCTTGATCTTGTAATGAGAAGATATCTAAGGTGTTTTCATGGAGAATTGTCCTGGTTTCTTGAGTGTTCTTTATTTGTTTTTGGTTTTCATCAAAACAGTTGAGGTAGGTGGCTTCACTCTTGAATCTTCTTGATAGAACTAATTTGCATGATTTTAAATTTAATATCTTCTGTTTAATTTATTGTGAATTTTATTTTTATAAATTTTTGGAAACCCTCTTTTGTGATGGTTTGAGAAATTTTATAAATCTGAAAAAATGGGTGTTCTTGAAAATGTTCTTTTGTTATTGGTTTTAAAATGTCAATTTTAAAATGGGGATTTTCTGTAATTGTGGAACATGGATTTGATTAAGATGTTTTCAATAAAAGGAATGTTTTTATTGAAATGTTTTTTTTAAATTTCCCTGCTTAATGATTTTCATTAAAAGAACGAGTTTATTGAATTGGTTAAACACACTTGTATTTGGCATGGGTTTTTGGTGTGTGTTCATATGAATTGGTATGGATAAGGGAATGAGGGACCCCCATAAAAAGGTTGAAAAAATATGGGCGTGAATTACCCCCATCAAAGTGGTCCACTAAGTGAAGGCTTAGTGGAAGGATAACTCACTACTCACGAGTATAGGTAATTTCAGGTTGCATGCATGGTTGGGTGTATGGAAATAATATTGAGAAATTGTTTAAAGGTTTTGTTTAGTTATTTTTTTGGATATATGAATTGCTGAAAAAATTAGTTAAATTGTCACTTGTTCACATTTATTTATATTTAGTTATAAACTATTTTGGGAAATTGTGTTATATAAACTATTTTATATAAATTTTTCTAACCTTTCTATCCTAGTGGAGTGAGTAAGAAAGTTATTGGGGAAAGCCTATTGAGATTTATACACACCCCTTCTTTGGCACTTTGGTGCTTTTTTATATGGTATCTTCCGGGACATGGGAAAAGGTAAAGTATCACATGTATTTAGCACCACCTCATGATACTTGGGAAATTTGGTGATGTTAGAGCATGGATATGTGGAGCATGGATTCTTGTGATCATCTTAGAGTCTTTAGGTATTCTTTCACTATTTACCTTGTTTTTGGCTTTGGCTTCTACTGAAACATACTTTGGTGTGGTATTGTTATAAACATGTTGATTGAGTTGTCTTGTTTTTATTATTCATCATATAGTGGTTTTTTGGTTATGGTTGTTTTTTAGTGGTTTATTTCTTAAAGGGTAAATCATCCCCTAATTTTATTTGAAACTCTTCAGCATTAATTTCCATCCTTTGGTGTCTTGGGGATATTGCTTAAGGCCTTGTAATGATTCATTTTATTCTCAAGAAAATGGGAATGGGAGGGTTAATACACATGATAATATTGTCTTTATACTCTAGGAAAAATATCCTTAAGTAATTTTTGAAATGTAGGAATCAACCACATGTCAATATAACACATGGTGTGACCGGTATGACTCGAAGTGTGTGTTTTTATTTAAAATTGACATTTTAGTTCAAAATAAATTCCATGTACTCCAAACTAAGAGAACACATTCAAATTATTTTCCTACTTTAGAAAAATTATCAATATTTGATTTGTGATGTTTAGTAATCAAACACACCCCAATCTAATACACAGTGTGCCCGTTATGACTCAAAGTGTATATTTTTAGTTTAAAATTGAAATCTTAGTTCAAAAAACACATGTTATACTCAAAACCAAGACAAAACATTCATATTATTTATACATTTTAGGATAATGAGCCATAAGTCATTTGTGACATGTAGTAATCATCTGCAACTCAATCTAATACATAGTGTGACTGATATGAATTGAACTGCATGTTTTCAGTTTAAAATCATCAATTTTGTTCAAAACACATATCATATAATGAAAATTGATAAAAAAACATTCATATTGTTTCTATACCTTAGAAAAAATGATCTATAATTCATTTGTGACATATAGAAATTTGTTGTAACTCAATCTGATACACAGTGTGACTGATATGACTCAAAGTGCATGTTTTTAATTTTAAAATGAAATTATAGTTAAAAACATGTGTCACTCACTAAAACCTATCAATCATGCTCATATTGTATTGATACTTTTTTAAAATGTTCCATAAGTTATTTGTGATGTGTAGAAATCACCCCACATCAATCCGACACACGATGTGACATATATGACTCAAAGTGTGTGTTTTTATATAAAGTTAACATTTTAGTTCAAATCACACATCATATACTCAAAAACCAGAAAACACATTAAGATTTTTTATACTTTAGGAAAATGATCCATAAGACATTTGTTATGTGTGTGAATTATCTAAACCTCAATCTGATACACAGTATGCCCATTATGACTTAAAGTACATGTTTTCAATTCATAAATGACATTTTAGTTCAAAACACACATCACATACACAAAACTGAGAAAACAAATTCAAATTGTCTTGATATTTTAGGACAATGATACATAATAAATTTTTGACATTTATAAATCATCCACAACTCAATCTGATACATGGTGTGACTATAATAACTCAAAATACGTGGTTTCATTTTAAGAATGACATTTTATTAATGTATATTTTCATATATATGTTTATTTTATTTCTTTATAATACTACTAACATAAGAATTGTTTTATTATATAGGTTTAATATTTTAATAAAGTTGGGGTGGTTCTTTCAGTAACTAATAGCATGATCAGATTCTTTTGATAGGGGTCTCGGGGAAAAAAATAATGGAACATTGATATTTTTGAATATTTGTGTTAAATTGTACTTATTAATGTAATTGTACAAACCGATGTTTGAAATGTCTATAATATAGTGTTTTTCATGTATTTGTGATTTAAATTTTATTTCAATTAAATTTTGTATTTTCAACTATATTTTTCTATAATTTTAGCAACAAACTACATCAATATGGTTTTTATCAGCATTATTTGCAGTGCTAATAAACAGCCCCATTATGAGTGCTAAAAACATGCTGATAAATTCCCCCATTATCAGTAATAAACTAGCACTGATAATGGACCCCATTTATCATCACTTTTTAAATACTAATAAGGGTCCCTTTTAACAGTGCTAATTTTAGCACTAATAAAATAGATCCCCTTTTATTGGTTCTTATAACATCAATGTTTTTTAGCATTGATAAAGGGGTTTTGTCTAGATTTGATAAAAGGGGGATCTGTAATAGTGACACCACCTTTGAATTGAAGAAAATAAGTGTTTACCTATAATTAAAAACAATAATTAATAGTAATACTATAAAGAAATAAATAGAACATAAATATGAGTAAAAGAGCCCAACCTGGTTGGCTGGGATACTATGATACATCTTTCATGGGTGGGATTGGGTCCCCAACCACTACCCGTAACTCCCTCTATTTGTTTTGGGTGGGGTACTTTCTTCCCCATATGCTAGTGCACACAGGGGGGATAACATAAAAATTATAGTAGAAATTTAAAGGTTTATGAGGAGGTAATCATAGGAATAGGGTATAGAACACGGGGTTGGCATGAACAGGTGATGAGTGAGGTAAACAAAAAAATGCAGTAGAAAACACTGGTTTTGTGGCTTGCGTGAATAGGTGGAGGTGGGGAGTCTGACACAGGTGAAAGGTGAGGTGGCTAGTGAAGGCAGTAGTAGGGCTTCTCACGAGGTGATGTGAGCAGGCGGAGGCAAGGAGTTCATCACATGTGGTAGGTGAAGTGGCCAACAACTGCAATGACAGGTGTTGAGCAGAACATGCATGCACATGGGGTAGACGAGTACACACAGGGTGAGGAGATGAGGTACGGGGATACGAGAAAAATAAAATATAGCCTTGGGTCAGGGCCTTTAATCTATTCTATTTTTCCATGGTCCACTAAGACTATGGTCCATCCATTTATTAAGGTCTTTGTATCTCCAGTCCCATAGGTAATATAATGGGTTCTATCTTAACCTAGTTAAAAATGAATTATTTTCCTTAATAAAAAAGGGGCTAGGACCTGATTCTGTTTAAAAAAACTAAAACAAAAATATAATAAAAGAATGTATAAATAAAAAATAAAAAATAGAAAACATGAATGAGAAAAAAATTGTTAAATAAAAAGGATAACATAATACATAAATTAAACATATTACAAAGTAATATGACACTCTTAGTGTGTTTTCTCTATTCTGAGTATGTAACACACTTTTAGTCTAACCAATCACACCACAATTTAGATTATTGTGTGCTTAATTAAACATGAAAAAAATAGATAAATTATCATTTCTATTAAGTATCATTACAATCCAAACACATTTTCTTTATTTTGACAATGTGAAAAGTGTTTTGAACTAAAATGGATTTTTTAAATTGAAAACATGCTCTTTTAGTTACACCTATCACACCGCATGTCATATTAACTTCTTATGAGTCCCTACATGTCATAAATGAATAAAAAATAAATTTCATAAGTTATCATGATAATTCAAGTGTGTTTCTCTATTTTGAGTATGTGATGCACGTTTTTAAATAAATTTTTTATTTTAAATGAAAATGCACATAACAACCATACCAGACACACCGTGTGTTAGACTAATGAAAGGTTAATTTCTAAATGTCACAAATTAATTATCAATATTTTTCCTAATATATTAAGAAAATAAAAATATGTTTTATTATTTTTGGGTGTGTGATACACATTTTTAACTAAAATTCCACTTTTAAATGAAAACTTGCACTTCCAATCATATCACCCCCACCATGTGTTGGATTGAACTATAGTTAATTCCTACATATCAATAAATAATTATCAATTTTTTTGAAAAATTTTAATAAAACCTGAGTGTGGTTTCTCTCTTTTTATTATGTGATGAACATTTTATCTAAAATTTCTTTTTTAGATAAAAAAATATACTTTTAGTTACACTAGAACACCTTGTTTCAGATTGATGGGTAGTTAATTCATACACATAATAAATTAATTATTGATATTTTTATAATGCATCATGAAAAACCAAGTGAATTCTATTAGTTTTGAGTATGTGGCACATGTTTTGAACTAAAATAGCATTATTAAATTGAATACAAATACTTTTAACCATACTAGACACTCTGTGAATTATATTGATGTGATATTAGTTTTTAAATGTAGAAAAATAATTATCTATTTTTTCCTAAAGTATTAAGAAAACCTAGGAACATTTAATTAGTTTTGAGTATGTGACATGTTTTGTGAACTATAATGTTACTTTTAAACTGAAAAAATTCATTTTGAGTCATACCAAAACACCGTATATTAGATTGTTGTGTGGTTTATTTCTAAATGTCACAACTAAATTATGGATTATTTTCCAAAAGTTTCAAGTCAATCTAAGTAAATTTTTTTGTTTTTTAGGGTACACATGTTTTAAATTAAAATTTACTTATAGGTATATTTCTACTCCTTTTAAAAGTGAATTTATCATTAAGATTACCCTATTAATAAGTTCTTCCATAGGTCTTCTTTTAACATGTATAAACCATCTTAATCTAGTTTCAGTAATCTTCTCATCAGTTAGAGACACTTCAATTTTCTCTTGAACACATTCATTTATAATATTATCCATCTTAGTATGTCCACATTCACATATTAACATTTTTATTTCTATTTCCCATATTTTTTTGTTTAAGTTTTCACTTAAAAGGCCAATACTCACTAATATATTGAATATATGGTCCAGTAATAGGCTTATAAGATTTATCCTTCAAATTAAAATTATTTTTATGATCATAAATTACCCTATAATACTTTATACATTTCATCCATATGATTTGAATCCTATGAGATACATCTACATTAATATCTCTATAACATTGTAAAAATGAGACTAAATATCTAAAACAATCCACTTTTAAAATAACACGGTTTCTTAATCTCAATCCATAACATTACTATATAATACTTTTCTAAAATGAAACTCCATATATTATGTATTATCTCAACTAATATGGAAACATTTTGATTATAAAGTCTCTCTCCATAATTCAAACTTAAAATGATAAGAAAACTATCGAAATAATTATTAGATAAACCACATCTTCTAGATATATATGAAAAAATAAAAACATGATAGGAAACCACCTATTTATATTGTCTATAAAATTTCTAACCCCATTTAAGTTTCTCACTCATTTTGAAACAAATATATTTTCTCTTAAGAGTATGTGAATTTTTGACAGTCTTGGTAGTACTATAAAAATAAATATAAACAAAAAGTTAATAAATATTTTAAATGAAATTGTAAATATATTCAAAAATACCTCTTCTGAGATGCTAGTATGTGGATAAAATATTATATCTTTCATAAACTTAAAAAATATAATAACCACAATCATTGGAATTACTTTGTTTTAGAAACTATATAAAATTGATAACAATAAGTAATTTTTTTGATACATGTTTTCATAATGAAATATTATTATATATACTCTAATACTTATCTAGTTTTAGAAACCTATAAACTTTTTGTGCACATTGGTCATCATCATACTATCATTTTGATGATAAATAAACACCACCTTACCATAATAAAATTATTTTAAAACTATAATATAAAACATGCAATTAAAATTTTTCTTGTAATATGTTTAATGCAATGTATTATAAATTCATATGGGATACCATGTGTAGTCTATTTTTGGGATATCCATGCATTAGATAAAAAAATATTTTTTTGGAGTATCTAAATTGATTTCAATGATTATCTAGTGATTTATAAAATAAAAAAAATGAATAAGTAATGGAAAAACTGAAAACATATTTTATATGATTAGAGTGAAAAGTTTTTCCCATGTTTTGTAGGTATTAAAAAGATCCTGTCATATATATTTTTTAGTTCAAACACTTTAACTACTTGATGTTCTCTTACTAAAATATAATCTTCATCCAAAAATTTATTTTTATAGAAATTGTAATGACCTATGTAGTAAGGGTTGGTGAAAATAAAGGGAAATTTGTATTTTGGTCCCAAAGCAGGGGTCATTTCTATAATTGGGACTTAGATCAGGATTTTGAGAGTTGAAACATCATTATGAGGTATTTTTAATGTTACCAAAGGCCTTATAGATTCCTAGAGTAGTTGGGTAATTATTAGATAAGGGTTTAGGTGACCCCTCAATGATTTTTTTGCTATAGATGGCTCATCACACCATGGAAAGTGAGGATCACATCATAATAAGGGCTTATATAGGGGTCATGAAATAGCCAAGGGAGGTTCCCTGATGTGACATTAGTAGGTTAAATCATGTTCAGAGGGTGTCATGACATGTTGGATTTTTTTTGGGTTTTTTTCACTAAGACAAATACCCTTATTCATGGGCATCACATCATGACTAGGGATTCATACTGTGAGGATAAATCTTATATATTAGGTTAGTGGTGAGGAGTGTGAGGGTCATTCCATGGTTTTGGTGCCACATCAAAGTGAAAAACTTTATATATTATAATGTGGAAAAGTATTGTACTCTTATGTATGGGATGGCATACCTCTTATTCTTTGTCTTTTTGAGATTTTGTGAGAAAGGCATTCACATTGTGACCCCTGGATTATGTCATCATTCTTGGATATAGGGAGGTTCTGAGGTGAGAACCATGAAGGCCATGTATTTTAGGGGAAGAACATACCATAGAGGGTGAAGACCACATTGTGAAGAGAAAAAATCACACTGTAAAGGGAGAAGGTCACACCATATAGGCTTGGGCCTTATTTGTTTTAGTTCTTCTTGAGATGGTTAACCCAGACCATGAATAGAGGGGTAGAACATAAGGTCCTTGGTACTGGTTGGGAAAGGTGTGCCACAACATGACCCAAGGGGTCCACTCTTTGGGGAGTGATCAGGTGAGGGTGTCATGCCATGATTCTTACAGTAAAACTATAGTGAGGCCTTTTTCTAGTTTTTTAGGAGTATAAAACATGTATTTTGTTGTTTACCCCATTCAATTTTAGGCTGAAAATAGGAAAGGAGACCTATTCTAGGCCAGATCCTCCCCCTCATATTCCCTTCCTATTCCCATTTATGATA
Organism: Viscum album; assembly: GCA_963277665.1. NCBI lineage: Eukaryota > Viridiplantae > Streptophyta > Magnoliopsida > Santalales > Viscaceae > Viscum > Viscum album. The sequence goes on along the minus strand of OY728131.1, from coordinate 661,385,801 downwards.
GGTGGTTCTTATATGTTTTCAAAACTTATTTAAGGTGAGTTAATCCCTCTATTTATTTTTGAACTTATCCATTTTCATTACCCACTGATTTTGATGTCTCTAGGATAGGTCTTAACACTGATTCCACCTGAACATTTTGGAATCAGGTTGATATGATTGGGATTTTATTTTGGGTTGGCTAGAGAGGATACGTAGAGGATGAATGCACTAGGTATTCTACCATTTTTCTAAAGGTATGTACCTACCCATATTTATTTAGGGTTTTTAGAAAAATTAGATTTAACTGGGCTTCAATTTGGATAAATAAATTGGGGCTTTTTTGTGCCTTAGGTTTGGGTGCATGTCGAGAGTATACCACAACCCGTTTCTCATGGTTTTACTTCCTGATGAGTTTTTAGGCAGTTATACCTCATTGAATTAAATTCAATAAATTAATTATATATTTTTTAATTAATAATTTATATTTTTTGGATCTATATAGAGACTCAGGTGTTGGTATAAGCTTGGATAAGACATGGACAAACTTGACCAATGGTGAGTGGATCTCAATGAGGATTCTAACATTATATAGGCAGGTGGTACCTAAAAATGTCCCTATTTTTTATGATTTATGCTATATAGAATTTGATATATGGTGTTTCCACTCGTGTTCAAATAAAATTTAATTAAATAAATTAATTCCTTAAAATGATTATGAATCCAACTGAAGTTTTAGGGGCCAGAATGGACCCTTGGACACTATCTTGATGCCCTGGTCACCAATGTACATGTAATTAGCTAAGGATATATGGTATGAGATGCATGAAACTAGAGGGGCATGAATAAAATAAATAGAACATAGTTTACATTGTGATATATCTCATTAGATCTCCCTGTGTAGAGGAGAGTGATGAATGTGGAATGGTTATCCTAAGGATAGGCCATATGGACCCATGTAATTCTTGAGAGCCTCTCGACTAGATCATTGGGTGTTGGGAGAGTGTTACTAACCTACTAGTATGTGTGTTCATACTAGTAATAGTTCTATGAAGAGGATTATGTGTAGGTTCAGTTATAGGACTGGCATATTTTGGTTTGGGAAGGGTGGTGGATGTTATGATACTCACTTATGCTTGATTCAAATTGTATTTCCCATGAGTCTTATTAGTTCATGAATCAATCATGTCTATATTTAGGGATTTTATCCACTTTAAGTGATGTTTTTTTAGACTAGAGTGTGTAATGAGAGGAATTAACCCATGTGGTGTTTCTAGAACATGATGAGTCCTAGGGAACCAGATAGAGTTCCCTAATCTAGTAGGTATTGTGATGAGAGGAGTAGGTTGTGTGTTATAGAGGAAAACCCAGAGAAGTTATAATAGGTTTTGGCATGTGACTAACCCACGTGTTATATATGATATGATTCTAGGTGGAGGCTTATCTTCCCCCCGAGTGTATATAAGGTGATTCTGAGTGGGGATTATATTCACCCAAGTGTATATAAGGTGATTCTGTGTGGGTTTACACTTCCCGATGAGTGTGTATTAGGTTATTCTCTACGGTGGGATTTTACCCCCAAGTGTATATGAGAAGTTTCTAGTTGGGCACTCCATTCCCCTCGAGTGTTCATAAGATGATTGAAGGTAGTATTTCTCTTCCCTTTGAGTGTATATGAGGTGATTCTAGGTGAGAAAACTCTTCCCCTTGAGTGAATATGATGTGATTTTGGGTAGGGATTCTCTTCCCCTTGATTTTATATGACATGATTCTGGGTGTCCCCTCTCATCCCCTAAGTGTATATGAGATGATTATAGTAGGGGCCACTCTTCCCCAAAGTGTATACATGATGTTTCTAGGTGGGGAAATTCTCCCCCTTGAGTGTTATATGAGAGGGCTCTGGGTGGGATATACTTCCCATGAGTGCTCATAGATATGAATTATAATGTTCAGATACATTTAACATTGTATGAAGTATGTATGGGCGATATTGTGTGTCACTTTATAACCTAGGGATCAATGATGGTTTATTTTACTACCTTTTCATATTTTATTTTATTATTTTGAGACTATCACATTATATATACACTTCATTATTAGTAATGTTAGGGACATCATTAGTGGTGGCCTACTGAGTTTTACTCACAAACTGCTTGGGAGACCCTAACATGTTATTACCTGATCATATATCATGATTTTTGGTATAAGTAAGGTAGGGGCCCAGTGTTAGATAATCCTCCTAGATATCTTAGATAGATTCCAAATATGGGACTAGGTAAGGACTTAGGAATAGGTGGAAGTTCATTTTTTTTTATTTTGGTCTATGATCAACCCACATGACATATTGGTGGGGTCTTCATTACTCGTGTGACATTTTGATAGATCATTTATTAAAACATGGGTATTTTATTCATTTATGGTGGCTTAGATACAATGTTATTTACTCGTATTAATATTTTATGTCTAATTGTATGATATTTTCAATATTTTTTTCTACTCTAATATGAGAGTATAGTCTCCCCATAATTTTACTTTAATCCTTTACTACTAATCAGTATCCTCTAACATATAGGGTGGCACACCTGAGGTTATGTAGGGAACCAAGATAGTTACTATAGAGTGAATGAGGTTGGGGAATTACAAATTGGCATCATAGAGTTGGTTTTATTGTCACTCTATTTGGGATATGGTAGACAAGAGATATGACTAGTTGTGATTTTTTTTGAACTATATGTCTTGTAACAATACATTACCTACATGAGTTGAAGTTTAATTTATGAGGGAATTTAGATTTCAATTATTTCTTTTTGAAGTTACAGTTGAGTTTACTCTTTCTAAAATTTATGTCTTTAATTTATTTATTTATGGGTTTACTCTTACCCTAGGGTAGAAATAGAGTGTGAGTTCATTTATTATATCAGACACATAGGTTCACATGACATGTGAATTCTTTTATGTGATTTTGATATTGGTTTTAGAAAATAAAATATATTCGGTTACTTAAAGCCTTAAAAAAAACCTATATGGTGTTTTCCTTGGTGTCATTCTACATAACCAAACTAGTTGAATTGTTATTACTATTGATGATTAACCATTCCTCTTATTAAATGGTATTAATTAAAAAAATTCAAATAGAATCTTATAAAGTGTTATCCTTTATAACTTGTGAATGAAATTTCATTTAACCTAACCATAATTATGATATAATCAATATGAATCATCATAGGGTGATGCTATTATTTGAACATATATGAGAACTTGATCCTAGAGGGTGTAGCTTGGTGTTTATATTCCTAGTGAGTATTAGTACCCCAGAGTGGGTAGTGGATTTAGTATGAGAGGCCTGATATATATGTATATATGAGAACCCTAGATAGGGGGTTTTGGTCTGTGAGTTATCTGTGATATCTAATACATGACCAGAGATGTTTTTAAATGATTTATGGCCTATGTGGGATATTTTTATAGGCTAGAATTGAGAACCTAGTTATATTGATGCATGACTCAATATATTAGTGATTTGACATTATGTTTTAATAATAGAAAATTTTCTTATTATTTACTGAGATGAGTTATGATATATGATGGTAACAAAAGAGAGGGGTTATCCCAGTATTGTGAGTACCATTAGATTTTAGAAGCATATATATATTATTTTCATTGAGATTTATGTATGAGAGGTTCTATCAAGTATATGATATAGGCCTTGAGATTCCTCATATATCGTGGATGTGTAAGCATGAGTAGTGCTTGTGTTGTGATGATTCTAACATGAATGAGCAGCATGATCAGATGGTTTATTTGGTAATTGTGCCTATAACTTATTATATGGATATGTGGGTGGTATAGGGATAGTATGTGGTTTTTTGGATATGATATTAGCTTAAGGTATATAATATTGGTGTATGATTAGGTGGGATTTTCCTTGGATCACATGTGGGGCATGAAAATGAGTGGATCCTTAGGAAATATCTAAGATGGTAAGACTGAGAGGGAGTAGTGTGAGCCATGTGACTGCTAGAGTGATGTGAGAATGATGGATGAAAATTCATGGTGGTTTCATATGGTGTCTTTTGAGTTTAGATAGGTTGAATTGGGTCAGCTGTTTTTCCCTTGAGACTATTTAGGATGTTAAAACTTTAAGGGTCACCAGATATTAGAACAGAGCCTTAGAATCCTTAGTTTTCTTGATAGTATAGAGTTAGGACATGATTATTGATCAGATTAATATATGATCACGTGTGGATAGTGATCGAATATGGGATGATAATGGAAATTCATGATACACCTTGTTACGACTGAGTAATAAAGTAAAGAGTGTTTACCCTTAATACTATGACATGAATTGGTTAAAGCTGGTGGATGCTCTGAGGAGTTGGTTAGGTGTATTATCTATTGGAATTAGTACATCAGGGTTTTATCAGTGAGTGAGATGAAATTTTTGTGGCCTAATGGTGATTTGAATGAGGGGTCATGAGTTCATAGATATATTGAGATGATTATCTCAAGTGAGGGATAAACTATGATCTTTTGAATAGTGTAAAGTGGTGACATGATTGTTCTGTCTTATGAAACACCAAGGGGTTTTATGGCTTGATATGATGGATAAGAAATTAAAATAACACCTTAACTACAATTATTTTGGAATGAATGTGATTACGAGTTTCCAGTTAGACTAGGAAGGGCCCATGATGGGATGGAACATGAGAGTCATGTGGTAGTAAAAAGGTTATGGTCCTTGAGTTAGATTTATCAGGACTAGGTGCATGAAAGTGGAATAATACAGGTATTGAGAAACTGTTGCATGGAGTATCATGGTATAAGTGGAATATAGAGTGAGGATTGGGTTCTAAAACTATTTTAGAATATATTTGTGAGGCTCATCAATACTGGTGTTCAGTTAATGGAAGATATTAGAAAAGATCATACTCATTGGTTAGTAATAAAGAAATTCTTATAGTGGGGAACACACCACGGATAATCTAAATATGTGGTGCTTCTTTTGAACAGTTTTTGCTTAACATCGAGAGTGACATGGTAGTGGACCTAAGCAGGAGTGGTTTAGATCTTTTGATAGAGATTTTATGCAAGTTTTTAGGTTATTTGTGGTAAATATAAAATATATGGATGTTGGTACTAATCAATGATAGAAAAGAAAATTTATTACATGTGGTAAGTGATAACTGCTAGATGTGGGATGGAGATAGGGTGGTATGACTAGGCATGTGTTCGATAAACTATCTAGTAGAGTGACCTGGTTTATATAATTCCAATGCTCATAGAAAACATACTAATATGGAAAATGAGTTAGGGCATTGTGTTTTTGGATATAGTATTCGGAAGCGAGACTGTAAGTTATAATCATAATAGGCAAGTGATACTGGGGGGTGACATTGAGAGAGTGATAGTCTAGTATAGACTTGTGTTGTCAACTAATGGCGTGATATGTAAAAAAATTGAGAATTTAAAAATAATGCATGGATTGGTTCATTTTTTTATAATTGGTGGATATGATCAGTGTTGTAGTTCACTAGTCAATAGAGTTTGAAAAGTGGAGTTAGTTTGGGTGTAGTGTTGGCATGACTATAACTGGTAGGAGATATTGGATTTGGGTTGTACATTAAGGTTTGGTGACTAGGATAGTTAAACAAAAATGCACAAGGAGATTTATCATCAGTGATAAGTGTTACAGTGGGTAGGTTGTAACAACCCACATTGTACTAGTAGGTTAAAATCAGAGGAAATTTTAATTTTCACCACATAGTAGGAGAAGTTTCAAGAATTGGGACATAGATCATGATTCCTATAGTTTGAACATGTCATGAAGGTGTTTTTGGACGTGATCAGAGTCCAAATAGGTTTATAGGGTGCTTGGGTAAGTGTTAGAGTAGGGTTGGGGTGACCCATCACTAATATTTTCTACTAGATATGGATCATTACACTGTGATAAGTGAGGGTCACATCATGATGAGGGATGATAGAGGAGTTATTTCATATAAAGGGGAGGTTTCATGACACGAGTTAATCATTCCATTATATGATCATTGGGTGTCACAACATGGTGGGTTTAATGTGGGATTTTTGTCTAAGGAAATGACCATTATATATGGGCACCACACCATGGCTGGGGAATCATGCTGTGAGGATAACCTTTACATCTTCGGTTAGTAGTGAGTAGTATGTGGGTCATGTAGTGGATAGGATGTCACTCCTTGATGATGGCCTTTATACATTGGAATGTGGTGAATGATAAGAATCTTACGTATGGGGTGAGATGAACCTTATGTTTTAATTTTATGATATTTCATTAGAAAGTCGATCACGTCGTGACCCCTAGGCTATGCCATGAAGGATAATCCAATAGTAAGTTTCATGATGAAGAGTGTGTATTCCATATATGTGAGGAGAAAGTAATTCCGTAAAGGGAGGAGGTCATGTTTTGAATCAGGAATTACACTTTATGATGGGAAAAGTTCATCCTGTGAAAGATTGGGCCTTGGTATTTTTGGTTTTTCATTAGGGGGGATAACACAAACCATGAACGGAGGGGTACCTCTGTGAGGGACACGCCTTGAGGTTATTGGTTTTAGATGGGGAATATGTTCCACAATTTAAACAAAGAGGACCATTTTATGAGGGATGATTGGGTATGGGAGTCACTCTGCAATGCTTAGGGACACTTCATAACAAGGCTCTTTTCAGGATTTTTTTAAAGATGGGTGGAATTTTCTTTTTATAATAAACCCCTTTTGATTTTTGTTCAAACAAGAAGGTATGGAGATCTATTCATAATTTGAATATAAAGAAGATAAAACCTTGAGAGGAATTGAGGTAAATGATGAATGTTTGAAATAATAGGTATTTATATGAAGTACAAAATCTATATGGCCTTTGGAAATATGATTTTTGTAATAATAACCCGATTTTTACAAATAGTAATCTGATTGTTATAATAATAACTAGACTGTTGGATTAGTAAAACAATTTCTGGGTATATTATAAAATAAAAACATAAGGAATTTATATCATAATAAAATTAAATAAAAGTGTTAAATATGATAAAATAAATATTTGATATAAAGAAAATAATAGTTGTATTTTTTAGAAGACATGTATGTTTTATGGTTGTTAAAATACATTTTTATGAAAAATATAAAATTCTGAAATAAAATTTTATTTTTATAATTTTTTTAAAACAACACATTTTATTTGTTTATAAAAAATAGAATATATTTTTTGAAATCATAAGTAAATTTTCAAAGGGTTTGAAATTTAATCATGACATAAAAAAATTTCCATTTTTTAATAAATAAGGATTTTATTTTAAAATTAAATTTATTTAATTTAGAAAATTATTTTAATAGAATGGATTTAATTTTTGGAATCAATCCCATAAAAATTTTGTTAGGGTAACATTTTTTTTATTTTTCATAAATAATAAAATATAGTGGTGAATAGTAAAATACTGTATAAGTACCATATTTTTGTAATTGTATATATAAATGAATTTTTAGGATTTGTATAATTTGGATGAATATTCTAATTCCCCCTTTACTATGAATTACAAGTACCTTACTATTCAATCACATGTTTGATCACTATTTAAATACATAATATTTTATTCTAAAACACTACTCGCATTCCCTTACAAATACCACCCTCCTACACTCATTTATCTTCACATTCCCAAAACCTTTCCTTACTAAATTTCTACATAAATATATCCTCAGATATATTTAACATTTATAAAAAGTTATGGTATCATGAAGATACCAATCTATGAAGGTAATAAGGTGTAGTCTAAATGAGGGAATCCAAAGAAAGAGGAAATTATCTCAACCGAGTTCTATCAAGTTTTTCTTCTTCATATACCTCATCTAAATCTCTACAGAATATCATGATATAATTAAATAATTATAATATATATAATGAATTTTTTTATATTATTGAACACCAATTATCCTGCTCCATCTAGTTTTTTTAAAAATGAAATCATCGCCTACATTGTTGTTGGTTCACCACCTCCATGGATAATGTATTCTATTTTTTATCACTATCTCCAAGGATGGTTTTAAATTGATATTACTGTATAATTATATAAAAAATTAATAAATTAAAATGTTATCAATATTATGTAATATTAATATTAAAACCATATAATTACACAAGAGTTTTTTATAAAGTAACATCCATTTATTGTCTGTATAACCGCATATTAGGTTATTTTTTTAAACAACTACTGCAGTCTTCATGAATGGTTATATTAAACCATTTTATTGTTAAATATGAACTTAATAGTGATATTATAATGTTATTCATATTTTTAAATTGGTAAATAATAATTAAATTAAATGAAACAAATTAATTTCGTAATGGTTGGAAAAATCACCTAAAAGATTAATCATTAAATAATGAAATTTATACTCTGTAAACCATAATCATTTTTGAATAAATATTTGATGTTTATAAAATTTAAAACACTTGAAAATAAATCAATACCATTCCATCACACTTCTATAGTTATTTACTCAATTGATAATAACTTCCATAATTATCAATAAATTAGTGCAATTTTAGAACCAAAAAAATCCTTTGGAAGGTAAACATAAACTTAAAGACTCAATAAAATGATCATATAAAAATAATAGAGTTATAATAAATCACATTTACATGAAAAATGGTAGGAGTAAATTATTTAATAATCTTAATTTTATTATCCAATAAGTCCGACACACACACCAAGCAATTCAAGACCAGAGGTAAGGGAACTTTCGAACTACCCTCTTTTCTTTTGGGTTATTATTTATCTCTATCTACCCACTTAATCTCTATATTCTTCTAATATAATTATTTTATATTTTCTATATATTTCCTGTAAATATAACTTGTTTTTTTTTCTCTTTTTTTATTGGGGTTATACATGCTTTTCAAGTTTCCTTCTCGATTACTTCTTTCAAGTAAACCTGATTATAATAAACCTATCTATCTATTAATTCATTTCATATACTGGTCCATGATTTTTTAATATTCTATTATTTCTAAAAATAAACATTATTTTATGGAAAAATATTTTGTTTCATCTTTTTTTTATGAAAAACACTACATGATACCTTTTTTAAAGGGTTTTTACCCATTTATTAAAGCATAGTTTAAGATGTTTATTTATATAAATACTTCTTTACTCATTTCTTATAAATTTATCATCAATTGAATTAAATGTTTTATAAATTTTTTATTTATTCAAATATAATCATCCAAAATGATTTAATCCATTTTTTCATATGAATCATTATGATATATCATTTGGTTATGCTGTATAACATGAGTATGTGATACACTTAATTCTCATAGATTTTTATTATCCTTATGATTTATGTATGATTTCATTATATGGAACACATATTCATGTACATATTAGGATGTGATTGGTGGGAAAAAACTTATACAACCCAAAATTCATTGGTTAATTTTTTCATCTCATAAGATATGATGTATTGTGCACATAAAATTAGCCTAGAACATTACTTTACATTATCATGGCAGTGATCCTTGAATTATGATTATGATTTCATGTTTTATACTATTTCCACATTCTCATGATATCATGATATTTTGATATTGTCTTATTTATTCCATGCTTTTATGTGAATATATATATGTTCCTCTACTTTTATGATAACATTTTTTGCCTCTTGACTCATTTGTTATACTTAATGATCATGTTTATTCCCTTACTAGAATTTATAACTCATCCTTTTTTTATGAATGTACCCATGACATCCTATACAATAATATAATTTCAAATATATTTATGAGGATATTATGGATATTGAAATGAATATGTTGTGGTTTATATTTATGTTGATTTATTATGCATAAAATATCCTAAATATACTAGGCCTATAGGTTTCTAGTTTTTTAAAGATTTCTATATTGAAAACCATGTAATGATATTTTTATGAGACTCGAGTTTCTATAACTAGTATCAAAGAAATCCATAATTATTATTGGGTATTAGGTTATAGAAACTAATAGTAAATATACCATGAATAAACAATATTGAAACCTTTGAATTCATAAGTTTGAATATAAATTTCATTTATGAGTTATTTCTTCTAGGTTCATAGTTTTCCATTTATATTCTTATAATTTTAGTATTCTCATCCTTAATTTTCTAATATTTTAGTTCATGGATGGAAATAGGAGGAATATACCAAAAACTAATGTGATGGTAAGTGTAACGATTTCCCAAAAAATATTCCTAATATGATGGGAATGAGAGTCGATAACTTCTTGGAAGAACCTACTCAACTAACACAAGTTATGAATAATAACATGAATTATGTGGAAATAACTATATCCAACAATAGATAACAAGTTTTTATTGAGTAATTTATGAAACAAAGGACTAAAATTTTTAGTGGTTTTTTGGATCCCCTAATCATAAAACAGTGGATTAATTCCCTTGAGAATATATTATTCTTGTATTAATGATCTGAGAAAGAGAAAGTCATACAATATGATTATCATTTAGAAGGAGAAGAAGACCAATGGTGGATACTAATCAAGAATACAAAACCTAAGGAAGAGACTGAATGAATGATGCAGAAAGAATTCATGAAAATATTTTTTAGTAAATATTTTCTTCAAAATATCCATCTTAAAATAGAAAGGGATTTCTTTGGACTCACGAAAATGGAGTAAGAATCAATCAGTTCTTATAAAGAAAAATTTACAAGGATTGAATGGTATACCTATGGATTTATCATTGAACTTGAAATAAATTATTACCTCTTTTTTAGTGGACTAAAGTTGATCCTTAAAAAATATTAATTTTAAAGAAATGAATAAATAGTACAATGTTCCCATAAAGTTGAGATGAATATTATTTATTCTCAATAGTCTTGTGGGGATGAAGATAAAAAGATAATAATGAAGTTTAATTCTAGAGGATTGATGGATAAATATCATAGAGTAAAGAACATAAAACTTCCCACATGTCATAAGTGTGGAAAGAAGCATATGTTAAACTACCTAAATAGAACAAGGATATGTTTTATGTGTGGAAAATAGGGGCATCAAGATAATGAATTTCAAAGGTAGATGAAAAATCCAACAAATATTATGGAAGAAAAGAAGGTTCCAATCAATCCTTTAATTATTATATGATTTTTCAACTAAAAGTAACATAGTATCTATGAAATTCGGTGCACTAAAACAAAGGGTGTTCAGGAGAAATCAATTCAAATAACCACCTAATCTATTGGAGAATGGGAAATCTTATTCCTTGACCACCAATGAGGTGGAGGAAGAAAATTATATAATACAAAGTACACTTAATATTCACTCAATAATGGGGAAGGTTTTATTTGATTCATGTTACGCACATTATTTTATACCCTGAAATTTTTACAGAACTAATAAATCATCTCCCCAATATATTAAAATAGAGACATATATGAAAAAACTAGCTATGTAATCATTAAAACCTAATTACTGAACTCTTCTGTAGTTAGTGTTTGTGGGAATATTCTTCTAGTGAATCTTGTAATCCATCCTTTGGTATAATTTGATTCTATAATAGGCATGATTTGGTTCTAATTATATATAGCTCACAAAAACTTCTAGGAAAAGGAAATATCTTTCTATATCTCAAACCATCTTATAATACTATATAAATTCACAAAATATTATGAATCTCCTTTAGAAAATACCACAATGGAGATGATATCTAAGGTGAATATCTTCTTAATCAGAGGAGGAGGAAGGGGTGAAGAGGAAATTGGATGGGTTGTAAGGATTATTACTATTTCCCCTACCAATGGAGACATGATCCTCCAAATGATTGAAATCCAAGGTGATGGAAGATGATACCAAGGTTTGTGGTTCCCCTGATCAGGTAGAGTCTGCAGCCCATGGGGCAGTTCCTCTCAATGGGGTTCTAAATGAATAGAAGTGAGAGAAATCCATGGTTTTAGAGCCTAATTTGGAACTCATCATGCCTTTGAGAGAATAAACAGTGGAGGAGTTTCTAGTGATTAATTCCACACAAGAGGATACTGAAAAAATTATAGGAAGATTGATATGTATGGACACTAATAGTGAGCAATGTTCTTGGATTAAAAAGAAAGACCATATATTGATAAGAGGATTAAATGAAGGGAATATCAATAAAGGTGAATATATGAAAACAAGTTACTATTTGTAATATGACTTTGAAGGCATTTTAAAAGATGATCTAGGTGCTCAGGTATCTTTTATATCCTATAAATTGTTTATGGAGAATGATTCTAGTCGGATTAAACTTTCCTTCAATAATTTCTTGGTTTCTTTTAGTTTTTGTTCTAGTTAAACTATTTGGTTTCTCAATTTTACCTTAAAAAAGTGTTTTTATAATAAAAAAGTTAAATTTCAGTCATATAAAAGTGTTCCTATAGAATAACCCCCATTAAAATAAAATAGATATAGAAACAACTAAAATGAAATCTAGAAAAGGGTTTCATATGCCCAAGTTCTTCACTATGGGGTGAACTAGTCCTATTTGTCAAAAATAAGGATGATTCAATACATCTTTTCATTGATTATCATGAACTCAATAATATTATCATAAAGAATAAGTATCCACTTCCAAAAATTGAAGGCTTGTTTGATCAACCATGAGGGGAACATTACTTCTCTAAAGTGGATCTTCAGTCAAGATAATATTGATTGAAGTCCAAGAAGGAATATATTTCCAAGACTATCTTTGGTACATGGTATAGACACTATAAGTTCATAGTGATTCCATTATGACTCATGAATACTATAATTATCTCCACAGACTTGATGAATATAGTGTTCAGATATTACCATGTTAAATTCATGTTTTTCTCTATAGATGATATTCCCATATACTCTAAAATAAATTAGGACCATTGAGGGAATTTGAATAATGTGATGAAGACTTTTAAAAAGGAGAAATTATATGAAAAGTAAGGTAAATATGATTTTTGGATGATAAAGTAACATTGTTGAGGCATTTTATTATTGGAAAGGGGATATAGATGGATTCTTCAAAGAAAAAGGCAATTGAGGAATGTCCTAGAACAACACTTGTAATAGATATCCATAGTTTCCTCAGATTAGTTGGGTACTATAGATGATTTTTAAGAAAATTATTTGGATTTTAAAGCCCCTATAAATCTAACATGTAAGGGGGCAATGTTTATAAATATTAATGAATATGAAGCTATCTTTAAATAGTTAAAGAAGAGGATAATCACCACATCTGTACTAACACTACACTCAAGTAGATAAGGTTTTATAATACATAATGATTCTTCAAAGAATAGTATGGTTGGTGTACTCATACAAAATGATAAAGTGATAGCCCATGACTATTGAATATCCATGAGTAGAACTACCTAATGCATGGTTTTGAGTTAGATATAGTAATATTAACATTGAATATTTGGAGAAATCACCTATATAAAGATAAGTGTGAAATATATACATATTATAAAATAATCAACTATACATTAACATAGAAGGATATAAACATGTGCCAATGAAGATGGTTAGAGATGATCAAGGATTATGACTACTCAATCCATTACTATCCTTGGAAGGCGAATAAAGAGGAATATTATCTAGGTAGAAATTATCATGAAACCTTATCAATGATGAGGATTAATAAGGATCGAATCTTCTTAGACACATAAAGGATTGAAATGGGATTAAAAAATAAATGAACAATATCCTACCATTCCCAAATGATTACTCAACAATTATTTATGGAGAAGATTAAGGAATCTCAAAGGGAAAATATGGAGATAAAAAAGAATGTGGATACTATAAGGAAGGGGAAAACATTATAGTTCATCATTTATAAATAAGGAGTTATGTTATTTGAGGGATGACTATGAATACCATCAGAGAATGTGATAAAGAAGGATCTATTGAATGATGTCCATATCTCAAAATTATTTATCCACCTAGGGAGTACAATGATGTATAGAGATTTTTGAGAGCACTATTGATGAGATAATATACAGAATTATATTACTGAATATACATCAAATTAATTGGTATGTCAACAAGTGAAGTTTGAAAGTAACAATTACAAGGGTCTGATTCAACAATTACCTATACCTATGTGGAAGTGGGAGAACATCACCATGGATTTTTTCATTAGTCTTATAAATAAATATAAAGGAAATAATGAAATGTGGGTTTTGGTGGGCCATTTATAATGACTAATAACTTCATCACCATTCTATAGGACATACCACTTAGTAAAATTTCAATGTTATACATTAGAGAATTAAAAATGCTACATAGAGAAACACTATCGATTGTATCAGACTGAGATATGTGGTTTACCTCAAATTTATAGAAAAGTCTTTAACATGAATTGAATTTATAGTTAAAAAAATATATCCTATAACCCCCAGACTGATGGAAAATATAAGAGGAACATTCAAACTATAGAATATATGTTCATAGCCTACTCTATAGACTTAAAAGGAGAATGGGATTAATATCTTCCTCTAGTTGAGTTCTAAAACAAAAATAAATTCCACTCAAGAAAATATATGAATTCCTTATGAAGCCATATATGGAAATAAATTTATAAATAAAACATTTTGATAAGAAGTTGGAGAATATAATATATTAGGGGCCAAAATAGATGAAGAATTTTATATAAAGTTAAATCTATTCAACAACACATCAAAGTAGTATATAGTTAGTTGAAGAGTTAAGCTAAAAAACATCAACAAGACCAGATTTTTTAGGTTAGAGATAAAGTGTTCCTTTATATATACCCATAAAAGAGAGTTATGAGGTTTTGGAAGAATTTAAATGTAATGGATATAATTTTGTAATCTTATTCCTTTTAATATTTAAATATACATTTATAGATTTTTCCTCGAATTCGACGTTGTGTTTGGGTGTCAAAGAACCCTTAAATTAATATATTAATAATATTAATATATATTAAATCACTCATGAGCATATTTTTGGTATAAATAGTTTTTGTATTGTTGGGAATCTCAGATGAGAAATTGGAGACCATGGTTGATTAAAAAAATGTGGGTTTTACCCTAGGCACAACATAAAGTTTATCATTGTAGGGTTTCCAATAGAGGAAACCGTTGGAAGTATGTTAAGTAAAATAAATAAAAGCATTTATTTATTTTATTTAATTATCCTAAGAACATAATTCTATATATTAATGTGCTATTATGGAAAATATCCATGGTTATCCACATAAACCTAGGAGAATAGAGAGGAGGAAAAATTCTTCATTGTTGTTGGTAGATCTAGATCGAGGATTGATGATGAATGAGCCAAGGTGAATCATGATATGGACATAGAATGTAGTATAATCATCATATTCAGCACTATTGGATGTTTTCTCCACCAATGATTGATCTAATATCAATGTAGGGAACATTATTTCATGGATTTTCAGCCTCATTTTATTCAAGAAATCATGTATTATTTATCTACTTTTGTTTCCATTGATTTACATTCTATGCATGAGCCCAACAATTTGTTTTTTTTGTTTCACTCTTGATTTCACCCAGGTATCCATATTATGGAATAAATGGATGAGATAAAACTAACTGAAAATATATCTCACTTCATTATTGTGCATTTCCCCCAATTTTCTAAATGTTATTTTCCATTTTCCCATGGGGTCGTGGTTCAACATTGTCGGGTAAGATTCAAGTGTGATCGAACCCCCAGATTCATGGAGGTTGCATTAAAGAAATAAAGATAGGTGTTTTTTAGATGGATCATGATGAAATGTGGGTGTCTAAGACATAGACCATAGGCTGATTTTTGGTTCTTCGTCTATAGAAGTGGTGACGTGGAGGATTATCACATTGATGATGAGCCGCATAGGGATCAGGTGGATGAAATCCATCCACCGACAACGTATTAAGTGTGGTTGACCCTATATACACATCCCTAATGAGATTCTTGGTGAAAATGGCTATGGAAGTGGCATGAATTATATGTGTGAAATTTTACTTGGTTTCTAGAATATCTATAAATACACCGTGTTTAGTCCCCTTGTTGCGGTAACTAGGGGTTCAGGAAAAGGTAAATATCATATACAGTGTATGACCCATACATACTATGTGACCCTGTACTAGTAGTTCAACATGCACCCTAGAGGTACACAAACATGGAAACATCCAGTGCACATGGTAATGAAATGTATGAAACACTAAGTCTCTATAAAACAAAACTTTTTTTTAAAGACATACTTATAACCTAGCTGTTAAACTAATTTTTCCACTTCTGTGATTTAAATTTTGAAAATCTGACATACATGCTTGTGATCAGAAAGATGTTTGGAGTCCGATAAGACAAACTTATTTTTTGGTGAATAATAATTAACCCTTATGAATAGTAATGTTACCCTTATTAATAGTAATATGAACCTTATGAATTTTAAATCATCCAAGTAAATAATAACCTTACTAATGAAAGTATAAATAAAATTTTGGCATCTTATAAGTGATAATATGACCATAGTAAAAGTATTGATATTTTTGTAAGTCATAAATAATTAAATAAAATTAATTAAATAATTTAAAATAAAATTTAATTTCCTAAAAGGTGTTCATAAATTAACGATTTCATGTCTTCTAGTTTTAAGATAATTTTATAAGACCTTATGTAATTTTTGAAAGCATTATAAAATTAGTTATAGTTTTAAAATCTGAAATTTTCATGTAAATTATGATTTTAATTAAAAATTAAATTAATAATATTTAGAAAATTATTTTCATAGAATGGATTTCATTTTTGGATTTTAATTATTAAAAATTGGTTGGGGTGAATTTTTTGTATTTTTCTAAAATACATGAATTTTTTATGAATAGTAAAACATGGTAATTTACCGTATATATACGTTATAAGTTAAATGAACTATTCCTAGAATCATCACTAAGGTAAGCACCCTTGTTTAAAACTCACATGAACATATTACTATTTCCAGTCATGGAATCATCACTATTTATTATCTTATAGAAAAAATAATAAACTAATAATTAAAATATTAAGAAAACCCTCCTCTCGTCCACTATAAAAACCACCCACACTCCCCTCTTCTCTTCACTCCATTAAAGCCTTGTGACTTTCCTAAATTCTGATCAAATATAGATCCAAGATCTTCCTCCACTTCTAGAATCCCCTAGTCTCCTTAAAAGACCAAATCCTCTCCCCCTAAGAGGCTCTCAATGAAGATTAACTCAAGAGGTAAATTCCTCTTTTCAATTATTTTACTTTCCTTTAAAGTTCCTTTGTTTTCTTTTCTACCCTTATATCTCCTAATCCAAATTTTATGATAACTCAATTAACTTATATTTACTCGATTTTTTTATGATAATGTAATAAATTATTATCATCTTTTATTTACCCTTCTTTTATACCAGTAGTAAAAACACCATCCGAGGTGTGTTAATTTACCACATTCAAGGACGGTTGGTTATAAATTTATGTTACCATATTCAATTCAGGTAATGAAATTTTTTTTGGTTGAAAAAAACTATTAAATATTTATTTTATCTTATTTTATTCACACATGATGTAAAATAATAATACAAAACAAGTTAATTGTGAGAAAAATCGCCAAATTAATCCAAGCGTATATCATTAATGTTTTATATAATGATTCACCTTCACTAAAAATAACCAAATGAATTTTATAACCATGTAATATTATGTATGTTAAATAATGTCATATAACTTCAATTCTGGACAACCATTCTTATCATACATGTTTATTCGAAAATGAATATAAGTGAACTGATCATTAAAACCAAGGAAGTAAACAGTACGAAACAATGAAATTGAACCTCTTAACTCATCAAAAAAGAAATGGATGAACTTAATAAGGTTATACTAAATCAATAAAATGTAGTGTAGGTTCTGGAATTATTAATTAAGGAACCAAATTTGATTATTTAATTCATTAAGTTCAAGCAAAGAACACCATCAGATTTAAGGTAAGGGATCCTCTTTTTCTCACATTTATTCAAGAATCTCCCCTATGTTATGTCCTTTTATGTATAGTTCCTAATGGTGGGGTATAATTTTTCACCTCCACCATAATTCTCTCATGATTTATAAAATAATATAAACACCTTTATCTCTCATTAATCGCTCCCAAGTATATTTGGTACTATGCCGATATTCCATAAGGGAATCTACTTGAACCTCCAATATTCCTTCTGGTTATTATTACTCTATTTTAACCCAAATAAAATACTATAATATGTTTATTAACATATTATAATTTATGTTTAAATTTAAAAAATCATGTATCAATATCCATTAATCATTCACTTTTAGGGATATACATGCTTTAAGTGATTACCTCCTCAAAACTTTCCGATAAGCAAACCCGTTTTAAGGGAAATTCCCGAATTCTTACCCAATTTCAAGTACACTATAATATTTATTTTTAAGAACCCATTATATTTATAAAACAAATACTTTTTTCATGAAAACACACTTGTTTTACTTCTGGTTTTATATAAAAGATTATTCCATTTTCTGTTTTAAATGATCTTTGATATTTTCATTAGACTGCACTAAAATGTTTTAATTTTAAAGTTTCTTAAAAACTATTTTACATGTTATCACTTAAACTTGGTATAAATTATTATGATATATGAATATTATTCTTATTAATCCACATTCTTGATATAATTTTCTTTTTTCATGTACACTTGTATCATACTCCCATTAAATTATGCTTTATTGCTTAATTATGATACCCATTTCTTTCTATGGGTTTCCTTATATTTATGTATGATTGATTATGTATAATTATATATGTGGAAGTAATATTCATGAATATTTTATAATAGGTGTTCTCAGATAGTAATTAAATTCATTGGGTAAATTTGAGTCTCATGAGATGTTATGTGCAATGGTCTTGGCGGTTAGCCTTGACTCGTGCTACCATGTGAAATGATCTTGGTGGTTAAAATTGACTTGTGCTCCTCTATGTTAAAAAATACTTGACTCATGCTAAATCCATGTTTTATGTTACTGCCACATTACTATGAATTAATGTTTATAAGACCCCATATTTATATGTTATGATCTCATATGTTCCATGCCTTTTTATATCATTATGTTATGTCTTCTAACCCATGTGCTAAGATTTATTTCTCATTTTTATTCCCTTTATGGGATTTTTATCTCATCCCTTTGTTCATGTTATCCCCAAGTTATCCTACGAAGATGTATGATCACAATGGAAGTTAATATCTCAATATGATGATTAAATAAATAAATGTTTTATGTTTTCAATTTTATGTACCTAGTCTTCAAAGACACAAGACTTCACAATCCTTGGATTGTATTTTCGATGTATAATTATGCATAAAATCATATAATGTTATGTATAATAGGATAGTGTCTCTATAGTTGGTATCATAGGATGGTCTAGTTATTTTTGGAGGTTAGGAATATAGAAATTTAGTAAGAACCTTAGGGATGAGAGTAAGTATAAGAAATCATCCCTAAATTTCGGTAAGTATAAAGTATGTGGTTTATCTAGAAAATACATCTTTTCTGGATATAAAATGGTAGAGGTGGCTCTAGAATAGATGTATCTATGGGTAAAACCCAAAAATAACACTTTGATCCAGACTCGAACAAGAACAGGTGCACAACAATGAGACTTGTTTCACTCTTCTTTTGACACTCCCAGAGGATATGCTTTGGTAAATTCATGAGTTTAGTATAAAGCATTATTTAGGGAAAAAAAATTCCATAAGAATATAAGTTAAGATATAGATCAAGGATAACCTAGATTTAAACCTAGGGAATAACATGTTATGATATACCTTTCCTTTAAAACTTTATCCTTTTATATTTAAAGTTTCCTTTTTAGGATTATTAGCTAAGTAATCAAACCATCAACTAGTTTCACCATAGTATTTAAAATAAAATTTTGAGGTAGAAATTTCATAAGGGGGAAGAATGTAACAACCTAAGGATTTACAAATAAATTTAATTAAATGCATGAAATACTAAGTCTCTGTAAAACAACACTTTATTTTAAGAAGATCTTTATAACCTAGCTATTAAACTAAATATTTCCACTATTGTGATTTGTATTTAGAAAATATAACACACACTGTTGCGATCAGTAAGATGTTTGGAGTCCAATAAGACAAACTTAATTTTTGGTGAATAGTAATTAACCCTTATGAATAGTAATGTTACCCTTATGAATAGTAATATGAACTTTATTAATAGTAAATCGTTCAAGTAAATAGTAACCTTACCAATGAAAGTATAAATAAAATTTTGGTATCTTATAAGTGATAATATGACCATAGTAAAAGTATTGATATTTTTGTAAGTCATAAATAATTAATTACAATTAATTAATTAATTGAAAAGAAAATTTATTTTCCTAAAAGGTATTAATATATTAACAATTTTATGTATTTTTGGTTTTAAGATAATTTTATAAGACCTTATGTAATTTTTGAAAGCATTATAAAATTATTTATAGTTTTAAAATCTGTATTTTTCATGTAAATTATGATTTTAATTAAAAATTAAATTAATCATATTTAGAAAATTATTTTCATAAAATGGATTTAATTTTTGGATTCGACATATTGAAAAATGTTTGGGGTGAATTTTTTGGATTTTTCTAAAATACATGAATTTTTGATGAATAGTAAAATACAATAATTTACTGTATATATACGTTATAAGTTAAATGAACTTTTCCTAGAATCATCATTATGGTAATCACCCTTGGTTCAAACTCACATGAACATATTACTTTTCTTGGTCATGGTATCATCACTATTTCTTGTCTTATGGAAAAAATAATAATCTAATAATTAAAATATTAAGAAAACCCTCCTCCCCTCCACTATAAAAACCATCCACACTCCTCTCTTATTATGATATATTCATATTATACCTTATAAATTTCTATCCTTGATCTATTTTTTCATGGAAACTTGTATGATACACCTTATAAATTATGCTTTATGGCTTGATTATGGTACCCATTTCTTTCCATGAGTTTTCTTATGTTTATGTATGATTGATTATGTATGATTATATATGTGGTAAACATATTCATGAACATGTTATGATGGTTTCATCCAAATAACACTCCAATGAATTGGGTAAAGTTGAGTCTCATGAGAGGTTATGTGCAACAGTCTTGGAAGTTAGACCTGACTCGTGCTATCATGTGAAACGATCTTGGTGGTTATCCTTGACTTGTGCTCCTTTATGTGAAATGAACCTTGAATCATGCTAAAGCCATGTTTTATGTTTCTTCCACATTACTATGAATTCATGCTTATAATACCCCATGTTTATGTGTTATGATTCCATATGTTCTATGCCTTTTTATATCATTATGTTATGCCTTCTAACCCATGTGATAAAGCTTTATTTCTCATGTTTATTCCCTTGTTGGTATTTTTAGCTCATTCTTTTGTTCATGTTATCCCCAAGTTATAATATGAAGAAGTGGACCTTGTTGATCCAAAAGTGGCATTTTGTGAGCTTTTCAAAAAGCTGGTGATCTGTTCGTGTATTCAGTATGATCTCAAGATGTTGGGAATGGTCATTTCAGGTGAGAGAATAACTAAGATGTCATCCATAAAGACTAACATGAATGAATCTAGATATGGGTGGAAAAGTCGATTGATCAGATCCATGAAAATAGTGGTCATGTTCATGGGACCAAATGACATTACCAGGTATTCATAAAGATTATAACTACACTATAAGGTTGTATCAAGAATTCATGAAGGCTTGAAACACACCTGATGATAGCCTGAAACCTCAAATAAATCTTTGAAAACACCCCAGTCCTTAAAAATGATCGAAGAGGTCTTCTATTCAAGGCAGTGGATATCGATTCTCAACTGTGAGTTGGTTCAACAGTTGGTAATCAATGCAAATCATGAGAGTACCGTCTTCCTTCTTGAAAAAAAGGACCAGTGAGCCACATGGTGAGGTACTTTTTCATATAAAACGTTTAACTTCCCGGTCTTCAAACTTATTTTTGAGCTCCAAAATCTCCATAGGTGCCATATTATAAGGAGGAATGAAAACTGGTGCCACTCCGGGCACTAAGTCAATGGTGAATTCAACATCTCTCACTAAAGGTATCCTAGAAAATTCCTTAGGGAAGACATCCCTAAAATGATCCACCATAGGAGGGAAATTGGTAGGCCACACTCCCTTATCATCAAGTAAAAGACTAGTGATTTGAGCTATCACTCTTCCCATCCTATAATGCTCAGGTCCTTCTTGATCTTCATAGACATCCCATTCTCCCTTGTAAATATGTCTACCATCCTTTGGTGATGTAAACATCACCCTCCAATGTTAACAATCAATATGGGATTGATAGGGAACCAACCGGTCTATCCTAATAATTAAATCAAACCCTATCTTTCCAAGGACAAAAAATATTCCACATGAACATATAAATACCTACCCAAGGGGACACTCCTTAAACTGATGAACACCCTCTGATTGGATACCCAACGGGTTATATAGTGTTATAATTCCATAGAAGTATTGTATCTTGAGACCTAGGATCTTCATAATTGTTGTAGAAATAAAAGAGTGAGATGAAACTATATAAAACAATAAATAAACTAAAGTAGATTCTACTAGAATAATACCTAAAAAAGTAGAAGGTATAACACTCTGCTCCTATAGAATAGTTTTCAATGCATGTAAATGGACTGTAGTGCAGACCTGAGTTGCAACCTAACCGCCCTGAGTAGGCCCATTCTACTAGCATTGTGAATCCTAAGTCTGATTCTCTCTACCTTGACTTCCTCCTTGGACTGAGTGGCAAGTGGTGTTCCATTTTTCTGCCTGACGAGGTACTATTGTCCCCTTTCTAGAAAGTCGGGTCAGTGTAGATCCTCTTTCACAAGGAACTGGTGGAAAGGTCCCACATAAGTACTAAATATTACCCATCCTGCTGTAGCCTCTGCACTCAATTGGATCTCGCATACACTACAGTATCATGTTTCCCAATTTCCCACACTAGTGACATAAAAAAACTATCGGTACAAGTTGTATGTCTACCACTTCCCCCACAAGCAACCCTAAAGTAATCATTCTTTACACTAGAACAACCATTGCCTAATTTGGGTGCTGAACCACCCTATCTCACACTTTCGGATTCCCTAAAATTCTATTCAGTAATGAGGGCTTGGTTAACTACCTTAGAAATAGTGGTCAACCAGAAAACATTAACCTATAATTGGATGGAATATACTAGACCAACCTCAAATTTTGTTATGTTCGTGAGTTCATAATCAAATAGAGTCAGTGAGAATTGTTGAATATCACTAAAACATGAATAATATTCCATTATAGAAATATCTCTCTACTTAAAGTTCATGAACTCTCTATCTTGGTTAATTAGGAATATATATAGAAAGAAATAATCATAAAGAACCATATGGAATTACCTCCATATCATATCCCAATGTCGTACTGCTTGGGTAATGAAATCCCACCATATATTAGTATAACCACATAACATATAAGCTAAGATCTTGATCCTCCTCTCTAGATATGTCTCCAGATGCTCGAAGATCGATAACATGGCCTCCAACCCTGACTCAGCAGCCTAAGGAATTCCATCCCCTAAGAAGACGATAGGATTTTGATTCTATAATTACCATGTCAACTCTTCCATAGTTGTGGAAGGTTGAGTAACTCCTTACATAGATTGAATCACATGATGGAAACACTCTTGAAATTGGGTGTTAGTGCCCAATATAGGAATAACTGGTGGTTCCATAGGTGGTACTATGGGAGGTGACATTGGATGCTCAAGGACCACCACCTCTGGATCATGGTCTCCACCGCCTTCCTGGCATACGACTTGAGAACATCATAGAGGCATGATTCTACAATTCCAAATTCATGCCTTATAAGATAATTCAACAGAAAAAAGATAAAAAATATATAATACGGAAAGTACATATCATTCCTATAGAAAAAGGTCACACCTCTCTACCTGCTCCAAAATCCAGGTCTAGGTGATAAGGGGAAGACCATAATAGGACTTAAGGATCATAAGAGACACTCCCAACTACCCACTACTAGGGTAGGGTTTAGGTCTAGGTCTCATATCACATGACTAAGGTCCTAGTATATAGAGTGTCAATTGCAAGTTATAGGGTAAAAAGACCTTTAATTTTCAATTAAAATCCCTATTTAACGGTAACAATTTTTTTTAAAAGTTTAGTTTCATTTAAGTTTTTACTCCATTATATATATATATCACATTCTATTTATATGTTTCACCGTTCCAAATTTATAAAATTCATACTACTTATAAATTGAAATTGGCACATCATGTAACTGCAACCCGACCCTTACATATGGTAGTAGGATGTAATATGTCATATATAATGATTTGATTAAATAAAATACCATCCCCAATGTGTATAAGTACATTCTTCATAAATTATAATTGGAAATCATTTAATCAAATCAACTAATGTCATTTTGGTCTATGGAACCAGTAGGTCCAGAACCCTCGACATAGAATAATTAGTCAATTAAGATGTCATCATCAATCTATGTGAAAAAAAACCATTTAGATCGATACAGAAACATTAATTAATCCAATTATGTTATCCTTTCAATAAACATTAGCACATTTACATATATAATAATCCATTCACTAACTATATGCAATAAGAAATGCATGCAGAAAGTAAACATCGCATGGAAAATTCATGGCACATAAGTACTAAAGTTCCTATGATGATGCATGAGATGATAATTACTTACCATTATAGGAAAAGGGAAAAACTCCATTATAATAATAACAATATAAATAATAATAATATCACAAAACAAGTGCATCACCCATCGATGAAATCAGTACAATAGTAATAGGAAAAAATGAGAATAAAAATAACCCATCCCAGGTAATTTGGATTTCCACTGTATGTGGGTATGTGTCACAACCCGACCTAACAGGGCTTGAGCCGCAACTAACCCAATCCTACCTCCATAGGCTAGGGGTTGTAAACTAGCACTGAAAGGAATATCTAACATGGGTAGGCTTTTACCTAATGTACATGTACACACACACACTCAACCATCTCAATGCATAAGTGCAGAGGAATAATAATAAAAATATGCAACAACTAGAATATAAACCAAACATGAAAAATCCCTAGGGTATACAAGAGCATTACAATACAATACCAAAATTACAGGGGAAAAATACATGCCCAACTAGAGAGATGTCACAACCTAACAAAATTGGAAAGTAAAAGTTCTAAGAGATCCTAGATCTTGAATCTCCAAGATTCAACCACCATACACAGTGTTGGGAAAAAATCTATCAAGGTAACATTACAACATTTTTGGGTTGGTTGTGCTTGTTGACAATGAAAGTTTCTATGGTGAATTTATGAGTTCCACATATGTTGTTAAAAATACATGTTGACAAGAAATTATGACAAAGGAATGGATGATGTGGAGGCGGTACAAAAGAACAGATACAAGGTGGTTCCATTTTCTAGTGTTTGCTAAATTTTTGGGGTACAAAATCTGGGATTTTTCAAGCATTGTGAAAATTGGATCTCCTTGAAGATCTCATCAAAATATGTAAAAGGAATGAGTTTCGCAAATATGGGCTTTATGAAGTGGATTTCGAAAATACATGAAGAAATTTGATGGTGTTCTTCACGATTACGACGAGCTTTGCTAATGGTAGAGATGAAGAGAATTATGAGGGATTTTTGTGACGATGACGCAAAGGAAATTATGGTATATGCTGTGATTAAGATGAGCTCCACAATCTAAAAATTGTCGTGGTGATTCATGATATAGAGATAATTTCAATGGAAATTTTGGAGTTTTGCATTTTGAGTTGACGTGGCACTGCCTTCGAGCAATAGGTTCTCGAGTTAGTGGAGCCACCTATAAATAAGTCTCGACCCCGTCAAAAGAAGTAGAGAGTTTTACAAGAAAATTTTGTTTCTATCAAATCAGGAAGGAGGTTTGTGGAGGCAGTGAGATTTAAGAAAGACAGGAGCTTCAGGGAGGCTAATCTAGCTCCACAAGAGAGGTGTGTTTTGCGTTGGCTCAGTGAGCTTCATGAAGGAAGTCGCTTTGCGATGTCTTGAGCTCTTCGACAACCTATGCTTTGAGAAGGATTTCTATTTGTGAAGGATTTAGTTCTACAAAGAAGTTTGATCCGCAAAGGAGAAATCTCTGCAAAGGTTTGTGCTTTGCAAAGAGGCAGGGACTTCACGAAGGCTTGTTTGAGCTTTGCAGAATTGGGAGCTTTGTGAAGTAGGGAGCTCTGCAAAGGTATTTCAAAAGGTTGTTGCCCAGTGATCAGTGGAAAAGTGGTATTCATCAGTGGATGAAATTTGGACTTCAATAGAGTATATACATATAGTGGAGGATTCATTCATTAGTGATAATGAGTGAACCTACAAGTCTATAAAATGTGAGTGGATCCTTTCTAAGTGCAGTGAGCAGAGGAAGAGGAAGAAGGTTTTCCTTTCTACTAGCAGTGAGCTAGAGAGAGAGAAATAATGAGTGACCCTTGAGAAATTGTGAGCTGACCCTAAACATTTTAAAGGTAGTGAGCCTGCGATTATATGTGATTTAGCTTGAAAATTATTGGTAGTGAGCTTTAGTGAATTTGGTATAGCGGCACATGGTCATTTTATGCTCCTTGGACGTAGCCTAGTGAGGGTGAACCAAATAAAATCTCTGTGTCTGCCTGCTTTCTTCCTTGAATTACATCCAAAGCATCATCATCAAATAAATAAGAAATTAAGTGATCATAATAAACACCCAAGTGAAAATAAAGTGACCCTTGTGATAAAAAGGTCAAGATCTAGTGGGGCAAGAATAATTTAGAAAAGAATGTCCATACCATGATTCAACCCCCTATCAGGGTATATAGGACCCTATTGGTTCTAACAATTTTTATCAAAGGTAAGTTTTCTTTTATCAGATTTGTTTTCTCTAAATTTTTTAGTCGATTTGTGTGGTTAAAGATTCGTTCTACTCTTATCTTAGTGTGCCATGGCAAAGTGAAGAACTTCAAAGAAGAAGAAGAAGTCTTGTGAAATTCCCCAGTGTGAAAGTGTCAATGGAAAGAGCGTGTTTGAGTTAAAGGAATCATTAAGTGAATAGAGTATTGGTTTGGATGAATCATATAGTGAAAATACTTACTCATTCAATGATGCTGAAGGAATGAGTGAAGAACCTGATATTATAAGTGATGTTGGAACTACGGATGATGAATAAACTCCCAGAAGGAAAAAAGTGGAAGTTGTACATGAAATAAAGTAATTGGATTAGAAGTTGGGAGAAGAGATTAAATCTAAAGATATCTATACCCAAGTAATGGAAATTGAGGTTAACAAGCTAAGAGGATTAAATCAAAGTCTTATTAATGTGGCCACTGATCTGAGGGAGCAAAATTATTCTAAGGCTGATGAACTGAAAAATTTGTCTATAAAGATATAAAATCTCAAAGATGATGCTAAGGGAATGAATATGAACTTAGATGACATTTATAATCTAAAAGACAGAAATTATGATCTTGCTACACATCTATTTGAATTAGTTAAGAATAATCAAAGGCTACAACAATAGAATGCATCTATCTCTAATTCTGTTGCTCAAGAAAAATTTAAAATAAAGGATAAAAGTGATATGGTAGATAAGATCACACGAGAACAAGAAGATGAGATGAGTAGTGGAAAGAATATCAGAAGATAACTCAATTATCATCTTGAATCAAGAGATAATAATATTCCACAACTAGAGGAAGATATAGAGTTAGTCAAGAAATAAATGGAGAAATATAATTCCAAAGAGAAGCCCAAGTTGAAGGATGCCTTATACTTAATATTTGATTATCCTTTGGTAATTGATAATGAAATGAAAGACAAATATGCTACTTCATAGGAGAAGCATGGAAGGATTGTATCATCCCAAAGGCCATCCATTTTGGGAAAATATAGAATTGGTTATTATGATCCCACTCTTATGCATGATATGAAAAGAGTAGTGAAAATATCTAGAGATATGAAAAACCTTATTGGTGTTGGATATAAACCTAAAAAGGATTTTACATGAAGCAATGATAGCATGTTATATTTTTGTGGGATTCATGGTCATACATTAAGCTTATATTCGGAGGCTCTGAAATATATTTTAGGATATGAAAATAGAAACTTTACTAAATCTGAGAATAAGAAGATGACAAACAGAGAGATTCCTACTCAGAGAAGGAATCATGGGAAGTGGCATATTGGTGGAACATAAAAGATGGAAATGTGTACCAGTGGGATTAAACCACAAATTGTGAGAAAGGAAAAGCCTATAGAATCTACATATCAGAAAAAGACTCATCATCTGGGTGATGAATTCTTATTCATATGGCCAGAGCAGTTGAAGTTGTCTAGGCAGCTAGAAGAAGCATGGAAGGAGTGTGATGATCTGTAAGAAAGAATCAAAGGGTTAAGCCATCAAGATCAACTACAATCCTCACCTTGAGGATTCTAGAAGATTACCTCTCCCTATGTCTATAAATATTATTAACTTTTGTGTAGGTGTTTCAGGTTCAATGGGAGATACGATCCAAGGGGAAGTGGCATCAAAATATGAAAAGTAGTGATGTGTTGTGATATGAAATGTCAACTGATTCAAATCTATTAACATATATGAAGAAGTAATTTGGAAGAATTCTATGAAAGGAGTTAATGTTATATTGCTGCATGAGATAGGAGAAGGAGAATGATTTTGGGCCAAAACATTGGTCTCAACAACAGGAATAGTTACACATCATAGGGAGAGATCTCTATCTCCTAATCAAATTAAAAAGACTTAGGGGAGGTAAAAGTGACAAATGTTGATTTAGAAGAAGATATAAATTATGAAAAAGAATAATTAAAGTCTATATATGTGAAGAATCCATAGATTCGAGCTGAAATTGACATTAAAAATATCATTGGTGATCAGTCAGCTCCAGTTTAGACAAGAATAATGAAATCACTACAGCAGACATATTTCCTATCTCATGCAGAGCCTAAATGTTTCTATGATGTAGCTAAAGATGAAATATGGGTTTATTCTAGGAATGAATATCTAGATAAGATTAAGAAGAATCAGACGTGGGAGATTGTTTCGAGGCCAACAGATAAGAATGTCATCGAGACTAAATGGGTCTATCGCAATAATATGAATGAATATGGAATAGTGATTCGAAACAAAGAATGACTAGTGTGAAAAGGATACTCCCAGATATAGGGAATAGATTTTGATGAGACATTTTCACTGGTTTCAAGGATGGAGACAATTTGATTATTCCTAGCCATTGTAGTGCAACAAAAATTGAAAGTGTTCCAGATGGATTTCAAATTTGTATTCTTGAATGGGGTTCTAGAGGAAGAAGTGTATATCGAGTATCTAGATGGTTTTCTCATTCATGAGGATGAGAACAAGGTTATTCGGCTGAAGAAGGCATTATATGGGCTGAAATAAGCACTAATATCATGGTACTCGAGGCTTGATCAGTGTTTGAAGAAGCTTGGTTTCCAGTGTGGTGTAGTTGATTAAAATCTCTATTTCAACAATGATAGTAATAAAAGGATTATGGTGCAAGTTTATGTTGATGAAATGATATTTGGCGGATCAGATAAATCTCAGTGCTGATAGTTTTCTGAATTCATGAAAAGCGAGTTCGAAATGTCAATGATTGGAGACCTGACATTTTCCTTGGTTTTCAAGTTTCACAAGGAAGAAATGGAACTTTAATTTCACAATCCAAATATTCCAAGGAGGTTATGAGAATATTTGGAATGGAAAATTACAAAGATATGAAGACTCCAGTTGCTACCCAGATGAAATTATCAAAAGATGATAATGTCAAGGCAGTTAATATCACAGAATACAGGTAGATTATTAGGAGTTTACTGTACCTGACAGCGACGAGACCAGATGTTTTTTTCTCTGCATTCCAAGTTGCATTATATCAAAGCAATCTCGAGGAAATCCACATAATTGTAGTGAAAAATAATACTTTGGTATATTAAAGAAACTATGGATTTCAATTTGATTTATAATGACAAATCTCAATAAGATTTGTTGGGATATAAAGATGCAGATTTGGTTGGTTCAGCAAATGATAGAAAATCAATATCAGGAGGTGCTTTCCATCTTTGTGGATTTTGTATTTCTTGGATAAGAAATAATAAATACTACATTTCATTTATCACTATAGAATCTGAGTATATTGCGGCCAATAAAGCATGAAAACCGTTATTGTGGATAAAGCAGGAGCTTGATGACATGGTAATTAAAGTAAAGTCTCCAATTAGAATCCAGTGAGATAACTCAAGTGCTATAAATCTCAGCAAAAATCCATTACATCACTCAAGGATGATGAAGATTGAGATAAAGTATCATTTTATCAAGGAGAAGTTTGAGTAGAGAATCATGAAGTTGGAGTATGTTCCTACAGAACTACTGGTTGCAGACATTCTGACATAGGCCTTATCCAAGGAAGCTTTTGAGAGGCATGAACTGGCTCTGGGAGTTTAGTCGACTCCCCGCACTTAAAAAAGTGTGGATGTGGGAACCTTCCTTCTCCTTAAGGCATGGTGTGGTTTTTTCTCTAATGTGATACTCTATGTTCTTTAAAATGTTTTAGACCACAAAGGAGTAACCTTTGGGTTCGTTGACAAAGGGGGAGAAATAATGACTTCTAAAGGGAGAGAAACTGTGGCTAAGGAAGGGAGAAAATATCTTAGTTAAATACACAGGGAGAAACTGATAGGTGAAGCAGTGAGATAGGTGGAGAGTAATGAGATAGTGGGAGAGTTTTAATTCTGATGATGCATGAAGTGTTCAATCAATGATTAGATATCACGACAGATGAGGTTCGTGATGAAGGCAGTTTATTGGTATCAGTATGGTATCAATGATTGGTGTTAGAAATGAAGTGATTCATTGATGAACTTTTCATACTACTCTTGTTTCTCATATAGATCATTTCTCATGTGGGCTTAGAGTATGTGGTGAGTAAATCTTTGGTCGCTATCTGAATTTCAAGAGGCGAAGGATGTTAGATGATGGAAGGAGCTTCAGAGAGGTATCAAAATGTATAAAATCATTATGAGAGGAGTTGTCAACAAATCCAAAGGGGGATATTGTTGGAAAAAAATCACTCAAGGTAACATTGAATCATTTTTGGATTGGTTGTGTTTGTTGAAAATTTAGGTTTCCATGGTGAATTTTTGAGTTCTAGAGATGTTGCTGAAAATCCATGTTGGCAAAGAATGATGAAAAAGTAATGGATAATCTAGAGGAGGTACAAAAGAACAGATACAAGGCATGAATTTCACAAATATGGGATTCATGAAGTGGATTTTGTGAAGACATGAATAAAGCTGACGATATTCTTCACGATTAAGACAATATTTGTGAATGATAGAGATAAAGGGAATTGCGAGGGATCTTTACGATGGTGGTGAAAAGAAAATGACAGAACACTCTGTGATTATGATGAGCTCCACAATCCAAAAATTTCTGGGGTGCTTCACGATATAGAGATAATTTCGGAGGAAATTTCAGAGCTTTGAGTTTTGAGCTGATAGAGAAGGGGATATCCATCTCATAACCCAGCCTAGGAAAGAATGCCATCAGTTATAGAAGTCCATCAATGATGCCCAATATCACATACATTTTCCCAATAAAAAACATCCATTTCAAGACACAACTTGAAACTATGACACAAAGTCGATGGGAAAAAATATCTAAGTAGAGGACCCATGACTTGGTATAACAAGAGGGTTCCACTCACTAAAAATATAGAGGATGCATGCCCTTTCTGATAAGAGGGAACCACTCAAGTAGTTTGTAGAGGAACCATGACTATCCTAACTAGAGGGTGACACTCTAGTAGTTTGTAGAGGAACCATGCACATACCAGCTAGAGGGTTCCAATATAGTATTTGGGGGACCCATGCTTTGATACTGTAGTAGGTTGACACTCAGATAGAAGATAAAGGATGCATTCCTAGCTCAACTAGAGGGTTCTACTCTCATATATAGTTGAGGACCCATACCTTGTCTCTGTAGAAGGGTTCCACCCAATGGATAGGTAGAGGACTCACGCCCTATCCTAATTGGAGGGTGAAACTTTTAAAGTTTATAGAGGACCCATGCCTTGTACCAAGGGAGGGATTCACTCTATATATAAGTAGAGGACTCGTGGCCAACCCAGCTGAAGGGTGCCACTCTAAAGCCCATGGTGATCTTGCCTGATCACGACCATCATCTAGAATCACCTAAATAAGATTCACACCCAGAAAATCTTGCATAATATCTAAAAAGATACTATGAGGGACACCATCTCATTATACATGAAAAAACACTTAGGATAGGTTACTCATGGTCTAATATCCAATTCCAAACAAATGATACATGAGAGGTTTAAGCTTATTCAAAAGGAAGTAAGGGGTACATGGCGTGTGAGGGGAACCACATGATAAGTGGACCCACTCTATCACATGGTTGTATCCCTGTAGGTACATGGATTTATTCACATGTAACCATACATGAAATTTAGAGGGTCTAAATGGTGTGTCCGAGCCACTTGAGATCCTGCCCGTGCTCTCTGGTTGTGTCCATATACTTTCCCTATGTCCGTGTACTTCCAAAGTACATGCTGAGTTTCCTGAACATTTTTCAAATGATGGGTGGGGGTCCTACATGGCATGTGATAATTATCTCCCCCAAAACCCTAGCCTCCATATCTAGGGACCTACATGCCATTTGTTATTTGGACTATACGACGTGTAGTCAGGTTTTTTCCAGAAATTTAGATACGGTATATGTGATCCATATATGGTATCTTTTCCTTCATATACATTGTTTGAAAACTTGAAATTGGTGGATCTATATCCCAACCAATAATTCTAGTCCTCTGGTGGCTGAAAATCAAATTCTGATTCTTCTCCTGTGAACCTGTATGCATCGCCGCACCTTTGCTTGTCTCCCAACACTGCCATTGGTCTCAGATCTCAAATCCAAAAAATAAAACACCCATTATACCATGATTCATTCCTAAATCTATCCTTGATATCTGATCCCTTTATCATATGTGAAACCATTGTGAATCTGGGGGTCTAATTAGGTTCGGTCTCACCTGACAATGTCGAATCACAACTCCGTGATCCAACGATAAAAAATGAAAAGAATTTTTGGGATAAAGGGAAAAGAAAACGGGTTTAACAATCATTATCCAAGAATTATTTTCCAATGAATACAATTTGGAGATTTTAGGTTAGAAAAAACTTGAATAAACAATTAATTTCAATACATGAATGCATAAAATTGTTAACAATTGATGTAGATCAAAGAAATAAATTGACAATTCTCAATAATTTAATCAAATGTGGTGAATCCAAAAATAAATATCCCAACCTAGATATTGGATCTTTCTTCATTGAATAACATGCTCTCCAAAGATTGAGAGGGTTTATTACGTTTGTTGTACCTCAATCTGCTTAGATCTGGAGTTCCATTGTCGTATGAATTTGATTCACTAATAGAGAGGAGGAAGAATGAATCCTAACAGTCCTAGGTTATGCGGCTAACCCTGGAAAGAATTCCGTAAGGGTGGTTTTATAAACAGAATTTGGTTCATTTTTTTTAATTCAATAAATAAATTTAATTATTTATTTTTATTAAACACACCTTCCAACGACTTCTATATCCGAATTCCCCACCCCAACCAGTTTTTGGACGTGCCTAGGGTAGACATATCATTTCATAATCAATAATTTTCATAGATTCTTGATCCAAGATTTCATTTAAGTGTTATCCTATTTTCTTTAAGAAACTGTATTTTTATAAAATTAAATCTGGGTACATCGGGCCTCAGAATCACACACCATCTCAATTCCTGGATCTAGAAATATATATAGATATATTTCAAATTCTTATAAGGAAAAAATAGGTCTCTACACCATTCCCTCCTTCAACATTTTTACCCCTGAAATGAAAAAACTAAGAAAAAAGATCTGGATATTAAGCATGCATCTGGCTCTCCCACTCCCAGGATCTCCCCTGTATGCTCCTGTGATACCACAATAAGCGAACCAAGGGGGTGGTCCATCCACGCAGGATCTTAAACTTATGATCCTCGATCACCACTAGGTGATCCACAAAATTATCTCCATCCTTGATGTATAGATCACCCCAATCAATATGGTGCATGGGATCATGCAAATATCTCCTCAACTATGACACATGGAAGACATAGTGTACCCACTCCAACTGTGGGGGTAGGTCGAGGTTGTAAGAAACCTCTCCAACCCTTTGTAAGATCCCAAAGAACCCGATGAACCTTGGGAATAACTTTCCTCCCTAGCCAAATCTCCTCAATCCTCACCATGGGGAGACTCTCAGGAAAATGTTGTCTCCCTGCTCAAAATTAAAGGGCCTAAAACTTTGATCTACATTAGATTTATGTATACTTTGGGCTGTCCTCATCCACTCAAGGATGATATGGACCTTCTTCATTATCGCCTGCACCAACTCTGGACCCATAAGAGAGGCCTCACCGATCTCTGTCCAGCACCAGAGTGACCTACATGATCTTCTATACATGGACTCAAAATGTGACATGCTGATAGTATAGTTGTAGATATTATTGTACACAAACTCTACCAAGGTAAAGTGATCCTACCAGCACTAGAAAAAGTTTAACATGAAAGCCATTAACATAATGTCCAACATCTAGATAGTGTGCTTGGTCTGCCCATATTTCTGTGGGTTAAAGGTTGTACTCATCCTTATCTAGGTCCTGAATGACTCCTGTAGGCCTCTCCACAACTGTGATGTGAACCACACATCACAGTTAGAGATAATAGTTGAGGGAACTCTAGGAAGGTGAACAATATCCTGTACGTAAATTTTCCCCAAACTCTCCACAAAACTCTTCTCCCTTATAAAAATGAAGTGTGTTGAATTTTGAGTCAGTTAAATATCACCCAGATGGTTTCATGGCCCCACTATCCATGGTATTCCTATCACAAATTACATGGATATGACATCCCATTTCCACTCTAGGATATCAAAGGGCTACAAAAAACCTATCGGATCCCGGTACTCATATTTCACTTGCTAAAAGGTGTGGAACCAAGAGACAAACTTAGCCACACTTCATCCCATTCTGGACCACCAAAACTACTGCTCAAGGTATTTTTAAATCTTCCACACATAGAGATGTACATCTAGGGGAGAGGTTTGGAACTCTCACATCACCTACTCCCACATCATGTCCATGACCACCATCCATTTGCTGAAAAAGGATAACACAATTTCCTACTTTAGAATATACATCTAGTGAATCTCCTATATTTATATAGTCATGGAAGGCCTCATAGTCGATGTTTACCAACTAGGACTCCCTCACATGATGAAGGAATGGAGGTTTCAACACCATCAAATGTAGAAAAGCTGCACCCTCATGCTCAAATAGTGTTAGCTGTAGGGAAGACAACTGCTTAGAATCCTCCTACACCAAGTGATCTTAAGGCTTCCTACTAAGGTAATATTCTACCACATTTCCTTTACTTAAAGTATATACTATATCAAAGTCACAGTCCTACAGGAACTCCAACCAATTCCACTTTCTCAAGTTCAAGTCTCTCTTTGTAAATATGTAGCTAAAAATCTGATGGTCTCAATAAACCAAGAAGAGATCCCCCAAAAGGCAGTTCCTACAAATCCTTAGGGAGAAGACTAATGCTATCATATCTAAGTTGTGAGTCATATAGTTCTACTCATGATGTCTCAACTACCTCGACCCATATACGATAACTACTTATCACTACATCAACACACAACCAATCCCTGCTCCTAAGGCATCACAATACAATATGTACTCCACATCCTCCTCCAGTAGTCTTAACATAGTAAAACTTGTTATCCTTAGCCTCAAATCCTTCAATGACCTCTGTCACTTCTCAATATTGGGAAAAGGAATCCCTTTTGGCATAAGGGTTGTCAAAGGGGTTGAAATCCTGGAGATGTCTGCAAAAAAACTCCACTAGTACCCCACCAATCCAAGAAAACTCTGCACCTCTGATATTCTCAAGGGTGGATCCCAAGAAATCACTATATCTATCTCTTCCAGGCCCATGTAAAAACCATGCTTAGAAATGACATTTCCCAATAAGCGAACCTCTTGAATCCAGAACTATCACTTTAAGAGATTACCATAAAGTCGATGCTCCTAAAGTAAATCTAGAACTATTCTCAAGTGCTCCACATGCTCCTCCTTTGATGTATAGTAGATGAGTATGTCATAAATGAAGACAACCACAAACTGATCCAAGTAAATTAGTAAAAACTGGATCATCAAATCCATAAAATTGGTGGGGGGATTTTTCACACCAAAGGGAATTACCAAGAACTCATAGTGTCCATAGTGACATCAGAATGCCATATTCAAGATATAATCCTCTTGAACACTAAACTGGAGGTAGATGAACCTAATATCCATCTTCTAGAACCAACTCACTCCTTAAAACTAGCCAAATAAGTCATCAATCCTCAGTAAGGGGTACTTTTTCTTTATGATGGGATAATTCAAGAAATGATACTCTATGAAAAGCTGCAAGACCTCATCTGCCTTTTTCATGAACAACAGCGGTGCTAACCATGGGGACACACTGTTCTTGATGAAACCCTCTCTCAAAGGGCCTCCAACTATAACTGAAGCTCCTGATGTTTGGTAGGATCCATATGATATTCCATAGAAGATATTAGAGCAGTCCTAGGATGCAAATTGATGCAAAAATTTATCTCCTTCCTCGGAGGTGGTCCCGAAATGTCCTTGGAAAAGAGGTCTATAAAATTATCCAAAAATTAAGGAATCTAGATTACTGAAGAGACTGCTTCACCAAGTTACACACTCTCCAACTGATGGGTGATGGGTTGCATCCTCATGATCGCAACAACCACTCTCCCTTCCATGAGATATCTCACCAGTAAAGGAGAATATCGACCCATCAGTTTGAAGGCATCTGACTCATTTGTGGTGATAGTCAATCTGGGCTCGTACCATGGAAAAACAATCCACACCCAAGATGATAACATAGGGTTCCATCGTGATGAACAAAATCTCCCACATGAATTTCTCTCCACCAAGAGATAACTCACACTATCGGTAGATAAAAGATATAGAAGAAGCATTCCCTATAGAAACCTCAAGACAAAGATGTTGGGTTAGCACCTCAACTGGGTGCTCTATCTCTTGTAATAATAGTATAGATATGGGGTAAAGAATCAAACATATTTCTACTAATACTGAGTTAATATTAGAATAAACATAGATCAAACCTCTAATCATCTCGTGTGCTGCTGGGTCGTAAGCCTCCATAGCCTTTAGCTGTCTACGACCCAGACTGCCAGCTCCCTAAGCCTGATGCGGTCCACTTGGTGGTGGTGGTGGAATAATCTCATAGAATCATCCAACACCCATAGCTCTTTTTATGGAGTTATACTTTCTCCTTTGATAACTTCACTTCCATGGGGGCCACCCTTCTCTCACGTGGGAGATCCCAGATCACCACCCTGTCTCTACTACGATGATCTGTCAACTATCTACTTATGATCCTTGACATGTCTAGTTGGGTAGTCACACTCCATGAAACCTTTCCCACCACAATAATAACACTACCCATATCTGGTATGCCCTGGTCCTCTATGTTGTCCCTGAACTTGTGCCCGATCCTGATCTTGGGAATACCTCTTGCACTGAGATCCAGTTGAATGGCATCTACTAGCTGCTATCAATGAATCTTCCCTATGATACACATTGACAACTCCAAACATGTGGAATCCCTTTGACATGAATCTATCAATCACTAGTGCCTTATCCAACACCCCAATATAGGTGGGGATGCACAAGGGCACCACACTGGTATGAATCTATCTATGAAGTACCTGCTCAAACTTGCATGCGCAGAAGTAGCCATCTCAGATCATGTTAAGGGAGTACCACGTAAGGTCAGTGAACCTTACCACAAGCTTAGTCACTATCATCCATCCTTGATGAATCTATATAAGCTCTTGAATCCAAACTAATCGTAATAAGGAGGGGTGGTACTCCTCATGAAACAACTATTGGAAGTCAGTACATGAGAGTGTTGACTCATCGTACATCTGGGTAACAAGAATCTAACAACACACAACTTCTCTATGGACAAGGATAGCTGCTAGTGCAACCACCTGATTTTTTGGTGTTCGGATGAGCCTAAAAACATAGACCACCAACTCTAGACTATCCTTCACTACTTGGGGATATGGATCACTGTGGAAACATAGCCGCCACTGGTGTTATAACTCATAGAGTGTGCTAAGTCTACGAATATCCTCATCATACCCTACTAGTATGATCATCTACTCAACAGGTGGGGGTGATAATACCTATCCACATAGAGAAAGGATCTCGTGGGATGGACCCTAAACTGAGGCCTCATCACTCATTAGATCATCATCACTATCTGAAACTGGTAACCTGGATGACTATCATTGCAGATGCATCCTGAAAATTTAATCAATATGTACCATGGACAGATGAGAATATATATATAAACAATGGAGATATGAATCAATTAGAATAATACAAGACTCAATCCTATATGATACATGTACCATTGATCCCTACGACCAATTTCTTGGTATTCCAAGTTGACAAGTAGGTATGCAAGGTCTTAGAAAATGGATACTTTGGTTTCGACCCCAACACTATATTCTTGGCCTAAAAACCACACTCGAAACACTTTGAAATTATTTCCCTAAATCCCAACCAAATCCTCATAATGGGACTAAACCAAACACCATCCCAAGGATCGAACCACCTTTGATACCAATCTATCCGACCCAAAATGGATCAATTCACAACTACCCCAAGACCGCCTCCATAGGCCAAGGGCTGGTGACTAGATCCAAAAGGCATATTTATCATGGTTAGGCCATTACCTAATGTACCTATACACACTCACACCCAAACATATTAATGTATAAGTGTATAGGAATAATTATAAAAAGATGAAATAATTAGAATATAAACCAAGCATGCAAAACCTATAGGGTGTACAAGAGTAAAAAAGTGAAATACTAAAAGTAAAGGAAAAAATACGATCCAAACTAGAGATATGTCTCAACCTGAAAAAAATGGAATGTAAAAGTGCTTAGGGATCCCATATCTTGAATATCCATGCTCTGATTATCGTATGCGGTCTAGTGTACCTAGTATCTCTAAGCTCCTCTGTAGTCACCATTGACCTTCCAGTCATCTGCATAAGACACGACACATGCGAGATAAGCCCAAGCATGGATGAGTATATACATACCCAGTAGGTTGCCCCGAAAGATAATGGTGGAGGAGTAAGATACACGATAAGAATAGGTAGAAAAATAGATCAACCTAAAGTAAGAGAGTAAAAAAAATCCAACAACATGAACACACACACACACACACACATGATCAAACCAAAAAAAACCCAAACGAGAGAGAAGGGGATCTCCATATCACAACCCATCCTAGGAAAGAGTGTCATCAGTTCTAGAAGTCAATCAATGATGCCCAATATCTCATGCGTCTTCCTAGTAAAAAACATCCAAGTAAATCCACACCTCACCACTATGTCCCATAGTCGAGAGGAAACAATCCATAAGTATAGGACCCATACCCAAGTACAATAGGAGGGTTCCACTTAGTAAAAATCTAGAGGACCCATGCCCTATCTGATAGGAGGGTTCCACTCAATTAGTTGGTAGAGGACTCATTCCCATCCCAAATAGAGGGTTCCACTATAGTAGTCTATATAGGACCCATTACCAACCTAGTTGGAGGGTTCCACTCTAGTAGTCTAGGACATATTCCCTGATACCATGGGAGGGTGCCACTCAGATAGAAGATAAAGGACCCATGCCCAGCCTAGTTAGAGAGTGCCACTCTCATAGTCAAGGACCCATATACCATCTCCACAGGAGGGTTCCACTCAGTGGATAGGCAGAGGAGCCATACCCTATCATAGAAGGAGGGTGCCAATATGATAGTAGATAGAGGACCCATGAATTTTCCTGTAGGAGGGTGCCACTCTATAGATAGGTACAGAACCCATATCTAACCCAATTGGAGGGTGCCACTCTAAATACCCTGGTGATCCTACCTGATCACCGTCATCATTGAGCATCAACTAAATAATCATAATATCTATAACATCTCAAATCATATCTCATAATACACTAAATAATCACCATCACATTCTATGTGAAAAAACACTCATGATAGATTACTTGCGGGCTATAATCCGAGTCCAAACAAAGGAGATAGGAGAGGTTGAATTTTATACAAAAGGAAGTAAGGGGTGCATGGAATGTGAGAGGACCCACATGATGTATGGTCCCACTATATCACTTGGTTTTGTACCTATAGGTACATGTCTTAATTCTCATGTAACCATACACAGCCTTTCTGAGCCACCCTGGGTCCTACCCATGCTCTCTGGACACATTCGTGTACTTTTCCCGCGACCCCATACTTTTGGAGTATACACCGAGTCTCTATAACATGTGTCACACAATGTGTTGGGGTCCCACATGGTGTGTTACAATTATCTATACCAAAACCCTAGCCACCATAACTAGGGCCCTATATACCATGTGTGATTCAAACTACACAACTTGTAGTCGAGATTTTTCTCGAAATTTAGATC
The DNA here is from genome assembly GCA_963277665.1 of Viscum album. NCBI lineage: Eukaryota > Viridiplantae > Streptophyta > Magnoliopsida > Santalales > Viscaceae > Viscum > Viscum album. The sequence goes on along the minus strand of OY728131.1, from coordinate 661,345,002 downwards.
TGGTCTCCGTATTCCATATCTAGTATCTTCACCTTGAAATACATCATTTGACCACTAAAAATCAATGGGTCTATATTTCAGCAAGTGATTATGGCTTACTGGTGGCTGGAAATGGAATTCTAACTCTTCCCGTGTAAACTCGTATTCACCACCACACCTCTTCTCGTCTCCCGAGGTCACAATTTATAACACCCCAAAAATTCTAAGCTTAGTTTTATTTTAATAAATGTTTATTTATTGAATTTTTTATAAATTTATGGGTAACTATATTTATCCTTTTATATTGTTTATAGTTTAAATCTATTAATGAATGTTTTAATCTTCTTGGAATTAAGTTATTTCATTTGATAAACATAAGTTTTATAATATAATTTATGAAATAATATTATACGTTACTACATTCAATAAATAAGACTTCTCAGTAATCATATTTGGTTAAAATAATGATGATTCATTACAACGTAGTAGTATAAATCCTCTCTAGACTAAAGACTCAAGAATTTTAAATATAAAAAAACCATTAAGAATATAAGAAGACAAAGTAAAGTAAACATTCCAATTGAGATATTGTAGCTTGCATTGTCTCAATCCATCATTAGTTGGAGACCTCCAAAGATGATGATAATAAAAATAAAAATAAGTAGAAAATCGACATCATGATCTCGAGTTGAGTACTCATATGTGTAGAGTCTAGGTACTAAAACTACTTCTAAGTGATCTATTTATAGAAAAACAAATGTTTTGGAATGTTGGGTTATAACCGTTGGGGTTTTAAACACACTCTATAAAATATTTATTGATATTTTGGTACTTTATCTTAAAATAATAATGATCAAATTGAAATTAAAAAATATAATTAAAATGCAATATACAATAAATAATAATAATAATAATAATAATAATTTTTGATTATATTAAAATGAATTAAATTATACTAAGATAATAATGAAATTAAAATTTATGAATTTAACATATTATTAATCAAAAAAATATTGTGTTATTTTTATTTATTTTATATATATATATATAATCTAATATTCATAAAAAAATATAAATGAAATGATATAATGAAAATAAAAAAAAAGAAGAAAATGAATAAAAAAATAGAAATGAAAACCCAAAATGGGTGTGTCGTATTCGTCGGTAGAACTCGACCCACTGAACCACCATGTAGCTATTGGCCTCACCCCCATTATAAATCACTTCATCATCCAACCTTCACCCTTGAATTTCCTCTCATCTATTGTTGACCATAGATGTCACCACCACAATAGTTGGCCTCTTCAAAGACTGCCACCACAGTAAGCCCTCACCACCACCTCATCCAGTGTCTCCATTGTTCACTACAAATTCTTCTTCCACAAGACATGATAGTCAAACCAAACGGTCACCTATGACCTTCATAATATCATTTTTCTCCTCCTCATGACCGCAAAATTCTATGACTAATCATTTTTCTCACCCACAAGTTGTGCTAAAACTGACAATCCTACCCCGTTGTCTTCATCTACTCCTTTTTCATCCAAGTAATAAACACCCCACGTGAAGCACAACATTATTTAAATTTACCCATTTTTCTAAGATTCTCCTAGAAACTAAATGGGTACCTGTATATAAGTAGTATTCAGAATTGGAATAACTCCTCTTTGGACAACCCACCCCAAAGTCAAAGCCTTTTTCATGGCATCCTATTTTTACCCAGTGGTTCGAACACACCCAATGAGAAGGCCATATCTTCACTTAGTAGAATAACTCACCATTTTTCTATGCAAATTTATTCGGTTCACAGCAAAGTAAGGGGAATAATTTTATTTGATTTAAAATGATATATATTATATTTTCATATTTCATGTATATATATATTTATGAGATAATTTCATGTTATTCAATATATTCAAGTATGATTATACTATCATTCCAAATTTTCATTTTTTTCTAAGTATATAAGTACATATATACATATATATGTATTGTTTATAATTTCATGTTTTCAAACATATATATATATATATTATGCATGTATGATTTTTCACTTCTTCAAGTTCATGTTTTTTGTATTTAAATCTATGATTTTTATATATATATATATCTATATACATGATTTTCATTGAATTTTTATCAACCAAATATATGGAAGTAATCATGAGAATATAACTCATGCGATATAAGTATTTTTCATAGTTTTGTATAAGAAATTTAGGTATGTGATACTTTATTTTCAAGTTCATCCATGCATATATATATACACATATATTTATATGCATATATATATAAATGTATACTAATTCTAAAGTTCAAGTTTTTAATGGTATTACATCATCCTCAAATATTTTAATTAGGAATGAAAGTTGTTTATATCAATGTAAAGGGGTTTTTTCATTATATATAATATATTCCTTTACATCATTACATGTTTCAAAATTAATATATATTTCATTTCAAGGCATGGCATTATCCTACTTAATATTTTTAAATTAAGCAATGAGGAATTTTTTATTTTGAAAATATTAATTTTATCTTTTTTATATGTGTTATATAATTTTTCTCTTAAAGTTATATGTTAAGGGTATATATAATTTTACTTATAACTTTTCACGAGAGTAAAATTATATGTACGCATATATTGTTAATGAGATTATTTTGTAAAAATAGTAATTTTACAATTACTATTACGTACGCCATAATTTTAAAAGCTTATATTTTATGTTCTCAGGATAAGTTATGAGAAAGAAATATTAAACGTCTATTATTTTATATGAATTTGTTTATATATTAATTAATGCGTCGAAAAATAAAATTGTGATTTAGTAAAAAGAGTATTTAATACTTTTATCTAAGCATGAGTTCAATTAAAAGTAATTTTAGTTACATGGATGTTAATTATTTTGTTGACAGACCATGTAAAAGAAAAACAACATGAGATTTGGTAATGCCAAATATTAGAAGCGATTTTCCTAAGAAAATAAATATTTATCTATGCTGATAAATGTGAATGTGTATTCAAATCTTTGTTATGTTTTCAAATAAAAAACCCAGTGGAAAATTTATATATGTAAAGAATGATAAAAAATGGTTTTACAAAAAATGGAACTTAAACATTATAAACAATAAAGAGAAGTGGGGGTGAACCCATTTATAACAGAAGTGGGTGGGCCAAATACAAACTTCAATATTTAGGTATCCCTAATTTTTTGTTTTTAAAATATTTCTTAGTATTTTCTGAAAAACCACTGGTTTATTTTAAATCATTTTCACACGTAAGTATTTTCAAAAGCAATGTAATGTTTTCAAAAGAATAACTATTTTCACAGGCTTTAAATCATTTCCAAAAGCATAAGTATTTTCAAATAGTTTATCTATATGTTTTCAAAAGCATAATTATTTTCAAAGGCATTTTCAAAACCATGTTTTCAAAGTATTTTCCAAAAGAGTTTTTGAAAGGATATTATATTCTATTTTTTTTTAAAATTATGTTTTAAAAATTATGAGTACTTTCAAACAGATTTCTAAATCATTTTTCAAGATCTAAATTTTTAAAAGTATTTTCCAAATCTATTTTCAAAAGTATTTCCAAATCTATTTTCAAAAGTATTTTCAAAAGTGTTTCCAAAATCATTTTTCAAAAGGTATAAGTATTTTTTAAAAAAAATTCACTGTCTTTTCAAAAACCCCTTACTGGGAAACTCTGCTCACCCTATGTTTTTATAAAATGTTTTCAGGTTCATATAGAGCCTTCATGGAGTTTATATCAACAAGGAACTAGTGCTAACAAAGTTTAATCACTGCCTTTTATTTACTGGTTTAACATTGATAATATTTAAAAGTGGTCCTCTTCCTCCAAAACTTAAACTGGAAAAGATCCTTAGTTATAAATGTCTATATATTTTTCTGTTTCTTTTATATAAAAAAATATACAACATTTTTTGTACAAGATACATAATTATGGGTCTGGGGCTCAACACCATTGGTCTCATATCACAAATCCACAAAAGAAAACAACCATTATACCACGATTCATCCCCAATCCATCCTTAGTTTCCGATCCCTCATCTTCTGTGAAACTATTTTGAATCTGGTGGTCTAATCAGGCTCTCTCTTGACCAACAATACTGAAGCGCGACCTTGTGGTATAACAATTAAAAATGTGAAGAATTTGTGGGAGAAAGGTATAAGAACCAGGGATTAATAGTCATTGGACACAAGTTCTTGGACTATGAATCTAGTTGGGAGATTCAGGGTTAGAACACAATTGACTAAAAAATTAATCTCAATACATGGGTGCATATAACTGTCCACAATTGGTGCAGATCAAAGAAGTGGATTGATCATACTCAATAATTTAATGAAATGGTACAAAAGCCAAAAATAACAATCCCTACCAAGAGATTTGATTGTTCACCCTCTATTAATACATTCACTAATGATTGATAGGGGTTATTTTGTTCACTACGTCTCGACCTAGTTCAATCTAGAGTTTTTTCCTCATTTGAATTTGATTCTCCAATAGAGAGGAGGAAAAAGTCCTCTTGATGGTCTCAGGGTTATGCATCTAACCTTGGAAAAAATTCCATAATGGTGGTTTTATAGGATAAATTAGGTTTAAGTGTTTTAAATAAATAAATAAATTTAATTATTTATTTCAATTAAACAAACCTACTAATAGTCGCCATCTCTGAATGCCCCATGCTAACCATTTTTAGGTCATGCCTAGGGTAAATATAATGTTCTGGACTCAACAGTGGTCTCGTATTTTTGATCCAATATTCTTTTTAAGATTTATCTTATTTTATTTAAAAAACTACATGTACAAAATATAAAACATATTTAATATTTTTCTAAAATTAATTTTGGGAACACCGGGCCTTAGAATCGAACATCGTATCAAAGTATGACTCCGAAAATATATGTAGAAGTATTTCAAAGGCTTATAAAAATGGGTCTTTATAGTAAGGTACTTCCTGAAACAAGATCATTTCCAAATTCCATTACTTTTATACTCTCCTACCTAATACCCAAACAATAAGACAAAAGAAAAGAAACTCCTCTGATACCACTTTGTAATGTATTTTCCCGGGAGCCACTGCAACCAAAAATAGAAAAAAAGATTATTTGTGATGGGACCATATAAAAATAGCAATCTTTTATCAGGTCTCATTAAAAATAATCATTTTTTGAAAACGACATCACAAAAGATAGTTTTTTCCACAGGGAGCTTTCCTGTCACAAATAGTTTTTTTTAGATGGGCACTTATTTGCGATGAGTTACTTAACCCATCATAAATAATTATTCATGAAGAGTTTTTCAACCATCACAAATAAGTTTAAAAAATAAAAAAATTAAAAATTAAAAAAATAAAAAAATAAAAAAATAAAAAAATAAAATAAAAAAATAAAAAAATAATTTTTTTTGAAAAATAAAATAAAAAATTGATTTTTTTAAATTGTAATAAAAAAATTGTAAACATATAAAATAATAAAAATGTTTCATAAAATATTTTCATTTGAATTTTAACATAGTAAATATGTCCATAATATATCCATCACTGTGGAGGGAGAAGGGGAGGAGGAGGGTCATTTAGGAGAGGAGGGGGAGAGAACTCCAGCCCTAGGCCCAAAATTAGCCACCACATGTACTCGTTTTTTTGCTCCTTCCATTGTTGTATCTCCTCCTCCTCCTACTGGTGCTGTAGATAGAGATCATCTTTCTCCCTATCCATGGCCTCAATAATCTCACTCTAAGCTCACAGATTCTGCTCATACTGTGAGAATGATGATGACAACTCTCCTCGAGCTCCCCTCAAGCTTGACATCAACCATATAACAATACCATGAAAACAATAAGGGGTCAGTCGAGATCTGATACCAACCACTCAAACCTTCTCGAAATCAAACTCCATCGCATGCATCTATACAACATCATCAAATCCTACTGCACTGGTAGTCTAACTCTCAGTCTCTGCCTAACTCTCATCCTGTGTTTGAGAAGCTGTAGACTCATATGATTCCTTAATTTTCAATTTGAAATTTAAACAGTTTAAAAAATATTTTCATTTAATTTTTAAACTTAAAAAAATATACTGACCAAAATCTGATGCTGGTGACCACCTGTAATCTCTCCAGTGATAGGATCACTGTACATCCTCTTAAAAACATCAAACTCCATAATATTGGTGTATTCAGCTACCTATATGAGTATAAAATAGATAGTCTACATACAAAGTTATATAAATTATTAAAAAAATACTTACCATATGTTGTTGATGTGTACTAAATGTACCACTACCAACTCGATGCATCGCTTCATGCCTCCCCTGGTTTTGCTGACCTAATGACGCTCTCCTTTGAAAATTATCTCCCATATAGTATGAAAATAACCCATCCCAAACCTGATATGATATGTAATCAGGTCGACGGGGACAATAAGACTGATCAAAATATGTGAATCCCACCTTCTTCATGGTTATCCTTCTCAAATTGTGCAAAAACTGACGATAACACTCACACATACACACCTCCTAAACCCCCTAATAGAACTCAACATGCTATCGTTAATGGGATACCATAAACCCTACATTTTTTAATAATAGAATGTTAATAATTAAATAAATTTAAAAATAACTATTATTTATTTACATACCATTCAGTGATCAAACATTCACTATCAAACATCATTGAGAACCTAATCCCACATCACCCATGCCTCAGAAAAATAGTTCCATAAAATTTAACTCCCCTACCCTACAACTATATGTGAAAAACTGTTAAAAAATAGAACAAATAATAAAACAATTAGTAGATAAATAACTAAATGAAAATTTATCAAAACTAACTGAAACACACAACCGAACATACATCTACATGCATGAATTGAAGTCAAGACGTGACCGTCACTCAGGAATAGGGTCAGGAATCATCAATCTCACAAGACCCCATCCCCAACCCCTCTACACTGACGAGGAAAGTCTAGGAACCTAAGGGTATAATTGCATATCACAAGGATCATCACCAGGTAATACAACCTCATAGAGGTCACGAAAGATGTCATCTGAAGTCTCATCGACCTTCTAAAACATGAAAACAAAGTTGTTAGTAAATAACTGAAGATGAGTATTATATATATATATATATATATATATTCTGACTACAACCAATAATTTATTATGTTATTTTCAATCTTCATCCTCATCTTCATATATGACAGTGTTAATATCTTCATATTACTCCTAATTATGATCAATTTCCATAAGAGTTTCATCTTCATCATCTCTTACTATTTCAAATTCATTTGTTACATTAATAACATCTTCGCCACCATCGACCCATAAATGTGGGGTGCTGTCATCGATATTCATGCCTATTTGTGGAAAATATGGATTTAAAGTTGTCTCTTGAAAAATTTCAATTACTTTCACTTCATTGGTACCATATTCACTTTGGATAAAATGATTTTCACAAGATTTCATTTTTATTATGCTCCAATATTCACTTAATTCTCTTAGAGAAACATAATAATTTTTATAATAAATTTGATGTGCCTAAGGATCCAATAAAAATAGTTCATTTACCATAAGAAATATTTTATATTTAGTATCAATGATTCTATGGTACGGATGAACACACAAGCCTCTATTTGTATCTATCCAATGACAATTAAACATCATTGCATAATTTTTTCCCAGATTATACAGTTCAATTATTTCTTCCAACAATCTATAAAAGTCAACTTCACTTTCTCTATGATGAGATCCTCTCAAGTAAGCACCACTATTCATTATTTTTTTGATTCACCAGATGCATGTGTATGAAATCAAAAACCATTCTCCATATATGCATTATGAGATTTAACTATTTTGGATGGTGGGTTACTTAATACTCACAATCAATTATCAATTTTATCAGGATATTGAAATACCTAAAAATTTGAAAAATAATTACCAATATAACATTTAATAAATTTATTTTATATATTAAACCATAAAAAATTTACTTTACCAGTTTTTGAAACCAATAGGAAAAATTATTTTTTCGATGTTCTTTAAGAGAAGCTACTATAATTTTTGGAAACTGTTTATTAATATGATTATCATATAACCTAAAAATAAAATAATATAAATTTAATTAAAAAAATATAGAGTTAGTGATATTATTACTCAATGTACAAATGGTTTCATTTCTTCATAGTTGAGTAGAACATATGTATGAACCCTGTGATGTTCATCATCCGAAAGACATCGTCCATGAACTCCACCAAATCCAAGTTCAGATAGATTAAAAAATGATAATTGATTGTTCATTTCATCATTAACATTTCCTTCATTATGTTCCATTATGTTATGTTTTTAGGGATATTCATATTGAAAATAATAAGAGAAGAAAAAAGAAAATTTCTCATGAAAATAAGCTTCTACAATTGATCCTTCAACCAATATTTTGTTATGTACCCTTTTCTTCAATTTTTTTCAAGCATCTCTCATATGGTTACATCCATTAGAATTGTACTGACCCTCCACATTTTTTTTCATTCAGAAAATTTAATATAAAATGTTCTATTGAATCAAATAAAGTTGGCAGATTTTTTTTCCAATTTATATAAAATTAAAGGAATATCTTCTTGAAATCTACTTAGTGCTTTGTAGTCTGTTGTCATTACACAAATATCTTAGAAAAAATATGATATTACTATTAACACATACTAAATAAAATAATTCAAGAAACATTTAAATCTAAATTATAGAAGTCTTTCCATTATAATATGGTAGTCATGACTTTTTAATATAGTAATATGACAATTTCTGAAACATCTAGAAAAATTGGAAATATAACCATCTGGAAGCCTCAAATCAGCATTCCAATGAAAAAATATTACACTATTTTCTTTGGAAATTATATAATCCACTTTTAGCTTCATTAAATTCTATGAAATTTCATTTTCAAATCGTTCAAGTTCTGGTCGCATGAAAATTTGGGTAAGATCTAATCATGCATTTACATTATCTTTGGTTTTCCCAGGTGTATCAAAAAATATTTAAAATATATTTTCAAAACAATTATTCTTAATATGTAGGACATCCAAAATGTGATGGACCAACAAATTAGATCAATATGAAAGATTCAAAAAAAATGCTATGTTTTATCCAATTGTGTTCTTTCTCAAAGCTATATATTTTTTGTTAGTTTATAGTCGTTATAAAGTTAATGGGAGGTAATGAAGAAATAATAGATTTTAACTCAATACCTGAGATCATTATTGGAGGTCCATTTTTTCAATTGTTCCTTTTCTAAAATGATATCTGTTCCTCTAAAAAGACTTTTTGGTAGGAATAAATCTTTGATGATCATCAAAAAAATAATGTTTTCTTCCATTGATGAGCATACATGCTTTTCTGTCACTCATACACTACAAACATGATTTTAGACCATGTGTACTCTAGACGGATAACATTTCATATTATAGGAAGTCACTAATTTTCCTTATTAATGCAGCTTTCATTAGGATTTTTTTGCAACAACATCATATGTAATAACACTACTAATCCACAATAAATTTAACCCATCAATCAATAGATTCAAATAAAAATCGATATTATTTTTTGGATTTCCTAGAATTAATAACTTCAAAAAGATATATGCCTCATTCATCAACATCCAAGGAGGTAAATTATATGGAATGATAAAGACTGGCCGATACAGGATGTGTATCAAATTTTAATACAAATTGCTTTGTGGAAGGTGATCACCAAGTGGAGAGCATTAGGTCTTGACTTGAGACTTAACCTCTTGTTTACATTATTTTGAAAATATTCATATACTCTGTTTTGATATTATCCGCTGCATACATTTGCTAAAACATAAAACTGTTTTTGATTACACTTTGATAGTTAGTTTTGGTTAGTGTGTGTATTTGTTTAATTCATTAAACTTGTTTCAAAAGTTGAATTGGTGTTCTACACTGATTCATCTGAGGATTAATCACCCTTTAAGAAACCTGTTGACCAATTGAACATTTTCATTTCTACTGCCTTAATTAACTGGACCATTTTTAAAATTGGGGGTTTTCTTAACCATAATGTTTTTAACAGAAATTTTAATTTGAACTCAATTCACCCCCCTCTTGAGTATCCACTCCGACCAACATTTGGTATCAGAGGTATTTTTATCCAGTGTGCAAATTATTTTTAACTGTGATTTTAGTTGTATCTTAGAGATCTTAAAATTTCTGTCATATCTAAATTTTCAGTTCTTTAATATTCTAAGTAACTATGGAAAATAGAGTTGAGGGTGATGCTATTAACATTCCACCTTTATTTAATGGTAATAATGATGCTTAGTTGAAATTAATAATGAAAATGTATCTAGAGAGCATGATACCTGAAATCTGGGAAACAATTGAAGATCAACATACATTACTTACTATTGGTAGAGACACACGGTCTCAGTTGACTAAAGCCACATATAATAATAACTGTAAAGAAATGAATGCTTTGTACTGTTCTCTAGGTGATGAGTAATTTAGTAGAATATATGCTTGTAAAACTACATATGAAATTTGGGATGCTTTAGCCATTTCTCATGAAAGAACAACTAATGTTAAAGAAATGAGATTAAATACTTACACTATTAAATATGATAACTTTAAAATGAAGCCTAATGAACTAATTTCTGACATGTATCTTATGTTTAATGATATAGTGAATACTATGAGTCTTCTTGGGAAACCAGTGGACAACAAGGACCAGATTATGAGACTGCTTCGATGCCTACCTGACAGATAGAGAGGGAATTCTGTTTCCATCCGAGAATCTTTTGACATAGGAAAAATTCCAGTGAATGAAATAATTGGAAAGCTTATGATGTATGAAGAAGAACTTAAGGTGAATCAAGAAGTAGATAAATAACCAATGAAGAAATCTGTAGCATTTAATACTACTACCTCAAAGAACAAGGATAAATAAAATGTTCAATCTCCTGTAGATACTTCTACAAGTGAATACTCATATAGTGATGAGGAGATGGCTTATCTTGCTAGAAGATTCAAAAAATTATACTGAAATAAGAGATTCTTTAGGAAGTCAAAATACAAGGGAAAGTATGATAGTAAAGGAAAATGGATGAAATATAGAAAATGGAATGACAACTCAAATGAAATAATTTTTTATGAGTTCAAACGAAAAGGTCATGTGAAGGAGACTGCCCAAAGCTGAAATTTAAGTAGAAATATGAAGATAAGGGAAAAGGTTATAAAAAGTATATTAAAGCTACCTGGAGTGCTTCAAAAGACAGCTTCAGTGGATCTGATGCTTCTTATAGTGAACAGACCAATCATGCCAACTTGTGCTTCATGACAGAAACATCTGAGGTAACACCTAATTCCCCTATTCCTAATGATTATTATTCTGGTAATGAAGGTGAATCAAAAAAAGATGAAAATATGACTAAGGGTGAACTATTTGAATAATATGGAATTATTGAGGATACTTTTAATGAAATCAAGGATAAATATAAATTATTGAAAAGACAACATGCTTTAAATACTAATTACAAATCTAATCTGAATATTGATAAAGAAAAATGTGCTCAACTCTTAAAATAAAATACTGAACTCAAATTATCTAATGAACAATTAAGGAGAGATCTTGAGAAATTTACTGCAAGTAGAGATACCTTGACTCAGTTTCTAGGAAAATAGATTTCCCCAAAATATACAAATGGTCTAGGATATCATCTAGGACAGAGAAGGTTTATTAAAACCAAATTTGTTCCAAAATCTGGACAATTCACAACTAGTTCAAGTTATGGACCATTTCTTGAAAAACTGTTCTCTAAAGGACCTAACAAAGTGTTTATGTCTCAAAATATATACGTTGATTATAGGAAATCTGTGAGACAAGTATGGGTTCCTAAAGTATTACTTGATAACCTCTCTGGATCCAAGAAGATATCGGTACCAAAGTTACCCCATGTCTAATTTATTTTGTAGGAAAATTGTCTAAAGAGTTCCTATAGAGCTCTGTGGTACTTGGACAGTGGATGTTCAAGACATATGAAAAGAGACTATTCATGTTTCAAAATTCTAATTAAATTTGATTGTGGATATGTCACATTCGGTGATAATGCTAAAGGAAAAATAATCGGCTTAGGCCAGATTGGTAACCCTAATACTGTATTAATTTCAAAAGTACTTTTTGTTGATGGGTTAAAATACAATCTGCTAAGTATTTTTCAGTTGTGTGATGATGGTTTTAATGTCAAGTTTGAAAATGATGCATGTAATGTTTTTAATTCAAAAAATGATTTCATATTTACTGCTCTCAGAAATGAGAATATATATGCTGTTGAATTAAATTCTTTAGCTAAGAAAAATGTTTCTTGTTTAAATGCATTTCATAAGGAATATTGGTTGTGGCACAGAAGACTAGGACACTGTAATGTGCACTCACTTAGAAAAATAACTAGGAAAGGTTTTGTTAGAGACTTACCTAAATTGGAATTCCCTCTTAACAAAGTGTGTAATCCTTGTCAAAAGGGAAAACAACACAAAGTTTCTTTCAAACCAAAGAAAGAAGTTTCTACTTCTCAACTGCTTGAGTTGGTTCACATGGATTTGTTTGTACCATCAAGAGTTTCAAGTTTAAATGAAAAACACTATGTTTATGTTCTTGTAGATGATTTTGCTAGGTACACTTGGGTATACTTTCTAGCTCACAAAAGTGAAGCTTTTTCTTATTTTATCAAATATTCCAAGTCTGTAGAAAATATTAGTGGACTTAGGATCAAGACTATGAAAAGTGATCATGGCCGTGAGTTTGAAAATCGAGAGTTTGAATCTTATTGCTCACACAATGGCTATAGTCACAACTTATCTACTCCTCAAACACCTCAACAGAATGGAGTCGTGGAAAGAAGAAATAGGACTCTTCAAGATATTTCCAGGAAAATTCTCAATGAATATGATTTTCCAATTTACTTTTGGGCTGAAGCTGTTAATGCAGCTTATTACATTATTAATATAGTCTTGATTAGACCGATTCTTAAGAAGACCCCTTATGATATTTGGAACAATAGGAAGCCTAAGGTTAATTACTTTAGAGTTTTTGGTTTCAAAGTCTTTATCCTTAACACTAAAGATAATATTGACAAATTTTCTTCCAAAAGTGATGAAGGAATTTTCCTAGGTTACTCAATCTTGAGTAAAGCCTATAGAGTATTCAATAAGAAAACCAAATGTGTGGAAGAGTCAGTTCATGTCAAGCTTGACGAGACTAATCCACATGAACCCAAAACCTCTCTTGAATATCTTGAGGAAGATATGTCAATTCTAGATCTTAATGATAATGATAGTGAACCTCCTGTAAAAGTAACCAGTTCTAGGAATCTTCCAGATTCTACACCTATTGAGTCTAAACCAATAGACAACCATGAGGAGTCTAGTTCAACTCTTTCTAGAGGTATTTGAACTCTAAGGAATCATCCTTTAGATGTTTTAGTAGGTGATTTAAACTAAGGGACACAAACTATGTCTTATCTGAGAAACTAGGTTGAACATAAATCTTTTCTTTCAAAGCTTGAACCTAAAAATATCAATGATGAAATCAATGATTAATTTTGGGTGATGGATATTCAAGAAGAATTGAATCAGTTTGAATGAAACAAAGTTTGAGAACTAGTAAATAAACCTAAGGACACCTTAACCATAGGCACTAAATGGGTGTTTAGGAACAAGGTTGATGAGTCTTGAAATATAGTTAGAAACAAGGCTAGACTAGTTGCACAAGGGTATAGTCAAGAAGAAGGAATAGACTATGAGGAATCCTTTGCTCCTATAGCTATACTAGAAGCCATTAAGATACTACTTGCTTATGCAGCTCATCTGAATTTCAAAATTTATCAAATGGATGTAAAAAGTGAATTTCTAAATGGATATATAATTGAATATGTATTTGTTGAAAAACCCCCTAGATTTAAAATTACCCATTTTCCAAATCGTGTTTTTAAACTGTCTAAAGCCTTATATGGTCTAAAGCAAGCTCCAAGAGCTTGGTATGATAGACTCAATTCTTTTCTTATTTCAAAAGTTTTTACCAAAGGGATAACAGATCCTACTCTCTTTATTAAAAATATTTCCAAAGATGTTTTAATAGTGAAAATTTATGTATATGATATAATTTTTGGATCTTCTAAACATTCTTTATGTAATGATTTTTCATTAATGATGCAAAATGAATTTGAAATGAGTTTAATGGGGGAACTAAAAATTTTCCTTGGATTTCAAATTTTTCAAAAAAAAGATGGTATTATTTTAAATCAAAATAAATATATTAAATACCTTTTAAAATATTTTGGTTTGGATAGTAGTAAAGGAAGTGATACACCTATGAGTACCACTTGAAAATTGGATGCTGATTAAACTGGAGGACCAGTGGATCAAACCAATTACAGAGGTATGATTGAGTCTACTTTATCTTACTTCTAGTAGACCTGATATTATATTCAGTGTATGCATGTGTTCTCGATTTCAAGCCAATACCAAAGAATCTCATTTAAATGAAGTTTAAAGGATTTTTAAATATCTCAAGCACACTATAAATTTAGGGCTATTTTATCCAAGAGGACAACCTTTTGATTTAATAAGTTATTCAGATGCTGACTTTTATGGTTTCAAGTTAGACAGAAAGATCACCTCTAGAACATGTCACATTTTAGGCAAGTCACTAGTATCATGGTGTAGTAAGAAACAAAATTTCGTTGCATTATCTACTACAGAGGCTAAATATATAGCTAGCTTCTAGTAGTTTTTGTGCTCAAATTTTCTGGATGAAACAAACTTTACTAGACTATGGATATCAATTCAAACATGTCTCTATAAACTGTGAAAACACAAGTTCTATTAACATATCTAAGAATCCAGTATCTCATGCTAGAACAAAGCATATTGATGTAAGACATCACTTCTTGAGAGATCACTTTCAAAAGGGTGATATTACTCTTGAATTCATTGGTACTGAACACCAATTGGATGATATATTTACAATTCCTTTTAATTCTGAGAGGTTAAATTACATCAGACATGAGTTAGGTATGATAAACTGTTAGAACCTTACTGTTAGGACCTCACCATTAGACCTCACTATTAGGACCTCACTGTTAGGACCTCACCGTTGGACCTCACTGTTAGGACATCACTTTTAGGACCTCACCATTGGAACTCACTTTTAGGATCTCACTATTAAGACCTCACCATTGGAACTCACTGTTAGGACCTCACTGTTAGACCTAACAGATACGTCCTTAACGATAGACATTCGAAGTCTGGGACTTTGCGTTTTATGTGCTCTCAACTGGAATCTGAAATGTTTTTCTGCTATTATTTATTTATTTTATCTGTTTTATTTTTTGATCCCTAAATGATAAAAATAGAGCACAAACCATATTTCGATCCACATCAAACCCTCCTCTAAACCTCTTTCTCTAAAATATCAGAACCTAAACCTCCGTTGAAACCTCGAACCGCTCCGGATTAATGGCTAGATTGAAGAGTCCACTGGTCAGTGATGAAAGAGATGCGCCTGATCCTAAGAGACCTAGAGCTGAATCAAGTAGCAGAATCCAGACAGTGGAAAGGGTACTAAACCCACATTTATCTAAGTGGGAGATAGTAGTTGAGAAGGAATTAAGTTCAGAGTGGCTACTGTCAATCCGATTGTTAGTTCTTAAGGCACTGGAAGCTCAGGGCAGGGTTGAATGTTTTGCAAACAACAATGGACCCTATTACCCAAATTTGGTGAAGGAGTTTTATGAGTATATGAAGTTTGAACAGTCTGAGGATGAGCATCGAATGATTTCCAGAGTAAATAGAGTAAATGTAAGTTTCTCCTTTGTTGAATGAGCTGAGTGTTTAAGGATTACTCATGAAGGAATTTATGCCTATTACTCATAAGTGGTTCCCCCAACTAGTGAGTTATTTTTATATGAAGAAGCTTTAGATAAATTAACAGGAAATGGAATTCCTAGGAAATTCATTGCTGCTGAGATGGCAGGAGAGGATAAACTGCTTTTCAAATTTGTTCAGCATGTGATAAGTCCTAGGAGAGGGGACTTTACTGTTTTGAAATATCATGACATATTCATTCTGTATTTGATGAAGCATGAACATAAGATCAACCTGTGTAGGTTGCTGATGGATCAGTTGGAAGATATGATCTAGCCTATTTTCAAATCAAATGATCTATTCCATGACAATATGATATCTCTTATGTTGAAAGTGAATGGAGTTTCTGGAGATAAGGAAGAAACTGTTGTTGTTCAAGACAACCATTGCATCACCAAAGTAATCTGCAAGCTGATGAAGATTAACTGGAATCCTTGGCTAAGGAGATGGGTGAATGATGATCCAAGGTGTATGAAGAGTTTAATCCTGTGACTCATCCTACTAGGCCTAAGGATAAGAGAGACCCTGGTCTTAAGCCCTATGAATTAGATCCTGCATATTCAGATGTAGAAGAAGAGGAATTTTCTGCTGTGCAAGGAAGATATGACTCTCCTATAGATGACAAAAGTGACCATGACCTTCCCTCCAATCCTCATATGACTACAGTATCCTTTGGTGAGCCTAGTCCACCAAAGAGATTACCAAGAAGGGAAGATGTCCTAAGGGACAGTGATAAGGAGACCCGTGAAGAAGAAGGGGATGAAATTGTTTTAAGAGAAGTTAGAGATACCTCATATAAGGATGAGGAATCCGAATCAAGTCATGCTGACCTTGAGATAGCTGCTACTAAAAATGAAGAGTAATTTCTAAGTCTTAGTCCTCTAATATGACATATAGAAAGGGTGGAAAGTGGAGCAGAAGAAGAAGATTCTGATTCAGTTGAGGTTGGGCCTATCTTAGAAGTAGTTGAAGATTATGAAGTGGAAGTGGAAGTGGAAGTGAACCTTCATGATTTTGTAGCTGATCAAGGAGGTTTAGAGGAAATGAATGTGGCCTATCATAAGATTTCTCAGATTGAGGGGGAGGAACCTGTTGTTATAGGCTCAGTAGCTATTTTACATGAAATTAAAGGCTAGTCTGAGGACCCTGGATTTATGGTGTTGGGTCTAGACTATGATGAATAAAAAGATGAGAGGCCTAAAAGAAGACCCTCAGTGCCAAACATCACTTTTTTC
The DNA here is from genome assembly GCA_963277665.1 of Viscum album. NCBI lineage: Eukaryota > Viridiplantae > Streptophyta > Magnoliopsida > Santalales > Viscaceae > Viscum > Viscum album. The sequence continues at coordinate 661,327,842 of OY728131.1, read as the reverse complement.
CCTCTAGAAACCTATTTCCCTCAAGACTATGTAAAAAAAAAATAGATCTTGAATCCCTGAAATTAGACCTGCAAAAAGTGTCTAGGGATAGGTCTTTAGAAGTGGAAAATGCTGTTGCTCTAACTCATGAGTATCTAGCATCTGACTTAGCCAAAATGCACTCCAGTATTCAATCTACTATGCTCGAGGAAGTAAGGTAATACCAGAGTCAAATCAGTGAGTTGGAAGATTCTATGGTTTCTGTGAAATAGTCTATTGCCAAATTAGATGCTTATATGGATTCCAGGACCCAAGTGGACAGAGACCTTGCATATGTCAAAAGTATAGTTCATAAAATAGTCACAGTGTTTGAGGATTTCAATAAATCTATAGAAATACACGTGAGAGGGAAATATGATGATGTCAAAAGACTGATAAGTGGGATGACAAAATCTTTCAAGGAAATAGTAGCCTTCTCTCTAGCTCCTCTAGATGCATCTGATTCCACTCCAGATTCTCCTCCAATTGGAATTGAATATTTCAGGACCATTGTCAGAGAATAAGTGGAAAAGTTCTCTGGTGGTAGTTACTCAGATTCTCAAGTCATTTCCATCACCAGGGAAATTCATAATCTTGTGGGAAACTATTTAAGGGAAGCTGATTAGGATCAGAAGGCCATCAAGGATCAAGTTTATTTCTACTACAAACGGGTGTACACAAAACATTATATGGATGGTCACTTCAATTTGTTGTTGGAAAAATTAAGGGTACCACCTGTCACTCAGGACTTTAAGGATCATGTTAGTAGACTCATAGAATTGATTTCTATTTTGGAGAAATTCATGGAGAATAAGAATGATTTTATTTCTACTATGGAGAGAGGTGGCAGTATCATTATGGACTTCAGAAATCTTCTCTTGCCTTTCCTCCATGTGGATTGCAATCCAATCATAGTTCTTTCTGCTCTTCCTACTTCTTCAGCTGCTTCAGGTTCCACCAGTGCTTCTCCTTTGATGAATCCTACCCAGGCCATTAGAAGTTGACCCCCACCATTAATCAGAGATCTACTCATTATAGTTCTGGTGATGCCTCGGTTTCAACTCCTCCTACCTTGATAACTACTATCCCTTGGCCTATCCCTCCACCTTCAGCACCTGCATCCTCAGCCTCCAAGGACAATGCTCCTCTGGGCATATTTGATGTGGATTGAGTGTGAACTGTCTTAGTTGATAGGGATTGGTGTATCCATTTTTGTAATGTACTCTGGTTTTATTAATAAAGATTCTCTCTTTCCACTATATTTTTTGTTCTGTACGCTTTTTGTTAATCATAAGGGGGGGGATATTGAAGGGGATAAAAAGGGGAGATTTCATTCTCACGGGGGAGAAAATATTCAAAACTTAAATATTCTGATTAAATGACATTAGCAGATGTGTTTTAACTTGATTCAAAACTCTTAGCAATGCCATAATTTGTGATTATAAAAAAGGGGGAGATTGTTGGACTTTCCTGTTTTGATAATCCCAAATCATATTTTTATAATCTCAAACCATGTTTTGATAATCCCAAATCTTCTTTTTTTTTTCTCATTTAAGTGAGAATCGTGTCTTCATTTTATGCTAATCATGTTTAATTATCATTTCCCATTCCTATGGAGTAATATTCATATATCTTCAATCTCATTGCTTTATTGGTTAAGCGTATAGTGGAGAATTTATCTATGTACAAAGGTTACCGTTATATGGTCACCACTACAAGGTTACAGTTACAAGATTACTGTTACAAGGTTACCACTACAAGGTTACCGCTACAAGGATACAGTTACAAGCTTACCGTTACAAGGTTACCGCTACAAGGTTACAGTTACATGTTCACCAATAAAAGGTTACCGTTATATGGTCACCACTATAAGATCACCATTACAGGCTTACCGCAACAAGGTCACCATTACATGGTTACTGGTGTGAGCATACTGTTAAAGGTTACAGTTAGAGTTTGCCGATGTGCACCTACTTTTTAAGCCAACCGATATAAAGGCTACTGTTACCAGTCTACCGATTCTTATTCTTCTATACTTTTTCAATTTCTCAAATACTTTTCTAACGATCATATTTGATAAAATAAATGCTCTGACATTAATTAATGCTGATTGTAAACGTTTTAGGAGACAATACCATGGACAATACAAGGTACGAGAAAGCATGCACGTGATCCACTCATTCCCATTATCAGACCTCAAATATAAAAATGGAGACCACAAAATAAGAAGAGGATCAAGGATACAAACAAGAAGGGTAACATATATGCGGACACAAAGAAAGGGTTGCATGAGAAGTGTGATAGAGCTTACTTGCCAGATCAAAAAGCCGAACCATCCAACACTAAGATTTTGAACCCACAAGAATCACAAAGATAATTCTGGGATAAACTCATTCCTGACTTCTGTGCTTCATCAAATCTTGATCAACATCAGAAACAGAACACTGGAAGCTTGAACCTGGAGTTTCAACACTCTTTTTTTGAAACCACTTCTAGATATTGACTCAAACTTCAACATTTCTCATTCCAAGGAGTCAAGAGCTGAACTGAAAACACATAAAGCCTTTTAAACTATTTCTCATCATAACAACTATATTGTGTTTTTTTTTATTTTACATCTTTGAGAAGTGTGTGTGTCTGTTTATATCACACATTGTCTCCTATGCTTAAACTTGAGGATATTAACTATCCTCACATCAAACTTCACCTTATCTGTGTTTCCCACTTATAAATGTGGAAGAGACCGTGTGTGGTCTGTTTTGTTTGCCTTTCCCACAAAGAACTATGGTAGAGGGTGTGTTCCCCGGACAGTTTGTGATAACTGTTGTAAATCCCAATACAGGATGTGTATCAAATTTTAGTACAAACTGATTGGTGGCAGGTGATCACCAAGTGGAGAGGATTAGGTCTCAGCTTGAGACTGAACAACTTGTTTACATTGTTGTGAAAATATTTATATACTCTATTATGATATTATCCACTGCATACATTTGCTAAAACATAAAACTCTTTTTGCTTACACTTTGATAGTTAGTTTTGGTTAGTGTGTGTATTTGTTTAATTCATTAAAATTGTTTCAAAAGTTGAATTGGTGTTCTACACCGATTCATTTGAGGACTAATCACCCTTTGAGAAACCTGTTGTCCAATTGAACATTTAAATTTCTATTGCCTTAATTAACTGGGCATTTTTTAAAATTGGGGGTTTTCTAAACCATAAAGTTTTTAATAGAAATTTTAATTGGAACTCAATTCAACCCCTCTTGAGTATCCACTCCGACCAACACTGGCCAAAAATAATATTGACTACCATAAGAACCAGAAGAATAATAACTGTTTGTAGAAAGACTAAATTGCACATTTCAGGTTTCTAAAGAAAAAGAAGAATTTACTTAGTCAAAATGTTTCCATGAATCACCATCACAAGGATGATTTAAGATTTTATTGGTGGGAATATTTTTTTATGCCATGACATCAATGATTCTATGTTCTGAGACATAAATAAATGTTGCAATCTGGGTGTAAGTGGGAAATACCTCAACTGTTTTATAGGAATCAATCCAGACATACTTAATTGAGACTCTTTGTACCTCGATTTTCCACATGCAAGACAACTAACAAAGAACTCATTTTCACCATAATATAAGATGAAATAATTTGAACATGCATGAATCATTTGATAACCAAGACCCAAATTATGAATTGGCCTCCTTATCTCATAGAAATTTGTAGCCAACATGTTTCCTTTAGGTAAAAATTCTTTATCCAAAGATAATATCTAATCAAAACAGCTATTTGACATTTCATTATCTGATTTAATAGGCATAAAATTTTCAACCGCTTTAAATTTTCTTATCTTGTAACTAGGATATAATGCGTCATCTGAAGAATTCAAAAACTCATAAAATTGATATGGTTATAAATCAGGAGTTAAATCAATATCATTATGAGTTTTAGTTTGTTGAAAAGAAGGACCAACCACATCATGTACTAAATTTTGAATCTACGATGGATCTGAAACCAAATATTAGTATCTTATCTAGAATTACATTCAATATTTTGATACCAAAAAATATAATCTGTTAAAAAAAATGTAGTAGATGACCCCCAATGTTGTCAAATCAGTCAAACATCCTTAGATCACATTTCTTACATGGATACTTAATTGTACCTTCTTAAAAAAATTCTACTTTTATGATGAAAATGATAAAAAAGATTCAACACCTTCAATATATTAATTATTTATACTAGAATCATTTGGATTCCTATGATGATTTATCGAATCATGATCATATAATAAAGACTATTTTCAAAATCCGTTTTCCATATTTCTCAAAACAATATAAAATAAATAAATTGTTTATGAATAATTTGATATAAGAATAAGATGACCCTAAAAAGAGTATAAAATTAAAAAATTATAAGTTACTTGTAAATATTTTCAATTTTATCTATTTATCGCTGATTTTTACAAACTAATTCTGATTTTTACTAATTACCAACACTTTTTTACTGATTATAGTGATTCAACATTCATTTTTACTAATCTTTACTAATTACCGCTAATTTTTAGTATTTTTTTATAATTACCACTAATTTGTAATAATTATAGTAATTTATCTTTAATGTTTACCAATTTATCACTAATGTTTACTAATCAATCACTAATTTTTACTTATTAAAATTAAATATTTCTAATTGACAATAACTATCACATGTACTCTATAGTTTACTCATACTGCTGCTCATGCCATCGATGCATCTCCTCCTCCTACTGCTACCATCGACGTGTCACATCCTGAATGTCCTAGTTCTAGAGAACTAATGATAAATTTGGACATGGTTGGCTTGAATTGATCATTTCTAATCACCCAAATATTGTAAATTCTATGATTTACTAAAAAGGTGTAAGGGATAGATTTTAAAATATTCAGGTGATGAAACCAATTTATTCCAACCATGTCCAAATTTTTCATTGTACCAATTTATTCCAACTATGTACTGTCATCGACGCATCTCCTCCTCCTCCTACTGGTGGTGCCATCAATGCATCACATCTTACCTGCCCCGATTCTTGTGACCTATTGACATATTTGGACATGGGTGACACAAAATTTTCATTTCTAATCACCTGAAGATCTGAAATTCTATGATTTACTAAAAGGTATAAATCATAGATTTTATAATATTCAGGTGATCAAGTCTATTTATGCCAACCATGTCTAAATTTTTCATTACACCAATTTATTCCAATCATGTCCTCTAATAGATGCATCTCCTTCTCCTACTTTTGCTTCTACTACCATCGACACGTCGCTTCCTAGCTAACACACTTATTTTTTTTCTCAAAATTATCGATTATATTTTGTAATTATCATTATTTATTAGTAATTAACACTAATTTTAAGTATAATTTAATATAGAGTAATAAAATATATTATAAATTACTAACAAGGTATAAATCATAGAATTTTCAATCATCATCATCATCATCATTTATTTATTTTATTGGGCCCTGTAAGGGATGATAAGAAGGACTAAGGGGGCCTAAAGAAATACAGCCCAAGGGAATCCCCAAGAATAATGTCACCCCCCTCAGAGGGAAGCAACCCGAGGCTAACAAAACAAGTGAGAGAGTCATCAAAAGGAGCCTGGGAAGCAAGGTAGTCAACCGGTCTATTTCCCTCATGCTAGGTGTGGGAAAACTCTATCCCACTGCTAATCATCCCCTTGATTTTCCTTTCATGATACACAATAGACCACAGAGTGGAGGCAGTACCCAGGATGGACTTGTAGAGAATCTGGGAGTCCATCTCTAACACACCAATAGATATGTTAACCCTTCTGCATAACTCATGGCCATCGAACATTACCAGAGCTTTAGCTTGAAGAGAATTTCCATTCCCAAAGAAAGCCGAGAAACCAACGGTCACCGAGATGAGGTAATCCCAAACTAACCCGCCACCTCGCATAACTCCCAAGGTACACGAACTATCTATATTAAGTTTCATCCCCCTACTGGGTGGGCGCCATATAATACACCAAACAGAGGGAGTAAAGGTGTTGGTAGGAGGACTCTGACAGGGGCCGAGAACAGCATGGAGTGAGGGAGGGGAGTCCCAGTTGGGAATGAGGCGGGCAAAGTTTGAGAACAAGAACTTTTCACGGGAAATAAGGGCTTTTCTGGAGGAGGTATTTACATCGAACCTAGCCTTGTTCCTCCCCTGCCAAATGCACCTTCTGCCAGTAGAGAGAATGGATTCACGCACTTTAAGCTCTGTGTTATTCCTCCTCACCCCTTGGAAACAGTAAGCAAGTAAACTAGACCCCATTGGCCCAAGGGGAAGTTGTCCGACATCAAGACCGAGGGAAGAACAGACCTAGCTCACCCACTGTCCTTTAAAGAATAAGTGGAAAGTTGATTCATTTTGGAAGTTGTTGCAATAGCTACACTGAGACCCCAGAGGATTACTGAGGCCTTTAATAAACTCATCAGTAGGGAGGGCCTTGTGCCAGATAAGCCAGACAACAAAGTTTTACTTTGCAGGGATATCCTTGCACCATGCCGCCTCGCTCCATTCCACCAGACCAGTTGAGCCACACGTGAGATTGGAGTAATCTTTAACTGAAAAAACACCATATGTTTCTCCTGTGAAGACACACACATCAGGGGAGTCTGAGAGTTCAATGAGATCAAAAACCATGTGCTGGATCCTATTCAAAATGGCCTGGATCAGTGTCGAGTGATCGCAAGATTAAATGAAGGTCAGAGCCGGAGTAGGGAAGCCTGGAAGACCAAGCTTTTCACCAGCCCAGTTGCAGAAACATATGTTAATCACACCCTGGACAACAATCCAATGAGAAATACTATCCACCTTTGAAATATGGAGTTACAAAGAGCGCCAAAGACTAGAAGCACGACCCTAGGGAGGCTCATGAACATCCTTATACTTACCACCCACAAAGCACCCCCAGAGGGACTAGCCATCCAGAACCTCCCATGCCAGCTTACTATGAAAACCTTGCATCATTTTCGAGATGCTTCTAACTCCACCACCACCTTCCCAAACTGGCTGAGGAAACCTTCCCCAAGTGGCCCAATGGTTCTTACCCTCCGCTCGGGCGTACTAGATGAAAGCGGCCAATGCTTTCTCTAGTTGGGAGACAATGGACTTTGGAACTTTGGAGTTGGACATGACATGCATGGGGATGGAGGATAAGACACTATTCAAAAGAGTAAGCCTCCCTCTGAAGGAGAGAAAATGACACTTCCAGTCACCTATCATTTTGAGGACTTTTCCCACTAGCTTTTCAAAGTGCTGAACTCAAAGATGGCCCAAAGATACAAGAGCACCAAGGTACTTCGTCGAAAATCCCCTACTCTTAAAACCCAGAACAGATTCAATGGAATTCACCCTTCTATCAAGGAATCGATCCAGGAGGAGTACACTATTTTTTCAATACTCACCGACTGGCCACTCCATTTACATTACTCCTCAATGACCTCCTTGATGCCTCAGACTGAGCATTTTCTGCCATTCACAAAAATCACGGTGTCGTCGGCGAATATTATATGAGAGATCCCCAAGAAATGGGATTTTCAATTGAAAGGAATAATTTTTCCAGCCTAAACTGCCCCATTTATTTCTCTACTTAGGACATCCTGTATCAAAATAAAGAGGGATGGTGATAGAGGGTCACCTTGTCGAAGGCCCCGAACAGATTTGAAGAATCCAAAGGACTTCCCCAAGAACGAAATGGCCATCTATGGGGAACTGAAACACCTGAACAGAATATTCGTGGAGCGACTTGAAAATAGATGACCTATTTCATTTTCACTTTTCTAGTAATTTATAACAATTTATATTATTTCATATAATTTTTTAAAAAATTATACTAATTTATATAAATTTATTGTAAATTATATCAAATTACAAATTTGTACTATTTTATATCAATATATTTTTAATTCTATAAATTTATTAATTTTTATTAATTTATGACATTTTTTACTAATTATTACTAATTATTACTAATTATTACTAATTAATACTAATTTTTACAAATTCTTACAAATTCCTAATAATTTTTACTAGTTATTACCAATTTTTACTAATTATTATTAATTATTACTTATTACAAGTAATTTTCTCTAATTACCACTAATATTTAGTAATATTTACTAATTACCACAATTTTTTAATAATTATTACAAATTATTACCAATTATTACAAATTATTAATAATTATTACTAATTTTTATGAATTGTTACTAATTATTACTAATTATTAAAAATTATTACCAATTTTTAATAATTATTACTAATTATTACTAATTATTATGAATTACCTATAATTTTTAGTAATTTTTCTTAGTTTATAATAATTTATTACTTTTTTATTAGTTTATAATAATTTATCACTATTTTTTATAAGTTTATAATAGTTTATTACTAGTTCTTACAATTTATTACTAATTATTACTGATTACCACTAATTATTACTAATTACCACTAATTATTACTGATTGCCAGCAATTATTTCAAATATTTACTAATTACCCCTAATTTTTACTAATTATTACCATTTATTTCTAATTGTTACAAATTTTTATGATTTTTTACTAATTATTACTATTTTTACTAATTATTATTAATTTTTACTAATTTTTACTAATTACCACTAATTTTTACCAATTTTTATTATTTTATAACAATTTATTACTAATTATTACTTATTACCACTAATTATTACTAATTTTTACAAAGTATTACTAATTTTTAAAAATTATTACCAATTTTTAAAAATTATTACTTGTTTTTAATAATCTTTATTAATTTTTACCAATTTTTACTAATTAAAACTAATTTTTACTAATTTTTATTGGGTTATAACAATTTATTAATAATTTTTATTAGTTTATAACAATTTATTTCTATTTTTTACAATTTATTATTAATTATTTCTAATTACCACTAATTATTACTAATTACGACTAATTATTATTATTTTTTACTAATTACCACTAATTTTTACTTATTAACACTAATTTTTACTTATTATTATGAATTATTGTTAATTTTTTATAATTATTACTAATTTTTACTAATTGTTACTAATTACGACTAAATTTTACTAATTATAGTTAAATATTACTAATTTTTACTAATTACTGCTAATTATTTCTAAATACAACTAATTATTAGTAATTACATCTAATTATTACTAATTATTGGTAATTAAAATAAATTATTGCAAATTAAAACTATTTATTTTTAATTTAAAACATTACTACAAATTAAAACTAAATATTTATAAAACTAACTAATTCTAATTAAATCTAATTGCTACTTATTAATAATAATTATTACTAATATAAAATAAAATAAATAAAATAAAAAATAAAAACATTAAATAAAAACATTAAAACTGAATCTTTCAGCGGATGCGAAGCTTGAAAGTTTCCCCATGCAAAGTTTAAAACTCAAAAAAGTTTAAAAAGAAGAATTTGAAAGTAGAGAAGTTGAGAGGAATTTAGAGAAGAATGGAATGATAATTCGGGCGAGGGGTATATTTAGGTTAGATTATTTATGACTCAAGTATTTGCGATGGGTCCCGTTGCAAATAGTACCACCGTTATTAATTACAATGATGATAAAAAAGAGTATTTATGACTATCCCCATCGAAAATACTGCTGCCAACACTTCAGTTGCAACATGCGGACATCCCCTCACAAATAACTTTAAATGATGGAAAGTATTTACGACGAGACCCATCGCAAATACTATCCTAATGATAGATTATTTACGATGGGAGTAAACACTCGTCGCAAATAAAAAAAACATGGGATGCCATTTGTGACAGGTGTATATTCCCATCACAAATACTCCTCTCACAGTTTGGCATGCAATGCATGCCAAAGGTATTTTCCACGAGAATATTTTTCTGTCGCAAATACTGTTTTTTAATCAACTATTTGCGATGAGAATCATATCCCATCACAAATAGTCTTTGTCGATGGACTATTTACGATGGTTCAGCCACCCATTGCAAATAACCCGTTGCAAAAAGTCCTTTTTCCCATAGTAAATGGTGGCCCGAGCCGGTGGGTCACATGACCTTAAGTATGCTACATGTCAGAGGCTGCCGACTAGAAGCGAAGTTATAAAGTGGTACAGTGAGGAGACTATACCCTCATATCAAAGTAGTACAATGAAAATAAGAGAAATAATAAATAGAGTTTGCATAAAAGATAGACAACATAATAACAGAAACATATACCATAATAAATCATAGCAGAATATGAAAGCATCAAAGTAATAATAATGATCAAATGTCATAAGTTGAGTAATGTACAAAATGATGTCACGTCATGCTGATATACAAAAAGGGGATATAGGGGATATATAGTACAATCATATACCACATGCTGAACAAAAATACTACAGATCCAAGAGGCATCTCCACTAGAATCATGAGTATACTCTTGGTCCTCTTCTCCCATGGCCCCATGCTATAATCAAAACATATCAAGCATCCATGACCAGGCGCTTTCCCTTTTCAATACCTATAACTATAAAGTCTTCCCTGGTGCTAATGGTTTCCTAAATAGGGTGTGCGATAAATCTCAGTAGTCCACCACCAACGGTCTCTAGAATAATCCAGTTGGCGTACATAACATAGAAGTGTGCATATATGAAAAATAATAAACAATGCTAAAAGCGATAAACTAGTTAACTCAGGTTCCTATAGAACATATATAGGCATATACGTAGATATAAGGTGCTAGCTGGACCCGAGGTGTAACTCAGGCATCCAGGCATAGTCTAATGATATATGGGCTCCCACAAGGGTACTGGACCTAAATCTCATGAGAATGCGAGATTTCATTCTCGTCACTTGGGATAGTGGAGTGAGTCATCATGCCCAACACTCAAAGCATGGAAATGTGGAATGTCATGCCCATCATTCAAGTAAGAGTAAACAATGTGATATGCCAATCCCATCACCCAATGTATGGGAGCATGAAACACCATGATCAACAAATCCCTTAACCGTTGTCCACTAACCAACATCCATGGTCTAATCATAATAATAATATAGCATCTCTATTTAAATCATTTACATTCACTTATTCCCACCTAGCCATGGGTATCACAAATTATATAATCTCTTAATAAATTTATAACACATGAAATGAAATTTCCACTTACTTTCATTAAATTAATTTAACCATTTAATTAAAATATCAAGGAAAATCCATTTCAAGGTCAAGAAAAACCACATATACAGTGTTTTGTTCAAAATCAAATTATATAAAGGAGGAAATTTAAATTAGCACACCCAAAGGGGTGACAACCAATGAGGTGGACATCCTTTAATGGCTTACACAGATCTACAAGAGTATCATAACATAGTTTAATTGATCTATAATGGAAAACACATTTTAAGGAAACACAGAGAAAGGTTCGGCATGCAGAACAATGACATATGTTATGAAATCATTTAAACTTTTAGGGAAAATTACTTGACCACCTACCTTAGGTTTTTGGATGAACACCTGTACAATATTAGACTTTGAATCGAAGAAGAACAAAAAAATGGAGAAACGAACAAAAGACTAGAAAATAAGGCATATGAACTCACACCAAAATAGTGCAAGATATGTAAGGATAAACCAAGAAAATAAGGCAATGGATCAAATCTCTTACTGAGAGGGATCTAACATGATTTACAACAAGTCGATCTGACACCAGATGAAGGAGAGATCAAATATCCTTGGTTGGGTGTTGGAAGGAATCTCTCACATCGACTCTTGCTGCAAGAGGGAGGAAATGAGGACTTTTTTCAAAATGAGCCCATGCCCCATTTAAAAAAATGACCTAGGATATTTACACGGTGTGTAAAGTTTATATGCCATGTAAAGCTTGGGTTTTTCCCTTTTTGGTAAAAACCAGTTCACGACATGAAAGGGGGGTCTGGCCAACCCATTTCATGTCATGTATTTGGCTTGCAGTTTGCCTCTACTCCCCTTCTACTTTCTTCCCAGAATATAACCAACCGGCCTAAGGGCCTGGTCACCAGGGTCTAAGCTAAAAAGAAAACTCAATGAAGGTTTGACCAAATTTAAAGGGACCAATACCTCTCTTAAAAGATGATCATTACATATATATTTTAAATAAGATTTATATTACAATAAGTATATATATATGTAGATATAATATATAAATATGATTTATATAGTTTTTAATAAAAAATGAATCTTATTTTCATAGTTTTATATATAAAAAATCATCAAATTTATATTATTAAATAAAAATGTTTAATAGTATATTTATATACATTAATTACAAAATGTGTATATAATTAATATAAATATGATATATTAATATATTATTTAAACAATTATATAATATTTAAATGAATATATATATTTAAATATGTGATTTGTATTTGAATTTATATGATATTAAACAATTTAAAATATACGTACATTTATTTGTATGTGTATGTATGTTTTTGTATGTATGTGGATGTATGTGTTTGTCTGTATGTGCGTGTGTATATATATGTATGTGTTTTATGTGTATACATGTGTTGTGTGTGTGTGTGTATGTTTTGTGTGTGTGTGCTATGTTTATGTGTATGTGTATTGTATGTATGTGTGTGTATGTATATGTGGATATACACGTATGTAAATGCATATGTATGTGCATGCATTTGTGTACGTGTGCATGTATATATATGCATATATATTTATGTGTATGTATGTGTATACGCATGTGTATGTATATGTATGTGGGCAATGGCTGCGTCATCGCTCGCTGCACCTCTTCTACCTTGCGATCCTCCACCCTATAGTGGCCCTTCCTCGTCAATGGTGGTGAGCGTTATTCCTTTGAGAACGGAGCTAGGTTAGATGTCGGGTGGGGTGCACTTGAGGGTTTCATTCAAGGATGTGTTGTGCGGTGCCCCTTTGTCCCTGATCCAGTATAAAGGAGGTCTATCCTCAGAGTCTACTACAGGTTTGTCAATCATTCCTCCAATTGTGGTATAACCTAGGGCTTCTTCTAGGTGGATGGCTTCTCTGTGATGGATCTATTTTCTTAAGAGATTTAGGAAGTGACTTCTTTTCATAACCTCTCTCTGGTGGCTCGATTTGGTCGCAATAAACTATCTTTGAGCCACATCAAGAGCTTTGTGGATTCTTGGGGGCTCCTTCATCCGACTGTGGTCTATGAACTATCTAAGGTGGACTTTTATATCCATTCATTTTATAGAGAGGATTTTGTGAAGACTTAGATGCGTGAGGATATGAGATGCAGTTCTTGGCGCTTCTCCTTGTCTCGGTGGTTGTGAGATTGTGACTTTGGTCGTGAGTATTCTTCAAATGCCATTTGGATTAATATACTGGGTCTCCCTCTACCTTTCCATAATCCTATGATCCAGAAGTCTATGGGTGAATCAATGGGCTCGTTCCTCTGTGCTGAAGAGAACACAAGGCACCTCCAAGATGTAGCCAATCCTTGAATTTGTGTGGATTTGGATCTTTTGGTGGTTCGACCATCAAGAGTCCTGTAAAGGGAGAGTGATGGTTTTTGTTGGTGGCAACAAATTTTCTTTCAACAACTCCCAAGGTTTTGTGTAATTTGTGGTTTGTATGGTCATATGAGGATACTTTCCAAAGAAGGAGATCGAAGGTGGGCCCGTCGCACTCTAGTTCCCTAGGAGGCCAGGCTTGTGACCCACCTGGTTTGGCGAATAGGATGTCAGATGTTGTTACTATTGGAGGGATGTTTTCAAATTCAAATTATTATGTTGGAGGTCACATGCTTGAGAGGTATAAGGCTGCAAGATTAGGGGGGAAATCCTACCACAGATGTTGGCTTGTTAGAACCACCTTTGGATTCTTTGGATCTGATTGTTTTATCGCCTGGTCCTGCGTCTACTAGTTAGGTTTTTCCAAACATGCCTTCTATCTTGGAAGATATCATGGTTGCTCGGGATCCCAGTGGGTTTCTTTCCTGCACCCTCCTGAGTCCCGCCAAAGCCTTGTCTCCTCCTTCTGTGTCGTTTTTTATGTCTTCTCACCTTTCTCTGGAGTTCTTGCAATGATCCATGATGAGTAAGATGACGTTGGTTATTGAGGGTTTATCAAAGATGGTTTGCATGTATGAACGCATTGGGAAGGAACTTCAATCTTCCTATCTATCTCCACAATATCTCATGTTGGTCTTGTTGTTGCAAAGAGAAATGCTATCAAGTATATTGTGCTCTTCTCGAGCCAGTAGGTGGCCTATTTTGGAGGACTTGGATGATTTTTTCAAAAAGATAGTCTGCTCTCCAAAGAGGGATGCTAGGATTGTTGGATCAGTAGGACTAGTTACTCGCTCTAAATCAAAATAGGTGGGTTTGTTTTTTCCTTTATCTCTATCTTCCCCTTTGATCCTTAAAGGATGGAAGGGTTTTTTGTAATGTTATCACTTCTTATTTGAAATGTACGAGGCTTGGGGGCCCAATATAAGTGCACCTTTGTTGGTTCTGTGGTCAGGAAAAATCATTCTTCTATTGTCGATTTTCTTGAACCTAAGCTAAACCCAAGAAAGCTTCCATGGTTGGCAAGAAGGATGGGTTTCTCGAATATTTTCATAGTTTTCCCGAAAATTCTTAGATATGGATCTGTTGAAATAATCATGTTTCTGTTGAGGTTTTGAGTTTCATGTCTCAATGTATCAATGCAAAGATCTCCTATAATGGTATTGATGTTTTTCTCAACTTTTTTTATGAACGTACTAACCCACTTGGGAGATGAGACTTATAGAGCCGTCTGGAGGCCTTCCATGCAGGATCCCACCCATGGTTTGTCAGTGATGGTTTTAACTCTATCTTGGATCTTTCAGAGAAAAGAGGTGGTTCAACCACAAGTCAAGGTGGCATGCATGATTTCCAAGGTTTCATGTGGTTCGTGGGGCTTATGGAGTTGGGGTTCACTGGCTCAAAGTATACTTGGTGCAACAACCTAAGAGGGTCAAACAACATCTAGTGCCAACTGGAAAGATGTCTTGTGAATATGCAAGGGGTGGATGTGTTCTATAAGACCACAATTACTCATCATTCTTTATCTCTTGCAGATCATGCTCCGCTTCTTATGGAACTCAAGAAGGAAATCATGGAGAGTGAAGATTTCTTTTATACTAGCTCCTGGCACCAAATTTCTTCATTCTTTCATTTGATGAAAGAGTCATGGGATTAGGAAGAGATTGGTAGGTCATGGTGTGGCTTGATTAATTGCATCAAACATCTCAAACAATACATTAAGAACTGGTTGGCCAATAGACCTAATGACGTTTTTGGGGTGGGATGTATCCAAACCAAGGTCAATAGGCTGGAGGAGGTTCTTCAAAATTGCTGGGATGACAAAATTTTCATCACCCTTTGTGATAAGTGGACTGCTCTTGCTGAAAAGCTACTGGATATGGAGAGAATCTATAGGAAACATTCTCGTCTGAGATGACTAAGATAAAGAGACCATAACAATGCCTTCTTTCACACATGCGTGAAGGAGAAGAGGAATATGCAGATTAATCTAAGACTCCGAAATTGGGTCTTCAAGTTAGATGTGGAAGTTGCAGGCTGAATGGATTTGGATCAATTTGAAGGTCTCTTGGTAGTGGAGGCCTCCTATAGCATTGAGTATTCCTGGGGTGCAGTGGCTGACGAGGGCTTCTTGAGTTGTCTTCCTCATATGGTGAGGGAGTCCAATAATTCTTTTCTTACAACCTTACCTACAGTGGGGGGAGATCAAGGAGGCGATTTTGAGAATGCCACCTGAAAGTGCACCCGGTCTGGATAGTTTCCCAATTTTCTTTTACATGGAAGATTGTTAGGTGGTAGGTCCTTAGGTCATAGAAGCAGTGCAAGACTTCTTTCATGTTGGATCCCTTAATAGAAGTATTTGTTCTTAGAGGGTTGTTCTCCTTCCAAAAATCAAGAATCTCACTCTCATTTGCCACTATCTTCCTATTTTTCTTTTAAATGATTTCTATAAAATCCTAAAAACTATTATATCTAGAAGGCTGAGTGGGATCATTCCAAAGCTGGTTTTTAGGGAACAACACAGGTTTATTCAGGGTTGGTGCATTAAAGGGGTGGTGGGCATTTCTAGTGAACTTGTGAATTATTTAGATAGATGTTCAGTGGGTTACAATTTTATCTTTCAAGTAGATATGAACAAGGCTTATGATAAGATTGAATAGAGCTTCATTATCTGTGTAATGGGGAAGTTTGGGTTTCAAGAGTGGTTTTTAGATCTCTGCTTCAGGTTCTTCTCTTCACCTTGGATCTCTTTATCTCTTATGGGGAAGTGTTTTGGTTACTTCAAATTGGTTCAGGGTTTCCTCCAAGGGTATCCTTTTCCATGTCTTTTTATCTTGTCTCAAGATTCTCTATCCCAAAATCTGAATAGGGTTTTGGAGGAGGGCATGATGAAACTGTTTCATGGTTGGCGGGGTATGGAATGTATTTCTCATTTAATGTTTGTAGACAATGTATTGATTTTTACTAATGGAAGGGGAAGGTCCCTAATTACTCTCAGAGAGATCATGTCGACATATGGTCACTTGAGTGGCCAGAGCATCAAATTCTTGAAAATCAAGGTGTTCATTTCGAACAAGGGTTCCGATAGGCATTGTAGAGGCATACATGATATTCTCGGTTTTCATTGGAAGTATTTTCCAATTCAATATATTAGTGTCCTGATCTCAAGCGACCGCATCCAGAATCATCACTTTTTTGATATTATTAATCGTCTGTTGGAAAGGATATTCAATTGGAAAAACAAGTTTCTATCGTTTGGAGGGTGCGTTACGTTGAACAATAGTATTCTAACCTCCATCCCAATGCATGTCTTCTCAGTTGTTAATCCACCTAAATGTGTCATTGAGAAGATGGAGAGGATCCTCAATGATTTTCTGTGGGATGCCAATCAGGTCGGGCACAACCACTGGGCCACCTAGCACCGCATGGAAAAGCCAGTGGTAAAAGGGGGTATGGGTCCATGGGATATTAATGAAAATATCCTAGGCTTGCAATGTTGGTTTTCATGGAATGTTATTGTTGGTAAGTCTATATGGGAAGAGTTCTTCATAGCACGGTATAGTTCCCCTTGGAAGGTATCTAAATACCGCAGTGCAGCTCCATCTGGACTGACACGATGCATGTTCCTCCACCTCAAGTCTATATATGGTTATACAGGGTGGATTATTGGTAAAGGGGACGTTAAATTCTGGGATGCCAACTAGTTAGGCGAAAGGCTATCTTTCCTAGGATGCACTTTCCTAGACATCTCCTTCAGTGAGGAAAGTGTCCAACATGATCTCATTCAAGAATCCGTAAATCCTATTCAGATGAAGGTCTTTGAAAGAATCTTCATGAAGGATGAACCAGATAGTTCTACTTCACCAGATCGAGCTCGAGCAGGTTTAACATTCGGGACTATAGGAGGCTACTCCATGAAGAGATAGTTTCAGATGAGTGGTCATCAAGGGTATGGGGAAATGATATTCCTACTAAGATGAATTTCCTAGTGCGGTGTATCAGAAAAAAGGCTATTCCAACTGATGAAAACATTTAAAGAAAAGGAATCTCCTTGGCCTGATGCTGCTTCTATTGTGTGAACCCAAAGGTAGATTCCTATGTTCACTTATTTTTCCATAGTAGCTGGGCCATGTATATTTGGACTTTCTTCACCCCCACCCCTACATCGATAGTGAACATCTGTCATTGTAGGGATTTTTATTGTCTTGGTTTAACGAATCTGAGAACAAAACTATGGAATGTAAAGTGTGGGTGGTTATTCTTTCTTCTATATGCTGGACTATCTTGGAGGCTCACAACCATGTCCAGCTGGGATCCAGCCGTTCACTCATATTCAAGAAGATGTGGTTAAAATCCTTTATTATCGAGATGACATCATTACTAGAGGGTGGACATTATTCTGTTACGATCAACAACCTCCTCAAAAGGCCTCACATGCAGGGAAGGGAGAAAAACCATTAGGTTTGATGCGAGGTCCCTAGTGGTGGCCTCGTGTTGAATGTGGATGGATCCAATATGGAGAGGGTCATTAGGGGTGTTGGGGTGCTTCGAGATTCTTGGGATTCAGTTCACTTGGGGTTTAGTGATTTTTATGGTTCGGGAAGATCCTTTGGTGTGGAAGTGCGGGCTCTCCTTTCAGGTATGATGGTTTGTAGGAGGTTGTGATTTCAGGTGGCTGAGATTGAATCGAACTTAGAAATCCTAGTGAAGGCTATACAAGGATGTCATGTGGTGCCTTGGGAATTGACCTATCTTATTCATAGATGCATGGTGGAAACCAATCAAGGGAGGATGATCCATTATAGTTGGAGGGAGGCTAATTATACGGCGGACTCACTTGCGTGCATGGGTAGACAAGAAGAGGAACTTATGATTTATATTGATTTGGACTCTCTCCTTATCGAGTGTAAGGGTATAGTTCAAGGGGATTCCCTTGGTCTACACCATTTTCACCTTCCTTGAGGGGGTTGTGACTTTGTCTCAGTTCTTTCCAAAATCAATAAAAAAAATTTCAGTCAGTATGTATATGTATGTGTATGTGTATGTATATATATGTGTGTACATGTATGCATGTGTATGTGTACATATGTATGTCTTTGCATATGTGTGTGTGTATGTGAATGTTTATGTATATGTATGTGTATGTATATATGTGTATGTGTATATGTATATGTTTATGTAGTATGTGTATGTATATATGAATATTTATAAATATGTATGTATGTGCATGCACGTGTATGTAACTGCACATATGTGTATGTGTACTTACATGTATGTGTATGTATATACATATTCATGTGTATGCGTATGCGTATTTTTACATGCATATGTATATGTTTATGTGCATCTTTGTGTACATATGCATGTTTATGCACATGTATGTGTGTATGTGTATATGTATGTACATGTGCATATGTATGTGTATGTCTATATGTGTATGTGTACGTGTATGTTTATATACATGTTTGTATATATGTATGTATGTGTGTCTGTGTATGTCTGTTTATTGATTTAACCGTTTTTAATATCTCCCCATTTTTAGTAATTTCTGTAATTTATTCATTTTTAATATTTATTCATTTTTAACATATATTCTTTTACTATTTTTGTAATATATTCAATTTTGATAGTAATTTATACATGTTCAAATATTTATACATTGAATTAAATGATTTTTTTAATAATTATTAAAAATTATGAAGGTTAATAACTAATTATATTTTATATATACAATCAATACAGTGCATATATCAATAATTAAAAATAAAAATATTATTTATTTATTCATTTTTATTTATTTTCAATGTGTTTGAAATTCATGCAATTAATGTTATGAATTAACCTTTTTTAACATAATTTTTTAA
Organism: Viscum album; assembly: GCA_963277665.1. NCBI lineage: Eukaryota > Viridiplantae > Streptophyta > Magnoliopsida > Santalales > Viscaceae > Viscum > Viscum album. Next base: position 661,308,364 of record OY728131.1, on the reverse strand, counting down.
TTTTTTTTAAATTTTAATTATTCATTTTTAATATTATTTCATTAAATATTTTTTTTTCATTTTTTATATCTATTAATTTTTAATATTTTTAGAATTTATTCATTTGTTAAAATTTATACATATTTATTTATTAAGTTTCACTATTTTTAATATATTTTTAATTTATTCCATTAATATTTATTCATATTTATTTATTATGTTTTAATATTTTTAATTTGTTTAAAATCTATACAATTGATTCTTATAAGACAATTTCCAACCCATGTCATTTTGGTGTGAAATTGAACTCAACTTATTCCACACCTAACACCATTTTGGTGTTTTTGTAGTTAATAATGTTATTATATTAAATTCATTTTTTAATATATGTAAAGAAAATATTATTTAACTATTTTTTCATATTTTTTAATTAATTAATCAAAACATGTAGTCATATTTATTTTAATTTATTCATTTTGAATGTTTGTGTTTGCAATTAATTTAATTTGATTTTATTTAATATTTAATATTTTTGTGTAGTCTATATAATTCATTTTTAATAATTTTTTTATTTATATAATTAATATAATCTATTTATTCATTTTTATTCATTTTTTATGTGTCTTTATATCACAAAATTAATGTTACGAATTCACTTTTTTAAATATTTTTATAATTTATTCAATTTTAATATTATTTCATTTAATATTATTTATTCATTTGTGATATTTATTAATTTTTAATATTTTTGGAATTTATTATTTTTTTAATTTTTATTTACACATAATTATTTACTAAGTTTTAATATTCTTAATATGTTTTCAGTTTATATGATTAAAATGTATTCAATTTCATTTATTATATTGTAGTGTTTTTAAAATGTTTGAAATTTATATAATTAATTAATTTAAATCAATTTTTTAATATTCTCTTCTTTTGTGATTAAAATTAATGCAATTAATCTTACGAATTATACATAATTATTTACTAAGTTTTAATATTCTTAATATATATATTTTTTAATTTATATGATTAATATTCATTCAATTTTATTTATTAAGTCATACTATTTTTAAAATGTTTGAAATACATATAATTAATTTATTTAAATTCATTTTTTAATATTTTCTTCATTTTTATACATTTTTACAATTCATGTCATTAGTCCTACGGATTCATTTTTTTCTATGTGCATTATATGTATTAATATTTTCATTATGTATTCATCTTCATTTTAATATATATTCATTTTTATTTGTTAAATTTTTTTTATAACTAGAAAAACTTATCCATTTTTTTAATATTTTTGTTGTCTATTCATTTTTAATTATTCATTTTTACTCTTTTTTAACATTCATACATTTAAGATTGTATATTCATTAATAATGTTATTTTTTTATATTTTTCTTATAATTAATTATTTTTTAATATATATTCATTTAATATTTCTGTATTTTATTTAAAAAAGTTTTTATCAGTGCTTTCCAAATCCCGCTAATAAAAATATATTTTTTCAGTGCTAAAATAAAAAGTGCTCAAAAAACCTAGATTTATTAGTACTAAAATTATCATGTTGATAAAGATAGGTTTTATCAGCACTTATTTAATTCTAATAAAGATATATCTTTATTAGCACTGATAATGATAGGTTTTATCAGTGTATATTAGTTTAGCATGGATAAAACTCATATTTATCAGTGCCTTTTGGAAAACGTTGATAAAATACTTCCCGATCTAATAAATTATACCATAAAAGAACTCAATTATTTGTGCTATTCAAGCTCTCTTGTAGAAATTGACCTTTGATACCGCTTCCCCTCGATCTTCTCAGAGGAATCAACTCTCTAAAAACTTAAGATACATGAGTTTTGCTCATGAAACTACTTGTAATTAATTTTTATTACACATAATGAGAAAAATTATTCTTATGCGAGAAGTTCAGGCTTAAGAAATTCCCAGCTTCGTGATTCATACATGTTTTATGAAGGTAATTTCTTATGCAACCAGTTTGTAAAATGATTTAATCTTACATTATTATTACTTAATGTTCTTATATTTGAGCCTAGATGAATCAATTACATAGCCTAATAAGGCCCAATCAATACCAACCTAATCGACCAAATTATATTAATAGTTCAAATTAAAATCCATTCAATTACAATCAAACATTTCATTTTCATTATAATTTGTATACATGGAAAATTCCCAATTGTGATTTCATATTTATTTATTAAAATCAATAGAGAATTTCAATATTTTTATTCAACTAATTGAACTTCAAAAAAAAGTTCTTGAATTAACAATGAAATTTGAACATACAGGTTTAACATTAGAAATAATGTCTTGTTCCTCTGAATTGAATGTGTCCAAACGTTGTCGAGTTATAGTAAGCATGCCAAATATAGGATTATCATCTCATAAATTCCTTTCCTTTATATGACAGAGCTTGTAAATTTTCACTCATAGTAATTTCTTCTCCTTGCTGAACCCATTGAGGATTCCTTCCACTTTCATTCCAACCTCGATTCCAATTTGTAAGCAGGTCTTTCTTTTCAGTGCACTATTTATCTTATCCCTACTTGAATTCATTACTATCACCATTGGATTTATTTAAGTCATTTTTTTATATTTTTTTCCAGTTGACTTTATCAGTTTATCCCATTACGACAGACCCACAATGTTATTAATCAAACCCCAATTAAAATCAAGAGTTTCTTTAAACATTGGGTTTTCCAGACCAAGTGATTGTGTCTTATCAATGTTTTCATTATTTGACAATAGAACAACATTGGATACTAAGCATCCTACGACTAAAACACCACCTATCCCACCACATACGAAGTAAATAAATAAATAAACATCAACTCCACCCTCTTATTGTACTCCCACCTATCAAATATAAAAAACCATCCATGATCTCTATGTTTTGAAATAGATGAAAATTCAATTATATTCTTTGTATCTTTATATATATCACACATTCCCTTCCTTAAATGATTTACACCACTACAAAACAATGTAAATATGCATCATTCAACTCTTATTATATTAGAATAATGGATTCTTGTAGCGTAAATGATTCTTTAAGAATGGAATTTTAGGGTTCTATGATCGTACTTTCTATGTTTTTTTAATTATTAATATTACTGAATCAAATAGGATGGATATGAATATAAAATGGGTGGATTCTAATCTTATGAAAAAAGAGTACGAGGATGGGGTGAAATATTTCATCAAATTTACAGAAGATGATGCATATAACCCATCTCAAATCCTTTGTTTGTGTTTATGGTGTTGTTATTCAAGACTAATTAGTCCAAAGGAGTTGTAATAACACTTGATCTGTCATGGAATAAATAAAACATATAAATGTTAGACTAAACATGAGGAACAAATGAATGTATCTAGTGATCAGGATGAAAATGCATTTTATAGATCATCTGATATTATTACAATTTTGAATGATGATGAAAACCATATCGAGTATAACCATGCATTTTATGGATCATATATTATGATTATAAGTGTGAAAAATGATGAAGAGCATATCTAGGATATGATTAAAAGTGTGGATGATGATAAATATCATATTGAGGAAATTAAAATGATAGTTGTATATGAACTTTTTGATTTTCCAAAACTATTTTAGAAGTAATAGAGTAGTGAAAATATTATATTGGATACTGGTTGTACTAAATATAAAACATTTTTATCCATACTAAAGTGATATAATGTAAAATCTATAAATGGATGGAGTGACACTGTCTTTACTGTACTGATTACTCTCTTGAATGATATTCTCCCAAAAGAGAATAAACATCCTCACTAAACATATGAAACTATACAAACTCTACGTTCAATGTGTGTGATTTATGTAAGAATACATTCCTATCCAAATGAATGTATACTATTTTACAAGAACCAAAAATCACTTAAAAAATGCCCAGGTGTGGTGCATCTGGATATGAGAAAGATAAATAAAGTCTATTAAAAGTTGTATAGTACTTTCAAATAATTCCAAGGTTTAGTTGACTATATGTAAGTGAGGAGATTGAAAGAAAATTTGCATGACATAAAAATAAAAGAAATAAAGTTAGGAAACTTCCTCACCCAGTAGACTCTACTCAATAGAACAAAATTGATCACGAGTATCATGAATTTGGAAACGAGCAAAGAAACCTTCATCTTGTGCTATCTACAGATGGAATAAATCCTTTTGGTTTTCAAAGAACCACTCATAGTACATTGAAAATTATGTTGGTAAATTATAACATTCAACTATGGTTATGCATGAATAATTTTTTTGTCTCTGATTATATCAAGACCAAAATAACTAGGTAATGATATTGATATTTATTTGGATCCATTGATTCATTATTTGAAATTAATGTGGGATTGAGGTACTACGTTGTATGATTCTTATAGAAATTAAGATTTCACATTGAGATCCATGTTGTATGGGAAGATAAATTATTTTCCTTCCTATGTAAATTTTTCAGGATATAACATTAAAGGAACTCAAGGGTGTCCCATTTTTTAACATGATACATACACAGGTTGAAACATTTAGTGAATAATGTGTTTTTAGGACATCATATATTTCTACCCTGATGAAATAAATACCGATCTTGGATGACATCATTCGATGTGTGTTTACAAGAAGACACAACACTATCCCCACTAATAGATGATCAACTATTTGAGAAAGTAAAATATATGTACAATGCTTTTGGTAAAACTTCCTTAAAAAACCATATGAAAATTGGTTGGAAAATGTGATTAGTTTTTTTTTTGAATTTCTATACCTAAATTTTTTGTACATTAGGTATTTTATTTTTATCATGCATGTGGAAAAAATGTTTGTGATAGTTTCATTAGAACATTGCAAAATGAATTTAGAAAAATAAAGGATGACATTAGGGATTGGTTGGAAATGATTGATATAGGGATATAATAAGAGTTGGTGCTATTGGATAGTGAAATATAGAATTTTCTTCCTCCAGTTGCTTACACTATTTACAGACTAGAGAGATATCAGTTTTGAAACTTTTTGAATGATGTAAAGGTTCTATTGGGATATTCATAAAATATCAAGAATATAATGTCAATAAACGATTTAATGTTAAAGGTATTGAAATCACATGACTATCATGTTTTGATATACAATATAATGTTTGTACCTTTACATTGAATTTTTCCTAATAATGTACATAATACATTAACCAAGATCTGCTTCTTTTTTAAAACTATATGTAGTAAATTAATAGAACTAATAGAATTTCTAACTATGGAAAATGAAATTGTAGTAATATTTTGTAAACTAGAGATGTTCTTCCCTCTACAATTCTTTGATATGATGGTTCACTTTGTTAGAGATATTTGACTATGTGTTCCTATACATTATAGATGAATGCACCCCATTGGATGGTATATAAATATATTGAAAGGGAATGTCAAAAATAAAGGTCAGCCAGAAGGTTGTATTACATAGTAATATGTTGTTGAACAATTCATTTAATTATGTATCAATTACCTATCCATTGTGGAAAACATTGGTCTACCAAAATGTTGTCACATTGGGTGACTTTTGGGTGAAGGATTTTCTAGAATAGACGTTGTCATAATTACTATTATAGAGAGGGAGAAATATCACCCTTAAATTTTGCATAACATTTTAGAGGTTTTTCCATATTTTAAAACCCAAAAAGAAATTCTTAAAAATTTAAACACATCAAGGGTTGAAATATTGATATCAAATACACTTAATTGATAGTTTACAGGATGGTTTCAAGACCATATTTTTAAGGGGTCAACTAAAAATCCGAATTCAATTTTAGAACAAATTCAATCTATGTCTAGAGGACTAAGTGTTTATGTATTATCATATAATGGTTATATAATTAACGGTTATAAATTCTGTACAAAGGAACATGAAGAACATAGTACCATGAAAAATAGTTGAGTTACACATGTGGTTGAAGTGATTTATGTATCTAGTACCAATGATATAAATCTAATATATGTTATTATGTTATACTTTAGAACCATTGAAAAAATATGGGAGTTGGGTTATGAAATACTCTAAGTGCTAATTTTTCAATGTAAGTGGGTTGATAATAAGAGTGCAGTTAAAATCAACGAATTGGGAATCATGAAAGTGGATTTCAGTAAGGAAGAGTACAAAGATGAACCATTTATAATGGAATCATTGTATGTACATGTATTTTATGTTTGAGATCCTATAAATAGAAAGTGTTTAACTTTTTAGTTATTGAATAAAACCACCAAAGGGTCAGATGTTAATTCAACTGGGGATGACCATTTCATCAGGACTTCATAATCATTTCACGGTGGTCCCAATATATATAGATTCTTGTATGTTATAGGAGACCACAATGAGGGGATTTGGATACCCAATAGAGGGGTTAAATCAAATTAAACTTAAAAAAAGAGAGTTTAATTATCAAGTTATATATTTTTTGTAATATACATTGCATTGCCTCATATTATTTCCCTTTCACTACTATATTTATGTAATATAAATTAAATGTTCAACCATTTATACATATAATTGATTATACACATGCTGGTGCTCTTAATCCTGAGAAATAATAGGTTTCTCAACATTATGATGCTCCCAATGCAAAGGAACTACAATATTTTTCACATGAAAATGCTCCCAATCCTAATGAACAACATGTTTCTCAACATGCTGATACTTCTAATGCAGAGGAACAAAAAGTTTCTACACACTCCAATGCTAACAATCCCAAGGAACAACATATTGATAATGGTTAAGCTATGGAAATGGTATACATTGAAAAAAATATGTCAAAAAAATAGAATCATCATAGAGTGGTAGTGTTAACAAAAATTATTAAGGTGAGAAACATAGGCATAAAATTTTTGTTTGGATGGAATTAACACTAGAAACCTATTAACCACAACAAGTTTATTTTCATTAGAAACAATGGGATACAAACTCAAATTCATGTTCCAGTTGATGTAGATACATGACACAATGTTGTTCCCACACTTAAGAAACTAATTTTTGAAGATATTAGGGCAACATTATGTTATACTTTCATTATTTTAATAAAAAAATTAAATATTTATTTACTCTTAATTATCCATTATGGAGTGAATTTATACAATATTAATACTAAATGAAATTTGTATTAATTCTTTATGGAAATGATTATAGAGTATTTTAAAAAATTATTACCAATCATTATATTAGGGATACTGAAGGAAAAACAAACCCACACCCACCAAAGATGTATGCATAATTGATAAACCAAGAAACATGGAATGCATTTATTGGTCATTATGAGGTGAAATATTTTTAGTTACACTATGATTGGTAATAAATTACTTGACAATATTTTTATTAATAACTTTGATTAAGAAATGTTAAGTTATGAAATAATAAGTGAGTGATGAAAATAAGTATCATATAAGAAAACCAACATGCCCCTACCATAAATCAAGTACGATGTATTCTTCTCTTGAAAAAATGGTATGTATTTTAAATCTATAATAATAATTTTATGTGGCTGAAGAAAAAACATAATTATGTTCCTTTGTTTATATGCAGATTGATGAACCAAATCCCATGAAACTTCCATCCCACATTATGTTCTATGGAAGGAGGCTCGTGTAAATAAATATTGGATAATAAAAGATGAAAACACAAAAAATGTATGGGAAGCATGTGTAATTATGAGATAATATTTTTTTATACCTTAAATATGTATTACATAAAAATAATGACTTATTTTACTATATTTTTTATTTTTTTAGGCAAAGAATCATCACTAGCTATACTTGATGTATGACTACTATCAATGTCCCTAAAATAGAAAAAACAATATGTCATCATTAGAGGTGCAGTTTTGGGGTGTCACCCCAAACATATTTTGAGAAAAGAAATGCATAAGGAGATAAAGATACTAAAATGGACAAGATACAGACATGAATAGATTCTATATAAGAGAAACTTAATCAGTATTAAGAGTTATTAGAGACTGTTATGGAAAGAATTTAAAGAGAATAAATAGAAAAAAACAACCACTACATGAAGCGCCCCCACCCCCACCATCTTTGAGGTGATCCACTCTCCTCAAAGGTTTACCTTACTAGAAATAATCTATTTTTTCATAACTATTTATAAAAAATGTGAATCAGGAAGATATTGATACCTTTTTTATACTGATATTATATAGGGTTAAAATTATTGTGATTTATATCTATCAGTACTCACCCATCACCTTTTTGTGAGGGGTATATTGTAAAATATACAATAAGATATTATACATAAAAAAACATTCAAAACGTCATGTGAGAGTGAGGATTCACGAGTTAAGCATTGAGTAACCCATTCCCCTTGACAAATTTTGTGTTCATATGATCTGTCTTGCTATTGGAATTTTTATAGTATGGATATTTGATATTGTAAAAATAAATTTCGACAAGGAGGTATTCCTTTTCAACTTTTTATGTAAATTTTTTAACAATTAATGAAAAAATTCCTAAACCAATTAATGTTATTACCAAAAAATAAAAGGAAGGGGTGAAATGAAATGTCAAATCAAAAAAATCTAAAGGATCAACTAATTGATCAAAATGATAATTAGAAAGTAACTTTACCTTGCTAGTTTAACTTCTGAATTTACTAATATTACAAGTTCATATGGATAAAAAGTTCAAAAATGGTGATACAAACATCATTAATTTTGAGGAAAAAATGTATGGAGAGGCCATTATATACTTTCATCATCTTGAGAATATATATGAAATCCTCAAGCATGGATGTCTAGGAGTATAGATTTTAAATCTATACTTGAGACACGTTTTGATAATTTGTTTTTACAATAGCAGAACTACTATGATAATTACAGTTAAATACTATTCATATTTTTTTATTGGTGTATATACAATTATTATTTTAAGGAAAAATCCTGTGAACTAAAAATTGGAATCATTAGTCCTTACATCACTTATATGCAAAAAATATCATTAAAAGAAGAGGGATATTCTATAATAGTATAAAAAATGGCTAAATTTTTTGAAAAAAACTTACAAATGACAAATTATTCTTAATAACCATGATATAGGGGTAAAAATATATAGTTTAATCATATCAAATATATTTTCACCCCTTTCATTTCTTATTAATTTATGTTTTTAGGTAGGATTGGTTGCTCATTGTAATCAATTTGGATAATCTAAATATTTATTTTTTGGATTTGATGCATGGATACCCAAAACATTGACCACACATGATGATGATTATCAATTTTTAATACACTAATTGCAACATTTTACAAATAAACTTCAAGTTATACATTTTATGTTATATTTTAATGGAAATTTTTTTATGATAGGGTAATGTTTAAATATCACCAAAATCATGGCATGAGGATAGTCCATGAGAAAAAGAGCAGCACCCTAAGATTTTACAACATGTAACTTTTTAAATAAATTTAATATCCTTGATATCTTACATTTCATATAACATCGATCTTAAACGAACTGCGATATACTATTAAATGTTATTATTTTAACATGATCGTTATAAACTGTCCGTCAAATTGGCATGTGTGAATAGGATTAAATATAATATGAAATATATATTAAATTCATATTCAATAAAAATTTATTTATTCCTCATAAATAAACACATAATTTTTGGTAAATTCATTTTAATCTTTAAATATATTTTTTCTTCAAAATTGTTTTTTTATTTCTTTCTATGAGAAAAAAATATAATTAATTTTTGAAACTTTTAGAAAATTTATTTGATAAAATTAAATTCATTTTTTAAATCATTATAGAAAATTTTCCTATGGTGTATTTTTGGATTTTTTCTGAAAGGATTGATTTTCTAAATGAATAGTGAAAAATACTGCTTTTTATTGAAAATTATTTTCTGTTTCATTTTTTCGGTTTAATTTTAAATTAAATTATGTAACTTATATATCTTGAATTTTGAAAAATGGAATCCATATTTGGATTCATAAGTTCTAAATTTAGTAAATAGGCCCCTTTTTTTTAGTATGAATAGTAACCTTAGTAATTTTATTACCACGATAAAGGGTAAATCAGGTAATTTAGGTTAAAAATAAAATGATAAGAACCATCAAATCAACCAAAAACCTGCTTAAATATTAATTTATGAATGTATATCAACCCTAATCTTCCAAGAGTCAAACTTATGACATTTTTGGGAAACTTGGATAAGATCAGGACTTTTATAGTATTTTATTTAATGAAAAGTCAAACATATCATACTATTAGTTTTAATAAGAATAATATTTTTAATATGGTGTTATGCATAAGATATGATCGAATATAAATAGTATTTTCAAAGATAAATGTTTTCTATTCACCCTGGTAAATTATTTTTTAATTATTAATCAAGGAAAAAATTATCTTAAATGCTTACACAACACTAATATAGTATTAATTTAATTAAAAAAATAAATGTTTTTAAAAATATTATTTTTGATATAATTTGAATTATTTAATGTGTCCAATAATTTTATTGATATATATGACACTTTATAGATCTATTAATGAAATAGATTCGAATTCCCCTTTTGTCTTGATGTATTTGAAGTCAAATTAAATAAATAATGTTAAAATGGATAAAAATCATATTTTATCAAAAAAATATTTTTTTTAAATTATTTAAAACCCAAAAATATATTAAATAATCATAAATGATATAATATATAGTAAAAAATGTCATCTCTTATGAATTTATAGTCCATTTAGAATCATTTGTCTCTAGAATAATCTTATTATATTTTAATGTTTTTAGAAATTCTAAAAGTGCCCCTCACTTCAATTATAAAAGGGAACCCCTTCATTAATTTATTTACACATATTTGAGAAGTCCCAACAAAAATATACCTAAATATACTCTAAATATACTTATAAAATTTCTATAGGTTATTTTCCTTCCAAAATACCAAACCTATATCCCTTACGAAGAGATATAAAGGAGCTCCTTTGTAGAAGAGGCAGCCGTCTTTACAAACTCTTTCAAAATTCACTCTTCTTGTACTTCCTCTTCATGTGTTTTTTTAATAATAAATTAATAAATATAGTGTCATATGTATACCAATGTGTTATTAAGTTTATGAAACAACCATATGACACAATTTATCCATCCTATGAAAATAAAATCATCACGCGTGCGTACATAGAGCTTACCATCTCCACATAGTGGTGTAATTTGTTTTTCATAGAAATTTACTTGTATGGTTATAATAATAGAAATAATGGATATATGTGAAAATTATGACATTATAATAATTTTTTAAAATTAATATATCATCCATTTTCTTACCCATTGACGATTAGGGGAATGATACTATCGCTCATGCGTACGTACGACGTACCATCTCCATGACGTGATGCATTTAATTTTCCATGTTCAACATTAAATAATAGTTATAAAACTATATTTAATGATTAAATATGACACTTATAACATTAATATTATTCTGGATATGATGGATCTATATCTAATTCAAAAGAAATGAGACATTTATGACAAAACATGCATGAGAAACAAGATAATTAACACCTAAAAGAATGAAAATAATGAAATATTATTAATGAATGGGTGGTAAGATGATTTAAAAGGATTTTATAATGTATTATAAATATTAATATTATTCTTAAATAAATTAATAACATTCTTTAAACCATTATACAATAGGATAAATTATGCACAACTAAGAGGAAGTGAGAGGTAAGAGATTTCTTAACTCAATTTCCATTCATTGAGTTAAATTTCTACTTCATTGATTATGTCATTATACGATTATGTGTGAAATGAATTTTGATTAAAATATGTGTATTTACACTTGTTTTATGTGGATATATTTTTGATACACATAATCATATCATTTGATTAATTACCGTTTCAATGATTTGACCTTTGTAAGGGACTTCATCTTAATTTTACTTCATTGAGGAATATTTTGATGTTATGAACCTATATTCTTCTATGAGATGTATATAACACACCTTTGAAATGTTATATCATTAATTTATTTATTCCAATAATATTTAAAATTTTGTTAAATGATATTTATTCATGGGGAATATGATTCAACTGATTACAAAGTGGTTAGGAGTTCTCATCACATTTTTTTTACTTCTGTGAGACATATGTCATATTCACCATCTAATTTATTTTTGGTGGTGTATATACTACACATTTTATTTATTTATGATCAAAATTAGTTGAAAATTTCATTTATCTTAAATATCATATTCTTTGTATCATAGATATAATTATTTCCAAAACTGTATATCATTTTTTACATATGATGAATACTTTAAAAGTTATTTGAATAACCGAGAAAATAACAATAAATCCATACTAAATATGGATATTTTTTGATAATAAATATTGATTCATGAATTAAATAAATAATTTTTATATATAAGGAATTCATTGGATATGAAAGACATGGGTGGGATCGGTTATAGTGGCCCCTTGATGCATTTGTAGGTATCATGAGATAAATAAGTTGGCCAAATTAAATGGGTTTTTATTTACCCATAATAATTAAACAGTATTGTGAAAGCTCTTAACATTATAGGTACCATAATACCTAATATCATGAAGTCAAATAATTAAACATTTTCCTCATTAAGAATTTGGTTAATATTATCCATGAAATTTTCACTATGATATTATCCGTGGATTTAGATTGTGCACAAGTTATTGATTAAATGAAATTTGTTTCCAATTATTTATCTTTCTATATTGATTATGTTTTATTCATGATAGCTTTTTCTATATTCATATCCTTATAGATAATTTGATCTCAACTTTATTTTGTTTCTTTTTCAAAGGATATAAAAAATAAATCTTTAAATAAGTTCAAGGATTTAGATTGTTTTCTTTTGTTATGATCTACGTTTAATTACTAATGTAATAAAGGGTACCATGTATGTATCTGGTTTTCAAGATTAATAAACTATTAGGTCCTTTGGGAAATTATTTCTTACAACTAATACCAATTTAATAAATTAACTACTGACTATCGACTGCTAATGTTTCGGTTATTATAGCTGGTATCAGAGAAAGGTTAGTAGAAACATTGGGAACTAGATTTTAAAATAAACATAAATAATAGGAGATTATTGGGTAGGAGTAGAAGAATGATAGAAAAGTTAATATCCTATTTTAGGATGTAACTATTATATAATAATTTATTATTTTATTTCTTAAGGACTTACATAGACACCCACTGGTGCATGAGGTTGAATTTTCTATTGATTTAATCACCAATGAAAAACCTATATCAATTACTCCCAATATAACAGACACTGTAGAATTAGTGGAGTGAAAGAAACAAATAGAGGGATTGAGTGGTAAGGTATTTATTATCCCTATAGTATCACTATGGGGATCCACTATTCTGTTTTTTAATAATAAATATGTATCCATTAGGTTGTGCATTGACTATAGGGAAATCAATGGTATTAAGATAAAGAACAAGTTTCCTATGCCTTTCATTTCTGATTTATTTGATCAACTTCATGGAGCTCAATATTTTTTTAAGATTTACCTTCATTCTGGGTATCATGAAATATTATTAAATAAGTAAGTTATTTTGAAGAAAACATTTCAAATGAGTTATGGACATTATGATTTTATAATAATACCATTTGGAATCACTAATTCACCCTATGTTTTCATGGATATAATAAAAAGAGTATTCGAGGAATATATTGATATTATTTTTGGAATTTATTGATGTTATATTGGTGTATTCTATAAGATACGAATACTCTGAGAATCAATTTTAGATCATTCTTAATACCCTTAGAAGGAAAGAGTTATATGGTAAAATTTTCAAGTGTGAATTCAAGATTTTAGATGTTTCTTTTCTTGGCCATATTGTCTTTAAGGATGGAATCTCAATTGATCCTATGAAGAAATAGGTTGTCCAAGAATGGCCTATACCAATGAACATAACCAAGGTACATAGTTTTATTGGTTTGGTAGGTTACTATCAGAGTTTGGTTTAGAATTTTCCCCAATTGGATAACCCATTAACCAAGTTCACACGTAAAGGGGATAAGTTCATATGAATAAAAGAATGTGAATAATTTTTTGAATAATTGAATATAAGGTTGGTCTATGATACATTTTTGACTCTACTATCATGAAATGATAGTTTTGTGATATATAGTATTGCATTACATAAAGAACTGGGTTATTTCATTATAAAAAATGATAATTTTATTGCATATGTATAAAGGAAATTGAAGAATCATGAAAACAAATTATCTAGCTCATGATCTCGAGTTAGAAACCCTAATATTTTCTCTGAATATATGGAGACACTGTCTCTATGTGGAAATATGTGAGATATATATGGATAACAAGAGTTTTAAATAAATATTTACACATCAAGAACTCCATGAGGAAAATATAATGGACTAAGTTACTGAAAGATTATTATTTCTTAATACATTACCACCCAAGAAAAGAAAATAAGGTAGAAGATGAATTAAGTAGAAAATATCATGGAGTTATGACCCAAATAATGTAACACCCCAAGCTTCTACGGTACAATTCTCTTTGAATAATGCAATAGCGTGTGTTGTACGCAACATCGAGTTCTAACACACACCACAACCGATCAAACTAGCCGTTATGAATAGTAATACATACTTTTTAAAATTTTAGAAATTTTATCTCTCAAAATGGACTTCATTTTTAGATTCAGAGTATCGAATTTAGCCTAAGGTGAAGTTTTGGTACTTTTCGAATAACTTTAATATTTTGATGAATAGTGAAAATTACTAAATTTAAATTAAAAACAACTTTTTTAATCAAAATAATTAATAGTGATAAATTATGAATTTGAGCAGATTTAAAGTATATTTAGAATATATTTTTACCATTTAATACAATGTTGGTTATTGGACATAATTTCACAATTAAACCGAACATAAACAAGTATCAATCTTTTGATAGTTATTATATCTTAAAAACACGCTTTTTGTTTTGACAGCGAGAATTAATTTTAAATTAATTTCTGCCACTTATGTGTTTTGAATTTTGAAAAATGGATTCCATATTTGGAATCAAGATGTTCAAATTGTATAAATAGGTAACTTTTATTTTTAGAAATTTTGAATAATTCGGTAAATATTTTATTTACCATGGTTAAAGGGTAAATCCGGTAAATAAGGGTTAAAAAATAATATTATAATAATAACAAATTACCCTAAAACGTGTCTTAACCTTATTGGTTGATATATGTCCGACCATGGGCATCTTTGGGTCGATTTTGGGACCCCATGGTGCCACTTGTAAGTGATAGGGACACTTTATTTTAATTAAGTTAAAATAAATACAAAAATGACAGAAGCATATATCTTTTAGAAAAACAATTTTTACATAGGGTTATATATGTTGGATTTTCAACTATAAATATTCATTAGAAATATAAAAATATTTCCTACATAATGATATTTTATTTATAAATTTTAGACATTAAATAATTTAATTTATTTATGACACAATGATGATGCTGTAATTACCAAAATAGTGAAAAAAATTAAAATAATTGATATTATAAATACCCAAATAAATATAATTTGAGACTTTTTATGAATTAAACTAATTTTCTAGGTTAATATGACATGTTAGGATTGACGTAATTAAATTTTTTCGAAGTAATCATTCTGTTATTATTTTTACAAAAATCAATTATTGAACAGTGTCAAAATTGACATAAAAGAGTTTTTAAAAAAAATATTATATTATTAATTGATATTAAATTCCTAAAAATATAAGTTTCGTCCAAGAGACTTATATCATGATAATTTTATTATTAATGGATCACTTGGGGGTCTCTTGGATGTATATAGTAAGTTTATTAACCATATAATATAAAAATACAAAGAGACATTGTAAAAGTGAAACTAATTAACTAAGAGTTAATACTTAAAGATAAGGTTAATATAGTAACCAAAACCTGTCTAAATTATATTGGTTGGGAGGTTTTAGACCCATCACCACCTTAAAATTTAAATAATAAACTTTGGAGCCATTAAAAATCTAATATGAATTTATTATAAAATAATATTTCTAGCTTTTCCAAAGGTACCTCTCACCCCTCTTATAAAAGGGCACTCCTCCTTCTCATTAACTCACACCTTAAAAGCCTTTTGGTTCATCCAACCTCTGCCCATATACTCTCTCAACTCCCCTCAATTCATCATATAGGCCTTCCTTTAGTTATAAATCCAACTTAAGGAGCCCTTTTGATCAAATCAAAAGGAAGAACCCGAAGAAGAGGTAATGATTCACCACCCTTTTTCAAGTTCCTTTCTTCTTCCACTTCTTCTTTCTTTGTTATTACCATTATAAAATAATAACTCCAGTATATTATATATACTTTGATGTTATTATAAAAATTTTACAACCATATTTCAATATTATATCCATCCTTTGAATAACATGTCACCATACGTGCGTACGTACGACTTACCGTCTCCACGTCGTGGTGTAATTGTTATTCAATAAATTATTATTTGGATGAGTATAATAATGATGTTTAATTCATTTAAATAATAAATATAACATGATAATGATTCTGTATATATGATATAACATCCAATTATATATTATTTTAATATCAAAAGAATGATATTGTCGCTCGTGCGTACGTACGTACTACCATCTCCACGAACGCGATGAGATTCATTCTCCATCGTATCCATTCAAGTATAATTATCATTTTATGATTTAAAAATAATGTTTAAGGACTTGATATCATTATATATATGAATAAGATACAACCTATCCAAGACAAACATGGCTTACGGAACAAAACATATAAAAAACGAGTAAGTTAACACCCGAAACAACGATAATTCTAAGATATTATTAACAAAGCCAAGTTAAAAGATCATATATGATATCATATGAATGTATATGATTCTTGTATAATTTAATAACAATTATTTCACCATTATACATGAAGTTAACCTACCCCCAATCAAGGAAAAGTAGAATTTAAGGGTTATTTCCCAATCTCTTCATTATCCGAGGTTGTTTATACATAATTATCTATTGGGACCTCTTTATCATCCACTTCCATGTTTCTTGAAAGTGAATTTCAAAACATTCATACTATTTTACTAGAATATGGGTTAAAGTCATTTATACCCTTGTTGACTTTTATAAGTGGTTTATAAAGGAATATTTCCATCATTTTCCAAACAAGGTCCTTTTTAACCTTTTCGACAGAATTAAGGTAAGAATGTTTTTTAACTTATATGGTGGGTGTGGCTATTTTTCGCCATTATAAAATCTGCGAAGCTTCCCTTACAATCTTATAAGAATATTTTCAAAGTAAATGTTTTCTTTTATAATTATGTGACTTTTAAATGATTGAAAAAAAGGAAATTTCTCTCAAACAGTTTTGATTTCATCTATGTCAACATCCTTTGATGGATTTTAAGCTTATTTGAAGTTGATTTATTATGAAACAAAACTTCCACATTGTATTGAAGGTTTTGTGATATGTTTGACTTTGGATGTGTTATTTTTATACCATTCATGGTTTATGGTGAAAGTATTGACATTTCGTATGCTAGTTTTAATACGAATGTTTATGTTATGTTTAAACCTGTTAATATGAGGAATGCATTGGACTCAATAAGTGACGGGTGGAGCCCGCTATAGCTCCTCGATGCATCGGTAGGACTCATGAGACAAACTAGTGTCTTGGAACAAGTCCTTGACAAAATCTTATTTGTAGCCTTGGCACGAGGCCTTGGCTATGTGGTTATGATAGTCTGACATTATGCATTCCATCATTATGAAAGTGGTTAGTGATATTTCATGTGATTATTCGATTAGTAGAATATCCATGTGAATAATTAAATGACATTATTTCATTTTATTTCTTCCATATTATGCCGAAGTTCAAGTTTAAAAGGCTTTTGTTTTAGTTTTATACATTGCCTTAAATGTTTATGCTCATTTTTGAAAGTTTCTGCTGTATTTCTTACCCTTACTAAGCATTTGAGCTCACCCATTTCAATGTTTTATTTTTCCCAAGATTCCAAGAAGTGTAATGTGATTGATATGCAGGGTTAAGCCAAGGGAATAATGGCATTCATAAAGATTATTTATGTTGTTTTTTACTTCTTAAAGTGAAAATGTAACATTCATGTATGTGATCTATTTTTCAAAGACTGCTAAACTGATCGGTCCTTCAGGACTTGATTACTTGTAATCATGCTAATGTTATATAATAATGCACCGACTCTGGGTAACTGGGGCCGGGGCGTTACAGTTGGTATCAGAGGAAGTTTAGTACAAACCTTGGAAGCTAGATTTAGATAAACACTGATTAGAGCACATAGATTTAAGAAGGACTTTGAGGATTAGTATAGAATAACTTCCTAGAATTTTGTTATTGTAGAGATTTTGTGAGTTTTCCGAGCAATACATCCCTGTCTGGATACGAGCAGGTAGATGCGGCTCTGGAACAGATGTACCTAGGGGTAAAACCCGAAAACACCGCTTTGAGCTAGACTTGAATGGGAACTGGTGCACGACAACGGGCCTTGCTGCACTCTTGGTTACGACACTCCCAGGGGATATGCTTAGGATAATTCTCATTTTGTTTACAAACCATTATGAAGGGCTTATGAGTATATACTTACTCAAAGAAAACATTTTTATTATTATGGATTATATCCATAAACTGTTCAATTTGTGTTAGGTATTTTACAAGTTTGGTAATTATTCATTGCAATTCATAAACTGAACTAGTTTATGCTATTGTATAGAAATGGCGCCCAGTAGAAGGAATGTGAACTCCCGTAAAACGAATGATACAAAGAGTAAGAAGGATCATATCTTTCGTGGTCCTAAGATAGAATTTAGAAGGGAAATAGTTTCCCACGTATTATCATCATATGAAGAAATAGTATCATGTGTTGATAAGATGAATAAAGAATTCTCGAAGTCCTATGGATTTGAATGGAAGCAAGAGAAGAAATGGATGGAAGAGAGAAAGATGGATAAAGGGAAGAGAGAAAAGAAGAATTTTCCCATATGTGATAACTTTGGGAAGAAACACCCTGGAACTTGCCTGAAAGGAATGAGAGTTTGTTATAAGTGTGGAGGAAAATGACATAAAGTACGTGACTTCAAGGGTAAGAAAATGATTTCAAATGTACAATGCTTCATTTTCAAGGAGTTTGGACACTACGCGAACCTATGTCCTAGTCATCAGACTATGCTGCAAATGATGCTATTGGATAATTATCAAGTTATGATACTATCACAGATAAAGAGGAATGATTAGAGTTCTTATGTTGATTATGTCATTTGAGTGTTGTATCAACAATGTACTTGTTATAACAATTATGGAGTATATAAGGATTGTACTACAATAATATTTCATTAAGGAATTGGTATTGTGTGGAACAAATAAAAGTGACCCAATAACAGGTTAAATTTTTGTAAAATATATGGTTGAGAGAAAGATAAACCCTAATATGGTTCTGATACCGAGGTAGTGATTTTAGAATAATACATGATTGATTTGGATAAATTATGTTGGATATTCTTGAATACCTTGAAACTGATTAATGATTTGTATATTCTATCACTTTTTGGGTTTACAACATTTTTGGATTGAAGGAGTATATCTATTATTCTTTAAGGACTAAGGGGTCATGAATGTAATCAATAAGGTTTTATGGTAATTCAGGATGTTGCAGTGTTTTAAAAGAATACATGATGAAGGTGTTCACATGTTATCATGCGGAAAAAGGATCTTAATTGTGTTTACCTTCCTTATAAATTTTGGACTGAAGTATTTTGGATAGTTCTAGTTTGGATTATTTTGGATTGCCATAAAAGGACAACCCGGAGGTTGGGCGACAACCCGTCGTGTCTGGCAAGGCCACGAGACTTGAACACATAACCGAAGGGCGACAAGGGTGTATCACCAACCACTGACCCACGAGATGTTCTGTGTTGAATAATGTCATTTTTTTAATGGTTCTACTAGATGAATTATAAATTCATTTTTTTAACCCTATACGAATAGGATAAATAGAATATTATTTTTAAGTTTTATTATCTTTTAGAGTGAAAGATGAGTTTGTAGTAGAACTTAGTTAAAGGATGAGACTCTACTTTTCAAGTATATATTTTTCTTCTTCTCTTATTCAATGAAGAAATTACTTCTTATACTGTAGTGAAGGGATCTTAAAAAAAATGTGTTATCCAAATACCATATGTTTTGCTGAACCGATGGTATTTTAAATCATCATAGATTGATGAATTTAAGGCCCTCAATTTTACACTTGTTTGTGATTGATGACCTCAATCACTAACTATAAATATTTACGTTTTCCTCCAATTATATGTCTCTAATTTCCACCAATGTTCTCCGAATAGAGATCATAATTTGGTGGTGACCCTTTCATTTCTCTTTTCCTCTTATTAAGACTAAATTTTATTAACCCAATTTCCGATGTGGGTTTTCCCACAAAGATATTTTCTATATTCAACCTTTTATTTTCGAAGAACAATTTCAAATTGCGAGGACGAAATTTATTGAAGGAGGTGAGAATGTAACACCCCAAGCTTCTACAGTACGCTTCTCTTTTAATAATGCAATAACATGTGTTGTACGCAACATCGACTTCTAACACACACCACAACCGATCAAACTAGCCGTTATGAATAGTAATACATAATTTTTAAAATTTTAGAAATTTTACCTCTCAAAATGGACTTCATTTTTGGATTCGGAGTATCAAATTTATCCTAAGGTGAAATTTTGGTACTTTTCGGATAACTTTAATATTTTGATGAATAGTGAAAATTACTAAATTTTAATTAAAAACAACTTTTTTAATCAAAATAATTAATAGTGATAAATTATGAATTTGAGTGGATTTAAAGTATATTTAGAATATATTTTTACCATTTAATACAATTTTAGTCATTGGAAATAATTTCACAATTAAACCGAACATAAACAAGTATCAATCTTTTGATAGTTATTATATCTTAAAAACACGCTTTTTGTTTTGACAGCCGGAATTAATTTTAAATTAATTTCTGCCACTTCTGTGTTTTGAATTTGGAAAAATGGATTCCATATTTGGAATCAGGATGTTCAAATTGTGTAAATAGGTAACTTTTATTTTTAGACATTTTGAATAATTACTTCGGTAAATATTTTATTTATCATGGTTAAAGGGTAAATCTGGTAAATAAGGGTTAAAAAATAATATTATAATAATAAAAAATTACCCTAAAACGTGTCCTAAACTTATTGGTTGATACATGTCCGACCATGGGCATCTTTGGGTCGATTTTGGGACCCCATGGTGCCACTTGTAAGTGATAGGGACACTTTATTTTAATTAAGTTAAAATAAATACAAAAATGACACAAGCATATATCTTTTAGAAATTTTTTTACATAGGGTTATATATGTTGGATTTTCGACTATAAATATTCATTAGAAAGATAAAAATATTTCCTACATAATTATATTTTATTTATAATTTTTAGACATTAAATAATTTAATTTATTTATGATACAATGATGATGCTGTAATTACCATAATAGTGAAAAAAATTAAAATAATTGATATTATAAATAAAAAAAAAATATAATTTGAGACTTTTTATGAATTAAACTAATTTTATAGGTTAATATGACATGTTAGGATTGACTTAATTAACTTTTTTTGAAGTAATCATTCTGTTATTATTTCTAAAAAAATCAATTATTGAATAGTGTCAAAATTGACATAAAAGAGTTTTTAAACAAAATATTATATTATTAATTGATATTAAATTCCTAGAAATATAAGGTTTGGCCAAGGGACTTATATCATGATAGGTGTATCATTAATGGACCACTTGGGGGTCTCTTGGATGTATATAGTATGTTTATTAACCATATAATATAAAAATACAAAGAGACATTGTAAAAGTGAAACTAGTTAACTAAGAGTTAATACTTAAAGATAAGGTTAATATAGTAACCCAAACCTGTCTAAATTATATTGGTTGAGAGGTTTGCGACCCATTCCCACCTTAAACTTTAAATAATACACTTTTGAGCCATTAGAAACCGAATATGAATTTATTATAAAATAATATTTCTAGCTTTTCCAAAGGTTCCCCTCACCCCTCT
The DNA here is from genome assembly GCA_963277665.1 of Viscum album. Lineage (NCBI taxonomy): Eukaryota > Viridiplantae > Streptophyta > Magnoliopsida > Santalales > Viscaceae > Viscum > Viscum album. Next base: position 661,286,150 of record OY728131.1, on the reverse strand, counting down.
TATAAAAGGGTACTCCTCCTTCTCATTAACTCACACCTTAAAAGCCTTTTGGTTAGTCCAAACTATGCCCAAATACTCTCTAAACTTCCCTAACTTCATCCTAGAAGCCTTCCTTTAGTCAGAAAGCCAACTTAGGGAGCCCTTTTGATCAAATCAAAAGGAAGAACCCGAAGAAGAGGTAATGATTCACCACCCTTTTTCAAGTTCCTTTCTTCCTCCACTTCTTCTTTCTTTGTTATTACCATTCTAAAATAATAACTCCAGTATATTATATATACTTTGATGTTATTATAAACATTTTAAAACCATATTTCAATATTCTATCCATCCTTTGAATAACATGTCACCATACGTGCGTACGTACGGCTTACCGTCTCCATGTCGTGGTGTAATTGTTATTCAATAAATTATTATTTGGATGGGTATAATAATGATGTGTAATTCATGTAAATAATTAATATAACATGATAATTATTCTTTATATATGATATACCATCCAATTATATATTATTTTAATATCAAAAGAATGATATTGTCGCTCGTGCGTACGTACGGACTACCGTCTCCACGAACGCGATGAGATTCATTCTCCATCGTATCCATTCAAGTATAATTATCATTTTATGATTTAAAAATAATGTTTAAGGACTTGATATCATTCTGGATATGAATAAGATACAACCTATCCATGAAAAACATGGCTTACGTAACAAAACATATAAGAAAATGAGTAAGTTAACACCCGAAACAACGATAATTCTAAGATATTATTAACAAAGCAAAGTTAAAAGATCATATATGATATCATATGAATGTATATGATTCTTGTATAATTTAATAAAAATTATTTCACCATTATACATGAGGTTAACCTACCCCCAACCAAGGAAAATTATAAGGTAAAAGTTATTTCACAATCTCTTCATTATCCGAGGTTGTTTATACGTAATTACCTACTGGGACCTCTTTATCATCCACATCCATGTTTCTTGAAAGTGCATTTCAAAACATTACTACTATTTTAATAGAATATGGGTTAAATTCATTTATACCCTTGTTGACTTTTATAAGTGGTTTATAAAAGAATCTTTCCATCGTTTTCCAAACAAGGTCCTTTTAAACCTTTTCGATAGAATTAAGGTAAGAATGTTTTTTACCTTATACGGTGGGTGCTGCTATTTTCCGCCATTATAAAATCTTCGAAGCTTCCCTTACAATATTATAAGAATATTTTCAAGGTAAATATTTTCTTTTATAATAATGTGACTTTTAAATGATTTAAAAAAAAGGATATTTCTCTCAAACAGTTTTGATTTCATCTATGTCAACATCCTTTGATTGATTTTAAGATTATTTGAAGTTGATTTATTATGAAAGAAAACTTACAAATTGTATTGAGAGTTTTTTGATATGTTTGACTTTGGATGTGTTATTTTTACACCATTCATGGTTTATGGTGAAAGTATTGACATTTCGTATGCTAGTTTTAATACGAATGTTTATGTTATGTTTAAACCTGTTCATATGAGGAATGCATTGGGATTAATAAGTGACGGGTGGAGCCCGCTATAGCTCCTCGATGCATCGGTAGGTCTCATGAGACAAACTAGTGTCTTGGAATAAGGCCTTGAAAAAATCTTATTTGTAGACTTGGCACGAGGCCTTGGCTATGTGGTTATGATAGTCTGACATTATGCATTCCATCATTATGAAAGTGGTTAGTGATATTGCATGTGATTATTCGATTAGTAGAATATACATGTGAATAAGTAAATGGAATTATTTCATTTTATTTCTGCCATATTATGCTGAAGTTCAAGTTTAAGAGGATTTTGTTTTAGTTTTATACATTTCCTTAAATGTTTATGCTCATTTTTGAAAGTTTCCACTGTATTGCTTACCCTTACTGAGCATTTGAGCTCACCCCTTTCAATGTTTTATTTTCCCCAGGATTCCAAGAAGTGTAATGTGATTTATATGTAGGGTTAAGCCAAGGGAATAATGGCATTCATAAAGATTATTTATGTTGTTTTGTACGTCTTAAAGTGCAAATATAACATTCATGTATGTGATCTATTTTTCGAAGACTGCTAAACTGATCGGTCCTTCGGGAATTGATTCCTTGTAATCATGCCAATGTTATGTAATAATGCACCGAATTTGGGTAACTAGATCCAGGGCGTTACAGTTGGTATCAAAGGAAGTTTAGTACAAACCTTGGAATCTAGATTTAGATAAACTCTGATTAGAACACATAGATTTAAGATGGACTTTGAGGATTAGTATAGAAGAACTTCTTAGAATTTTGGTATTGTAGAGATTTTGTGAGTTTTCCGAGAAATACATCCCTGTCTGGATATGAGCAGGTAGAGGAGGCTCTGGCACAGATGTACCTAGGGGTAAAACCCGAAAACACCGCTTTGAGCTAGACTTGAAGGGGAACTGGTGCACGACAACGGGCCTTGATGCACTCTTGGTTACGACACTCCCGGGGGATATGCTTATGATAATTCTCATTTTCTTTAAAAACCATTATGAAGGGATTATGAGTATATACTTACTCAAATAAAACATTTTTATGATTATAGATTATATCCATAAACTGTTCAATTTGTGTTAGGTATTTTACAAGTTTGGTAATTATTCATTACAATTCATAAACTGAACTAGTTTATGCTATTGTATAGAAATGGTTCCCAGTAGAAGGAATGTGAACTCCCGTAATACGAATGATCCAAAGAGTAAGAAGGATCATATCTTTCATGGTCTTAAGCAAGAATTTAGAAGGGAAATAGTTTCCCACGTATTATCATCATATGAAGAAATAGTATCATGTGTTGATAAGATGAGTAAAGAATTCTCAGAGTCCTATGGATTTAAAGGGAAGAAAGAGAAGAAAAGGGTGGAAGAGAGAAAGATGGATAAAGGGAAGAGATAAAAGAAGAATTTTCCCATATGTGATAACTGTGGGAAGAAACACCCTGAAACTTGCCTGAAAGGAATGTGAGTTTGTTATAAGTGTGGAGGAAAAGGGCATAAAGTATGTGACTGCAAGGGTAATAAAATGATTTCAAATGTACAATGATTCATTTTCAAGGAGTTTGGACACTACGCGAACCTATGTCCCAGTCATAAAACTATGCCGCAAATGATGCTATTGGATAATAATCAAGTTATGATTCTACCACAGATAAAGAGGAATGATTAGAGTTCTTATGTTGATTATGCCATTTTAGTGTTGTATCAACAATGTACTTATTTTAATAATTATGGAGTATATAAGGATTGTACTGCAGTACTATTTCATTAATGACTTGATGTTGTGTGGAACAAAGAAAAGTGACTCAATAGCTGGTTAAATTTTTGTAAAATATATGGTTGAGAGAAAGATAAACCGTAATATGGTTCTGATACCGAGGTAGTGATTTTATAATAATACATGATTGATTTGGATAAATTATATTGGATATTCTTGACTACCTTGAAACTGATTAATGATTTGTATATTCTATCACTGTTTGAGTTTACAACATTTTTGGATTGAAGAAGTATATCTATTATTATTTAAGGAATAAGGGGTCCTGAATGTAATCAATAAGGTTTTATGGTAATTCAGGATGTTGTAGTGTTTTAAAAGAATACATGATGAAGGTATTCACATCTTATCATGCAGAAAAAAGGATCTTCATTGTGTTTACCTTCCTTATAAATTTTGGACTGAAGTATTTTGGATTGTTCTAGTTTGGATTATTTTGGATTTCCATAAAAGGACAACCCGGAGGTCGGGTGACAACCCGTCGCATCCGGCAAGGCCGCGAGACTTGAACCCATAACCGAAGTGCGACAAGGGTGTATCACCTACCACTGACCCACATGATGTTCTAGATTGAATAATGTCATTTTTTAATGGTTCTTCTAGATGAATTATAAATTCATTTTTTAACCCTATACGAATAGGATAAATAGAATATTATTTTTAAGTTCTATTATCTTTTAGAGTGAAAGATGAGTTTGTGGTAGAACTTAGTTAAAGGATGAGACTCTACTTGTCAAGTATATATTTTTCTTCTTCTCTTATTCAATGATGAAATTAATTCTTATACTGTAGTGAAGGGATCTTAAAACAAAAAATGTGTTATCCTAATACTATATGTTTTTCTGAACCGATGGTATTTTAAATCATCATCGATTGATGAATTTAAGGCCCTAAATTTTATACTTGTTTGTGATTGATGACCTCAATCACTACCTATAAATATTTAATTTTTTCCTCCAATTATATGTCTCTAATTTCCACCAATGTTCTCCGAATAGAGATCATAATTTGGTGGTGACCCTTTCATTTCTCTTTTGTTCTTATTAAGACTAAATTTTATTAACCCAATTTCCGATGTGGGTTTTCCCACAAAGATATTTTCTATATTCAACCTTTTATTTTCGAAGAACAATTTCAAATTGTGGGGAAAAATTTATTTAAGGAGGGGAGAATGTAACACCCCAAGATTTTACTGTACATTTCTCTTTGAATAATGCAATAGCGTGTGTTGTACGCAACATCGAGTTCTAACACACACCACAACCGATCAAACTAGCCGTTATGAATAGTAATACATACATTTTAAAATTTTAGAAATTTTATCTCTCAAAATGGACTTAATTTTTGGATTCGGAGTATCGAATTTATCCTGAGGTGAAATTTTGGTACTTTTCGGATAACTTTAATATTTTGACGAATAGTGAAAATTACTAAATTTTAATTAAAAACAACTTTTTTAATCAAAATAGTTAATAGTGATAAATTATGAATTTGTGTGGTTTTAAAGTATATTTAGAATATATTTTTACCATTTAATACAATGTTGTTCATTGGACATAATTTCACAATTAAACCGAACATAAACAAGTATCAATCTTTTGATAGTTATTATATCTTAAAAACACACTTTTTGTTTTGACAGCGGGAATTAATTTTAAATTAATTTCTGCCAATTTTGTGTTTTGAATTTTTAAAAATGGATTCCATATTTATAATCAGGATGTTCAAATTTTGTAAATAGGTAACTTTTATTTTTAGACATTTTGAATAATTACTTCGGTAAATATTTTATTTACCATGGTTAAAGGGTAAATCCGGTAAATAAGGGTTAAAAAATAATATTATAATAATAAATAATTACCCTAAAACGTGTCCTAACATTATTGGTTGATACATGTCCAACCATGGGCATCTTTGGGTCGATTTTGGGACCCCATGGTGCCACTTGTAAGTGATAGGGACACTTTATTTTAATTAAGTTAAAATGAATACAAAAATGACACAAGCATATATCTTTTAGAAAAACAATTTTTACAGAGGGTTATATATGTTAGATTTTTGACTATAAATATTAATTAGAAAGCTAAAAATATTTCCTACATAATGATATTTTATTTATAATTTTTAGAAATTAAATAATTTAATTTATTTATGACACAATGATGATGCAGTAATTAACATAATAGTGAAAAAAATTAAAATAATTGATATTATAAATAACCAAATAAATATAATTTGAGACTTTTTATGAATTAAAATAATTTTATAGGTTAATATGACATGTTAGGATTGACTTAATTAACCTTTTTTGAAGTAATCATTCTGTTATTATTTTTACAAAAATCAATTATTGAATAGTGTCAAAATTGACATAAAAGAGTTTTTAAAACCAATATTATATTATTAATTGATATTAAATTCCTAAAAATCTAAGGTTCGGACAAGAGACTTATATCAAGATAGGTGTATCATTAATAGACCAGTTGGGGGTTTCTTGGATGTATATAGTAATTTTATTAACCATATAATATAAAAATACAAAGAGACATTGTAAAAGTGAAACTAATTAACTAAGAGTTAATACTTAAATATAAGATTAATATAGTAACCCAAAACTGTCTAAATTCTATTTTTTGAGAGGTTTTAGACCCATAACAACCTTAAAATTTAAATATTCCACTTTGGAGCTATTATAAACCGAATATAAATTTATTATAAAATAATATTTCTAGCTTTTCCAAAGGTGCCCCTCACCCCTCTTATAAAAGGGAACTCCTCCTTCTCATTAACTCACACCTTCAAAGCCTTTTGGTTCGGCCAACCTCTTCCAAAATACTCTCTAAAATTCCCTCAATTCATCCTAGAGGCCTTATTTTACTCATAAAGCCAACTTAAGGAGCCCTTTTGATCAAATCAAAAGGAAGAACCCGAAGAAGAGGTAATGATTCACCACCCTTTTTCAAGTTCCTTTCTTCTTACACTTCTTCTTTCTTTGTTATTACCATTATAAAATAATAAATCCAGTATATTATAAATACTTTGATGTTATTATAAACATTTTACAACCATATTTCAGTATTCTATCCATCTTTTGAATAACATGTCACCATACGTGCGTACGTACGGCTTACCGTCTCCACGTCGTGGTGTAATTGTTTTTCAATAAATTATTATTTGTATGGGTATAATAATGATGTGTAATTCATATAAATAATAAATATAACATGATAATTATTCTTTATATATGATTTAACATCCAATTATATATTATTTTAATATCAAAAGAATGATATTGTCGCTCGTGCGTACGTACGGACTACCGTCTCCACGAACGCGATGAGATTCATTCTCCGCCGTATCCATTCAAGTATAATTATCATTTGATGATTTAAAAATAATTTTTACGGACTTTATATAATTCTATATATGAATAATATACAACCTATCCATGAAAAACATGGCTTACGTAACAAAACATATAAAAAAACGAGTAAGTTAACACCCGAAACAACGATAATTCTAAGATATTATTAACAAAGCAAAGTTAAAAGATCATATATGATATCATATGAATGTATATGATTATTTTATAATTTAATAACAATTATTTCACCATTATAAAGGAGTTTAACCAACCAACAACCAAGGAAAAGTACAAGTTAATGGTTATTTCGCAATCTCTTCCTTATCTGAGGTTGTTTATACGTAATTTTCTACTACGACCTCTTTATCATCCACATCCATGTTTCTTGAAAGTGTATTTCAAAAAATTCCTAATATTTTACTAGAATATGGGTTAAAGTCATTTATACCCTTTTTGACTTTTATAAGTGGTTTATAAAGGAATCTTTCCGTTGTTTTCCAAACAAGTTCCTTTTTAACCTTTTCGACAAAATTAAGGTAAGAATGATTTTTTAACTTATACGGTGGGTGCGACTATTTTCCACAATTATAAAATCTTAGAAGCTTCGCTTAAAATATTATAAGAATATTTTCAAGGTAAATGTTTTCTTTTATAATTATGTGACTTTTAAATGATTTATAAAAAATGATATTTCTCTCAAACAGTTTTGATTTCATCTATGTCAACATCCTTTGATGGATTTTAAGCTTATTTGAAGTTGATTTATTATGAAACAAAACTTCCACATTTTATTGAAGGTTTTGTGATATTTTTGACTTGGGATGTGTTATTTTTATACCATTCAGGGTTTATGGTGAAAGTATTGACATTTCATATGCTAGTTTTAATACGAATGTTTATGTTATGTTTAAACCTGTTCATATGAGGAATGCATTGAACTTAATAAGTGACAGGTGGAGCACGCTATAGCTCCTCGATGCATCGGTAGGTCTCATGAGACAAACTAGTGTCTTGGCACAAGGCCTTAACAAAATCTTATTTGTAGCCTTGGCACGAGGCCTTGGCTTTGTGGTTATGATAGTCTGGCACTATGAATTCCATCATTATGAAAGTTGTTAGTGATATTGCATGTGATTATTCGATTAGTAGAATATCCATGTGAATAAGTAAATGGCATTATTTCATTTTATTTCTTCCATATTATTCTGAAGTTCAAGTTTAAAAGGATTTTGTTTTAGTTTTATACATTTCCTTAAATGTTTATGCTCATTTTTGAAAGTTTCCACTGTATTTCTTACCCTTACTGAGCATTTGAGCTCACCCCTTTCAATGTTTTATTTTTCCCAGGATTCCAAGAAGTGTAATGTGATTGATATGTAGGGTTAATCCAAGGGAATAATGGCATTCATAAAGATTATTTATGTTGTTTTGTACGTCTTAAAGTGAAAATGTAACATTCATGTATGTGATCTATTTTTCCAAGACTGCTAAACTGATCGGTCCTTCGGGACTTGATTCCTTGTAATCATGCCAATGTTATGTAATAATGCACCGACTCTGGGTAACTGGGGACGGGGTGTTACAAATAAAGATTTATAGAGATCCTATGTTCATGGATTTAGTAAATATAGATATGGGAATTATTAAGGAATAGGAAAAACCACTCATTTTTTAAATTATTATGAAACCATATTTGTTTGAAAAGATAAAGAGCTCTCAATATGATGATAATAATTTTAATAATAAAATTAAATATATGAATGATGGAAAATTGGAAGACTTTTTTTCTTAAGATGATGTTATAAAATTTAGAAAGAGTTTTTAAATTCCATCAATATCTAAGATAAAAAGGGAACTATCGGACGATGCTTATTTCTCAAATTTCTCTACACACCTTGGTAGTACCACAATGTATAGGGATATGAAGGAATATTTTTTTGTGGGGTAATATAAAGTGGGAAATTACTGACTATGTTTCAAGTTGCCTATTTTTTAAAAAATTAAAGGTTGAGAGACAATATACTATAGGAGTTATGTAACCTCTTACTACACATGTTTGGAAATGGAATGAAATTACAATAGACTTTATCATAGGACTTCCAAGGATTTTTATAAGGAATGATGCGATATGGGTTATTACTGATTTCCTTACTAAATCAGACCATTTTATTGATATAAGAGATGATTTACCTCTTGAGCACCTAGAAAGTCTCTATATTAATGAATTTGTAATACTTTATGGTTCTTCATTATCAATTGTACCAGATTGAGAGGCCTGTTTTACATCAAAATTTTGGATGAGTCTTTAGAAGGGTCTGAATACTAAGCTTTATTTGAGCACCGCCTACCATCATCAAAATAATGGATAGCCTGAAATTAATATTCAAATGATATAATATATATTTAGATTATTATCACTTGACATTAAAGGTATGTGGTATCAATATTTAACTTTGGTTGAGTTTTCCTATAATAATAGTTTCCATTCAAGTATTCAAATGGAACCATATAAAGCATTATATGGAAAGAGATGTCATACTCCAACTTGTTGGGATGAATTTGGTGAAATGAAACTTTTTGTACTAGAACTTGTTAAAGAGAAAACAATAGAGGTAAAAAATATTTAGGCTCATATTAAAGCATCTGAAAGTAGGAAAAATAGTTATTCTGATAACCAAAGAAAGGATTTGGAATTTCTAGTGGGAGATCATGTATTTCTAAAAGTATCTCCATGGATGGGTATCATAAGGTTTAGTAAGAAATGGAATATAAGTTATAGGTACATCATAACAATTTAAATCCTAGAAATAATTGGAGTTGTATCTTACCCTTTATTAATTACACAAATTCTATCTAAAGTTCACGACGTGTTCCATATATCATTATTATGGAAGTGTATTCCAGACCCAACACATGTAATCATATATGAAGAAATAGAAATGGAAATTGATAGATCTTACTATAAAAGGCCTATTAAGATTCTTGGAACTATAGAGAAAGTTTTGAGGAATCATATGACTCTACTGGTAAAGTTTCCTTGGAGAAACTACAAAATGGAAGAATCAACGTGGGAAGTCGAGGATGTTATGAAGCTGAACCACCCTCATCTGTTTAGAATGTAATATTCATAAAAATTTCAAGGAATAATTTTTTGTAGGTGGGGAGAATGTAATACCCTAATATTTTATTATATTTATCTTTTTAAATAAATTTAATCACTTCAATAACTTACATTTCATGCAACACTGAGCCTAAATGAAACACGATATACTATTAAAAATTATTATTTTAACATGACCGTTATAAACTAGATATTAAATTAATGGGTTTTAATAGGAATAACTATATTGTGAAATATATATTAATGTTAATATTCAATAAAAATTTATTTTTTCTTCAAAAATAAACACATATTTATAGTAAAGTCATTTTAATCTTGAAATATGTGTTTTCTTCAAAAAGAGATTTTTATTTCTTCCTATGAGAAAATAAATATAATTAATTTTTGAAACTTTTAGAAAATTTTTGTGATAAAATTAACTTAATTTTTGAAATCATCTTTTAAAAAATTTCTTAGGGTGTATTTTTGGTATTTTTCTGAAAGGATTGATTTTTTAGTGAATAGTGAAAAATAATGTTTTTTTATTGAAAAAACTGTTTTCCATTGCATTTTTTAATTTAATTTTAAATTAAATTCCTCGAATTATGTATTTTGAATTTTTTAAAAAATAATCCATATTTTTAATCAAAAGTTCTAAATTTATTAAATAGTTACCTTTTATTTTTTTCAATATGAATAGTAAACTTAGTGATTTTATTTCTGTGGTAAAGTGTAAACTGGGTAATTAATGTTATAAATAAAATAATAAAAACCATAAAATGACCCAAAAACCCAACTAAATATCACTTTATGAGTGTATCTAGACCATTCTTATCCAAGGGTTGAACATATAACCATTTGGGGCCACTTGGATACGATTATGACCTTTATAGTATTTTATTTAATGAAATTTCAAACATGTCATACTCTTATTTTGAATAAGTATAATATTTTTAATGTGGTTTTATCCAGAAGATATGTTCAAATATAAATAGTATTGTTAAATATAAAATATTTATCTTCATCATGGGAAATTATTTTTAATTTTTATTAAAGGAAAAATTTCCTTAAATTCTTACAAAACACTAATATAGTATTAATTTAATTTAGAGTAAAATAAAATAAATGTTTTTAAAAATATTATTTTTGATATAATTTGAATGAGTTAATGTGTAAAATTAATTTTATATAACTATATGATGTATTATAGTGGTTTTAATTCATTATATTCGAATCCCCATTTTTCTTTATGTATTTTAAGTCAAATTAAATGAATAGTGTCAAAATTGACAAAAATGATATTTTATCAAAATAATATTTTATTAAATTAATTAAAAATTATAAAAATATTAAATAAAAAAATTATAATATATCCAAGATTTTAACTCCGTTTGTATTTATATTCCATTTAGAATCATTTGTCACTAGAATAGTCTTATTATATTTTAACATTTTGAGAAATTCTAAAAGTGCCCGTTATTTCAATTATAAAAGGGAAACCCTTCCTTCCCTTATTTATACTAATTTGAGCCATATAGATCAACTAAAATCTGAAAATTTATATTATGAATATCCTTACCCAATTTCTATAGGTTCTGGTCCTTCCAAAATACCAATGCTAGATCCCTTAAGAAGAGATATAAAGGAGCCCCTTCGTAGAAGAGACAATCGTCTTTACCGACTCTTTCAAAATACCCTCTTCTTATAATTAATATTCACATGATGATTCTATAATTAATTAATAAATATAGTATCAAATATATAATAAGGTTTTATTAAGTTTATGATACAACCATATTCCTCCATTTATCCATCAAATGAAAAATGAAATCACTACGCGTGCGTATGTACAGCTAACCATCTCCACGTAGTTGTGTAATTTTTTTTATCACCCCTTTACTTGGATTGTAATAATGATAGAAATAATGGATATATATATATATATATTAAAACTATTTCATGATATTTATTCTTTAAAATTAATATATCATCCATTTCCTTATCAATTAACAATTAAGGGAATGATACCATCACTTGTGCATACGTACGACTTACCATCTCCATGACATGATGTGATTCATTTTCCTTGTAAATCTTTCAATAATGACTCTAAAACTATATTTAATGATTAAATATTATATTTATAATATTAGTATAATTATGGATATGATGTATCTACATCCAGTTCAAAATAACCGGGACATTCATGAAAAAACATGCCTAAAAAAAGGCAATTAACATTCAAAACAATGAAAACAATGAAATATTATTAAGGAAATGGTGGTAATATATTATAAATTGATCATATAAGGTATTATAAATATAAATATGATTCTATAATAAATTAATAACACTATTTAAACCATTATATAAGAGGATAAAGTATGCACAACTAAGAGAAAACATGAGGTAAAGGATTTCTTAACTCAATTTCCATTCATTGAGTTAAAATTATACTTCATTGATTATGTAATGATAATATTATGTTAAAAATATATTTTTGTTATATTATGTGTATTTATAATTGATTTATGTTTATTTATAGTGTATAAACATAATCTATTAATTTGATTAATTCTCACTTTAATGATTTTTCCTTTCTAAGGGACTTCATCTCATTTTTCTTTCATTGAAACATATTTTTATATTACACACATATATTATTTTATGATTTTTATATAATTTACCTTTGATATATTATATCATGAATTTATTTATTCTCATTATATTTAATGTTTTGTTAAATTTTATTCATTCATGGGGCATATAATTCAATTGATTACAAAGAGGTAAAGGTTTCTCATCTCATTTTTTACTTCTATGAGACATATGTAATATTTACACTCTAATTTGTTTAGTGTGGTTTATATAACATCCCTTTTATTTATTTATGATCATAATTCATTGAATTTTTTATTTCTCTTAAATATCCATATTTCTTATATCATGGATATTATCATTACCGAAACTATATATTAGTTTTTTTACATATAGTGAATACTTTGAAAGTTATTTGAATAATGGGTGAAATAATTTTAAATATATATATTTTACTCAATATGGATATTTTTTGGTAAGGGATATCGTTTCATGAATTAAAATTGTCATAAAAATATATGAGTGATGTGTTGGACATGCAAGACATGGGTGGGTCCTGATTATAGATTGCCCCTCGATGCATATGTAGGTCTCATGAGGAAAATAAGTCGGCCAAATTAAATGGATATTTATCTACACCTAATGATTAAAATGTCTTGGGAAAGGTCTTCAAAATAGAGGTACCATGATTCCTGAGATCATGGAATCCAATAATTATGCATTTCCCTCATTATGAATTCTGTTAATATTATCCATGATATTTTCACTATGATATTATATGTGGATTCAGATTGAGAACAAGTTATTAAATAAATGGAATTTGTTTCCATTTATTTACCTTGCCATATTGATTATGTTTCATTCATGGTATCTTCCTCTGTACACATATCCTTACTGATCATTTGAGATCACCCTTATTTTTTTCTTTTTACCAGGATATGAAGAATAAATATTTAAATAAGTTTAATAATATATATTATTTTCTTTTGTTAGATCTATGTTTAATTACCAATATAATAATGGTACCATTTGTGTATCTAATTTTCAAGATTAAAAAATTATTTGGTCCTTCAAGATGCAATTACTTATAACTAATACCAATGTAATAAAGTAACCACTGACTCTAGAATACTAGATTTGGGGTTGTTTCTTCAAGAATCCCATCTAATTCTACAAGTGGATAATTATTATGGTATATATAATAATATTTTACTATAAAAAAATTACTTATTTTTCTTATTTTTCAACAATTTATGAAACAAAACAATGAAAAAGATTATGGTTATTACATTTTAAAATTTATAAAATATATCATATTCCATAAACAAACTACCATCCCCGAAGAGGTATTTTAGATGATAATTATAGTTTCATTTAAAATATTTATTAATAATTTTTTTATTTATATTTTTACAGTACTTCCAGGACTATTGACAATCCTCATATTTAAAATAGGGAATATATTTATTTAGAAATGAATGGGAATAATATATAGTGTTAGAATGTGTACAAACATCATGAAAAGGGGACTTCCTATTTCAAATTTAGTTAATTTCTCATATTTTTATCTACTATTTTTTAGTTAATCTTCATATCATTATTATCTGATACTTATTTAGTTAAATTTTACATATATAATAATGAAATGACTTCGTGAAGAATTTTTTCTTCAACAATTGTGTGCTCTATCAAAAGCACGTAATTATTAGAGAAAAAAAATTCTTGAAAAATTATTTAACAAAGATGATGAAATCATGTACTATTTGTTCTATTCATAGATTTATTTGTTCTTTATTTGATTTTTTATGTTATGTAGTGTGTTTTTTTTATTTTAAAGATGACTCAAAGTGTGTGTTTTCAGTTTAAATTTACAGTTTAGTAAAAAGGAAACATGAAATAATAAATGTAAATAAAACACAATCATATTTTTTTGATACTTTAGGAAAATGATCCATAAGTCATTTGGGATGTGTAGGAATTAGTCGTATCTCAATCTGATACATAGTTTGACTGATATGACTTAAAATGTGTGTTTTTAGTTTAAAATTCACATTTTAGTTAAAAATGCACTTCACTCATAGAAAACAGATCAAATATGAAAAAATTAACTTTATAATTTAGCTCAATAATCTATAAATAGTTTTTGATGTATAGAAATCATCCGCACATCAATCTGACACATGATGTTATTAGTATAACTCAAAGAGCATGTTTTCAATTAAAATTTTACATTTTAGTTCATAACACACACCACATAAAAAAATTGGGAAAACACATTCATATTATTTTGATACTTTAAAAATAATAATCAATAAGTCATTTTTGATGTGTAGAAATCAACCACACCTCAATATTATACATGGTGTCACCAGTATGAATCGAAGTGTATATTTTTAGTTTAAAATTGAAATTTTAGTTCAAAACACATGTGATATACTCAAAACTAAGAAAAAATATTTAAATTATTTTTATACTTTAAGATAATGATCTATAATTCATTTGTGATGTTTAGGAATTAGATGCAACTGAATCTGATATATGACGTGAATGGTATGGCTTGAAATGTGCACTTTCAGTTTAAAATTGACATTTTAGTTCAGAATAAACATCACATACTCAAAAATGATCAAAGAAATTCATATTATTTTGATACTTTAGGGTAAAAATACATATGTATTTTTTGATTTGTAACAATTATCCATGAATCAATCTGATATATAGTGTTATTGGTATGAATCTAAGCATGTGTTTTCAATTTAAAAATGTAATTTAAGTAAAAAATGTGCATCACTTACTAAAAACCTAGAAAACATAATTTTATTTTCTTGATAATTTATAAAAATGATTCTTATGTCATTTGTGATGTGTATAAATAACTGGCATGTCAATCTGACACATAGTGATACTGATATGGCTTGAAGTGTGTGTTTTTATTTATAATTGTAATTTTAGTTCAAAACACACATCACTTACACAAAATTGAGAAGACACATTCATATTTCTTTATAATTTATGACAATGATCCATAAGTCATTTTTGATATATAAAAATCAACCGAACCTCAATATGATACACAATGTTCTTTTTATGACTCAAAGTGTGTGTTTTTAGTTGAAAAATTATATTTTAGTTCAAAAAACACTTTACATACTCAAAACCAAGCAAATAAATTTAGATTGTTTTGATAGTTTAGGATGGAGATCCATAAGTCATTTTTGATGTGTAAGAATCAACTATACCTCAATCTGATGCACAATGTTACTAGTATTACTTGAAATGTGTGTTTTCTATTTTAAATTGAAATTTTAGTTAATAACATGTGTCACTCACTAAAAAATGAGAAAACACTCTCATATTGTCTTTATACTTTTTAAAAATGATTCATAAGTCATTTTAGATGTGTCGGAATCAGGCACATGTCAATCTGACACATGATGTGACCAATATAACTCAAATTGAATTTTTTTAGTTTAAAAATGGAAATTCAATAAAAAACATGTGTACTCACTGAAAACCTAGAACAAATTCTTGCATTTTCTTGATACATGAGGAAAATGATCCTTAATTCATTTATGATGTGTAGGAACCAAACAGGTGTCAATCTGACACATAGTGTTATTTGGGATCCAAATCTTCATTTTATCCATAAAGTTTTGTTTTCACTTGAATTTTCTCAGATAATTATAGATTCATGATATGTTTTTTACTTTTGAATGAATTTTGAGGGGGTGGGAAAGAAACTGATAACCATTTTTAACATCAACTATCACTCCGATTGAATGGAACTCCTGGTTTAATGAGTCTATGGATGAGCTATAAAAGCCTTCATTGATGAAAGGACCATCTGTTCATTAAAAAAATATACTCACTTATGACTAAACAACATTTTCTTTTTTGGGTTCATGTAACCAAAATGAGGTTTCACCCATTTAATGGACACCTTATCCATGAAATCACCAGGCATAAATGTTTCCCATCATGGAAGTAATATTTCAATGCATTCTAGCAATGAAAGAACACTTACAAAAGATATGGAGACTGGGTCTTGAGGTATATAAAGGCTCACATACATAAAACTTAGACCGTCCTTCAAGTGATGGATGACTACAAAATGCATCGTCTCCTCCTTGTATCCATATATTTATTTTCCATAATATTTTCCATCTATGCATGGAAGGAAAGAAGTTGGAGAAATCAATCCCCAATCTAATCCAAAGTGTATACAGTCATCGGGACACTGATGTTGACTATTCTAATTACTAATCCATTTCACCTATTTGATTCATTTAATTAAATATTTTGGGATGTCATACTTTTACTTCAACTTATTTCAATTAGATATAAAAGAGAGAAAATGTTCCTTTCAGATGGAAGTGGAAACCATACGATGACTGAAATATGAAGTAAATCATAATGATACATCTACAAAATCTATAATCACTCCAATTTTCTTCAATTCATTTTTAAAAGAGACTTTGTAGTTCAAATAGAATCTTCCATCCATTAAGGGAAAACTATGAAACATCTTCAGAAGGCATCCTTATTCAGGATCAAATAGAAAACATTAACCTAGGGAATGGTAGCCACAATTCACCTTCAAAAATTTCTTAGTTTGAATCACTTCATCAATCTTGTTAGATAACCCAGAATGTTGAATTAATTATAGAATAAAAAAAAGTGTTGGTTTTAAAAATGTCTATGTAAGGTTAATATTTCAAATGATCAATAAACAGATGATAATTTTGATCAAATCTAACTTCCACGCCAAGAAACGCGAGTTCATATTTATATATATAAAAATATGGTCCATATTAATTATCATAAATGGATTATATGTCATTGATTTATTTGGGGATGCTCTAGCCTTGATCAAAAAATAATCAATCTTTTGGGGATATTTCAACCTAGGATGTTCTCACCCATCATCTTTTTTATACTATTGATGAAATAATTAATATAAACTGTCTTGGATCTTTAAATTTTAATAACATTAAGTATTGAAAAGACATTTCCCTTTATTATAGAATATGACTATTTAATTTTTCATAACACTTTCACTAATATACTAACATGATTCTCTAAATTAAAACCTCACTATAATTTTACTTAGTAATTTCTTGTATCGAAGGAAACAATTATCATAGTATCTGTATAAATTAAAGTAATCTCAATAAGAACAAATAAATCTTATATAAATTCCCCCCACTGCAAGGAATATGAAAATGTTTCAGATGGATGCTTGTATGCAGGTCTTTTGTTAAAAGATAACTTCAATCAGGTCACCTCCTGTACTCATGATATAAAATTTTCTGGAATCATCTGTATGTCAATCCAATACATTGTGTGATCAATATGACTTGAAATGTGTGTTTTTAATTTAAAATTGAAATTTTAGTTTAAAACGTGTGTTACTTATTGAAAACTAAGAAAAGACACTCATATTATCTATATAATTTAGTAAAATGATCCATAAGTCATTTGTGATGTGTATTAATCAACTGTATATCAATATGAAACACAATGTGACTGATATGACTCAAAGTGTGTGTTTTCAGTTTAAAAATTACATTTTAGTTAAAAAACGCATCACTCACTAAAAACCCATAAAACATGATGTAGTAGCCCCATATTTTGGGTATTTAATCCTTTATTTGTGATATTTATATTTATAAAGTATAAGTTTAAAGTATGGGAGTGTTTGGTGAACTTTTAATATGTTTTAGGGGTTAAAGGGGATGGACATGGTCTGTGCATGGTTTTCCTAAACCGTGCGGAAATCCTAGGAGAAACCATGCATAGTAGCAGTTTTGAGGTAGTAGATTTGATACAGTGGGAGAACGGTTAGGAATAGTATGTGAGGAGTCCATGAGAGGATTTTCTTAAGGTAGTAGATAATGCATAGTTAGCACCCAATTTTTCTAACCAAGATAACTAACTACGCGTAGTGTTAAAGTAAGATCCTAAAAATTGGATCTCACATGTTTTTGAATCTAAATCCCTAATTTTTTCTCCTATACAGTCGTAACTCTGGATTCTTCTTTAGTTAAGTTATCTGAACCCACCCCAGGTGATTTGGAATTTATCTAGGGCCTTACCTTGGTGATTAGAAGCCAATTTATTGAGGTATATCATCATTCTTATCACATTTTCTTAGATCTACTTAGATTTACTTCTCCTATTCTCTCAGTTTCTTAGACTTACACTTGTTGTGGTTTGATATAATATTATGTATTCCAAATAACTTTATCATTTTTCTTGATCATGTTTGGGTAAGATATCTAAGGTGGTTTCGTGGAGAGTCGACCCAGTTTCTTGAGCGTTCTTCGTATGTTTTTGGTTTTCATCAAAACGATTGTGGTCGGTGGATTCAATATCGACTCCTCTTGATAGAACTAATTTTAATGTTTTAAAATTTAATATCTTGTGTTGAATTGATTATGAATCTGATGTTTAGAAATTTTTGGAAACCCTATTTAGTGACAGTTTGGGAAATTGTATAAATCTGAAAAAATGGGTGTTCTTGAAAATGGGCTTTTGATATTAGTTTTAAAATAGATATTTTATGGAATTTTGGAACATGGATATTATTAAGATGTTTAAAAAAAAGGATTTTTTATTGAAATGATTTTTTTTGTTTAAATTTGATTTCTTAATGATTTTCAATAAAAAATGAGTTTATTGAATTGATTGAACGCACTTGGATTTGGAATGGGGTTGGCATGGGTTTTTGGTATGTGTTAATATGCATTGGGATGGAAAAGGGAATGAAGGACCCCCATCAAAAGGTTGGGAAAAATATGGGTGTTAATTTCCCCCATCAAAGTTGTCCACTTAGTGAAGTCTTAGTGGAAGGATAACTCACCACTCACGAGTATAGGGAGTTTCATGTTGCATGTATGGCTGGGTGTGTGGTTAAGTGGAATGGAATGACTATACCAAAATAATATTAAGAAGTGGTTTTAAGGATTTGTTTGGTTTTTTATGGACATATAAATTTCTTAAAATATTATTTAAATTTTAACTTGTTCACAATTGGTTATAAATGGTATTGGAACTTTTTTATATTTAGCTATAAACTATTTTGCAAAATTGTGTTATTGAAACTATTTTATATAAATTTTTCTAACCTTTATATCCTAGTTTCGTGAGTATAAAAGTAATTAGGGAAAGACTACTAAGTTTTATACTCACCCCTACTTTGGAACTTTGGTGCCTTTGAAGATGTTATCTTCCGGGACATGGGAAAAGGTAAAGTATCACATGTATTTAGCACCACCTCATAATACTTGGGCTGTTTGGTGGTGTTGGAGAATGGATCTATGGAGCATAGAGTCCTGTGATCATCTTGGAGTCTTTAGTTATTCTTCTTCTATTTACCTTTTTTTTGGGTTTAGCATCCGCTGTAGCATACTTTGGTGTGGTCTTGTTATAAAGATGATGGTTGAGTTGTCTTTTTTTATCATGCATGATATATTGGTTGTTTGGTTAGTGGTTTATTTCTTAAAGGGTAAATCATACCCCACTTTCATTTGAAACCATTCAACATTAATTTCCAGCCTCCGAATTCTTGGGGATGTGGCTTAAGGCCTAATGATGATTCATTGTATTCACAAGACAATGAGAATGGGTGGGTCATTACAAATGGTATCAGCTTGTTTGGTCCTTTCATAATAAGCGGTCTTCAGTTTCTTGGTCTTGGAGTTGAATTCATTATCATCTATTCTTTGGGTTAGAATCATATAAAGGAGCAGGACTGTTGGGACTCGAAATGAAGAGCACAAAAATCTGGAGTTAAGTTTTTTATGCTGAACTTCAAGTTACCAGGGAGTTGGGTACATAAGTGTTTTGGAGAAACTTATAGGATTTTGGAATCTCATTGTCATGATTCTAGCCAATGAGATGAGAATGACATTCATTAGAGGAATGAATTCCCATTAGGATTTCATAGTTTATTTTGAAAATGATATATTATTTAATGCATTGTGTTGATTTTTGAAAAATGAAGAAATAGTTTTCAAATGAAAGATTTTGAAAAGAGGATACTTGGTGTATTTTGAAAATGGGTTGTTTTCAAAAGCAAGAATGGATATTTTTTCAAAAAATAGTTAAACTGGAAGAGGTTGTTTTTGGAAAACAATGTCGTGATAGTTTGTAACGACCAAAAGTTTTTCGATGGAAATTACCTTCTTATAATTATGTCATAAAATAACATGAAAACACAACATAGTGAACTAATAAGTGATAAGTTACCTTTAAACATAATTTTTTCACTTTTGTGTTTGGAATTTTGAGAATCTGACATACACGGTTGTGTTCAAGATGATTTTTGGAGTCTAATGAAACAAAAATAATTTTCGGTGAATAGTAACCTACCCTTGTGGCTAGTAACCTACCCTTATGAATAGTAATATGACCCTCATGAATAGTAAATCATCCAACATAATATTAACCTTACCCATGAATAATTAAATAAAATTTAGACATTTTAGAAAGTGACAATTTGACCATAGTAAACGTTTTGGAATTTTGTAAGTCATAAATAATTAATTATAATTAATTAATTAATTTAAAAGAAAATTTATTTTCTTAAAATGTATTCATTATTTATGAAATGAATGTATTATAGTTTTTATATAATTTTATTATACCCTACGGAATTTGTGAAAGCAATATAAAATTAGTTTTAATTTTAAAAACTGTTTTTTAAGTAAATTATGATTTTAAATAAATATTAAATTAATAATATTTATAAAATTATTTTTGAAAAATGGACATCATTTTTGGATTCTACACGTCAAAAAATGGTTGGGGTAAATTTTTGGGATTTTTCTAAAATACTTGAATTTTTGATGAATAGTGAAATACCGTAATTTACAAAAATAAGCTAAATAAGCTAATTATAGAGTCATGTGTGATGTTCTGCTGATGTAATCAAACTTGGTTCAGGACCACATGATAAAATTAATATTATTGGTCATTCAAGAATCACTATTCCTTGTCTTATTGGAAATTAATAAACTAATGAATTTTATATTAAGGAAACCCCTCTCCCCTCTACTATAAAACCACCCTTCACTCCCTCATTTACTCACACCTCTCAAGCTCTAATCCTTATGTAAACTCTGTCCAAACATCCTCCCTAGCCTCTCTCCCATGTCCAAGATCTTCTTGTCTCATCAAAAGAGCAATCCTAGCTTCCTTAAGAAGAATCTCAAGAGGAGGATTTAAGAGGTAATTTCTCTCCCTCTTCTCCATTAATTTCCTTTCAAGTTCAAGTTCATTTCTTGATCTCTCCCCACCTATCTTCATCAAAATGGTAATGTAAATCCATTATTATATATATAATGTAATTTTATTATGCTAATGGGATATTATATCATCCAAAACCTTTTCCCTCTTCCTTTTATCTTATTAAAAAGAACGTTGTTCTTGAGGAGTTAATTTATCACCTTCAAGAACGACATGTTTTCTTCTTCCATTTCTACCTTTAGATCTGGTCATGAAACCATTTTTATGGTAGAAACAGAATATTTTATATGTATTATGTCATATTTAAAGTTCTGAAAATAACTTATGGCTTCCACTCGAGTGTTCAGATGGCTCTATATGAAGCTCTATATGGAAACCGATGTAGAACTCCAACCTGTTGGGATGAAGTTGGAGAAAGAAAGCTACTTGGACCAGATCTTGTTCAAGAGATGACAGAGAAGGTTTAAGTCATCCAGAAACACATCAAAGCTGATCAAAGTCAGAAAAAGAGCTATGATGGAAACCATAGAAGGGACTTGGAGTTTGACGTTGGAGATAAAGTCTTCCTTTGAATATCTCCATGGAAGAGATTCATGCGATTTGGGAAGAAAGGGAAGCTAAGCCCAAGGTATATTGGCCCCTTTGAAATCCTTTACCGCATAGGAACCGTGGCCTATCGTCTTTAACTTCCACCAAATATGGCTCATGTTCATGATGTGTTTCACGTATCACTACTAAGGAAGTACATAACAGACCCCTAACATGTACTAAACTCAAAGGTGGTGTAGTTGGAAGATGATCTCTCCTATGAGGAGAAGTCAGTAAAGATTCTAGATCGGTGAGATAAGGTTCTACGCAACAAGACAACCCATCTTGTCAAAGTGTTTTGGAGGAACCATAAGTTTGATGAAGCAACTTAGGAACCAGAAGAGGCAATGAAGGAGAAGTACCCTCACCTGTTTGTGTAAAGTGAAATTTCAGGGGAAAAATTTCTCAAGGGGGGAAGAATGTAACGACCCAAAGTTTTTCAATGGAAATTCCCTTATTATAATTATGTCATAAAATAACATGAAGACACAACATAATGAACTACTAAGTGATAAGTGACCTTTAAACATAATTTTGTCACTTCTGTGTTTGGAATTTTGAGAATCTGACAGACACGGTTGTGTTGAAGATGATTTTTGGAGTCTAATGAAATAAAAATATTTTTTGGTGAATAGTAGCATACCCTTGTGAATAGTAATCTACTCTTAGGAATAGTAATATGACCCTTATGAATAGTAAATCATCCAACATAATATTAACCTTACCCATGAGTAATTAAATAAAATTTAGACATCTTAGAAAGTGACAATTTGACCATAGTAAACGTTTTGGAATTTTCTAGGTCAAAAATAATTAATTATAATTAATTAATTAATTTAAAAGAAAATATATTTTCTTAAAATGTATTCATTATTTATCAAATCAATGTCTTATAGTTTTTAGATAATTTTATAAGACCCTACAGAATTTTTGAAAGCACTATAAAATCAGTTTTAATTTTAAAAACTGTTTTTTTAAGTAAATTATGATTTTAATTAAATATTAAATTAATAATATTTAGAAAATTATTTTTGAAAAATGGAATTAATTTTTGGATTCTACACGTTGAAAAATGGTTGGGGTAAATTTTTTGGGATTTTTCTAAAATACTTGAATTTTTGATGAATAGTGAAATACTGTAATTTACAAAAATAAGCTAATTATAGAGTCATGTGTGATGTTCTTCTGATGTAAGCCCACTTGTTTTGGGATCACATGATAAAATTACTATTCTTGGTCATTCAGGACTCACTATTTCTTGTCTTAGGGAAAATTAATAAACTAATGAATTTTATATTAAGGAAACCCCTCTCCCCTCCACTATAAAAACCACCCTTCACTCCCTCATTTCCTCACACCTTTCAAGCTACAATACTTTTCTAAAATCTGCCCAAACATCCTCCCTATCCCCTCTCCCACTTCCAAGAGCTACTGGTCTCATCAAAGGACCAATCCTAGCTTCCTTAAGAAGAATCTCAAGAGGAGGATTTAAGAGGTAATTTCTCTCCCTCTTCTCCTTTAATTTCCTTTCAAGTTCAAGTTCATTTCTTGATCTCTCCCCACCTATCTTCATCAAAATGGTTTTTTAACTCCATTATTATACATATAATGTAATTTTATGTTGCTAATGGAATATTATATCATCCAACCCCTTTTCCCTCTTCTTTTTATCTTATTAAAGAGAATGTTGTTCGTGAGGTGTTAATTTATCACCTTCAAGAACGACATGTTTTCTTCTTCATTTCTACCTTCAGATCTGGTCATGAAACCATTTTTATGGTTCAAAAATAATATTTTATATGTATTATGTCATATTTAAAGTTCTGTAAATAACTTATGTCCATATTACTAAGTGATAAATTAAAACAAGTTTGTTGTGATCGAAAAACCACCCAAATTAACCCAAACAATCATCATTTAATTCTTATCTAATGATTCATCCAAATGGATATAATATAATTCATTATAAAATCATTAAAACTCCTGTAATATCATTAATAACATGTAATATCAGTTCTGTATGTTTACCCATGTTCTACCCAAACTTCAATTTAAGAATACAAGTGAACCACTCAAGAAAACCATAAAAACAAACATTCTCGAATAATGTTTTTAAACACTATAACTCATCCAAAGACACATAAAATCACTTAATGAAACCTTAATTAACCATATTAATGTACACATGGTTCTGTATTTCTAATTAATGAATATAATTTCATTATACTGGACATTAAAGAGAAGGAAGCATTCAGGTACAAGGTAAGGGGAAATTATCGAACCCAACTTTCATCCTTCGGGGTTTCCCTCTTTCACTCCTTTTGATGTGGTTAATCCTTAAAAATCTTTTTTTAATCATTATATTTAATCTTCTGGGATATAAATTTTTGTCATTGGTTTTTATGAAAAACCAAATTCCTTCCAAAAGAACTCTTATTTCAAGAACACACCTTTTACTTCTCATTCAAGATTGACGGTTCTTGTGACATGTATGTTATTCCCTCATTCTTTTGGGAAAACAATGTTTATGAATGTATTATTATGAGATTAAATCCATTCATTTTCATGGGTTCAATATGTTAATTTATGTTATATTTTCATTATGGAATTCATGATAAATGATAATGTTATGATGTGACGGGTGCACCCGGAATTATATAGCGCAATATGAATGTTTAAATGTGACAGGTGCGCCTAGAATTATACAATGCTCCAATGCATTGGGTAAAGTGATGAATCTCATGATTAAATGTGAAATGATGTGTGAACAAGATTCTATCTTGGTTTACAAGTATGTTTGGTAGTTAATCACTAATACATGATGTTTCATTTTTATGCATTGCCACATTTCAAGTCTTATATATGCTTCCTCTCATGTTCATGATCTTTTTCCCATGTTATGATTATGATCACCCCATGCTATATTGTTCTTATATATCCTCTTTATAGGCTTCTAGATCCCCCCTTTTTATGTATATCCTCATGTGGCTACATGTACTATGGATAAGACAAGTTCCAATAAGAAGCTAGAGAAGAATAAATTAAATAAATGTTTATGCTTGATGTTGTATTTTCTATGTATGGTCCTAGTTTTCCCAAGACACTAAACCTTTGGATCCTCTATTTGTAATACTATTATGTTTTTTATCTTTAAAATGATGTAATAGTAATGTAAGAAAAGGCTCGGGTCACTATAGTTGGTATCAGAGGCAAGGTTTAGTTAATTTGGGAATTAGGATTAGTGAACCCTAGAGGAAACCTATATCATGAGACTAAGTAAAAATATGCACAAAGAATATTTACCCAGGGATCCCATATATTATGTTTTTGGTATAAATTAGTTAAATGGATAAGTTATTCATGAATTGTTTACTTATGTTTTTTTATAACCTTTTCTATTTTAGAAAATGGTGGGAACCAGGAGAAATAGGCCAACAACTCATGCGAGGGCCAATGCAACGATTGCCCAAACGACATCCCCAATGATTTGGGAGGTGGAGTTCAAAACTTCATGGCGATGCTTACCCAATTATCTCAGGTTATAAATAATAACCATAATAATGGGTAATGTCCTCCTTCACCAAATAGGGAGCAACTGGCTATCGAATTTTTTATGCGACAACGACCACCGACGTTTTGTGGATCTCCCGATCCACTAGTTGCAAAACAGTGGGTCAACTCCATGGAGAAGATCTTTTTTGTGCTTCACTATTCTGAGACGGAGAAGGTGACTCTAGCCGTTTATCGTCTAGATGGAGAAGCCGATCAATGGTGGTCTTTTATTAAGAACACCAAGCCAAGGGAGGAAATTGAAGATATGGAATGGGAAGACTTTAAGATAATGTTTCTTAATAAGTATTTCTCACAAAATCTTTGTACGAAGATGGAGAGAGAATTCATAGAGCTCAAGAAAAAAGAAGTAGAATCTGTCACATCCTACGAAGCTAATTTTACAAGGCTTTCAAGGTACGCTTCGGGTTTTGTTATCAACAATGATAGAAAAATTGATAGATTCTTTAGTGAATTAAAACCAAACCTTCGAAAGGATCTTGAAATTCGAGACTTTGAGAGTTATTAAGAAGTCATTCGATGTGCCCTCAAAGTGGAGATGGAGTTTAGAGAATGGTCCCATGGATATGGGGATAAGAAACGAAAGATGGAGTTTCAAGCTGATGGATCTAATGATAAAGGTGGGAAGAAAACTCAACGAACCCCATGCCAAAAATGTGGAAAGTTGCACCATGGGAACTGCCTCAAAGGGACAAGGAAGTTATTTAAGTGTGGGAAAGAAGGACATCATGCGCAAGAGTGTCTAAAAGACACAAAAAGGAAGGAGAATGTTGCTGATGAAAGGAGAGAACCACTCATGGTTCAATGCTACAACTGTATGGAGCTAGGGCACTATAAAAACCAGTGCACTAAACATCGATCTCTCGAGGGTAATCAGCATCAGCAGCCACCGAAGCCAAAGGAACAAGGGAAGTCTTATGCCATCACTACTGCGGAGGTGGAGCATGATAATGAAGTCGTACAAGGTACACTTCCTATTCACTCAAGAATGGAGAAATTCTTATTTGATTTTGGTTCTACGCATTTCTTTATATCTTGAAAGTTTTCTAGAACTATAGAATTGAAGCCCCGAAACCTTGAAGTAGAGATATCTGTAAAAACACTAAGTGGTGGAATCATTACAACCCAAGTGTTTGACTCTTCTCCTATTGGCGTATGTGGGAAGATTCTTCTAGCAAATCTC
Source organism: Viscum album (assembly GCA_963277665.1). Taxonomy (NCBI): domain Eukaryota; kingdom Viridiplantae; phylum Streptophyta; class Magnoliopsida; order Santalales; family Viscaceae; genus Viscum; species Viscum album. The sequence continues at coordinate 661,259,182 of OY728131.1, read as the reverse complement.
ATAATACTTCCCTTGGTGGAATTCGACACTATAATGGGAATGGATTGGCTCTCATTATATGGAGCACATATCAACTGTTGGGAAAAGGAAATATCTTTTAATATTCCAAACCATCCCTGTAAGGCCCCGACCCTAGTTACCCAGAGTCGGTGCATTATTACATAACATTGGCATGATCACAATAAGATCAAATCTCGAAAGACCGATTGGTTTAGTAGCCTTGGAAACACTAGATATAATCATAAAGTTTTACATTACATTTCAAAGTGAAAAACTACTACAACAACAAAGTCTTCATATCCACACTATTAACCCCTCATAATATCCCTGCAAGTCATTCACAATTTACTTCTTCACTACCTGGGAAAAATAAAACATAGAAAAGGGGTGAGCTCAAATGCCCGGTAAGGATAACAATATAGCGGAACATTCAAAATAAGCATAAACATTTAAGGCAATGAATTACTAAAACAAAAGCCTTTTAAAATTGAACTTCAACATAGTATGGCAAAAGTAAAATGAAATAATGCCATTTACTTGTTCACATGGATATTCTACAAATCTAATAATCACATGCAATATCAATAACCACTTTCATAATGTTGGAATGCATAATGCCAGACTATCATAACCACATAGCCAAGGCCTCGTGCCAAGACTACAAATAAGATTTTGTCAAGGCCTTGTGCCAAGACACTAGTTTGTCTCATGAGACCTACCGATGCATCGAGGAGCTATAGCGGGCTCCACCCGTCACTTATTAACTCCAATGCATTCCTCATATGAATAAGTTTAAGCATAAAATAAACATTCGTATTAAAACTAGCATACGAAATGTCAATACTTTAACCACAAACCATGAATGGTATAAAAATAGAGCATCCACAGTCAAACATAACTCATTTGATACAATATGGAAGATTGTATTGTATCACATTAACCTCAATCATGAATAATGAAGGATGTTGACATAGATGAAAATAATCATCAAAACTATTTGAGAGAAATATCCCCCTTTTCTTGAAAACATTTAAAAGTCACACTATTTGTCAAGAAGCCATTTAAAAGTAGACTTTTGAATCAAAGTGTCCCATACCACTTTGAAACTTTTAAAAGGAGTTTTAATTTTAAAACTTTAATGTCCATATAAATAAATCCTTAAAACCATTTTTAAAACATGGACATTAATGAGCAAGATATAGAAGAATAAGTCTTTAAAACATTTTAAAAAGGTATTTTGGTTAGAGATTCTAACCAAAAGAGAGACAATTGAGTACAAATAATTGAGGTAATCAAAACTTTGTAATATCATGAGAATAAATGGATTCATGATATACGATGTCAAAGTACATTATATACACCACATAAAAGTGATTTGGTGTATATCAACAAAGAAGTCCCAATTGAATGTAAATTGAGATGAAATCTCTCATAAAGGTCGTATCCTTAGGTTATGGATAAATCAACGACATAATTATGTGTGAAAAATATAAATACACTAAATATAATTGAATATTCAGTGTAAAACAATCAAAGGATATTCACACATATTCTTGTAGAAACAACACCAACGAATTGGATATTTAACTCAACAAATGGAGATTGAGTTAAAATTACTCTTATCAAGTTCATACCGATCACTTGAAAATTTATAAATGGAGTGATTATGTGTATCAAAAGTATATCCACAGAAAGGGGAGTGGAAATTAAGTCATAATCAAATGAATAGTGATTCCACACATAATCTTGGAGTAATATAATCAATGAAATATGTGTAAAGCCAAATGAGTGGAAATTGAAATCTCAAATTCCCTTATCAATTAGGTAACTTACGAAATAAACACCCATGAAAGAAAGATCATACCATGATGATGTAAATACCCATAAAATAAAGTATATTACACAATGAATACAATCATGGGCAGTACACATACACCACATGCAATAATTAAGTGGTGAACAATGGAATTCTCACGAAATTAAGAGTGAGATAAGAAACTCCTTACCACATTAATCAACTGAGTCGTATGGCCAAAAGTTAATAACCACCAAAATTATTTACAGAATAACATTAATATGAAGTGAATCATGATAATATATATCAAATGGCCATACACAATACACCACTTTCAATAATTTAGTGGCGAACAATGGAAATCTCACGGAATTGAATGTGAGATAAGAAAATCCCTTACCTTGTACTTTTCCTTGGTTGGGGTAGGTTAACCTCCTGTATAATGGTGAAATAATTGTTATTAAATTATACAAGAATCATATATATTAATATGATATCATATATGATCTTTTAACATTGATTTGTTAATAATATCTTAGAATTATCGTCGTTTCGGGTGTTAACTTACTCATTTTCTTTTATATGTTTTGTTACATAAGTCATGTTTGATGTATTTTATTCATATCCAGAATGATATCAAGTCCTTAAACATCATTTTTAAATCATTAAATGATAATTATACTTGAATGGATACGATGGAGAATGAATCTCATCGCGTTCGTGGAGACGGTAGTCCGTACGTACGCACGAACGCTACTTCCATTTAATTTTTATTTTAAAAGAATCGAATCCAAATGATACATAGGTATATTACTATTCCAGTATAATATAATATTTTATATATGTTACTTAAGTTCATTAACACCATCCTTTATACGTTCCATGTGTGGTATGAACGAGTCATATCATTTTAAGGGGGCGGTAGTCCGCACTTCCTCAAATGAAATTATCGTATGTATATACAACATGAAACGAATAAGGATATGAAATAAAATGGAATTACAGAAGCTTATATATAAAATATATATCATTAATATCATATTTAATTACAGTGCCATCATAATGGCCACCATGAGAGGCAGTAAGATGTATTTGAACAATTATCGTTTCGTGAGGCGTTAGTTTGCCATCCACAGAAACATTATGTTCATCATCCATTAGATGGAGTTGTGTGTATGTGTAGTTTGAATCCTTCTTATAACAACATCCTAGTATATTGAGGATACTGGTTTTATTACAAATGAAAGGAAATAAAATGAGTTTGGGGGTTGAAGAAGCAAAATAAATGAAAATAATTTAAGAGAAATCGTTACCTTTAATTTAGGTAACTCACTTTGGTTGGAACCAAAGGACTTCTTGAAATGCTTTCTGCCTAAGGGGAAGCTTCAAGGAGGAGGAGAGGGATGTGGGGAGCTTAGTTGGGTAGAGTTTGGACGAGCCAAGTGGCTTGAGAGGTGTGAGGAATGAGTAGAAGTGGTCTCCTTTTATAAGGGAGAGGAGGGGCTCTTTAGGAAATTGTGAAAGTATTACTTTATAATATATTTGTATTCGGTTTATAATGATCCAAAAATAATTGAGGTCGAAGATAAGATGACTTATATTCTAAATAACATCAACCAATAAGAATTGGACAGGTTTTAGATAATATTTTAATCATTATAATCTTATTTATTTAAATGATTTATTAATGAGGTAAACATTGCATCATTATTGTGTCATTAATAATATAACTTATTTGATGTCTAAAAATTATAAATAAAATATCATCAAGTAGGAAATCTTTTTAGATTTCTAATGAATATTTATAATCGAAAATCCAACATGTATAACCCTATGTAAAAATTGTTCTTCTAAAAGATGTAAGCTTATGCCATTTTTATTTTTATTTTAACTTTATTAATATAATGTGTCCCTACCACATACAAGTGGCTCCAAGGGGTCCCCAAATTGACCCAAGGATGCCCATGGTCGGGTATGTGTCCACCAATAAGGTTAGGACACGTTTTAGGGTAATTTTGTATTATTATAATATTATGTTTTAACCCTTATTTACCGGATTTACCCTTTAACCATGGTAAATAAAATATTTACCACAGTAACTATTCAAAATGTCTAAAAATAAAAGTTACCTATTTACACAATTTGAACATCCTGATTCAAAATATGGAATCCATTTTCCTAAATTCAAAACACAGAAGTGGCAGAAATTAATTTAAAATTAATTCCCGCTGTCAAAACAAAAAGCGTGTTTTTAAGAGATAATAACTATCAAAAGATTGACACTTGTTTATGTTCGGTTTAATTGTAAAATTATGTCCAATGACCAAAATTATATTAAATGGTAAAAATATATTCTAAATATACTTTAAAACCACTCAAATTCATAATTTATCACTATTAATTATTTTGATTAAAAAAGTTGTTTTTAATTAAAATTTAGTAATTTTCACTATTCATCAAAATATGAAAGTTATCCGAAAAGTACCAAAATTTCACCTTAGGCTAAATTAGATATTCCGAGTCCAAAAATGAAGTCCATTTTCAAATATAAAATATATATAATTTCAAAAAGTAGGTATTACTATTCACAACGGCTAGTTTAATTAGTTGTGGTGTGTGTTAGAACTCGAGGTTGCGTACAACACACGCTATCACATTATTCAAAGGGAAACGTACCGTGGAAGCTTGGGGTGTTACATTCTCCCCTCCTTCAATAAATTGCGTCCTCGCAATTTTTAAAATTTTGCTTGGGAATATAATGGAAAGTCCCACATCGGAAAAAGAGTCAATAAAACTATCACTTTAAAAGAAAGAAAGAGAGGTATAAGGGTCATCCAAGATAACCCATACTAGGATTCCATGTAAGAAAACATGGATATGGATGATAAACTAAGTGTCAAGTTCTGATGGAGAGGGATAGAAATCATGATCAGGAGAAAGTTAACAATGAGAAAACCACACACTTGTGTTGGGACAAACGACCATTAGTCTCCTAGTAGGAAAGTGAACGGACAACATTTTTTTTAAGTTACATTACATAAGGAAGAGGAATTCATTTATGATATTGACTAAGAACATTATGAGATATACTTACATTTTAAGTATATTTTCATCCTTTAATAAATTTCCACCACTAACTCAAATTTTTTTTAAACGATGAGTATTCAAGAAGACTTGGTCACACTGGAAGAGCTAGAATAAACTTCTATAGAATCACATGATCCATGCAGGATAAACCATATATTTACATTTTCTTTAAAGATTAATCAAAACCAAAATGGTTAGTGAATGATCTAATGATCCCCCAAAAGGATATTTATTGAGATAAATATGCACTAATCTTAATTTCTAAAATTAAACCAACAATATCCCAAAGTTAAATAGATACCATTCAATAACCAATTGTCCCTAAAATCCTTTAATATAATCCAAACCAATATTGAAACCCAAAACATAGTAGAATTTGATTATGTAGTCTCCCATGTTACATTGTATCTCCAAATGACATCAAATACTCTTAAAGTCACATACCTAAAAGTAATTAACATTATCACATATTCTCTCTTATAGGTTAATCATTTCCATAAATAACCTAAATCACTATAAATCAAAAATAAAAACGTAGATAAAAATCCACCATTACTCTACAAATGAAACCCCATTGTATTCTATTTTCCTTGGGCATATAGTGTTCCCAACAAAGCGAACATCTTCCAAAATAACATTTATCACTTAATCACCAAATCATTTTCCTATACCAAGGGTATTCATTTGATAAGACATAAGAACCCAAATCATCTTATTATTGATCAATAAAATCATTTAAAAAAAAATAGTCACACTAACCAGGGACTTCACGTAGTCCAGTGGTAGGCGATAAATCCCAATCGCACTTTGGTTGTGGGTTCGATTCCCACAACTTTGTCCGACGCGACGGGTTGTCACACGGTCTACGTGTTGTCCTTTTTTCAAAAACTATATTTTATAATATTACCAAAATGAGAGAAATTCCTCAAAATAACCTAATTTAACCATAAATGTTATATCATACTTTTCATTTTCATCCCAATTATAATAACTTATCATTTTCTCAAACCCCAACGATCATATAAAACCAAATGGTTATTTATACCTATATCCACAAGAGATGAGACAATTCTTCCTCAAATATCATTCTCACATGGCAAACTGCGGGGTTACAAATACAAGAGAAAATTATTCCAAAGTAAACCCATCAACAAGTAGTGCTAATTTTTCTCCAACCATTTATTTCCACCTAGCTTCTTCTTTGACCAAGAAAATATCCTATAGAATAGGACATTCACTCGGGTAATGGCCAGGTCCCCTACATTTACGGCAAATGACTGTAAATGGACTCTTGGGACCATTTTTATCTTCTTCCATAGTACTCTTCATTTTTCTTCGGCAATTCTTCACTTTATGTCCTTCCTTCCCGCACGTAAAACATTTCGTTGTCCCATTGAGACACTTTCCTGGGTGTCTCTTTCCACATTTCCTGCATGATGAAAATTGAGGGTTCTTTTCTCCATGGTCTCCATTGCTGGAGCTCTTATCATTTATCACCTTTCTCTTCCTTGTTGAGTCTAGGAGTTGGTTAATATATATGTTGTTGATCATATTTTTTGAAAACTGATTTGGCATAAAGACGATATCTTTTACGCCTATCAACATTCCATTTTGTTGCTCATTGCCACCACCGTTCCCACCTTGTACATCATTCTCAAAGTCACTATGACTTCCTTGGAATCCAGCCATTGACTAAAACCAGAAAGCATTGTGTGAGTAATAGTAGTCGTAAAATCATTTAGAGATTAAAATGTCACCATATTCTCAATTTGAAACATATTAGGATTAACCAAGGTCATTTACTCTCATCTTATGTATATATTACTTAAATTGGTTTGTAAAGAAAATGTAAATTATCCTAAGCATATCCCCCGGGAGTGTCGTAACCAAGAGTGCAGCAAGGCCCGTTGTCGTGCACCAGTTCCCGTTCGAGTCTAGCTCAAAGCGGTGTTTTCGGGTTTTACCCCTAGGTACATCTGTGCCAGAGCCGCCTCTACCTGCTCGTATCCAGACAGGGATGTATTGCTCGGAAAACTCACAAAATCTCTACAATACCAAAATTCTAGGATGTTCTTTTATACTAATCCTCAAAGTTCATCTTAGGTCTACGTGCTCTAATCAGAGTTTATCTAAATCTAGCTACCAAGGTTTGTACTAAACTTCCTCTGATACCAACTGTAAGGCCCCGACCCTAGTTACCCAGAGTCGGTGCATTATTACATAACATTGGCATGATCACAATAAGATCAAATCTCGAAAGACCGATTGGTTTAGTAGCCTTGGAAACACTAGATATAATCATAAAGTTTTACATTACATTTCAAAGTGAAAAACTACTACAACAACAAAGTCTTCATATCCACACTATTAACCCCTCATAATATCCCTGCAAGTCATTCACAATTTACTTCTTCACTACCTGGGAAAAATAAAACATAGAAAAGGGGTGAGCTCAAATGCCCGGTAAGGATAACAATATAGCGGAACATTCAAAATAAGCATAAACATTTAAGGCAATGAATTACTAAAACAAAAGCCTTTTAAAATTGAACTTCAACATAGTATGGCAAAAGTAAAATGAAATAATGCCATTTACTTGTTCACATGGATATTCTACAAATCGAATAATCACATGCAATATCAATAACCACTTTCATAATGTTGGAATGCATAATGCCAGACTATCATAACCACATAGCCAAGGCCTCGTGCCAAGACTACAAATAAGATTTTGTCAAGGCCTTGTGCCAAGGCACTAGTTTGTCTCATGAGACCTACCGATGCATCGAGGAGCTATAGCGGGATCCACCCGTCACTTATTAAGTCCAATGCATTCCTCATATGAATAAGTTTAAGCATAAAATAAACATTCGTATTAAAACTAGCATACGAAATGTCAATACTTTAACCACAAACCATGAATGGTATAAAAATAGAGCATCCACAGTCAAACATAACTCATTTGATACAATATGGAAGATTGTATTGTATCACATTAACCTCAATCATGAATAATGAAGGATGTTGACATAGATGAAAATAATCATCAAAACTATTTGAGAGAAATATCCCCCTTTTCTTGAAAACATTTAAAAGTCACACTATTTGTCAAGAAGCCATTTAAAAGTAGACTTTTGAATCAAAGTGTCCCATACCACTTTGAAACTTTTAAAAGGAGTTTTAATTTTAAAACTTTAATGTCCATATAAATAAATCCTTAAAACCATTTTTAAAACATGGACATTAATGAGCAAGATATAGAAGAATAAGTCTTTAAAACATTTTAAAAAGGTATTTTGGTTAGAGATTCTAACCAAAAGAGAGACAATTGAGTACAAATAATTGAGGTAATCAAAACTTTGTAATATCATGAGAATAAATGGATTCATGATATACGATGTCAAAGTACATTATATACACCACATAAAAGTGATTTGGTGTATATCAACAAAGAAGTCCCAATTGAATGTAAATTGAGATGAAATATCTCATAAAGGTCGTATCCTTAGGTTATGGATAAATCAACGACATAATTATGTGTGAAAAATATAAATACACTAAATATAATTGAATATTCAGTGTAAAACAATCAAAGGATATTCACACATATTCTTGTAGAAACAACACCAACGAATTGGATATTTAACTCAACAAATGGAGATTGAGTTAAAATTACTCTTATCAAGTTCATACCGATCACTTGAAAATTTATCAATGGAGTGATTATGTGTATCAAAAGTATATCCACAGAAAGGGGAGTGGAAATTAAGTCATAATCAAATGAATAGCGATTCCACACATAATCTTGGAGTAATATAATCAATGAAATATGTGTAAAGCCAAATGAGTGGAAATTGAAATCTCAAATTCCCTTATCGATTAGGTAACTTACGAAATAAACACCCATGAAAGAAAGATCATACCATGATGATGTAAATACCCATAAAATAAAGTATATTACACAATGAATACAATCATGGGCAGTACACATACACCACATGCAATAATTAAGTGGTGAACAATGGAATTCTCACGAAATTAAGAGTGAGATAAGAAACTCCTTACCACATTAATCAACTGAGTCGTATGGCCAAAAGTTAATAACCACCAAAATGATTTACAGAATAACATGAATATGAAGTGAATCATGATAATATATATCAAATGGCCATACACAATACACCACTTTCAATAATTTAGTGGCGAACAATGGAAATCTCACGGAATTGAATGTGAGATAAGAAAATCCCTTACCTTGTACTTTTCCTTGGTTGGGGTAGGTTAACCTCCTGTATAATGGTGAAATAATTGTTATTAAATTATACAAGAATCATATATATTAATATGATATCATATATGATCTTTTAACATTGATTTGTTAATAATATCTTAGAATTATCGTCGTTTCGGGTGTTAACTTACTCATTTTCTTTTATATGTTTTGTTACATAAGTCATGTTTGATGTATTTTATTCATATCCAGAATGATATCAAGTCCTTAAACATCATTTTTAAATCATTAAATTATAATTATACTTGAATGGATACGATGGAGAATGAATCTCATCGCGTTCGTGGAGACGGTAGTCCGTACGTACGCACGAACGCTACTTCCATTTAATTTTTATTTTAAAAGAATCGAATCCAAATGATACATAGGTATATTACTATTCCAGTATAATATAATATTTTATATATGTTACTTAAGTTCATTAACACCATCCTTTATACGTTCCATGTGTGGTATGAACGAGTCATATCATTTTAAGGGGGCGGTAGTCCGCACTTCCTCAAATGAAATTATCGTATGTATATACAACATGAAACGAATAAGGATATGAAATAAAATGGAATTACAGAAGATTATATATAAAATATATATCATTAATATCATATTTAATTACAGTGCCATCATAATGGCCACCATGAGAGGCAATAAGATGTATTTGAACAATCATCGTTTCGTGAGGCGTTAGTTTGCCATCCACAGAAACATTATGTTCATCATCCATTAGATGGAGTTGTGTGTATGTGTAGTTTGAATCCTTCTTATAACAACATCCTAGTATATTGAGGATACTGGTTTTGTTACAAATGAAAGGAAATAAAATGAGTTTGGGGGTTGAAGAAGCAAAATAAATGAAAATAATTTAAGAGAAATCGTTACCTTTAATTTAGGTAACTCACTTTGGTTGGAACCAAAGGACTTCTTGAAATGCTTTATGCCTAAGGGGAAGCTTCAAGGAGGAGGAGAGGGATGTGGGGAGCTTAGTTGGGCAGAGTTTGGATGAGCCAAGTGGCTTTAGAGGTGTGAGGAATGAGTAGAAGTGGTCTTATTTTATAAGGGAGAGGAGGGGCTCTTTAGGAAATTGTGAAAGTATTACTTTATAATATATTTGTACTCGGTTTATAATGGTCCAAAAATAATTGAGGTCGAAGATAAGATGACTTATATTCTAAATAACATCAACCAATAAGAATTGGACAGGTTTTAGATAATATTTTAATCATTATAATCTTATTTATTTAAATGATTTATTAATGAGGTAAACATTGCATCATTATTGTGTCATTAATAATATAACTTATTTGATGTCTAAAAATTATAAATAAAATATCATCATGTAGGAAATCTTTTTAGATTTCTAATGAATATTTATAATCGAAAATCCAACATGTATAACCCTATGTAAAAATTGTTCTTCTAAAAGATGTAAGCTTATGCCATTTTTATTTTTATTTTAACTTTATTAATATAATGTGTCCCTACCACATACAAGTGGCTCCAAGGGGTCCCCAAATTGACCCAAGGATGCCCATGGTCGGTTATGTGTCCACCAATAAGGTTAGGACACGTTTTAGGGTAATTTTGTATTATTATAATATTATTTTTTAACCCTTATTTATCGGATTTACCCTTTAACCATGGTAAATAAAATATTTACCACAGTAACTATTCAAAATGTCTAAAAATAAAAGTTACCTATTTACACAATTTGAACATCCTGATTCAAAATATGGAATCCATTTTCCTAAATTCAAAACACAGAAGTGGCAGAAATTAATTTAAAATTAATTCCCGCTGTCAAAACAAAAAGCTTGTTTTTAAGAGATAATAACTATCAAAAGATTGACACTTGTTTATGTTCGGTTTAATTGTAAAATTATGTCCAATGACCAAAATTATATTAAATGGTAAAAATATATTCTAAATATACTTTAAAACCACTCAAATTCATAATTTATCACTATTAATTATTTTGATTAAAAAAGTTGTTTTTAATTAAAATTTAGTAATTTTCACTATTCATCAAAATATGAAAGTTATCCGAAAAGTACCAAAATTTCACCTTAGGCTAAATTAGATATTCCGAGTCCAAAAATGAAGTCCATTTTCAAATATAAAATATATATAATTTCAAAAAGTAGGTATTACTATTCACAACGGCTAGTTTAATTAGTTGTGGTGTGTGTTAGAACTCGAGGTTGCGTACAACACACGCTATCACATTATTCAAAGGGAAACGTACCGTGGAAGCTTGGGGTGTTACAATCCCATGCTCCTCTACAAATTCAAGGAAGATCATGAATCTCCTTTGAAAAATCCTTCAATGGTGTGGGTGTTGATTCCCTATGAAGAAGCATACCTCTCCCAAATGTTTGAGTCGAAGGAAAGTGTCAACCTTGAGGAAATGCCCATCGTGAGGGAATACGACGATGTATTTCCTGAAGAGTTACCCGGAATTCCCCCGGATTGTGAGGTATATTTCTCAATTAAACTCATACCTGGAGCTACTCTTGTCTCGAAATGTCCCTATAGGATGGCTCTTATTGAACTGGAGAAGTTAAAGAAGCAGCTGCAAGAGAATCTGGACAAAGGGTTTATACACCATAGTGCATCACCTTGCAGTGCCCCGGTGATCTTTGTGAAGAAGAAGGATGGAACAATGCAGCTGTGTATCGATTATCGAGAACTCAATAAGATAACCATAAAGAATAAGTATCCTATCCCAAGGATTGATGACTTGTTAGACCAGTTAAGAGGATATAAATACTTCTCAAAGGTGGATCTTTGTTCTGGATATCATCAGGTAAAGGTGAAGAAGGAAGATATTCAGAAGACTGCCTTTCGAACAAGGTATGAGAACTATGAGTTTTTGGTGATGCCCTTTGGAATTACTAATGCCCCTGCAATCTTCATGGATTTTATGAATAGAGTCTTTAGACATTACCTTAAAAAATTTGTGGTGGTGTTTATTAATAATATTCTCATATACTCCAAGAGCAAGGAGGAACATGAAGAACATCTAAGACTTGTGTGGGCGACATTGAGAAAGGAGAAATTGTATTCTAAGTTCATAAAGTGTGACTTTTGGATGAAGCGAGTCACTTTCTTGGGACATGTGATCACAAGTGAGGGAATTTTAGTGGATCCTTCAAAGACAAAGGTGATTGAGGAATGGCCCAGACCCTCTAATGTCACAAAAATCCGTAGTTTTCTTGGATTAGCTGGGTACTAACGACGTTTTGTGAGAAACTTCTCATGATTGTCAAGCCCTCTAACTAAGTTAACAAGGAAAGGGGTAAAGTATGTCTGGATGGAAGAATGTGAGGGAAGATTCAAGGAGCTAAAGCAAAGGCTGATCACTGCACCTGCACTCACAATACCGAAAAGTGGAGAAAGTTTTGTGATATGTAGTGATGCTTCAAAGAAAGGCTTGGGTTGTGTACTCAAGCAAAATGATAATGTGATAGCATACGCCTCACGATAGTTAAAGATACATGAGCAGAACTACCTGACACATGATCTAGAGCTGGTAGCCGCGATTTTTTCCTTGAAAATCTGGCGGCACTACCATTATGGAGAGAAGTGTGACATATACACCGACCACAAGAGTCTAAAGTATATATTAATAAAAAAGGAGCTCAAAATGCATCAAAGGAGATGGTTAGAGCTGATCAAGGATTACGATTTCTCTATTCACTATCATCCTAGAAAGGCGAACAAGGTAGAAGATGCTCTAAGAAAAAAAGAACCTGCTACTCTATCCATGCTACAGATTGAGAAAGACCTTATCTTCTTGGATATGTAATGAATGAATTTGGAAATCATAAGGGAAGAGGATACATCCTACCTTACCTAAATGATTGTCCAACCATACATCCAAGAGAAGATTAAGGAAGCATAATGGGATGATGTGGAGATACAAAAGAGGGTGAATGTAGTAAAGGAAGGGAAGCTGCAAGAGTTCCATATCGACGATGATGGTTTATTCGGTTTGGATGCAGATATGTGTTCCTTCGTCACCCGGGATAAAGAAGGATCTATTGGACAATGCACATTGCTCAACTTTCTCTATCCATCCTGGGAGTACCAAGATGTAACGTGATCTCTGAGAACACTTATTACGGGATAACATGAAGAAGGATATTGAGGAATATATATAAAGGATCTTGGTATGTCAGTAAGTTAAAGCTGAGCGACAAAAGTCCAAAGGTATGATGAAACCATTTCCTCTACCCATGTGGAAATGGGAAAATTTTAATATGGACTTTGTCATGGGTCTCTCAAAGACGTCAAAGGTAAATAATGTGATATGGGGGGTGGTTTAATGACTCACCAAGTCTTCCCATTTTATCGCTATTTGGGAAGATCTATCACTTGAACAACTTGCAAAGATATATGTCAAGGAAGTGGTGAGACTGCACAGTGTTCCACTCTCAATTGCCTTTGACTGTGATACAAGGTTCACATCTGAATTCTGGAGGAGCCTTCAACATGGTTTGAGTACTGAATTAAATTTCATCATGGCCTATCACCCCAAACTGATGGCCAATCTGAAAAGACTATTCAGACGCTTGAAGATATGCTAAGAGCCTGCTCTCTAGAATTCAAAGGTGGATGGGATCATCATCTCCCATTGGTTGAGTTCTCATACAACAATAGCTTCCACTTGAGTGTTCAGATGGCTCTATATGAAGCTCTGTATGGAAACCGATGTAGAACTCCAACCTGTTAGGATGAAGTTGCAGAAAGAAAGCTACTTGGACCAGATCTTGTTCAAGATATGACAGAGAAGGTTTAAGTCATCCAGAAACACATCAAAGCTGCTCAAAGTCGGCAAAAGAGCTATGATGGAAACCATAGAAGGGACTTGGAGTTTGACGTTGGAGATAAAGTCTTCCTTTGAATATCTCCATGGAAGAGATTCATGTGATTTGGGAAGAAAGGGAAGCTAAGCCCAAGGTATATTGGCCCCTTTGAAATCCTTTACCGCATAGGAATCGTGGCCTATCGTCTTTAACTTCCACCAAATATGGCTCAAGTTCATGATGTGTTTCACGTATCACTACTAAGGAAGTAAATAACAGACCCCTAACATGTACTAAACTCAAAGGTGGTGCAGTTGGAAGATGATCTCTCCTATGAGGAGAAGTCAGTAAAGATTCTCGATTCGTGAGATAAGGTTCTACGCAATAAGACAACCCATATTGTCAAAGTGTTTTGGAGGAACCATAAGTTTGATGAAGAAACTTAGGAACCAGAAGAGGCAATGAAGGAGAAGTACCCTCACCTGTTTGTGTAAAGTGAAATTGCAGGGGCAAAATTTCTCAAGGGGGGAAGAATGTAACGACCCAAGGTTTTTCAATGGAAATTCCCTTATTATAATTATGTCATAAAATAACATGAAAACACAACATAATTAACTAATAAGTGATCAGTGACCTTTAAACTTAATTTTTTCACTTCTGTGTTTGGAATTTTGAGAATCTGACAGACACAGTTGTGTTCAAGATGATTTTTGGAGTCTAATGAAATAAAAATATTTTTTGGTGAATAGTAGCGTACCCTTGTGAATATTAATCTACCCTTAGGAATAGTAATATGACCCTTATGGATAGTAAATCATCCAACATAATATTAACCTTACCCATGAATAATTAAATAAAATTTAGACATCTTAGAAAGTGACAATTTGACCATAGTAAACGTTTTGGAATTTTCTAAGTCAAAAATAATTAATTATAATTAATTAATTAATTTAAGAGAAAATATATTTTCTTAAAATGTATTCATTATTTATCAAATCAATGTCTTATAGTTTTTAGATAATTTTATAAGACCCTACGGAATTTTTGAAAGCACTATAAAATCAGTTTTAATTTTAAAAACTGTTTTTTTAAGTAAATTATGATTTTAATTAAATATTAAATTAATAATATTTAGAAAATTATTTTTGAAAAATGGAATTAATTTTTGGATTATAAATGTTGAAAAATGGTTGGGGTAAATTTTTTTGGATTTTTCTAAAATACTTGAATTTTTGATGAATAGTGAAATACCGTAATTTACAAAAATAAGCTAATTATAGAGTCATGTGTGATGTTCTGCTGATGTAAGCCCACTTGTTTTGGGATCAAATGATAAAATTACTATTCTTGGTCATTCAGGACTCACTATTTCTTGTCTTAGGGAAAATTAATAAACTAATGAATTTTATATTAAGGAGACCCCTCTCCCCTCCACTATAAAAACCACCCTTCACTCCCTCATTTCCTCACACCTCTCAAGCTACAAGCCTTCTCTAAACTCTGCCCAAACATCCTCCCTATCCCCTCTCCCACTTCCAAGAGCTACTGGTCTCATCAAAGGACAAATCCTAGCTTCCTTAAGAAGAATCTCAAGAGGAGGATTTAAGAGGTAATTTCTCTCCCTCTTCTCCTTTAATTTCCTTTCAAGTTCAAGTTCATTTCTTGATCTCTCCCCACCTATCTTCATACAAATGGTTTTTTAACTCCATTATTATACATATAATGTAATTTTATGTTTCTAATGGGATATTATATCATCCAACCCCTTTTCCCTCTTCCTTTTATCTTAATAAAGAGAATGTTGTTCGTGAGGTGTTAATTTATCACCTTCAAGAACGACATGTTTTCTTCTTCCATTTCTACCTTCAGATCTGGTCATGAAACCATTTTTATGGTTAAAAAATAATATTTTATATGTATTATGTCATATTTAAAGTTATGTAAATAACTTATGTCCATATTACTAAGTGATAAATTAAAACAAGTTTGTTGTGATCGAAAAACCACCCAAATTAACCCAAACAATCATCATTTAATTCTTATCTAA
Source organism: Viscum album (assembly GCA_963277665.1). NCBI lineage: Eukaryota > Viridiplantae > Streptophyta > Magnoliopsida > Santalales > Viscaceae > Viscum > Viscum album. The sequence goes on along the minus strand of OY728131.1, from coordinate 661,243,160 downwards.
TGATTCATCCAAATGGATCTAATATAATTCATTATAAAATCATTCAAACTCCTGTAATATCATTAATAACATGTAATATCAGTTCTGTATGTTTACCCATGTTCTACCCAAACTTCAATTTAAGAATACAAGTGAACCACTCAAGAAAACCATAAAAACAAACATTCTCGAATAATGTTTTTAAACACTATAACTCATCCAAAGACACATAAAATCACTTAATGAAACATTAATTAACCATATTAATGTACACATGGTTCTGTATTTCTAATTAATGAATATAATTTCATTATACAGGACATAAAGAGAAGGAAGCATTCAGGTACAAGGTAAGGGGAAATTCTCGAACCCAACTTTCATCCTTCGGGGTTTCCCTCTTTCACTCCTTTTGATGTGGTTACTCCTTAAAAATCTTTTTTTAATCATTATATTTAATCTTCTGGGATATAAATTTTTGTCATTGGTATTTATGAAAAACCAAATTCCTTCCAAATGAACTCTTATTTCAAGAACACACCTTTTACTTCTCATTCAAGATTGACGGTTCTTGTGACATGTATGTTATTCCCTCATTCTTTTGGGAAACCAATGTTTATGAATGTATTATTATGAGATGAAATCCATTCATTTTCATGGGTTCAATATGTTAATTTATGTTATATTTTCATTGTGGAATTCATGATAAATGATAATGTTATGATGTGACGGGTGCACCCGGAATTATATAGCGCAATATGAATGTTTAAATGTGACAGGTGCGCCTAGAATTATACAACGCTCCAATGCATTGGGTAAAGTGATGAATCTCATGATTAAATGTGAAATGATGTGTGAAAAAGATTCTATCTTGGTTTACAAGTATGTGTGGTAGTTAATCACTAATACATGATGTTTCATTTTTATGCATTGCCACATTTCAAGTCTTATATATGCTTCCTCTCATGTTCATGATCTTTTTCCCATGTTATGATTATGATCACCCCATGCTATATTGTTCTTATATATCCTCTTTCTAGGCTTCTAGATCACCCCTTTTTATGTATATCCTCAGGTGGCTACATGTACTATAGATAAGACAAGTGCCAATAAGAAGCTAGAGAAGAATAAATTAAATAAATGTTTATGCTTGATGTTGTATTTTCTATGTATGGTCCTAGTTTTCCCAAGACACTAAACCTTTGGATCCTCTATCTGTAATACTATTATGTTGTTTATCTTTAAAATTATGTAATAGTAATGTAAGAAAAGGCTCGGGTCTCTATATAGTTGATGATATAGAATTTGAAATTCTAATCCATAAATTAATAGGTTGTGAGACTTATAGAGTTTGTTGTTTGTTTAGAAAATGAAACCCAGTAGGCATCGTAGAAACCAACCGGAAGATGATACATATAATGTGGTTGTACCTGAGCCACAAGTGAACCAAGAGTTGGTTCAGAGTATCATCCATGCATTAAAATCTATGGACACAATAAATTGGAGGGATGATCCAAGACATGTGGATCATTCCATCTAGTTCATGTAGCAGAATCCACCCATTTTTCAGGGCGATTCTGAACCAAAAAAGGCCAAGGTGTGGTTGAATAGGATGAATCATATCTTAGATTTCATTAGCACACCAGTATAGATAAACATAAATTTAGCAATATATATGCTCTAGGATATTTCAAAAATGTTGTGGGACCTAGTGGTGTAGTTTAAATTGGGTCACAGTCTTAGTTGGGATGATTTTGAGTAATTGAGTAATAAAATTTTTTATTCTCACACATTCAGGATCCATAGATTGATGAATTTCTTCAGCTTGAAGTAGGAAAATATCTTTTTCACCAAGTATGTGGCTAAATTCATGAATTTAGTGCACTTTTCACTGGAAGTTGCTGAAAGTACGACCTTGAAGGAACATATCTTCGAATCGGTGATAAGATAAGAGATTCGCTCGAAGATTACAGTGCTCTATATTATAATTTAATCAAAGATAGTGAGCAGAGTGAAAAAGTATGAATGTGACATCTCATGGTCTATGGGAGGAGGAATTATGATGATACCTATGAGAAATGGTGGGAAATCGAATGCTGGGATCAAGCGGAAGAGAGACACCTGTTTCTAAGGTGGGAGCAAGAATCAGAATCAAATAGTTGGATCAATGAACCATTCTCTATAAACCAAGAGTAAAGAGGGTTATTTCCAATGTTATTCACTTGACCACATAAAGAAATAGTGTATGACACAACCTAGATAATTCCATAAATATAAGAATTTGGGATATCTTTAGTGCTATTGTTGCTGTGCTATGAGGTCAGGTGTCCGAGACACTTCTCATGTGTCGCAAGTATCATATGCTTAGATAGGATGAGGGAATCATAACAAGTATCATTAATAGAATATGGATAGCCATGGTGATTCTAGGAATACCATGACTCCTCAATAAGGTAAATCTTAGCAACAAAACATGGATCAAAGTGTAGTAATGAAGTAGTTGTATGGAGTTGAGTAGGTGATTGTAGATGATCAGGCTGGACCATCTATGGTGAGAGGTATGATTCTTTTGAATTATACCCTTATGCAAGTGATGTTTTATAATGGTGGATCACATTCCTTCATTTCTTCTCGTTATATTTATTTTCTATGTTTAAAACTTGAGATGACGCCTTCCGTGTTAAAACTTCAAACCCCGCTCAGTGAAAGAAAATGTTGAGCCTTGGTATGTGGAGCATGTTCTATAACTGTTGATAGAGATAAGATGAAGTGGGACTTCTCAGTAATGGAGATGGTTGTCTATGATGTAATCCTGTTTATGGATTGGTTGACAACATTTAAGACTCACATCGACTATTATAGTAGAACAATTAGTTTCACAATTGAGGACTATGACGAACATCTATTCAGAGGACAAAGGATGGTAAAGAGAGGTGCAACAGGTTTGTTGGAACCAATAGTAGGAATGACCTCTTACCAGTTTGTGGAGTGACTTTAGATTTGATATAAGAGATGGAGTATAATATTATTCCAAAAGTTTTGGATAAATTTCCTGATGTCTTTCCCAAGAACTTCTCAGGTTTACCACCTATAAGGGAAGTGGAGTTTACGATTGATCTCCTTTTGGGTACCAATCCTATTTACCTTCCATCTTATAGGATGGAAACAAAAAAATTAAAGGAATTGAAAGTACAACTAGAAGAGATGGAAAGAAAAAGTTTCATTTAGCCAAGTATAACTCTGTGGGAAGCACCGATCTTGTTCATGAAGAAAGGAGATGGAACACTGAGGATGTGTGTTGATTATCATAAGATTAACCATGTTATGATAAAGATTTAGTATCCACTACCACACATTGATGACCTTTTTGATCAATTTAGGGGAGCTTAGTGGTTCTCAAAAATTGACTTGCGATCATGATATCACCAACTACAAGTTTAGAAGGAGGATATTCCAAAGATATATTTTAGAAGCATATATGAACACTATGAATACATAGTCATTCATTTCGTTCTTACAAATACACCGACTGTCTTTATGAAATTTATGAATTGGATATTTCAGAGATATCTAGATTTTTTTGTGGTGGTGTTTGCGGATGAAATAATGGTGTATTCAAGGAAAAAGACTTAGAAAGAGGAACACTTAGTGATAATGTTAGATATCTTGAGTGATCATCATTTTTATTCCAAACTGTCAAAGTTTTATTTTTGGATATAATAGGTATACTTTCTCAGCCAGGTAAATTATGAAAAAGGTGTTTCTGTGGATCCAGAGAAGATAGAAGCTATGATATCTTGGAAACCCATGAATAATGTATTTGAGATATGAAGTTTTATTTTTCTAGATGGTCATTAATGATGCTTTTTTTTGTTAATTATCATTAATAGACTCACCAATGATAGTTTTGAAAAAGAAGAATGCTCCATTTCAATGGACTGAGGAATTCCAAATGTCTTTTGAAGAGATAAAATTTCATCTTACATTAGTAACAATCTTGATTTTTCCATAATCAAGACAGGGGTACATGGTGTACTATGATGATTTGATATTAGGGCTAGGATGTGTTCTCATGCAAGGAGACCATGTGGTTGCTTATGGTTCAAGGCATTTGAGAGTGCATGAGAAGAACTACACAACTCATGATTTGAAGTTAGATGTAGTTGTATATGCCTTAAATACTTGGATTCATTGTCTCTTTAGTGAGAAATTTATTATATTTACAGATCATAAAAGAATGAAACACATTTTCTCACAATGGGATTTGAATCTGAGAAAATGTAAATGGATGGAGTATCTCTAGATGTTTGAATTTGACTTGATGTATACACCAGGAAAAGGGAATTCTGTTGAAGATGAATTAAGCAGAAAGTAATATGTGTAGCAGTAAAAATAATCTTTAGATGAGTGGTAGTTAATGTCATTCCTAGTCGACATGCATGTCGAATGTGAAGACTGAGATGATGTTTGTAGGTTCTGGGCGCAGCAGAAGCACGTTGGTCGGTTTGCCCAACTTTAATTTTAACATTAAACAACATTCAATCCGAGATCCGTCATGATATAAAATGCCGAATATTCTGAATAGAATGATGAATGAATAGAAAAGAAGAGTCTCGGAACCCTTGAGGAGGATCATCATATATTTATTATAATTAATTTAATTAATGCATAATAATTACCTCATTGTAATTCTTTCTTCGTTGATGTGTCAGGTCACGATTTGGTGATCCGTCATTGGGTCGTAGAATCCTAGTGTAGGATTCCTCTAGCGGTGATCCACACGTGTGTCATGTATCTCCGGACGTTGCCGAAGGGATCTCCGGGTGCTAGCGTGGAAGAACCTTCGCTTGCGATGTCCGCCTTCGACCGCCTTGATCCGGTGGAGGATCTTGCTCTCGTAACTTGAGGGCATTCTTGGTGGAAATGGAATTCTATCTTTGGCTTGAGAGTATTTCCAAATCCGTTGTGCACAACAATGAATCTACAAAATGTTGGGTTTACAAGGATATTTATAATCGGGTTTGAGGTTAATAGAGTTATGACAATAAATAAACGTGTTGCACATTTTATTTATTTCATTAACTCTTATTGAAAACCCCCATGTCGAATTATTAATTCCTTGACATGCTCCCACACTGATTATAATAAATATCATTTATTAAAACAATATTAAATCCTCAAAATCCCAACTGGAAAAACTACACGGCGTGTAATAATTAATACACGGCGTGTACTTGTTTTCCATAAAACTACATGGAGTGTATATTTAATATACATGGCGTGTACTTTTATTTTCCATTTTTCTCCACCATATTTATTAGACCTTGAGTAATGACTATTTATTTCTTAAATAAATGTAACTGAATTACTCACTAATAAATATATTATTTTGTCCACAATATATTCTCTTGAATAACTAGTGTCAAAATAAATGCGATCAAACATCCTTAAATAATTATTAAACCACAGTAGGAAATAATATTTATTTAATTTGTTAAATTAATATTTAACTGAGATATATGGACACACTTAGTGTGTGACCCTCTAGGCCTCTTTCTCAGTGGCATTAGGCTGAGCCTTCCTAAATTCCAAGATTAGCGTCTAGCAACACGCCAAGACACCCATAGAGAAAGAAGTTAATGTCGCAATGACATTTCACCTCCTACGAACTCTTACCGTGTAATATAATCCCTTTGTCTCGATATCTCCAATCAAGCGGGTTGCACGCTAGTGCCATCAACCCATGTGCTTGATTATTCTTTCTTTGACTTCCCGGAATTGAACTTGCCCATACCTTACCATGGCCATGTATTTATTTAGGCTATATAAATTCCATCAAAGGGCCTGAGATATCTACTTCCGTTATGGAACGGAAGTGACAAATCCTTTCTCGCATTATCTATTAATGCGGTATTACTCGTGACGCACCCAACATATCCTACCTCGCTGTGAACATTGTGTCGTCACAGTTTTTGTCAATACGTCTAAGTGCGCGAGTTGTAATACCCCTTAATAATAATCCTAAAGTCTAAGGACCAATACACACGTCCGCATATAGGAACATCCAATGACACTATAAAATGTGGATTTCTTACTGGCGGGTCCCGTTCTCATAACATCCTCCTGGATATTACCAAGGGCGCACACCATGAGAATGTGCCTGAAAGTTTTATGAGTCCTCACCCCTAATGACCTGTTTTATTTGTGTCCCTCAAATAATATCATCCGACCATAGAACATACATTCAAGAATAGTGTTATGGCACTTCCGGGTTCTCATCATAGTAGGGATCCGCTACGACCCTTTAATGCAATAGCTATCCTTAGGAAATTATCACATGAAATGCCATGCAGAAGAACAATAAAGATGTGATAAGGCTTTTATTTAATGAATAAATTACAAAGTAGTTGGTTCTAGACCACCAACTCCAATAGACTCCCACTTAGACTAGAGTCAACTGCTAACAACCTTTAACCCGCTAGCTCTCACATTATATTCATGCTTTTTCTGAGATAGGCCTTTAGTCATGGGGTCCGACACGTTCTCTTCCGTGGACACTCTGCTCACTACAACTTCACCCCTTTGATAGAAATCCCTCAAGAGGTGATACCTCTAGAGTATGTGCTTTGTCCGTTGATGATACCTTGGTTCTTTTGCAAGAGCCACCGCTGCAGTATTATCACGATACAATGTAATGAGATCTTTACTGCTATGCACCACATCAAGCTCCTGGACAAAGTTCTGAATCCAGATGGCTTCCTTGGCTGCATCAGAAGCCGCTATATACTCGGACTCCGATGTAGAATCGGCGACAACTGGATGCTTTGAACTCTTCCAGCTCACAGCTCCTCCATTGAGACAGAAAACATATCCAAATTGAGACTTCAGATCATTCTGATCTATTTGAAAACCAGCATCAGCATACCCTCTGATGACAAGCTCCTCGTCTCCTCCATACACCAGGAACATATCCTTAGTTCTTCTCAGATACTTAAGGATAGTCTTAACAGAAGTACAATGCTGTTCTCCTGGATCTTCTTGATATCTACCTACCATGCTCAGTGCATAGGCAACATCAAGCCTAGTACATAACATGGAATACATGATGTATCCTATAGACGAAGCATATGGGATCTTTCTCATCCTATCTTTCTCCTATTGTGTCTGGGGACACATTTTCTTAGAAAGATGTAAGCCATGTGACACTGGAACCAATACCCTCTTGGATATTTCCATACTAAATCTCTTTAGTATCTGGTCAATGTATGTACCCTGACTTAGTCCAAGAAGCCTCTTGGATCTGTCACGAATGATCTTGATCCGTAGAATGTAGGCTGCTTCTCCTAAGTCCTTCATGGAGAAACACTTGTTTAACTAGTCCTTAACTGACCGTAAGGCTGGTACGTTGTTTTCAATAAGAAATATGTCATCAACATATACCACTAGGATGACGACCGCATTCCCATTAAACTGCTTATAAACACATGGCTCACATTTTTTCTTAATGAAACCAAATTCCATTATGGCTTCATCAAATCGAATGTTCCATGACCTGGATGCTTGCTTCAATCCATAAATGGATTTATGCAACTTGAAAACCCGTTTGGCTTCACCTGGTGTCAAAAAACCTTCTGGTTGTGTCATATAGACATCTTCCTGAAGGTTCTCATTAAGGAATTCTGTTTTGACATCCATCTTCCAAATATCATAGTCATGGTAAGCTTCTATGGAAAGTATGATTCTTATGGATTTAAATATGGTAACTGGCGAGAAGGTTTCATCATAGTCAATTCCTTATTGCTTTCTGAATCCTTTAGCCACTAGCCTTACTTTATAGGTGCTAACTTGACCTTCTATGTCCATCATTCTTTTGAATAACCATTTTCATCCAACAGGCTTTACATCAACTTGCTTATCGAACAGAACCCAAACTTGGTTCTGATACATGGAATCCATCTCAGAATTCATAGCTTCTACCCATCTTTCAGCTTCTGAGCTTTCTACTACTTCCTTGTAGGAAAGAGGTTCATCATTGTCCAACAATAATGATTCACCATCCTCGGTGACTAGGAAACCAAATCTCTCTGGTTCCCTTACCTCTCTTGAGCTCCTACGCAGTACTTGTGTTTCTGGAACCTCTTCCATGAGGACCTGTGGAACTTGTTCCTGTACCAACTCCTGTGTATCTTGAGCATCAACTTCGTCGAAGTCAATATTTCTCCCACTATCCTTCTTGAGGATATGTTCCCTCTCAAGAAAGACGGCTTGTCTGGCGACAATAACTTTCTTGTCTTGAGGGTTATATAGGTAATATCCTTTCGTTTCCTTGGAATATCCTATAAAGATACACTTCATGCCCCGGGGTGCTAGTTTGTTGCCTGAGAAGGCCTTAACAAATGCCTCGCATCCCCATACACGTGTGTGCGACAAAGTGGGTTTCCTTCCATTCCATAACTCGGATGGAATTCCATTTGCCGCCTTAGTTGGTACTCGATTTAATGTGTATGCTGTAGTTTGTAATGCATATCCCCAAAAGGATAATGGAAGATCCGCATGACTCATCATCGACCTCACCATGTACAATAAGGTGCGGTTCGTCCTTTCACTAACACCATTCCACTGTGGTGTATAAGGAGGAGTGAGCTGAGATAGAATCCCGGACTCCCGTAGAAGATCAATGAACTCTTGGTTCAGATATTCTCCACCTCGATCTGATCGAAGCTTCTTTATCTTCTTACCAAGCTGATTCTATACTTCATTCTTGAATTCCTTAAATTTCTCTAAGGACTCTGACTTATACCTCATTAAGTAGACATAGCCATATCTACTCAAATCATCAGTAAAAGTAATGAAGTAAGAATATACAAATCTATATTCTACTGGAAATGGTCCACACACATCCGTGTGTACCAATCCTAGAAGCTCTGTGGCCCTTTCACCTTGTCCACCAAGAGGCGGCTTGGTCATTTTTCCTTGTAAACAAGCGTGACATCTATCAAGTGGTTTTAGCTCAGTAGAGTCTAAATATCCATCTTGGCAGAGCTTTTTCAAACGCTTCTCGTTCACATGACCAAGGCGGTGATGCCATAACTGGGTGATGTATGAGTCATGCGAGTTTGTTTCGCTATCGATTTCCAACACTTGGTTTTCGTAATTCAATACATACAAACCATTATTTAAATGTGCCATACCATAAAATACGTTGTTATTATAAAAGATACAACCCTTATTTCCAAATTTGAAAACAAATCCATCCATATCCAAACAAGATACATAAATTATGTTCTTGGTAACACTAGGCACATAATAACAGTTATGCAAAACCAAAATCATCCCAGTCAGCAATGAGAGGTGGTAGTCGCTAATAGCTAATGTAGCCAGCCTTATGCTATTGGTATCTCGAAGATCCACCTCTCCTATGGTGATCTTTATAAATCTACTTGGTTCCTGCATTTGAATACAGATGTGAGCCCCACAAGCTGTATCTAATACCCAATGTGTAGAAATAGAAAGATTGCACTTGATAACAAATGTACCTTTAGCATCCCCACACTTCTAGGTGCAGTTCCTCTTCCAGTGGCCCTGCTTGCCACATGAAAAACACACTACCTCCCGGTCCTTGCCCTGGCTCTGGATCTTCCCCTTCTTGGAGGGACGGTGCTCGGGGTCTTCAGACCGTTTATAAGTCTTTGTCCCCTTTTCCTTGTCCTTCCTTTTCTTGTTCACCATAAGGACTGCGGGTTTGTCACGCCCCATGTCCTTATCTACCTAGCGAATCAAGGTCAGAAGCTCCGATAGACTCTTATCATTGCCGCTCATGTTATAGTTGACAATGAAGCTAGAGAAGGTCTTGGGCAGTGATGATAGGATGAGATCTGTACGCAACTCATCTAAGAATTTAATCCCTAAGATGTCCAAGTGTTCAATGTAGCCAATAAGCTTGACTACATGAGGCCCAGCTGGCGCAGACTCTCCAAGCTTCATGGTAAACAAATCATTAGAGATCTCATACCTCTCCTGTCTCGCCTTCTCTTGGTAGAGATCTTTAAGGTGAGACATCATGCTATACGCATCCATGTTTTCATGTTGCTTCAAGAGCTCATTAGACATGGCCGATAGCATGAAACACTGGACATCTGTGGCATCACCAATGTGTTTCATGTAGAGAGATAATTTCTCATCACTAGCCTCTTTCCCAGGCGCAACTATAATAGGCTCTTCCAGCACATATAATTTCCTTTCGTGGCGAAGGACGACACGTAAACTCCTCTACCACTCTTGGAAATTGGTGCCGGTGATAAGGTTTTCTTTTTCGATTATGGTGCGAAATGATATGTTTGAAGTCATTTTCTTGCCGTTTCTACAAATTAAGATGATCAAAGGTTTAGTACTTTATTACAAAATTTGAGACAAATAAATAAATTAATACTTATTAGTCTCCCAATATTTTATCGAAATCCAATAGCCCTCACCATTGACTCCAGAATATTCTGTTGCATGAATATTCTAGTGGCAAGGTTCCATATTTCCCTTCGCATTACCCCAAATAGGGTTAGTCAAGAAACTTGAAGGTTTTTAGGTAGGCATTCCAAATGCCAACTGCATTAACTCGCAACTCCTTGATCCGCTGAGTGGACTCCCCAATCCTGAAATCCTTTTTGGATTTCCTCAACCTTTGCCTCTTGGTCACACCAAGTCCTACTGTGTAAGTCAACCCTTGATGCAAACCAAGTCAAGTCACCCCAAAACCTTGAATTAGAATTCCTTGATAATTGAAAGCACCCCAACTAGGGTTGGTCAAGAACTTTGAACTATGGTTCGATTCTAACCAAGATTATGGAAGGCTATGCCGACTTAATATTTATTTTGAGGGATTTTATCCTTATACGTAAATTTCCATTTTATTATCTTTGATTACATGCTTGTTAATATTAAGTGGGATATACTTAAGTGATTAACCATGTCTAAGATAATATTTACGTATAAGCCGGTTTTATTTTAGTTCCATATTGCATGATCGTTTAATTCATTAATTGTGTGATCGTGAAAACACACCCACAATAAATAAACCATGAAACTGACAGAAATAAAATAAATGGTATGATCATGAGCTTTTCTATTGGTTAGTTTATCTAGCGGTTGATAAACTAACAGAAGACCTAGGGGAGAAACACCTTGAACCTTTCGGGTTCGTGTTTATAGCTTTCCACCTCTCCACCTTTATATCTCCTTGGATTGGTTTCACCTTGGATCCTGACTTGAGCTGCCTCCACTAGCTTGGGATCTCCATCCATTACATATGCATTTATCTCACACGCAGGTGAGGGGTAAAAGGGGGTTTTTTACATAAAAGAATCCTTGGGTGCACATGCCCTACATATTAATGAGGAGATGGCTCGCAGGACAACAAATTTAATTTAAATAAATTAATTAAAATAAACCATTCACATACAAAGGTATTGGTCTAGCTCATGATAATCCATACATGCAACGATATTTATGCATAAATAAAACTAGCATTCAATTCTTTAATCATTCTTGTTTAAGATAAATCACACTCGAATCAATTAATTATCTTTAGTTAATCAATCCTTTTATCTTAAATCCCTTTTCTGAATTTCCTTGAGATTCTCATCCATCATAATTTTAAACAAATAAATTCATTTAAAATTATCCTTTTATGTAACTTGTAACTTGGAGGAAACCTGGTGAATTCCCATTTATTACGCAGATGTTAAATTAAACACATATATATAAAACACCTATCACATGTTGTGCCTCAGCTTTACGCCTGCACCATGGTACATGTCTCAAGGGTTTGTATAATATAATAATAAATTTAAATAAATCTGCGTAATTTGGGTGAGTACACGGTGTGTAGTTCCGACTACATGGTGTGTACTTTTCTTCACCGTCCATCCAAAGTACACGCCCTGGGACAGGGCGTGTTAATGTACTTCAGAAATTTTCGGAGTACACGGCGTGTACAGTGGGACACACGCCGTGTAGTTTCCGCGTTACACGGTTTCCAGCCGGGCAGGCCGTGTACAGAGTAAACGACCCAACCCTAACCCAAAGGGACTATATGTCATGTTCATTGGACCACACGACATGTATTTTGGAAACCGTGTGCCCCCTATTTGTGGTTAACACACAGTGTCTTAAATTCTTAGAAAGAATAAAATACACGTCCTTATTTGGCGGATCAGTCAATGCATTGAACCTAGACTACATGGTGTGTACTTCCGAATACACACCGTGTATTCTAGTTTTATACATCCAGAAACGTTTGGCTCCTCCGGATGAGTTCCACTATTTTATTTTAATCAAAATTAAAAGAAAAATTCTTTTCTATGAGGTGAACGAGAAACGAGGGAGGAGGAATAGATCTCGATATTCAAATTTCCAGAATGATTAAACTTGAATTGAAATAACTAAATTATTAAATGTGTAAATTACCAACGAAAAACTAAATAATTATAATCAATGATATGAACCCCTCTGATACCAATTATAGGTTCCGGGAACAGCAGAAGCGCGTTGGTCGGTTTTCCCAACTTTAATTTTAACGTTAAACAATGTTCAATCTGAGATCCTTCATGATATAAAATCTCGAATCTTCAGAATAGAATGAATAATGAAAAGAAAAGAAGAGTCCCAGAACCCTTGAGGAGGATCATCATATGTTGATTATAATTAATTTAATTAATGCATAAGAATTACCTCGTTGGAATTATTTCTTCATTGATGTGTCTGGTCACGATTCGGTGATCCGTCGTTGCGTCGTAGAATCCAAGTTTAGGATTCCTCTAGCGGTGATCCACACGTGTGTCACATATCTCTAAACATCACCGAAGGGATCTCCAGGTTCTAGCACAGAAGAACCTTCACTTGCGATGTCCGCCTTCGACCGCCTTGATCCGGTGGAGGATCCTGCTCTCGTAACTTGAGGGCGTTCTTGGTGGAAGGGGAATTCTCTCTTTGTCTTGAGAGTATTTCCAAATCCATTGTGCACAACAATGGCTCTACAAAATGTTGGGGTTGCAAGGATATTTATAATCGGGTTTGAGGTTAATAGAGTTATGACAATAAATAAACTTGTTATGCATTTTATTTATTTCATTAACTCTTATTGAAAACCCCCATGTCGAATTATTAATTCCTTGACATGCACCCATGCTGATTATAATAAATATCATTTATTAAAACAATATTAAATCCTCAAAATCCCAACTGAAAAAACTACACAGCATGTAATAATTAATACACGACGTGTACTTGTTTTCTATAAAACTACACGGCGTGTATATTTAATATACACGACATGTACTTTTATTTTCCATTTTTCTCCACCACATTTATTAGACCTTGAGTAATGACTATTTATTTCTTAAATAAATGTAACTGAATTACTTGCTAATAAATATATTATTTCGTCCACAATATATTCTCTCGAATAACTAGTGTCAAAATAAATGCGATCAAACATCCTTAAATAATTATTAAACCGCAGTCAGGAATAGTATTTATTTAATTTGTTAAATTAATATTTAACTGAGATACATGGACAAACTTAGTGTGTGACCCTCTAGGCCTCTTTCTCAGTGGCATTAGGTAGAGCCTGCCTAAAGTCCAAGGTTAGCGTCTAGAAACACACCAAGGCACCCATAGAGAAAGAAGTTAATGCCGCAATGACGTGTCACCTCCTACGAACTCTTACCGTGTAATATAATCCCTTTGTCTCGATATCTTCAATCAAGCAGGTTGCATACTGGTGCCATCAACCCATGTGCTTGATTATTCTTTCTTTGAATTCCTAGAATTGAACTTGCCCATACCTTACCATGGCTATGGATTTATTTAGGCTATATCAATTCCATCAAAGGGCCTGATATATCTACTTCCGTTATGGAACGGAAGGGACAAATCCTTTCTCACATTTTCTATTAATGCGGTATTACTCATGACGCACCCAATGTATCCTACCTCACTGCGAACCATGTGTCATCACAGTTTTCTTCAATACATCTAAGTGCGTGAGTTGTAATACCCATTAATAATAATATTAAAGTCTAATGACCAATGCACACGTCCGTAGATAGGAACATCCAATGACACTATTAAATGTGGATTTCCTACTGGCGGGTCTCGTTCTCATAATATCCTCCTGGATATTACCAAGGGCGCACACCATGAGAAGGTGCCTCAAAGTTTTATGAGTCCTCACCCCTAATGACCTGTATTATTTGTGTCCCTCAAATAATATCATCCGGCCATATAACATACATTCAAGAACAGTGTTATGGCACTTTCAGGTTCTCATCATAGTAGGGATCCACTACAACCCTTTAATGCAACAACTGTCCTTAGGAAATTATCACATGAGATGTCACATAGAAGAACAATCAAGATGTGATAAGGCTTTTATTTAATGAATAAATTAAAAAGTAGTTGGTTCTATACCACCAACTCCAACAATGTTTTGGTTTTATTTTCAGTTTCCGTGATTCTTGGTTCAGTAAAGTTGGTTAAATAAGCACAAACATACGATGTATATTTCCTGGTTATGAGTTTAGAAATCAATGATGTGTAGACCATTGAGGGATGGAAACATGATGGGAGTTTAGTTTTGTGGTTCAAAGATTGGGTGTTTGTACCAAGGCTTGTCAAGAAAAACTTCTTCATCCTTAACACAATTTTAGATTGACTCTACATTCAGGAACATAGAAGATGTATAAGGCGTTGAAGGTGCAGTTTTGGTGAAGTGTCATGAAAAGGAAAGTAGAAAAGTTCATTTCAAAGTTCTTAACTTTTAATCAAGTTAAGGTAGAACATCAATGAACAATATGTATATTGCAGTCTTTACCTATTCCAGTGTGGAAATGGGATCAGATAGCCATGATTTGTTTTACTAACCTCCCAAGAATGGTTTGGAAATACGATTCCATATGGGTGATAGTGGATCAGCTTACCAAGTCGACCCATTTCATCCCTATTTATGAAACTCATACGGTGGAGGTTCTATCCAAAATCTATATCAGAGAAGTGGTAAAGAGACATGGAATACTAGTTTCGATCGTCTGAAACATAGATATGAGGTTCACATCTCATTTTTGTAAATCCTTATATAAATCCCTTGTCACTCAGTTGACTATGTATACGAACTATCATCCTAAGATAGATGGAAAATCTAAAAGGATGATATAAATGTTGGGGTACATGTTGTGGGCTTGCATAATGAATTTCAGTGGCTCATGGGAAGAGAATATACCCTTAGTGGAGTTCTCTTATAATAACATCTATCATGAATCAATATATATGGATCCTTTGGAAGCATTGCATGGGCGTCCTGGTCATTATCAACTTTCTTGGGGGGAAACAAGTGAGACTTAACTAGTTGGGACAAGCTTTATCCAAGAAACAATGGATAAGATTCGGTTGGTCATGAAATGAATGGAGACAGCTCAGAGTCATTAGAAATCATTTGCAGATCATCGTCAAAGACCGTTGTCATTCACGGTGAGTGATCACGTGTTCTTGAGGATCTCTCCAAGGCTTGAAAATTGTCATTTTGGGAAGCAAGGAAATTTATCTCCTTGATACATTATACCTTTTGAGATACTGGAATGGGTTGGAGAGGTGGCTTATCGCTTTGCATTACCACCACTATTCAGTTCGATGTATAATGTGTTCCACTGTTTCTTAGTTCCCTGAAACGTGTGTTCTAGTTTTAAGAATCACCATTTCCATGAGGTTTCCATTGGATTTATTTATGGAACCAGAAAATTCCAACAATTATTTATCCAAAGAGGACCTGCTTTCTAAAGGTAGACATTCATTAAGTTTTAACTTTATGATACTTAAGAACATGCATTGGTTGGGAGGATGGGAGGTCAGACTCATCACACCCTTTTGGGGGGAATTATTGCCTACTTCGGGACTCTCTTTTTAAATTTAAGATATTTTCATGAATCCTTATTAATTCACCAAGTATATCATAAGTATCCCTTGGAATTTACAATCATTTATTGACATGTGTAAAATTTAGAATCATCAGTATGCATTCAAGGTTCTTCATTAATGGAAATACCCGTATGTATTCGAGGTTTTCCATCAATGGTATCCTCTAATATACTTATTAGATATTATTTTAATCATCATTGCGATGATACTAGTTTTTATGCAACTTAGTGGGGCACTCGGGAATTTATTGTCATTCAGGGAGGCAAAGGATTATTTTGATCTTGGGATCATGACCATAAAATGGGCTGCCTACGTATCCTTGTGAAAGTAATCAGAACCCTTGTAGTTAGGTGCCACGTAATAGGACACATCATAAATTTTAAAGTCATGTGATAAGGACCTCTAAAAAAAAGGTGTTTGGTCAAAACTTAGTGTGAGAATTATGCTGAAGCTACCCAGGGAACTTGAAAAGGATATGGGTTTCTAAGTAGGATCAGACTCTGTTGGTAGTTTTGCCAGGGGAGAACAAGGTTGACTTGAAGTATTGGGTTTGAACCTCAAGGATGATTCCTACGTAGCCCATATGGATGGGAATCAAAGCCCACATAGTTCATTAAGTCTCCTAGGAGAGTATGGTTCTTTGAGAGAGATGAGTTTAGGCTTACTTCCTAAAAATAATGCCTTGATTATTTGGAGGTTAATTTGGGGATTATTCTTAAGGAGGATACCCAAATTAAGGTAATTAAGGTTGGATTCCTGAGGAGGATATCCAGTGAGCTCGGGCCCTAAAAAAGGCTTCCTACGTATCTTGGTTTGAATAGGAATCAGAGTTCCCGTAGTTCATTCAGTCTCATAGGAGAGTATCATCCTTTGAGAAAGATGATTTTAGGATTACTTCCTAAAAGTGATTCCTTGATTATTTGGAGGTTAATTTGGGGCTTATTACTAAGGAGGGTTCCCAAATTAAGGGAATTAGGATTGGATTCATGAGAAGGATATCCAGTGAGCTCGGGCCCTGAAAAATGCTTCCTACATATCCTGGTTTGAAGAGGAATTAGAGTTATCGTAGTTCATTCAGTCTCATAGGAGAGTGTGGTCCTTTGAGAGAGATGAGTTTAGGGTTACTTCCTGAAAAGGATGCCTTGATGATTTGGAGGTTAATTTGGGGATTATTCCTAATGATGATGCCCAAATTAAGGGAATTAGGGTTGGATTCCTAAGGAGGATATCCAGTGAGCTCGGGCCCGAAAAAAGGCTTCCTACGTATCTTGGTTTGGACATGAATCAGAGTTCTCATAGTTTATTCGATTGTGAAAATTATTTAATCATGAAAAATATCTAAGCTCACATGAGTCATGCTCGATATTAGAAACAAGAGAATGTCAAAGATTTAACAAGGGAATTCACACTTTCAAATTTTTCCTCCTCCGCTAGTGGAAGAGGACACACCTATAATGGTGAGTGTGGATGAGGGTGAGGTGATGATCCCTCCCTTTGTTCTATTCACATTGGACAAAGTTCCAATGGAAGGAAGAAAGGGTTAAGGTTAGGGGCTTATACCAGGATGGTTTCCCATTTGAGGTTAGTTGGGGCTTACTCCTAAGGAGGATGCCCATTTGATATTGGTTGGGGATTGATTATAAAGAGGATTACCATTGAGGTTTGGTTGGGAATTACTCCTAAGGAGGATGCCTATTGAGGTTTAACCTAGCATAGGAGTCGTGTGATGAGGTTTTAGGAGTTTCTTGAGGATTGTATCGACTCAAGGTACTTGAGGAATCCATAAGGATAGTCCAAACTCATTACATGTGAAAGGAACCAAGAGGAGTAAGTGGACTCAAGGAACTTAATGGAGTGTTATGGAGTGTCTCAAAACATGGTATTCTGAG
Source organism: Viscum album (assembly GCA_963277665.1). Classification (NCBI taxonomy): domain Eukaryota; kingdom Viridiplantae; phylum Streptophyta; class Magnoliopsida; order Santalales; family Viscaceae; genus Viscum; species Viscum album. Next base: position 661,225,332 of record OY728131.1, on the reverse strand, counting down.
GTTGGAAGTCTTTCCACATAAAGGCTGCAATGGAAAATGTCATCAACTGGACCCGAAAAACTCACTGCACGACTGTCAAATTTTCAAGGGAGTCAGTTACGGAAGTGAAGGGACCGGTCTGAAGGGCATGGACCACTGCCCGACACTGAACCTGAGCTGGGGGCGAGGATGAAGCCCCTGCGGTATAGACCAGTGGGGTTGTATAGGTGATCTATCAAGGTGCATCGTCCAGGTGCTCTGCATAGGTTCTCTACGTAGGTGTGTAGTGCAGGTGCTCTACATAGGTGCTCCACGCAGGTGCGTCACAAAGGTGCTCCACATAGCTCCATGTGTTCTAGACCGTGATGGAATATTGAACCATGTTTCCCCATTTAATTCTCTCTTCTCTCATGTTTTATAGAGCTACCCAAGAACAGTTGGGGGATCTTGGAGAAAGAGCTACACAATGGGAGATTTGGGACATCTTCCAACTTTTCCGTCTCTGAAATAGGGATCCCAAGGGTTCTATTTATATGCATGGAGGGGACCTGGTCAAAGGGATATTGCCCGCGTAGGTCCTCCACACAGATCCTCTGCGTAGGTCTTCTACGTAGGGGTGGAAAAATTCATTTTCCACGTAGGTCCTCCGCAGAGGTCCTCCACGTAGGTCTTCCTCGGAGGTCCTCCACATAGATCCATTCATGAAATTTATCCATCTTCCAAGTGCCATAACTTTTGATCCATAAGTCTGTTTGGGCTCCGTGACCCATCAAATCGATGGTCTTGAAGAGATTTACACTTATTGAGATGTTGAATACACCATATTTTCTTAGAAGAAACTCAGTTATTATATTTAATGTGTCGATGAATTTTCATCATCATTCTTGGGAATCCACTTCCTACTCCAGGATGAGGAATCATTCCACTTATCCATCGGTATGAAGTAGTATCTTGGCACATAGAAATCAAGCATGAATCTTCTTCCTTCACGATGAAAAAATATTTACTCATACTTTACATTTGTTTTATATTTGAGAATCATATCTTCACTCTATGGAAAAGTGAATGAAAACACATTTCATGGTGTCTACATCCACGTATCTTAGTTGAAAAAGTATCAGCCTAATCCTCACCATGTCATCATATGGGATCACATTGACATAGAGCTAGATACTTCGTTAGTTCATATCCCGATGCTGATTGTGGATAGGCAGGAAAAGTATTTCATGAAAAAACATCGTTCTAGTGTCGGTTTTATGGAAACATGGTTAGATTCAGGAAGAAACTTAGGAACATGAGAAGGAAATGAAATAGAAGCAGCCAAAAATATTTCTGTGCAAGGATGGTTTTTTACTTTCTAGGGACAGAAAGACCAATGGTGGGGAGAATGTAATACCCTTAGTTTCTAGTATGTAACCCTTTATTTATGATTTTTATATTTATAAAGTTTAAAGGTGAAGGATGATATATTTTAGTGAAATTTTAATATGTTTTGGGTTCTAATGGGGATACACACAGTCTATGCACGATTTTCCCAAACTGTAAAGAAATAATATGAGAAATCGAGCGTAGTAGCAGTTTTGAGTTAGTAGTTTCAGAAAAGTGGGTGCAAAGAGAGGGAGACCATGTGATAAGGATTCAAAATGGTTTCCTTAAGTTAGTATCTAATGCACCATTAGTGCACGGTTTGTCTAACGATGCTAACTAACCATGCACGGGGTTAAAGTGAGATCCTAAAAAGTGGATCTCACATGTTTTTGACTCTAAATCCCTCGTTTATGCTCCAATATGGACCTTAATATGTATTATTATCCATTTAAGGTATTAGAACCTCTATTAAGTTATTTGGAATCAATCTAGAGCCTTCCATTGGTTATTAGAAGCTAATTTCTTGAAGCATGTCATCATTCTTCATTGGTTTTTCATGTTTTCATAGATCTACTTAGATATACTTCTCTTCTTCTCTAAGTTCCCAATATCTACACCTATTTTGATTATATATCAGATTATTGATGCCAAATAAATTGATATTTGGTCTTGATCATGTTAGGGGAAGAAATCTAAGGTGTTTTCATGGAGAATCGACCTGGTTTCTTGAGTGTTCTTTATTTGTTTTCAGTTTTCATCAAAATGGTTGAGGTAGGTTGATTTACTCTTAACTCATCTTGATAGAACCAATTGACATGATTTAAAATTGAATATCTTGTGTTTAATTTATTGTGAATTTTATTTTTATAAATTTTTGGAAACGCTCTTTAGTTATAGTTTGAGGAATTGTATAAATCTGAAAAAATGGGTGTTCTTGAAAATGTGCTTTTGTTATTGGTTTTAAAATGTCAATTTTAAAATGGGGATTTTATGTAATTATGGAACATGGATTTTATTAGGTTGTTTTCAATAAAAGGAATGTTTTTATTGAAATGAAATGTTTTTTTAAATTCCCTGCTTAATGATTTTCACTAAAAGAATGGGTTTATTGAATTGGTTGAACACAGTTGGATTTGGCATGGGTTTGGCATGGGTTTGTGGTGTGTGTTAATATGAATTGGTATAGATAGGGGAATGAGGGGACCCCATCAAAAGGTTAGAAAAAATATGGGTGTGAATTACCCCCATAAAAGCGGTACACTAAGTGAAGGCTTAGTGGAAGGATAACTGATTGCTCGCGAGTATAGGGAATTTCAGGTTACATGCATGGTTTGGTGTTTGGTTAAGTGGAATCGAATGATTATGAGATAATAATTTTGAGAAATTGTTTAAAGTATTTGTTTGGTTATTTTTTTTGGATATATGAATTGCTGGAAAAATTGGTTAAATTTTCACTTGTTCACATTTGGTTATAAATGTGTTTGGAAATTGTTTATATTTAGTTATAAACTATTTTGGGAAATTGTGTTATATAAAATATTTTATATAAATTTTTCTAACCTTTTTATCATAGTGGAGTGATTAGGGAAGTTATTGGGGAAAGCCTATTGAATTTTATACACACACTTACTTTGGAACTTTGGTGCTTTTTTATAAGATATCTTCTGAGATATGGGAAAAGGTAAAGCATCACATGTATTTAGCACCACCTCATGATACTTGGTAAATTTGTTGATGTTAGATAATGGATATGTGGAGCATGTATTCTTGTTATCATCTTGGATTCTTTAGCTATTCTTTCACTGTTTACCTTGTTTTTGGGTTTGGCTTCTCCTGCAACATACTTTGGTGCGGTCTTGTTATAAACATACTAATTAAGTTGTCTTATTTTTATTATGCATAATATAGTGGTTGTTTAGTTATGGTTTTTTAGTGGTTTATTTATTAAATGGTAAATCATCTCTTAATTTCATTTGATACCCTTCAGCATTAATTTTTAGCCATTGGTGTCTTGGGGATGTTGCTTAAGGCCTAATAATGATTCATCGTATTCTGAAGACAATGGGAATGGGAGGGTCACTAAACATGCTAATATTGTCTTGATACTATAGAAAAAAGATCCTTAAGTCATTTTTGACATGTAGTAATCAAACACATGTGAATCTAACACAAGGTGTGACTAGTATGACTCAAAGTGTGTGTTTTTATTTAAAATTGACATTTTAGTTCAAAATAAATGCCATATACTCCAAACTAAGAGAACACATTCAGATTATTTTCATACTTTAGGAAAATAATAAATATTTAATTTGTGATTTTTAGTAATCAGACGCACCCCAATCTGATACACGGGGTGCCTGATATGACTCGAAGTGTATGTTTTTAGTTTAAAATTGGAATCTTAGTTAAAAAAAACATGTTATACTCAAAACCAAGAAAACACATTCATATTATTTTGATATTTTAGGATAATGACCCATAAGTCATTTTTGACACATAGGAATCATCCACAGCTCAATTCAATACACAGTGTGACTGATATGACTTTAAATGCATGTTTTCAGTATGAAATCACCATTTTAGTTCAAAACACACATCATATAATGAAAATTGAGAAAAAAATTCATATTGTTTCTATAACTTATATAAAATGATCTATAATTAATTTGTGACATATATAAATTTTTTTTACCTCAATCCGATACACAGTGTGACTGATATGAGAAGACCATTTCTTCACTTAGCTAAAGAACCCACCATTTTCCTCCGCAAATTTCTTTGGTTCACAGCAAAGTAAGGGGAATAATTTTACTTGATATATAATGATATATATTATATTTTAATATTTCATGAATATATATATTTATGAGATAATTTCATGTTATACAAGTTATTCAAGTATGATTATACTATCATTCCAAATTTTCATTTTTTTCTAAGTATATAAGTACATAAGTACATATATACATATATTTGTATTTTTTATGATTTCATGTTTTCAAACACACACATATATATATTATTTATGTATTATTTTTCACTTCTTCAAGTTCATGTTTTTTTTGGGTATTTAAATCTATGATTTTTATATATATATACCTATATACATGCTTTTCATTGAATTTTTATCAACCAAATACATGGAAGTACTCATGAGAATATAACTCATGTGATATAAGTAATTTTCATACTTTTGTATAAGTAATTTAGGTATGTGATACTTTATTTTCAAGTTCTTACTTGTATATATATATACATATATGTATATATATATATAAATGTATACTAATTCTAAAGTTCAATTTTTTAAAGATATTACATCATCCTCAAATATTCTAATTAGGAATGAAAGTTATTTATATCAATTTAAATGGGTTTATTTCATTATATATATATATATTCCTTTAAATCATTTCATTTTTCGAAATGAATATATTTTTCATTTAAAGGTATGACATCATCCTACTTAATATTTTTAATTTAAGAAATGAAGAATTTTTTATTTTGAAAATATTACTTTTATCTTTCTAATATGTGTTATATAATTTTTATCTTAAAGTTATAAGTTAAGGGTATATATACTTTTACTTATAATGTTTCATGAGAGTAAAATTATATGTACGTATATATTGTTAATGAGATTATTTTGTGAAAATAGTAATTTTATAATTACTTTTACATATGCCATAATTTTAAAAGCTTATATTTTATGTTCTCACGATAAGTTATGAGAAATCATTATTAAACGTCTATTATTTTATATGAATTTGTTTATATATTAATTAATTCATCAAAACATCAAATTTTGATTTAGTAAAAAGAGTATTTAATACTTTTATATAGGGATGAGTTCAATGAAAAGTAATTTTAGTTACATGGATGTTAATTATTTTATTGAGAGACCATGTAAAAGAAAAACAACATGAGATTTGGTAATGCCAAATCTTAGAAGTAATTTTCCTAAGAAATAAATATTTATGTATACTTATAAAAGTGAATGTGTATTCAAATCATTGTATGTTTTCAAATCAAAAACCCCAGTGGAAAATGTATATATGTAAAAAAATCTAAAAAAATGTTTTTATAAAAAATTTCACTTATACATTGTAAACAAGAAAGGGGAGTGGGGGTGAACCCATTCATAACACAAGTGGGTGGTACCAATACAAAAATTAATGTTTAAGTATCCCAAATGTTTTGTTTTTAAAATATTTATTAGTGTTTTATGAAAAAACACTGGTTTATTTTTAAGCATTTTCACACGTAAATATTTTCAAATGCAGTGTAATGTTTTCAAAAGCATAACTATTTTCACAGGATTTAAAGCTTTTCCAAAAGCATAATTATTTTCAAATAGTATATCTATATGTTTTTAAAAGCATAATTATTTTCAAAGGAATTTTCAAAACCATGTTTTCAAAGGATTTTCCAAAAGTGTTCTCAAACGACTATTATATTCCAAAAATTATTTTCAAAATTATGTTTTCAAAATTATGTGTACTTTAAAATGGATTTCTAATACATTTTTCAAGATATAATTTTTTAAAAGTATTTATCAAAGCAATTTTTAAAAGTATTTCTAAATCTATTTTCAAAAGTTTTTTAAAAAGTGTTTCCATTTTTTTTTCAAAAGGTATAATTATTTTCCAAATTTTTTTTTCACTGGATTTTAAAAAACCCCTTACTGGTAAAGTTTGCCCACCCTATGATTTTATATATTTTTTTAATTTCATATATAGCTTTCATGGAGTTTATCTCAACAAGGAACTAGTGATAATAAAGTTTAATCACTGACTTTTATTTACTGTTTTAACTTTGATAATATGTAAAAATGGTCATTTTCCTCCAAAACGTAAACTGGAAAATATCCTTAGTTGTAAATGTCTCTATATTTTTCAGTTGTTTTTAAATAAAAAATATACAACATTTTTTGTATAGGATACATAATTATGGGTCTGGGGCTCTACACCATTGGTCATAGATTGAAAATCTATTAAAGAAGACAACTGCTATACCATGATTCATCCCCAATACGTCCTTGGTTGTTGATTCCTTCATCTTCTATGAAACTATTCTGAATATGGGGGTCTAATCAGGATCGGTCCTGCCCGAAAATGCTAAAGCGCGACCTCATGGTCTAATGATTAAAAATGCAAAGAATTTTTGGTAGAAAGTCATAATAACAAGGGATTAATAGTAATTGGACAGACGTTCTTGGACAATGAATCTAGTTGGGAGATTCGGGGTTAGAAAACAATTGAAGAAAAAATTAATCTCAATACATGGGTGTATATAACTATCCACAATTGGTGCAGATCAAAGAAATGAATTGATAATTCTCAAAAATTTAAACAAATGGTACAAAATAAAAAAATAACGATCCCTACCTAGAGATTTTATTTTTCATCGTCCAAGAATACATTCACTAATGATTGAGAGGGGTTATTTTGTTCACCACGTCTCGATCTGGTTCGATCTAGAGTTTCTTTATCATTTGAATTCGATTATCCAATAGAGGGGAAGAAAAAAGGCACTCAATGGTCCTAGGTTTATGTGGATAACCTTGGAAAAAATTCCATAATGGTGGTTTTATAGAATAAATTATGTTTAAGTGTTTTAATTTAATAAATAAATTTAATTTTTTATTTCAATTAAACACACCTACCAACATTCACAATCTCTGAATACCCCATGATAACCATTTTTAGGTCATGCCTAGGGTAAACATAATGTTTCAGACTCAAAAGTGGTGTCGTATTTCTGATCTTATATTCCTTTTAAGATTTATCCTATTCTATTTAAAAAACTGCATGTGCATAATATAAAATATATTTAATATTTTTCTAAAATTAATTTTGGGAACACCAGGCCTTGGAATCGAACATCGTATCAATGTATGACTCTGAAAATATATGTATAAGTATTTCAAAGTCTTATAAGAAAAAACGGGGCTTTATAGTAATCTACTTCTAGAAACAAGATCATTTCCAAATTCCATTACTTTTACACTCTCCTACCCAATACCCAAACAACAAGACAAAAGAAAAGAAACTCCTCTGATACCACTTTGTAATGTATTATCCTGGGAGCCACTACAACCAAAAATAAAAAAAGATTATTTGCGATGGTACCATATCTGAAATATCTATCTTCGACCATGTACCATTCTAAATAATCCTTTTCTGAAAATGGCATCACAAAAGATAGTTTTTTCCATGGGGAGCTTTCCTGTCGCAAATAGTTTTTTTAAACGGGCACTTATTTGCGATGAGTCACTTAAACCATCATAAATAATTATTCATGAGGAGTTTTTCAACTATCACAAATAAGTTTAAAAAATAAAAAATAAAAAAATAAAAAAATAAAAAAATAAAAAAATAAAAAAATAAAAAAATAAAAAAATAATTTTTTTTGAAAAAAAAAATAAAAAATTGATTTTTTAAATTGTAATAAATAAAATTGTAAACATATAAAATAATAAAAATGTTTCATAAAATATTTGCATTTGAATTTTAATAAATTAAATATTTTCATAATATATCCATTATTATGGAGGGAGAAGGGGAGAAGGAGGGTCATCTAGGAGAGGAGGGGGAGAGAACTCCATCCCTAGGCCCAAAATAAGCCACCACATGTACTTGTTCTGTTGCTCTTGCCATTGTTGTATCTTCTTCTCCTACTACTAGTGCTGTATATAGAGATCATCTTTTTCCTTATCAGTGGCCTCAATAATATCACTCTAAGCTCACAGTATCTCCTCATACTGTGAGACTGATGATGAAAACTCTCCTCGATCTCCCCTCAAGCTAGACATCAACCATGTAGAAGTACCATAAAAACTATCAGGGGTCAGTCGAGATCTGATAACAACCACTCGAACTTTCTCAAAAGCACACTCCATCGCATGCATCCATGATGCATTATCAAATCCTACTATACTGGTAGTCTAACTGTCTGTCTTAGCCTAACTCTCATCCTATGTTTGAGAAGCTGCAGACTCTTATGATTCCTTAATTTTCAATTTGAAATTAAAATAGTTTAAAAAAAAAATTAGTTAATTTTTAAAATTAAAAAATATATATACTGACCAAAATCCGATACTGGTGACCACCTGTAATCTCTCCAGTGACAGGATCATTGTACATCCTCTTAAAAACATCGAACTCCATAATATCGGGATATTCAGCTGCCTATATGAGTATAAAATAGATAGTCTACATTAAAAGTTATATAAATTATTAAGAAAATACTTACCATATTCTTTTCATGTGTACAAAATGTACCACTACCAACACGCTGCGTCGCTTCGTGCCTCCCCCGGTTCTGCTGACCTAATGAAACTCTCCTCTAAAAATTATCTCCGATCCAGTATGATCATAACCCATCCCAAACCTGATATGATATGTAATCAGGTCGACGAGCACAATAGTACTGATCAAAATTTGAGAATCCCACCTTCGTCATGGTTATCCTCCTCAAATTGTGAAAAAACTGATGACAACACTCACACATACACACCTCCTAAACCCCTTCATAGAACTCAGCATGCTATCATCAATGTTATACCATAAACCCTACATTTTTTAATAATAGAAAGTTAATAATTAAATAAATTTAAAAATAACTATTATTTATTTACATACCATCCAGTTATCAAAAATTCACTATCGAACATCATTGGGAACCTAATCCCAAATCACCCATGCCTTAGAAAAATAGTTCCATAAAATTTCACTCCCCTACCCAACAACAATATATGAAAAACTATTAAAAAATAGAATAAATAATTAAACAATTAGTAGATAAATAACTTAATGAAAATTAATAAAAAATACCTAAAACAAAAAACCAAACATACATCTGCATGCATGAATTTAAGTTAAGACATGACCATCACTCAGGAATAGGGTCAGGAATCATTAATCTCACAATATCCCAACCCCGACCCCTCCAAGTTTGTGGGGAAACACTGGGAACCTGAGTGTCTAATTAAATATCACAATGATCATCACCAGGTAATACAACCTCGTGGATGTCATGAAGGATGTCATCATAAGTCTCATCGGCTATCTAAAACACGAAAACAAAGTTATCATCAAATAATAGAATATGAGTATTATATGTATATATATTTATTATGACTATAACCAATAAATTATTATGTAATTTTCTATCTTCATCCTCATATTCATATATTATGGTCTTAATATCTTCATATTCCTCCTCATTATGATCAATTTCCAGAGGAGTTTCAGCTTTATAATCTCTTACTATTTCAAATTCATTTGTTACATTAATTACATCTTTTCCACCATCGAACCATAAATGTGGGGTGCTGTCATCGATATTTATGCTTATTTGTGGAAAATATGGATTTGAAGTTGCCTCTTGAAAAATTTCAATTCCTTTCACTTCATTGGAACTGTACTCACTTTGGATAAACTGATTTTCACAAGATTTCATTTTTATTATGATCCACTATTCACTTAATTATATTGAAGAAACATAATAATTTTTATTATAAATTTGATGTTTCTTAAGAGACAATAAAAATGGTTCATTAACATAAGAAATATTTTATATTTAATATCAATTATTCTGTGGTGCGGATGAACACACAAGCCTCTATTAGTATCCATCCAATGACAATTAAACATCATTATATAATTTTGTCCCAGATTACACAGTTCAATTATTTCTTCCAGCAAGCCGTAAAAGTCAACTTCAATTTCTATATGATTAGATCCTCTTAATAAAACACCACTATTCATTGTTTTTTTTGATTCATCACATGCATGTGTATGAAATCAAAAACCATTCACCATATATGCATTATAAGATTTAACTATTTTGGATGGTGGGTTACTTAATAGACACAATCGATTATCAATTTTATCAAGATATTGAGATACCTAAAAATTTTAAAAACAATTACCAATATAACATGTAATAAATATATTTTATATATTAAACCACAAAAATTTTACTTTACCAGTTTTTGAAACCAGTAGGAAAAATTATTTTTCCAACGTTCTTCAAGAGCAGCTACTGTAATTTGTGGAAAATTTTTTCTTAATATTATTATCATATAACCTACAAATAAAATAATATAAATTTACTTAAAAAATATAGAATAAGTGATATTATCACTAAATGTACAAATGGTTTCATTTCTTCACAGTTGAGGAGAATATATGTTTGAACCCGATGATGTTCGTCATCTAAAATCCATCGTTCATGAAGTCCACCAAAGCAAAGTTCAGATAGATTAAAAACTGATAATTTATTGTTCATTTCATTATTAACATTTCCTTCATTATGTTCCATTTTGTTATGTTTTGGGGGATATTTATATTGAAAATAATAAGAGAAGAAAAAAGAAATTTTCTCATGAAAATAAGCTTCTCCTATTGATCCTTCAATCGATACTTTGTTATGTGCCTTTTTCTTCAATTTATTCATGTATTTCTCATATGGTTACATCCATTAGAACTGTACCGGACCTCAACATTTTGTTTCATTCAGAAAATTTAATATAAAATGTTCCATTGAGTCAAGTAAATTTGGCATATTTTTTCCAATTTAAATAAAATTAAATCAACATCTTCTTGCAATCTACTTAGTGCATCTTAGTCTATTGTCACTCTAAAAAATATCTCAAAAAAATATGAAATTTCTATTGACACATAAAAAATAAAATAATTCAATAAACCTTTAAATCTAATTTGTAGAAGTCCTTCCATTATAATACAACAGTCATGAATTTTTAATATAGTAATACAAACATTTCTGAAACATCTAAAAAATTGTAAAGATAACCATCTGGAAGCCTCAAATCAGCATTCCAATGAAAAAATAATACACTATTTTATTTGGAAATTGTATAAGACACTTTTGGATTCATTAAATTATTTGATATTTCATTTTCAAATAGTTCAAGTTCTGGTCACTTGAAAATTTGTGTAAGATCTAATCATGCCTTTACATTATCTTTGGTTTTCCCAGGTGTATGAAAAACTGTTTAAAATATATTATCAAAACAGTTCTTCTTAATATGCATGACATCCAAAATGTGATGGACCAACAAATTAGATCAATATTAAAGATAAAAAATTCTCTATTTTATCCAATTCTGTTCTTTCTCAAAGCTATATATTTTTTATTAGTTTATAGTTGGTATGAAGTTTATGGGAGGTAATGAAGAGATAATAGATTTTATCTTAATACCCGAGATCAATGTTGGAGGTCCATTTATTTCAATTATTCTTTTTCTAAAATGATATCTGTTCCTCTAAAAAGGATTATTGGTAAGAATAAATATTTGATGATCACCAAAAAAATAATTTTTTATTCCATTGATGAGAATACATGATTTTCTGTCACTCATATAGTAGAAACATGATTTTAGACCATGTGTACTCTAGACAGATAACATTTCATATTCTAGGAAGTCACTAATTTTCCATAATAATGCAGCTTTCATTAGGATTTTTTTGCAACAACATTATATGTATGAACATTATTACTCCACAATAAATTTAACTCACCAATAAATAGATTCAAATAAAAATCGATATTATTTTTTGGATTTCCTAGAATTAATAAGTTCAAAAAGATATATGCCTAATTCATCAACATCCAAGGAGGTAAATTATACGGAATGATAAATACTAAAGAATAAGAATATTGACTACAATAAGAACCAAAATAATATAAACTATTAGTAGAAAGAAAAAATCTCACGTTTCAGGTTTCTGAAGAAAAAGAAGAATGTTCTTAGTTAAATTTTTTCCATGAATCACCATCACAAGGAAGATTTAAGATTTTACTGGTTGAAATATTTTTCGTGACCTGACATCAATGATTTTATGTTCTGAGGCATAAATAAATGTTTCAATCTAGGTGTAAGTGGGAAATACCTCAACTATTTTATAGGAATCAGTCCAGACTTCCCTAATTGAGCCTCTTTGTACCTCGATTGTCCACATACAAGACAAATAACCAACAACTCATTTTCACCAAAATATAAGATGCTCTAATTTGAACATGCATGAATCGTCTGATAACCAAGACCCAAATTATGTACTGGCCTCTTTATCTCATAGAAATTTTTAGACAACATGTTTCATTTAGGTAAAAATTATTTAACCAAAGATAATATCTGATCAAAACAGCTATTTGGCATTCAATTATCTGATTTAATAGGTATAAATTTTGAAACCTATTTCAAATTTTTATATCTTGTAACTAGTTTATAATGTGTCTTCTACAGACTTCAAAAACTCATAAAATTGAGATGGTTTTAACTCAGGAGTTAAATCAATATCATTACGAGTTTTAGTTGGCTAAAAAGATGGACCAACCACAACTTGTACTAAACTTTGAATCTGTGATGGATCTGAAACAAAATATTAGAGTCTTCTCTAGAATTACATTCACTATGTTGATACCAAAAAATATAATTTGTTCAAAAAAAAATTAGTAGATGACCCCCAATGTTGTAAAATGTGTCAAACATCCTCAGATCACATTTCTTACATGAATACTTAATTTTCCCTTCCATTTTTTTTAATAATTTAAATGATAAAAAAGCTTCAACATCTTCAATATATTAATTATTTATACTAGAATAATTTGGATTCCTATGATGATTTATCTAATCACAATCATATAATAAATACTATTGTCAAAATCCTTATTCCATATTTCTCTAAAAAATATAAAATACAGAAATTTTTTATGAATAATATGATATAAGAATAAGATGACCAAAAAAAGAGTATAAAATTAAAAAAATTATAAGTTACTTGTAAATATTGTCAATTTTATCTATTTATCGCTGATTTTTACTAACTACTCTCAATTTTTACTAATTACCATTATTTTTTACTGATTATAGTTATTTAACGTTCTTTTTTACTAATATTTACTAATTAATGCTATTTTTAGTATTTTTTTTTATAATTACCACTAATTTTTAATAATTATAGTGATTTACCTTTAATTTTTTCTAATTTATCTCTAATGTTTACTAATAAATCACTATTTTTACTAATTAAAACTAAATATTTCTAATTGACAATAACTATCACATGTAATCTTTAGTTTACTCATACTACTGCTCATGCTGTCGATGCATCTCCTCCTCCTACAGCTATCATCGATGTGTCACATCCTGCCTGTCCTGGATCTAGAGACCCAATGATAAATTTGAACATGTTTGTCATGAATTGATCATTTCTAATCACCCTAAGATTTGAAATTCTATGATTTACTAAAAAGGGGTAAAGGATATATTTTACAATATTCAAGTGATGAAACCAATTTATTCCAACCATGTCCAAATCTATCATTGTACCAATTTATGCCAACTATGTCCTGTCATCGATGCATCTCCTCCTCCTCTTACTGGTGGTGCCATCGATGTATTACATCTTTTTTTCCCTGATTCTAGTGACCTAATGACATAATTGGACATAGGTGACACAAATTTTTCATTTTTAATCACTCAAAGATCAGAAATTCTATGATTTACTAAAAGGTGTAAATAATAGACTTTACAATATCTAGGTGATCAAATCTATTTATCCAACCATGTTTAAATTTTTCATTGCATCAATTTATGCCAATCATGCCCTCTCATCGATGCATCTCCTCCTCTTACTGTTGTATCTACTGCCATCGACACATCGGGTCCTTGCTAACCCACTTTTTTTCTTCAAATTATTGATTATATTTTGTAATTATCATTATTTTTTTGGTAATTAACACTAATTTTAAATATAATTTTATATAAAGTAATAAAATATATTATAAATTACTAAAAAGGTATAAATCATAGAATTTTCAATTATCATGTCATGAGAAATGACCAATTTGGGTCAACGATATCCAAAATTTTCATTACTCGTGACTTGAAAATGGATGACCTATTTCATTTTTCACTTTTCTAGTAATTTATAACAATTTATATTATTTCATAAAAATTTCTAAAAAATTATACTAATTTATATAATTTTATTTTTAAATATATCAAATTAAAAATTTATACTATTTTATATCAATATATTATTAATTCTATCAATTTATCAATTTTTATAAATTTATGACATTTTTTACTAATTATTACTAATTATTACTAATTTTTAATAATTTTTACAAATTCTTAATAAGTTTTACTAAGTTTTACTAATTACTTCCAATTTTTACTAATTTTTATTAATTATTACTTATTACCATTATTTTTTTACTAATTACCACTAATATTTACTAATATTTACTAATTACCACAATTTTTTACTAATTATTACAAATTATTACAAATTATTACAAATTATTAATAATTATTACTATTTTTTATGAATTATTTCTAATTATTACTAATTATTACTAATTATTACTAATTATTACAAATTATTACCAATTTTTAATAATTATTACTAATTTTTACTAATTATTATGAATTACCTCTAATTTTTACTAATTTTTACTATTTTATAATAATTTATTAATATTTTTTATTAGTTTATAATAATTTATCACTTATTTTTATAAGTTTATAATAGTTTATTACTAGTTTTTATAATTTATTACTAATTATTACTAATTACCACTAATTATTACTAATTACCACTAATTTTTACAAATATTTACTAACTACCCCTAATTTTTACTAATCATTATGAATTATTACTAATTATTACAAATTTTTATGATTTTTACTAATTATTACTATTTTTACTAATTATTATTAATTTTTAATAATTACCACTAATTTTTACTAATTTTTATTAGTTTATAACAATTTATTACTAAGTATTACTAATTACCACTAATTATTACTATTTTTTACAAAGTATTACTAATTTTTAAAAATTATTACCAATTTTTAAAAATTATTACTAGTTTTTAATAATCATTATTAATTTTTACTAATTATTACTAATTAACGTTAATTTTTACTAATTTTTATTGGTTTATAACAATTTATTAATAATTTTTATTAGTTTAAAACAATTTATTACTAATTTTTACAATTTATTATTAATTATTTCTAATTACCACTAATTATTACTAATTAAAACTAATTATTACTAATTATTTCTAATTACCACTAATTTTTACTAATTACCACTAATTTTTACTTATTATTACGAATTATTATTAATTTTTATAATTATTTCTAATTTTTACTAATTTTTACTAGTTATCACTAATTTTTACTAATTACAGGTAAATATTACTAATTTTTACTAATTACTGCTAATTATTTCTAAATACAACTGATTATTAGTAGTTACAGCTAATTATTACAAATTAATGGTAATTAAAACAAATTATTGCAATTTAAAACTATTTATTTTCAATTTTAAACATTACTAAAAATTAAAACGAAATATTTATAAAACTAAATAATTCTAATTAAATATAATTACTACCTATTAATAATAATTATTACTAATATAAAATAAAATAAATAAAATAAAAAATAAAAAAATTAAATAAATACGTTAAAACTGAATCTTTCACCACATGCAAAGCTTGAAAGTTTCCCCTTGTAATGTTTAAAACTAAAAAAAGTTTAAAAAGAAGAATATGAGAGTAGAGAAGGAGAGAGGAATTCAGAGATGAATGGTATGCGAATTCGGGTGAGGGGTATATATAGGTTAGATTATTTGCGACTCGAGTATTTGCGATGGGTCCCATTGCAAATAGTACCATCATTTTTAATTATAGCAGCGATAAAACAAAGTATTTGCGATGATCCCCATCGAAAATACCGCTAACGACACTTTAGTTGCGACGGGCAGACATCCCGTTGCAAATAACTTAAAATGACGGAAAGTATTTACGACGAGACCTGTCGTAAATACTATCCCGCCAACAGATTATTTACGACGAGAGTAAACGCTCTTCATAAATAACAAAAAAACATGGGATTCCATTTGTGACAGGTGTACATCCCCATCGCAAATACTCCTCCCATAGTTTGGCACGTAATGCGCGCCAAAGGTATTTGCCATGAGAATATATTTCTATCACAAATACTATTTTTAATCAACTATTTGCGATGATAATCGTATCCCATCACAAATAGTCTCTGTCGATGGACTATTTATGATGGTTCTTCCACCCGTTGCAAATAAACCGTCGCAAAAAGACCTTTTTCCTGTAATAAACGATGGCTCGAGCTTGTGGGTCACATGACCTTAAGTATGCCTCCCTACATGCAAGAGGCTGCCGACCAGAAGGAAAGGTATAAAGTCATACAGTGAGGAGACTATACCCTCATATTAGAATAGGACAATGAAAATAAGAGAAATATTAAATAGAGTTTGCATGAAAGATAACCAACAGAATAACAAAGAAATATACCATAATAAATCACAGCGGAATAGGAAAGCATCAAAGTAGTAATAATGATCAAACTTCATAAGTTGAGTAATGTAAAAAATGATTTCATGTCATGCTGATATACAAAAAGGGGATATAGGGGTTATATAGTACAATCATATACCACATGCTGAACAAAAATACTAAAGATCCAAGAGGCATCTCCACTAGAATCATGAGCATACTCTTGGTCATCTGCTCCCATGATCCCATGCTATAATCAAAACATATCAAGCATCCATGACCAGGTGCTTTACCTTTTCAATACCTGTAACCATAAAGTCTACCCTAGAGCTAATGGTTTCCCAAATAGGGTGTGAGATAAATCTCAGTAGTCCACCACCAATGGTGTCAAGAATAATTCAGTCGACGTACATAACATAGAAGTTTGTATATATGAAAAATAATAAACAATGCTAAAAGCGATAAACTAGTTAACTCAGGTTCCTATAGAACATATATAGGCATATACATAGATACAAGGTGCTAACTAGACCTGAGGTGTTACTCAGGCATCCAGTCATAGTCTAATGAGATATAGGCTCCCACAAGGGTACTCGGCCTAAATTTCATGAGAATGCGAGATGTCATTCTCGTCACTTGGGATAGTGGAGTGAGTTATTATGCCCAACACTCGAAGCATGGAAACGTGTAATGTCATGCCCATCATTCAAGTAAGAGTAAACAATGTGAGATTCTAATCCCATCACCCAATGTAAGGGAATATGAAACACCATGATCAAAAAATCCTTTAACCGTTGTCCACCAACCAACATCCGTGGTCTAATCATAATAATAATATAACATCTCCATTTAAATCATTTACATTCATTTATTCCCACCTATCCATGGGTATCAAAAGTTATATAATCTCTTAATCAATTTACAACACATGAAATGACCTTTCTACTTACTTTCATTAAATTAATTTAACTATTTAATTTAAATATCAAGGATAATCCATTTCAAGGTCAAGACAACCCCCTTAGACTGTGTTTTGGTCAAAAACAAATTATATAAAGGAGGAAATTTAAATTAGCACACCCAAAGGGGTGATAACCAATGAGGTGGACATCTTTTAATTTCTTACACTGGTCTACAAGAGTATCATAACATGGTTTAATTAATCTATAATGGAAAACACATTTTAAGGAAACACATGGAATTGTTCGGCATGCGGAAAAATGACCTATGCTATGAAAACATTTACACTTTTAGGGAAAATTACTTTACCACCTACCTTAGGTTTGCGGATGATCACTTGTCCAGTATTAGACTTTGAATCGAAGAACAAAAAAATGGAGAAACAGACAAAAGACCAGAAAATAATGCATATGAACTCACACCAAAATAGTGCAAGATATGTAAGGATAAACCAAGAAAATAAGGCAATGGATCAAATCTCTTACTGAGAGGGATCCAACATGACAGACTATAAATCGATCTGACTCCAGATGAAGGAGAGACCAAATAGCCTAGGTTGGGTGTTGGAAGGAAGCTCTCACGTGACTCTTGCTGCAAGAGGGAGGAAATGAGGACTTTTTTCAAAATGAGCCCATGCCCCCTTTAAAAAAATGGCCCAGGATATTTACACGGTGTGTAAAGTTTATACGCCATGTAAAGCTTGGGTTCTTACCTTTTTGGTAAAACTAGTTCACGACGTGAAAGGGGGGACTGGCCAACCCATTTCATGTCATGTATTTGGCTTGTAGTCTACCTCCAGTCCCCTTCTACTTTCTTCCTAGAATAAAATCAACCGGCTTAAGGGCCTGGTCACCATGGTCTAAGCCAAAAAGAAAACTCAATGGGGGTTTGACCGAATTTAAAGGGACCGATACCTCTCTGAAAAGTTTATCATTACATATATATTTTTAAATATGATTTATATTACAATAAGTACATATATATGTAGATATAATATATAAATGTGATTTATATAGTTTTTAATAAAAAATGAATCTTATTTTCATAGTTTTATATATAAAAAATTATCAAATTTATATTATTAAAAAAAATGTTTTATAGTATATTTATATACATTAATTTCAAAATGTGTATATAATTAATTTAAATATTATATATTAATATTTTATTTAAACAATTATATAATATATAAATGAATATATTTATTTAAATATGTGATTTATATTTGAATTTATTTGATATTAAACAATTTAAAATATACGTACATTTATTTTTATGCATATGTATGTTTTTGTATATATGTGGATGTATGTGTGTGTCTGTATGTGCGCGTGTATATATATGTATGTGTTTTATGTGTATGCATGTGTTGTGTGTGTGTGTGTGTATGTTTTGTGTGTGTGTGTCTATGTTTATGTGTACGTGTATTGTATGTATTTTTTTATTTGTGCATATACACATATGTAAATGCATATGTATGTGAATACATTTGTGTACGTGTGCATGTATATATATGAATATATTTGTGTGTGTGTATATGTGTATGTGCATGTTTATGTATATGTATGTGGGAAATGGTTGCCTCTTCGCTCACTGCACGTTTTCTACCTTGTGATCTCCCTCCCTATAGCGACCCTTCCTAATCGACGGTGGTGAGCGTTGTTCCCCCGAGAACGGATCCCGATTAGATGTCGGGTGGGGTGCACTTGAGGGTTTCATTCAAGGAAGTGTTGTGTGGTGCACCTTCGTCCCTGACCCAGTGTGAAGGAGGTCTATCCTCGTAGTCTGCTACAGGTTTTCCAATCATTCCTCTGATTGTGGTTGAACCAAGGGCTTCTGCTAGGTGGATGGCTTCCTTGTGATGGATCTCTCTTCTTAAGAGCTTCAAGAAGCAACTTATTTTCATGACCTCTCTCTGGTGGCTCTTTTTGGTTGCAATAAACCATCTTTGAGCCACTTCAAGAGCTTTGTGGATTCTTGGGGTCTCCTTCATCCGGCTACGGTCTCTGAACTGTCTAGGGTGGCCTTTTGTATCTATTCGTTTTCTAGAGATGATTTTGTGAAGACTTAGATGCGTGAGGATTGGAGATGCAGTTCTTGGTGCTTCCCCTTGTCTTGGTGGTTGTGATATTTCTACTTTGGTTGTGAATCTTCTTTGAATGCTATTTGGATTAATCTACTGGGTCTCCCTCTTCCTTTCCATAATCCTGCGATCGAGAAGTATTTGGGTGATTCTATAGGCTTGTTCCTCTACGTTGAAGACACAACATGGCGCCTACAAGATACATCTAATCCATAAATTTATGTGGAGCTATATCTTTTGGTGGTTCGACCATCAAGATTCCTATTAAGGGAGAGTGATGGTTTCAGTTTGTGTCAACAAATTTTCTTTCAGCAGCTCCCAAGGTTTTGAGTAATTTTTGGTTTGCATGGTCATATGAGGCTACTTTCCAGATAAGGAGATCAGAGGTGGTCCCGTCGCACTCTAGTTTCCTGGGAGGCCAGGCTTGGGACCCACCTGGTTTAGCGAAGGGGATGTCAGATGTTGTTGCTGTTGGAGGGTTGTTTTCAAATTCAAATTCTTGTGTTGGAGGTCACGCACCTGAGAGGTCTAAGGCTACCAGATTTTGAGGAACTCATACCACATATTTTTTCTTCACAGATCCACCTTTGGATGCTTTGGATCTTATTGTTTTATCGCCCAGTATTGTGTTTTCCGGTCAGGTTTTTCCAAATGTGCCTTCTGTCTTGGAAGATCTCATGGTTTCTCAGGATCCTAGTGGCTTTCTTTCCTGCTCCGTCCCGAGTCCCGCCAAAGCCTTGTGTCCTCTTTCTATGTTGTTTTGTATGTCTTCTCACCTTTCTCTGGAGTTCTTGCAATGATCCTTGATGATTAAGCTGGTGTTGGTTATTGAGGGGTTATCAAAGCCGGTTTGCATGTATGAAGGCATTGTGAAGAAACATTAATCTGCCAGTCTGTCTCCTAAACATATCATGTTGGACTCGTTGTTGCAAGGGGAAATGGTATCAAGTCTACTGTGCTCTTCTCCAGCCAAAAGGTGGCCTATTTTGGAGGACATGGATGGCTTGTTCAAAAAGATAGTATGCTCTTCAAAGTGGGATGCCGAGATTGTTGGATCAGCAGGACTAGTTACTCGCTCTAAATCAAAGGAGGTGGGTTTGTTTTTTTCCTTTATCTCTATCTTTCCCTTTGATCCTTAAAGGTCGAAAGGGTTTGCTGTAATGTTATCGCTTCTTATTTAGAATGCACGAGGCTTGGGGGCCCAAGCTAAGTGCACCTTTGTTGGTTCTGTGGTCAGGAAACATCATTCTTCAATTGTGGATTTTATTGAACCTAAGCTAAACCCATGAAAGCTTCCATGGTTGAAAAGAAGGATGGGTTTCTCGAATGTTTTTCATGGTTTTCCCCACAATTCTTAGATATGGATATGTTGAAACAATAATGTTTCTATTGAGTTTTTGAGTTTCATGTCTCAACGTATCGATGCAAAGGTCTCCTACAATGGGATTGATGTTTTTTTCACCTTTGTTTATGAACGTACTAACCCACTTGGGAGATGAGACTTATAGAGACGTCTAGATTCCTTCCATGTAGGATCCCTCCCATGGTTCTCTAGTGATGATTTTAACATTATCTCGGATATTTCATAGAAAATAGGTGGTTTGACCCCAAGTCATGGTGGCATGCATGATTTCCAGGGTTTCATGTTGTTCCCGGGGCTTATAGAGTTGGGGTTCATTGGCATAATGTATACTTGGTGCAACAACCTAAGAGGGTCAAACCACATCTAGTGCCGACTGGAAAAATGTCTTGTGAATATGTAAGGGTTGAATTTGTTATCTAAGACCATGATTACCCATATTTCTTTCTCTCTTGCAGATCATGCTCCACTTCTTGTGGAACTCAAGTAGGACATCGTAGAGAGTCAAGATTTCTTTTATACCAGCTCCTGGCACCAAATTTATTCATTCTTGCATTTTCTGAAAGAGTTGTAGGATTAGGAGGAGATTGGTATGTAATGGTGTGGCTTGGATAATTACCTAAAACATCTCAAACAAGACATTAAGAACTAGTTTTCTGATAGAACTAATGATGTTTCTCGGGTGGGAAGTATCCAAACCGAGGTCAATAGGGTGGAGATGGTTCTTCAGAATGACTAGGATGACACATTTTCATCACCCTTTGTGATAAGCGGACTTCTCTGGCTGAGAAGATACTAGATATGGAGAGAATCTATAGGCAACATTCTCATGTGAGATAGATATGATAAGGAGACCATAACAATTGCTTCTTTCACACATGCATGAAGGAGAATAGGAATATGAAAATTAATCTAAGCCTCAGAAATTTTGTCTTCACGTCATATGTGGAAGTTGTAGGCAGAATGGACTTGGATCACTTTGAAGGTCTCTTGGCAGGGGAGGCCTCCTATATCATTGAGTTTTCCTGGGGTAATGTGGCTGACAAGGGATTCTTGAGTTATTTTCCTCATATGGAAAGGGAGTTAAACAATTCCTTTCTTACAACCTTACCTATAGAGGGGGAGATCAAGGAGGAGATTTTGAGAATGCCACCCGATAGTGCACCTGGTCTAGATGGTTTCCCAGTTTTCTTTTACATGGAATCTTGGTAGGTGGTCGGTCCTCAAGTCATGGAAGTAGTGCCAGACTTCTTTCATGGTGGATCCCTTAACAAAATCATTTGTTCTTAGAGGGTTGTTCTTCTTCCAAAAATCATGAATACCACTCTCATTAGCCACTATCGGCCTATTTTTATTTGAAATTCTTTATATAAATCCTGAAAACTATTATATCTAGAAGGCTGAGTGGGATGATTCCAAAGTTGGTTTTGAGGGAACAACATAGGTTTATTCTGGGATGGGGCATTCAAGGGGTGGTAGGTATTTATAGTGAACTTGTGAATTATTTACATAGATTTTTAGTGGGTTACAATGTTATCTTTCATGTTGATATGAACAAGGATTATGATAAGATCGAATGGAGCTTCATTATCTGTGTAATGAGAAAGTTTTGGTCTCAAGAGTGGTTTTTCGATCTTTTATTCAGGTTCTTCTCTTCACCTTGGCTCTCTTTATCTCTTATGGGGAAGTGTTTTGGTTACTTCAAATCAGTTCGGGGTGTCTGCCTGGGGGATCCTTTGTCCCCGAGTCTTTTTATCTTGGCTCAAGATGATTTTTCTTGAAATCTAAATAGGGTTTTGGAAGAGGGAAGGATGAAACCGTTTCGTGTTTGGCGGGGTATGGAATGTATTTATCATTTAATGTTTGTAGACAATGTGTTGATTTTTACTAATGGAAGGCGCAGGTCCCTAATTACTCTTAGGGAGATCATGGCAACATATGATCACTTGCATGGCCAAAGCATCAAATTCGAAAAAATCCATGTGTTCATTTTTGTTAAGTGTTTTAGTAAGCATTGTAGAGACATACAGGATATTCTCGGTTGTCATAGGAATCAGTTTCCAATTCAATATCTTGGTGTCTTGATCTCAAGCGGCCACATCAAGAAGCATCACTTTTATGATATTTTTAATCACATGTTAGGAAGGATCTTCAATTGGAAAAAAAGTTTATATCATTTGGAGGGTGCCTTACGTTGATCAATAACATTCTCACCTTCATCCCGATGCATGTCTTCTTAGTTGTTAGACCACCTAAAGGGGTCATTGAGAAGATGGATAGGATCCTAAATGATTTTTTGTGGGATGAAAATTAGGTCAGGTGAAACCAATGGGCCACCTGGCACCGCATGGAACAACTAGTGGTCGAAGGGGGTGTGGTTCTATGGGATATTAATGAAACTATCCTAGGCTTGCAAGGATGGTTGGCGTGGGATGTTATTGTTTGGAAGTCCCTATGGGCGGAGTTCTTCAGAGCGCGGTATGGTGCCCCTTGGGAGGTATCAGAATACCACAGTGCAACTCCATCTAGACTGACATGATGCATGTTCCTCCACCTCGAGTCTCTAGATGGTTATACATGGTGGATTATTGGTAAAGGGGACATTAACTTCTAGGATGCCAACTGGTCAGGCAGAAGGCTGTCTTTACTAGGATTCATTTTTAGGGACATCTCCTTCAGTGAGGAAAGTGTCTAACATGATCTCATTCAAGAATCCCTGAATCCTAGTCAGATGAAGTTCTTTGAAAGCTTTGTCATGAAGGATGAACCAGACAGATACTGCTTCACTAGATCGAGCTCAGGCAGGTTTAACATTTGGGAATACAGGAGGCTACTCCATACAGATATGTTTTTGGATGAGTGTTCATCAAGGGTATGGTGAAAATATATTCTTACTAAGATGAATTTCCTAGTGTGGTGTATCAGAAAAAATTCTATTACAACCGAAGAAATCATTTAAAGAAAAGGCATCTCTTTGGCCTGATGCTGCTTTTGTTGTGTGAACCCAAAGGTGGAGTCCTCTCTTAATTTATTTTTCCAGAGTATCTAGGCCACGTATCTCTGGTCTTTCTTCACCCCCACCCCTACATCAATAGTAAACATCTTTCATTGTAGGGATTTCTGGTGTCTGGGTTTAATAGATCTGAGAAAAAAACTATGGAATGTAAAGTACGGGTGGTTATTCTTTCTTCTATATGTTGGACTATCTCGGAGGCTCAAAACCATGTGTATATGGGCTCCAACTGCTCGCTCTTATTTATATATATGCGGTTAAAATCCCTTATTAATGATCTAAATTCATTACTTTAGGGGGGATGTTATTCTGTTACGTTCAGAAACCTCCTCAACAGGCCCACATACAGGGAAGGGAAAACAACCACTGGGTTCGATGTAAGGCCCCTAGTGGTGGCCTCATGCTTAATGTAAATGGATCCTATATGAAGGGGTCATTAGGGGTGGTGGGGTGCTTCAGGACACTTGGGAATCAGTTAACTTGGGGTTTAGTTCTTTTTATGGTCTGAGAAGCTCCTTGTGTGTGAAAGTGCAGGCTCTCCTTTCAGGTATGATGGTTTGTAGGAGGCTAGGATTTCAGGTGGCTGAGATTGAATCGAACTCAGAAATCTTGGTGAAGGCTATACAAGGATGTCATGTAGTGCCTTGGGAGTTGACCTATCTTATTCATAGATGCCCGGTGGAAACCCATCAAGGGAGGATGATCCATCATAGTTGGAGGGAGGCTAATTATGTGGCGGACTCGTTTTCACACATGGGTAGACATGAAGAGGAACTTATGATTTATATTTATTTGGACTCTCTCCCTATCAAGTGTAAGGGTATAGTTCAAGGGGATTCCCTTATTCTACACCATTTTCCCCTGCCTTGAGGGGGTTGTGACTTTGTCTCAATTATTTCCAAAATCAATAAAAAAAAAATTTCAGTTATTATGTATATGTATGTGTATGTGTATGGATATATATGTGTGTATGTATATGTTTGTGAATGTGTACATATGTATGTCTTTGCATATGTATGCGTGTATGTGAATGTTTATGTGTATGTATGTGTATGTATATATGTGTATGTGTATATGTATATGTATATATAGTATGTGTATGTATATATGCATATTTATAAATATGTATGTATGTGCATGCACGTGTATGTAACTGCACCTATGTGTATGTGTACATACATGTATGTGTATGTATTTTCATATTCATGTGTATGCATATGCATATTTTTATATGCATATGTATATGTTTATGTGCATGTATGTGTACATATGCATGTTTATGCATATGTATGTGTGTATGTGTATATGTATGTGCATGTGAATATGTATGTGTATGTCTATATGTGTATGTGTATGTGTATGTGTTTGTACATGTTTGTCTATATGTATTTTTGTGTGTCTGTGTATGTTTGTTTATTGATTTAACTGTTTTTAATATCTCCCCAATTTTAGTAATTTCTGTAATTTATTCATTTTTAAAATATATTCTTTTAATATTTTTGTAACATATTTATTTTTGATAGTAATTTATACATGTTTAAATATGGGTACATTTAATCAAATAATTTTTTTTAATAATTATTAAAAATTATGAATGTTAATAACAAATTATATTTTCTATATATAATCAATACAGAGAATATATCAATAATTAACAATAAAAATATTATTTATTTATTCATTTTTTTTCATTTTCAACGTGTTTGAAATTCATGTAATTAATGTTATGAATTAAATTTTTTTAACATTTTTTTTTATTTTTTTAATTTTATTTATTCATTGTTAATATTATTTCATTAAATATTTTTTTTCATTTTTTATATTTAGTGATTTTTAATATTTTTATAATTTATTTGTTTTTAAAAATTTATATATATTTATTTATTAAGTTTCACTATTTTTAATATATTTCTAATTTATTCGATTCATATTTATTCATATTTATTTATTAAGTTTTAATATTTTTAATAAGTTTAAAATCTATACAATTGATTCCTATAAGACAATCACCAACCCATGTCATTTTGGTTTGAAATTGAACTCAACTTATTCCACCCCTAACACCATTTTGGTGTTTATGTAGTTAATAATGTTATTGTATTAATTTCATTTTTTAATATATGTAAAGAAAATATTATTTAACTAATTTTTCATTTTTTAGTTAATTAATCAAATCATGTCGTCATTTTTATTTGAATTTATTCATTCTGAATGTATGTGTTTGTAATTAATTTAATTTGATTTAATTTAATTATTAATATTTTTGTGTAGTCTATATAATTTATTTTTATTATTATTTTATTTATGTAATTAATACAATATATTTATTCATTTTTATTCATTTTGTATATGTCTTTATATCTCATAATTAATGTTACAAATTCACTTTTTTAAATATTTTTATAATTTATTCAGTTTTAATATTATTTCATTTAATATCATTTATTCATTTGTGATATTTATTAATTTTTAATATTTTTGGAATTTATTAATTTTTTAATATTTATTTACACATAATTATTTACTAAGTTTTAATATTCTAAATATGTTTTCAGTTTATATGATTAAAATTTATTCAATTTCATTTATTATGCTCTAATGTTATTAAAAGTTTTCAAATTTATATAATCAATTAATTTAAAATAATTTTTTTTATTCTCTTCTTTTTTGTATGTGTTTACAATTAATGCAATTAATCTTATGAATTATACATAATTAATTACTATGTTTTAATATTCTTAATATATATTTTCAATTTATATGATTAATATTCATTCAATTTTATTTACTAAGTCATAATATTTTTAAAATGTTTGAAATACATATAATTAATTTATTTAAATTCATTTTTAATATTGTCTTCCTTTTTTATACATTTTTACAATTCATTTCATTAATCCTACAAATTTATTTTTTTATGTGTTTTCTATGTATTAATATTTTCCTTATGTATTCATCTTCATTTTAATATATATTCATTTTTATTTTTAAATTTTTTTTAATAACTAATAAAACTTATCTTTTTTTTTATATTTTTGTTGTCTATTCATTTTTAATTAATCAATTTTACCCATTTTTAACATTCATACATTTAATATTTTATATTCATTAATAATGTTAATTTTTTTTTATATTTTTCTTATAATTAATCATTTTTAATATATATTTCTTTAATATTTTTGTATTTTATTTTAAAAAGTTTTTATCAGCGCTTTCCAAATCCCACTAATAAAAATATTTTTTATCAGTGCTAAAATACACAGTGCTAAAAAAATCTATATTTATTAGCACTAAAATTATCATGTTGATAAAGATAGGTTTTATCTGCACTTATTTAATGCTGATAAAGATATATCTTTATTATCACTGATAATGATAGGTTTTATCAATGTATATTAGTTTAGCATGGATAAAACTCATATTTATCAGTGCTTTTTAGAAAACATTGATAAAACGCTTCTCGGTCTAATAAATTATACCATAAAAGAGCTCAATTCTTTACGCCATTCAAGCTCTCTTGTAGAAATTGACCTTTGACGCCACTCCCCCTAGAACTTCTCAGATGAATAAACCCTCTCAAAACTTAATATACACGAGTTATTATCATGTAACTATAGAAAATTTTCTTTTTATTACACATAATGAGAAAAATTCTTCTTATGCGAGAAGTTCAGGCTTAAGAAATTCCTAACTCTGTGATTCATACGTGTTTTATGAAGGTAATTTCTTATGCAACCATTTTGTAAAATGATTTAATATTACATGATTATTACATAATGTTCTCATATGCGAGCCTAGATGAATCACATGCATAGCCTAATAAGGCCCAATAAATACCAACCTAATCGACCAAATTGTATTAATAGTTCAAATCAAAATGCATTCAATTACAATCAAACATTTCATTTTCATCATAATTTGTAGAAATAGAAAATTCCAAATTGTGATTCCTTATTTATTTATTAAAATCAATAGATAATTTCAATATTTTTATTCAACTAATTGAACTTCAAAAAGAAGTTCTTGAATTAAGAATGAAATTTGAACATACCGGTTCAACAATAGAAATAATGCCTTGTTCCTCTAAAATGAATATGTCAAAATGTTGTCGAGTTATAGTAATCATGCCAAATATAGGATTATCATCTCCTAAATTCCATTCCTTTATATGATAGAGCCTGTAAATTTTCACTCATAGTAATTGCTTCTCCCTGCTGAACCCATTGAGGATTCCTTCCACTTTTATTCCAACCTCAACTCTAATTAGTAAGTGGGTCTTTATTTTCAGTTCATTATTTCTATTATCCCCACTTTCATTCATTCCAATCACCATTGGATTTATTTAAGTCATCATTTTTATATTTTTTTCCAGTTGACTTTATCGGTTTATCCCATTGAGACAAACCCACAATGTTATTAATCAAACCCCAATTAAAATCAAGAGTTTCTTCGAACATAGGGTTCTCCATACCAAGTGATTGGGTCTTATCAACGTTTTTATTATTTAACAACAGATCAACATTGGATACTAAGCATCCTACTGCTAAAACACCACCTGGCCCACCACATACCAAGTAAAGAAATAAATAAAGACCAACTCCACCCTCTTTTTGTACTCCCACCTATCAAATATAAAAAAACCATTCATGATCTCTATGTTTGGAAATAAATGAAAATTTAATTATATTCTTTGTATATTTATATATATCACAGATTCCCTTCCTTAAATTATTTCCACCACTACAACACAATGTCAATACGCATCATTCTACCCTTATTATCTTAGTATAATGTATTATTGTAGCTTAAATGATTCTTTAAGACTGAACATTTAGGATTCTACGATCATACTTTCTATGTTTTTTTAATTATTAATATTACTAAATCAAATAGGATGGATATGAATATAAAATGGATGGATTTTAATCTTATAAAAAAGGAGTGTGAGGATGGGGTGAAAGATTTCATCAAATTTGTAAAAGATGTTGCATATAACCCTTCTCAAATACTTTATTTGTGTTTATGATGTTTTTATTCAAGGATAATTAGTCCAAAAGAGTTGTAAGAACACTTGATCTATCATGGAATAAATAAAGGATATAAATGTTAGACTAAACATGAGGAAAAAATGAATGTATCTAGTTACTGGGATAAAAATGCATTTTATAGATCATCTGATATGATTACAATTGTGAATGATGATGAAGACCATTTCTAGTATAATATTGCATTTTATGGATCATATATTATGATTATAAGTGTGAAAAATGATGGAGAGAATATCGAGGATATGATTAAAAGTGTGAATGATGATCAATATCATATTGAGGAAATGTAAATGATAGTTGAATATGAAATTTTTGATTTTCCAAAACTATTTCATAAGTTAAAGAGTAGTGAAAATATTATATTGTATACTGGTTGTACTAAATATACAACATTTTTATCCATACTGAATCAATATAATGTAAAATCTATAAATCGATGGAGTGATACTGGTTTTACTGTACTGATTACTCTCTTGAATGATATTCTCCCAGAAGACAATAAGCTTCCTCACTAAACATATAAAACTAAACAAATGATACGTTCAATGTGTATGATTTATATAAGAATACATTCCTATCCAAATGACTGTATAATATTTTACAAGGACCAAAAATAACTTAAAAATTGCCCAAGGTATGGTGAATCTTGATACAATAAAGATAAATAAATTATGTTAAAAGTTGTATGGCACATTCAAATAATTCCAAGGTTTAGGTGCCTATATGTACGTGAGGAGATTGAAAGAAAATTTGCATGACAAGAAAATGAAAGAAATAAAATTTAGAAGATTCCTCACCTAGTAGATTATACTCAATAGAAGAAGATTGATAATGAGTATCATGAATTTAGAAACGAGCCAAGTAACCTTCATCTTGTGCTATCTACAGATGGAATCAACCCTTTTTGTTTTCAATGAACCACTCATAGTACATAGACAATTATGTTGGTAAATTATAACATTCCACTGTGGTTATGCATGAATCAAAAAAAAATTATGTTGTCTCTGATTATATTAAGTCCAAAATAACCAGGTAATGATATTGATATTTATTTGGATCCATTGATCGATTATTTGAAATTAATGTGGGATTTAGGAGCTAAGTTTTATGATTCTTATAGAAATTAGGATTTCATGTTGAGATCTATGTTGTATGGGATGAAAAATTATTTTTATTATTATGTAAATTTTTTAGGATATAACATTAAAGGAACTCAAGGTTGTCTCATTTTTGAACACAATACATACATAGGTGGAAACATTTAGTGAAGAATGTGTTTTTAGGATATCATATATTTCTACCCTGATGAAATAAATACTGATCTTAGATGACATCAGTCGATGTGTGGTTACAAGAAGAATTGACACCATCCCCACTATTATATGATCAACTATTTGAGAAAGTAAAAGATATGTACAGTGCTTTTGGTAAACCTTCATTGAAAAACCTAATGAAAATCGGTTGGAAAATGTGATTAGTTTTTCTTTTAATTTTTATACTATATTTTTTTGTACATCAGGTATTTTTTTTATCATGCATGTAGAAAAAATGTATATGATAGTTTCATTATAACACTACTAAATTAATTCAGAAAAAAAGGATGAAATTAGGGCTAGTTTGGACATGATTGATGTAACACTCCAAGATTTCATAGTAAGTTATTTTTTTAAAGTAATTAAATATCTTGCGCTACACGCAACACCGAGTTCGAGTGCACCACGTCTTTCCAAACTAGTCATTCAAAAAGAAGTTATGAATAGTATTTACTAAATTTTGAATTTTATATATTCCATATAATTTTAGAATCCATATTATGTGTTTCTTAGACATAATATAAGAATAAATTCATTTTTTCAGATAAAATAAGTATTTTTCAAAACATGCAATTTTACCACCTTTTAATGGAAAAACATTTTTGAAACCAATATTTATCACTTTTATATATTAAATTTAATGAAATTAAATTCTTATTTAGAATTAGGATATAAAAATTTATTCTGTATAAATTTTGGCTTCTTTTTCTGATAACTTTAATATTTTGATGAATACTGAAAAATATGAAATTTTAATTAAAAACAAAATTTTTAATCGATATAATTTATAATTTTAAATTACGTATTTTAATGGTTTTTAAGTATAATTATATTATATTTTTATCATTTAAAACAATGTAGGTCATTATGAGTAATTTCAAATTTAAATTTGACATAAACACATCTCAATCTTTTGATAGTTTTTACTTTTTAAAAAACCCGCTTTTTGGTTTTGACAACAAGAATAAATTTTAAATTAATTAATGCAACTTCTATGTTTTTAATTTGGTAAAATAGAATTCATTTTTGAATTCGGAATACCAAAATTATTTTAGGGTGAAGTTTTGGTATTTTTTTGAAAACTTTCAATTTTTGATGAATAGTGAAAACACTACATTATTGTTTAAAAGTGACTTTTTATTTAAGTAATTAGTTATTTTATTTTAATTTATTTTAGGTAAAAATAGATACACAATACCTATATATGTTCAATGTAATTCATTGGATTCATTTTATAATAAGTTTAGATATATAAAATTTTATTGAACTTTTTACAGTCTTTTACCCACCTTCTAGGATCATTTGAAAATTTGCATAAAACATAATTTTACCTCTTCTGTGAGTTGAATTTCAAAAATCTGAGAGACACAATTGATATCATTTGTAAAATTTGGTTCAATAAGGTGAAAATAATTTTTGGTGAATAGTAACTTTTGACTTTTATTTACCATGGTTAAAAGTAAATATTGTAATTAAGGGTAAAAATGATATCATAATTATCCTAACACATATCCTAATTCTATTGGATAAGTTTAATTCGACAAAAAACAACCTTAGGAATAAAATATGACCCCCTTTGGTATACTTGAATTAGATGAGGACAATTATTATTATTTTATTTAAAGAAGAGTTAAAAGAGTTAAATTTAATGTTTAATAACTAAACCATTTTTAATATAGGGTTAAACGCAATATAAATTTGACTATAAATATTGATTATAAATTTAAAAATATTTCCTACATAATGGTATTTTATTTATAATTTTTAGACAATAAATAATTTAATTTATTTATGACACAATGATGATGTGGTAATTACCTTATTAATGAAAGATCAAAATAATTGATATTATAAATATCCAAATAAATATAATTTGAGACTTTTCAGGAATTAAACTAATTTCATAAGTTAATATGAAATGTTATGGTTGATTAAATAATTTTTTTGAAGTAATCATGCTATTTTGATTTTCACAAAAACCAAATACTAAATAGTGTCAAAATTGACATAATTGAGTTTTTAAAACAAATACTATATTATTAATTGATATAATATTACTAAAAATATAAGGTTTAGAAAAAGGACTTAGATAAGGTTATATATATTAATAATTAACCACTTGGGGTTCACTTGGCTTGTTATAGTAAGTTTATTAACCATATAATATAAAAATACAAAGAGACATGGTAAATGTCAAACTATTTAACAAAGAGTTAAATAAAAAAGATAAGGTTAATATGGTGACCTAAACCTATCTAAAAACTATTGGTTGAGAGGTTTTCGACCCATCCCCACATTAGCCTATAAATAAATCATTTTTGGGCCATTATAAACTGAAAAATATTTTATTATAAAATAATATTTCAAGCTTTTCCTAAAGTGACCCTCACCTCTCTTATAAAATGGTACTTACCCTTATCTTAATTTCACACCTACAAAGCCATTTGGCTCCTCCAAACCCTTCTCAAATATCCTACCAACTTCCCTAAAATCAACATAGAGTCCTTAATTTGATCAGAAATCCAACCTAAGGATCCCTTTTGATCAACTCAGAAGGGAACACGCGAAGAAGAGGTAATAATTTCACCACCCTCTTTCAAGTTCTTTTCTTCTTCTACTTCCTCTTTATTTATTGTTTCCATAAAAAAATAATAAATCCAGTACCTTATACATAATTTGATGTTATTATAAATATGGTACAACCATATTCGTTATTCTATCCATCCTATAAATGACAAAGTCACCATACGTGTGTACGTACGACTTACCGTCTCCACGTTGTGGTGTAGTTTGTTGTTCAAACAATTCATTATTTGGATGGGTATAAAATTGAATATAACTAATGTAAATAAAAAATATAAAATTTTAATGATTCTTTATATATGATATACCATCCAATTACATACGATTTCACATTCAATATAATGATATTGTCGCTCGTGCATACGTACGGATTGCCGTCTCCACGAACGCGATGAGATTCATTCCCCATCATAATCATTCAAGAATATTTTCATTTTTTGATAAAAAATAATTTTTAAGAACTTAATATAATTCTGGATGTGAATAAAATACATCTTATCCATAATAAACATGTCTTACATAACCGACCATATAAAGGAAAACAGATCAGTTAACACCCGAAACAATGACACTACTAAAATATTATTAAAAAATCAATATTATAAGATCATATATGATATAATATTTATGTATTAGGTTATTTAATAATTTGATAACAATGATTTCACCAATATACGTGAGGTTAACCTACCCTATACTAAGTAAAAGTACAATGTAAGGGGTTTTCATCTCACTTTTATTCCCGTATGATTCATGCTATATTTGCCACTGTTAACTTTTGTGTGGTGTATATACTTCCCATGATTGTATTGTTTGAATAATATAATTTAATTTATGGGTATTTACATCATCATTGGATGATCCTTTTTTCATAGGGTGTATGTTTCATAAGTTACCAAACCGGTAAGGGAATTTCAAATTTCAATTTCTACTCATTCGGTTTTACGCAAACTTCATTGATTACTTTACTCCAAGATTATGTGTGAAATCACTATTTATTTACTTATGTAGTAATCTCCACTCCCCTTTGTGTGGATATAATTTTGATACACATAATCACCACATTTATAAATTCTCAAGTCATCGATATAAACTTGATACGAGTAATTTAAACTCGATTTCTATTCATTGAGTTAAACATCCAAGTCATTGGTGTTGTTTTTAAAAGAATATGTGTGAATGTACTATGATTGATTTACACTGAATATCCAATCATATTGAGTGTATTTATATTTTTCACAGCTAATTATGTCATTGATTTATCCTTAACCTAAGGATACAGTCTTTATAAAGGAATTCATCTCAACTTACATTCCATTGAGACCTCTTTGCTGTTATGCACCAATTCACTTTTATTTGGTGTATATAGTGTACTTTGAAATAGTATATCATGAATCCCTTTATTATTATGATATTATAATGTTTTTATTACCTCAATTATTTGTATTCAAGTGTCTATAATTTGGTTAGGAACTCTAACTAAAATATCATTTTAAATGTTTTAAAAATTTATTCTTCTAAATTTTTCTCGTTAATGTCCATATTTTAAAAATGGTTTTAAGGTTTTATTTATATGGACATTAATTTTTTAAAATTGAAATACCTTTTAAAAGTTTCAAATTGGTATGGGACACTTTGATTCAAAAATCTATTTTAAACAGCTTCTTGATAAATAGCGATACTTTAAAATGTTTTCATGAAAAAAGGATATTTCTCTCAAATATTTTTACTGATCATTTTCAACTATGTCAACATTATTTATGGGATATGATTCTTGATCGAGGTTGATTTATTATGATAAAAATATTTCATACTGTATTGATGGTTTTGTGATATGTTTGACAGTGGATGTGTTATTTTTATACCATTCATAGTTTATGGATAAAGTATTGACATTTCATATGATAGTTTTAATATGAATGTTTATGTTATGTTTAATCCTTTTAATATGAGGAATGCATTGGACTTAGAAAGTGACGGTTGGAGCCTGATATAGCTCCTCGATGCATCGGTATGTCTCATGAGACAAACTAGTGTCTTGGCATAAGGCCTTGGAAAAATCTTATTTTTAGTTTTGGCACAAGGCCTTGACTATATGGTTATGAAATCTGGAATTATGAATTCCATCATTATGAAATTGGATAATTATATTGCATGTGATTATTCAACTAGTATAATATCATTGTGAATAATTAAATGGCATTATTTGATTTATCTTTTCCATATTATGCTGAAGTTTTAGTTTAAAAGGCTTGTGTTCTAGTCTTACACATTGCCTTAAATGTTTATTCTTATTTATAATAGTTTCTGCTATATTGTTATCCTTACTGATCATATGAGCTCACCCCTTTCTTATGTTTTATTTTTCGAAGGAAGCAAAGTATATTACAATTAATCTATAGGAATAGGATAAGGGATATATGAGTGTTTAAAAGTGGACACAATGTTGTTTTTTTATTTCATGATATAATGTAAAACTTATGTATGTATCTAGTACTTAAAAGGCTACTAAACTGATTGGTATTTTGGGACATGATTCCTTGTATCATGCCAATGTTTTGTAATAGTGCATTAATTCTGGGTAACTGGGGTCAGGGTGTTATAATTGGTATCAGAGTAAGTTTAGTACAAACCTTGGATGCTATATTAAAAAAAATCTAATTAAGAAACACTACCCCAAGATAGAAATTGATGATTAGTATAGAAGAACATCTAAAAATTTTGGTAATGTAAATATTATGTGGGTTTTAAAAGCAATACATCCCTATCTAGATACGAACAAGTAGAGGAAGCTCTGGCACAGATCTACCTAGGAGTGAAAACTCCAACAACTAGTTTCGTGCTTTACCCAGGGTATCTTGGTACATGACAAAGGGCCTTGCTGCACTCTTGGTTATGACACTCCCAATGGATATGCTTAGGATAATTCTCATTTCTTTACAACACGATTTTATGGATTTTGATATAAGAAGGGAATAAATAACCTTGGTTAATTCTATGGGTTTTTAGATTGAAAATAAGGTGTTATGACATTCTCTAAATGACTTTATGACTCATACTATGATTTCTTGTGTTAGTCAATGGCTGGATTCCAAGAAATTCATAGTAACATTGAACATGATGTATATGGTGAGAACGATGGTGGAAATGAGAAAAGAAATAAAATGTTGATAGGTGTAAAAGATATCTTGGTCTTTCCAAATCAGTTTTCCAAAAATATGATCCAAAACATATATATTAACCAACTCCCAAACTCAATAAAGAAGAGAAAGTCAGTGAATGATAAGAGCTCCAGCATTGGAGACCAAGGAGAAAAGAAAGATCAATTTCTATCATGCAAGAAATGTGGAAGGATACACCTAGGGATGTGAAACAATGGAAAAAAGAAATGCTTTATGTGTGGGAGAGAAGGACATAAAGAAAATAATTTCTGTGGAAAAATGAAGTGTACTATGGAAGAAAATAAAAATTATCCCAAGAATCCATTTATAGTCATTTACTGTAAATATAGGGGAGCTGTGAATTACCCAAGTGAATGACCTATTCTATAGGATAACTTATTGGTCAAGGAAGAATCTATGTGGAAATAAATGGATGGTTGAATGTTTAAAAGTATTAGTGCTCTTTGTTGATGGGATTACTTTGGAAGACTTTTCTCTTGTATGTGTAACCCTACAGTTTGTTATGTGAAAATGCTATTTTAGGAATAATTATCTTTTTTATTGTTGATATAGTTATAAATAACCAATTGGGTTTATATGATCCTTTAATTTGAGGAAATTACAAGTTATTAAATTTTTGGATGAAAATGTGAGGTATGAGATAAAATTTGTGGTGAAATTATGTTATGGTTATTTTGAGGAATTTATCTCATTTTGGTAATGTTATAAAATATAGTTTTTGAAAAAGGAAAACACGAAGACCGTGTGACAACCCATCACGTCGGACAAAGCTGTAGGAATCGAACCCAAAAGTAGAGTGCGATTGAGATTTATCACCGACCACTAGACAACGTGAAGTCCCAGGTCACTGTGACTAATTCATTTTAGTTAAATGATTTTATTGATCAATAATAATTTTATTTGGGATCTTATGTCGTATCAAGTGGATATCCTTAGTATAGGAAAATGATTTGGTGATTAAGTGATAAATTTTATTTTGGGAGATGTTCGCTCTGTCGGGAGCACTATATGCCTAAGGAAAATAGAATACTATGGGATTTCATTTGAGGAGTAATGGTGGATTTTTATCTATGTTTTTATTGTGGATTTATAGAGATTTGGGTTATTTATAGAAAGGATTAACCTATCATAGATAATATGTGATTAGGTTAATTACTTTTAAGTATGTGACTTCAAGAGTAGTCGATGTTATTTAGAGATACAATTTAATGTGGAAGACTGCGTAATCAAATTCCTCTAAGTTTTGGGTTTCAATATTAATTTGTATTACATTGAAGTATTTTAAGGACAATTATTTATTTAATGGTATTTATTGAACTTTGGGTATTTTTGGTTTAATTTTAGAAATTATGATTAGTATTTCTTTCTCTAAAGGATTATCCTTTTTGATCATCTGATCTTGTACTAACCATTTTGGTTTTGGTTAATCTATAAATACAAGGTAAATATATAGTTTATCCTTTGTGGATTATGAGATTCTCTAGAAGTTTATTATAGCACTCCAGGTGTGACCAAGTCATCTTGAATACTCACCGTTTAAAAAAAGACGATTTAGTGGTAGAAATTTATTAAAGTATGAAACTATACTTAAAAAGTAAGTATATCTCTTTATCTTATTAGGAAATATCATAAATAAATTCCTCAACTTTATGAAATGAAACTTAAAACAAAAAATGTTGTTCGTTTACTTTTTCTATTGGGAAAATAATGACTATTTATCCAATCACAACTTTGTGGTTTTCTTGTTGTTAACTTTCTCCTGATCATGTTTTCTATCACTCTCTATCAAAACTTGACACTTAATTTATCTTCTATATACATGTTTTCTTACATGGAATCCTAGTATGGGTTATCTCGGGTGACCTTTGTACTTCTCTTTATTTCTTTTAAAGTGATAGTTTTATTGACTCTTT
Organism: Viscum album; assembly: GCA_963277665.1. NCBI lineage: Eukaryota > Viridiplantae > Streptophyta > Magnoliopsida > Santalales > Viscaceae > Viscum > Viscum album. The sequence goes on along the minus strand of OY728131.1, from coordinate 661,187,173 downwards.
TTCTGATGTGGGAATTTCAATGAAGTTCCCAAGCCCAATTTTAAAATTGTGAGGACGAAATTTCCAAAAGGGGGGAATAATGTAACACCCCAAGATTTCATAGTAAGTTATTTTCTTTAAAATAATTCAATAGCTTGCGCTACACACAACATCGAGTTCGAGCACACCATGACTTACCAAACTAGCCATTCAAAAAGCACTTATGAATAATATTAACTGATTTTTGAATTTTATATATTCCATATAATTTTATAATCCATATTATGTGTTAACTAGACATAATATAAGAACAAATTCATTATTTCATATAAAAGAAGAATTTTTCAAAAAATTCAATTTTACAACATTTTAATGAACACCATTTTGAAAACCAATATTTGATACTTTTATTTATTAAATTTAATTAAAGTAAATTATTATTTAGAATCGGGATATGAAAATTTATATGGAATAAATTTTTTGTACTTTTCTGATAACCTTCATATTTTGATGAATACTGAAAAATACTAAATTTTAATTGAAAAAAACTTTTTTAATCGAAATAATTTATAATGTTAAATTATGAATTTTAATGTTTTTTAAGTATAATTATATCATATTTTTATCATTTAATACATTTTAGGTCATTATAAGTAATTTCACATTTAAATTTGACAAAAACACATGTCAATCTTTCAATAGTTTTTCCTTTTTAAAAAAACCCACTTTTAGGTTTTGACAATAGGAATTAATTTTAAATTAATTAATGAAACTTATATCTTTTTAATTTGGTAAAATATAATTCGTTTTTGAATTCAGAATATCAAAATTATCTTAGGGTGAATTTTTGGTATTTTTCAAAAAACTTTCAATTTTTGATGAATAGTGAAAAACAATGAATTATTGTTTAAAATAGACATTTTATTTAAGTAATTAGTTATTTTATTTTAATTTATTTTAAGTCAAAATATATACATAATACTTATATATATTCAATGTAATTCATTGGATTCATTTTATAATAATTTTAGATATATAAAATTTTATTGAACTTTTTACCGTCTTTTAGCCACCTTCTAGGAGTATTTGAAAATTTGCATAAAACTTAATTTTACCTATTCTGTGAGTTGAATTTCAAAAATATTATAGACACAGTTGATATCAATAAGTAAAATTTGGTTGAATAAGATTAGAATAATTTTTGGTGAATAGTAACTTTTGACTTTTATTTACCATGGTTAAAAGTAAATGGGGAAAATAAGGGTAAAAATGATATCATAATTAACCTAAAACAAGTCCGAATTAAATTGGATAAGTGTAATTCGACCAAAAAAAACCTTTGGAATAAAATATGATCCCCTTTGGTCTACTTGTATTAGATTAGTACATTTATTATTATTTTATTTAAAGAAGAGTTAAAGGAGTTAAATTTAATGTTTGATAACTAAAGCATTTTTAATATAGGGTTACACAGAATATAAATTCGACTATAAATATTAATTAGAAATATAAAAATATTTCCTACATAATGGTATTTTATTTATAATTTTTAGAGATTAAATAATTTAATTTATTTATGATACAATGATGATGTTGTAATTACATTATTAATGAAATATTAAAACAATGTATATTATAAATTTCCAAATAAATGTAATTCGGGACTTTTAATTAATTAAAATAATTTTTTAGGTTAATATTACATGTTATGGTTGGTTAAATAAATTTTTATTAAAGTAATAATGCTGTTATAATTTTCACAAAAACCAAATACCAAATAGTGTCAAAATTGACATAATTGAGTTTTTAAAAAAAATACTATATTATTAATTAATATATTATTACTAAAAATATATTGTTTGTACATAGGACTTAGATAAGGATATATATATTAATAATGAACCACTTTGGGTTCTCCTGGCTTGTTATAGTAAGTTTATAAACCATATAATATAAAAATACAAAGAGACATGGTAAATGTCAAACTATTTAACTAAGAGTTAAATCTAAAAGATAAGGTTAATATGGTGACATAAACCTGTCTAAAACCTATTGGTTGAGAGGTTTTCAACCCATCCACACCTTATCCTTGAAATAAATAATTTTTTATCCACTAGAAACCGAAAATGATTTTATTATAAAATAATATTTCAAGCTTTTCCTAAAGTGACCATCACCTCTCTTATAAAAGGGTATTTAACCTTCTATTAATTTCACACCTCCAAAGCCATTTTTATCCGCCAAAACCTGACCAAATATCCTCCCAAATTCCCTAACATCAACCTAGAGTCCTTAATTTGATCAAAGATCCAACCTAAGGAGCCCTTTTGATCAACTCAAAAGGAAATACCCGAAGAAGAGGTAATAATTTCACCACCCTCTTTCAAGTTATTTTCTTCTTCCACTTCCTATTTCTTTGTTTTTTCTACACAAAAATAATAAATCTTGTAACTTATACATACTGTAATTTTATTATATATATGGTACAACCATATTCATTATTCTATCCATCTTATAAATGAGAAATTCACCATACGTGCGTACGTACGGCTTACCATCTCCACGTCGTGGTGTAGTTTGTTATTAAAACACTTCATTATTTGGATGGGTATAATAATGAGTATAAATGATGTAAATATTAAATATAACATGTTAATTATTATTTATATATGATATACCATCCAATTACATATGATGTCACTATCAATATAATGATATTGTTGCTCGTGTGTACGTACGGATTACCAACTTCACGAACGCGTTGAGATTCATTCCCCATCATAATCATTCAAGAATAATTTTAATTTTATGATTAAAAATAATGTTTAAGAAGTTAATATCATTCTGGATATGAATAAAAAAATCCTATCCATAACAAACATGGCATACGTAATCGATAATATAAAGGAAAACAGATCTGTTAACACCCAAAAATACGATACTACTAAAATATTATTAACAAAGAAATATTATAAGATCGTATATGATATCATATTTATGTATTTGGTTACTGTATAATTTAATAAGAATTTTTTCACCATTATACAGGAGGTTAAACTACCCTATACTAAGGAAAAGTACATGGTAAGGGGTTTTCATCTCACTTTTATTCCCGTGAGATTCATGCTATATTTTCCACCATTAACTTTTGTTTGGTTTATATACTTCCAATGATTGTATTTTTTGAGTAATATACTTTAATTTATGGGTATTTACATCATAATTGGATTATCCTTGTTTCATGGGGTGTATGTTACATAAGTTACCAAATCTCTAAGGGAATTTCAAATTTCAATTTCCACTCATTCGGTTTTACGCAAATTTCATTGATTACTTTACTCCAAGAATATGTGGGAAATCACTATTTATTTAATTATGTAGTAATTTATACTCCCATTTGTGTGGATATAATGTTTATACACATAATCACTCCATTGATAAATTCTCAAGTCATTGATATAAACTTGATAAGAGTAATTTTAACTCGATTTCTATTCATTGAGTTAAACATCCAAGTCCTTGGTGTTGTTGTTACAAGAATATGTGTGAATGTACTATGATTGATTTACACTGAATATCTATTGATATTGAGTGTATTTATATTTTTCACACATAATTTTGTCCTTGATACATCCTTAACCTAAAGATAAAGTCTTTATAAAGGAATTCATCTCAACTTACATTCCATTGAGACTTCTTTGTTGTTATGCACCAATTCACTTTTATTTGGTGTATATAATGTACTTTGAAATAGTATATCATGAATCCCTTTATTCTCATGATATTATAAAGTTTTTATCACCCTAAATTATTTTTATTCACGCATCTCTCATTTTGTTAGGAACTCTACGTAAAATATCATTTTAAATGTTTCAAAAATTTATTCTTCTAAATCTTTCTCATTAATGTATTTGTTTTAAAAATGGTTTTATGGTTTTATTTATATGGAAATTAATGGTTTAAAATTGAAATTACTTTTAAAAGTTTCAAAGTGGTATGGGACACTTTGATTCAAAAATATATTTTAAATAGCTTCTTGATAAATAGTGATAATTTTAAATGTTTTCAGGAAAAAAGGATATTTATCTCAAAGATTTTTACTAATCATTTTCAACTATGTCAACATCGTTTATGGGATATTATTTTTAGTCATGGTTGATTTATTATGATACAAATATTTCATAATGTATTGAAGGTTTTTTGATATGTTTGATAGTGGATGTGTTATTTTTATACCATTCACATTTTATGGATAAAGTATTGAAATTACTCGATGAATCGGTAGGTCTCATGAGACAAACTTGTGTCTTGACACATGGCCTTAAAAAAAATTTTATTTTTAGTCTTGGAACAAGGCCTTGACTATGTGGTTATGACATCTGGAATTATGAATTCCATCATTATGAAATTGGCTATTGATATTGCATGTGATTGTTCAACTAGTAGAATATCTATGTGAATGAGTAAATGGCATTATTTGATTTATCTTTTCCATATTATGTTGATGTTTAAGTTTAAAAGTCTTGTGTTCTAGAGAGGGAGAAATCTAACCCTTACATTTTTCATAACATTTTAGAGGTTTTTCTATATTTTAAAACCCATAAATAAATTCTTAAGCATTTAAATACATCAAGGGTTGAAAGATGGATATCAAATACACTTAATTGATAGTTTATAGGATGGTTTCAAGACCATATTTTTAGGGAGTCAACTAAAAATCCAAATTCAATTTTAGAAAAAATTCAATGTCTATCTAGAATAGAAAGTGTTTGAGTATTATCATATAATGGTTATATAATTAATGATTATATGTTTATTTACAAAGAAACATGAAAAACATAGTACCATGAAAAATAGTTCAGTTACACATGTGGTTGAAGCGATGAATGTATCTAGTACTAATGATATAAATATAATATATGATATTATATAATACTTTAGAATCATTGAAAAATATGGGAGTTGGATTATGCAATATTCAAAGTGCTAATTTTTCAATGTAAGTGGGTTAATAGCAAGAGTGCAGTTAGAATTGATAAATTGGGAATCAGGAAAGTGGATTTTAGTAAGGAAGAGTACAAAGATTAACCATTTATAATGGAATCATTGTATGTACTTGTATTTTATGTTTGACATCGTATAAATATAAAGTGTTTAATTGTTTATTTTTTGACTAAAACCACTAAAGGGTCAGATGTCAATTCAACTGAGGATGACCACTTCATTAAGACTTCATAATCATTTCACGGTGGTCCCAATGTAGATAGATTCATGTATTTTAGAGGAGACCACAATGAGTGAATTTGGATACCCAATAGAGGGGTTAAATCAAATTAAACTTTAAAGAAAAAGAGAGAGTTTAATTATCAATTTATATATTTTTTTAATATACATTGCATTGCCTCATATTATTACCCATTCACTGGTATATTTATGTAATATAAAGTAAATATTTAACCATTTCTACAGATAATGGATTATACACATAATTATGCTCTTAATCCTAAGAAAAAATAGGTTTCTTCGCATGCTGATGCTCTCAATGCATAGGAATAACAATATTTTTCACATGAAAATGCTCCCAATCCCAAGGAATAACATGTTTCTCAACATGCTGATACTTTTAATGTAGAGGAATAAAAAGTTTCTACACATTCCAATGCTACCAATACTGAGGAACAATATATTTATAATGGTTAAGCTATGGAAATGGTATAAGTTGAACAACCTATGTCAAAAAAATAGAACCATAGTAGAGTGACAGTGTTAACAAAAATTATTAAGGTGAGAAACAGAGGCATCAAATTTTTGGTAGGATGGAATTAAATCGACCAACATATTAACCACAACCAGTCTATTTTCATTAGAAACAATGGGATAAACACTCAAATTCATGTTCCAATTGATGTAGATACATGACACAATGTTTTTATCACAATTAAGAAAATAATTTGTGAAGATATGAGGGTAACATTATGTTATACTTTCATTATTTTACTAAAAAAATTAAATGTTTATTTACTCTGAATTATCAATTATAGAGTGAATTTATACAATATTAATACTAAATGAAATTTGTATTAATGCTTGCTGTAAATGTTTATAGATACTTTTAGAAAATTATTACCAAGCATCATATTAGGGGTACTGAAGGAAAAAAACCCACACCCACCAAATATGTATGCATAATTGATAAACCAAGAAACATGGAATGCGATTATTGGTCATCATGAGGTGAAATATTTTTAGTTACACTATGATTGGTAATAAATTACTTGACAAGATGTTTATTAATAAATTTGATTTAGAAATGTAAATTTATGAAATAATAAGTGAGTGATTAAAATAAGTAGCATATAAGAAAACCAACATTCCCTTACCATAAATCAAGTATGGGGTTTTATTCTCTTGAAAAAATGGTATGTATTTTAAATATATAATAATACTTTTATGTGGCTGAAGAAAAAACATAATTATGTTCCTTTGTTTATATGCAGATTGATGAATCAAAATCCAATGGAACTTCTATCCCACATCACATGCTATGGAAGGAGGCTCGTGTAAATAAATATAGCATAATAATAGATAAAAACACAAAAAATTCATGGGAAGCATTTGTAATTATGAAATAATATTTTTTTTCTACCTTAAATAGATATTGCAAAATAATGATGACTTATTTTTTCTATATTTGTTTATCTAATTTAGTCACAAGAATCATCACCAACTTTACTTGATGAATGAATACTATCAATGTCCCTGAAATAGACAAAACAATATGCCATCATTAGAGGTGCAGTTTTGGGGTGTCACCCCAAACATATTTTGAGAAAAGAAATGCACAAGGAGATAAAGATACCAAAATGGCTGAGATGCAGACATGAATAGATTCTATATAAGAGAAAATTAATCAGTATTATGAGTTATTAGAGATAGTTATAGAAAGAGTTTAAAGAGAACAAATAATAAAAAACAACCACTACATGAAGAACCCCCACACCCACCATCTTTGTGGCGATCTATTCTCCTCAAAGGTCTGCCTTACTAGAGGTAATCTATTTTTTCATAACTATTTCTATGAAATGTGAATTAGGAAGACACTGATACCTTTCTTATAATGATATTATATAGGGTTAAAATGACTGTGATTTATATCTATCAACACCCAACCATCACCATTTTGTGAGGGGTACATTGTAGAATATACAATAGGATATTATACATAAAAAACAACTTTCAAAATGTCATATGAGAGTAAGGATTCACTAGCTCACGAGTCAAGTATTGAGCTACACATTCCCCTTGACAAATTTTATTTTCATATAATCTATCGTGCTGTTGGAATTTTTATAGTATGGTTATTTGATCTTGTAAAAATAAATGTCGACAAGGAGGTATTTTTTTACAATTTTTTATGTAAAACTTTTAACAATTAATGAAAAAATGCCAAAACCAATTAATGTTGTTACCAACAAAGAAAAGGAAGGGATGAAATGAAATCTCAAATGAAAACAATCTAAAGGATCAACCAATTGATCAAAATGATAATTAGAAAGTACCATTACCTTTCCATTTTAATTTCAGAATTTACTAATATTACAAGTTCATATGGATAAAAAGTTCAAAAACAGTGATACAAGCATCATTAATTTTGAGGAAAAAATATATGGAGAGGCCATTATAGACTTTCTTCATCTTGAGAATATATATGAAATACTCAAGCATGAATGTCTAGGAGTATCAATTTTAAATCTATACTTGAGGCATATTTTGATAATTTGTTTTTACAATAGCATATCTACTATGATAATTACAATTAATTATTATTCATATTTTTTTATTGGTGTATATATAAGTCTTATTTTAAGGAAAAATCCTGTGAACAAAAAATTGTATTCCTTAGTCCTTACATCACTTATATGAAAAAAAGATAATTAAAAGAAGAGGAATATTCTATAATAATATAAAAAATGGCTACAATGTTTGAAAAAATCATATAAATGACAAATTCTTCTTAATAACCATGATTTAGGGGTAAAACTCTATAGTTTAATCATATCAAATATATTTTCAACCCTTTCATTGCTTATTCCTTTATGTTTTTAGGTAGGATTGGATGCTCATTGTAATCAATTTGAATGATATAAATATTTATTGTTTTGGATTCAATGCATGGATACTCAAAAAATTGACCACACATGATGATGATTATAAATTTTTAATACACTACATGCAACATTTTACAAATAAACTTCAAGCTATACATTTTATATTTTATTTTAATGGAAAATTTTGTTATGATAGGGTAATGTTTAAATATCCCCAAAATCATGGCATGAAGACAATTCATGAGGAAAAGTGTAACACCCTAAGATTTTATGACATGTATCTTTTTAAATAAATTTAATATCTTTGATAGCTTACATTTCATATAACACCGATCTTAAACGAACTATGATATACTATTAAATGCTATTATTTGAACACAATCATTATGAACTGTCTGTCAAATTGGTATGTGTTAATAGGATTAACTATATTATGAAATATATATGAAATTTATATTCAATAAAAATTTATTTATTATTCATAAATAAACACATAATTTTTAGTAAATTCATTTTAATCTTTAAATATATGTTTTCTTCTGGCGAAACATTTTTTTTTGAATTTTATAAAATCCACTTTAGGTAAATGGGCAACCGCACAGTTCTAAATCATCACGATAACCACATTACACATTCAAAATGAAACTTAAAAATTCAAAACCCCGCCATCAATGCCTCGAGTTGTGTGTCTTTCATCATACATCAGCCTCGAAGGATGGTACCCTGCCACCTCGATCCTTGAACCACTGTCACACTGACCATCAACATCAAACCATATCACCGGTGAACATCATCGGTGACCGTCGAACCACCGGGCATCATCACTGTAGTTTCAAAACACCATCACTGGCGTCTAAAAATGAAGCACTATCAACCATCCTGCATATCCACTGAAACACCACCAATGGGATCCCATCAGAAACCATCATCTCAAACAAAAATAACAACGCCGGCGAGAACCCGTCGTCACCACCACCAAATCAAGGAACCACAAAAATCATCACCCGCTCCACAGACAGTCACAATCCAACAATTCAACGCAACTAGTTCACATCACGAACCAAATCAACCAGAAAACAAGAAAATTACAGTGATTCAAAAACATCGCAGAAACACCATGAACGCAACCAAGCAAAATACAAAGCCACCACCCCAACTGTTTGAGAAGACCTCATTAGACCCTCAAAGAACTCAACCACCGTGGGCTAAGAAGCGACTTACAAACCCTGAGAAACTCACCAATGGACAAGCGAGTTGCCAAGAACCAAACCTGGAGCGCTCCGTAGAGTATGCCGACAAACCTATCTTACACCCACAGATCTGGATCGACAACCACATAATCCCATAGCGCAAATACACAGCATGAGAGGGAGCCGGAAAACCAACACAGAGAGAAAAGAGGGATCCGAATAAAATATACCACCAGAGGGGGGTGGCAGTGGGAAAAGCCCTAGCGCAGCCTCCCAACAAGCACTCAACCAAAGAAATTAGAGAGGAAACCTTCAAACCCTTAAAAACCTACTTAGATATTACTTGATGAGTTTATATCAACCATAATATACCAAGGGTCAAACTTATGACCTTTTTTTGAAACTCGAATAAGATTAGGACCATTATAGTATTTTATTTAATGAAAACTCGAACATGTCATACTCTTGGTTTTAATAAAAATAATATTTTTAATATGGTGTTATGCATAAGATATGATTGACTATAAATAGTATTTTAAAAGATAAATGTTTTCTATTCACCATGGTAAATTATTTTTTTAATTTTTAGTCAAGGAAAAAATTATCTTAAATGCTTACACAATACTAATATAGTATTAATTTAATTAAAAAAATAAATGGTTTTAAAAATATTATTTTTGATACAATTTGAATTATTTAATGTATCCAATAATTTTATTGATCTATATGAAACATTATAGAGCTATTAATTAATTTTATTCGAATTACCCCTTTTTATGGATGTATTTGAAGTCAAATTAAATAAATAACGTTAAAATTGATAAAAATGGTATTTTATCAAAAAAATATTTTTTTTAAAATTATTTAAAAACCAAAAAAATATTAAATAATCATAATGGATATAATATATAGTAAAAATTGTCATCTCTTATGTATTTTTAGGCCATTTGGAATCATTTTTCTCTAGAATTATATTATTATATTTTAATATTTTGAGAAATTTTAAAAGTGCCCCTCACATCAATTATAAAAGAAAACCCCTTCATTAATTTATTTAAAAAGATTTGAGAAGTCCCAACCAAAATATACCTATATATATTCTAAATATCCTTATACAATTTCAATATGTTATTTTCCTTCCAAAATACCTACCCTATATTCCTTACGTAGAGATATAAAGTAGCTCCTTTGTAGAAGAGGGAGTCATCTTTACAAACTCTTTCAAAATTCACTCTTCTTGTACTTAATCTTCATGTTTTGTTTCAATAATAAATTGAAAAATACAGTATCATATGTATACCAATGTGTTATTAAGTTTATGAAACAACCATATTACACAATTTATCCATCCTATGAAAACAAAATCATCACGCGTGCATACGTAGAGCTTACCATCTCCACACAGTGGTGTAATTTAATTTTCTTAGAAATGATCTTGTATGGTTATAATGATAGAAATAATGGATATATATATAAATTATGACATTATAATGATTTTTTTAAAATTAATCTATCATCCATTTCCTTACCCATTCACAATTAGGGGAATGATACTATCGCTCATGCGTATGTACGACGTACCATCTCCATGACGGGATGCATTTCATTTTCCGTGTTCAACATTAAATAATGGTTCTAAAACTATATTTAATGAATAAATATTATAATTATAACATTAATATTATTCTGTATATGATGTATCTATATCCAATTCAAAAGAACTTGCACATTTATGATAAAACATGCATTAGAAACAAGATAATTAACACTTGAAATAATTAAAATAATGAAATATTATTAATGAACGGGTGGTAAGATGATATAAAAAGATTGTATAAGGTATTATAAATATTAATATTATTCTTAAATAAATTAATAACATTCTTTACACCATTATACAATATTATAAAGTATGCACAACTAAGAGGAAGTGGGAGGTAAGAGACTTCTTAACTCAATTTCAATTCATTGATTTAAATTTCTACTTCATTGATTATGTCATTCTATGATTATGTGTGAAATGAATTTTGATTAAAATACTTGTATTTAATCTTTTTTTATGTGGATATATTTTTGATACAAATAATCACTTCATTTGATTAATTATCTCTTCAACGATAGGACCTTTGTAAGGGACTTCATCTCAATTTTATTTCATTGAGGAATATTTTTATGTTATGCAACTATATTATTCTATGAGATGTATATAACTCACCTTTGACATGTTATATCATTAATTTATTTATTCCAATAATATTTAAAGTTTTGTTAAATGTTATTTATTCACGGGGAATATGATTCAACTGATTACAAAGTGGTAACGGGTTCTCATCAATTTTTTTACTTCTATGATACATATGTCATATTCACCATCTAATTTATTTTAGGTGGTGTATATACTACACCTTTTATTTATTTATGATCATAATTAATTAAAAATTTCATTTATATTAAATATCTATATTCCTTGTATCATGTATATAATTATTTCCCAAACTGTTTATCAATTGTTTAATATATGATGAATATTTTAAAAGTTATTTGAATAACAGAGAAAATAATGATAAATCCATACTCAATATGGATATTTTTTGATAATAAATATTGATTCATGAATTAAATCAATAATTTTTATATATAATGAATGCATTGGATAGGCAAGACATGGGTGGGGCTCAGTTATAATGGCCCCTTGATGCATTTGTAGGTATCATGAGATAAATAAGTTGGCCAAATTAAATGGGTTTTTATTTACCCATAATAATTAAATATTATTGTGAAAAATCTTGGAATTAGAGGTACCATAATAACTAATATCATGATGTCCAATAACTAAACATTTCCCTCATTAAGAATTGGGTTAATATTATCCATGAACTTTTCAGTATGATATTATCCGTTGATTTAGATTGTGAAAAAGTTATTGATTAAATTAAATTTGTTTCCAATTATTTATCTTTATATTTGATTATGTTTCATTCATGATAGATTCTTCTATATGAATATCCTTATAGATAATTTTATCTCAACCTTATTTTGTTTCTTTTTACAAGGATATGAAAAATAAATCTTTAAATAAGTTCAAGAATTTAGATTGTTTTCTTTTTTTATGATCTATGTTAAATTACTAATGTAATAAAGGGTACCATGTATGTATCTAGTTTTCAAGATTAATAAACTATTCGGTCTTTTGAGATATGATTTCTTACAACTAATACCAATTTAATAATGTAACTACTAACTCTCGGCTACTGGAGTTTGGGTTGTTATAGCTAGTATCAGTGAAAGTTTAGTAGAAACATTGTAAACTAGATTTTAAAATAAACATAAATAACAGAAGATTATTGGTTAGGAGTAGAATAATGATAGAAAAGGCAATATCCTATTTTCTAGTGAATAGTGAAAATGGTGATTTTTATTGAAAAAACTATTTTTCATTTCATTTGTCTGCTTAATTTTAAATTAAATTCCTCGAATTATGTATGTTGAATTTTTTAAAAAATAATACAAATTTTTATTCAAAAGGTTGAAATTTATTAAATAGTTACCTTTTTTTTCAATATTAATAGTATCCCTAGTGATTTTATTACCATGGTAAAGGGTAAATTGGGTAATTAATGTTAGACATAAAATGATAAATAACCATAAAATGACCCAAAAACCTAACTAAATCTCTATTTATGAGTGTATCTAGACCATAATTATCCAAGGGTTGAACGTATAACCATTTGGGGCCACTTGGATATGATTAAGACCTTTATAGTATTTTATTTAATGAAAAGTCAAACATGCCATACTCTTATTTTGAATAAGTATAATATTTTTAATGTGGTTTTATCCAGAAGATATACTTAAATATAAATAGTATTTTAAAATATAAAATATTTATCTGCATCATGGAATTTTTTTTTAATTTTTATTAAAGTAAAAATTTCCTTAAATTCTTACACAACACTAATATAGTATTAATTTAATTAAGAGAAAAATAAAATAAATGTTTTTAAAAATATTATTTTGGATATAATTTGAATGAGTTAGTGTGTAAAATGAATTTTATAGATCAATATTCTGTATTATAGAGGTTTTAATTCATTATATTCAAACCCCCCTTTTTATTTATGAATTTTAAGTCAAATTAAATTAATATTGTCAAAATTGAAAAAAATGATATTTTATCAAAATAATATTTTATTAAATTAATTAAAATTATAAAAATATTAAATAATAATTTTTTTATAATATATGGCAGAAATTTTCACCCCCATTGTATTTATATTCCATTTTGAATCATTTGTCCCTATAATAGTCTTATTATATTTTAACATTTTGAGAAATTCTGAAAGTGCCAATTATTTCAATTATAAAAGGGAAACCCTTTCTTCCCTTATTTACACTACTTTGAGCCATATATATCAACTAAACTCTGAAAATTCATATTCTCAATATCCTTACCCAATTTCTATAAGTTCTGGTCCTTCCAAAATACCAACATTAGAAATAATGGATATATATATATATATGAAATCACTACAAGTGCGTATGTACAACTAATCATCTCCACATAGTTGTGTAATTTTTTTTATCACCACTTTACTTGGATTGTTATAATGATAGAAATAGTGGATATATATATATATATATATCTGTTTGTGTGTGTGTGTGTGAAAATTATTTCATGATAATTATTCTTTTAAATTAATATATCATCCATTTCCTTATTAATTAACAATTAAGGGAATGATACAATCACTTGTGCATACGTACAACTTACCATCTCCACGATATGATGTGATTCATTTTCTATGTCCATCATTAAATAATGAGTCTAAAACTATATTTAATGATTAAATATTATATTTATAACATTAATATAATTATGGATATGATGTATCTACATCCAGTTCTAAATAACCAGGACATTCATGAAAAAACATGCCTGAAAAAAAGGAAATTAACATTCAAATCAATGAAAACAATGAAATATTAACAAAACAATGGTGGTAATATATTATAAATGGATCATATAAGGTATTAAAAATATTAATATTATTCTATAATCAATTAATAACATTATTTAAACCATTATACAAGAGGATAAAGTATGCACAACTAAGAGGAAACGTGAGGTAATGGATTTCTTAAATCAATTTACATTCATTGAGTTAAAATTACACTTCATTGATTATTTAATGATAAGATTATGTGGTAAATGGATTTTTATTATCTTATTTGTATTTATAATTATTTTATGTTTATTTATAGTGGATACACATAATCAATTCATTTGATTAATTATTACTTCAATGATTTTTCCTTTTTAAGGGACTTCATATCAATTTTCTTTCATTGAAAAATATTTTGATATTACCCACATATATTATTTTATGATTTTTATATAATTTAATTTTAAAATATTATGTCATGAATTTATTTATTCTAATGATATTTAATGTTTTGTTAAATTTTATTCATTCATGGGGCATACAATTCAACTGATTACAAAGTGGTAAATGTTTCTTGTCTCATTTTTTACTTCTATGAGACATATGTAATATTAACCCTATAATTTATTTTGTGTGGTGTATATAACATCCTATTGATTTATTTATGATAATAATTCATTAAATTTTATATTTCTCTCAAATATCCATATTTCTTGTATCATGGATATTATTATTACCTAAACTGTATACTAGTTTTTTACATATGGTGAATACTTTGAATGTTATTTGAATAATGGGGGAAATAATTTTAAATCCATATCTTTTACTCAATATGGATATTTTTTGATAAGGAATACCATTTCATGAATTAAATTTATCATTAAAATATACAAGTAATGTTTTGGACATACAGGACATGGGTGGGTCCCGATTATAGATTGTCCCTTGATTCATATGTAGGTCTCATGAGGAAAATAAGTCGGTCAAATTAAATGGATATTTATCTACCCCTAATGATTAAAATGTACGGTGAAAGGTCTTCAAAATAGAGGTACCATGATTCCTGAGATCATGGAATCCAATAATTATGCATTTCCCTCATTATGTAATTATTTAATATTATCCATGATATTCTCACTATGATATTATATGTGGATTCATATTGTGAACAAGTTATCGATTAAATATAATTTGTTTCTAATTATTTACCTTTCCATATTGATTCTGTTTCATTCATGATAGCTTCCTTTGTACGCATATCCTTACTGAGAATTTCTGGTCACCCTTATTTTGTTTCTTTTTACCAAGATATGAATACTTAATATTTACATAAGTTTAATAATATATATTATTTTCTTTTGTTATGATCTATGTTTAATTACCAATGTAATAGAAATACCATTTATGTATCTAGTTTTCGTGATTAAAAAACTATTTGTTCCTTCAAGATGCAATTCCTTTTAACTAATACTAATGTAATAAAGTAACCACGGACTCTAGACTACTGGAGTTGGGGTTGTTTCATAAATAATCTTATCAAATTCTACATGTGGATAATTATTATGATATATATAATAATATTTTACTATCAAAACAAACTACTTATTTTTCTCATTTTTAAACAATGTCCAAAACAAACTAATAACAAAGAATGTAGTTATTAAATTTTAAAATTTATGAAATATATAATATTCCATAAACAAACTACCATCCCTAAAGAGGTATTTTCGATGATAATTATAGTTTCATTTAAAATATTTATTAATAATTTGTTAATTTTTATTTTTACAGTGCTTCCATGACTATCAACAATCCTCATATTCAAAATAGGGAATAGATTTATTTATAAATGAATGGGAAGAATACATAGTGTTAGAATGTATACAAACACCATGAAAAGGTGACTTCCTATTTTTAATTTAGTTAATTTAATCAAATTTTTATCTAATATTTTTTAGTAAATCTTCATATCATTATTATCTGATACTTATTTAGTAAATTTTTACATATATAATAACGAAATGACTTTGTGAAGAATTTTTTTCTTCAACCATTGTGTGATCTATCAAAAGCACATAATTATCAGAGAAAAACAATTCTTGAAATGTGTGATTTTAGATTAAAATTCACATTTTAGTTAAAAATACACGTCACTCATAAAAAAAAAGATCAAATATGAAAAAATTAACATGATAATTTAGCACATTAATTCATAAATATTTTTTGATGTATAGAGATCATCTTCACATCAATATGACACATGATGTTATTGATATGACTCAAAGAGAAAGTTTTCATTTTAAATTTTACATTTTAGTTCATAACACACACCACATAAAAAAATTGGGAAAACACATTCATATTATTTTGATACTTTAAAAATAATAATTTATAAGTCATTTTTGATGTGTAGGAATCAACCACACCTCAATATTATACATGGTGTCACCAGTATGAATCAATGTGTATATTTTTAGTTTAAAATTGACATTTTAGTTCAAAACACATGTGATATACTCAAAACTAAGAAAAAATATTTAAATTGTTTTTATACTTTAATAAAATGATCCATAAGTCATTTGTTTTGTTTAAAAATTATATGAAACTCAATCTGATACATGACATGACCGGTATGACTTGAAATGTGAACTTTCAGTTTAAAATTGACATTTTAGTTTAGAATAAACATCACATACTCAAAACAGATCAAAGAAATTCATATTATATTGATACTTTAGGGTAACAATGCATAATTATTTTTTGATGTATAATAGTTATCCATGAATAAATCTGATATATAGTGTGATCGGTATGAATCTAAGCATGTGTTTTCAATTTAGAAATGTCATTTTAGTTAAAAATGTGATTCACTTATTAAAAACCTAGAAAACATGATTTTATTGTCTTGATAATTTAGAAAACTGATTCTTAAGTCATTTGTGATGTGTATAAATAACCTGCATTTCAATCTAACACGAAGTGTGACTGGTATGGCTTGAAGTGTGTGTTTTTATTTAAAATTGTAATTTTAGTTCAAAACACACATCGCATACACAAAACTGAGAAGACACATTCATATTTTCTATAATTTATAACAATGATCCATAAGTTATTTTTGATATATAAAAATAAACCGAACCGAAATCTGATACACAATGTTCTGGTTATGTCTCAGAGCGTGTGTTTTTAGTTTAAAAGTTACATTTTAGTTCAAAACACACTTTACATACTCAAAACCAAACAAAGAAATTTAGATTGTTTTAATAGTTTAGGATGGAGATCTATAAGTCATTTTTGATGTGTAAGAATCAGCTAAACCTCAATCTGATGCAAAATGTTACTTGTATTACTTTAAATGTGTGTATTCTATTTTAAATTGACATTTTAGTTAAAAACATGTGTCACTCACTAAAAAAATGAGAAAACAATCTCGAATTGTTATGATACGTTTTGAAAATGATCCATAAGTCATTTTTGATGTGTAAGAATCATGAACATGTCAATATGACACATGATGTGACCAATATAACTGAAATTGTATGTTTTTAGTTTAAAAATGTAAATTTAGTTAAAAACATGTGTACTCACTGAAAACCTATAAAAAATTCTTAAATTTTCTTGATACATGAGGACAACGATCCTTAATTCATTTATGATGTGTAGGAACTAACCACATGACAATTCGGCACATGGTGTTATTTGGGATCCAAATATTCATTTTAGCCATCTAATTTAGTTTTCACATGAATTTTATCAGGTAATTATAGATTCATGATATGTTTTTTTTTACTTTTTAATGAATTTTGAGGGGTTGGGAAAGAAACTGGTAACCATTTTCAACATCAACTGTCACTCTGATTGAATGGAACTTCTGATTGAATGAGTCTATGGGTGATCTATAAAATCCTTCATTAATGAAAGGACCATCTGTTCACTAAAAAAATATACCCACTTATCACTAAACAACATTTCCTTTTTTGGGTTTATGTAACCAAAATGGGGTTTCACCCATTTTTTTGGACACCTTATCCATGAAATGACCAGGAATAGATGTTTCCCATCATGGAAGTAATATTTCAATGCATTCTAATAATGAAAGAACACTTAAAAAAGATATGGAGACTGGGTCTGGAGGTATATAAAGGCCCACATACATAAAACTTAGACCATTCTTCAAGTCACAGATGACTAAAAAATGCATCATCTTCTCCTTGTATCCATATATTTATTTTCCATAATATTTTCCATCTATTCATGGAAGGAAAGAAATTTGGGAAATCAATCCCCAATATAATCCAAAGTGTATATAGTCCTTGGGACACTGATGTTGAATAGTCTAAGTCCTAATTCATTTCATCTATTTGATTCATTTAATTAAGTATTTTGGGAAGTCATACTTTTCCTACAACTTATTTCAATAAGATATAAAAGAGAGAACATGTTCCTTTCAGATATAAGTGGAAACCAAATGATGACTGCAATATGAAGTAAATCATAATGATACATCCAAAAAATATATATTCACTCCAATTTTCTTCAATTCATTTTTAAAAGAGACTATGTTGTTCAAATAGAATCTTCCATCAATCAAGGGAAATCTATCAAACATCTTCAGAAGGCATCCTTATTCAAGATCAAATAGAAAACATTAACCTAGGTAATGGTAGCCACAGTTCACCTTCAAAAATTTATTATTTTGAATCACTACATCAATCTTGCTAGATAACCCAGAATGTTGAATGAATTATAGAATAAAAAGAAAACTGTTGGTTTTAAAAATGTTTATGTAATTTGAATATTTTAAATGATCAATAAACATATGATAATTTTGATCAAATATTACTTCCATGCCAAGACACATGATATCATATTTATATATATAAATATCTAGTTCATAGTAATTATAATAAATGAATTATATGTTATTTATTTATTTGGTGATTCTCTATCCTTGATCAAACAATAATAAATGTTTAAGGGATATTTCACCCTAGGATATTCTCACCCATAATATGTTTTTATACTATTGATGAAATTATTAATAGAAACCATCTTGGATCTTTAAATTTTAATAACATTAAGTATTGTAAAAACATTTCCCTTCATTATGGAGGATGAATATTTCATTTTCATAACACTTTCACTAATATACTGACATGATTCTCTAAATTTAAACCTCAATACAATTTTACTTAGTATTTTCTTTTATTGAAGGAAACCATTATCATAGTATCTGCATAAATTAAAGTAATATCAATAAGAACAAATAAATCTTATATAAATTCCCCCCATTGCAAGGAACATGAAAATGTTTGAGATGGAGGCTTGTATGCAGGTCTTTTGTTAGAAGAGAACTTCAATAATTTCCCCTCCTTTACTCATAATATAAACTTTTCTGGAATCATCTGTATTTCAATCCAATATATGGTGTGATCAGTATGACTTGAAATGTGTGTTTTTAATTTAAAATTGAAATTTTAGTTTAAAACGTGTGTCACTCATTGAAAACTAAGAAAAGACACTTATATTGTCTATATACTTTAATAAAATGATCCATAAGTCATTTTTGATGTGTAGAAATCAACTGTATATCAATATGAAAAATGATGTGACTGATATGATTCAAAGCGTGTGTTTTTAGTTTAAAAATTACATTTTAGTTAAAAACATTAACCACTCACTGAATACCCAGAAAACATGTGTAGCAGCCCCATTTTTTGGAATTTACCCATTCATTTGTAATTTTTATATTTATAAAGTATAAGGGTGAAGTATGGGAGAGTTTGGTGAACTTTTAATAAGTTTTAGGGGTTAAAGGGGATGCACATGGTCTATGTACGGTTTCCCCAAACCACACGGAAATCCTAGGAGAATCTATGAACAGTGGTAGTTTTGAGGCGGTAAATTTGATACAGTGGGTGAATGGTTAGGAAGACCATCTGAGGAGGCCATGAGATGATTTTCTTAAGGTAGTATCTAATTCACAGTTAGCACACAATTTTTCTAACCATGCTAACTAATCGTGCATAGGGTTAAGGTGATATCCTAAAAAGTACATCTCACATGTTTTTTACTCTAACTCTCTAATTTTTGATCCTATATATTCATAAATCTGGATTATTCTACATTTAATTTATTTTATCCTCTACGAAGTGATTTTTAATTGATCTAGAGCCTTACCATGGTGATTAGAATCCAATTTATTGAGGCATGTCATCATTCTTCATCGTTCTTGTCATGTTTTCTTAGATCTACTTAGATTTACTTCTCCTATTATCTCAGTTTCATAGACCTACACTTATTGTGGGTTGATATAATATTATGTATTAATAATAAATTTAACTTTGTTATTGATCATTTTAGGGTAAGATATATAAGGTGGTTTCGTGGAGAATCAACCCGGTTTCTTCAGCGTTCTTCGTCTGTTTTCGGTTTTCATCAAAAAAATTGTGGTAGGTAAGTTCAATATCAAATCCTCTTTATAGAACTAATTGTAATGATTTCAAATTTAATATCTTGTGTTAAATTTATTGTGAATTGGCTGTTTAGAAATTTTTTGAAACCCAGTTTAGTGACAGTTTGTGAAATTGTAGAATTCTGAAAAAATGGGTGTTCTTGAAAATGTGCTTTTGATCTTGGTTTTAAAATATAGATTTTCTGGAATTATGGAACATGGATTTGATTAAGATGTTTTAAAAAAAATTATTGTTTTTATTGAAATGAAATGGTTTGTTTAAATTGGATTTCTTAATGATTTTCAATAAAAAATGTGTTTATTGAATTGGTTAAACACACTTGGATTTGGAATGGGTTTGTCATGGGTTTGTGGTGTGTGTTAATATGCATTGGGATGGAAAAGGGAAATAAGGACCACCATAAAAATGTTGGGACAAATATGGGTGTTAATTACCCTCATAAAAGTGGTCCACGAAGTGAGTCTTAGTGGAAGGATAACTCACCGCTTGCGAGTAAGGGAGTTTCAGGTTGCATGCATAACTGGGTGTGTGGTTATGTGGAATGAAATTATTAGGCCAAAATAATATTGAGAAGTGGTTTCAAGGCTTTGTTTGGTTTTTTATGGATATATGAATTGCTTGAAAAATTGGTTAAATTTTAACTTGTTCACATTTGGTTGTAAATTTTTTTTGAACTTGTTTATATTAAGTTATAAACTATTTTGCAAAATTGTGTTATATAAACTATTTTATATAAATGTTTCTAACCTTTATATCCCAGTTACATGAGTAGGGAAGTCATTGAGGAAAGTATAATTAGTTTTATACTCACCCCTACTTTGGAACTTTGGTTCTTTTCCAAATGTTATCTTCCGGGAAATGGGAAAAGGTAAAGTATCACATGTATTTAGCAACACCTCATGATACTTGGGCTGTTTGCTGATGTTTGAGAATGGATCTATAGAGCATAGAGTCTTATGATCATCTTGGAGTCTTTAGTTTTTCTTATTCTATTTACCTTGTTTTTGGGTTTGTCTTTCTTTGTAGCATACTTTGGTGTGGTCTTGTTATAAAGATGATGGTTGAGTTTTTTGTTTTTATCATGCATTATATATTGGTTGTTTGGTTAGTGGTTTATTTCTTGAAGGTTAAATCATACCCCACTTTCATTTGAATCTCTTCAACATTAATTTACAACCTACATATTCTTGGGGATGTTGCTTAAGGCCTAATAATGATTCGTGGTATTCACAAGCCAATGAGATTGGGTGGGTCATTACAAATGGTATCATCTTGTTTAGTCCTTACCTAAGAAGTGGTCTTCAGTTTCATGGTATTGGAGTTGATTTCATACTCATCTATTCTTTGGGTTGGAATCATATAAAAGAGTAGGAGTGTTGGGACTTGAAATATAGAGCATAAAAATATGTAGCTAACTTTTTTATTATGAACTTCAAGGTACCAGGGGGTTGGGTACATAAGTGTTTTGGAGAAACTTATAGGATTTTGGAATCTCATTGTCATGAGTCTAGCCAATGAGATGAGAATGACATGCATTAGAGGAATGAATTCCCATTAGGATTTCATATTTCATTTTGAAAATGATATTTTATTTGATGCATTGTGTTGATTTTTGAAAAATGAAGAAAAAGTTTTCAAATGAAAAATTTTGAAAAGAGGATACTTGGTGTATTTTGGAAAATGGGTTGATTTTAAAAAGCAAGAATGGATATTTTTTTAAAAAAAATGGTTAAACTGGAAGAGGTTGTTTTTGGAAAACAATGTTGTGATAGAATTTTAAATTCAAATCCATAATTTACTAGAGAGTGATACTTATAGAGTTTGTTGTTTGTTTATAAAATGGAACTCGATAGGCATCATTTAAACCAACCAAAAGAAGCTGTGGAGAATGTGGCTGCACCTGAGCCACAGTTGAACCAAGAGTTCATTTAGAGTATCATACAATCTTTAAAATCTATGGACACAGTAAACTTGAGGGATGAGACAAGACATGTGAATCATTCCATCTAGTTCATAAAGAAGAATCCACCCATTTTTCAGGGTGATTCTGAACCGGAAAAGGCCAAGGTGTGGCTAAATAGGATTAATCATATCTTAGAGTTCATCAACACAACAACATAGATGAAGGTTAATCTAGAAAAATATATGATCTAGGATCTTTAAAAAATGTGGTGGGGCCTAGTGGTGAAATATAAACTAGATCATAGTCTTAGTTGGGAGGATTTTGAGGAATTTTTTAATAAACAATTCTATTCTCACACATTCAGGATCCATAGAATGATGAATTTCTTCAGCTTGAAGTAGGAAAATCTCTCTTTCACCAAGTATGTGGAAAAATTCTTGAATTTAGTGTGATTTGAACTAGAAGTTATAGAAAGTACGACCTTGAAGGCACATATCTTGAAATCAAGGATAAGATAAGAGATTCGGTCAAAGATTTCAGTGCTCTATATTATGAATTATACAAAGATAGTGAACATAGTGAAAATGGATGAAGGTGAAATATCATGATCAATGGGTGGAGTAATTGTAATGATACCTATGAGAAATAGTGGGTACTTGAATGCTAGGATAAAGTGGAAGAGGGACCCCTGTTTCCATGGTGGGAGTGGGAATCGGAATCAAACAGCTAGATCAGTGAACCTTCCTTTACGAACCAAGAGTAAAGCGGGATATTTCCAATGTTATTAACTTGACCACATAAATAAAGAGTGTACAACACAACATAGATCATGACATAAATACAAGAAGTTGGGGTATCTTTAGTGATATTATTGTAGTGCTCTGAGGTCAGGTGCTCGAGACACTTCTCATGTGTCACAAGTATCATATGCTTTGACAGGATGAGGAAAACAGAACCAGTATCATCAATAGAATATGGATAGACATGGTGATTCTAGGAATACCATGACTCTTCAACAAGGGAAATATAAACAAATAAACAAGGACCAGAGTGCTATGATGAAGTAGTTGTATAGAGTTGAGCATGTGATTATAGATGATCTGGCTGGACCATCTATGATGAGAGGTATGATTCTTTTGAATTATACCCTTATGCAAGTGATATTTGATACTAGTGAATCGCATTCCATCATATATTCTTGTGATATTTATTTTGTATTTTAAAACTTGAGATGATTCCTTCTGTGTTAAAACTTCAAACCCCTCTCAGTGAAAGAGAATGTTGAGCCTTGGTATGTAGAGCATGTTCTATAATAGTTTGTGGAGATAAGATGAAGTGGTACTTCACAGTATTTAAGATGGATGTCTATGATTCAATCCTGGGTATGGATTGGTTGACAATGTTCAAGGCTCACATATACTGTTATAGTAGAATGGTTAGTTTCATAATTGAGGACAACATCAAACATCTATTCAGAGGACAAAGGATGGTAAAGAGAGGTGTAATAGGTTTTTTGGAACCAATAGTGGGAATGATCTCTCACCAGTTAGTGGCATTGACTTTAGAATTGATATAAAAAATCAATTATAACATTTCTCAAAAAGTTTTGGAAAAATTTCCTAATGACTTTCCCAAGAACTTCTCAAGATTACCTCCTATATGGGAAGTGGAGTTTATGATTGATCTCCTTTTGGGTACCAATCCTATTTCCCTTCCATCTTATAGGATGGAAACAAAAAAATTAAAGGAATTGAAAGTATATTTAGAAGAGTTGGAAAGAAAAGGTTTCATTTATCCAAGTATGACACTGTGGAAGCACCAGTCTTTTTTGTGAAGAAAAAATATAGAACACTAAGGCTGTGTGTGGATTATCATAAGTTTAACCATGTTACAATAAAGATTTGGTATCCACTACCATGAATTAATGGCCTGTTCGATCAATTGAGGAGAGCTTAGTGGTTCTCAAAAATTGACTTCCGATCAGGATATCACCAACTGAAAGTTCAAAACGAGGATATTCCAAATATTGATTTCAGAAGAAGATATGTCCATTATGAATACATAGTCATGCATTTCTTTCTTATGAATACACCGATAGTATTTATGAAATTTATGAATTGGATATTTTAGAGATATCTAGATTATTTTGTAGTGGTGTTTGTGGACGACATATTGGTGTATTTAAGGACAAAGGTTGAGAAAGAGAAACACTTAGTTATAGTGTTAGATATCTTGAGTGATCATCATTTGTATTACAAACTGTAAAAGTTTTATTTTTGGATAAAATAGGTATACTTTCTCAACTAGGTAACTTATGAAAAATGTGTTTCTATAGATCCAGAGAAGATAGAAGCTCTGATATATTAGAAACCCCTGAATAATGTCTTTGAGATATGATGTTTTATTGGTCTAGATGGTTATTAATGACCCTTTGTGCATGAATTATCATGAATAGACTCACCAATGATAGTTTTTAAAAAGAAGAATTCTCCATTCCGATGGACTGAGGAATTCCAAAAGTCTTTTCAGTAGATGAAATTCCATCTTACATCAGTAACAATCTTGATTTTCAAGAATCCAGACAGGGGTAGATGTTGTACTGTGATGCTATGATATTAGGGTTAGGATGTTTTTTCATGAAAGGTGACAATGTTGTTTCTTATGGTTCAAGGCATTTGAGAGTGCATGATAAGAACTACACAACAGACGATTTGGAGTTAGCTACTGTTGTCTGTGCCTTAAATACTTGGTGTCATTGTCTCTTCAATGAGAAATTTATTATATTTACAGATCATTAAATCTTGAAACACATTTTCTCAAAATGAGATTTTATTCTGAGAAAAAGTATATGGATTGAGTATCTTTATATATTTGATTATGACTTGATGTATACACTTGGAAAATGGAATTCTATGGAAGATGCATTAAGTAGAATGTTATATGTGTAGCTGTAAAAATAAGATTTAGATGAGTGGTAGTTAATGTCGTTCCTAGTCAACATGAATGTCTAATGTGAATAATGAGATGATGTTGTGGTTTTATTTTTAGTTTTTGTGATTCTTGATTTGGTAAAGTTTGTCAAAGAAGCACAAACATATGATGTATATTTCTTGGTTATGAGTTCAAAAATCAATGATGGGGAGACCATTGGGGGCTGGAAACTTGATGGGAGTTTAGTTTCGGGGTTCAAAGATTGGGTGGTTGTACCTATGGCTTGTGTGGAACAATTTCTTCATCATTACCACCATTCCAGATAGACTATACATTCAGGAACATAGAAGATGTTTAAGGCATTGAAGGTGCAATTTTGGTGAAGTGTCATGAAAATGAAAGTGGAAATGTTCATTTCAAAGTTATTAAATTGCTATAAAGTTAAGGTAGATAATCAATGAACAATATGTAGGTTGCAGTGTTTACCTCTTCCAATGTGGAAATGGGAGCAGATAGGCATGATTTTTTTTACAGGACTCCTAAGAATGGTTCAGAAATACGTTTCCATATGGGTGACAGTGGATCGACTTACCATGTTGGCCCATTTTATCCCTATTTATGAAACTCATACAATGGTGGTTCTATCCAAAATCTATATCACATAAGTGGTAAAGAGGCATGGAATACTAGTTTCAATCATCTCAGACAGAGATATGAGGTTCACATCTCGATTATGTAAATCCTTATATAAATCCCTTGTCACTCAGTTGATTATGTGTATGGCGTATCATACTCAGATAGATGGACACTATAAAAGGATGATATAGATGTTGTAGGACATGTTTTGGGCTTGCATACTAGATTTTGGTGGCTCATGGGAAGAGAATATACCCTTAGTGGAGTTCTTTTATAATAACATCTATCACGAATCAGTACATATGGATCCTTCTGAAGTATTGTATGGGCGTCCTTGTCATTATAATTTTTTTTTGGGGAAACAAGTGAGAATTAATTTTTTAGGAAAAGCCTTATCCAAGAAACAACGGATAAGATTCGGTTGATCAGGAATTGTATGGAGACAACTCAGAGTCATTAGAAATCGTATGCAGATCATCATTGAAGACCGTTGTCATTCACGGTGAGTGATCACGTGTTCTTGAGGATCTCTCCAAGGCTTGGGAATTGTCATTTTGGGAAGTAGGGAAAGTTATCTCTTCAATAAATTGGACCTTTTGCGATACTGGAATGGGTTGGAGAGGTGGTTTATCGCTTTTCATTACCACCACTATTCAGTTCGATGTATAATTTGTTCCATTGTTTTGTAGTTCCTTGAAATGTGTGTTCTAGTTTTAAGAATCACTATTTCCTGGAGGTTTCCATTGGATTTATTTATGGAACTAGAAACTTACAACGTTTCTTTATCCAAATAGGACCTACTTTCCAAAGATAGACGTTCATTATGTTTCAACTTTATGATACTTATGAATGTGCATTGGTCGAGAGGATAGGAGTTCAGACTCATCACACCCTTTTGGGTGGAATTATTGTCTACTCTAGGACTCTCTTTTAAATTTAAGATATTTTCATGAATCCTTATTAATTCACCAAGTATATCATAAGTATCCATTGGAATTTACAATCATTTATTGACATGTATAAAATTTAGAATCATCAGTATGCATTCAAGGTTCTTCATTAATAGAAATACCTGTATGTATTTGAGGTTTTCCAAAAATGGTATCCTCTAATATACTGATTAGATATTCTTTTAATCATCATTGTGATGATACTGGTTTTTAAGACACTTAGTGGGGCACTCTGGAATTTATTTTCACTCAGAGAGATGAAGGTTTATTTTGATCTTGGGATCGTGCCTGTAAAATGGGCTACCTACGTATGCTTGTGAAGGAAATCAGAACTGTCATAGTTTGGCACCACTTAATAGGACACATCATACCTTTTAAGGTCATGTGATAAGGACCTCTAAGCGAAAGGTGTTTGGTCAAAACTTATTGTAGGACTTATGCTGAAGCGGCCTAAGGAACTTGGAAAGGATATGGGTTTCTAAGTAAGATCAGACTCTGTTGGGAATATAGCCCAAGGAGAATAGGGTTGACTTGAAGTGTTGGGTTTGATCCTCAAGGAGGGTTCCTATGGGTTTCTAAGTAAGATCAGACCCTGTTGGGAATATAGTTTTTTTATGTATTTGTGATTTAAATTTTATTTCAATTAAATTTTGTATTTTCAACTATATTTTTCTATAATTTTAATTAAAAACTACATAAATATAGTTTTTACCAGCATTATTTCTAGTTCTAATAAACATGCATATTATGAGTGCTAAAAACATGATGATAAACTCCCCCATTATCAGTGATAAAGTAGCACTGATAATAGACCCCATTTATTATCACTTTTTATATACTAATAAGGGTCCCTTTTATCAGTGCTATTTTTAACACTAATAAAATGGACCCCCTTTTATTGGTTCTTATAACATCAATGTTTTTTAGCATTGATAAAGGGGTTTTGTATAACTTTGATATAAGGGGGATCTGTAGTAGTGACACCACCTTCGGATTGAAGAAAATAAGTGTGTACCTATAATTAAAAACAATAATTATTTTAGTAATACTATAAATAAATAAATAAAACATAAATATGAGTAAGTGAGACCAACCTGGTTGGATGGGATACTATGTTACATCTTTCATGGGTGGGGTTCAATCCCCAACCACTACCTGAAACTCCCTCCATTTTTTGGTGGAGGTATTTTCTTCCCCAAATGCTAGTGCACATAGAAGGGATAACATAAACATGATAGTATAAATTTAAAGTTTCATGAAGAGGTAATCATAGTAAGAGAGTATAGAACATGGGGTTGGAATAAAAAAGTGACGAGTGAGGTAAATAAAATGCATTAGAAAGCTCTGGTTTTGTGGCTTGCGTGAATAGGCAGAGGTGGGGAGTCTGACACAGGTGAAAGGTGAGGTGGATTGTGAAGGTAGTAGTAGGGCTTCTCACAAGGTGATGTGAGCAGGAGGAGGCAGGGAGTTCAACATAGCTGGTAGGTGAAGTGGACAACAACTTCAGTGACAGGTGTTGAGAAAAACATGTATGCACATGGGGTAGATGAGTACACAAAGGGTGAGGAGATCAGGTATATGGATTTGAGAAACTAAAATATAGCCTTGGGTTAGGGCCTTTAAAAAATTATATTTGTCCATGGTCCACTAAGACTATGGTCCATCCATGTATTAAGGTGTTTGTATCTCCAGGCCCACAGGTAATGCAATGGGTTCTATCTTAATCTAGTTAAAAAATAATTTTTTATCCTTAATAAAAAAGGGGCTAGGACCTGAGAAATGTGTTCACGTTGTGATCCCTGGGTTATGTCATGAAGGTTGGATATTGGGAGGTGATGTGGTGAGGACCATGACGACCATGAATTTTAGGGGAAGACCATACCATAGAGGGCGAAGACCACACTATAAAGAGAAAAAATCACACTATAAAGGGAGAAGGAAACAACATATAGGTTTGGGACTTATTTTTTAGTTCTTGTTGAGATGGTTAACCCACACCATGAATAGAGGGGTAGACCATATGGTCCTTGGTACTGGTCGGGAAAGGTGTGCCACTACATGACCCAAGGTTTCCACTATGTGGGGAGTGATCAGGTGAGGGTTTCATGCCATGATTCTTTCAGTAACACTATATTGAGGCCTTTTTCTAGTTTTTAGGAGGGGAAAACATGTACTTTGTTGTTGACACCATTAATTTTTATGATGAAAAATACGAAAGGAGACCTATTCTAGGCCGAATCCTCCTCCTTATATTCCCTTCCTATTTCCCTTTATGATGGGCGGTTCTTATATGTTTTCAAATTTTATTTAAGGTGAGTTACTCCCTCTATTTCCTTTTGATCTTCTCCCATTTAATTACCCACTAATTTGGATGCCTCTAGGATTGGTCTTAACACTGATTCCACCAGAACATTTTGGAATCAGGTTGATATGATAGAGATTTTATTTTGGGTTGGCTAAAGAGGATACCTAGAGGATGAATGCACTTGGTATTCTACCATTTTCTAAAGGTATGTACCTACACTTATTTGTTTAGGGTTTTAAAAAAAATAATATTTAATTGGTCTTCAATTTGGATAAATAAATTGGGGCTTTTTTGTGCCTTAGGTTTGGGTGCATGTTGAGAGTAGACCACAACCCGTTGCTCATGGTTTTACTTCATGATGAGTTTTTAGGCAGTTATACCTCCTTGAATTAAATTTCAATAAATTAATTATATATTTTTAATTAATAATCTATATTTTGTGGTACTATATAGAGACTCAGGTGTTGGTATAATCTTAGATAACACATGGATAGACTTGACCAATGGTGAGTGGATCTCAATGAGGATTCTAACATTATATAGGCAGGTGGTACCTAAAAATGACCCTATAGTTTATAATTTATGCTATCTAGAATTTGATATATGGTGTTTCCACTCGTGTTCAACTAAATTTTAATTAAATAAATTAATTCCTTAAAATGATTATGAATCGAACTGAAGTTTCAAGGGCCATAATGGACCCTTGGATACTAGATTGATGCCCTAGTCACCAATGTACATGTACTTATCTAAGGATATATGGTATGAGATTCATGAAACCTAGAGGGGAATGAATAAAATAAATGGACCATAGTGTACATTGTGATATATTTCATTATATCACCTTGTGTAGAGGAGAGTGATAGATGTAGAATGGTTATTCTAAGGATAAGCCATATGGACCCATGTAATTCTTGAGAGCCTCTCAACTAGATCATTGGGTGTTGGAAGAGTGTTCCTATCCTACTAGTATGTGTGTGCATACTAGTTATAGTTTTATGAAGAGGATTATGTGTAGTCTCAGTTATAGGACTGCTATATTTTGGTTTGGGAAGTAAGGTGTATGTTATGTTAATCACTTATTTTTTATTCAAATTGTATTTCCCATGAGTCTGATTAGTTCATCACTCAATAATGTCTATATTTAGGGATTTTAGCCACTTTAAGTGATGTTTTTTAGACTAGAGTTTTTAATGAGAGGAAGGAACCCATGTGGGTTTTGTAGAACATGATGAGTCCTAGGGAACCAAATAGAGTTCCCTAATCCAGTAGGTATAGGATGAGAAGAGTAGGTTGTGTGTTAGAGAGGTAAACCCAGAAAAGGTATACTGGGTTTTAGCATGTGACTAACCCATGTGTTATATATGATATGATTATTGGTGGAGGCTTATCTTCCCCCTGAGTGTATATGAGGTGATTTTGAGTGGGGATTCTATTCATTCAAGTGTATATAAAGTGATTCTGGGTGGGTTTACTCTTCCCCATGAGTGTGTATGAGGTGATTCTATAGGGTGTGATCTTACCCCCAAGTGTATATGAGATGTTTCTAGTTGGGTACTCCCTTCCCCTCAAGTGTTAATAAGATGATTTAGGGTGGCATTTCTCTTCCCTTCGAGTGTATATGAGGTGATTCCAGGTGGCAACACTCTTCCCCTTGAGTGTATATGAGGTGATTTTGGGTAGGGATTATCTTCCTCTTGATTTTATATGAGATGATTCTGGGTGTCCCCTCTCACCCCCTAAGTGTATATGAGATGATTCTGGTATGTACCACTCTTCCCCAAAGTGTATATGAGATGATTCCAGGTGGGGAAATTCTCCCCCTTGAGTGTTATATGAGAGGACTCTGGGTGGGCCATACTTCCCATGAGTGTTCATATATATGAATTATAATTCTCAAAGACATTAAACATTGTATGAAGTAGGTATGGGAAATATTGGTGTCACTTTATAACCTAGGGATCAATGATGGTTTATTTTACTATTTTTTCATAGTTTATTTGATTATTTTGAGACTATCACATTAAATATACACTTCACTATTAGTTGTGTTAGGGACATCATTAGTGGTGGCCTATTGAGTTTTACTCAAACCCATCTTGGGAGACCCTAATATGTTGTTACCCGATCATATATCATTATTTATGGTACAAGTAAGGTAGGGTCCCAGTGTTAGATAATTCTACTAGATAGCTTAAATAGATTCCAAATATGGGACTACGTAAGGACTTAGGAATAGTTGGAAGTTCCTTTTAATTTTTTTTTATTTTGGTCTATGATCAACCCACATGACATATTGGTGGGGTCTTCATTACTCATGTGACATTTTGATAGATCATTTATTAAAACATGGGTATTTTATTCATTTATGGTGGCTCAGATACATTGTTTTTACTCATATTAATATTTTATGTCTGATTGTAAAATATTTTCAATATTATTTTTCTAATCTAATATGAGAGTATAGTCTCCCCATAGTTTTACTTTAATCATTTACTACTAATCAGTAGCCTCTGGCATATAGGGTGGCACACTTGAGGTTATATAGAGAACCAATCTAGTTACTATAGAGTGAATGGGGTTGGGGCATTACAAATTGGAATCATAGAGTTGGTTTTATTATCCCTCTATTTGGGATATGGTAGACATGAGATATGAATAGTCATGATTTTTTTGAACTATAGGTCTTGTAACAATCCATTACCCACATTAGTTGAAGTTTAATTTATGAGGGAGTTGAGATTTCAATTATTTATTTTTGAAGTTACAGTTGAGTTTATTCTTTCTAAAATCGATGTCTTTAATTTATTGATTTATGGGTTTACTTGTACCCTAGGGTAAAAATAGAATGTGAGTTCATTTATTATATCAGAAACATAGGTTCACATGACATGTGAATTCTTTTATGTGATTTTGATATTGGTTTTAGAAGATAAAATAGATTCGGTTACTTAAATCCTTAGAAAAAACCTATATGGTGTTTTCCTTGGTGTCATTCTACATAACCAAACTAGTTGAATTGTTATTACTATCGATGATTAACCATTCCACTTATTAAATTGTATCAATTAAAAAAATTCAAATAGAAACTTATAATGTGTTATCCTTTATAACATGTGAATGAAATTTCATTTAACCAAACTGTAATTATGATATACTCAATAGGAATCATCGTAGGGTGATGCTGTTATATGAACATATATGAGAACATGATCATAGAGGGGGTAGCTTGGTGTTTATATTCCTAGTGAGTATTAGTACCGCAGATTGGGTAGTGGATTTAGTATGAGAGGCTTGATATATATGTATATATGAGAACCCTAGATAGGGTTTATTGGTCTGTGAGTTATCTGTGATATCTAATACGTGACCAGAGATATATCCAAATGAGTTGTGGCCTATGTGGGATATTTTTATATACTAGATTTCAGAACCTTGTTATATTGAGACATTACTCAATATATTGGCGAGTCAACATTATGGTTGAATAGTAGGACATTTTCTTATTATTTACTGAGATGAGTTATGATATATGAGGGTAAAAAAAGAGAGGGGTTATCCCATTATTGTGAGTAACATTAGATACAAGAAGAATATATATATTCTTTTCATTGATATTTATGTATTATAGGTTCTATCAGGTATATGATATAGGTATTGAGATTCCTTAGATATCATGGATGTGTAAGCATGAGCAGTGCTTGTGTTGTGATGATTCGAACATGAATGAGATGCATGATCAGATTTTTTTATTAGGTAAGTCTACCTAGATTTATGATATGGATATATGGGTGGTATAGGGATAGTATGTGGTTTTTGGATATGATATTAGCTTAAGGTAGATAATATTGGTGTATTATTAGGTGGCATTTTCCTTGGATCACATGTGGGGCATGAAAATGAATGGATACTTGGGAAATCTCTAAGATGGTAAGATTGAGAGGGAGTAGTGTGAGACTTGTGACTCCTAGAGTGGTGTAACAATGATGGATGGAAATTCATGGTGGTTTCATATGGTGTATTTTGAGTTTAGATAGGTTGAATTGGGTCATTTGTTTGTCTAGTGAGACTATTTAGTATGTTAAACCTTTAGGGGTCACCAGATATTGTGATAGGGCCTTATAATCCTTAGTTTTATTGATAGTATAGAGTTAGGTCATGGTTATTGATCATATTAATATATGATCACATGTGGATAGTGATAGAATATGGGATGATAGTGGAAATTCATGAGACACCTTGTTATGACTGAGTAATAAAATAAAGAGTGTTTACCCTTAATACTAGGATATGCGTTGGTTGAAGTTGGTGGATGCTCTCAGGAGCTGGTTAGGTATATTGGCTAGTGGAATTAGTGCATCAGGGTTTTATCAGTGAGTGAGATGAGATTTTTGTGGCCTAATGGTGATTTGACTGAGGGGTCATGAGTTCATAGATATATTGAGATGATTATCTCAAGTGAGGGATAAACTATGATCCTGTGAATAGTGTAAAGTGGTGAAATGATTGTTCTATCTTATGAAACACCAAGGGGTTTTATGGCTTGATGTGATGGATAAAAAATTAAAATAACTCCTTAACTACAATAAATTTGGAATGAATGTGATTACGAGTTTCCAGTTAGACTAGGAAGGGCCCATGATGGGATGAAACATGAGAGTCACATGGTAGTAAAAAAGTAATGGTCCTTGAGTTAGATCTATCAGGACTAGGTGCATGACAGTGGAATATTATAGGTATTGAGAAAATGTTGCATTGGGTATCATGGTATCAGTAGAATATAGAGTGAGGCTTGGGTTCTAAAAGTATTTGAGAATATATGAGTGAGGATCATGGATACCAATGTTCATTTAATGGAAGATATTATAAAAGATCATACTCATTGGTTAGTAATAAATAAATTATTATAATGGGGAGTACACCATAGATAATCTAAATGCGTGGTGCTTCTTTTGAGCAGTTTTTGATAAACATCGAGAGTGACATGGTAGTGGATCATTACACCGTGATAAGTGAGGGTCACATTATGATGAGGGATGATAGAGGAGTTATTTCATATAAAGGGGAGGTTTCATGACATGAGTTAATCATGCCATTTCATGATCACTAGGTGTCACAACATGGTGGGTTTAATGTGGTATTTTTGTCTAAGGAAATAACCATTATATATGGGCACCACACCATGGTTAGGGAATCATGCTGTGAGGATAACCTTTACATCTTTGATTAGTAGTGAGGAGTATGTGGGTCATGCAGTGGCTAGGATGTCACTCCTTGATGATGGAATTTATACATTGGAATGTGGTGAATGATAAGAATCTTACGTATGGGGTGAGATGAAACTTATGTTTTACTTTTATGATATTTCATTAGAAAGTCGATCACGTCGTGACCCCTAGGCCATGCCATGAAGGATAATCCAAGAGTAAGTTTCACGATGAAGAGTGTGTATTCTATGTATGTGAGGAGAAAGTAATTCTGTAAAGGGAGGAGGCCATGTTTTGAATCAGGAATTACACTTTATGATGGGAAAAGTTCATCCTGTGAAAGATTGGGCCTTGGTATTTTTGGGTTTTCATGAGGGGGGATAATCCACACCATGACCGAAGGGGTACCTCCGTGAGGGACTGGCCTTGAGGTTATTGGTTTTAGATCAGGAATATGTTCCATACTTTAAATCAAGAGGACCATTCTATGAGGGGTTATTAGGTATGGGAGTCACTCCGCAATGCTTAGGGACACTTCATAACAAGGCTCTTTTTAGGATTTTTTTAAATATGGGTGGAATTTTCTTTTTATAATAAATCCCTTTTGATTTTTTGTCGAACAAGTAGGCATGGAGATCTATTTTTGACCAATTTATAACAACCTGAAATTTTGTAGATGGAATTTTCCTTCTAAATAAACATGTTTCATATTTTGCGATGTAGTATAGTAAAAAACTCATGAACGACATAATAAGAACCAAAAACATTTTATTATGTTAATTTAGAATATTAAAATTGGGGGATAAATGTAACCAATTGAATTGAAAATAATACAATGGGATAATAAACATAGAAAAATAAAATAACTATAATAGGAAAATGTGGATCACTTTGGTCTCCTAGAATAATCACACTTGTGAAAAATAACTAATAATTTGAATATAAAGAATATAAAACCTTGAGAGGAATTTAGGTGAATGATGAATGTAAGAAATAACAGGTATTTAGATGAAGTATAAAATCTATATGGCCATTGGAAATATGATTTTTGGAATAATAACCCGACTGTTACAAATAGTAATCTGATCGTTATAATAATAACTCGACTGTTGGATTTGTAAAATAATGTATGGGTATATTATAAAATAAAAACATAAGGAATTTATATCATAATAAAATTAAATAAAAGTGTTAAATATGATAAAATAAATATTTGATATAAAGAAAATAATAGTAGTATTTTTTGGAAGACATATATATTTTATTTTTGTTAAAATATATTTTTATGAAAAATATAAAATTTTTAAATAATTTTTTTATATATTTTTTAAAACAAAACTATTTATTTGTTTATAAAAAATAGAATATATCTTTTGAAATCATAAGTAAATTTTTATAGGGTTTGAAATTTAATCATGACATAACAAAATTGTCATTTTTCAATATTAATGATTTTATTTAAAATTTAAATTTCTAATATTTATAAAATTATTTTAATAAAATGGATTTAATTTTTGGAATCAATCTTATAAAATTTTTGTTAGGGTAACATTTTTTCTATTTTTCATAAATAATAAAATACAGCAGTGAATAGTGAAATACTATATAAGTACCATATTTTTGTAATTGTGTATAGGAATGAATTTTTAGGATTTATATAATTTGGATGAATATTCTAATCCCCCCTTTACTATGAATCACAATTACCTTACTATTCAATCACATATTTGATCACTATTTAAATAAATAATATTTTATTTTAAAACACTACTCGCATCCCCTTACAAATACCACCCTCCTCCACTCATTTCTCTTTACATTACCAACACCTTTACTTACCACATATCTACCTAGATATATCCTCAAATATATTTAACATTTCTAAAAATTTATGGTCTCATGAAGATACCAATCTATGAAGGTTTAAGGTGTAGTCTAAATGAGGGAATCCAAAGAAAGTGGAAATTATCTCAACCGAGTTCTATCAAGTTTTTGTTTTTTATATACCTCATCTTAATCTCTACAAAATATCATGATATAATTAAACCATTATAATATCTGTAAGGAAATTGTATTACATTATTGAATACTAATTATCCCGCTCTCTCTAGTTTTTTTAAAATGAAATCATTGGCTACATTATTGGTGGTTCACCACCTCCATGGATAATGTATTCCATTTTTTATCACCATCTCCATGGATGGTTTTAATATGATATTATTGTATAATTATAGAATAAATTACTAAATTAAAACAGTATCAATATTATGTAATATTAATATCAAAACCATATAATTACACAATAGTTTTTTTATAAAGAAACATCCATATATTCTCTGTATAATCGAATATTTGGTTATTTTTTTTAAAAACTATTTCAGCCTTCATGAATGGTTATAGTAAACCATTTTATGGTTAAATATGAACTTAATAGTGATATTATAATATGATTAATTTTTTTAAATTGGTAGATAATCAAAAAATTATATGAAACAAATTAATTTTGTAATGGTTAGAAAAATCACTTAAAAGATTAATCATTAAACAATAAAATTTATAATTTGCAAAAACATACATATTTTTGAATAAATATTTGATGTTTAGAAAATTTAAAACACTTGAAAATACATCAACACCATTCCATCACACTTCTATAGTTATTTAATCAATTGATAATAACTTCCATAATTATCAATAAATTAGTGCGATCTTAGAACCAAAAAAAAATCCTTTGGAAAGTGAACATAAAATTAATGTCTCAATAAAATGATCACAAAAAAAGAAAAGAGTTATAATAAATTATATTTACATGAAAATGTTTAGGATAAAAGTATTTAATAATCTTAATTTTATTATCCAAGATGTTTAATGCACACACCATGCAATTCAAGACCCGAGGTAAGGGAACTTTCAAACAACCATCTTTTATTTTGGGTTATTAGTTATCTATATCTACCTCACTTAATCTCTCTATTCTTGTAATATACTTATCATATATTTTCTATACATTTACTTTATATATATAACTTATTTTTTCCTTTTTTTGTTAGGGTTATACATGATTTTCAAGTTGCCTTCTCAATTAATTCTTTCAAGTAAACTTGATTATAAGAAAACTCTCTATCTATTAATTTGTTTCATGTACTGGTCTATGATTTTTTAATATTATATGATTTATAAAAATAAGTATTATTTTATGGAAAAATATTTTGGTTCATCTTTTGTTTTATGAAAAACACTACATGCTACCTTCTTTAAAGGGTATTTACCCATTTATTAAAGCATAGTTTAAGATGTTTATTTCTATAAATACTTCTACACCCATTTCTTATAAATTTCTCATCATTTTAATTAAATGTTTTATAACTTTTTTATTTGTTCAAATATAATCATCCAAAATGATTTAATCCATTTTTTCTTATGAATCATTATGATACATCATTTGGTTATGTTGTATAACTTGAGTATGTGACACATTTACTTCTCATATATTTTTATTATACTTATAATTTATGTATGATTTCATTATATGGAACACATATTCATGTACATATTAGGATGCGATGGGTGGGACCAAACTTATACAACCCCAAATTCATTGGTTAATTTTTTCATCTCATGAGATACCATGTATTGTTCACGTAGAATTATCCTAGAACATTACATTACATAATCTTGGTAGTGATCCTTGAATTATGATTATGATTTCATGTTTTATACTGTTTCCACATTCTCATGATATCATGATCTTTTGATATTTTCTTATTTATTCCATGATTTTATGTGGATATATATATGTTCCTATATTTTTATGATAAGATTTTATGACTCTTGACTCAGTTGTTATACTTAATGATCATGTTTATTCCCTTACTATAATTTATAACTCATCCTTTTTTAAGCATGAAATATCCTAAATATACTAGACCTTTATGTTTCTAGTTTTTTATGGATTTATATATTGAAAACCATGTAATGATATTTTTATGAGACTCAGGTTTCTATAACTGGTATCAAAGAAATCCCTAATTATTATTGGGTATTAGGTTATAGAAACTAATAGTAAATATACCATGAATAAACTATATTGAAACATATGAACTCATAAGTTATAATATAAATTTAATTTATGAGTTATTCTTTCTAGGTTCATTGCTTCCCATTTATATTCTTATAAATTTCAGTATTCTCATCCTTAATTTTCTAATATTTTAGTTCATGGATGGAAATAGGAGGAATATACCAAAAAAAATGTGATGGTAAGTGTAACGATTTCCTAAAAAATATGCCTAATATGATGGGAATTAAAGTCGATAACTTCATGGAAGAACCTACTCAACTAACACAATTTATGAATAATAACATGAATTATGTGGAAATAACTATATCTAACAATAGAGAACAAGTTTTGATTGAGTAATTTATAAAACAAAGTCCTAAAATTTTTAGTGGTTTTTTGGATCCACTAATAATAAAATAATGGATTAATTCCATTGAGAATGTATTATTCTTTCATTAATGATCTGAGAAATAGAAATTCATACAATATGATTATCATTTCGAAGAAGAAGAAGACCAATTGTGGATACTAATCAAGAATACAAAACTTAAGGAAGATACTGAATGAATGATGAAGAAATAATTCAAGAATTTTTTTTATTAAATATTTTCCTCAAAATATCCATCATAAAATGGATAGGGATTTCCTTGGACTCAAGAAAATAAAGTAAGAATCAATCAGTTCTTATAAAGAAAAACTTACAAGGCTTGAATGGTATTCCTCTGTCTTTATCATTGAACTTGAAATAAAAGTTTACCTATTTTTTAGTGGACTAAAGTCGAGCCTTAAAAAATATTAATTTGAAAGAAATGAATAAATAGTACAATGTTCCCATAAAGTTAAGATGAATATTATTTATTCTCATCAGTGTTGTGGGGATGAAGAGAAAAAGAGAAGAATGAAGATTAATTCTAGAGGATTGATGGATAAATATCATCGATTAAAGAACATATAACTACCCACATGTCATAAGTATGGAAATAAGTATATGGTAAACTACCTAAATGGAACAAGGATATGTTTTATGTGTGGAAAATAGGGGAATCAAGATAATTAATTTCAAAGTTGGATGAAAAATCCAACAAATATAATGGAAGAAAAGAAGGTTCCAATCAATCCTTTAATTATTATATGATGTTTCAAGTAAAAGGAACACAATATCTATGAAATTAAGTGCACTAAAACAAGGATTTTAGGATAAATCAATTCCAATAACCACTTAATATATGGGATAAAGAGAAATCTTATTCCATGACCACCAATGAGGTGGATGAATAAAATTATATAATATAAGGTACACTTAATATTCACTCAATAATGGTGAAAGTTTTATTTGATTCATGTTACACACATTACTTTATACCCTGAATTTATTATAGAACTAAAAAATCACCTCTCCAATATATTAATATAGAGACATGTATGAAAAAATCTAGCTATGTAATCATTACAACCTAATTACTGAACTCTTTTGCAGTTAGTGTTTGTGGAAATATTCTTCTAGTGAATCTTGTAATCCATCCTTTAGTATAATTTGATTCTATAATAGGCATGGATTGGTTCTAATTATATATAGCTCACACAAAATTCTAGGAAAAGGAAATCACTTTTTATATCTCAAACCATCTTATAATCGTATATAAATTCACAAAATATTATGAATCTCCTTTAGAAAATACCACAATAGAGATGATATCTAAGGTGAAGATCTTCTTAATCAGAGGAGGAGGAAGGGGAGAAGATGAAATTAGAAGGGTCATAAGGATTATTACTATTTCACCCTACCAGTGGAGACGAGATCCTCCAAATGATCGAAATCCAAGGTCATGGTAGATGATCCCAAGGTTTGTGGTTTCCATGATCAGGTAGAATCTACACCCCATGGGGCCGTTCCTCTCAATGGGGTTCTAAATGAACAAAAGCGAGAGAAATCCATTGTTTTAGAGCATAAATTGGATCTCATCATGCCTTTGGGAGAAGAAACAGTAGAGGAGTTTCTATTGATTAATTCCACACAAGAGGATACTAAAAAATTATAAGAAGATTACTACACGTGGACACTAATAGTGATCAATGTTCTTGGATTGAAAAGAAAGACCATATATTGATAAGGGGATTAAATGAGGGGAATATCAATAATGATGAATATATGAAAACATGGTACTATTTAGCGTATGACTTTGAAGTCATTTTAAAGGATGATCTAGATGATCATGTATCTTATATCTCCTATAAACTGTTTATGGAGAATGATTCTAGTCAACTTAAACATTACTTCAATAATTTTGTGGTTTCTTCTAGTGTTTGTTCTAGTTAAACTGTTTGGTTTCTCAATTTTCTCGTAAAAAGTGTCTTTATAATAAAAAAGTTAAATTTCAGTCATATACAAGAGTTACTATATAATAACCCCCATTAAAATAAAAGTGCTATAGAAACAACTACAATGAAATCTAGAAAAGGGTTTCATATTCCCAGGTTCTTCACCATGGGGTGAACTAGTCATCTTTTTCAAAAATAAGGATGATTCAATACATATTTTCATTGATTATCATGAACTAAATAATATTATGATAAAGAATAAGTATGCACTGCCAAAAATTGAAGGATTTTTTGATCAACCATGAGGGGAACATTACTTCTCTAAAGTGGATCTTTAGTCAAGATAGCATCTATTGAAGTCCAAAAAGGAATATATTTCCAAAACTGTCTTTTGTACAAAGTATAAACACTATAAGTTCATAGTGATTCCATTATGACTCGTGAATACTCTAATAATCTATATAGACATGGTGAATATAGTATTTAGATATTACCATGATAAATTCATGTTTATCTCTATAGATGATATTCCCATATACTCTAAAATAAATGAGGACCATTGAGGGAATTAGAATAATGTGATGAAGACTTTTAAAAATGATAAATTATAAGAATAGTTAGGTAAATATGATTTTTGGATGTTAAAGTAACATTATTGAGGAATTTTATTATAGGCAAGGGGATATATATGGATTCTTCAAAGAAAAATGCAATTGAGGAATGTACCATAACAACACTTGTAATAGATATACGTAGTTTGCTCAGATTAGTTGGGGACTATAGATAATTTTTAAGAAAATTATTTGGATTTTAAAACCTACTAATCAATCAAACTTTTAAGGGAGTAATGTTTATCAATATTAATGAATATGAAGATATCTTTAAAGAGTTGAATATGAGGATAATCACCACATCCATACTAACACTACACTAAAGCGAAGAAGGTTTTATGATACATAATGATTCTTCAAAGAATAGTATGGGTGGCATACTCATACAAAATGATAAATTGATAGCCCATGCCTATTGAAGATCCATGAGTACAACTACCTAATACATGGTTTTGAGTTAGCTATACTAATATTAACATTGAATATTTGGATAAATCACCTATATGAAGATAAGTTTGAAATATATACATATTATAAAAGAATAAAGTATACATTAACATAGATGGATATAAACATGTGCCAATGAAGATGGTTAGAGATGGTCAAGGACTATGACTGATCAATCCATTATTATCCTTGGAAAACAAATAAAGAGGAAAATTCACTAGGTAGAAATGATCATGAAACCTTATCCACGATGATGATTAATAAGGATCTAATATTTTTAGACACATAAAGGATTGAAATGGGATTTAAAAATAAAGAAAAAATATCCTACCATTCTTAAATGATTTCTCAACAATTATTTATGGAGAATATTAATGAAT
The DNA here is from genome assembly GCA_963277665.1 of Viscum album. Classification (NCBI taxonomy): domain Eukaryota; kingdom Viridiplantae; phylum Streptophyta; class Magnoliopsida; order Santalales; family Viscaceae; genus Viscum; species Viscum album. Next base: position 661,144,728 of record OY728131.1, on the reverse strand, counting down.
CTCAAAGGGAAAATATGGAGATAAAATCGAATGTGGATACTATACGGAAGGGGAAAGCATTATAGTTCATCACTGATAAATAAGGAGTTATGTTATTTAAGGGATGACTATGCATACCATCAGAGAATGAGATAAATAAGTATCTATTGAATGATGTTCATAGATCAATATTATTTATCAGGGACCTCCTAGTTGTGGTTAGGATGGACTACAGGGATACAGTGCTGATATAGGAGAAGGTGTAGAAATGGTGGGAGGATATTTTAGTAGAGGATGATTCTACGAGCTATTCCCACCACCACCACACCAGGTGGCCCACACTAGACTTGGAGGGTTGGCGTTTGAGGGAATGGGTAGCTACAAGATATGGAAGGATATGGCCAGGCTATTCATGAGATGATTCAAGGTATGATCTGTGTCTTTTATACTCTTGATCCTATACTTACAGATATAGGTGCACATAATTCATTTATCTTTATATCCCTTATTCAATATCTATAAATTTATATTGACACTTTATCTCAACAACTATGGTTAGAGGTTCCCAATGTGAGAAATTATTCTATATAACACATCTTCCAGTAGTGTGAGTTTGCATTAATTGGGGAGAGTTTATTGTGGGAACCTTTGGTCACTATAATGAAACCTTATGAAATCATATTGGAAATGGATTGGTTATCCATGGTGCGTACCTAGATAGTCTATCATTATTGGAGGGTTAGATGCGTTTGTGTCAATGGGATGAGATTCTCCTTTGAAGGTGAGAGAGAACTTATAACTGAGTGGTAGGGATCATGAGAATAAAACCACAACCTATTACCCATAAATAGGAAATATTAACCCTTGGTACAATGGGATCTTTAAGCATCTAGATTCTAGTAATAGTGTAGGATTATATGGATGTATTCCCTGAAAATGTTATGGGACTACCACCATGGAGGGAGATATAATTCTTTATCAACTTATACCCTATGACCACATTGATATATTTTGTATAATATTAGATTGACCCTATTGAGCTTCAAGAGCTGAGGAATAGTTTTAATAACTTTAAGAGAAAGGTTTTACCAAACCCAGTGCTTCCCCCTAGGTAGCTACAATTTTGTTTGTGAAAAAGAAAGATCAAAGTTTGAGTCTTTTTGTTGACTATCATCACTTGAATAAGGTAACAATAAAGAAAAAGTACCCATTTTTTAGGGTTGATGTCCTCTTTGACCAGTTGAAATGATCATTTTGGTTCTTGAAGATCGATTTTAGATCTAGCTACCATCTATTGAGGGTTCATGAGGATGATGTTTTGAATACAAAATTTCAATGTCTATATGGACATTGATTTTTTAGTGATGCCTTTAGGTACAAAAAATTCCCCCATTGTATTCATGGATCTTAAAAAATTGGCCTTCCATCCATAAATGAACTATTTCATAGTTTTATTCATTGATGACAAACTCATTTAATCTATTTTATAGAGGGATCATGTAGAGAATATGAGGATGGTACTAGAATTACTTTGGGAGAACCAAATTTATAGTAAGCTCTTTAAGTTCCAGTTTTGGATATGAGAGGTTCACTTTTTGGGGCATTTCATCACTTAGAATAGTTTAAATATAGACTTGGAAAATATTGATGGAGTTATTTTTTGGAAGTTACCAAAGACCATGTTATAGGTGTAAAGCGACTTTTTTAGAGGGGTGTTATAGGATGTTCATGGTATAATTTTATAGGGTAGTAAACTCTTTGAATACCTTGATAATGAAAGGATATCCATTTAACCAGGATGATTAGTTTCAAAGATCTTTCAAGGAGTTGAGGCTGAGGTTGACCAGTTCTCCTTCTTTGAGACTACCATAGGATGGTGTTGAGTATATAGTGTTTTGAGATGCCTCAAGATCTATTATCAATTTCATATTGATGTAGATATAAGAAGTGATCACTTATGGGTTGAGGAAGTTGAGATCGCATGAATATAATTACATGAACCACAATTTAGATTTGGAAGTGAAAATATTTTCTCTAAATATATGGAGGAACTATCATCTAGGTGATCATTTTATTGCGTACTCAGACCACCAATGTATCAGGTACATCTTCACTTAGAGAGATGAAAAACTGAGACAGAGGTGTTGGTTAGAGTTGCTACAGAACTATGGCTTCAAGATAGTTTATAATCTTAGGAATAGAAATTTAGTGACAGGACCTCTTAGCATGAAGTCCTGTTATTACTTAGTGGAGGAGGAATATGAGTAGTTGGATTCATTGTAGCTAATCCTGGTGGTGGAGAGGGGTGCAAATTTTCTTCAGTCAATTATGGTGACTCCACTGATTCTACATCATGTGAGAGAGGATTAGTTGGGATACATCTACTATGAGGTTCAACATGACTAGATATCCTTAAGAGATGTTCCGTATGAATTTTTTGAAGTAGGGGAGAAAACCATCCTTTTTTAGGGATGGATTTTGGTTCCAATCATGTTACATGAGGAGATGTTTATAGAGTTTCATACTTCTATCTTGGTTGTACATCTCAATGTGGTGAAGATATATAAGGACCTTAAACAATAGTTTTAGTGGGTTGTCATGAGGTGGATCTTTATGGATTTTGTTGGTTTGTGCATCACATATCATTAAGTAAAGGATAAAAATAAAGTTATATTAGGTTTGAATCAATATCTTGATATCTCAAAAAATAAGTTGGGATGAAATATTGATGGATTTTTTATGGGGATTCCATGGATAGTGATAGACCATGACACTATGTTGTTGATTGTTGAATGAATTATTAAGATGAAACACTTTCTTTCCATAAGTGAGTAGAGTTCTATTGAGACTTTGGGGAAATTGTATATACATGATATTTTCTAGATTCATGGGGTACCCATGATGATTATCTCTACCCATGATGCTCAGTTCACATCGTATTTGTGGAGAGGTATACATGAGGATTTTGGGAACCAGTTATAGACGAGTATAACATTTCACCCCAAAAAATATATCCAAACTAAGAAGACTATCCAAGTGATAGAGGATATGCTGAGAGCCTATGTGACAAACAATCTATTTGATCTAGGAGGTCCAATTTCCATTTCTTTAGTTTTCTCTAATAACAAATACCACTCTACTATTTACATGGAAACTTTAGAGGCCCCATATAGGAGACCCTATAGGTCACCCTTATGTTGAACTAATATTGGAGAGACATATCTTGTTAGGATAGAGATGGTGTAAGTGATGACATATATGGTTTAGGTGATCCAAAATCATTTGAGGATAATCTATAATCAATAGAAATATTATATAGGTTAATGTCAAAGGTCTTTGGAGTTCGATTAAGAAACCGTTTTTTTCCTGAGATTATAACCACAATAAGGATTATTGAGATTTGGATAGGGAATAAAGCTATCCGCAAGGTTTATTGAGAAAATTTGAGATACTATAGGGGGTTGACAAGGTTTCTTCTTGGAATTACCCGCATATTTAGACTGAGTGCATGAAATATTCTATGTGTCATAGTTGAGGAGATACATGCATGATCCGAAAAATGTTATTGGATGAGGATATCTAGACACTGGGGATGGATCCACATTCATAGAGTAACCATTGGTGATCAAGGATTGACAAAAGATGATCTTGTGTAGACAGACCATCCCTTTGTTTCGAGTGCTTTTGCAGTATGAGAGTGTGCAAGATAGCTCCTGGGAGCATGAGAGTCAGATGCGAACTTAGTACCACTTCCTTTTTGTGTGTTTTATGATTTTTAGGTATAAAAAATCTTTGAATGATAGGAGAATTTAATTACTCTGGTTTTGTGGGTTTAGTTATTTTAATATATATATATATATATGGATTTTTCCTCTAAGTCGGTGATGTGTTTGGGTGTTAGAGGAACCATGAATTAATATATTAAAAATATTAATATACATTAACTCACGCGCAGACATATTTTTGGTAAAAATGTTTTCCTGTGATTTAGGACATCGTATGGGAAATCCTATAGCATGATTTATTTTGGAACATGGGGTTTACCCTAGACATGACATAAAGTTGTTCGGTGTAGGGTTTTCCTTTGAGAGAAGAAGTTGGTCGTATATTAAGTAAAATCAATAAAATAAATAAAATAATTTATTTATTTAATTTAATTTAACTAATAATATAATTCTCTCTATAAATATTCTATTATGGAAGAATTATAGGGTTGGTTGTATAACCCTAGGGATTGGAGAGAAGGAGAAATCATTCTTTATTATCAATGGAGGATCTAGATTGAGGATTGACGATGAATGAATTGAGGCGAATCATGATATGGACAGAGAACATAGTGAGATTATTTAATTAATCACTAGAGGATGAATTATTCACCAATAATCTATCCAAACTCAAGATAGGTCATGTTTTTTCATATATTTGTTCCCTCATTTTATTTAATGAAGCATGTATTATTTATCTTCTCTTGTGTCTAGTTATTTCCAATCTTCGCATGAGCCCAATAATTTATTTTATTCATTATGAACCTGATTTCACTTTTTGTACCCATATTATGGAATTTTTGGATGTTATCACACCAACCAATGATGCCTTTCACTTATTTCTTATGTATTTCCCCCACTATTCTTCACGTTCTTCACCGATATCCCATAGAGTCATAGTTTGACATTGTTGGGTTGGATTCAAGAATGATTGAATCCATGAATTTGTGGAGGATTCATGCATGACATATAGATTAGTGTTTTATAGATGGATCATGATGTGATACAAGATGTGGGTTTTGAAAATATAGACCTGAGGCAGGTTCTCAGTTCTTCGTACACATGAGATATGATGCAGAGGAGCATCATGAAGGGAATGAGTTGTAGGAGGTTTGGGAGGTTGGAATTTAGATACCGATGATGGATCATGAATTATTGGACCTATATCTACACTCCCTATAACTATTCATATCATAAATAGTGGAATAGGAAGTGTGGGAAAGATGCATGAAGTCTTCCCCAGTTTCTAGAAGATCCTGACATACATGACGTGTTGTCCAAAAAAACATGCCCTGTAGTCCCCCATCTACAATGACTAGGGCTTCATGATAAGTTGAATATCACACATCATGTTTGACCCACACATTCTGTGTGAACCCGTAATTGTGTCTCAGTGTGTACCCCATGGGTACGCGGGAATAGCCACAAGCAGTGTATATGGGCATGACCAGAGTGCACTATCATGACCAAAGTACATGGGAATATGATGAAGTATATGTGCATGGGTTATGAGGACACAGACATACCATAGATAGTAAATACATGTAGTTTATTACATGTACATGACATGTATCCCCACATGGCCATCCAATCCATGTAAAGGTGAGGACATGGCTTGGTTTTCAGGTGAGGCAACACACCGTGTGACCCTAGGTACATGCTGTATACCTCTATCATAATCTCCCAATGTGTGTATATCTTTATTTGGGACTCATATTTAGACCTACGAGTAGACTATCCAAAGTAGTTTTACATGCATAACATGATGGTATCATTCATTCTAGAATCTTAGATATGACATTAGGTGATATGATCATTATGCTTCTTTCAGAAATGCTTGACTAAAGGTGAGGACATGGCTTGGTTTTCAGGTGAGGTAACACACTGCGTGACCCTAGGTACATGCTGCATACCTCTATCATAATCTCCCAATGTGTAATATATTTATTTGGGACTCATATTTAGACCTAGGAGTAGACTATCCAAAGTAGTTTTACATGCATAACATGATGGTATCATTCATTCTAGAATATGAGATATGGCATGAGGTGATATGATTATTATGCTTATTTCAGAAATGCTTGACTGATGGCATTGATTAACATGATCATTAAAGATATGGTGGGGTTGATACTCCCTTGTTACACTAGGGTGTGGGTACCCCATAATCTCTACATGGGTAGAGAAAATAATCCACCATAATACAACAGAGTGTGGGTACTCTATCTATATATTAGTACTCCCCCATGTTCGATCTTCAACAGTGAGTAAGTCCTCTATGGGATTTAGTGCTCCCTTGACTATAGAGTGCAGTACCGAGGAGTAATCCCCTCCACTTAGATCCTTGTTAGGATACTTATGGTGTAAAGAATTAGAGAAAAAACATTGGAGATATAGGTTGACTAATCATTCTTATCTAGGATGTGAATATGGAGACCCCCTTTCTCTCTCATTTGTGTTTTATTATGAAAATATACATTGGTTTTTGTTTCCCTCTTTCTTATGGGTTGAGTTTAATGTTATATCTATTGATTTATCCTTTCATGGTTTTTAGGGAATCCTACTGGGCATGTATATACTCACCCCTAAATAGGATTTACCCAAATGTGTTGTGTCTTATATAGGTGAAAGATAGATCATTGATGATATAAGTGGACCTGGTTTTGGAAGAACATAACTATACCAAATAAGAATAACCATATTTGGCTTTCAACCTTGAAGATTATGTGTCGGGCTCTCTTCAGTCTCCCTTTTCCCTATTGTTGTTAATTTGGGGCCTCATTTCTTTTTTGGAAAATATTTTCCCCATTATACCTTTTAAATTATCCACTATATTTAATGCTTTCTTATAGGTTGTTTCATTCATGGTTTTCTCTTTATATGTTCATCCTTTTATCATATATCTACACTATTGTATAGAGCTAATTGTGTGTATGTGTAAAGGTACTTAGGATAAGTATTCCCATTTTAGTGTTTACTTCTCGGTGCTTATTTCTAGACCCTAGCCTATTAGAGTCAAGCTTTGGGTGTCTCACTCATCTTACCACTGTCCAGGAGGTCCTTGATGGGTTGGGTTGTGATAGGAAAGATAAGTCCTAGGTATATTGGCTAATTTGAGATTCTTGATCCCATTAGAGTTGTGGCCTCTCCACCAACACTACTAAAAAACCTATCCCAAGTGCTTGATGTGTTCCACACATCCCTCTTAAGTACGTACATTCCAAATCCATCACATTTAATAAATCTATAGGTTTCACATTTAGAGAATGATATCTCTTATAAGGAGTAGGTGGTAAATATCTTGGATTATAGAGATAAAGTTTTACACAACATGAAAACTCACACTATCGATGTACTTTGGAAAAACCATAAGTACTAATATGAAACATAAGAATCATAAGAAGAGTTGAAATCAAATTACCCTGATATGTTTTCATCTTAATGTCTATGAAATAAAATTTAATGGTCTAAATTTCTAAAGGGGTAATAATATAATGACCCGTACTTTTATAGATGGAATTTTCCTTCTGAAAAGACGTGTGTCATATTCAGCAATACAATGTAGTAAAAAAATCACTCACCATATAACAAAGAACAAAAACACTTTATTATGTCAATTTAAAACATTAAATTTAGAGGATAAATATACTAAATAAAATTGACAATATTATAATGGGACAATAAATACAGAAAAATAAAATAACTAGAATGGAGAAATTTGGATCACTTTTGTCTCCTAGAATAATCAAACTCATGAATAATAATCGACAATTTCAAAATAAATAATATAAACATTGAGAGGAATTGAAGTGAATGATTAATGAAAGAAATATGTGGTATTTATAAAAAGTATAAATCCAATATAACCATTATAAATGTTTGCATTAGAATAGTTTGTTGATCATTAGAATAGTTACTGAACTGTTGGATTAGTAAAACAATATTTGGGTATCACTTGAAATAAAAATATAAGGAATATATATCATAATATAGTTAAATAAAAGTGTTAAATATGTTAAAATAATTATTTGACACAAAAAAGCGTAATTGTATTTTTGGAATATATATACGTTTTATTTTTATTTAAATACATTTTTATGATAAATTTACAAATCTCAAATAAAATTGTATTTTAATAATTTTTTTCAAACAAAAATATTTATTTGTTTATAAAAAATAGATTATTTTTTTGAAATCATATGAATTTTTTCCAAAGTTAAAGGTATTTTTTAATAAATTAGTATTTTAATTAAAAATAAAATTTCACAAAATTATAAAATTATTTTGATAAAATGGATGTCATTTTTAGAATAATCATTTAAGAATGTGTCTAGGGTGTAGATTTTTTATTTTTGGAAAATAATAAAATATAGCGGTGAATATTAAAATATCATATAAGTACCATATTTTGTAATAGAGTATATGAGTGAAATTTTGAGATTTTAAAATGTTAGATGAATATTTTAAGACAAAATTAACTATGAAAACACAATTACCATACTATTCAATCATATATTTGATCACTATTTTAAGATATAATATTTTATTATAATATTTTATTCTAAAAAAATTCTTTCATCCCCTTATAAATACCACCCTCATTCACCCATTTATATTCACATTGGAAACACCTTTCCTTGAAAATTATCTTCCTAAATCTCTGCCAAACACCATTCACCATGTACTATAAATTTTGGTCTCACAAAGAGTCCAATCTAAGAAGGCTTAACATAGAGTCTAAAAAAGGATATCCAAAGGAAGTAGTGATTTTTGCAACTGAGTTCCCTTAAGTTATTTTCTTATTATACCTCCTCTAAATCTCTTAAAACCATCATGATATAATGAATAAAATATAATATTTACACTAAAATGTTATTATATTAATGGAATACTAATTATACTACTCCCTCTCTTTAATTATAAAATGAAATTATCACCCATGATATTGTCATTTCACCACCTCCATATATTATGTATTCCATTTTTCACTACCTCCATATACGATGTGTTCCATTTTCCCCCCGCCGTTGGTGGTGGGGTGGTAAGGGTTGGGGGTTGGTTGTAGGGCCAAGTCCCCGAGCCTACATGTTTAATTAAATTTTATTCCTTGCATTTTGTTCCATGGTGGTAGATATAATTGACCTATTATTAGAACCATATAATGATTTTTTTTGTTTTTATAAAGAAAAATCTATTCATGATTGATATAACTACCTATTAAGATATTTTTTTACCACCATCAAGGATGTTTATATTAAACCATTTCATGATTAAATATGTACTTAATAATGATATTACAATATGATTTATATTTTTTAATGTGTAAATAATCAAAAAAATTTACAAAAACAAATTAATTTATTAATGGTTGGAAAAATTTCTAAAAAAATTAATCCTTAAAAAATGAAATTTATACTCTATAAAACATGCTTATACTTGAATAACTAATGTGATATAAAGGGAATGAAGATGAATCAAGGCTCTCACATCACCGCCTCCCGATGCCCTAGGTGATGGCTTATCTGGAGCCTCCCCTCCTCGTCCACTCCCGACAGGGGGGGGGGATTCTTCCTCCTCCTCCCTCACCCCCTCACCCCTCAACTTTAAATCCTTTCATGGATCCTTCCAATCTTCCCATTTTACCCTCCATTCACATTATTCATAAAGTTCACTCACTTGTCGATGGAGTCCAAATGGCTTCGATCTCTTCACTGGATTTTACAAATTCCTCTGTGATGATGAATATTTATTTGGTCTCTCGCTTCGGTAAGAGATGACATGCAGTTGATGTCTTCGACATATTTATCTCCAACCAGTGGAAGCTTTAGGACCGTGTGATTTTTGGGATCTTGGACTCAAGACACCTCTTAATTCGCTTCTCGTCAGAATAATATCTTATCTATGCTTTGGAAAACGCTCTGTGTGCTACCTTAGGTTTTCACTTATTTCTTTTTGAGTGGTCATTTGATTTCCACTTCAAAAGAGACCCACCTGTCTTGGATATTTGGATCTTAATCCATGGACTTCCCCTACCATTTCAGAATCTAGCAATTCTTCATTTGATTGGAAATCTTTTGAGTCGATTCCTATGCTCGGACCAGCGAACGAATATCATAAGCCACCCGATTTCCCCTAGAATCTATGTTGAAGTTGATGTATCCAAGAATCAGTTGGTTAAAATTGGAATAGAGATTAAAGGTAATATTTAGTGTTATCAAAAGGTTTTCTATGAATCTTGGGTCCTCTTCTGTTCATCTAGCAACCGTCTCGGCCACAATGCCTCTAGTTGTAGGTACCAATCGATGGGGGTATCTCGAATGACCCTTTATTCTGCTTTATTAGACGAGGGTCTCCATATATAGGCCATGGGGGATTGTGAAAAGTTCAATTCAGTTTCTAAATCATCAGGTAACTTCTTTTAGGAGGCTAACCCAAGATCCAGTGTGGTCGCAAAGGTTCCCTTGTTTTTTGAAGAAGGTTCATCTGGGCAGAGGCATGCTATATTTGACTTAGTTCTAGAGAAGGTTGTTCATCATGAGTCTTAATAGATTATTCCCTTAGTTTATGATGTTGTCAAACATTTTATGAGAGACTTGGGTATGACCACACCTATTTTATAAAGTCCTTTTTAACATGTGGAATATGGTTTGGCTAATCTCGCTACAATAGATGTTCTGGCCCCTTTTGATGGTTCTAATCCATTTTTAGAAATTCAAATGGTCACTGAGGAAGGACCAAATTCACCCAAGTATTCTTCTTATATGAATTCTATGCTTATAGTACTTGATAAAAATTGATGTGATGGTCCCTAGGATGAGCTGTTTCTAGTGAACATGTCAATCCCGAGAAGAGTGTTTCCATCTATTAAGCTGGGTAACCACTTTGAGATCTTGGAGAATGAAGGGCATGACCAGGAAGTAGACTGTACATACCTTATCAATGATGATCATGGTATTCCGAGGGAGGAGTATGGTGATGACTCTTTTAGACAGTTGCTAAGAGTAAGTACTAAAGAATTTTATGGTAGCGACATATGTAGTCGGAGGAGGAGGAAGGGACGACGTGGCGGTAAGAAAGTACGTAAGAATTATTCATATTTTCCTTCACCAATGGAGATAAATTATTCCAAGAAGGTGAATTTCCAAGTGAGGGAAGGTGTTCTCAACATAAATGGAAATGCTATTCGAGACAAGTCTATGGATGGTGGGGTTGATCCAATCAGGAATGTCCAGCAGAATACAATAATGGATGCTGAGCAACCTTTGGAGCTACTATTGCATTCCAGAGGAGAAATGGAGGAGTAATCACTTTTGATAAATGATTCAATAGAATATGGTGATAAAATTATGGAAAGGAACATTAGGGTGGACACCAATAGATAACATATGGATATGATTGGCAAGTAGAATCGTATCCTAGTAAGAGGTTTCAATGCAGGGAAAATCAATCAAGAGGAATACATGAAAGCATGGGAAAAATGGTTCATAAATTTGAATAACTTATAATGAATGATCTAGAAACATCAATAACTTCTTTTTCCTAGAAACATCTTAATGATAAAAATTCTAATAGGCTTAAGTGGTCCTTTAATAACTATGTTTTCTCTTGGTGGTTCTCACTTTTTTAAATGTGATTTTTGGATAATAATACAAAATGAATTTATGATGATTTGAATAATTATTTTATATTTATAACATTTCCATATTAAAAAAAATGAACCCCATCCCATCAAACTTCTTGCATTATAGAAACATTTTATAAGAACTTTCATAATTTTCAATAAATTAATGAGGCCATTGAACCACGAAACAAACATCCCAGGGATGGTGAACATAAAAAATGTCTAAATAAAATGATTATAAACTAACATAAAATAGTAATAATAAATTATATATGTATAAGAAAAAGTAATTGAAGAAAGTAATTAATAAAATTAATTTTATTATTCTAGAAGTTAAAAGCACAGACCAAGCGAGTCAGAACCCAGGGTAAGGGAACTTCTGAGCCACCCTATTTTATTTTGGGTCATGATTTATCTCTTTATACCTCACTTTATGTCTCTATTATCTTAATTTACTTCCTTTAAATTCTTTATATATATCACTTAAATATATACCTAGTTTAGTTTCCCTTATATGGGATTATACAATTACTTCTTTTAAGAAAACCTGATAAAAAAGAACCTCTCTATCAATTATTTTCTTTCATATACATCTCTATTAAATGTTTTAATATTTTATACTTTTAAAAAATAATAATTATTTTATGGAAAATATTTTTTTTATCTATGGTTATATAAAAACACTATGCACTACCTTCTTTAAAGTTTCTTTACTAATTTCTTAAAGCATCATTTAAGTTGTTCATTTCTATAACAACTTCTCTACTCCTTTATTATGAATTTTCTTCACTTGAATTATGTATTTTGGAACTATACATATTTATTCAAATATGAAATTCCAAAAATATATGATTATTTTTTTACTTGGGAATAATTATGATAAATCATTTGGTTTCACCTTAAGACTTGATCATGCAACCCATTTTCTTCTAATGGGGGTTTTATGCTCATACCATATGTATGACTTACTTATGTGGTACACATATGCAAGTAAAAATTATGATGTGATGGGTTGGACCAGAATTATAAATACCCACCAACACATTGGGTAATTTTTTCATCTCATAAGACACCATGTATGGTGCACATGTAATTATCCTAGCACATTATGTTGTGTTGTCTTGGTAGTGAGAATTGACTTATACTTATGATGTTATTTTTTATATTATTTCCACATTCCCATGACTCCATGATCCCTTTATATCACCTTATTTATTCCATTATTCCATGTGATTATACATATGATCATCCATTTTTATCTTTTTATGACTCTTGAATTATATGTTATACTTCATGATCATGTTAATTCCCTTAAGAGGACTTATAGACCATCCTTTTCATTATGTATGTCCTCAAGGTATCCTATGTCATTATAGAAGTTCAAAGTGAATTAGAAACATATTATTGAGATTGAAATAAATATTTTGGGTTTATGATTAATTTTATTTATTCTTCATGCAATATTCTAAAGACACTAGACATCTAGATTTTGGGGTCATGTTATATATATATTTTTTGTTAAAAATAATGTAATAATATGTTTATGAGACTCGAGTTGCTATATGACTCCTCCCACTCCTCTTCCTCCTTGTTTCTTCTTGATGAAGAGTTTTTTTTGGATTTTTCCCAGTGTTTTTAAGGGGTGTTCCATCCTTCATTTCCTTTTTCTCATCATCCCTTTCATTAACAATTGATATGGATTTCTTCTATCTAGGGATTAACTCTAGTTACACCAATGTATAGTGAAATCAGGAAAGTTGATAGTGATTTTATTTTTTCATAGTGAGAGGGGATCCCAGGAGGATAAACACATTAGGTTTTGTGCCATTTCATAAAGGGATTTCACTATCCATAATTGTTTAGAGATTTTAGAGAAATTAGATTTAATTATCCATCGGTTCATGTAAATTAAATGGGAATTTTGTGCATCTTAGGTCAAGGTGCATGTCATGAGTGGACTACACCCTATTGTAAGAGGCTTTAACACTAATATTAAACCTAGTTAGTTTTTATGCAGTTGTGAATCATTGAATTAAACATGAATAAAATAATTATAAATTATTACCATTAATAATTTGGATATTGCATATTGATATAGAGGCTCAAGTGGTGGTGAAAGCTTGGGAGATTCATAGAAGAGCCTGGTCATGGGTGGAAAAATCTCAGTGTGTATTGTAACTCCATATAGGATAAGTGGTCCCTAAAAATCTCCCAATTATTTATGCTATATGATAGGTGTCATGTGATATGAAATCTTTCCACTCCTATGAAATTAAATTCTAATTAAATGAATAATTTCCTTAAAACCCCTGTAAATAGAATAGAAGTGTTAATGTCCATGATAGACCCTTGGACACTAGAATGAGGTCATATTATCCAATTTCCATGTAATTATATTAATATATATGATATGAGATGTGTGGAACCTATAGGGTCATGAATAAAATAAAGGGAATGTGGTGGTCCTTGGAATATGTGCCATCATCTCTCCCTGTATAGGAGAGAGTTATGGATTTTCAATGGTTGGCCTAGGGATAGGCCATATGGATCCATGTAAAACATGAGAGACTCTTTTATATATGATTGGATATGGTGATAGTGTTCCACCATAACTAGTATGTGTGTCCATCCTATTACGAGTTACATAAAGAGGATTGTGTGTAAGTTCATTGAGAGGACTGAGCAAATTATATTTAGAAAGATAAGTTGATGTTATTACACTCCCTTAAATTATATTCACATCGTATTTACTATGATTCTGATTAGGCTATGCAATTATCATGACTATATTGCAAGATCCTATTCATTTTGGGTGGTGGATTTAACTCTAGAGTGTAGATTGAGAGGAATGCATGTAATGTATCCAAACCAGGATGAGACCTTAGGAACTAGAGAGGGTACCATAGTCCAATAGGTATTGTGATAAGGGGAGTAGTTTGTGTTCTAGAGATGATAATCGAGGGAAAGTATATTAGTTTTTAGCCCACAACTAACTCAGGTGTTGCATATGTGATGATTCCAAGAGGGGTACTCTAATCCCCTCAAGTGTATATGAGCTGATTTTGAGTGGGTTCACTATAACAACCCAAAGTTTTTCAATGGAAATTGCCTTCTTATATTTATGTCATAAAATCACATGAAAACACAACATAATTAACTACTAAGTGATAAGTGAACTTTAAACATAAGTTTGTCACTTCTGTGTTTGGAATTTCGAAAATCCGGCATACACGGTTGTAATTAGTAAGTTACTTGGAGTCCGATAAGGAAAACATAATTTTCGGTGAATAGTAACCTACCCTAATGAATAGTAACATACCCTTATGAATAGTGATATATCATAATGAATAGTAACCTCACCTATGGTGGTATAAAAATAATATTCAAGTTGGAAGTACGATATACCTATATTTTAAAATAAGTTAATGAATTTTTTTTAAAACTGGTTTTGATAATAAATTATTATTTTAATTAAAAATAAAAATAATCATATTTAAAAAATTATTTTTGAAAAAATGGACTTTATTTTTGGATTCTAAATGTCGAAAAATGGTTAGGATGAATTTGTGGGATTTTTCTGAAATACTTGAATTTTTGATGAATAGTAGAATCCGATAATTCACAATAAATGCTAAATAATGGATTAATTGAGTCATCAATGATGTTATGCTAATGTAAACACACTTGGTTCAGGATCAAATGATAAAATCACTCTTCTTGGTCATGGAATACTTACTATTTCTTATCTTTCTAAGAAATAATAAATTAATGATTATAATATTATGAAATCCCTCCTCTCCTCCACTATAAAAACCCCATTCACTCCCTCTTCTCTCCACTCCTCTCAAGCCTTGTTCCTTGCCATTATTCTACCCAAATCTTTCCCCAAGGTCCTCCCCCACGTCCAAAATCTCTTAGCCTTCCCAAAATACCAAAACCTCTCCCATTAAGAGGTTCTCAAAAGAGGAAGTCTCAAGAGGTAAATTCCTCTTCCCAATTTCTTCTTTTATTTTAAGTTATTTTCTTTTTTATTTCTTTCCTCACCTCCATTCACCATAATAGTATGATAAATCTAGTAACATACATGTACTATAATTTCTTCATTCTAGTGGTATATTTTCTCTCCTTTCCCCCACCCTTTTATTTGAAATAAATGAAAGCATCGTTTGAGATGTGCTAATTTAGCACATTCAAGGACAACGATTTATCAATTTATATTATTATCATTAATTATGGTCATGAAACCATTTGTGTTATGGTTGAAAAATATTATTATATATTAAATATATCCTATTTTTGGTTCTGTAATCTTTTGGTACAAATGGAATTCAGTTATAAAGCAAAACACATTCTTTGTAAACAAATCCACCGATTAACAAAAAAGGTTATCACTAAAGTTATATATATAATAATTCAACTTCACTCTAAGTAACCTAATTAAAATTGAAACCATGTAATATCCTGGATATGAAATAAAGAATATTACTTCAATTCTGGAAAACCACTTTCATCTTGTATATAATCCAAACTTTAATATAAGTGAACCGATCTTGTAAAGCCAAGTAAACAAACGAGCTCGAACAATGAAATTAAACCTTATAAATAATCAAAAAGGCTTTGAATGAACTAAAAAGGGTTATAATAAATAAATTAAATATATAATAGGTTCTGAACTTATGAATTAATAATCCTAATTTGTTTATTCAGGTCATTAATAACAAGTGGGGAACACCACCAGATTTAAGGAAAGGGATCTTCCCCTTTTCACTCTTAATCAAGATTGTTCTCTATGCTATGCCATTTTTTGGGTAATACCAGGTGATGGGGTATGTTTATACAACTTCCCCATACTTCCATAATGTTTTATAAGTGATGAGAAATCCCTCATCTCTCTCATCAATCCCTCTTATTTACACTTGATACCATGCCGAGGAACCATAATGGATTCTACCTGAACTTCCTTTATTTCTTCGGGTTGCTCTATCTTTCTTTTTACCAAAATGTAGTTGTCTTTTATTTTTATGTAGAACTTCAAAATTATGTTTATATTCTACAAACTCATGTTCCAAAATCCATATCTCATTCTCTTTCAGGGATATACATGATTTTAAGTGAATCTCTCCTCGATACATCCCAATAAGCACACTTGTTTTAAAGGAACTTTCCGAACTTTTAACCAATTTCAAGTGCACTATATATTCTGTTTTAAGTCACCATTGTCTTTGTAAATTCAGTATTTTTATTCTGAAAACCTTCATGGTCCAATTCTGGTTTTATATAAAAGAATGTATTCTTTACCATTTTAGAATCTCTATAGTGTTTTCCTTAAAACCACACAAAAATGCTTTAATGCTAATGTCTCTCAAATAAATTTATTATGTGATGTCACTTTTATTTGTTACCACCTACCATGTTATATTACTATAATACTTTATGAACGTCCATTTATGTTCTAATACTTTTCTTTCATAGACACTTTCATGATACACCCATTGGTTATGATTTATGTCATGATTGTGGTATCCAATTCTTTCCATGGGTACCCTTATATTTATGTATGGTTGATTATGTATGATTGTATATGTGGTAAGAATATTTATGTGGAAATAATATTAATGAAAATGTTGAGATGGGTGCGCCCAGATAGCGCTCCAATTCATTGGGTTAGGATAAGTCTAATGAGATGCGATGTGAAACAGGATTGGCAGTTAGCCTTGACCTGTACTGAAATGGGAAACGCGATTGGCGGTTTGCCTTGACCCATACTAAAGAAATGTTTTATGATTCTACCACATTTATATGGTTCCAAGTTTATATGATCCCATTCTTATATTAAATGATTTTATAATTTTCATTCTTTGGATATCATTATGTCATGCCTCCTAACTCATGTGCTTGAGATGCATCCTTATGTTCATTACTTTACTGGGATTTTTAGCTCATCCCTTTGTTCATGTGTTCCTCTGGGTACCCTATACAGATGTAAGGGCTCAAAGGAAGTTAGAATCTCTTTATGGAGATTAAATAAAGAAGTTTTTTTAGTACCATGTTTTATGTTATATGTACCTAGTCTTCCAAGACCCTAGACTTATCGATCCTTGGCTTGTACTATGATGATTAATTGTGCTTAAAATTATGAAATGTTTTATGTAAAAGGATCAGGTCGCTATAGTTGGTATCATAGGATGGTCTAGTTATTTTTGGAGATTAGGAATAGAGCAACTTAGTGAGAACGTTAAGCATGAGACTAAGTAAAAGAAAACAGTCCTAAATTTTGGTGAGTATACAGTAAGTGGTTTATCAAGAAAATACATCCCTATCTGGATACGAGTAGGTAGAGGTGGCTCTGGAACAGATGTATCTAGGGGTAAAACCTGAATACACTGCTTTGAGCTAGACTTGAATAGGAACTGGTGCACGACAACGGGCTGTGCTGCACTCTTGGTTATGACACTCTTGGGGGATATGCTTCGGTAGATTCACGAGCTTAGTACAAACCATTATTAAGGGACAAAAAAATCCCATAAGAATATAAGTTAAGAAATAGATCGAGGGTAACCTAGATATAAAACTAAGGAATCACAAGTTAGGATATACTTCTTCTTTATAAGATCATACTTTTATGTTCAAAGTTTCTTTTTATGCTCAATAGATAAGTATTCAAGACCTCTAATTATACGTTCTTTTTCTTAGTTAATGGCGTGAAATAGAAGAACACATTCCAACAACCAATGTGATGTTCAATGTGATGATTTACCTAATGATATTCCTGATGTGATGGAAGTGGTAGCTCAAAACTTCATGGCAGTACTTGCTCAGCTGGCTCGAGTTATGAATAATAACTTGAATCAGGTGGAACGTCCTCTTCCTCCAAGGAAAGAGCAAGTTTCCAAGAATCATTCATGCGACAAAGGCCTCCCATTTTTAGCGGGTCTTCTGATCCCCTCTTGGAAGAACAATGGATTAACTCCGTTGAAAAGATTTTCTCCATCCTCTAGTGCTCGGAAGAAGAGAAAGTTGTACTAGAGGTCTATCGTTTTGATGGGGAAGCTGATCAGTGGTGGACACTGATCAAGAATACAAAGTCCCAAGAGGAATTTGATTCCATAGATTAGGAGGAATTCAATATAATCTTTTTAAACAAATATTTTCCTCGAACCCTCCATCTCAAGATATAAAGAGAGTTCCTTGGACTCAATCAGAAGTAAGATGAGTCCATCGAGGCGTATGAATCAAAATTTACAAGGCTTGGAAGGTACGCCTCTGGCTTTGTTATGAACACCGAAAGCAAGGTGGGTCTCTTCTTTAGCAGACTAAAGCTGAGTATACGAAAAGTGTTGGTGATTCGAGACTTTGATAGCTATGAAGAGATTTTACGTTGTGACCTTAAGGTTGAAATGGAGATTGGAGACTCTCAGTGGTCTCATGGGCCTAGTGACAAGAAGCAGAAAATGGAGAACAACATGGGTGGTTCATCAAAAAAATCCCATGATGGAAAGAAGCCTCACTTTCCCTTTTGCAAAAATTGTGGGAAGAAGCATCTTGGTGACTGTCTCAAGGGAACAAAAAATTGCTTCAAATGCTGATAGTTTGGTCATCTGGCCAAGAACTTCCAAAGGGATATGAAAAATCCTGCTAATGTTGAAGAAGAAAGGAAGGTTCAGATCAACACTCAGCCTGCAGTGCAGTGTTATAACTCCAAGGAGCTTGGGCATTATGCGAACAATTTCCCTAAGCTGAGGGTTGTCAGAGGCAATCAACAACAACCTCCAAGGAAACAAGGAAGGGCTTATGCTATCACTACTGCTGATGTGGAGCCGGAAAACAATGTGGTGAGAGGTACTCTTTTTATACATTCAAGAATAGAAAACATACTATTTGATTCTGGTTCTATGCATTCTTTCATATCTTGCAAGTTTAGTAGAACTATTCAAACACCACCTCAAAATTTGGAGGAAAAGTTATCTGTGAGAATAGAGAATGGGGAAATTATTGCATACATGGTTTATAACTCCACCCCAGTTAATGTTTGTGGATTGAACCTCCCAGCAAATCTTGTCACACTTATTTTAGTGGAGTTTGACGCTATCTTGGGCACGGATTGGCTATCTTTGTACAAGGAAAACATCAATTTTTGGGAAAGGGAGATCAATTTCCACATCCAAAATCATCCTCTAATTCTTTAAAAGTGTAAGGAGGAAGATAATTATCCTTTAGAATCTTCTTCTCATGTTTGGATATTGCTTCCTTGTGAGAAATAATATCTATCTCAAAATATTGGGACAAAGGATAGAATCATTCTTAAAGGCATGCCTGCCATGAGGGATTACACTGATGTATTCCACGAAGAGTTGCTTGGTCTTCCTCCTGACCGAGAGGTTGATTTATCAATTGAACTTATCCTTGGATCTCTGCGAACCTCAAAGAAAACTTACAGAATGGCCATCATAGAGCTATAAGAGCTGAAGAAGTAGTTACAATAGAATATGGAGAAGGGTTTTATACGCCCGAGTGCTTCACCGTGGGGTGCTCCAGTCCACTTCGTCAAGAATAAGGATGGATCAATGTGCCACTGCATTGATTATATTGAGCTCAATGAAATCACTATAAAGAACAAGTATCCCCTTCCACAGATAGATGACTTGTTTGACCAGCTTCGTGGGGCTAGTTATTTCTCTTAGGTGGACCTTCGGTTGGGATATCACTAACTAATGGTGAGGATGGAAGATATTCCCAAGACTGACTATCGAACGAGTTATGTACACTATGAGTTCATAGTGATGCCCTTCTAACTCACTAATTATCCAACAATTTTCAAGGATTTAATGAATAGAGTCTTTAGAAATCACCTCAACAAATTTCTGGTGGTCTTTATTGATGATATTCTAATATACTCCAAGAGAAAGGAGGAACATGAGGAGCATTTGGAAACTGTGTTAAAGACTTTGCGAAGAGAGAATTTGTATGCAAAGTATAGTAAATGTGAGTTCTGGATGGAAGAAGTATCATTCTTGGGGAATGTTATCACTAGTAAAGGGATATCTGTGGACCCTTCCAAGATGAAGGTAATTGAAGAGTGGACGAGGCCATCTCCTGTAATGTAGATCCATAGATTTTTAGCTCTAGGTGGGTATTATTAACAATTTGTGAAGAAATTTTCTCGGTTTTCAAACCCAATTACCAAGATGACATGGAAGGGAGTAAAGTTTGTCTGGACAAAGGAATGTGAAGATTGTTTCAAGGAGTTGAAAAAGAGGCTTATCAATGTGCCGATACTCACACTCCCTTCGAGTGGAAAACTTTTTTTGGGGTATAGTGATGATTATAATAAAGGCTTAGGATCTGTGCTAATGAAAAATGACAAAGTGAGAGCCTATGCCTCAAGGTAGCTGAAAATCCATGCGCAAAACTATCCCACGCATGATCTGGAGCTGGCGGCTGTGATCTTTGCGTTGAAAATCTAGTGGCATTATCTCTATGGGAAAAATGTGAGATATATACTGAAAAAAAGAGTATCAAATATATATTCACATAGAAAGAGATTAATATGCACTAGAAAATATGGATAGAGCTCATCAAGGATTATGACTTCTTAATCTACTACCATCTCGGTAAGGCAAACAAGGTGGAAGATGATCTAAGTAAAAAGGATCCTGCATCTTTATCAATGATGAGAATTAAAAATGACCCAATATTCTTAGATTTGAAAAGGATGAACATGGGAATCATTAAGGGAGAAACATCATCAATCCTTTCTCAAATGATTTCTCAACCATCCCTCTTGGAGAAAATAATGGATGCTCAAAGAAAGGATGTGGAAATTCAGAAAAGGGTGGAAGCTGTTAAAAATGGGAAATCCTCTAATTTCAAAATTGATGAGGAAGGAGTTGTAAGATTTGGGACACGATTATGTGTACCATCTGATCCAGAGATAAAGAAGGAGTTACTGAATGATTCACAAAGCTGGACCTTCTCTACCCATCTTGGGAGTACCAAAATGTACCGTGATCTCTGAGAACACTTCTGGCGGGATAACATGAAGAAAGAGATTGCAGAATATATATCAAGGTGCTTGGTATGTCAAAAATTTAAAGTTGAGTGACAAAAGCCCAAAGGTATGATACAACCATTTCCTATACCCATGTGGAAATGGGAAAAATGTTACTATGGACTTTGTCACGGGTCTCCTGAAGACGTCGAAGGGAAATAATGTGATATGGGTTGTGGTTGACTGACTCACCAATACATCCTATTTCATCGCTATTCGGGAAGATCTCTCGCTTTAACACATTGAAAAGATATATGTGAAGGAATTGGTGAGACTATATGGTGTTCCACTCTCAATTGTCTCTGACCGTGATCTAAGGATTACATCTAAATTCTAGAGGAGTCTTCAACATGCTTTGAGTACTGAATTAAATTTCAGCACGGCCTATCACCCCCAAATTGATGGCCAATATGAAATGACTATTCAGATGCATGAAGATATGATAAGAGCCTACTCTCTTTAATTCAAAGGTAGTTGGGATCATCATCTCCCATTGGTTGAGTTCTCATACAACAATAGCATCCACTCGATTATTCAGATGGCCCCATATGAAGCTCTATATGGAAAACGATGTAGAACTCCAACCTGTTGGGATGAAGTTGGAGAAAGAAAGCTACTTGGACCCTATATCATTCAAGAGATGACAGAGAAGGTTCAAGTCATCCAAAAACAAATCAAGCTTCTCAAAGTCGGAAAAAGAGCTATGCCAACAACCGTAGAAGGGACTTGGAGTTTTAAGTTGTAGATAAAGTCTTCCTTCAAATATCTCCATGGAAGAGAGTCATGAGATTCGGGAAGAAAGGGAAGCTAAGACCAAGGTATATTAACCCCTTTTAGATCCTTGACTGAATAGGATCCGTGGACTATAAGCTTGCACTTCCACCGAATATGGCTCAAGTTCATGATATTTTTCACGTATCACTCTTGAGGAAGTACATACCTGATCCCTCACATGTACTAAACTCAGAGGCGGTGCAGCTGGAAGATGATCTCTCATATGAGGAGCAGCTAGTAAAGATTATGTATCGGAGAGATAAGGTTCTATGCAACAAGACAACCCATCTTGTCCAAGTGTTGTGGAAGAACCATAAGTTTGAGGAATCATATTGGGAACCAGAAGAGGCAATGAAGGAGAAACACCCTCACCTATTTGTGTAAAGTGAAATTTTGGGGGTGAAATTTCTTAAGGGGGGAGGAATGTAACGACCCAAAGTTTTTCAATGGAAATTGGATTATTATATTTATGTCCTAAAATCACATGAAAAAACAACATAGTGAACTAATAAGTGATAAGTGACCTTTAAAAATAATTTTGTCACTTTTGTGTTTGGAATTTCAAAAATCCGGCATACACGGTTGTAATTAGTATGTTATTTGGAGTCTGATAAGGAAAACATAATTTTTGGTGAATAGTAACCTACCCTAATGAATAGTAACATACCCTCATGAATAGTGATATAGCCTAATGAATAGTAACCTCACCTATGGTGGTATAAAAATAATATTCAAGTTGGAAGTACAATATACCTATATTTTAGAATAAGTTAATGAATGTTTTAAAACTAGTTTTGATAATAAATTATTATTTTAATTAAATATTAAAATAATCATATTTATAAAATTATTTTTGGAAAATGGACTTCATTTTCTGATTCTAAACATCGAAAAATGTTTAGGGTGAATTTTTGGGATTTTTCTGAAATACTTGAATTTTTTATGAATAGTAGAATCTGATAATTCACAATAAATGCTAAATAATGGATTAATTGAGTCATCAATTATGTTATGGTGATGTAAGCCCATTTTTTTGGGATCAAATGATAAAATAACTATTATTGGTCATAGAATACTTATTATTCCTTGTCTTGGGAAGAAATAATAAATTAATGATTATAATATTATGAAATCCCTCCTCTCCTCCACTATTAAACCCCCCCTTCACTCCCTCTTCTCTCCACTCCTCTCAAGCCTTGTGCCTTGCCATTATTCTTCCTAAATATCTCCTCAAGGTCCTCCCCCACATCCAAAATCTCTCAGCCTCCTCAAAATACCAAAACCTCTCCCCTTAAGAGGTTCTCAAAGGAGGAAGTCTCAAGAGGTAAATTCCTCTTCCCAATTTCTTCTTTTATTTTAAGTTATTTTCTTTTTTATTTCTTTCCTCACCTCCCTTCACCATAATAGAATGATAAATCCAGTAACATACATGTACTGTAATTTCTTTATTCTAGTGGTATATTTTCTCTCCTTTCCCCCAACCTTTTATTTGAAAGAAATGAAAGTACCGTTTGAGATGTGCTAATTTAGCACATTGAAGGACAACGATTTATCAATTTCTATTATTATATTTAATTATTATCATGAAACCATCTATGTTATGGTTGAACTAGATTATTATATATGAAATATATCCTATTTTTGGTTCTGTAATCCTTTGGTACAAATGGAATTAATTTATAAAGCAAAACACATTCTTTGTAATCAAATCCACTAATTAACAAAAATGGTTATCACTAAGGTTATATATATAATAATTCGACTTCACTATAAGTAACCTAATTAAATTTAAAACCATTTAATATCCTGGATGTGAACTAAAGAATATAAATTCAATTCTGTACAACCACTTTCATCTTTCATATAATCCAATCTTGAATATAAGTGAACTGATCTTTTAAAGCCAAGTAATCAAACGAGCTCAAACAATGAAATTGAACCTTATAACTAATCAAAAAGGCTTTGAATTAACTAAAAAGGGTTATAATAAATAAATTAAATATATAATAGGTTATGTAATTATGAATTAATAATCCTAATTTTTTTATTCAGGTCATTAATAACAAGTGGAGAACACCACTAGATTTAAGGTAAGGGATCCTCCCCTTTTCACTCTTAATCAAGATTGTTCTCTATGTTATTCCTTTTTTGTGTAATACCAAGTGATGGGGTATGTTTATACACCTTACCCATAATGCCCTAATGTTTTATAAGTTATGATAAACCCTTTATCTCTCTCATAAATCCCGATTAGTTACACCCGATACCATGCCGATAAACCATAATGGATTCTACCTGAACTTCCTTTATTCGTTCGGGTTGCTCTATCTTTCTTTTTACCAAAATGTAGTTGTATTTTATTTTTATGTATAACTTCAGAATTCTGTTTATATTCTCCAAACTCATGTTCCAAAATCCATCTCTCATTCTCTTTCGCGGATATACATGCTTTCAAGTGAATCTCTCCTCGATACTTCCCAATAATCACACTCATTTTAAAGGAACTTCTCGAACTTTTACCCAATTTCAAGTGCACTCTATCTTCTGTTATAAGACACCATTGTCTTTTTAAATTCATTATTTTTATTCTGAAAACCTTAATGGTTCAATTCTGGTTTTATATAAAATAATTTATTCTTTACTATTTTAAAATCTCTATAGTGTTTTCCTTAAAATCACACAAGAATGTTTTAATAATAATGTCTCTCAAATACATTTCTTTTGTGATGTAACTTATATTTGTTACCACCTACCATGTTATGTTCCTATAATACCTTATGAACGTCCATATATGTTCTAATAGTTTTCTTTCATGGACACTTTCATGATACGCCCATTGGTTATGATTTTTGTCATGATTGTGGTACCCAATTCTTTCCATGGGTACCCTTATATTTATGTATAGTTGATTATGTATGATTGTATATGTGGTAAGAATATTTATGTGGAAAGAATATTCATGAAAATGTTGATATGGGTGCACTCGGATAGTGCTCCAATGCATTGGTTAAGGATAAGTCTCATGAGATGCGATGTGAAATGGGATTGGCAGTTAGCCTTGACCCATACTGAAATGGGAAACGGGATTGGCAGTTAGCCATAAACCGTATGAAAGAAATGTTTTATGATTCTTCCACATTTATATGGTTCCATGTTTATATGATCCCATGCTTATATTAAATGATTTTATAAGTTTCATGCTTTTGATATCATTATGTCATGCCTCCTAACTCATGTGCTTGAGATGCATCCTTATGTTCATTCCCGTATTGGGCTTTTTAGCTCATCCCTTTGTTCATGTGTTCCCCAGGGTAACCTATGAAGATTTAAGGGCTCAAAGGAAGTTATAAACTCTTTATGGAGATTAAATAAAGAATATTTTAGCCCCATGTTTTATGTTATATGTACCTAGTATTCTAAGACACTAGACTTATCGATCATTGGCTTGTACTCTGATGATTAATTATGCTTAAAATTATGAAATGTTTTATTTAAAAGGCTCAGGTCATTATATTCACTATTCCCCAGGAGTGTATATGAGGTGATTCCTGACACTATTGGAATCTTTACCTATACCCACGGTTCCAAACCATGGGTATAGCCCAAAAAACCATGGATATAGGCTATACCCATGGTTCTATGAACCTTGGGTGCTTAAGCCATTGATATATACCTATACCCATGGTTTGAACAAATCGTGGGTATATTCCACCTATACCCACGATTCTTAAACTGTTGGTGTAGACAATTTCAATAGAATGACCAATACCCATGGTTTGGTGAAACCGAGTGTAGAGGTCCTTTACTAAAAAATTACACCTTTGGGAATTGATCCCAACACCTTCCGCCTTGACTTCAATGACTTTAATAATATCCTATAACACATTTTTTGTTCTTATATTAAAAAATTTATTTATATATATATAAATTTATTTATATTAAAGTATTTATTATCATTTTTATTATTATGAAAAAATAATGTCCCAACATATACCCATGGTTTGACTAAACTATGTGTATAGGTTCTTTATTAAAAAAATCCATCACTGGGAGTTGATCCCACCACCTTCCACTTATTATTCAATGACTTTACCACTATCTCACAACACATTTTTTGTTCTTATATTCAAATATATATATATATATATACACATGTATATATATAAAGATTTATTTATATTAAATTATTTATTATTATTGTTATTGTTATGGAAAGATAATGGGCTAACCTATACCCACAGTTTGGTCAAACCATGGGTATAGGTGACCTATACCAACGGTTCACCCAAACTATTGGTATGGGTTCCTAGACACATTACCTATACCCATGGTTTGGTAAAACCATCGGTATAGGTTTTTCCATGTCCTTCTCATGAAACTTTTATCCTATGAAACCTATTTCCATGGTTTACAAAAACCATGGGTATAGGTCCTTCTGACAAAATTTTGTTTTCCTATGGATACAGGGGTGACCAATACCGATGTTTTTGGAAACAATCATGGGTATAGCCTTGTTTTATAGTAGTGTGTTGAGGGTTATCATTCCCATGAGTGCATATGAGGCGATTCTTGGTGTTTTAGATTATTACTTGAATGTATATAAGATGAATTTATATGGGAAAGCTCTTCCCACACATTTATATGGGGTGATTTTGGGTGGGGATACTCTTCCCCCTGAGTGTATATGAGGTGATTCTGTATGGGGCCACTCTTCCCTCTTAATGTATACAAGGTTGTTTTAAGTGGTGACTATCCTACCACTTGAGTGTATATGGGATGATTCTAGGTGGGGTTTCTTCCCCTAAGTGTATATTAGATGATTATAGGTAGGGCCTCTGTTCCCCTAAGTGTATGTGAGATAATTTAAAATGTGGATTCTATTCCACCCAATTGTTATATGAGGGGATTATAAGTGGGTTATAATTCCCTTAGGTGATGATAGATATGAGATATCATGCTTTGAGACAATTAACATCGGCCAAAGAAGGTATGGTTAGCTATTATGATCATACCACATTTTACATACACTGCATTACTGGTTATATTAGGAATATCATTGGTGGTGTATTACTAATCTTTACTCACACCCAACTTAGAAAGCTTTAACTAATCATTACCTGATCATAACTCATGATCAAAGGTATAGGTAGGGTAGGATACCTTTGTTGGATGGGTTATCTATATATATTAGAGGTAGTTAAATGATGAGATTGGGTTGAGACTCAATACCAAGTGGTGGTTGTTTTTTAGTTTTCTATATTTTAGTTTAGATTGTATATTATCCAGCCAGGAGATATCTTGGTGGTTTCTACCTGACTCATGTGAAATTAAGATAGATCATTTGTTATATCATGGGTATTTTATTCATTTATGGTGGTTTGGATGAATTGTTATTTATTCCTATAGATATTATGATGACCAATTATATAATATTTATACTATTTTTATCTACTCCAATACGAGGGTATAGACTCCCCATGGTTTCACCTTAGAACCTCATTGATAGTCGGTAGCTTCTGGTATATAGGGTGTATTTCTTGATTTCATGTAGAAAACCAATCTTGTTACAGTAGAGTAAACTGGGATGAGATGTCATAGAAGTGACATGAGGACTAACAAATCCATATTTTTATTCAAAGGGTCTTCTATTTAAAATGGTGTGAAATATACATCTGTAGAAAATATGAATAGTATTAAATTATAACAAACACATTAGATAAATTATCATAAAAACAAACTATGAAAATATAACTCATTTATACAATCATAAACAAAGATCCTGACAATTCTTTCTTATGAATTTAATATACATTATCAAGACCAATCTTTTCATTAATGACCTATTTATATATTTGTTCTTTATTTTATATGTAATTTGTATTTTTATTTTAGAATTATGTATTTATATGAACATATAATGTTAATAAATGAGAAAATTAAATTAGTGGGATAAAGGTAATATCATAAAGTCCTTTAGATTTATTAGTTGATCCTTTTGATCATCTTGACTTAACCTTCCATTTCCCTATTGATTTCTAATTATGTAATATCATACCTAAGTTCTATTTTTTTATTAATTGTAAATGGGTTTTCATATAAAATAACTTGGGAAGTACATACCTCATTATCATAATTTATCTATATAATATTAACCAACCATATTATAAAAGTTACTATAGAAAGTTTGATCATTTGAACATCATGATCACTAAAGGGGATATGTAGATTTGTACTTGACTCATGAGCCACATGAATCCCTATTCCCATATAATCTTTTATAAGTTATTTAATTTATAAAATATCTCCTTAGATATCTTAAATTTTATATTTCAAAAAAACTATATGATTGGGTGTTGATAGATATAAATCACAATCAATTTCACTCTATAGGTTTTTAGTGAAAAAATATATAGTTGTTTGATTTATATATAGAAAACAAATTCTATGAAAAAATCAATTAATTCAGGTTAGGAAAGACATTAAGGGAAATAGATAGCCTCAAAAATAGGGGGTGTGGATCTTTATGTTTTGGTTATTTATTTGTTTACTATTCTCATTGATCCCTCTATAGAAACTTGTTTAGTACATCATCTAACCAATTAATTTTTTAGAGCATCTATTAGTGTCTACATATTTTAAATTTATGTTTTTTATCTGCACATGAATTTCAATTTTGAAAGTATTTTTAGGGTTAAACTCAAAAACACGAACATCTAATATGGTCATATTTTTTTTGAAACTTAAAAACCATTGGAATTTGTCATTCATCAGTTATAGTGGATCACAATTATTGTGTCCAAACTGAATAAAAAATATAAGAAAATAAGCATTACTTGTTATATGATATTGTTTTATAGTAGAAAATTTTTCTATTATATAATAATTACAAATGATTCCCATAATTTATATGTGTTTTCATATACTTATTTGTCACTTTTTATTTACACGAGTCTCCTTCCATAGAACATGACGTTGTACAGAAGTGGCATGAGATTCTGATTCATCAATCTGCAAATAGACAAAGGAACATAATTATGTTGTTATTTCATATCACAAAAAAGTTCTAATCTATATTTAGAATACATATAATTTTTTTTAATTAAAGCATACCCCATACTTTATTTATAGTAAGGGTATGGTGGTTTTAATTCAGGTTGTTTATTTTCGACACTCCTTTAATATTTCATAAATTAAAAATTCCAAATAAAAGAGATTAATACATGTAATTTCAAATAAAGTAATTCCAATTACACTTTACCATAAATTATTCCCCCTCCATATGGCCAACTAAAGCATCCTTATTTACTTAGTGCATTATGTGTGCATATATAACTGATGGGTGGAGTTTTATATTCCAAGAATCCATAATAGGATGTTTTATTAGAAGTGAATGAAACGCTCTATGATCATTTTCAGTGACCAAGTGTATGAGTTTAATCTAAAAATAATCTAATTTAAATGTACTATGAATGTGATAATAAAGAGTAAATCAGCTTTCACTATTTTATTTTTCTATAAAATAGTGAAATTATATCATAATATCACCCTACAGTCTTCCTAAATTGTTTATTTTAATGTTTGAAAGAAATTATTCCACATATCTATATCAATCAAAAAATGTATTTATGTATTGACCTAAATGTAACTAATGAAATTGTTCTTTTTTGGGACAATAGGTTGACCACATGCATTTACTACTAGAAATTTGGTCTTTAAGTTATAGCCATAGTCAGGGATGCCTGTGGGTGATATCAACATGGTTATATCCCTCAGGCTATAGCCATGGGAGAACTAGATATCGCTACGGGCAATGTCTATGGCCATAAGTTCCTTCTACATGGGCCCATATTTACATGAGTTACATGAATATGGTAATATGGTCCAAAAAATAAGGCCCTAGTTGGTTTTGAACTCGCATCTATTATCAGTAGACTAAGTCACAATACCACTTCACTAACACGTATGTTATACATATATTTAAATCATATATATATATATATATACCTATGTGTGTATGTGAAAAAATTTATACAAGATATTAATTATTATTGTGAAATTAATAATAATACTAATTTCCTACTACAAAACCCTATAGCAATAGGATAACTTTCATATGGTTATAGATCCTCCTATATCCATAGTCTCAAAAGACCATGGATATAAATCCCCTAAAGTCTATCCTATTTCCATGACCAGGAATGACCATTGAAATAGGTTCCCTATAGCCATGTTTGGGTACCAACTGTAAATATTTTCACACGATAACCTATATCCACATTCGGGTATTTATCGTGGGTATAGTCCCTTTGGGTTCCAACCTATAGACATAGATTGAAAATTCCGATGTCTATAGGTCCTCTACATCCACGAGTAGGAATAGCTGTGACATTGAAATATAACCCAAATTTCTCAATTTTTTTTCCTTTTCTTTTGAATAAATAAATTTTTATAAAACTTTTGTGCTACGCTTCTAATGTCTTTTTTCAATTATATCATGTTTTACCTCTTGATCACCTTTATAAAATTTTCAATTTGAACATCACCAACATATTATTCCTTAGGATTGGTAGCATCAAATAGTATAGAAGTAATTATTTTTAAAATTAGTTAAACATATAATTTAGATTATGTAAATATAGTAGCGAACACATAATATTATAAGGAAACACAATGTATATATATTTACATATATAAAAATAATCAAAGATATTTGACCTATTCATTGAACTATTTTTTATTTAATGGTTTAAGGGGATTAAAACCTCTACAAAGTATCCAAATCCCATAATTTTAGAGCCCTCTGATATATTAGACACCATTTACATTAGGACCACTATGAAATTATTGTGACATACCAATGAAAAGTTCATCTTCAATGGAATTTTCATATGACTCGGTAATGGTTTTGTTATACTATAGAACAATTGACAAATTTTTGTTTATAGGATTTTGGGAATAAAATAATTGTAGTACCTATGATTCCATTATGAATGGTTTGTTTTTTCACCCTTCCTCACCAAAATTCACTTTCATGAATTCCAATTCATCAATTTTTACTATACTCCTATTATCAACCCATTTTCATTGAAATATTGTCACTTATAATGTTTTATAATCTAAAAACCTAATTTTTTAATGATTCTAAAGTATGAAATATTAACATAATTTTTTTCCTTATTAAAAGTTAAATTATTTTCTTTTTCCCCCATAAGTAATTCAACTATTTTCATCATACCACATTCATCTTTTTCCTTTATATAAAATGTATAATTGTTAGTTGTACAACCATTGAAAGATTATACATTTACACTTTACCCTATGGATATAAATTTAAGTCACTCTGAATCTAAATTTGAATTTATACGTAATACCTTAAAAGTATAGTCTTGAAACCATACATTAAACTACTTATTATTTTTATTTGATATCCATATTTCATCCCAAAAATGATTAAAATACCTTGGAATTACTTAGTGAGTTTCAATACATGGTTCAATCTCTACACTATTATATAAAACATAAAGGTGAGCATACTCATTCTCTATAATGGTAATTTTGAAAATATCATTCTGAAAATTCATTCATATATAAGGATCCTACTGTAATGAGATTTTTGGAGACCACTGCTACCCACATCAGACAAGTAGCCAATATAAAATTCAATGGAATCCTAAAAAATTTATCACTATATAATGAACCTTTTTTTTAATTTTATTTTTGATACAACCTTTCAACATTTTTATATATTGTTTAATGTGGTATATCTATCTATAATGTATTGGACTACATAGTTAAATTTATATAACCAAGTGAACCATCATGTGAACCATTATATTGAAGAATGACGGTGAGAATAACATCTATAATTCACATAATATGACAAAAATCTATTTTTCTAAAGTTGGAAACATTTCTATTTCTATAACTTTACTATATATAGATTTTAAAAAGAATCAAACAATAGTTAAATTTTATTTGAAAAATTTAGTTAAAAGGTAATGTAAATCCCAAAAACATTAAATCTTGAATAAAAAATGAAATTCATTTGATTTTATTCCATTTAACTTAAAATAATTCATTGAAAAGATATTCTTGTTATTGAAGGAATGCCCTTGTGGAACCATTACACCATTGAGGATGTTTCAAAACTGAAATATCTCTTATTTAGTAGGAATTAAATCCATTGTACAAATAAAAGTCCATATTTCACCATTTACTGGTGAAAACTCATCCCTTATCATCATATCAATCATTTACAACCTTTTATTAATTATATATTTTGTTTTACCAAATTAATTTCGTAACATTCCAATGAAACTATCATAAAATATTTTTTCCATTTGAATAACAATAAGAAAATTTCTCTCATACATAAAATTATAATATATTATTTCAAAAAATTTATATATTTTTGCATCCTGTTTTCATAGGGATTTTTTAAAAGAGGTTAGAGAAAATAGTGACAATATCCTTTACTTTCTCAAACTATTCATCACTTGTTAATAGATAAGGTATTGTACATTCTTTTGAATTATCATTGACTGATGTTGTCCATGATTGATATTTATGTCACCGGGGTAATGATTTATGATTTCCTAGAAACACTATCATTAATGAATATTTCAATCTAACTGAGTGTGTACCTTCTTCACAAATGGGACACTATAATATTCCTTTAATTCTATATCCTAAAAAAGTTTCATAAATAGGAAATTCATTTATCATCCTGAATAACATGGATCTTAACATGAACTCTTTATTTCTATGAGAATCATAAAATGTAACACCTAAATACCACATAAATTTTAAAACTTCGATAAATGGATCCAACTAAACATCGATATCATCACCATAGTGTTTTGGTCATGATATAAGTTGATAAATAATAATGTACTAGTTCTTATTTCATAACCACAGTGGAAAGATATAATTTTAAAACCTAACCAGATATGTACTATGAGTTATATATTATATAACAAAAGGTTTTATTCCATTTATAGATAGTGCAAGATGGATATTTCTTGGCACATTTCATATTTTAGGATACTCATGATCAATTTTCTTCCACTGAAGAGAGTTTGTTGGGTGATGATGTTTCCCAACTGAAATTATTGTATTTGCATGTTTTGACACTCTATTTTTTCACTTGGATAAAAAGGTGTTAATGTAAAACAACTTAAAGAGAATAAAATAAGAAAAGAGAAGAATTCCAATGGTCAAACCCCTTCACCAAAGCCACCACCTACTAATACCCCAAAACAACGTCGACACGCAGGGTAATTGGAAATCCAGTGTCATTGTGTAGACCTAGATAGCCAGGTCACCTTGCATTACTGTTCAAGACACCTACACAATGGCCTACATAATATACCCACTTGAGACAACACTTTCACCTAATTTCCCATATTATCTTATAAATAGGACCCTGGGGCTCCTCATTTGACATGATGGAAGGTCCATATGAACCCCTGATGCTCTGCTCTCCCTTGTACCTCACCCAGACCCTCAAAAATCTTCCAGGTAGCCCTCCAAAACCTAAGATAAGATGGAATTAAGGGAGGTAATTGATTCAAAGTCCTCCTAGGGTCTAAAATACATAACACATGTGTGATAAAATATTTCCCCCATGGTTTATGAACATTAGAGCAAGGACCCCTTCCCTAACCAGGGATCTATGTGAGATACTTCCAAGAATACCTGAGGAAACCACTAAAGACTTGAGAAAAGCCTCTCCCAAGTGTTTTTACCCAGGTGCTACATAACCCAAAAAACATTCATATCATGCAAGAATAACTCCATGAATCACTTTCAGTCTACATAGGCCTACCCTGTGTGAGATCCACTTAGATCTATTAGAAAATAGCACAATCAACATCTTAGGCCCTCTTCCAAATCCACAAATAGTAGGACCCCTCTTCCTTTTTCTCCCTTGTCTGAGAGGGACCAAATTAAAACCTCCAATAAAGCCTCAAGACTTGAAAAACAATGGTAGGTGGCACACAAGAATGTTTACCATTTGAGGAATGCATTCCATTAGTCAGAGGTATCCTTCAATTGTCCAACCTAACATGTAGGGTCCTTGGGGTATATGTGAGTATGAATTCCTTCAGTCATGAGGACCATGAACCTAAAGTCAGTGCAAGGGATTACCCAATCTTGAACACAAGGTCTAGTGATATTTCCTTCCCTCAATATTTCTATGACTTGGACCCTCTAGTTCTAGGATACATGGAATGAGATCCTCCTCTCTTCCCCCTGAAACCAATTTTAGCACATCCCTCTGAGAGTAAGCCCCTAATCATTCTTCCAGGACCTATCATACTTCATTCCTTCCTGCTCCACACCCACAAGTTATGGATGGATAGATCATTGAATGAAACTATTCTGGTTATGATAAGAATAGGGGATATGGTCACATCAAATCCCTTTCTCTCTCCCTTTGTCCCTAGGGTACAACGACAGGAGGGAATGGGCACTTGAGCCTGCTGACTTTCCCTTTGGGTCTTGTCCCTATCCACCAGTAGATAAATCATGTTGTGTGTTTTCTCTAGATCTACCACTACCTCTTATTTCTCACACTGATCATGCCTCACATGGTCTTAGAGGTTAGTGGTGATCATAACATCCACGCGATCCCAGAAAAGCGGGCCTCCAATTCAGAATAATCCCTAATCACAACAAAGAATTGGGCATTATTCCAATTGTAAGACCCAACCAAACAAGGTATTCCTCTTTAGAAATAATCCCAAACTTCATCCAATAAAAGGGACATACTCCCATGAAAGACAAACCTCTAAAGGGAATCCATAGGTTTGGGTCCTCATAACCTAACTACATGGGATTTTATTCCCATCCAAATGGGATATATATAAATCCTCCCTGAGGTTCAAACCCAATACCCCAAATTATCCTTAATTATCTATAGGTAAAATTCATAGTAGAATCTTATCTGACCCGAGAGCGCATATCCCTTCTAGGTTCCATGGGATACTTCAACATAAGTCCCACACCAAACTATGACTACGAACCATTCACCTAGATATCCTTGCTGTATGATGTTAAAACAAATAGTTTGGTCCTTATCACATGACCTTAAAAGGTATGATGTGCCCTGTTAAGTAGAAACGAACTACATGGGTTCTAATTCCTTTCATGAGGATATGTAGAAATCCAATATCATGGGTCCAATCCTAACCTCAAAACAATTCCTTTCTCCCTAGATGATGATTCAATCTAGATCACCCCAATGTGTGGCTCAAAACCATCATCATAATAAGATGAAAAAATAATATCAAATAAGTATATAAGAGGGTACCATTAATGGAGGACCTCAAATACATATATATATCTTCATTGATGAAGAACATCAGATATATATAGATTATTATAATTTTTATGCATGCTATAATTGATTGTTAATTCAAGGGTGAGACACATCATACTCAGGATTTAATGAAGGATTCAAAAACATATCTTAAATCTATAAGAGAGTCTCAGAGTAGTAAATAATTACCCTCAATAAGGTGTGTTGAGTCTGACCACCAATCCTATCAACCAACGTGAGTTATTAAGTATCATTGGAAAAAATTTCTAATGAGTTTGTACCTTTAGAAAGGAGGTCCATGAGTCATAATGGATATGAGAACCGTTGGGTGTTTAGATCTCCAAAAAAAACCATTGGAGACCATTCAAAAGTAGTGAACTCGACATGAATGATTATAAAAAACTCAAACCACTATAATCAATCATCATCCTTCTACTAAATTTTTATCAGAAACAAAAATGGCGAACCTGATGTGAATCATTAATCAAGATGATGGTGTCACCCATATGTATGTCCCCTTTTTATATCAAAATGAAAAATGAAAAAATAAGGCAATCGATCCTTCATGTGTTCATTTAATGAGATACTTATTTGATGGAGTTTTGTTATTTTTTTCACCTATATTATAGTAACTTCCAACAAGATTTGACTTCAATCTAAATGGGGTCATACCAACTCTCATAAATGTTTCGCTTGACTACCATTCATGTTTGGTACTCATCCAAGAAGATATTCCATTGTCTACCCAACATCCTCAATGCTAGTTCTTGAATGAACTAGTCTAGGAGTATCATTAGAATGGTACTATATCAACCTCAGAGGCCAAATGACATGCCCTCCATCTTGAAAAGCCACACCGATCATCCAATCTGCAATGACCAGTGGTCCAAAATCAGATGGAACCTATCACCATCTTCAATCGTTTAGGGATATTATCCTTGGAATGCAACAAATAGTCCCTCTATTATCTTAGGTAGGTGGATCAAGAGGTCACAAAAAAACTCATCTAGAAGACATATGGGTTCTTCTAGGGGCTTCTTCCAATAGTATATGCTACTAATTCTATGTGGTAGTGAACTCTGAACATGATGAGGATGATATCCTCAGCAGTCCAACCCAGTTCGTCAAAAGATGAGCACACAAGATGACCTGATGAGTGGAAACCATATAATATGGAATAATGCTACATCTATATCACCTATGGAGAATTCATCTAATAAAATGTGGTAGAAACCTACAAGAGGGTACTTACACCTGCCCGCACTAATTCAGCATTCTATCATACTTGTCAGGAAGCATATAAGGAAGCCTATTATTCGAATATGGTGACAATATATGAGAAAGCACATACACCTACTCACATAAATAAGTGCTACCATTAGCCTCAACTAGAAGTTTTCAAATAATTCCTCTAGTCAAATTCAGTGGTAGACCACGAGCAGACAAAAACACATGCTTGCACTTATCAAGCCTTCCAGTGGACTCATCTGGTAGTAACTGAAAAATTTAGTTGGAAAGTCCCAATAATGAATAGGGGGAAGACCCAAATCTCTACTCCCACACTCGAGTACTATTAGTATCCAATAGAAGGAAATAGAGGATAGGATCAGGAACATACCCCTACTCCAAACATAGATTGGGAATATATCCCTGATCTAGTCACTGAAGTCACCAAGAATATCCTGAAAATGGTGAAAGGGAAGACCCAAATACATTTAAACATTCTAAATACCTTCCATGAAATCATAATTACAACAACGGTAGAGAACGATGGAAAAAACCTATATTTATCCCCACAAATGTTGTGGATCATCAGCATGTCACCCCAAGGTAGATACATACCTCTGATCTCATCCTAGAGGGTTGTGGGAAAAAATCCACCGTGATATATGAACAAATAGATTAGGAACATACACATTTTACAATAAGAGGTAATCAACCTATTCCAATTGCCACTCTAAGGTATGAAAAAACCTTTCGAAATTATCAGAATCTTATTAGAAAATTCTAAAATCAACATGAGAGCTAGTCAAGAAATCTCCCCTTCCTAAAAACCACTTTACCCAGCAAGTTTCCGTAGTTTCTCAAAATAATACATCCAAAAATAATCCTCAACAAAGAAAATTTGAAAATGAAGAGATGATCTATAATCATGATCTACTAAATACTGGAGTTATTGAATCCATCACATGTTTATATATGGTAGCTTAGGATCCTAATTCCCCATTACCAAATTATGGGACTAGTAGTAGTAATTCTAGAGGTCCTGTCCAGACACTTCACAATAAATTCTCGCTTCATGTATATAATCTGATTGATCTCGAGATCCCATCTCCTGATCAGAGTCACAATAACCCTCTACATGTCTAGAAGATCAAAGAGAAAGATGGTCTTCCCCTTACTGTAATACACCATGATATTCCTCCCTATGATGGAATTCATTGTGAAAGTTCTCACCATAGTAGTATTTCATTTCATCAAAGGGTATTCCCCTTGGGGATTTAATGATGAGAAATACCTATGAGAAAATAAGTTTGGTCATTCCTCCTGTCTAATAATTTATAAGTGAAATCCTTTCTCAGTTGAAAGATATCCTAAAGAGATGCTCATTCTCTGAGCCACCCTTGGATTGACTGCCTTCCACTATGATAGAGTAATCCCATACCAATATTTCCTTTTATGATAATGCAATAGAGAAGAATTATCTTTGGTCGAACTAAGTGGAGGAACCTCTGAAAAAAGACAAATAATATATTCTAAACATGAGGAAATAGCTGGCTAAAGATGACATGCCAATCATGTTCTTGCCTTATCTTCCCCTCAATACATCATTCTAGAGGTGTTGTTAGAAGATTGTGTGAAAAAAATATACCTCAATATATGGAACACTCTTCATCACTTGGGATAACAATTATTACCCTATGATGAGTATCAAAGTCACTTCATGGTAATATAAGGGATGCAATAAAAAATTGACTTAGTGTCTCTCCTAGACACCTGAAATCCAAAGTCTAGGAAATAAAAAGGAGACCTTCAACTTTCATGCCTCAACACATTAATTTTTTTTTCTAGATGATCAAATATACCCCATATGGTGTTCATATGAGAGTATGAGGTGAACATATAGCATTGAATTTCACTATGCTCCCAAATCAAAAAATCTTGATAAAGGTGCTATCATACAATGTCATAGATTTATGCCAACTTCAAAAAACAGACTCTATTAAAAAACAACTATATGCTCAAAATAAACAAGCCCCAATCTACTCTCACCAATTCCAAACAAGAATAGAGTATGTTATTGATTTGTTTTCCAGTAGGTGTCTAAAAATATCAAGAAAGACTTCTACTTAAGGGTAGTTAGTTTTTATATAGCACAAATGTCAAAAATAGCATAACAATCTTCAAAAGCGAGTGATTCAGGTGCATACCAAATGATGTACCCATCCCATCTTCAAAAAGACTCTAGAAAATTAGAAGGGAAACAATAATAGTAGTAGCCATGAAAATTCAAGAGAAACCCCAACCCATTGAGTTGGGGAATTTTTTAACACAACCATTGAGGATAGTAAACCATGCATGAAGAGTTGTGAAAGTGGAATGAAAACAAACCCATAACATAGGGTTGGGGTTTTTTAACCTCAAAACCCCCACCTTATAAAAAATCAGTATTCTCCTGATTAGGGGGAACACTGCATAATGAATCCTCCTAATTTGTCACATCCTTTGATTCAATATCCTCAATAGGAATGCGCATGACTAAACTTTCTAGAGATTCCTTTCAGATTACTGACTGCCAAATTTCTCCCAGAGAATCAATGAAGGAGAGGAAAAGGCCTTGTGTAGGGAGTATAAAAAAGGTAGTTCCACAAAGGCACTGATGAAATTCCTTCAATGCATTATTCATTAGTGAATTTCATTAAAGCTACCTCTAAAGACCCTGTAAAAACATGATACAAATATAGAGGAGTTGGAGGAGAGAGTTTTAGTTCAAAATATGGTATACACTAAAATGATTAAAGGAGGTATGCATACCTAGAATCAGAGACCCAAC
The DNA here is from genome assembly GCA_963277665.1 of Viscum album. Taxonomy (NCBI): domain Eukaryota; kingdom Viridiplantae; phylum Streptophyta; class Magnoliopsida; order Santalales; family Viscaceae; genus Viscum; species Viscum album. The sequence continues at coordinate 661,105,164 of OY728131.1, read as the reverse complement.
TAGAATCTGATTGTTCCCTCAATCACTCTACAATTACCTTCTTAGAGAGAACCCAATAAAAAAAGGGCAAGGGTAAGTTTGAACCTCACATAATCCCATAAAATGTTGGAACCCTCACACTTGAGGAAATATTTAATAAAAAATATAAAGAGATGAGAGAATTATTAAGACTCAATGTAGAACTAATATTTGGAGTCCTTACTGTTGGAGATGTTCTGTTTGCAGATCCTTAAATCACACTTGAAACGGACTTACCTCAAAAAAGAGGGTTTGAGAAGAGAACGAAGTAAATCTAGAAAATATGATCAATGTTGGGTACCAAAAACCAATATATTTGGACCCCAAGGAAGAAGATTATAAGTTCGCTCCATTGGATATACAACCAGAATAAGTCCAGACATATCTTTATAGGCCTTTTGTTATAGGCTATCCATGGAAGATACCAGTAGTTCCACTAAAAATTTACCTACCACCTATTGTCCCTATTCAAGCTCCTCCTCAGGAAAACATTCCTCAAGGGCTCATGAATACTATTGAGTCACTAAAAATTTGATTGGAAACCGTAGAATAATGAAATATAATTGTACAACTAGAGAATAATCCATACCCTAAATGAGTTGACTCAACTCTTCCCACACTAATCTTCAAGAATCTTATATTTCTAATTTTCAATGGATTTGGGGTCCCAGATCAACACTTGACGTATTTTGTGTCCTATTTTTCCCATTATGGAAAAACTATAAAAAAAATGAGGCATTGAAAATCAGGCGCTTCATGAAATCACTTTAGGGAACAACCTTCATGTGGTACACTGGATTGCAGGAACGATCAATTACAGGGTGGGAAGATCTCTATCGGATTTTTCTCTTCCAATTCAGCATGAAATTATAGAAGAAAACAACTCTTAATTTCTCAAACTAAAAAAATGGTAGAATGAAAGCGTCTCAAATTTCATTTCTTGGTGGAAAGGGTTGAAAAAAATTTTAAACCTATATCTTCCTCAAGAAGACTTGTTTCCCATCTATATAGTGAATCTTCATGAAAAGTTATGCACACCACTTATTTCTATGAAATACATAGGAGGGTTTTGGGACCTTTCCATAATTTTACAAAGAGTGGAATAATACATTGTAAAGGCCAAGGATAAGTCTTGAGTAATTCCTTCATCTCCAAGAAAGAGAAAAGGGCAATCATAGGTTGCCTATATTACACTTAAGTAGGCTCCTTAACTTGCTCCCCCTCTAAAGCCCGCACCATATCATGTGGTCCTATCTCCCAATAATCAACAAAAACCCTCCCTGTTAGGATGATCAAAGTTAGTAGAGGTGAAAATAGTTTGAGAATATGAAGAAAAAAGTTTATTCTTTCTGAAATGAACCAGTCCCCTACTACTTTATATCAACATTGGATAACAACTGATAAAGTTTCTGAAGCCTATGAATCCCAACATGGATGATGATAGAGATCTCCGGAAATAGTTCCCATTCTATCAAGCATTTAGGAACAACATCCAAGAATGTTTCATTCTCAAATACATCCTATAGAAGATGGTGGTCTCTAGGAAAGTGAATCCAGAAAAGCAACCTACGCAAGTTCCATGTGTTTCTGACACTGATCCGGAGGATAGGAATGAATGTAAGGAAGTTAATCAAAAGGGTATACAAAATTTTATTAAATAGATGGTCATAAAAATGATCAATAAGACTCATGTTATCCTCAGAGCATAGTTCCAACAACTGAAAATTCCTTATACCTCTTTCACTATAACACAACTAACTCCATTAGCATCTCAGTCCTCTAAAATCAAGTCTTCCAAAAAATGTCATGAATGGAAGATAAAGAAGAAAACATAGAAATATGAGCTTGTAATATGGACAAAGTTGGATTTGAATTTAGTGGGATTCATGCCTACAGTCCCAGAAGCATGAGAACCACCCCACCAAATGGTACAATAAGAGTTGACCCTCCAGACGGAATCACCATCAAACGAGGAGTTGATCTTCAGTTCCATTAAAGTTATACAATTAACAGATCACTTATCAGATGATGTGTGTGATTATGAAACTGATTTACCTATTATTGATTAGAGAATTGGGGGAATATTCCATCAAAGTTGAGGATAAATGGGAATACATGGGCGTGCCAAGAGTCACTACTCTAACAACATCCCTGATCGAGCTACCTATATAGCTGAAAATCATGGGAGATATCTCTAGTGTACTCAATGAGAGAAAGGAAGTTCCACCACATATTCCAGGGTCTTCCCTGACATAATCATCTTGAAATATTATCTTGAAAACATTTCATCATCAAATCCACCTAGGTTTTCAAATAAACCTAGTATACATAATCCACCGAGAGCAGAATCACATTTAGCTCTTTCTTTAAGGGTTGTTCCATCTAAATAAAGTTCTTAAATTCTTAAAGAACATTAAAAAGAACATCCCCATACTATAAAGTGAAAATATTTAGATTGGAAGTATGATATTTTGAAGAAATTATCCCCGGTACCAGCTAAGTTTTCAATTTTGGATATCTTGAGCCTATAAAAAACTTATAGGAATCACTCATAGAGGCCTTGTCAAGCACTCAAGAATTTGAAGTTGAGGTTTATATTTCCAAATTATACCATGTAGAGAATGATCCTATGGAATTCCACATGATTATCTCCTTCATAGACTAGGATGTAGATGCCTTTATATAGGGACATGTTAGACTGTTGTATATATCTAGCATGATAAATGTCATTGATATCTGATGAGCCTTTATTAATAATTGCTTAGGAGTAAAGTTCATTATGATTCAAACACTTCATCTATTGGGTTTTAATGAATCTCACTTTCCCCTATCAACTTTAAATATAAAGGGTTGTGAAAATAATGAGACAAACCCTCTTGGTGAAATAAATCTCACGAATCAATTCTAGGATCTCATGTCTAACTCAGAATTCATGGTTGTTCGGTAAGATACGACCTTTAACATTTTTTTGGAAAGACCTTGGCTACATCATCAAGAATCCATACCCTCTTCACTCCACAAGTACGTCAAATATTGCATCAATTGTCAAATTGGTACATTTTATGGTGAAAAATGCCCATTTAATTAATATTAATCATATTATATTGATGCAATATTTCAACATAGGGAAGGGAAATGGTCCTTGACTGATAATGTCACTCAAATAAATGCCTTAAATGGTCTAGAGATGATTCCGTCTAGTTCTTTAAAGTATCCCAGTAAAATATATGTGCTACCCATCAACCAAATCGAAGAGGTGATCTCAAATTAATGCACACATATAGTGAATTCCATAATGTAATTCATAACAATTGAAACCAAGAATTATTGAAGATGTTTTCAACTCTCCAAGTAGAAATGAAGGGCTAGATGAAAATGAATTCATTCCATCCCCTAAGCTTCAAAAAATCATTTTTCTGTAATCTAAGATAGAATAAGTTTTCATGAAAATGGAATAAAATGAAGATTCTTGTTCTCAGTCCCTCATCTCCCCCTTAGAGCTCCAAAAAAGTCCCACACCATCAATCGAGATGGAAGTAGTTGGTTCATCTTCTGAGAATCCAAATGTAGACTCCTCCTATAACTATGAGAAACTAGATTCATCACCTGATTCCCAAGTAGATGTAGAAGAGGTAGATCATGAGGAAGAGGAAGAGAAGGAAGACCTCAGGGATACTCCTACATCATTTGAGGAAGGTTTATCCATCACTATTGACGAGGTTAAGGAAATAAATTTCGGCAAAGAAAAAGATCCATGACCCACTTTGATCAGTGAAACCATGAATTCTATAGAACTAGTGGAATACACCTTCTTATTAAAGAAACATAGGGACATGTTCACTTATAATTACACAACGATTTCAAGGCTTGATCTCGAGGTGTACACCCACCACATAGGCTTTCTATAAGACCACAAAGGATACAAACATGCAGCCAGAAGGACACACCAAAGTAATGCCTCCAAAATTGTGGCAGAAGTGGAAAAAATCATCAAGGTAGACTTTATATGGGAAGTTCAGTGTCCAAAATGGATAGCCAATATCATCCTAATAAAGTAGAAAAATAGGAAAATCAGGGTCTACATCGAATTTAAATATCTCAACCATAAATTTAGAAAATATGACTTCTCAGTTCCAATCATGGAACAACTGATTGATGTGATATATAGTTATCAATAAATATTCTTCCTGGATGGATATTTAGGGTACAAACAAATTTGTACGGACCTAGAAGATGAATAATCCACTGCCTTCAGGTCCCCTCATGGATTATTATACTATCGGATAATTCCATTTGGCTTGAATAATGCCAGTGCCACATACCAACATTCCATGCATCATATCTTCAAACCCTTCCTGGGGAAGTTTGTCAAATTATATACAGAAGATATAGTGGTTAAGTCCCAAAAATGTTATGGCCACTTGGATGATCTTGAGATCCTCTCCCACAAACTATAACAACATGTCCTAAAAATGAACCCCTTAAAGTGTGCTTTTGGGGTAACCTCTGGAAAGTTTCTTGGCTTCATCATACACCATCACAATATCAAAGTTGACCCTAAAAAGATGAAGGATGTCCATAGCATGTCACCTCCTTGAAATATTAAATATATGAGAGGACTTCAAGGAAACTTGAACTACATCTTGTTCTTTATATCCAACATCACAAGAAAGTGTTTGACCTTCTCCAAATTTATGAATAAAAGGGCCACATTTCCATGGACTGATGACTGTTAGGAATCATTCAATTGTCCCAATAAATATCTCTTGATACCACCAGTATTAATGCCATCCATTGTGGGAAATATACTCATTCTATATGTGATAGACCTGGAGCGATCACTAGGTGATTTACTCCCACAAAATAAATATGATGATAATGAAAACAACCTCTATAATATTAGTTGAACCATGATCAACAATGAGATTCATTATTTATATATCGAGAAGAGCTGCCATGCATTAATCTTATTGGTTCAGAAACCAAGACACTACTTGCAACACCATAAGGACCATTTGGTATCTCATAATAACCCACTAAAATATATCCTTATCCATACTAAGTTGACAGGATGTTTGGTAGGATGGGTGGTTATCCTAAAATAGTTTTATATAAATTTTGTGTCTCAAAAAGTGATTATAGGACATTATTTGGAATATTTTCTTGTAGACACCTGTCTATGAAAATAATATATTGGAATAGTAAATTTCATGATGAAGAGATAATTTATTTTTAGTATGACCCCCAAATGTGGGAAATGGATTTTGATGGAGCATTTATGAGCCCAACAGGGAAGAGAATGAAAGAACCCAAGCTCAAAAAAGATTGGTTAGGGATCGTCCTCATCTCTCCTATGAAGGTAGTCTTACCTTAATTCTTCCTGTTATTAGAATTCTATAGAAATAATGAGGCAGAATATCATGCCCTTATTTTATTTCTTAGAGATGGTTCTCCAAATATTAATGATCCCCTAGAGGTGAAAGAATATTCAGAGTTGGTTATCAAAAAAATCAATGGGGATTATGCCATCAGAAAAGAAGTTTTAATCCCCCCTACCTGATTATGTAGGAGGATTAATAGTAGAGTTCCCCTTAGATCCAATATTGACTCACATAACACTAAAATAGAATGACCAGGAATATATACTAGAAAATGCCCCTATGGATTTAGCAGATCCAAACTAGGAGGAAATAGTCATCAACATTTCACATCATCAAATGGACTCAACTTTGGTTCAAGTCATAACTAAAGAGATTAATAAAGTCTTTCATATCCTTGAAACTTATGGTCCTACCACCAGGTGGATGATTCCAATCAAGGACTACATTTAGAATATAGTACTCTTTTCAAAAAGAGTTGGTAAAGATAAAATCTAATGGTGAGAAACCAACTTCACTCATTATGATAGACCAAATCACCAGATTATACTCTATAAATGAGGTTTCTATAAAGTCATTCTCAGATGTATTAATGAAGAATAGACTGCTACTATTATGAAATAAGTACACTTGGGAGACTTTGATTCCCACTAGTTAGTATATAGGCTTTCCAACCAAATCCAAAGGCATGGATATTCGGGCCTTTGATGATAGAAGATTGCACTGAATTTACCAAGAAGTGTCATTCCTTCCAAGTGCATTCCAAATACATCCATCAATCCTTAGAGTTTCTACGTAAAAACAAATAATCATGTCCATTTTCTATATGGGGAAGGAATTTTGTGGGGATATACCCTCTAGCTACGTCCAAGCAATTCAAATACATCCCAACTTCTACTGACTTCTTCTACAAATGGGATGAGGCAATACTCCTCAAAGAAGTTGGGGACAAAAGCACCTTCAGCTTCATGAAATCCAAAATCATTACCAAATTTAGTTTCTCTCATACAATAATTATGGAAAAAGGTACCAATTTCTATAATGATGAGGAGGAAAAGATGTATTAAGAGTATAACATCAAATCCAACAACTTTTCCTACTATCATACAGTGGATAATAAACAAATATTGGCCTTTAACAATACCGTGTTGAATCAACTCCAAAATATTTGGGATAAGGATAATAATTATTATCCTAATAAACTCTTTCATGACTTGTTGGATTACCAGAATACAACCCATACCACCGCATGGGATACCCCATATTCACTGGTATATGGTACAAAAGTAGTCTTACCCATTGATGTCCAATTTCCATCACTCCATATTGCCATCTTTGATTGGAAATACATAGATGAGAAATCACAAAAACATATGGATGAATTGGTGAGACTCAATGAGAAAATATTTCACACTCTACATCACTTGGAGGTTCATCAAAATTGGATAGTGTGAGATATTAAAAATAAGGTCTGCCTCTGTTTGTTCATATATGAAGAATTGGTACTAGACCTTATGACTCCAATGATACTTGGAAAGAAGCCTCCAAAACTTGATCCAAAAAGTAAGGGACCTCACTCCATGCATAAGGTTCACTCTAACAGAGATTATTCCTTGATCTCAATGAATAGAGAGTTTATTATGACCCAAACCAATGCAAGGTTCCTAAATAAATATTTTTTTGTAATCAAATGATGCTCGTCTCATCTGCAAGATGTTAAACTGCATAGTTGGTCTTTGTTGTATGAACTTAAAAATCATGAAATACCATCCTAACTATAAGACATTTAACTAAGAAACACCATATATAGCCCAAGCTATAAGACTTTAAACTGCATAGCATATCATCTTCACCATATAATGTTAAACTACATGGTTCACATCCTTGTTTCATGACGTAAAAATCTGTAAAATTTCAATTCATGTTTGAGTAGATCACAATATTCTATACTGGTACCCCTCCATACCTTTATCTAATAACTATGTATGGTTTGATTATCATTATAATGAGATATGTAGTGACACTAAAACCTCCCATATCGGGTCCTTCCATGATAAAAAATACACCTTTCCCTATGTTGCAATTAGACCTACACATGGAATCTTTCAAGAAATACATGTGGATTGATTCTCATTATAGTAAGATACATAGTGATTCATATGAATTATGTCCTGGTCCCATCCAACATTATATAAAATATCAAAGACCCCCATTTTCACCATGTCAAAACTTTATTGATGTGGGTACAATTTTCAAGAACTAAATGTGGGTTGATTCTTGCTCCAACAAGATATGTAGTGATTCCTGGGTTATATCTCCTAATCCAGATGAAATATTCCTTTCCACATTGGATGACCCACATCCCAACCAAAAGATGTTAAAATATATGACTAGCATCCTTATTTCATGATGATAAGCTACATGATCTATCTGAGAACTACACGTGGCTTGATTCTCATGTCAATACATGGTGACATCTGTATTTCCAAACCCAGGTCTAGCTGTAATAAGAAAAAAAAATACCTCACTCCCCATGTATGAGTTAGAACTTCATTAGGAACCTTTTGAGAACAACACGTGGTTTGATTATTACCATCACATGATACATAGTAACAAACATATTTCCATCAATGGGCCTATATACAATATTTCGCCTCTTTAACATTGGTTCATCTTTGTCCTCACCACATGATATTAAAATAAATGGGATTTCAAAACTATTTAAGGCTTGATTCTCATTCAAATGAGATATGTAGTGAAGCATGAATATTAAATCTTGCTCCAACCACTACAAAATATATATGACCATATCATTACATTTTATTTCCTTTGTGTGGTCGAAGAAACATTTAACACTCCTTGTTTATCCCACCGAGCATAGATCATGTGGGATTGGGGGTTTTGGTAAAGAAATTCCCTGTATAAGTAAGGCACATCAACTTATATTTGGGTAATCATGGTCTTGGATGAAAGACCATAAAAGGCACACCAGATGTCTTTAACACTTGAATTTAAACTACATGGATTCCACAAGAACTACATGTTTCTTGATTCTCATTCCAATGACATATATAGTGATGTACAGATTTTCAATCTTGGGCCCATCCACAAAAAATACAGGAAATTACCCCAATCTCATATGGATGTTTTAGATCTACATAATACGATTTGATATAGTGTCTCACCCCATGTGTGAGCTTGTATTAAAAAAAACCCTTTTTATCCATACATTAAATCAATCAGTATGGGGAATATTTTCTAAAACTATGTGTGGATTAATTATTTCTCCAACAAGATACATAGTGATGCTAATTTCCTATACCCCATTCCAACTAAAATATTACTTTGTTTATGTTTATTTACCTTCGTCCTTACTACATGATGTTAAACTGCATGGCTAACATCCTTACTGCATGACATTAAAACTAAATAGCTAACATCCTTACTTCATGCTGTTAAATTTCATGGCTAATGTGCTTTACACATGACTTTAAACTGCATGGTACCTTAAGAACTATGTGTGGCTTGATTACTATTCCAGTGAGATATGTAGTGAAAACTAGGCCTCATGTTCTAGTCACATACATGGTGTAAAGAAAAATGAGCATCTTCTACATACAAATATCTATGTAGGAGATCTTAATTTGGGTTCCCTCATTCTGGGGTCCACCAAGGAAATAGAGATTTCCCCCTCCTTTATGAAAGGGACTCCACACTTAATGGAAAATATTGGTCCAAACACTTACTTTGTGTAGGGATATATCCTATATAAACATAATAATCCTAATATTAGACACTTTTAGATCTCTATAATCTTTCTCAATCTATTAGAAATAGAATGTTTGATACCTAAGGACCCATTTTCATGAAGATGTTATAACATTCCACAGTTATATTTTCATAATTAAGCCATACAGAGGTCCTGTTATCCATAGGATGCTACGATTTGACTATGCAACAATATGTCCTAGTTTCCTCTGTATAAATTCATCCAGAAAAGGGATTTTAAACCAGTGGTAACTTTACCCTTAAGAGAAGCCCCTTCTATCTCCACAATCATTGAAAAAATTATGTTGTAAAATTCCTTTTAAAATTTGGTCTACAATCAGCCCCTACATTCTTGTCCTATATAATTTATCATAATCTAGGAACCCCCAAGTTCTTGGTTTAAAATTTCCTCCCCCATGTCTAAAGTATGCCTAAATGACCTTGGTCCTATAGGCCACATATTACCTATCATTTCCTTAATACTATGGTCCTAGTCGTATGAACTAAAACTACATGCTCCATTTTTCCTGAGTTTTGGTTAGAACATTTTATGAAACCTTTTACACCATTCTTGAGTAATTTTTACTATGAATGATACTCCAATGTTCAATTAATTTCCTTCCATAAACCAAAATCTATGTCTAGAGAAATATGGTTATCCATAAACTTACATAGGACATCGAAAATAGAATGCCAAAATTTCTTGAGAACTCCTTTTTCTGAACATGTTGTAACATGTCTCAGCTGGATTTTCATAAGTCACCCATAAATATTCAGGGTCTGTCAGCCAAAGGATTCCAATATTTGACTATATTGTAACATGCCCTAGTCAGCTTTGAATAAAGTCACCCACAGAATAGGTTTTTTTACTAGTATTAAATTCTTCCTTAGGAGAGTCCACCTCTATCTCTATAAGACCTTTCCTTCATACCACTATACGAATAAAAATATCTCAAGATTACAAATTTCAATATTTTACCTTCATACATGAATGTGATAGAAAATTTCCAGATAGATTTCAATTAAAATGGAGAATTATTAACATTCCAGTCAAAGTGAAAGACCTTAAATTATAACCCCCAATGTCCTCTATGTATGAAATTAAAATATAATTAAAAACATCCTAATCACAAGACAATAATTTATAAAAAAATGTTCTCACCATAAGTCATTAAACTGTGCGGTCAATTTCTAGGTCCCAAAACATTAAATTGCATGATGATTCAACACTTTTCAGAAAGGGGCCTTCACCCCTAACATCAGTCATTTTAAAAAATTTACCCTTCTTAACACAAGCTAAATTAATTTATGGGAGGTATACCATTCATATCCAATGAAAATTAAGATATTCCCTTTATTCTCAGATATATTCTCTTAGAAAACCACCCACCATGGTTTTGAGAAATCTGAATCTACATAAACTTTCTTTGTCCATTAGTAATAGAATGTCGGAATTCTTGAGAACTCATTTGACTTACTATGTTATAACACACCCTAGTTGGATTTTCATAAGTTTCCCAAAATGTTTTAGGTATTTCAAGCCAAAGGATTCCACCATTTGACTATATAGTAACACACCTCAGTCAGCTTTTCATAAAGTTGCTGTCAAAATGAGTTCATCATCCAATAGTAATTTCACCCCCAAATATACCTCCTATATTCTCCGATATCATGGTTTAGATTTAGAAATAAAAAAATCATGAATCAAAACCCCCCTTTGTTTATCTAAATAATGTCATAATATTCTCAACTTACAAGCCTTGTTTGAGTCATTTACTCAAAACTTATGTTCAATGTTTATTGACCTTAAACACCAGTTTCTTTAGTCTGATTTACAAGAATTTGAACAACCCAAAAAAAAGAGACACAATACTCACCAAGTTGAAAATACATAAAGGTAACTTTGGAAAAAAGTTTATTCTCATCTTGCTAGACCTATGCTCTTCATGGTTTACAAAATAATTGAGCACTTAAATTTAAAAGGCACAAAAAATTATTAAGCTAAAAAACATCAAAGGGTGGCCTAAGAAAAATAAAAGTCTAGACTACTATGTCTTCTTCAAATTGGGACTATAAAAAAATTAAGGCAAAGAAGAAAAATGACATAATGTTTTCATGGTTTTCCATGTGTCCCTTGAAATAGTTGAACTATGGTTGCTAGTCCCTATTGCTTACAAAACAAATTTAGTGCCTCCCCATCCCAATCACTGAGTTTATGACTCAATTATACAAATATTTCTTGATATGAATATCAAATTCAATGTTATGTTATGATTGCAGAAGGAAAATTGGGATAAAAAAATAGATGACTGGAAATATATTATTTTCTTTTATAAGGTTAATAAAATCGTATGAGCACACACAAGATGGAGTCTCTCCATCACACTTTAGAAAATACCATCAATAAAACTCTACATTTGTTGAACAACCTATGGAGCCCCATCTGTGTCATATGAAAGCTTTTCTGACTGAGAAGCCTATGTTTCCTTGGTCTAGTGAATTTCCTACAACATGGTTGTAATGAAATTTGACCCTTCAATTTGGATTTCTTCTAGTGAATGGTGAATTTTTATGAGCTCCCCCTGAGTGGAATCCACTTATTTATGAAGTAATGATATTTTAATAGTCTTTTTATTTATCCATTTCCTACATTTCTCCAATTTATTGGCATGTTTATCCTCCTCCCGAGATAATGCTTCTAGAAAATTATCAATTTTAATGAGTAGCTTTGCCTTTATGAGGTGCTATTATAGATTGTGTTCTCAATCACATTTGTGAATGATATTATTAATAGTGACATTAATCACAAGGTTATCGGATTCACCATATGCCAGCATACCAAATAGTAATTGAAGACGATAGAATCATGAAGGCATGTCTTCAAAAGTATTCTTATAGATTATCTTCCAAATGTCTCACCAGGAAGCATGACATGTGATACAAAGGGAATTTTGTGTCTCCAAACCAGACTTGGAGCCACTGTCAGAGGAAAAAATGTATTCCGAGATTAGTGAACTTAGTGAGGCACCTTTCCCTACTCCCTCTATAATATTAATGACTCCACTCTATGATATTGGTTGGATTGTCACATAAGATCCTCCTTCAAACTTAGTTGCATAATTTTACAACACTGGACAACTGATAAGACTCATTTTAGACTCAAAATGGGAAAAATGGAATAAATAAAGGATTATCAAAGTAGTTGTTGTCACTCACCCATTGATGGCTCAATGAATTGGGTTAATTCCTCCCGGACATTCTCAACCTTAGGGGTTTGAATCGAAATATCTTGACAAGGAGAATTATCCTAGGACTACCCAAGACTATACCTAGGAGGCTCATAAAGACTCCCCATTAAGCCCCACCCTTGAGTTGATTATCCCTCAGCAGTGGGAGCAGGATGGACTTTGGCACCTTGTTCGCACGTCACCATTGAAACATTTTTTGCAGATAAAGCTACACGATTCAACTAGTCATTATCAATACATCATGCATAAAAATTGGTTGTGCAATAATAAAGACTCACATCCATTCAATTCCTTATTAAAACCCTCAAACTCTTCTAAAGAGGTGGGAAGATTAATATGTTCTGGAACTTCATCAAATTTCATGTCATGATTTATCATGGAATTTATTAATGAACCAAGAACTATGATAGTCTCACCCATGGGGATGTGTGAATTATTAGCCTCGGGAACCAGTGAAAAACTCTCTTCCAATGACCTAAGACTCTAAACAGCTCCCTCATAGACAACTTCAAGGTCAACATATGTCTTAACAAGGTCCTATGATGTATGAGATGAACCGGGAATATTATAAAGAATAAACGTAAGTAGTCGACGTATTATGTCTTATAACGAACATTTGAAATTACCAAAATCCTCCTCCCTCTCAAATGGAGAATCAATAGTGACAAAAGAAGATAATTTATTCTCAACCCCGACACTTCTTATATTAAAGGAGCTAACTCATCAATGGGAATCCTCATCTGGTCTGGAGCATCCTCATCAATTCTTGGAGGCTTGTTTCCAAGCCCCTTTAGAGAGGATAGAGAAGAAAATTCTATAACCATAGATCTAATTAATCATTTTCTCTATATAAAATGTAGATAAATGATATTGTGGAGACATACCGTCACTGACAAGGAACTTATCCAAAGATCGCATTCTCCACCACACTTTATTTTTCGAATGATAGAGGCTAGAACCAATCTCCTAAAATATAGGTATCAAATGGGTTAGTATATATTCTATCTCCATCTCAGCCTCTTTTTTCTATGGGCCTAAAGATAGCTCTCTCAGTTCTAGAGATGATTCATCGGTTCTGAGTGGGGTTCTATTCGGGTCATATTTCATCGATGGAATCCCAACTGATTTTACTTTGGCCTGCTACAAATAAATATGACATTCCACTCAGTAATAAAACTTTTTTTGAAATAAAATAAAGGAAGAAAAAAGTATAAAACAAGAAAAGGTGAAATTAGATCCTTGGGATCGACATAATCGTTCCACTCCATAGAATATGACTGATCGACCCCTTTAGTGGCACTCTATCTCGGAATGTCCTCCACTCATCTCATGGTAGGAATCCAGTTTTCAATTGCATAAATAATTAACTATAGTTTCCAAATATAAATACCCACCTTAGTCAGATCATCCTCAAAGTGAAGATTGGGTTGGGATTGAGTATCTCCAATTTTTTGAATTCATATCCCAACACGAAGAAGTGGACACATGATTTTAGAATTAGGAGGTATGTTCCACCAATATTATATTGCCTCTAGTCATACATATTCCATGGTTGTACTAGACTATTCTGAAGACAATATGACAATATTCTGTTTCACAGGATCTCTAACTCTCTTTATCATGTTTAAATGATGAGAAAATGGAATCCAAGTCTCTTTTTTATGGGGATGGATGGACCACCTGAGATCAATCTTAGTTAGAGTATCCCTTTTAATCCTACCCCATGGATTATACCATGTATGAGATCATTTTTATGAGAGAAGGAACTCTTCATCTGTATCTTCTAGGGGAGACGAAGCACCTTATGGAGGGGGAAGAGCCCTTCTGCCTTGCTTCTTACACCCTACGACTATTACAACCCCAACTCAAAGGATTAATTTTGTTAACACTCCCTATATATATGACAAAATACAAGCATTAGCATATGAGGAAGTCAACCTAGTTGAAGTCCCCCCTGTTGGTAGGTTAATTATTATTTGAGTTGTCTTCATCATTGTAAGCATCCACAACTATTAGTATGCCATTGTGTTCCACTAAAATTGAATGTTCACTGGTGGAGATACCATTATTTTATATAGGAATTTGAACCTTCATGAAAATATTTATGGAGCATAGGCTTCACATATGACCCCGCCATCGATTCAGGTTTCTAAGACACCTTATTTGAAGGAAATCTTGTATGATATCCATTCACTACCTTTTCCATCATCAGTGAATTTCCCAGTAGGAGGATATCCATATGGAAATAATTTGAAATTATTGAATATGTTCGGCCTCTTCAAGGTCCCATTGGGCTTCAGGATCAATGGTTTAAATGAAATAAATATATTGAATAAATGGTTGAAATTGGATCCAAAGAACATAAACTCCACTTAACATTAAGTAGGTGCTAAATTGGGCAACGACCCACCCCAAAACACCCAAAATGGCCTTTTAATTATAAATGGGGCCTTCCACATGTGGATATGCAACAAGTATCAGTGAAAATTTTCCAAGATAGTGGTTTCCAACCCTATATGATTTCTCTATTCTACCATGGCCACAATGAAAATTTTCCGTGACCTCACACCACCGTTGGAGTCGTAGACATGCAGTATATAAAAACTTATCCAAATGGATAAGAAGCTTGTAATATGTGTCTTGGCTGGTACGTTATACTTGGGATTATACCCCCATTAGACGTACTTCACCATTTCTAATGTTGGAAAAAAACTATCAGGAACACCCCATTTTTCTATATTGGGACACCCCATAGGATGCTTTCAAGTGGGGTCATTCCTATGTGGCTCTATAAAAGTACTCATCCATGTTTAAATTTGGATACCCCCTCTTAGGTGGGGGTATTCCTTCTTAATGTCCCAATCTATCTTCAATAACTCATGATCCAAGACCGACGTCCTTTTTAGTGTCTTCCCACATCACTTTTTGTGGGATAAATTCATTATACATATCTCTAAGGATCATAGCTCCACATATCATATGGGAATCCCATAGACTGATTTTGACTTATCCGTGTATCAGATGGATGAAGTTTATTTGTGGGATCCATAAGCATAACAATTCAGGGATAAAGTCATAATTCTTGTATATGTAAGTTTGGGCCACCAACACATATTCGTAAATAACCTCCACTTCTAGACCGATCACAAAGTTAGAAAAGGTATGAAACGTCTAGTATGACCACATATATTTGGGTCTAACACTCCCTACAAAGAGGATGACCCAATCTTCTCTCAAACCCTTTGATTGGTCCATCTTGGAATAACAAAGACATATGAGTAACAGTGAATTTTCAATTTAGGTATGTGTAGTTTCAACTCTTGGGAACACTGGCTATGATGCATGATGCATGCCATGGATTGTAACACCCGAGACTTTTATGAGAAATATTTTGTTTTTATGATATATAAATCATCAAAGGAATCTTTCACTACACACAACACTATCTTGGCTTGCTTTACATGTAACCGCGGCCTTCCTCGATAGCTTGCGTCGTACGCAATAACCGAGTTTCACTAAACAATGGTATATTATAATATTATCCATTATGAATAGTATTAACTGAAATTTTAATTTTATAACATTTTACTTAATCTTATACATTTTCTAGAGTGATGTGTGAAAACAAAATCAGTTTTTTGGATAAAAGAAGTATTTTTAAAAAAATGCAGTTTTACCGCCTTTTGATGGTGCACCCACATTAAATATAGTTTTTTACAAGTTTATAAATTCAATTTGACAAAATAAAATACTTCTTTAGAATCAGGATATAAAAATTTACTTTGGATAAATTTTTCATATTATTCTGATAACTTTCATAGTTTAATGAATAGTAAAAACACACAATATTTTAATTAAAAACAACTTTTTTCATCGCAATACTTTATATGGTTAAATTATAATATTGAATGTTTTAAAAGTATAAATAGAATATATTTTTACCATTTAATATAATGTATGTCATTATCATTAATTTTACATTGAATTCATAGATAAAAACATTTCAATCTTTGGCAATGTTTTAACTTTTAAAACCCATTTGCTTAACAACGGGATTTATTTTAAATTAATTACTGCAACTTATGTGTTTTGAATTTTTAAAAATGGATTCAATATTTGGAATCAGTGGGTCCAAATTATGTCAATAGGTTACTTTTATTTTTTTGATATTATGAATAGTAACTACGGTAATTTTTTTGTTTACTACGGTTAAAAGTAAATAGGATAATTCAAGGTTAAAAGAATAATATAATAATTCACAATTACCTTGAAACTTGTCATAACCTTATTGTATGAGTATTGGCCGACCATGGGCATCCTTGGGTCGATTTTGGGACCCCATTGAGCCACTTGGTAGTGACAATTACAATTTGGATTAATTAATTTAATGTAAAGACAAAATTGACATTAACAAAAATCTTTTAGTAATTAATTTTTATAAGGGGTTATATAAATTATATTTTCAACTATAAATATTCATTAGAAATATAAAATGATTTACTACATAATGATATTTTTTTTATAATTTTTAGACACCAAATAAATTAAATTATTTATGACAAAATAATGATGAAGTATTTACCTCATTAATTAATAATTTAAATAAATAAGATTATAATGATTAAAATATTTTCCAACACATGTACCTTTCTGATTTGATGATTTTATTTCTACCATGAGTCATCTTATCTTCATCTTCAATGATTTTTGGACCTTTTGAAACTGAAGATAAGTTTATAATAAAATAATATTTCCAAACTTTCCAAAGGTGCCTCTCTCCTCCCTTATAAAAGGCACCTCCTCCATATCTTCGTCACACCAATTTGAGCCTTCAAGCTCGGCCAAACCATGCCCATTTCACTTCCCCACTTACTTAGAAACCTACTAGAGGTACTGGTCTTCTCAAAAGACCAACTCTAGTGCCTTAAGAGAATGTTTAAAAGAGGCACTTCAAGAAAGAGGTAATACATTCTACCGTTTTCTTCAAGTTCCATTCTTCTTCTACTCCCTCTTCTTTAGATGCTTCATTATGAGGTAATAAAATCAGTATCCCTCATATACTGATATGTTATTATTAGTATGAAACAACCCTATTTCACCTCTTATCCATCCTACGGAAAATGAGATCACTACACGTGCGTACGTACGGAATACCGTCTCCACGCCGTGGTGTAATCTGTTTTCCACCACCACCTTAATTGGATGGGTATAATGGTGAAAATAAATAACTATATATGATTATTTTAAATTTATATTGATTCTGAAATAGTATACATACACTTTAATACAATTCCATGATCATGGGAATGATATCATCGCTTGTGCGTACGTACGGCCTACCATCTCCACGATGTGATGCGACTCGTTCTATATGATCATCATTGAATAATGATTATATAAGTGAATTGAATGAATTAATATGATATATATTAAACTAATACCATTATTTAAATGATGTATCTATATCCTATAAATAGGAATAAGAATTTATTCGACAAAACACGCATAAGAACAAAAAAGTAATAAACACCCGAATAACAAGTAGTAATGAAATATTACTAATAAGAAGCTGAGAATATGACCATATATGATATCATAAAAATATGTATGATTCTGTAATAAGTCAATAACATTATTTAAATCATTATACAGGAGGTTCGGACACGTACAAAGCATATCGGACCTAAGGTAAAGGAAAATATCACAATCTCATTTTTATCCGAGATTGTTTATAATTTGGTATTTACTAGGGTGTATTTTATCATCCACATCCATGTTTCCTCAATATGTAATATTATTTCCATCCACCTACAATTTTTTAAATCCAATTTTACCCTTTGGTGAGTTTTTAGTAAAAGATATGAAAGGAATCTTTTGTCGTTTTTCGTACAAGGTACTTTTTGACTTTTCCAACAAAAGTACAAGAAGAATGTTTTTTAACTTATACGACATGAATGGATTTTTAAAACATTATTTCCAAGAATCTTGCTTTACAAGTTTTCAAGTTTATTTTTAATCAACTTCTTTTAGTTTAAAACTGTATGACATGTTAAGAAATGAAAAATGTTTTTGAAGTAGAAAGGATATTTTCCTCAAGAATGGAGTTCAAGTGTTTTATCAAAATTATTTTCTATCTATGATAATATAGGGTTCTGTTTCTATCCCTATTATTACATTGATTTGATTATGTTGTGCTGGAAATATTTTTATGAATTCCTTTATCTTATATGAATTGTTTTATGATGTCATGATGTTTAAGAATCCCATTTTTATTACATTGGTTATGATATGATGTATGGTTTATGATTTTGTGGCACACATAAGAATGATATCAATATAAGATGGGTGGGACCTATATCTCCCTCCAATTCATTGGGTAAAGATTTTATATCTCATGATATAGACATGGATGGAACGGCAGGTTAAACCAGTTCAGTGAAACAGGACTGAAATGAGGAGTGAACTCAGTTCAGAAATGGACTTTGTCCACTAAGATAGTCTTGGCTATGAGTCTTGACTAATAAGAAATGATTATCTATGAATATGTGTGTATTCCACAAAGTTTCATGTTTTAAGTTATGATTATTGGGATTACATTTCACTAGCATGATTTATCCCATGTTATGAAATAATGATCTCTTTTGCAGGGTAATATTTCCAAAATGTTATGTTCTTATAAATTTGATGTGATTGATATTTCTTTTGTTAACCCTTAATGAGAATTTGAGCTCACCCTTTTGTATGTTTTCTTTCCCCAGGTCAAGAAGAAGGTTATTAAGTAAGATATTCCAAAAAGGGACCATAGATATGATGAAATAAATGGGAGACAGTGTAGATGCTTTATGAACCAGTTGTTTATGTTTCCCAGTTTCTAAAGACACTATACCTATATGGTCCTTTCATGGTTTTGTTATATTTTCTAATAAGTATGCTTCAATTTTGAAGTATTAACCATGTATGTAAATTATGGGTCACTATAGTTGGTATCAGAGGAAATGTATAGTCAACCTTTGGAAACTAGGATGTGAAAGCCTTAGTAAGAAACCTAAGGATATTTCTAAGCATAGAACACAATCTTAGTGTTTTAGAAATTTCCATGAACAACCTATGATAAGACCTTAAGTGTAGAATTTTGTTCTTGATTATGTGGTTTTCTTTTTATAATTAGTGTTTCTCACACTATTCTTCTTGGTTTTAGTCAATGGATGGAACCCGAAGGAACCGTGTTAATGCATAATGCGATGGGAAATGCAATGATTGTCCCCCTGAGCAACCAAACGATATGGGATCTAGAATGAAAAATCTTGTAGCCATGCTCACACAACTTTCTCAAGCTATGAATCATGCAGGACTTCCAAATGAGCAAAGGAAGGAGCAAAATTCTGTTGAATCCTTCATGAGGCAGCGTCCACCTTCATTCAGCGGGTCTTCTGATCCATTAGTGGCTGAACAATGGATCAATACCACTGAAAAGATATTTTCAGTTCTTCAATGTTCTGAACATGATAAAGTCATCTTAGTAGTGTATCGTTTGGAAGGCGATGATGATCAATCGTGGAATCTTATTAAGAATATGAGGCAAAGGGATGAAATTGAGTCCATGGAATGGGATGAGTTCAAGAACTTATTTTTCAAAAGTATTTCCCTTGTATTCTTTGAACAAAGATAGAGAAGGAGTTTCTTGAACTGAAGCAAAAGGATAGTGAATCTATTGGTACCTACGAAGCAAATTTTACAAGACTTGCAAGGTACGCTTTTGGAATTATTATCCAACTTGAGAGTAAGATCGATCGATTCTTTAGTGGCTTAAAACCAATTCTTCGAAGGGCATTAGCTATAAGGGACTTCAATAGCTACGAGGAAGTTATTCTATGTGCTCTCATGGTTGACATGGAGATTAGTGTAACCCATCAGTCACATGGGTTTGATAAGAAGAGCAAAATGGAATTCAAATGAAAATCTAAAGACCACACTGAAAAGAAGATGAGTTTTCCCTTATTCTCAAAGTGTGGAAAGAAACATGGAGGAAATTGTCTTAAGGGGAAAAGAAAATGTTATAAGTGTGGAAAAGAAGGTTATCGGGAAATTGAATGTCGAAATAATGGGAAGAAGATGTCTAATGATGCAAACAAAGGAAGGGATACACAGAATGAAACTACTACACTTCAATGTTTCAAGTGCAAGGAGATGGGGCATTATGCCAATCAATTCCCAAATTCAAGGGTTGATGATGATGATCGACGTCAACAAACTCTTAAGGCCAAATACAAAGAAAAGTCACATGCAATTACTATCAGCAATGTGGAGTACGACAACGAAGTGGTGAGAGGTACACTTACCATCCACTCTAAAGTAGCAGATGTTTTATTTGATTCTAGATCCATCTACTCTTTTATTTCTGAATAATTTTCTAAGGGTATCGTCGTATTACCTCAACAATTAGATGTTGAGTTGGCTGTGACAACTCATAAATGGCACAACAGTCACATCAAAAGTTTACAATTCTTATTCGATTGATGTTTGTGGGAAAGTGCTTCCTGCAAATCTTGTGATCCTTCCTATAGTGGAATTTGATGTGATTCTTGGCATGGATTGGCTTTCTTTATATGGAGATTATACCAATTGCCAAAGAAGGGAAGTCACATTTCATATTCCAGATCAATCTATGATCATCTATCGATGCAAGGATGAACATAACCTTATAGTCGAAATTTCTTCTATATTATGGGTCTTGATTCCACTAAATGAAGGTTATTTATCTCAAATGGTTGGAGAGAAACTCATAATTAATAATATGCCCATTGTATGGGAATTTGAAGATGTCTTTCTGGAGGAATTGACAGGTCTTCCACCAAATTGTGAAGTTGAGTTTTCAATAGAACTCGTACCGGGTGCTTTGCCTATTTCAAAGACACCTTATAGAATGGCCCTAATTGAGTTGTAGGAACTGAAGAAGCAACTCCAAGAGAATCTTGATAAGGGATTCATACGCCCTGGTGCATCACCTTGGGGAGCACTAGTTCTGTTTGTTAAGAATAAAGATGGATCAATGAGACTCTGCATTGATTATCGAGGACTTAACAAGATCACTATCAAGAAAAAACATCCTCTCCCACGCATTGATGACCTATTTGACCAAATACACGGAGCTCAATACTTTTCCAAGATTGATCTTCGTTCAGGGTATCATCAATTAAGGGTCAAAAGGGAGGATATACCAAAGACAACTTTCCGTACAAGGTACGGACACTATGAATTTATAGTGATGCCATTTGGTCTTACTAATGCGCCTAACATCTTCATGGATCTGATGAATAGAGTCTTTAGAGACTATCTTGATCCGTTTGTTGTAGTCTTTATAGATGATATTCTTGTCTATTCAAAGAGCAAGGAAGAACATGAATATCACTTGAGAATTGTATTAAAGACCCTGAGAAAGGAGAAGATTTATACCAAATTTACCAAGTGTGAATTTTGGATTCAAAAAGTTGCATTTTTGGGTCACATAATCTCAAAAGAGGGGATATCTGTGGATCCGGAAAAAATAGAGGTTATCGAAAGATGGTTGAGACCAACAACAGTAACTGAGATCCGAAGTTTTCTTGGTTTTGCTGTATATTATCGACGTTTTGTGAAAGTTTTTTCACGATTATCTAATCCACTCACCAAGTTGACTCGGAAAGGAGTTATGTTTGTTTGGACAGAGGAATGTGAAGAGAATTTCAAGGAGTTGAAAAGAAGGTTATCCAGTGCACCTGTGCTCACATTGCCTTGTAGTGGAGAAAGGTTTGTGATCTACAGTGATGCATCCAAGAAGGGATTGAGGTGTGTCCTTATGAAAAATGATATGGTGATAGCATATGCCTCACGATAGTTGAAAATCCATGAGAAAAATTACCCAACTCATGATTTGGAGTTACCTGCGGTAATATTTGCATTGAATATTTGGAGGCATTATCTTTATGGAGAAAAGTGTGACATTTATACTGATCATAAAATTTTAAAGTGTATTTTCACACAAAACGAGCTGAATATGCGCCATAGAAGATGGTTGGAGCTGATTAAGGATTACGACTGCTCAATTCATTTCCACCCTGGGAAAGCAAACAAGGTGGCAGATGCATTAAGTCGACAAGACCATGCTATCTTATCCATGATAAGGACCACAAAAGATCCAATATTTATGGATTTACAAAGGATGGATCTTGGAATTATAATGAAAGGGGAAAATCGTATCTTTCTCAAATGAATGTTTAACCATCTATACATGTGAAGATTAAAGAGGTGCAGAAAGAATATGTCGAGTTACAAAAGAAGGTGAGAAATGTTCCTGAATTCAACCTTGATTGTGATGGGATAATAATGTTCAGGAATCGGTTTTGTGTTCCTCCCATCGCCGAATTAAAGAAGGAGCTTCTGGATGAGGCTCATAGTTATTTATTCTCTAGTCATCCTGGAAGCACGAAGATGTATAGGGACATGGAAGAGTACTTCTGGTGGGATGGAATGAAAAGAGATATTGCTGAATATGTCTCTTGATGCTTGGTTTGTCAGCAAGTTAAAGCCGAGAGACAGAAGTCTAAGAGGATGTTACAACCATTACCCATACCTGAATGGAAATGAGAAAGCATCACTATGGACTTTGTCACTAGACTTCCTAAAACATCCAAAGGCCATAATGATATCTGGGTCATATTTGATCATCTTACAATGTCTGCAAACTTCATTTATATTAGAGAGGATTTCTCTCTAGATCAACTTGCCAGGATATATGTAAAGGAAGTGGTAATATTGCATGGAGTACCAATTTCTATTATATCTGATCGGGATCCGAGGTTTACCACAAAGTTCTGGCGAAGTCTTCAACATACTCTAGATACAGAGTTGAGTTTCAGCACTGCTTATCATCCTCAGACAGACGGTCAGTCTGAGAGGACAATTCAAACTCTAGAAGATATGTTGAGAGCTTGCTCTATGGATTTCAAAGGTGGTTGGGATCAACATCTACCTTTGGTGGAATTTTCTTATAATAATATCTTTCACTCCAGTATTAAGATGGCTCCTTATGAAGCTCTCTATGAAAATAAATGCAGGACTCCAACTTGCTGGGATGAAGTTAGGGAAAGAAAGCTATTAGGACCTGATCTTGTTGATGAAATGGAAGAAAAGGTCAGATCTATTCAACAACACATAAGAGCAGCTCAGAGTCGACAAAAAAGTTATACCAAGAACCGAAGAAAAGACCTAGAGTTTGAAGTGGGTGATAAAGTGTTCTTAAGAATATCTCCTTGGAAAAGAGTAATGAGATTTGGAAAGAAGGGAAAGTTGAGCCCTAGATATATCGGTCCTTTTGAAATTCTAGATCGTGTTGGGAAGGTAGCTTACCGATTGGCACTTCCACCGAATCTGTCTCAAGTTCAGAATATGTTCCATGTATCTCTTTTGAGAAAGTACATACCTGATCCTTCACATGTACTCAGCTCAGAAGTTGTACCGCTGGAACAAGATCTTTCTTATGAAGAACAACCGATAGAGATTCTGGATCGTAGCGAAAAAGTCCAATGGAACAAGACCACTCACTTGGTGAAAGTTTTATGGAGGAACCACCAATTAGAAGAAGCTACATGGGAACTTGAGGATATGATGAGGGAGAGGTATCCTCATCTGTTTGTTACAAAGTGATGAATTTCGAGGGAGAAATTCATTTTAAGGGGGGTAGAATGTAACACCCGTGACTTTTATGAGAAATATTTTCTTTTTATGTTATATAAATCATCAAAGGAATATTTCACTACACACAACACTATCTTGGCTTGTTTTACACGCAACCGCGACCTTCCTCGATAGCTTGCGTCATACGCAATAACCGAGTTTCACTAAACAACGATATATTATAATATTAGCCGTTATGAATAGTATTAACTAAATTTTGAATTTTATAACATTTTAATTCATCTTATACATTTTCTAGAATGAGGTATGAAAACAAAATCATTTTTTTGGATAAAAGAAGTATTTTTCAAAAAATGCAGTTTTACCACCTTTTGATGGAGCACCCACATTAAATCTAGTTTTTGAAAAGTTTATAAGTTCAATTTGACAAAATAAAATTCTTCTTTAGAATCAGGATATAAAAATTTACTTTGGATAAATTTTTCATATTATTCTGATAACTTTCATAGTTTAATGAATAGTAAAAACACGCTATATTTTAATTAAAAACAACTTTTTTCATCACAATACTTTATATGGTAAAATTATAATATTGATTTTTTTTAAAGTATAAATAGAATATATTTTAACTATTTAATATAATGTATGTCATTAGCATTAATTTTACATTGAATTCATAGGTAAAAAAATTTCAATCTTTGGAAATGCTTTAACTTTTAAAACCTGTTTGCTTAACAACGTGATTAATTTTAAATTAATTACTGCAACTTCTGTGTTTTGAATTTTGAAAAATTGATTCCATATTTGGAATCAGTGGGTCTAAATTATGTTAATAGGTTACTTTTATTTTTTTGATATTATGAATAGTAACTACGGTAATTTTTTTATTTACTACGATTAAAGGTAAATAAGGTAATTCAAGGTTAAAAGAATATTATAATAATTTAAATTTACCTTGAAACTTGTCCTAACATTATTGGATGAGTATTGGCCGACCATGGGCATCCTTGGGTCGATTTTGGGACCCCATTGAGCCACTTGGTAGTGACAATGAAAATTTGGATTCATTAATTTAATGTAAAGACAAAATTGACATTAACAAAAATATTTTAATATTTAATTTTTATAAGGGGTTATATAAATTTTATTTTAGACTATAAATATTCATTAGAAATCTAAAAGGATTTCCTACATAATGATATTTTTTTTATAATTTTTAGACACCAAATAAATTAAATTATTTATGACACAATAATGATGAAGTATTTACCTCATTAATAAATGATTTAAATAAATAAGATTATAATGATTAAAATATTTTCCAAAAAATGTCCAATTATGAATGGATGATTTTATTTCGATCATGAGTCATCTTATCTTCATCTTTAATTATTTTTTGACCTTTTGAAACCGAAGATAAGTTTATAATAAAATAATATTTCCACACCTTCCAAAGGTTCCCCTCTCATCCCTTATAAAAGGCACCTCCTCCCTCTCTTCCTCACACCAATTTGAGCCTTCAAGCTCAGACAAACCATGCCCATTTCATTTCCCCACTTCCTTAGAAACCTAATAGAGGTATTGGTCTTCTCAAAAGACCAACTCTAGTGTCTTAAGAGAAAGTTTAAAGGAGGCACTTCGAGAAAGAGGTAATACCTTCTACCGTTTTCTTCAAGTTCCATTCTTCTTCTACTCACTCTTATTTAGTTGTTTCATTATGAGGTAATAACATCAGTATCCCTCATATACTGATATGTTATTATAAATATGAAACAACCCTATTTCACCTCTTACCCATCCAACGGAAAACGAAATCACCGCGCGTGCGTACGTACGGAATACCGTCTCCACGTCGTGGTGTAATCTGTTTTCCACCACCACCTTACTTGGATGGGTATAATGGTGAAAATAAATAACTGTATATGATTATTTTAAAGTGATATTGATTCTGAAATAGTATACATACACTTCAATACAATTTCATGATCATGGGAACGATATCATCACTTGTGCGTACGTACGGCCTACCGTCTCCACGATGTGATGCGACTCGTTCTATATGATCTTCATTGAATAATGATTATATAAATGAATTGAATGAATTTAATGAATTAATATGTTATATATTACAATAATACCATTCTTTAAATTATGTATCTATATCCTATAAATAGGAATAATAATTTATTCGACAAAACACGCATAAGACCAAAAAAGTAATAAACACCTGGATAACAAGTAGTAAGGAAATATTACTAATAAGAAGCTAAGAATATGAACATATATGATATCATAAAAATAGGTATGATTCTGGAATAAGTCAATAACATTATTTAAATCATTATACAGGAGGTTCGGACACGTACAAAGCATATCGGACCTAAGGTAAGGGAAAATATCACAATCTCATTTTTATCCGAGATTGTTTATACTTTGGTGTTTACTGGGGTGTATTTTATCATCCACATCCATGTTTCCTCAATATATAATATTATTTCCATCTACCTACAATTTTTTAAATCCAATTTTACCCTTTAGTGAGTTTTTACTAAAAGATATGAAAGGAATCTTTTGTCATTTTTCGTACAAGGTACTTTTTGAATTTTCCGACAAAATTACGATAAGAATGTTTTTTAACTTATACGGCATGAATGGATTTTTAAAACATTATTTCCAAGAATATTCCTTTACAAGTTTTCAAGTTTATTTTTAATCAACTTATTTTAGTTTAAAATTGTATCACATGTTAAGAAAGGAAAAATGTTTTTGAAGTAGAACGAATATTTTCCTCAAGAATGAAGTTCAAGTGTTTTATCAAAATTATTTTCCATCTAAGATAATATAGGGTTCTGTTTCTATCCCTATTATTACATTGATTTGATTATGTTGTGATGGAAATATTTTTATGAATTTGTTTATCTTATATGAATTGTTTTATGATGTCATGATGTTTAAGATTCCCATTTTTATTACATGGGTTATGATACGATGTATGGTTTATGATTTTGTGGCACACATAAGAATGGTATCATTATAAGATGGGTGGGACCAATATCTCCCTCCAATGAATTGGGTAAAGATTTTATATCTCATGAGATAGATATGGCTGGAATGGCAGGTTAAACCGGTTCAGTGAAATAGGACTGAAACGAGGAGTGAACTCGGTTTAGAAATGGACTTTGTCCACTAAGATAGTCTTGGCTATGAGTCTTGACTAATAAGAAATGATTCTCTATGATTATGTGTGTATGCCACAAAGTTTCATGTTTTAAGTTTCTATTATTGTGATTACATTTCACTACCATGATTTATCCCATGTTATGAAATTATGATCTCTTTTGCAGGGTATGATTTCCAAAATGTTATGTTCCTATAAATTTGATGTGATTGATATTTCTTTTGTTTACCCTTACTGAGAATTTGAGCTCACCCTTTTGTATGTTTTCTTTCCCCAGGTCAAGAAGACGATTATTAAGTAAGATATGCCAAAAAGGGACTATAGATATGATGAAATAAATGGGAGACAATGTAGATGCTTTATGAACAAGTTGTCTATGTTTCCCAGTTTCTAAAGACACTATACCTATACGGTCCTTTCATGGTTTTGTTATATGTTGTAATAAGTATGCTTCAATTTTTAAGTATTAACCATGTATGTAAATTATGGGTCACTATATGGATGATGTCCCTACATTAATGTAAGAACCCATTTCTAAGATATTATTTTTAGTGAAGTTCATGTATTCTTGAAACCTATAAATAAGAGTATAATTCCTCATCTCTGGAATGAAGACCTCTTTCAGATGAATGTGTACATAAATTGGTAGATAGTTACTCTCATGGTACTCATGATGATAATTCTTTAAATACCTTTTTATATCTGGTAGATCAGTATCACATATATCATAGTAGTCAAGAATGAAGAAATTTTGAAAAGGCATGGGATTGCATAGGGTATTCATGCAAGTAACCTTGTACAGGTCCCTCCTCCCAGAGTTCTTGAACATGTCACTCACTGAAACATACATATCACACAAGTAGGTGCATACCTTGTTTGAACAAATGACACTTTAGCAGTATAAGATTATGCATAAGGTCTGCATGAAATGGTAGCATAGTGAGACCAGAGGTATAGAAGTACGAGGATTTTTTGTTGAGACCATCAACTCTATTTATAGATGCGGGAGCCCCTATGTGAGGCTCACGCGCATTCCTTGCCTACGCAACTAACCCATGCAGATAACATGCATGGGTGACCTGCATGGATGACCTCCACAATCCATATAACCTTTTCACCCCTTTAACATAGGACCAAACACTCTTCTTTTGATTGGATTCAATCTTGAGGGGGGGGGGATTTGTGGACACTCGATTTTGTCACATGGATAAAAAGGTATTAAAAGAAAATACCTTAAGGAGATGAAAATATAAAAAATAAAAAATGATAAAGGCCACACCCATTCTCCAAAGAAACCTCACATAGGTACCCCAAAACATTGTCGGTGCACAGGGTACTTGCACATCTAGTGGTGCTGCATAGGCCCAAATAGTCGGGTCACCCCATGGCACTACACAAGGCACCTACACATTGTCCTGTGCGACAAACTTTCATGATCCATAACCTTTTACTATGGTCCCATATTCACTTATAAATAAGTCCCTGGGCATCCTCATTTGACATGATTGAAAATCCCAAAGAACTCATGATGTTATTCTCTCACTAATCATTCGTCCAGGCTCTCAAAAACCTAAGAGGGGAAGGAATTTAGTGGGGTTGTGAAACCAAAGTCCTCCTAGGGTCTAAAATACATAAGAATTTAACAGGGAACTATTTCCCCCATTATTGAAAAAAACATGCGTTGGTTCACCTTTCCTAACCAGAGATCCACACAAGATACTTCTAGGAAAACTTGAAAAAACCCTTAAAGACTTGAGTAAATACTCACCCAAGTTTTTTTCCCAAGTGGTTCATCATCCAAAAAAATTCCAACTCGTGAAATAATTCCAACATGAAGCTATTTCAGTCATTGCATGCCTACTTTTCCTGAGACCCCCTTTGCTCGACCATCCTCTACCATGTGCGATCCACTTATTTTTCCCTCTTCCAAAGCCACCAATGGAAGGTACCCTATTTCTTTATATCAATCATTTTAGTGGGATAACACACCCACACACATCTTATAATTCATATAGGTTACAAACAGATTAGATGAAATGTTTTTGAAACTACACTTGTTACTAAGGCATAATATAGTGATAGTGCAGGGTCGATCCCATGAGGAAAAAGAGCTGGAGGATAGGAACTAAGGCTTATAACAGTTTTGGGTAAGATTCATCACAATTTTAATTAAGTTTGGTATAACTAACACTAAGATAATAGGGTTTAGGATCATAGATAAGAAAAGGATCATGATCAATTTCAGGGTTTATTACAATGAATGATCTTACTTCTATATTGTTATGGTCCTGAGGTTTAGGATGCGATGCCAGAGGAGGTCACTAGTTGATAATGGTAAGACAAACTAGATCTATCTAGGAGGAAACTATTCACAACCTATTCTACTTCAATCAAGAGAGGGTCGTTCATTAAAACTTTCCATGGTCAAGGTTGTTCAAGTGAATTGGATCAAAAAATGTTGTTTAGTCTGATTACTAATCCTTAAGGTTACCAAGTTGAGAATTGAAGATTTATTGAGTTTATACACCCCTACTCTCGATCCCTTACCTAATCATTTTAGCTACTCATGGTAGAAAGATTACAAATAGATAAAGAATAGATATCATGATCAACATACAAACAACGATTGAGAATAAATGATTTTAAAAAATAAAATTATTTAGATTAAACAACTAGAAAACATTCAACTAAGAATAAGAAATATAAATTTCAACTCAAACACAATTTCAATCATCTACTTATTTGCAATAAGAACAAGAAAAAGTGTAGCGTAGATTCATCGGAGGTTGGTGATCGAGCCAACAAACAAGTGAAACGATATTTATGATGAAAAAATGGATGAAAAATTTCATTGAAATCGATCCAAAATGCATTTATTAAAGTAAAAAAATGAAAATAATTGAAGAAATTAGAGTTTGGGGAGATATGTAGTAGAAAATTTAGAGAAATGACAAGAGAAAATGATAGAAAACTGAAATTGTCGTTATCCACTTTTTCCATGGTATGCCCGCTATAGGTAAATTTTGGGATATTAGATGATGTGTAATGGTATTTCATATCATTTAATTATTATTTGGGTTTGCCTTTGTGATTTTTAAATCTATGTGAATCTCACATGAATCTTTTTCGGAGATTTGGAACTTTAAATCCTTTCATGATGTGTATGTGGGACTCATAGCATGCAACTTCCTCTGGGACTTATCTTGAATGTAGGAATTGAATTAAAAGGTTATTTGATGTGTAATGGTAAATCACATCATGTAATGGATTCAAGACAAGAAATTCTTCATAAATTTGTTTCATGGAGTGGAAAATGTTGTAAAATGCTAATACACATTGTGTAATGATGTTTCAGAACATTTAATAGCCACTTTTGGTTATTTTATGAGTTTTTGTCTTTGAAAACTTGAAATACTATTTCCTAAAATAAACAACACATACTAGGTTAATTATCAAGCAAATCATTCAAAATACTTAGTAAAATGAGAGAAAAATGCATATATTATTTTAGCTTATCAAATTCCTCCACACTTGAATAATATCTTATCCTTAAGAAAAAAAATCTTAACAGGGATTTCAAAGGGTAATTTTGTTTTTAAAATAGGAAAAAGTAATTATATCCAGTTAAATAAAACTAAGTGTAAGTTTAAAACTCAGTCTCTAGAATCATCCATGCAAAAAAAATTAGTTAGGCCTCATAGGTCGGTTCTTTAATCAAATTCTTAGCCGTTTAATTACAATTTCTTAACTATTCCTTGAACACTATACCAATTTTTAATTTACCTCAAAATGAATTTTCTCCCATCACTCAGGGTAAAATGAAATTGGAGTTATTCTCATACCCTAAGTACATGATCCTAACCATAGGCTTTCATTGGTTACATCATCTCCACTACATAAATAAAAATACAAAATCAATCACGAGGGCTTCCGAAATTAGGTTCTTATGACTTTGAAGCCATGTGTATATGGGTAAATAGTGAAAAAAAGCTTAAAAAAGATGGTAGGCTCTGGAGTATAATGCATGAATATCATGAAAAGTGTGATGAAATGACTCATAAAAGGATAATAAAGTCCATGTTCCCATCATCTTATGTTTGATCCATGTATATATGTCAAGGGAGAGAAAAAAGGTGTCTTGTTCCTTTCATTATCTATTTATATTTTTATTTTTTGAAATTAATGTCTAAGACAGATTTTGTATCTATCCCCTAACCACATATTATATTTCAAGGGATTCGTCGGTCTAGAAATTGTGATTTTTAACCTTCCTAACACACAACACAATTTTTTTTTCCAAAGGAACAAGATAGATGTGAAATACCAAAACGTACAGACGGATTACAATCAAATAGTCTGGTGAGTAACACGGTATATCCCTATAGTAGAATCATCATGTGTCTGCTGGATTAAAACTTCCCCCACACTTGTTCAAAGTAAATTCATGCATTATAAAAAGAGTTGGGTAGGAAGGGATAACCATCTTGAAATAGATGCATCCTATAAGGCCATTCAAGGAAACTACATTCTTAATAAATAAAATATGTAATGTTTGTCAGATATAAAATTATCTCAACAAAGATGACCTCAATCATTTTAAAATTATATTTGTTTATTCATAGACTCAATAAGACCTCAATGTACATTCTAACATGTTTACATATCCTAGGTGTCACTCAATAAATATTCTTAGAAAATATTATGAAATTGTAGGCTCATATTACTCTCAGAAATGGGAATAAATAAATAAAACTAGTAATCACTAGGGGTATAAAACCAAGTAATAATTCAATTAAAAGTAATATAATTTTTTTTAATTTCATATTAAATTAATAAACTCACTAATCATTCTAAAAATCTAAAAAAGATAAAAAATATATTTCCAACAATTTCCAAAATAATTTTTTCTTTTATTTAATTGGGTATAATGAGTTTTACGTTTAAAGCATGCTTCCAAATGGAAAATGTCTCCTAGATAGATGAGAATAGGAAAAAATTCAAGTATATCACACGTGTAAATCATAAACCCACCTGCACTTAGAATGAGATAGTGTCTTCACTATCCCTGAAAGTACTGTGGGAGGGTTATTGTAGATAAATTTTTAGAAATGGAAATGTAAATTGGAAAATGAAATTATAAGGAATCCAAAGATCCCTATATAGAGTGGTATTCTATGGGGAAAGTTGAGATGTATTGATTTTTGGTATTGTGATAACTACAAAATGTATCAGAAATACAAATTTTGTACTAGATAAAATGTTATCCCATAAAGTTGAAGCATTTTGTTAGATATAAAATAGGCAGGTGCATACAGTTAAAAGTTATGAAAGAAATTTGATAAAAATGAAGGGATGCTTGTATAATAAGGCTCAAAGTGACTCATGGATAAAAAGGAAAACTATAAAATGATGACCAAGAAAAAATCATGACTACAATGAATGAGAAACAGATGAAATATGAGTTAACTCCCTCAAATAGTTAACAAATGACGTCATCATTCAGATGGATGGAGAAAAGTATTAGGCAGTATCATCCATTAGCTTAGTGTCTCCTCTGTATTCTGCAACTACTCATGGTAATGTTTTCTAGAACTCAAGGTATTTTGGTATGATTGATCACTTAAAGCACATAATAAGCATGTATATGATGTGGAATGAATTGTATATGTTCTTTTGGTGGTGAATAATGAGCATTAATCTCAAGGGATAGCTCCTAGAGCTGGCTCTCAACCTCGTTCAGGTGCTGAGTAACTCATTGAATAAGGAAAGATGGTAGAACATGTGCCTTGATAGCCATAGATGAAATAGAAGATCTAGACATGGATACTATAAAAGTGTAAATATTGAAAAAATAACCTAAGAAAAATAAATCAAAATTAGTATCCCATATATAGAAATGTGTAGTGATACAATCATAAAGGGAAATAGTAGTAGTACAAAAATGATCATCATCCTAGTAGAATATAAAAATCAGGGTAGGGGACTGTGGAACACAATGTAAAAACAATGTATGTGATGAAATCATCATCAACCTACTCCTGAATAGAGTGTGGATAAAAATTCCCTTACTATTAAATGGTTGTGATGGAAGAAGGGGCTCACATGTTAGCTATAGGTGATGGTGTTGTGGTGCTGGGAAATATCTAAGAGCTAGGAGGTTGATAGGTACCGATTTGTAGTGTGGTTGTGGGTATGGAAATGGGATCAATGAAGGGGACCTTAGTGGATGGGGTGGATGGTGTTCACTTTTCCCTTTGTGCCTACTCTGCTAGATATTTCTTTTGGTGAGTCGGGTTTGTTAGATTTGATGGTAAGTTGGTTGGGGTGGTGGATGGGGAAATAATGGTAAATGAGGAGGGACCAACATGGGATGGTTATGGTAAGGAAGGGGCATCAAACTAGGAAAACTCTACAAAAGGGATACATAAGTGTTGGGATATCCGGTGCATATTCTCCAAGATGTATAGGTGAATGGATTAGAGATATATTAGATAATATGGGTTTGGTGGACCAATAGGGTAGGTGGTGCTGAAGGGTGGATAATGGGCCATAGGGGATGGAGGTGAAGCAGTGGGTGGAGCAGGCATGGGGTATACTGTAGGATCTCTTGGGGCCTCACCAGTAGACTCAACTACCCTAGGTGCCCACCTATAGAGGTCTCTATACTTGGTAAGCAGCTGCATTTTTTTAGAAAAAGGAGATCAATGGATTATATCAGCCTGAGTGAGGTGAGTGATAGGGAATCATTAAAAATTCCAAGATGATGGGACGAGTGTATGATGAGGGAACCTACCATCAATGTTCCTATCATCCACTGAGTGTTATATCTATAGTAAAATTCAAACTGAGATTCTATGTTGATGGAAATACCTCCCATGTTTTCAGTTAGAATGATGAAATCCATCTAACTAAAACTGCAATGGGACTCAGCTCGGGTAAACTAGGAATGTTCATGGGCTCTATGAAAGAAATAGAGTATCAAACCCCAAAAGCTAGGTGGATTTTTTAATCTTGGGATCATTCTCAATTTAATAATCACGTGAAATTATCCACCAGGGCCTTTTTGAATAGGATTTGGCTAGTTCAAGATGCAGTGTAGGGAATACCTGGGACATGGCGAAATCATCAATATAGATGCCGAGTCCAATGCTAAATTTTTTAAAAGAAATCTCATGAGATTTTCTGCCTAGTCTAAAGTAGAGGTTGTCAGCCGTTACCTAAAATGTAGCTAGAAACTCCAAAAAACATCTCCTAGTACATCTCCTAAAATACCTCAATGATGGTTGAAATATGTAGGCACTTAAGGAAATAGAGGACCTCCTAAATAATATATAGGTGAGAAAGGACAACCATGCCAATTTGTTTGCTAGTCCTCACCAGTTTTTCTTGCAATCAGTTGAGTTACATATGGAGTTTTGTGTTTGAAAAATGGAGAATAGGGTGCATATGAGGGTGGTCGTTGTCATGCGAGTCATGGGAAGAATATTGGTCACCTCCTGATTAGTGAGTTTCTCCAAGGTTACAACGAAAATGGAGGGGGAAGCTGGAGGGGGTGGTGAGGGTATGGGAGGTGTAGTACCTCATAGGCACTTCACCTGAAGTAGTTCATCCCACTTAGATGCAGAATCAGGTGTAGGGAACACGGTCTTTTTATGTTCCATCATAGGTTTAGGTTAGAGGTAGGTATGATTATAATAGGGAACAAGGGAGGGTTGGGAGGTGGGTGTTCATTCGATAAGGAGGAAAGGGAGGGGGGTCAGTCAAGAGGGAGGATAGGGAGGGGGGTCGACTGAGAGGTATGGGGATGGGTCGTAAACCCTAGGTTCATGAAATATTTTTAAAAACTAGATTGATGAAATAAAAAAATTTTAATTAGGATTCATGACTTGTATTTTGGATTTTTATGAAATTTATGATCTTGAAAATACACATCATGAGTTATGGTTACATGAAGTGTAATTTGATATTTTTTCTCAGAATTAGACCAAGCCCTGGTCCTTAATTGCTAGAAATCCCTAAGTTATCCTAATTATTATTATAAAAAAAATAGACTAAGGAGACCTATCATGGGTTGCCTCCAAATTGTTTCTTTCTATAACATCAATAGTTTGATGCTTCGAGGATCAGATGAATTTCATGATGGTGACAAAACCTTCACAGAAAGGTTCTTAATAGATTTTTATTCTCTGACCATTGAATTTTAATGTCAACCGACCTTCCTTATAAATTTCAATGGTCCCATAAGGGAATACTTAAACTACTATGAAGGGTCCTGAACATCTATATTTTAGCTTCCTATGTAACAATTTTAGTCTTGAAGAACTTAGAATTTTCATAAGAATCATGTCTCATTTCTTCATATTAATTTAATTACATCATCCAAGATTCTCCAACTTTTTGAGAATCCAAATTGAGCTTCTTAATTTCCCAATATGTGTAATCCTCTAGCTCTACTGGTAGATGAAAAGGTTTTCCATAACCCAGTTGGAATGGTAAGGTTCCAATGGGTGTTTTGTATGCAATGCAGTATGCCCATAGTGCATCATATAATTTTAGACTCCAATCACTCCGACTTATGTTCACAACCTTTTTTAGGATTTTTTGATTTCCCTATTTAACAATTCAACTTTCCCTCTTGTTTGCGGGTTGTAGGAAGTTCCTTTGTTATACCAAATTCCATATTTCTCTAGTAGTCCTTTAACAAATTGATTTGTAAAATGTTTTCCCTGATCACTAATGATTAATCTAGGAAATCCAAATCTTGAAAACACTTTTTTTTTTCAGAAAGTTCATGACCACGTTTTCTGTGTTATGGTCTATAGCTTCACCTTCCACCCATTTGGAGATATAGTCAACAACAACATGGATATTGAAATTTCAATGTGAATTGGGAAATTGTCCCATGAAATATATTCCTCATGCATTGAATATTTCTACTTCCATGATTGGGTTTTGGGTCATTTTATTCTTTTCCCAATGGTGCCAGTTTGTTAGAACCTATCACAACTTTGACAATAATCCATTGCATCTTGGTGTAGCATGGGAAAAATACCACTTTGTAGGATTGTTTCTACTATAAATTCTGTTCCATGATGTCTTCCAGTTGGAAATGTATGACACATTTCTAACACATTTTGGATTTCATCCTATGGAATGCATTTTTGCAACAATCCATTAGTGCAGTGCTTAAACAGGACTGGTTTATCCTAATAGTAATGTGAAGCTTCAGCTAAAAATATTCTCCTTTTTTGGTAGAAGATATTTTGGTGTAAAAATATAATTATTATATAATTTTCAATACATAAAAACCTTGGTTTTACCCTTATGTTGAAAAGGGTTTCATCTATAAAGTTGAGTTCAATGTCAATATCATCATCGCCCTTTATGAGTGTCAGTGGTAGTCCGGACAGATGATCAAAAATCACATTTTCTGTGCCTTTGGTATCCTTGATGGTTATTTCAAACTCTTAGAGAAATAGAATCCACCATATTATTCTTGACATGGCATCCTATTTATCCATCAAATATCATATGGCAGTATGATCGGTGTGCACAATCACCTTGGAAAAAACTAGATTGTAATAGAATTTCTCAAAAGCATACAAAAATTATAGGAGATATTTCTCTATTTTTTTGTAGTTAGCTTGAGTTTATTTATTGTGTGACTAGAATAATAGATAAGAAAAAACATGTGACCAACTATTTGTCCAAA
The DNA here is from genome assembly GCA_963277665.1 of Viscum album. Classification (NCBI taxonomy): domain Eukaryota; kingdom Viridiplantae; phylum Streptophyta; class Magnoliopsida; order Santalales; family Viscaceae; genus Viscum; species Viscum album. The sequence continues at coordinate 661,068,189 of OY728131.1, read as the reverse complement.
AATAGCACCAAAAGTGAAGTCACTAGCATTACACATTAATTTTAATTCTTCTTCCCAATATGGTGAAATGATTACAGGAGCAGCCACCTGAATTTTCTTTAATGAAATAAATTCAAACCAAAATTATTTAGTAAATTCAAATGGATTTTCATTTTATAATAGGTGCATCATAGTGTGGGTAACATTTTCACAGTCTTTTAGGAATCTCTAATAGAATCCATCATGGCCTCAAAATCTTCTTATTACTTTAACCATTGAAGGATAAGGTAAATATCTGATCACTTTTATGTTGATAGGATTAACTTCCATGCCATTCTAGTAAATTTTATGTTTGAGTAATACACCTCTGTGAACCATGAGGTGAAATTGTTCCTAGTTTAAAAATAGATAGTTCACTTTACAGCACTGAAGAAATAGCTCAATATGTTTTAGGAAGACTTCAAAGGATATTATATAGACTGAAAATTCATCAATTAAAACTTATAATAATTCATCCACCACATCGTGGAGTATATGTGTTATGCATCTTTGAAAATTTTATAGTTCATTACACATAACAAACAACATGCGCATATAAATGAAGGTTCTAAATAGAAATGTGAATGTTGTTTTAGAGTAATCATCTGGGTTGATTGCAATCTAATTGTATCCTAAATATCTATTCAGGAAAAAATATAATTCATGCCCTTATAGTCTCTCCAACATTTGATCCTTGAAGGGTAAGGGGAAATGATCTTTCCAGGTTTCTGTAATTAGATTTATATAGTTAATGCATACTCTCCATCTAGTGATGGAACAAGTTGATGTTAGTTCATCTTTATCATTATTTTTGAATGTGATACCACATTTCTTAGGAACTACTTTAAATGGTCTCACCCACCCTCTATCAATGATTGAAAAGATTATTCCAGCATATATAAGTTTCAACACTTATTTTTTAACAACCACCTTCATCAGTTGCGTGAGTCACCTTTATGGTTGACATTTGGGGTTTTCACCTTCCTCATGTAGAATATTTTGGTTGCATAAACTAGGGTTGATCCCTTTAATTTAATACAATCCCTATAAAATTAAATACTTAGGTATTTTCAAGGCCTCAACCAAATTTTCTTTTGGATATTGAGATATCTCAAAGTTAATGATAACTGGAAGTGCATTAGTAATCTCTAGAAAAAAATACTTGAGTGTACTGGGGAGGGGTTTTAGTTCCAGTTTTGGTGGCTGAATGGATGAGGGTATGAAAAGTGGAATGATGTCCCTTGTAAGAGGTTCTATGTAGTTTACCACTTTAATGTAATATTCCTAATTTTCATCAGGGGTATGTCATCAAAATATTATTCATTATTGAAGTAACCTTCTCTTTTTTTCAGTGAGAGACATCGATTGACAAGAAAAGGAATAATATATTTGTTGTGCTGGATTTTCTAGATTGAACAAAGAATTGTTCTTCTCCTACTTGAAATATAAGTCTTTATTGATTCACATCAATCAGTACCTTTCCAATGGCTAGGAATGGCTGACCTAAGATGATTCAAACATCTCCTTTCTCTTCTATGTCCAAAATGAGAAAGTATGATGGAAAAATAAACTTTCCAACTTAGAATAAGATATCATCAATAATTCCTTGGGGATATTTTACTAATCAATTGTCCAATTGGAGGGATACACTGGTGGGTTTGAGTTCTTTTATCCCCAGCTTATGAAATACACTCATCAGCATGAGGTTGATGTTGGCTGCTAAATCACACAAATCTATTTTGAATTTACATTCTCTTATTGTGCAATGGATTGATAAATTACTTAGGTCTATCACTTTTGGTGTAATTTTCTTTTGAATAATAGAAAATAATTATTCATTTAGTGAGTTGATTCATTGGTCTTCCATTTTCATTTTTTTGAAAGGAACTCTTTGAGTAATTTTTCATAGGTGGGTATTTGAGTGGTTGCCTTAGTAAATGGAATATTTATGTGGTTTCCATAGGTGGGTATTTGAGTGGTTGCCTTACCATGATCTTATTGTAAATGAAAATGGTGGTTTATAGGGTGGTGTAGCAACATAAACTTTCTCTTTTGGCTACTTAGGTTTTTTTGTTTTTGTGGTTGGTGGTACCTTTTAAGGTATTACTTGAGTCATCCCTTAAACCTCTTCATCTAGGACTGAGGTATGCTTATGGGTTTCATTATCTTTTCTTTTATCTCTTCTACATGGTTTTTAAAAATCCATCAATTTTCCACTACTTAGAACAATATCATTTTCTTCTTCCCTTGGATATATCTCTTTATTACTAGGTAGGGTTTCTAGTAATATATATGACAAGGTCTTGGAAATCTGACCCATTTGATGCTCAAGGTTTATAAGTTCCACCCTTTGATTCTTAATTTTAGTTTCTTGGGTGATCATACTCTAATCTACCTATTAGACAAAGTCTATGATGTGATTTTCTTGATTTGTTTGAAATAGTACAACTGGTTGTTGAGGTCTTGGTGGAGTTAGCTGAAATTGTTGTTGTGCCCTTGGAGGGAAGGGTTGTTGTGCTACTTGTTGTTATGGTTGGGGCACAAGATTCATTGGTGGATATCCCAGTGGTCCTTGATTCCTGAAAGGTTCTTGACCTCTTATTTTTGGGTAGTACCCCTGATTATTCTATTTCTATTGTTGTATAGGGTCTGTTGAAAATATTTTTGTGGCTGTTGGAACTGTTGATTTTGCTAATTTTAATTAACATAATTAAAATATCGATTTGGTTTTTCATAAAAAAAATTATATATAGACTTCATATATATGCGGGAAACCACACATTTTGTATAAAAAACTGCCATTATAGGAGAAGGAGGGGGGGTACAATAGGTAGTTAAAAGGTTTCTATCTTTTGGGTCAAGGATTCTACTTACGTAGCTAGTCGGGTATTTTCTTCAACTTGGTGGATACTATTCCAAGGTGGTCCTTGATCACTCTACCATAGGATGTAATTATGAGATACTTCATCTAGAAGTGTTTCATATGATATAAGCATCTAAAACATCATTCCTCTATCATTTGTGACATCAATGACTATGTGAGAAGCTTGCTGGAGGCCTTGATATAGTGTCTACAGCTGGACCCACATGTCGAGTCCATGACGTGGGAACTTTTAGGAGAGTTCTTTAAAATGATCCTATGATTCCAAAAATGACTATCCATATTCTTGATTGATATTCTGGATGCCATTCCACAATTTCCATGTGCGCATTCATGGAAAGTACTTGTCTAGAAATTTCTTGCCTAAATCATCCTAAGTTGTGGTGGACTCGGGTTATTTACTTTGGTAATAATCCTTATCTCAGTCTCATAGATAAAAGGGAAAGACTTCGAGCCTTATCACATCAGAAGACACTCCCTTGTTGCGAAAGGTATCACATACTTTCAAGAAGTTTGAAATGTGTTCATGGGGATCTTTTCTTTGAAGCCCACTGAATTGGACCATGTTCTAGATCATATGAATGAGTCTAGGTTTGATCTTGAAGGTGTGTTCTTGAATAGGATAGAACACAATACTTGGTGTAACATCATGGATTGATGGAAATCCATAATTAGTGATGGTTCATTCTTGATGTCTAGGATTCTCTCCATGAAATAACTATTTCTTGATGGGTGGGTTGGGTTGGTTCAGACCTACATGATTTTTATGGTCTTCTATTTGTGAATGGTGGCGTGTAGAGATATACCTATCGATTTTGGGTTTGAAGGAAATTTGTTCTTGTGCATTAAGTCTCCTTGAACTAGTTAGAGGGCCTTGATGCATGCACTAAGATACAAGAGGAAGAAGGACACAGTGGTGTCCAAAAGAAAAGGGAAAGGAAAATAAAAGGGGAATTGGGAAAGGGAGGTATAATTCTAGGTTCTTACCATAGGATTTCATGTGAATAATAATAAAATTAATCCCTCAAAATGATTCCAAAATTTACCTTTCCCACATGATTCGTTTAATTCTCATGGGCTATGGTTAGATTAGATTAATTGTTTCTCAAACTACACTTGCTACTAAGGCATAATATAGTGATAATGTGGGGTCGATACCATGGGGAAAAAGAGACAGTGGACATGAATTAAGTATTATAACTCTTTTTTCAGAGAATTCCTCACAAGTTTAATTAATTTTACAAAAACTAACTCTAAGAGAATTGTGTTTAGGATTAGAGATTAAGAATGGATCATGATCAATTTTAGGGTTTAGTAGAAAGGATCATATAAATTATAACTTGGTATGGTTCTAAGGTTTAGGCTGAAAATCAAGAAAAGGTCACTAGTTGATCATGGTCAAATCAACTAGATCTATCTAGGAGGTAGCTATTCCTTGGACAATAGACAACTACAACCTAGATTCATTAAACTTAGCTTATGTGGAAGAAAGTGTCATAGGTTATTGGTCATATCCCATTCTACTTCAAGAAGGACATGGCTATTAATTCAGACTTTCCATGATTATGGTTGTTCAAGTTAATTGGACAGAAAAATGTTTTTTACCTTGATTACTAATACTTAAGTTTAACAATTTGATAATTTAAGATTTATTGAGTTAAACACCCTTACTCTTGATCCCTACCCTAAGCAGTTTGGTTACTCATGGTAGAATCAATTATAGATAGTTAAAGAATAGAAATCATGATCAACATGAAAAAATATACTGATATTAAATGATTGGAAAACATGAAAAAATTCATATTAATTAACTATAAAAAATTCAATTAAGAATAATCAATATAAATCTCAAATAAAACATAATTTCAATCAACTACTTGTAATAAAAATAAGAACAAGCACAACATGGATTCATCATAGGTTGGTGATCCAATCAATAAACATGTGAAATGGTATTGGGGATATAAAATAGGATTAATAACATCATAAAAATTAATCCATGACACTTTTATTAAATCAAAATAATTAAAATACTTAAAGAAATTAGAGTTTGGGGAGAGGGGTAGTAGAAAATCGAGAGGGAAGTCAAGAGAAAATGAGAGAAAACTGAAAGTTACACTAGAACATTTATCCATGGAACACCTTATATAAGAAAATATAGTTATATTACATGGTGTTTAATGGTTTTTCACATAGTGTAATTCGGATATGAGTTTCCCTCCATGATTTTTGAATCTGTGTGAATCTCGCGTGAATCTCGTTCAGAGATTTGGAACTTCGACTCATTTCATGAAGTGTATGCGGAACTCAAAATGTGTATCTTCTTCTAGGATTTATGTTAAAATATAGAATTAAATTTAAAGGTTACATGATGTGTAATAGGGAATCACATCATGTAATGTCTTTATAACTTGAAATTATTCACAGATTTTCTTCACGACTTACAGCTTATTGTGAAATGATACCACACATTGTGTAATGATGTTTCAGGATGTGTAATAGAAAATTTTGGTTATTTTACACATTTTTTCTTTGAAACCTTGAAGTCCTATTTCCTATAATAAACAACACCTACTGGGTGAATTATTGATACATTATTAATAATCCTTTATAAAATTACAGCCAAATGTTTATATGATTTTATCTTATCAAGGGACTAAATTGAAAGGTACACTAAAGCCTATAGACATGAAAAACCATGGTATGAGGCACACCAATATGCCTCCCATTTTTGGATACATTCCTTAGATTGGTGGTATCCCAAAATTTTCCTACCTGATAGGTAGGTTCCTCGGGGTACATGTGAGTATGCATTACTTTGATCACGAGGACCCTGACTTTGGAGGCGATGTAAGGGATTCCCCAATCTTGGACACAAGTGATAGGGTTTTTTCACATCCCTAAATGTCTATAAGAAATGAGACCTCTAGTTCTAGGTCATGAGACATAGAATGGGATCCTCCTCTCTTACCCCAAAACAAATTTTAGGTATCCCTCCTGAAGTAAGCCCCCAACCTTTCATGAAAGACCTACCATGATTCCTTCCTTCCTGCTTCTCCCTACCCATGGGTCATGGATGGATTAATCATCAAATGTGACTATATCATTTATGGAAATAAGATAATATATGGGCACCTCATATCCCTTTATCTTTCCCTGTAAGAACCCGGATCTTCTTTTCAGGTACGCTTTTCCTTTTTCTGGAGTTTTTGAGAAAAATGAATTTTTCTGGAAATTTTCGAAGCACATGTCATGTACTTTCTGAGTACACGCCGTGTACTTTTTACCGGCTTGAAGTCATGTGCTCGCCATTCCAGGACACACACATGGTGTGTAAGGCTGAGGTGGAGGCCAGTTAATTCAGAGTATGTAAAATTGAAGTACATGCTGTGTACTTTTTTTTTAATTATACGGATCGGGGTTGCGCCTAACCCCCAAAATCATCTCCTTCTCCAGATTTCATCCGCCCGGGAGAGACCGTACATCTGAATCTTCTCCGAGATCCTGCCTCGCCATCCTTTCTCTGATTCGAGCACGGTCGATTGCATTGGAAGCACAACAGTGATTTCTTCCTTCTGCTTGAGCCTTGTTTATTGATTCCACCTTGTTTTCAAGATATCGTAGGATGAACGTTTTGTGTGTTTTCTAAGATCTACGTTGTTCTAAGAGGAATCTGTCGTCATGTTTTACATATATCGATCTCCTAGGATCGAGTTAGGTGGTTTGTGTCTTTCCGTAGAAAGTTGATGAATATTATGTTCAAATTCCACCAATACCCGTGAACAGGGTATTGCGTGTTTCCAGTTTTCCCCTGCCGTTTTCCTGCTTTGCTTGATTGATTTAGTAGAGGTTATTTCTTGTGAGTAGAGTAATGTATTTTGTGCTCATGTTGCTTTTCCATGCTTTTTTTTCCTATTGGGTGTTTTTCCAGTTTCCATACCTTATTATAGGATAGTGGAACTGTCTCTTTGATATGCTGTTGAGCCTTAGTTGATAGCCAAGTAGTTCTTGAGGTTTACTTGGACAATGCACGCGCACTGAGCATGTTTACTTTTCCACACAGGACTGTGAGATCCTAGTGTAGTAGACCATAGGGAGAATCGACGTAAGGGCTTCTCCAGAGTGTCTTTTAATACGATGCGAGACCATAGGGGGAATTGACGATGAATGCTTCCTTAGAGAGTCTGTAGTTCCTCGATGTAGGCCACAGGGGGAATGAGACGTTGAGTGCTTCCCCAGAGATCCTTTAGTAAGATCCGAGACTATAGGGGGAATTGACGGTGAGTGCTTTCCCAGAGAGTCTACTTTTTATCTGAACCAGAGGGGTGAGACTGTGTGTGCCTCCCAGAGGGTTGCTAGTGCTTTGTAGGTTGAACCATAGGGGTTAGGATGTGAGAGCTACCCAGAGGGTTACCTGTTTACTTTTGTTACTAGTTGTTTACTTGTGTACTTTGTTTGTTAGAACTATGGATTGTAGCTGCTTGTGCTTTTCTATCCACTTCTTCTTGTTTTATTACCGCCATGTATTCATTGACTATTAGGCACAAATATTTGGGTGATTACCTACTAGGATTGTATCTCACACCCTATTTGGGCCATGCTTTTGGGCCCAAGAAGACTATGTTGTTGCAGGTATGGATAAGGGAAAGCGCCCTTCTACTTCAGGTTCTTGATTGCACTGGAGCTGGGGAGCATGGGACCGAGCCGTGGATCACGTTGCTGAGGAGATCACTTTGTTTTCTTTTGAACATGGTTTCAGTTGTATTTCAGCACGTTGTTGTGTTTTCTGTTTTCCTTAGATACTTGCACCTGCTGCATCATTGTAGTCATTGTTATATATCTACATTTCTTCCGTTGTTTGGTTTCTGTTGTTATGCATGTTGTTTACTGCTTCCACTGTTTATTATTGTTTTCTTACCTTGTATACCTTACCGAATGAGGTCATAGTTTCCCCAATAACTTCCCACGACCCTCGCTGGTAGTCAGCAGCCTCTGGCATTCAGGGAAATGCGCTTCAGGTCATGTGGGGAACCGGGTATAGGGCACCAGTAGAGGGGGCTCCAGACTCAGGTCGTTACAAAGTGGTATCAGAGGAGTTCTTTTCTCTTGTTTTACTATTTGGAGACTCTAGCCAGGGATAGGATGGATTTAGTACTTGGTATTAAGCTGTGCTCGGGAGTAGCTAACCCATGTACAGAGAAAAGCCATACTACCTCGTTAATTGCAATTTTTCTGGTTTTGAAATTTTATAGTTGATCTTATTTCACCTAGAGTGATTCACATGACTTGTGCTATTACTGTTTTGATATTTCGGTTCTATTTCTATCACAACCTAATGAGACGAGGGTATTCCATCTCATGAATCATATAACACTTGTATAAATCACATGCCATGCATTTTTGCCATGCCATTTAGGGTGCATTAGCGATTGCATGCTGTTGTGATAGACTTTGTGTAGATTATGCATGTTGTTGTGATAGTTGCTTGATAGATTCTCTGTTGTTATGTTAGAAAACTTTTTTTTGTTCCTTTCTTAAAGTGAACACCAAATTTTGGTTCTTGAGGTGTAATGGGCCCTCACTGATCGAAATTTGGCACTTTTTTCTCCTTGTTTTTAGTGTTTCTGGAATTCTGTGTAGTTTCTAAGCTATTGCCCAGAAAAAACCCAGAATACACGATGTGTACTTTTTGAGAACACGCCGTGTAGTTTTCAGGCCGTGTCACTGACCGTGTGAGCAGAACACGGTGTCGTGGAAGTAACTTTGGAAACACGCCGTGTATGGTAGGTACACGCCATGTGACTTCAGAGCCGTGTACCTGGCCGTGTGACTAACAATACAGTTCGGGGAAGCTCGGGTAGAACACACCGTGTCCATAGGGAACACGCCGTGTAGTCCTGTCGAGGTACCCAGCCGTGTCAGGAACAACACGGGCCGACGTTACCTTCTTTTCCACACATCGTGTTTGTTCGAAACACGCCGTGTAGTCTTGCCCAGGTACCCGGCTATGTCATGAACAACATGGGACACTGTAGCCTTCGCCTATACATGCCGTGTTTGTTCGAAACACGCAGTGTAATCTTGCCCAGATACCCGGCCGTGTCACGAACAACACGAGATGGTGTCGCCTTCACCTATACATCCCGTGTTTGCTCGAAGCACGCTGTGTAAGGTCCAGCCATGTAGACAGCTATGTAATCAACAACTCGGACCGCCAAAGCCTTGTCTAGTGCACGCCGTGATTTTTTCGAACACGTCGTGTAGTCTCGGGTTAAGTCGGACCGTGTGGGTTAGCCGTGTAAGGAACTTGGGCATGGGAATAGTTCTAAGTACACGCCGTGTGTTGGGGTCAACATGCCGTGTATTTTCAAGTGTACATTAATTGTAGAGCAGGAGTACACTCCCATGTTAGTGGCTTAAAAAGACATGCTGTGTAGTTTTTATACACGCCGTGTAGTTGTGTTTTGCAATCTTGTGTGTTTTTCTTCCCATGTTCCCATTTTGTACTCTTGTGTTCTCTGTCCTTGTTTTCCTGATCTAAGGTGTGCTTTTGATCTTTCAGAGATATGACTCCGAGACATCCTCCGGTCGTACGTCTGTTGTCAGGTAGTGATTAGACACCAGATATGGATGATCAGGGACTTCCTGCTGATCCCCCAGTCGAGCCAGCCTTGGCACCGGCTGTCATACCAATTGCGGGCGCTGATGCGCAGTTTAGGGAGGGCTTCATGAGGATGATGCAGTCCTTAAAGGGAGCACTACCTCCTTCCACGTCTATGGTAGACTTGACGCAGGTTTTCCAGTAGCAGCATCCTCCCACATTCTTGGGGGAAGGAGGACCTCAGGCTGTAGAGTCATGGCAAGAAACCACGCTGACTATCTTCGAGCATCTAGAGACGCCTCCAGAGAGGCAGTTCAAGCTCGCAACCTAAATGCTCCAAGACTCTGCCAAGAGGTGGTGGGACGTAATCTCATAGGTGGGTCAACAGCAGACCATGACTTGGGAGGAGTTCCAATGTGTGTTCTATGACTACTTCGACCCAGAGACCCTGAGGGCCAATCGAGCCAAGGAGTTCTTGAGCTTAGAGCAGGGTACTTTATCTTTCATGGAGTATTCCTCTCGTTTCACTGAGCTGCAGCCTTTTAGACCCCTTCGGGATGGGAGTGGGGTGTTCTTGGCGAGGAAGTTTGAGGAGGGACTTAGGTGAGAGATCCGCTCGTAGGTGAACATCTTCCAGTTTACTTCCATCACTTCAATCGTCAACCAAACAATGATTGCAGAGTGAAATCAGAGAGAATCCAGAGCTGAGAGCTAGGGCGGTTCTGCTTCCAGAGTTATCTTTCCTCCAGATGACAGCAAGAAGCGCTGTAGGGAGTCTACGCGCGGTGATTCGAGGAAGCGAGATGCATCATCAGGCAGCCAGGTGACATGCTACCAGTGTAGCCGGACAGGGCACACGAGGCCGCAGTGCCAGAGAGACCCCATGAAGTGCCGATCTTGCGGCAAGATGGGTCACCTTCAGCATTTCTACCAGGTTTTCTCACCAGCAGCTGGTGACCAGGGTTCTTCCACGACTCCTCGTTCAGGAGCAGCCCCACCAGTTTCTCACCAGTCGGGAAATTGGAGTTCTTCCAGCTGTTCGAGCTGAGGTGGAGGTCGAGGCCATGGTGCTCAGCCACCAGTTTCTCAGCACCAGTAGGGCGGTTCAGCTCAGAGTGGTCAGCTAGGGGCGCAAGGCCACGGTATATGCCAATATTTCGCCGTGGAGCAGACTTATCATGAGCAGGATCCCGACCCTTCTACTGTTCAAGGTACGATTTTAGTAGCCTCAGTTTTATCTTTATCCCTTTTCGATACTGGTGCTATGCATAGCTTTATCTCTGTTGCTGTCGTGGAGATCCTTGGGCTCTGCATCTTTTCTTCGGCCGACTCGTTGACACTAGACACACCTTTGGGAATGAGGAAATCTAGTGTACGCCAGTGTAGAGAGTGACCTCTCGAGGTTGCAGGGTATCGCTTCTTATGGGATATCTATGTCCTAGAGATGACATGATATGATGTCATCCTTGGCATGGACTGGTTGATTCCCTTCCAGGCATTCGTTGACTTTTATCGCCACATAGTCAGTTTCATCTCACCAGATGTTGAATCTTTTCTTCATAGAGGCGAATGGGACATTCGGGCGAGTCGGGTGGGACTCGAGCATCTTGGGCTAGGAGGGGTGACAGCCCAGATTGCTAGTCTTTATCTGGATGATCAGGGGACTCCACAGTTGGGATTTCCTCCAGTGGTGGATCAATTCATGGATGTCTTTCCAGAGGACTTTTCGGGTTTTCCACCAGAGCGTGAGGTAGACTTCTCTATTGAGCTCATGCCAGGAGCGGCACCAGTGTCCATTCCTCCCTATAGGATGGCCACACCTGAGTTGTAGGAGCTCAAGAAGTAGTTGGAGGAGCTATAGGCTAAGGGTTTCATCCGACCCAGTACTTCTCCTTGGGGTTCGCCTGTTCTATTTGCGAAGAAGGCAGATGGTACCCTTCGGCTTTGTGTGGATTATCAAAAGCTGAACAAGTTGACGGTCAATAACCGATATCCCTTTCCACGGATTTATGAACTTTTCGATCAGCTTTGAGGATCCCGATTGTTCTCAAAGATCGACTTGAGGTACGATTATCCTCAGTTGCACGTTAGACCATCAGATATACCCTTGACAGCCTTCAGGAGCATATATGGTCTATACAAGTATACAGTCATGCCATTCGGTCTCACGAACACACCTGCAGTTTTCATGGCACTGATGAACCGAGTGTTCTATCCTTACATGGACTCCTTCGTTGTGGTCTTCGTGGATGATATCTTGTTGTACTCTCACACTCTACACGACCATGCCACACAACTTAAGATCGTTGTGAGTACACTGAGATAGCATCGACTTTATGATAAACTCTCAAAGTGCCACTTCTAGATGGATCAGATTCACTTCTTGGGTCACGTCATCTCAGAGGCAGGAGTATCTGTGGACCTAGAGAAAGTGAGAGTTGTAGTTTCCTAGGAGCAGTCGAAGAACGTTTTTGAAGTACGAAGCTTCCTAGGGATGGACGGATACTACCAATGCTTCATTCAAGACTTATCTCGTCTAGCATCACCTTTGACAGGTCTGACCAAGAAGGGGGAGAAGTTCCTTTGGTCAGATACTTGTGAGACAGCCTTTCAGGAGCTAAAAGGGAGGTTGACGTCGGCACCGATATTTGTCTTGCCAGAGCCAGGAAATAACTATACAGTCTACTATGATGCTTCAGGTATCGGGCTAGGAGCTGTGCTTATGCAGGGAGATGGAGTCATTGCGTACGAGTCTCGGCAGTTGAGGCCACATGAGAGGAACTACCCTACGCATGATCTGGAGTTGGCATCTGTGGTTCATGCCTTGCGCTGTTGGAGACACTATCTTATGGGAGATCACTTTTTGGTCTTCACTGAACACAAGAGTCTCAAGTATATCTTCACTTAGCATGATCTGATTATGAGGTAGCGTAGGTGGGTCGAGTATCTTTAGTCTTTTGACTTCAATATTTCCTATACGCCGAGAAAGGGAAACGCCGTAGCAGATGCGTTGAGTGGGAGAACTCAGATTTAGGTAGTTTAGGAGGCCAGTAGTGAGTGGATGTTGATGGCTCTGTTCTCTGAGATGCATCTGGAGGTGCACGACAGACAGGGACATACTTTTCTATCTTTTGTAGATGTTACCTCCACGCTACTTGATTGGGTACGGATGAGGCAGCTATCAGACTCGGAAGGCTTAGTCCTGTGGGAGAGTGTGTCAGGAGAGGACCCTATTCCTGGATGGACAGTGGGAGAGGATGAGATCTTGCGTTTCCAAGGACGCGTGTGGGTGCCAATAGACATACTTGAGGAGCTGATGCGGGATTTCCATTCCTCTATTTGGGAGGTTCATCCTGACGTCACCAAGATGTATCAGGACCTTCATCGCCAATACTGGTGGCCAGGTATGAAGAATGATGTTTCTGATTTTTTCATGAGATGTTCAACTTGTCAGTAGGTGAAAGCAGAGCATTAGCAACCAGCGGGGATTTTACAGCAGTTACCCATTCCAGAGTGGAAGTGGAACGATGTTGTGATGGAATTCGTTACCTGGTTTCTGAGATCACCTCGGGGAAACGATGATGTTTTGGTTGTCAATGACAGGATTACGAAGGATTCTCACTTCTTTCCGATTAATGAGACCTATAGTGTCAATGATCTGGGATGAATTTACATCAGAGAGATCGTTCGTTTGCATGGAGTTCCATGCTCTATTGTTTCAGACAGAGATGAGCGCTTTACCTCTCTGTTCTGGCAGGGACTTCAGAAGGCTTTGGGTACACAGGTTATTTTGAGTACATCATACCACCCCTAGATTGATGGAAAGTCTGAGCGCACGATCCAGGTGCTTGAGGATATGCTCCAGGATTGCATCCTTGACTTTGGAAGTTCTTGGGAGAAGCATATTCCTCTATTGGAGTTCACCTAAAACAACAGTTTCCAGGCGAACATTCAGATGGCACCATACGAGGCTTTGTACGGTAGGCCATGCTGATCACCCTTATGTTGGCTGAAGGCAGGAGAGACAGCCTTGCTGGGACCTCATCTTGTACAGGATACTTCAGAGCAGATAGAGCTAATTAGGAAGAGGATGGCTACAACACAGTCTCGGCAGAAGTCTTATGCTGATCAGCGGATATGACCTCTGGAGTTCGAGGTTGGAGATCAGGTTTTCCTACGTGTCGCACCAAGGTTTGGACAAAAAAGGATTCGAAGATAATGTAAGCTTTCACCGCGGTACGTCAGGCCGTTTGAGGTCTTGGATAGAGTTGGGTCAGTCGCCTATCGGTTGTATCTACCTCAGCGGTATCAGGCCATGCACAACATCTTCCACGTCTCTCAGCTTCAACGTTACTTTTCAGACCTGTCTCATGTATTTCAGCCTGAGGAAGTTAAGCTTGAAGAAGATGCGTCGTTCAAGGAGCATCCTATCCGGATTGTCGATCGCAGTACGAAGGTTCTCCACGAGCGGTCTGTTCCTCTGGTATGAGTGCTATGGTAGCACGGGCAAGTACAAGACGAGACCTGGGAGAGGGAGACCGATGTACGATCGCAATGGCCAGAGCTGTTTAGGGTTTCTCCTTCTTTGGCTCATTAGGGAAATTCAGGGACGAATTTCTATAAGGGTGGAAGTTTGTAAGAACCCGAATCTTCTTTTCAGGTATGTTTTTCCTTTTTCTGGAGTTTTTGAGAAAAATGAATTTTTCTAGAAATTTTCGAAGTACACGTCGTGTACTTTCTGAGTACACGCCATGTACTTTTTCCCGGCTCAAAGCCGTGTGATTTCCATGTCGGGCCACACACATGGTGTGTAAGGCTGAGGTGGAGGCCGGTTAATTCGGAGTACAGAAAATTGAAGTACACACCGTGTACTCAAGAAGTACACGCCGTGTACTTTCTTTTTCTCATTAAACGGACCGAGGTCGCGCCTAACCCCCAAAATTATCTTCTTCTCTAGATTTCATCTGACCGGGAGCGACCGTAAGAACTAATATTCTCCGAGATCCCACCTTGCCATCCGTTCTCCGATTCGAGCACAGTCTATTGAGTTGGAAGCACAGCGGTGAGTTCTTCCTTCTGTTTGAGCCTTGTCTCTTGATTCCTCCTTGTTTTCAAGATATTGTGGGATGAATGTTTTGTGCGTTTTATCAGATCTATGTTGTTCTAAGAGGAATCTTTCATATTGGTTCACATATATCGATCTCCTAAGATCAAGGTATGTGGTTTGTGCCTCTCTGTAGAAATTTGATGAATATTATGTGCAAATTCCACCAATACCCATGAACGGGGTATTGCGTGTTTCCTGTTTTTCCCCTGCTATTTTACAGATTTTCTTGATTTCTTTAGTAGAGGTTATTTCTTGTGAGTAGAGTAATTTATTTTGTGCTCGGGTTGCTTTTACATGCTTGTTTTTCCTGTTGGGTGTTTTGTCAGTTGCCATACCTTGTTATAGGATAGTGGAACTGTCTCTTTGATATGCTGTTGAGCCTTAGTTGATAGCCAAGTAGTACTTGAGGTTTACTTGGATGATGCATGCATGCTGAGCATTTTTACTTTTCCACACAGGACTGTGAGAGCCTAGTGTAGTAGACCATAGGTAGAATCGACGTAATGGATTCTCCAGAGTGTCTTTTAATATGATGCGAGACCACAGGGGTAATTGACCATGAGTGCTTCCTCAGAGAGTCTGTAGTTCCTTGATGCGGGCCATAGGGGGAATGAGATGTTGAGTGCTTCCCCAGAGGGCCTTTAGTATGATCCGAGACTATAGGGGGAATTGACGATGAGTGATTTCCGAGAGAGTCTGCTTTTTAGCTGAACCAGAGGGGTGAGACTGTGTGTGCCTCCCAGAGGGTTGCTAGTGCTTTGTAGGTTGAACCATAGGGGTTAGGCTGTGAGAGCTACCCAGAGGGTTACCTATTTACTTTTGTTACTAGTTGTTTAATTTTGTAATTTGTTTGTTAGAACTGTGGATTGTAGATGCTTGGGATTTTCTATCTACTGCTTCATGTTTTATTACTGCCATGTAATCATTGACTGTTAGGCAAAAATCTTTGGGTGATTGCCTACTGGGATTGTATCTCACACCCTGTTTGGGCCATGCTTTTGGGCCCAAGTAGACTATGTTGCTACAGGTATGGATAAGGGCAAGCACCCTTCTACTTCAGGTTCTTGATTGCACTAGATCTGGGGAGCATGGGACTGAGCCGTGGGTCGCGATGATGATGAGCTCACTTTGTTTTCTTTTTCACTTGGTTTCAGTTATATTTCAGCACGTTGTTGTGTTTTCTGTTTTCCTTAGATACTTGCACCTGCTGCATCATTTTCATCATTTTTATATATTCTACATTGCTTATGCTGTTTGGTTTCTGTTGTTATGCATGTTGTTTACTGCTTCCGCTATTTATTGTTGTTTTCTTACCTTGTATACCTTACCGAATGAGGGAATAGTTTCCCCAATAACTTCTCATGGCACTCGCTGCTAGTTGGCAGCCTCTGGCATTCGGGGAAACGCGCTTGAGGTCATGTGGTGAACCGGGTATGGGGCACCAGTATAGGGGGCTCCGGACTCGGGTCGTTACACTCCCTTTGGGCCTAAGGAATAATGACGAGAGGAAATGGGCCCCATAGACTACTCTCTTTCCCTTTCCATTTGGGTCTTGGCCTTGTACACCAGTAGAAAAAGAAGATTGTGTGGTTTCCCTAGATATATTTCTCCCACTTGTTTCTCACACTGAGCATAACTCATGTGTGATTATAGGTTAGTGGCGATCATGAAATACACATGATCCCCAACTAGCGGGGCTTCTGTTTGGTATAATCCCCAATCATAACCAAGTGTTGGGAATCATTTCAAGTGTAATCACCAACCAAATAATGATATCCCCTTAAAAAATAATCCCAAATTAATCCTATTAAATAGCTATACTCCCTTGTGAGACAATCCTTTAGAGATCCTCCATAGGCGCGAGTCCTCAAAACTAAACTACGTGGGATTTGATTCCTCTCCAAATAGGATACATGGGAACCCTACCATAGGTTTAAACCCAACACCCCAAATCATCCCTAATTCTCTTTGGGTTATATCCCCAATTGGATCTTATCCAACCTAGGAACCCATATCCCTTCTTGGTTTCCGGGGATGCTTCAGCATAAATCCCACACCAAACCTTGACTAGGAACCTTTAGCCTAGATTTCCTTATTGTATGATGTTAAAGTACACAATCTAGTTATTATCACATGACCTTAAAAGGTATGATGTTCCCAACTAAGTGGACCTGAAATATGTGGGTTTTTATTGGTTTCATGAGGATATATAGGGAATCCATCTCATGGGTCTGATCCTCACATTAAAACAATTCCCATCTCCCTAGATGATGATTCACTCCAGGGCACCCCCATTATTTCTCTCAAAACTAGAATCATAATAAGAATACAAAAGAATATGGAATCAATACATAAGAGGGTTACATTGATGGATAACCTCAGATACATATAGATATCTACTTGATGAAGAACCTAAGATACATAAAAATGATTCTAAATTCCATACATTCTAATAATTGATTATTAATTCAAGGGTGAACCACATAATAGTTGGGAATTAATTAAGGATTCACAAACATATATTAAATCTACAAGAGATTCCTCGAGTAGGAAATTATTCACCTCAAAATGGTGTGATGAGTCTGACCTCCCATCCTATCGACTAATGTGAGTTCTTATGTATCGTTGAAAAAACATACCAACATGCACCTACCTTTGGAAAGTAGGTCCATGAGTCATCATGTATATGATAACTATTTTTTGTTTCCATCTCCACAAATAAAACCCATTAGATACCATTTGGAATTATTTATCTTGATTTGAATGATTGCACAAAACTCAACCCCTTCAATCAATCACCATCCGTCAACTACATTTCCATACAAAACATCATTGCACATTAAATGAATTATAGTATCCTCACTTCCATAGATATATCTAAACTTGAAAATGATTATAAGGTACCATAAAATATTTTAAGTATATGATTTATCTTTCTTTTATTATTTTTCACTACACATAAGGAATTTTTAGAGTGATTCATTGTCCTTGAATGACAATATACAGTCATTTGGATAAGCATTTATATTTGATTTGGTTCCCAAGAACCAATTACTATATAAATTCAAATACTAGAATATTCATGGTACTTAATATTAATTAATTAATTATCACATTATGATCATTATTTTGTGTGAAATTTATGTGATAATGTCTTTGGAGTAATTATCACAATGAAAGGTCATAACAATTCACCATTATGGTGAGAACTTAGAAGAACCATGAAAATATTCTTAAATATATATTATATAGCTAGATGATATCATTTGACAAGATTAAAATGAAATAAAAAATCAAGGGTTGAGACTCATAAGACTTTGAGACACTTTGTCATGGTGTTTTCACTTGGAAATTTTCAGCGCATGAGATTATGAGATCATGTCCAATCAGTAGGAAATTGACGTTTATATGTGTAATTATATGTTTTATATTTTTTAATGTGTGTAATGGTGTTTATAATTAAATTTATTTTCAATTCATATCATGAGTCACATAGTTTTATGTATTGACGAAAACAGTGATGACATATTCTTGCTGTGAGGTAGGATATATCAGATGTGTCACAAGTGATATTGCATTAATGAATAATGTGTTAAAGGATTTGTAACTTATATTATTTAATGTAAGTTAATATCTCAGGCCATTTTATGGAAATTGAATTTACTAATTAATTCCATTTCCATGGTTTTTCTTTGATAACTTTTTTTTGGAATTTCAAAGAAATAAACATTAAGAATATAGGTTTGTGACACTAGTATGAAACCCTCTTGACTGGATATATCAAGAAAAAGATATTATATTACATAGTGTGTGTTCATATGTGGTTATTTTCATTTTGAAGTTTAAACTATTTTTTATTGATGACTTGGCATGTTCTTAGATGATAATCTTAGCCTTTAGCCATAACAACCTAATGACATTGAGAAAGGGGCATAGAGGGTCACATACAAAGTGTATTCATAACCTTAGTTAAATTATATTTGAATTTAACATGTTGAATCAATATTATTCCTATATGTGGTTTTATAATTATTCATACATGGTTGACCATAGATATTCAACCATCAATTATTCAAGAGGATATTATGAGGGTTGAATATTAAATTAATATTCAATCACTAGGTAATTATTAATTACGGGAATATATAATATTTATTTATTCTCGTTTATTCTCAAGGTAAAAAATATTTATTTATTTGGTAACATGAATATTAAATAAATATTTATTCACTCTTATAGTGAATAAATTTATTTATTTATCATTGATCAATGTAATAATATTTAATTGTTAAATAAAAAATAAATATTCAAGGTTTGATAAATAACAAGGAGTCTGTTTGGACTGAGTTTAATGGTCAAAATAGAAATGATTTATTAATTATAATTTAGATAGATATAAATTTATTTATTCAATAAATGATATTAATTTATCTATAGGTGTTTCACATGTCAATTGAATAATAATATAATTTATATTATTACTAGATATGGGGTTTTGTTTGAAAAAAATGGATTATATAAGGCCAATGTTCAATTACCAACCCTAACATAAATTTATAAGTACTCGGCTAAATCTTTTTTAGGTTATGTAGTTTATTTTTCACAAAAAAACACAAGATAAAATTCTCTTTTAACCTAAGATAGAAATCACCGAATAATTCACTAATGAAAAAGATCATTTATTCTACTCCTTCCCATAAATTCTTATAGATAACTTAAATAATCCTTTACCCATGAATAGATTCTCCCCATGATCAATAAAAATCACTGAAAGTGATAAGGATTGACCACACTATCACTCGATGATTCTACAATGTTGTTCTGAGGTTTTGAAGCATGCATGGATCAATTTTATAGGGATTCTATCTTTGTATACAATCACCATAATTATAGGACACAAATAACTAGTAAACTGATTCATCAATGAAGAAATAAATTCAATAAAAGGTATTTTGTATAGAAATATTTTAAATATAAATAAATGTGAAAATATCCTATATTCTAGGTTCCAATATCTCTATTAATTAGTATTCTATTCAATTTCATTTTTTGTGATATTCTAAAATTTTTAAATCTTAAAATTATCATTGATTATAACAAAATCCATGTTATAAACTTCTCAATAGTAATTTTTGTTGTGCTTAAAACCAAAAAGTGCTTCCACATGAGTCACATAATTAATTTATAATTAAATTTTAATCATTAACTAGTTCTATGAATTTATTATTTGTTTTACTACAAGGATATTAATTCCTTAATTATAAACATTAAAATATTCTATTATCTTTATTTTTTGTTGCTCAAATAACCAATAAAAGGTCATATAAAAATGAATAAAATTAGAAGACTCCACTGTGTGGAGCTAATTGTTCTTGCCGGTTAACACAAGAGTACATGACATGCATCCTGTGGGTACACATCATGTACCTATGTTCAATGTACCAGGATGAACCACGTGAAAATTGGGTTATTTTTTAACTAAGGATACATCAAGTGCATGAAATATACACCATGTATTGACCGGACCAGGCTAACATGGAGTTTTCCAAACTACATGTCATGTAACTCAATTATACTATGTATATCCTACATGTTTTAATGGTGGAAAACATGGGGGTACAATCTATGTCATGAATTTATTACACGGCATAGGGTGTATCATTCTACCCTTCATACATTGTCTTAGGAAGATGCGGAGGGTGCTACTAGGACTGAGGTGACATCCCCAATACACCAAAGGCAGGAAATAAATTCTAATAGATTTATAAATAATTGGGGGATGATTTTCCCATTTAAAATAAAAAAACAAAAAAAAAACCATAACCAAACAACATCTGTATGATGCATGAGTATAAAATAAAAATCAAATAAAAACATACCAAACCAAACTATATTAGAGTACAATGCGGGAACGAAGAAAAAAAAACTCAAAGACACATAATACATCAACTCAGTAACTCCCAACCTACTCCAACATCCAACCCCACATGCCATGCTTGTGGTATCATGATGCATAACTAAATAAATGAGATACCTTGACTTTAATTATATCTTGATATACTATATCTTTAAATGCACTAGAGTTCCCAAGTAGGGGTGAGTATAAAACTCAATATGATTTCCCGAATGACTTCCCAACTCATGCAACTAGGATAGAGCATATTAACACATTTATATAAACCAGTTTAAAACAATTCAAAGTAGTTTATATCAAATAAAAAATAGTTTTCTAAACCAAATAGTTTTCATGGAAAGTAACCAAACAATTCTTTGAAAACATTTCACAGTTATATTTTGCATATCACTCCACACATCCACACATCCACACATGCATGACCAGGTGATAGTTCTATACTCATGAGTGGTATCTCATTGATCTACCAATTCATTATAAGGTAACCATATACAGAGTTCCTCAATGGAACATAACCCTCCCATAAGTTCACGTTAATGAAAAAAACTCACGCCAACCATGTATAACAAAACCCATTCCAAATCATGCCAATAAATTTCAGTAAAACATTTCTTTTGTTGAAATCAATTTTAAAAAAAATCCATGAAAAAATCCATCCATAATTTTTAATTCCATCATTTAAAAATCATCAACCAAATGAACTTTCCACAAAAAAACAAATATCTACAATTTCACACAACAATCACAAAATAGGTTTACTATCAAGAATCACACATCAATATCATATTTCAATTTAATAAATTCAATTAATTTTAAATCAAGCCTTAAATTTATAATCAAAATGATTTGAGAGTTAAGACACCAACCTCTCAAAATTATGAGACAACAAAGAACAGAACAAAACATAAAAAACCCAGCTTGAAACTCTAAAACGATCGTTATATATTGTTACCTTCAATCAAAACAATCATATATCATCATTATTGACATAAAAAATATGGATTTTCCTGTAAAGAACTAAATCCATGATTCCATGAGAGGGAAGAAGATAAAATCTAAGGAAAATAATGAAGAACAATAACTTACCAACAAATCCATCCTCCAACACACTTAAATTCACTTAGAAATCACTTCTGAATTGAAAGGAATGGTCTCCACAGCCTATGAAGGAAGTGAAATTTGAGTTTCTGTCTATTTAAGGGAAAAGGAAGGTTTAAGGTGGTGAATCAGATATAATCCCGAAATTGTAGATCTAATTTTTCACTGTACATTTTTAGGGTACATTTTTAGAAAAACTACATTCTAACCATGCACTAGCCACTGCCTCTAAACAACCCCGCATAGTTGGATCACATGATTAGACAAACTGTGCACCAACCATGCTATCCCTTTATATCTAACCTCACATGGTTTCTCCTAGGAATCTGCATGGTGTGTCAAACTGTGCACCTTATCATGCACCTACCAGATGCCCACTTTCTCAATTTCACAGTTTTCGAGGAGGTGTTTCGTAGTTTCTACTAACCATGATCAAACTGTTCACTACTAGAAAATCCCCCAAAGCAAGTTAAAACTCCTCCAAACCACCTTAAAATTAACTTAATTACTTTATATACTCAAAATAAATAAATAAATATCAAGTATCTGAAATATTAGGTGGTAAATTATCCCCACTATTGGTCTTTCCATCCTTTTCAAGTAGAATATCACCATTTCTGTGAAAGCGTTTTATCCATTACTCTACCATATCCTTCTCACAATCCCATGTTTCTTCCTAAATCTAACCATGTTCCCATAAAAACCATAGTAGATCAATGTTTTTCCCATGAAATAATTTTTATTTCCTATCTATAATTCATACCGACACATGGACCAACATAGCATCAGACTCTAGGTGAATGTGATCCCATCAAATCACACGGTCCAGATCTGGTAAATACTTCTTCAATTGAGATACATGAAACACATTATTTATAGAACCAAACTTTGGTGGAAAATCCAACCAATATTCCACCTCACCAACACATTCAAGTATCACAAAAGGGCCTATGTATCGAAGAGATAACTTGCACTACATCCCAAAAACGATGATGCCCAAGCATTGGAGAGATTATCAATAACACATGATCACTCAGCTCAAACAACAATGGTCATCAATGATGATCCCTATGAAATTTCTGAAGACTCTAAGATATCTCTATCTTATTCCTGATCAACTAAATCTTCCCTTTCATCTCTTGTACTAGACATGGTCTAACTAGCGAAGTCTCACCTGTTTCCACCCAAAAAAATGAAGAATGATAAGGACACCCATAAATTGCTTCAAAAGGAGCCATATGTATGGATTCCTAATAACTATTTTTGAATGAGAACTCCAATAATGGTACACAGTCCTCCCATGAGCCACAAAAATCCATTACATAATCCCTAAGCATGTCTTCCAATGTTTTTATCATCCTTTCAGATTTTCCATCTGTTTGAGGATGATACGCTATACTCATATATAACTGGGTCCCAAGTGTTTTATGTAAGGATTTAAAAAAACAAGACAAGAACCTAGGGTATCTATCAGATAGAATCGAGACTGTAATGCCATGACAATTTAAAAATTATTTGTAATTGATTTTGGAAAAGTCCTCCACCATATGAGATCTCTAAATAGGGATAAAATGGATTGACATTTTTAGTCAATCCATAATTACCCATATGAAATCATGCTTCAGAACCGTCCTTTGGTGAACTGTTATAAAATCCATGGTTATTGTATCCCATTTCAACATGGATATTGGTAATGACTCCAACATACCTACTGGACGCTGGTGCTTTGACTTAACTAGCTAACATGTTAGGCATATTGAGACAAACTCAACCACTTTTATTTTCTTGCCATCACACTAAAATTGTGGTTTCAATGCCTTATAAATATTTTTTTATCTTGTATGAACAATCCATATAGACTGGTGATAAGTATGAAGGTTTTATTAATTACAATAAAAAGGTATGACCATCCGAACTTAGAACCAAAAAAATGATCTTTTGTCAAGATTCTATCCCTTTATGGTCTCCCCGCCATTATGTTTTTTCCATATAGAAACAAACTCTGAATCAGATGTATATACATATTTAACCTGAACAATCTAATCCCGAACAAATGAAATTGGAAATAAAACCAGAAAACTACCTCGGTCTTCACAATGCAAGTGCATGATAGTTATCATTGACAACATCTACAATCGATCCGAAGATTCTTTAGATAATTGAGCATATGAATTCCTACTTAATGTATCTAATGCATAATTTTCTTTAACAGTGTATACATTACTTAAAATTAAAACATTTGAATATACTTCATCCATCTCCTTTATCTTAGATACAAATATCTTTGTGATAAAATGTGTTTCAAGATAATATTATTTGTAAACACCGTAAATTTTTCACTAAAGATGTAATGATTCCATTGATTAAAATAATGGACTACAACAACTAATTCCAAATTGTGTATTTATTCACATGAAACCATACATTCTATGATCCATAAGAAACAAAATGATCTCCCTGCATGAGAACACACCCTAACCTAGATCTTAAATCATCATAATACACCACATAACCTTGTCCTAATTCCAATAATATTAGGGTCAGTGTTGATATGAGGAGAACATTAATCTTTTAAAAGAATTCTAAAATTCATCATTCCATTGGAAAGGAACATATTTTCTTATCAAATATGTTATTAGAGAATCTATTAAAGAAAATCTAGGAACAAAATTTTAGTAATAACCAACCATACTAAGGAAATTTCATATCTTGAAGATATTATTTGGCATATGCTAATAGATCATAGCGTCTATCTTTATAGATCCATTAAAACATATTTTCCAAGATAAAATGGAAAATTAAATGTACCTATTGTGTCTAAAAAGCACACTTTGAATGTTTGGAATATAGACGATGATCCCCCAATATACCCAACACTTTAGCCAAGTATTTCTCATGATCAAACTTTGTCCTAGAATATACTTGTATTTCATCCACAAAAATCACCAAAAAATAATCTAGATACCTTTGAAATATTTGATTCATAAATGAAATAAAGATAGCTAGTTAATTTGTAATACTAGAAGGCATAACCACATACTTGTAATGTCCATATGTACTCTTGAAAGTTTTCTTTGTAATTACCTCATTCCAAAATCCCAGTTGGTGATATCCTGATCACAATTCAATTTTAGAGAACCACTAGGCTCCCATAAATTGATCAAATAGGTCATCAATACATGGAATAGGATACTAATTCTTTATTGAAAGTTTTTTAAAATTATGATAATCTACATAAATAATAATAGTTACATAAAACATTTTCAAATATAAAATTTATTCTTACCATAAAGACATACTAGGCTGAATAAAACCTTTTCTTTCAAGATCTTCCAACTAGAAGTTCAATTCCATTAATTTTTTTGGTACCATCTGTTAAGATGAAATTGTGATAGTATTGATTCTTGGTAAGAGATCAATAATGAAATCCACTTCTATTTTAGGTGCCAACCTTGATAAATTATTAGGACAGACACCAAGAAACTTTTCTAGTACAATTAGAAAGCCTCTACTCCCAATCCAATTCCTAAATTCCAAGTCCAAAGCTTTCAACTGGTACAAGATAGTTTCAACTACTAGTTCCAACAATTATATTCCACTTGATTTCATATTCCAATCTCCTATAAAGAGATGATTGATGCCATCATCAGTTTTAAAACAAACCATTATGATATAAATGTAGATGCGAGATTTGAACATTGTCAACCAATCCATATTAAAGATTAAATCATAGAAATATATCTTCAAAATTGATAATTCATAAATCAATTTACCCCCATCGATAGTTATAGAACATGTTTTTCACAGAATGTCTTAACATTCTCTTTACCCAAGAGGATTTTGAGGTTTCAAAATAGAAGGCATCATCTCAACATGAAAACCTAGAAGATCAATCGAATGAGAAGCATTAAATTAAGGGGATACACCAATGTTAAAAAAATCTTGCATAAGTGTATAATTATAAATATTTTTACCTCTCATCAATGAAGGTATGGATTTATCATACATGATAACTTACTCAGATCCCTATAATTTCTTACTGACTACACTTTTATCTTTATTACTTTATTGAGATTACATTTGTTAAGGTGTCATGGTATTCCTAGAATTACCATGTATTTATTGGTTCTGCGGATGAGAGATATTATACTATACTTGTTACTTTGAAGCATACAGTGCTTGCGAAGCATGAGGTGCTTCCCTAAAACCCGACCATAGAGTATTGTGACAACAGAGATTCAGATTCCCCATCTTGTTGGAATTGTGTAATGCTATAGGTGGTGACAAAAAATCACACATCATATTCTCAAAAAAACTAAACTAAAACATACCAGATTACTCTTTGGTTTAGGAGGAAGATTTATCGATCATGCTGTTTGATCCCTAGTCATTCCAACAGCTTGGAAATAGGTGTCCCTATTCAGCTTATTCCCATCATTAGAGTTCCCACCAATTCCCATAGGCATCAACACACTTCTTCCACTCGTATTAATTGATATGTCTCTTTCTTCTACTATCTCTCTTTTGACCATGTCTATATAATACATTATAAAAATTACAAAAGTATTAGAGTGAGTCTCCGACCTTAAACTCGATTAAAAAATGCATGCCTTCAAGAATGAACTTGTAATATCTTCTAGTAAAAAGTTAACTAAATTCATGAATATAGATGCATACTATGTTACTGAGATATTCTCTTACTTCAAGATGAAAAATTACATTATTCAAGAAATTATGAATGTATGAGGATATAATTGTTCTTTGAACAATTATTCAAAATCCTCCCATGAAATGAATTGGTCTAATATACACTAAACTGCTAAATCCCACCACTAGCATGCTAGATCCTCCACCATATAGGTTTCCAACTTCACTTTCAGCTCAATTGGTGTTCCAAGTAAATTGAAGATTTTATTCATCCTATTTAGCCGAACATATGTTTTTTTTCTTTTGAGTCACCTTGAAAGATGGATGTATTCTGATTTTTGGAACTGAATAGAATGATTCAACTGCCTTGGTTCATCCATTTAGTTCCCTCTATCCGTGGCTTGAAAATCCTAGACAATACTCTGAGAAAACTATTGATTCAGCCATGTCTCATGTACAACCACATTTTCTGCAGCCTCTTCTGGTTGGTTTCTATTATGCCTACCCAGTGCCATTCTCCATAAACAAAAGAAAATCCATTTAGACTCACTATCTTGAAACTGAAAGATTATAAATTTTAAATTTACTATATAACAAATATCACAAAATGATTTCCAGAATTCTAAAATTTCCATTTTCAAAACATTTTTAAAAATTCCACCTTCCTTTTGGAAAATCCGACAACTTTCAACTAGTTTAAAAAATCAACAGTTTTTTAACCAAATCAAAAATCATTACTCAAAATAAATTATTGACTCATAGTGGAAATTCATTTATATCAATGTTGTTTATTCTTTTATCATTAGCTAAACCCATGGTGATGAGGTAACAATTTCCATAAGTTTCTCAAAATACTCATTTACCCCAACTCTCTAGAAACATTAAGTTTAACATCAATAGGCTAGCTACCCAATTTTATGATACACATTCCATGTTCTAGTGATCCTATATTCTTACCAACAACCCAATTCAATGACTAATAATAATTATTTTCCAACTCCAAGACTAAGAAAACTGATTCAATTTGTAATATCCCACCCATCCACCATAGGCTGGGGAAGAGGTAGAGGGTGATACTAGGCCTTAGGTGACATCCCCTAGACACCAAAAGTTGGAAATAAATGCCAAGGGATTTATAATAATTTGGGGGTTTATTTTTCCTTTGAAAATAAAACAACCAAACAAAAATAAACATAACAAAAAAACCTATGTATGATGCATGAGTACAAAATAAAACTCAAATAAAACCAAACCAAACCAAACTATATCAGAGTACAATGTCGAAACCAAGACCAACAAAAATAAAATAAATTGAAGACATCAACTCCAAAACTCCAAAATTATTCCAAGATCCAACACCACATTCCATGCTCATGGTATCATGGTGCATCCCTAATAAAATGAGATACCTTGCCTTTACCTGTGTCTCGTTATAGAGAATTTAAAAATATACTAGAGTGCCTAAGTAAGGGGTGAGTATAAAACTCAGTAGTATATCCCCAATGAATTCCCAACTCACTTTACTAGGATAGAATATGTCATAAAATTTATATTAATGAGTTTAAAAAAAATTAAGTAGTTTATATCAAATCCAAAAATAATTTTCCAATCCAAATAGTTTTCATAGAAAGCAACCAAACAAGTCTTTGAAAACATTTAACCTTTTTATTTGGAAAACCCACTCTAAAGATCCAAAAATCCACAAAATAATGACCATTTGAAAATTCTATACTCATGAGTGGTCTCTCTTAGATCTACCAAGTAATCAAAAGGTAACCATATACCAAGTTACCTAATAGAACACACAGCTTCCATAGGGTCACATCAATGAAAATGAAATCATAAAAACCATGTATTCCAAAACCCAAGCCAAATCATGAAAAGCCATGTCAATAAAACATATATTTTGTTGAAAAAAGTTAACAAAACATTTTACATGTAACAAAACCATCTATAATTTTTGAAACCATCATTTAAAAATCATTAAATGAATGCACTTTACACAAAACAACAAAATTTACAAAATTTCACATAGAAATCACTAAATAAGTTTAAAATTAAGAATCACATATCAATTTCACATTTAAATTCAAGAAATTGAATTAATTTGAAATTCAGGCCATCATGTTTATATCAATTCAAGTTGAGAGTTAATACACCTACCTCTCAAACTTAGGAAAAAATAAAGAAATACACAAAACTTCAAAAACCATGATTAAAAATATAGAGAACATCCTTAGATATTCTTACCTTTAATAAAAAACATATCTAAAAAATAATCACATCACACAACATGGATTTATCCCCAAAAGACTAAATCCATGATTCCATGAGAGAGGATAAGAATAAATCTAAGGAAAAAATGAAGAATATTCAGTCAGCAAAAAATCAGACCTCCAACACACTTATATTCTCCTAGGAATCACTCTTGGATCGAAATAAATGGTCTACATAGCCTAGGGATGAAGAGGAATTCGAGTTATGGTCTATTTTGGGAATAAATGAGGGATTAAGGTGGTGAAATAGATTAGATCTACAATTTTTGAATATAATTTTCCAGGGCACATGGTTAGGGAGAACAGTTAGGCAAACCATGCGCTAACTATGTGCTAGCCACTACCTCAAAACTCCCCTCACATGGTTAGAAAAATTGTTCACCAACTATTATATTTTTTCATGTCCATCCTTACACAATTTCTCTTAGAAACCTACATGGTTTTTACAGACCGTGCACCTAACGAGTGCCCAATATTTCAGTTTCACGGTTTCTTAGGAGGTGTTTCACAGTTTATACTAACTATTCTCAAGTCATGTACGACCAAAAACTCCAAAAAAACAGGTAAAAACTCCTCTAAACCTCCCTAAACATAACCCAATCACTTTGAAAATTTAAAATAAATATATAAAGGGCCTAGTACTTGAAACCTTAGGGGTTATTCATAGGGACTAGAAAATAGTGTATTATTAAGGACACACAACATGTAGGTGGCATAAATTCTCTATACCTTGTACACATCCATGAAAAAAAAACATTAATAGTCCCAAGATGAGTGGAAAAGACATGAGAAAAAGATGTTTTATAAATAATATCCCAAATACATGAGACATAACCAATTATACCTCATGTAATTAATTTAAACATGGGGATAAAATTAATTATATTATTAAACCTATTTACAAGTGTTCCATGTGTCATTTATATACAGTACATGATATGTGATAAGATTATTGCTTATATATTAAATTAATTTCCATGATAAATTATAGTTTACAACATAGTTATGGTATTTACATGTAGTGTACTCCATGTGTGTTAATGGAATCACATATCATGTAATTTATATATGATCATGCTCCATTTATTGATAGACTCACACCTTGTAATTTTGTTCCATCAATTTTATACTAGATTCCCTAAGAATACATAGTTAAAGGACCATGTTCAATAGTTTGGATGGGAATATGTCATTGCCTTTTATTAATTTTAAATAAAATTAATTTGTTTAATTTGTTTAAAATTATGGATGATTAAAATTTCCAAGATGGTTTGGATGAAATTAAGATAAATTGAATTAATTAATTAATGAGATAATCAATTAAAATAATTTGATGCATTTTATCTTAATTAAAATATGAATTGGATTGAATCAATATAGATTCAAAATGTATATTTTTGATGTTTTTGGGTTTATTAGATTAAATTAGAAATCTTCATATGATTGGTTTCCTTTTTTATTTTATTATTTTTATTAAATTAAATTTATGGTGTTAGTGTCATCCCCTACCCTCATTATGTATGGTCATGTATGACCTCAATTTCGTTTATTTAAACCCTTAAGATAACATTTGGTTCCCCTAAACTTTATGTGAGTAACACTTATATAATATATGGAGATCCCAAGTGAGTGGAGGTGGTTCATGTTTGGATCTGAGACAAAACCAATCTAAGAGATTAATAAGTGGATATGTGGAATGATACCGTAACAACTCGAGTTTTTATGAATTATTTTTTTAATAAATTAAATTTCATTACTAGATTTATTTAAATGAAAATAAAAGGCTAATATTGAGTTATAAAAAACACAAAGTTAATATTTTTCTATACCCAACACCAGATTAGCTTGTGTTACATATAACACAAAGTGTTAATAAAACCATGATATATTATTAATTTAGTTATTTAAATGAAACCATTATAACATAGTCTTATAAAATAGTGATATGAATTATTATAAACATTTTTCAATTACTAATTATAATAATTTTATATAAATAAAAAATATTTATAATAACATACATAATATTCAGCAAAGTATTTATATGTTTCAAAA
The DNA here is from genome assembly GCA_963277665.1 of Viscum album. Lineage (NCBI taxonomy): Eukaryota > Viridiplantae > Streptophyta > Magnoliopsida > Santalales > Viscaceae > Viscum > Viscum album. The sequence continues at coordinate 661,037,592 of OY728131.1, read as the reverse complement.
ATACCAATTCTCAAAAACTTTTTCTATTCATTTTTTTGAACAATAATAATTTTTTTTGATACTTTTAGAAAATTTATTTGATAAAAAATTTATTTTTTAACTCATAATGTGGAAATTATATTAGGTTTAATTTTTTTTGTTTTTTTCTAAAAAGTTTCATTTTCTGTTGAATATTGAAAATATTGAATTTTAATTGAAAACCTCCTTTTAATTTAATTTATTTATAACTTTAAATTATATTTGAAATTTATTTTAAAGAAAAATTAGTTAATTTATACATATATTAATCCAAATTAGTTCATTTTAATCAATTTCATATTTAAATTGGATATATAATCTTTGTAAAATTTTGATCATTTCTACTTTAAAAACCCACTTTATTGTTATGTTTGTGAGATTAATTTTAAATTAATTTTTTTCTACCTATGTTAATTGAATATATAAATATGGATTACATATTTGGAATTAAAATAAAATATAAATTCAAATAATTTCATCTTAATTTTTGACCAAAATGAATAGTTAATGAAGTAAAAATGAATCAATATGGTCACAGTAAAAATGAATTTACCAAGAGGTTAAACTAGAAATATAAGTGCGAAAATGACTTAAAATATCATCTTAATTTTATTTAATGATTTTATCTCGATCTTTTACATAAGTGTCCCCAAGATATGGAAATTCCTATCGAATCTCATTTGAATATGACCCATATAATAAGTTAAGTAAATAAAAAGACAAAAAAAAATATTTTTCTTACTTATAATATATTTAAAGACTTGGGATAGAAAAAAAAACAAGATATGTTCGGTTATATATATCATTTTAAAATATAAATGTTTTTTTATCATAATAATTTATTTTATTTGAGTTTTTTATGAAATAATTACATTAAATGTTTAAGAAACACTAACAAAATATTTATTTAGTTGACAAAAAAATAAAATAATTGATGCTAAATTTTTTTAAAGTGATGTAAATTGAAAGGATTAACCTGTTTCATTTTTTTATATGAATATATCATGTTAAAAAGGTTTGAAAATAATAAATTATGATTTCATCATTGAATTTATATTTTTTAAAATTCAATATAAATTAAAAATGTCAAAATTGACATTAATGTTATTTTATGATAAATTATATTTTATCAAATGATTTAAAATTAAAAAAATAATATATTATATCATGTTATTTATAAATGTTAGTTAAAAAATATTACCCATTCATAGAACAATTTTTATTTTATAATGAATATATTGATCGTTAAATATTAAAAACTTTATTAGCATGGTTAAGGTTAAAGCAATGTTTTTACATGTTAAATGCACTTTTGTTAAAATCAGTTTTCAACACCCAGAGTATTTTTATATTATAAATTGGATTTTATATTTATAATTAGTGCGTAAAAATAATCTAATATGTTTCACTTTAAATTATCCTTAATGGATAACATACATAGGTTAGAAAGCTGGTTACAATAGTGAAAAACCAAAATGGAAAAGGTAAAAAAACTTTAAAATTAAAGAATAACTGTTTAAAACACATGTTTAATTGTTATTTAGAGGTTTTGATAGACTATATAATCCATAAATTCTTTTAATTATAAATTTTGGTGCCACTTTAGGTAAGATTGACCTCCCAATATTGAATAATTTTGGATATTTACAAATATGCCACTCCTCCTAAACTATAAAAGATCTCCCCATATCATCACTTATTCGCACCTTCAAACCTCTTTGGTTTGAGAAATACATACCCAAGTATCTTAAAAAAAGCCTAAACTAATCCTATAATCCATTTTTTTTAAAAATCCATCATGGGAAAGATTTATTGTAAACTTAAAGAGGATAGCCGAAGAAGAGGTGATGTTCTTCAATGAGCACCTTTATTTTTTTTTGTTTCTCCACCTCCTTCAGTTCTTATTTTATCATGATTAAATAATATGAAGAAAATATTCCATACAATGAGATGTGTTTATGTTAATTTAATTACCTAAAACTATCTCCACTTCCCTAAAATGGTTTATGAAATCATCCTTCGTGTGTAAGGAGGACTAGCCCCCTACGAACCAATTTTATTCATTTTTCCATTACCACTTATGAAGGATGGTAAAAACAATGGACTTGTTGTTTATATATGGTATATTCTATATTTATTATGTTATTATGATTTTTTAATTGTTATATCATACATACTTTCATGCTTTCCATTTTGTGGGAATACGATAACATTGCCCGTGTGTACGGCAGACTACCATTTTACGAAGTGATGTGTTTTTTTCACTCTTTAAATGGAATGTATTAAGGATGGTTTTAATAAAAATATGTGATATAAATAAACTAAAAAAATATTTTTTAATGATAATATATATCATTTACTTTTATTTCTTTCAAACCTACAAGAATATTAAAAAACAACGTTCATGAGTACGTAAAGCCTACCATGTCCATAAAGGGTGTATTTCATTTTATATCACTAAATTTCATGAATTACTCTAAAGAAATATTTAATGAATATATATTATATTTATATCATGGTTAAAATTTATGAGATCATGCAACCATGATCAAATTAATTGGACCAAGAAATAACAAGTTAAAATATACATGAAAATCAAATCATTTATTGCCCGAAACACGACTTTGACTTGGTATTATTAATAAATAGGTAATAAAAGGTCATAATCATAAAATATATGGTTTTATATATATGATTATAGTTATTTAATATATTTATAATAAATTCATATTTATTATACATGATGTTTAATGGGTATGAAGTAAGTCAAGACTTAAGGTAAGATATTTCCATCTCATATTTATTTTTTTGAGACACATACCATATTCACCACCTATTTATTTTATGTGGTTTATATAATTTCAATGAATGTATATTATCATTATTATAATGAAAAATATTGGGGTTTAAATATCCATTTTATTATATCTCTTTCATGTGGTATATATTTCAAAAGTTAATAAATCGATAAGGGATTTTGGTCTCAATTTTCCTTCTCTGAGATGTACGCTCCTATATTCTTTCATGGGGTATATATATACCACCCATTTTTCATATAATATCACAAATTTATTTTCCTCATTATATTTTAAGTTCGATTTTATTTTATTTCTTTATGGTTTTTACTATTCAATGTTATCAAAGTGGTAATGATTTTATGTTACAATCTCATCGTTCATCAGGATTATTTATGATTATGTTTCTCATGATAAAATATTATGATAAATATCTCAATAAAGTCCTGAATTTTATTATCTTATATTTATTCATGATATTTTAATGTAATAGTACCATCTTTGTAATATTTTTTACTTAATAAAATTGAGAAAATGTATTTAAAAAACATAACTTTATTTATCTATTTGGTTAGAAATACGATTTATTCCAAAAACATGTTTCCTAAAAATGTTTTCAAAAATATTTTATTATAATTTTATTATTTTTAAAATAAATCTTTATCCATTTTTTAATTTTTAAAATTTTTTATTGAAATTAATCTTCATGTCATTTTCCAAAACAATTCACATTTGAATTTTACCAAAAATGTGAAGAGAATATTTGTCTTTAACATGCACAAAATCAATAGTATTTTCAACTATCATGAACAATAAATGATTTCAATATTCCTTGAAAATTTATAAAATTTATTTTTAGATAAATTTATTTCCTTAATATTTGGGAAATTTTATATATTTTAAATAAAATATTTCAATGTGGAAAGTATTTTTAAAGTGTTTAATGTTTTAAAAATACCTTTTCAAAGAAGAAATGATATTTTACTCAAGAAATGTTTAAAATGATTTTAAAATATTCCTTTATATGTTTTGAATGTTATTTTAAAAGAAAAGTATTTTCATACTATTTTATATTTTAAAATTTCCTTTTTAGAGAAAATCTATTTTTCTCAAGAAGTTTCCAATGTAGTCTTTTAAAATTATTTTTCATCTAAGATGACATTATTTGAGTTTACTTATGATTTACTAGGGATATAATCCAAGGATACCATTCATATTATTTCTACTAATGGTTTATGTTTATGATGAGAAGATGTTTATGATACCCATTTCTCTTCCAGGGGTTATACCATGATAAAATTATTTTGAAACCCACTTCTTTTTTATTGGGTTATGCTTTGATGAAATAATGAAATGATTATGAAGCCTATTTATTTTCCACAGGATATGTTTGGTTGAAATGTTAATGAAACTAATTTAATTTCATGGTTTTTGATGTGATGAATGTTTTTTGATATTTTCAAACGCATATTTATGCTTTTAATTATTTTATGATGGTTATGTTATAACTAAGGATTGTGGTTACGTTATAACTGATGACGATGGTTATATTATAACCAAATATGGGTGGGACCTATATATTCCTCGAATTAATTAGGTAAATATTTATATCTCATAATATATATAGGACTAGAATGAAGAAAGAACTCATTTTAGTAAGATAGGATTTTAATGGATAGTGAAGTAGGTTTCATAAGATAAGATTGGAATGGGTAGACAACTCAGTTTAGTAAAACTATAATGTAATGGGTAGTTAACTTAGCCTAATAATGGAATTTTTCATCTATGATTGTCTTAAGAGTCAACCATGACAAATATGATGATTTGGGGAGTGAATCCATTTCACTATAGATAATTGGATGCCACTAGGGATGGTGGTGTGTCTCGCCCAGGAGGTGTACCCACCTATAGAGTGCCCTTATAAGTCTTGGCAATAAGGCTTGACTACTAAGGAAATTATTTTCTATGCTTATGTGTATGGTACAATTTTATGTCTTATGATAATGTTATGATCTTAAGGATTATGTTATTTTATTTCCTTATAATAAATGTATTATGAACTGCAAATATTTATTCCACAAATCAAGATTATGATTTTTGATATGCGGGGTATGGTTATCAAATGTTATGCTCATGTTCACATACCCTTATGTTCATGTTATTCTTACATATCTCCCTTTTTTACCCTTACTGAGCATGTGAGATCACCCTTTCTTATGTTTTTTCCCTAGAATAGGAAGAAATGTTTCATGTGGGGAATACCTATGATGGTTTATTAATGGCAATATATTTATGAGAGAAACTGGAGATCTTTAACCAGATTATAATATTGGGTTCCAAGTTTCCAAAGGAACTAAAATATTATATTCCTCAGGAATATGTTTATGTAATGTAATGAATATTCATGTAAAATGGTGTACTATTTATGAATGAGAATCCTGGGTCCTTATATATGGTATCAAAGGAAAGGTTTATTCAACATTTGTAAAATAGGATGAAAAAACTTTAGTGAAATCACTGGGGATATTTTGAAGTATATTTCTAGGGATGTCTTGAATGATAAGTCTAAAAATGATTTAAAGTATAGATAAATGTACAACGATTTTGATAAAATATTGAGAGAGTGTTTTCTAAGAAATTCTATCCATGTGTGGATAATAAAAGTGGATGTGGCTTTGGCACAGATGTACCTAGGGGTTAATACCTTGAAAACACTGTACTAAGCTAGGCTTTATTGGGAACTGGTGAATGACAATAGACCTTGATGCACACCTAGTTTGACACTCCTAAGGGATCTGAGTTAAACTTCACAAACTCTTTATGAACCATCATGAAGTATTTAAATAGATTATTACTATGAATGACCTAGAAAAAACCTAAGGTGTCATAGATTAAATTTTTTTTTCTTGATTTATACCTCTTAAATGATTTTCCAAACTATGTTATTTTCCACTATGATTAGAATTTCTGACACTATTTTTCACGAACCGAGTCAATATGCTATCCAACCCGACACCCAAATCGGTCCATGTTATGGCCCAAAGGGTGTTACCAATCCTCATAGGCAGGAATCTAGTTCCCAGGTATCAATAAGATACATTGGGAATTATTTAACCCGACTTCAAAATTATAAACAACAAAAAAAAATAAATAAAACCAAAAATGAATAATGACATCCAAACATAGAATAAAAATTTACCAGATTCAAAGTTTATGAAATTAAAACAAAAAAAAAGAGGCTACAACAAAAAGGGAATAAGTCACAGTCCCAAAACCACCACACAACGAGAGGATCATTGTACTCAAGAAACCACCACAACACCTATGAGGGGAAACAATAGAATCTGAACCACTATCTCCAAACCTTTTTCCCCATACCTATATCAAACATAACCAAGTATACTTACACCCAAAGGTGTAGGTAGGGTGTGAGAAAAATCCTAGTAGGATGTCACCCAATAAAGAGATTCCATGCTAAGACATTATAAGATAAATTAGTATGCAAGTTTTATAAAAGAAAACTAGAAACATTTCTATGGAATTTTTTTAAAGGAAATAACTTTAGAGGAAAACATGTTTTTTGTTCAAATGACCAAAAAAGTATATTGTATGATGATAGTAAATACAATATCACCATAGAGAACTAAGTCATGGGAAAACCGTATAGAATATAACTTTAGTAGGACCCTAGATACATCACAAATTAGTGAAAAGTGGTATAGTAACCATGACCATCCACATCCTCGTGAATGATCCACTAGAGAGTAGAAACATAAAACATTCTAGTGGTATCCAATCATCATAAAAATTTAGTTAGTTTTGAAATTGGAAATCCTTCTAAGTGAATCTAGGAGGAATCCACTTCTAAATCACTATCATACTAGTCTAAGTCCAACCACCTTGATAAGTAGGTTTCCCTTTGTGTTAAATCTTCAATCTACATGTCATAAGGATCCCAATAATTTACATACACATATTCCAACAATATAAACACAAATGTAATACCACCATTTCAACACCCAAAAACCATTTTTGGAAAAAACCACACACCAAATCCATTTCAAAACATGTTTCTCATTACTTTCATAATTTATTTAACATCTTGTACTATTTATAAAACTCTTTCAAAAAGTTCAAAAAGGGTTTACATATAAAATACACATAATTTCCGTTAGAAAAACTATTTTTAAACCATATAAACATCAAAACCCTTAAAAAACTAGTTTCTAACCACACACATAAATCTTAGAACACATGTAAACACTAAAGAAAGCATATAAAATTCATAAAATAATGTTTAAGAACAGAACCACCTACGTTGAGTGAAGAAACTTCTGAAATCTGATGTAAAACTTCAATTCCACCCCAACCACACCCTAAGATAGAAAGATAGAACCTAAAACCTCAATATTAATACCTAAGAAATAAGATATAACCCTAAAAATGACAACCCATCCACTGGAGAGGTGAAAACCCCAAAGAAATTGGAAGGAAACACTATAAAGGAGGAGTAAACCCAAATAAAATGGAACTTTCTTGAGAAATATTGATGAGATTGCACCAAAACCACATAAAAATGAGGATCCAAGGATTACAAGGTAGGGATGTGAGGATCCTAGAGATGAACTCCCAAATGGGGAAGAAATTAGGTGTTTTGGGGTTAAATACTAGGAGGGAAAAAAGGTAAAAATCCAATTTTAATGACCTGGACATGCCACATGGTTAGCCCACAGGTTTAGTTAAACCTTGTGGTCGCCACTTCCCACCAAGGACATGTCACACGATTAGTCTTAATGGTTTACAAACCATGCGTTAGAAGTGTGATAAGACTCTATCAAAAACTGAATCCTTGGTGCATGGTATCCTAGGGAAGGTCCACAGTTTCCACTAACTGTGTTCTGACCTTGAACCACCTGCTGCAAATCCCAAATTTCCCATTTTTCAGAATAAACATAAAAGAAAACCAAGGGAAAAAAGATAAAAAAAAAATAAATAGAAAAATACCTCAAAAGTTCAGACCCATTACAACCAGTTCTAGAGATAAAAATGAAGACCCATAAATGAACTGGATCCATGAATGAAAACAAAAACTTTGGTGTGAAAATTCCCACCACCATAATACTTCCCCCCAAAAAGCCACAATAAGGCCCAAACTAAAAGAAAAACCTGACACTACTCCACAACTCAAGGGTTTTTCCCCACAAACTACAATCAAGAAGAAGGAAATAATACCACAAAAGGAAAAAAGGTTGATAAGATTTAACTTGGGAGGATATAATGGACTGCCCACCATATTCCTCTTTCCCCTAGAAAGTTTTGACACCCCTAGTTAATCGTTAGAAATGAAAGGAATGCTCATGACTATATAATCCAACCTCTAAAACTACAAGCACTTAATACATTACCAAATGAGAAAACTAAATCAACTATTACTAGAAGAGAATCAAAAAAACTTTAACCACAACTTTTATAATTCTTAATTCCATTAAGATGATTGGGATCACTCTAAAAATACCAACATTTACTTACAAAGGGAACTCAGAGCCCAAAAATCCTGAAAAAACATCCTAATAATACTTTTACAACCATGCCTCAACAAAATTGTTGGGAACTCTCCCACCACCAACACTTACTCAAGTAAGGTACATTAGATTAGTTAGCACTAAATGAGACTACCCACAACCAAGCCAACACCAAAAACCAAACTGGATTACAAACACATGGAGGCTCAAATGTACTACCCTCCATTTAAAATGAAGTAACACCAACTTACTCCAAAATAAATCAAACAAGATCTATGGTGGGTCTCCAAACTAAAAGAAACAACAAGCTTAACCAACTAACATAGACTAAGATGGGAAACTGACCAAGGCCAACTTAGGAAATTTCTGCATGGGCCAAATCTCCACCACAATGGTTCCAATAAAAAAACTCAAAACCAAATGTAAAACACTAAAAAATTACCATTCCTATGGGATAAGACCATATCCAGATGAACACAAATCAAAACCAAAACTGATTCACAAGGCTGACTACACAAGAAAAACCAAAAAGTCATAACCTCTGGAGGTCATGAAAACGATACAACCATGACTCCATATAACCAATTATGAACTCTTCCACCCATAAAGATTGCAATGAAGAATGGGAACTTCCCACCTCTTCCCACAAAACGAGACCTTCCAAAAGCAAGGGAGTTGAACAGAGAGCCTTATACTATCCCCACACAACACTGGAGACCAAGACATACTAGAGTACCTCACACCCCTGGGGTTTATGACTGTGCACGAGCATCAATCCAGGGCCTATTGATGGAGCCCTAATGTTTGGATCATCTCCTACCTCGTAGCCAAAAGAAAAAAATTCCTGATAAAAATACTTCCTCTTGTTTGATGAGTGACCAAACCTCATTCCAAGTAGAACCAAAAGGAAACAACACCTCATGAGACTTACTTGCTCCAACATGGAACTTTCACCAAGGCAAGGACTTAGAAGATGCACACACATTATCATCTTTACCCTTGAACTAGAATCATCCTAAACAGATTCCCACAAAATAATCCTCTATTTAAATAGAAAAATTCAGAATTTATGGAGGAGAAACAATATTCCATTAAAATATAAGTTTTAAAAATATTCCACAACATCAACTTCTTCTTTTTAAAGAGGATACGACACCAAAAAATGCCACCGAATATGGCCATTACAACCGATAGAAGCACTGTAAAGAGGGGGGATTTTAACTTTTCCCAAAATAGTGTGATACTCCAGCAATTTTACTGAATCCATAACTGAAGGGGTGGATATAGATCCACAATGTTTCCTAGGAACACACAGAAAAAACCATTTTAAGTGAACTAGGAATACATAGGTGTAGAATGTATTTAGATAATTCAAACACGATGGTATCTTATTATCAGACATACCACACTGATGGTACCACATGATCCCACACCCTAAAGTGACTGATAAAATATCCAAAGGGCCATAACTTCCGGACAACTTCCATTATTGGAATTACCTTCCCCACTTCTAAGCTAGACCATCAACCTAATGGTGGAGAACTCCACATTTAATAACTCATACAACTCAAGGGAACTAAATCTTTTTTCAATCTTTATCATCAATTATTCTAATTAGAGAGGATCCACTTGACCAATAAGGGGAGGTGGATTAAATTCCAAACTCAATAAGGAATCCTTACAATGACTAAATGGAGGGTTTTCTAATAGTGAATCACCCATGGTCACACTTTGAATATGCATTGATTATTTCTAGTGGTGCATGCCAGCCAATAAAGAAATCGAGGACCCAATTAAACCAATCCATTGACCAGAACTCACCACAAACAAATCCGAACACACCAAGGGAACCAACTCAAAGGATTCAAAAAAATCATTTCAAAGAATCCAGTCACCATAATCCCAAAATCAACTCATAGAAAAGAATGCAATCCTAGAACACCATTCAATCAAAAGGAGTTTTCAAACTCAAAACACTTCACAAACAACATTCCCAAAATACAAGAAGATGCACCACAAAACTTCTAGTCATCAAACATCACATATTCTTTCAAAATCAATTTTGAAAAGAAAATGAGTTTGGTGAGTTTTACACTTACCAGTGGTGTTCCATGGAGCCTCACACATAAATTATCTCATGAAAAAAAACGGGAACTTATCAAATTATTCCATTAACTACCCACCTTTTCACACTTATCCATGCATGTGGTAACTCATGGAAATACCATAGGTCAAAATAAAAACTTCCTAATTTAAAAAAACATTCAACCCATGCTTTTAGTTTATCAATTTGAGTCCCACTTCAAGAATTCATAAAACTTTTTCAAAAACTCACTCACCACTCAGTCAAAATCACATTTAAACCCCAAACATCATATAATTTTGTGTTTTCTAAAAATGAATTCACATGGATTTTATCCAAAATTATAATTCATACCCTTTTAAAATATTTTTGATGGTTCAAAAAATACCATTTTAAACAAACTTCCAAAGTGTACCTTAAAATATTTCATATCTTCCAAATAATCAATTTTGTTGAATCAAAATTTTTTATTATATAAATTCAATCTCAATAAACTCAAAACTATTTATTAAAAAATAATTTGGTTAATAATAAATTCCAAGACTTCTTTAAAATAGGTTTCTTCTTCCCAAAAAATGATTTCATAAACCTTTGATTTTGATTATAAAGACTAAATTTTCAATAAAATCATTCCCACCTTACCAAAAAACATTTCAAAAAAATTTAGTTTTCAAAAGATTCCTTTAAATTAATTTTAAAATTCCATTTTCCACCTTCCCAAAACCAAACCATTACCACTTTTAATCCATTTTCACAATTCAAAACAAGAGTTATCAAAACTATTTTCAGAATCAAGGAAGACCCAAATAGTTCATAAGGGGGAAAAATAGTGTTTATAGGTGACTTAGACATATGGTTGGTGGACATATAGTAATCATGACACCATCATATAGTGTCTCATGGGACCATGTCCCTAACTCCACATGGCTTTACAGAACCTGTGATCTCACTAAGACCATTGGCCAAAGTCTCTTTTCATTTACCAAACATAAAACAAACCACAATAACCCAAGAGATGAAATATAACCCTACTTCCCATGGAAACTCAAGTCCCATAATAAGGCGTGCTAGTTAGGCACCCTACTCGTAACCAGAACATCAAGTTTTGATGGTCCTAGATCCAATCTTCTTATAATTCCCAAATAACTTGAGGTGATCTACATGCTAGGTCCTTTAAGGAACCGAACTTCTCTGATACCATTCTATCCTGAATCAAGTTGGTATTCCATCCAAACCCACTCTCAACTCGGTTTATAGCAGGGCGCAAAGTGAATTCCCAATCCGCATTAGCTGGAAACTAATGCCTAAGTATAAATAGGGTACATTGTGAATGATTTCACCCTACTTTAAAAATATAAACAACCAATAATATTAATAAAAAACAAAATCAGATAATGAAGTCCAAACATACATAAAAATTTAATAGATTAAAATTTTATATCATTCAAACCAAACCAAAATAGGCTACAATATAAAGGAAACAAGAAACTATAACAAAATCACTTTGCAATGAGAGGATCATCATCCTCAAGCCACCACCACAACACTTGTGAGGGAAAACCACTATCATCTAAACCACTATCTCCAAACATCTTTCCCTCACCTATATCAAACATAACCAAGTATACTTAAACCAAAATGTGTCAGTAGGGTTTGATCCAAAGCTTAGTAAGATGCCACCCAACAAAGAGATTACATGCAAAAAAATTAAAAGATAAATTAACAGGCATTTTCTATAAAAGAAAACTAGAAACATTTCTATATAAATCATTTTAAAGGAAAAAAATTTAGAGGAAATTATGCTTTCTTATGAAATGACCTAAAAACCAAACCGTATGCCAAAAATAGGTACAATATCAACACAGAGCACTAATTCATCTGAAACACCTATAGGCTATATCTCTAGTAGACCCTAGAGACATCGCATCTTGGCGAAAAGTTGTATCATAACCACGACCGTCCACGTCCTTGTGTACGAGTCAATAGAGAGAAGAAACATCCAAAATTATAATGGTCACAAATCATCATAAATATTTAGTTAGTGTTGTTATTATCAATCATACTAGGTTAATCTAGGTAAAAGGAACTTTCAAATCACCAGCATACAAGTCCCAATCCTCCCATATAGATTCATAAGTTTCCCTTCGTGCTAAATTTTCATTCCACATGTCACAGGGATCACAATAATTCCCATACACATATGCTAACAATATAAACTCACATGTAAGACCACCATTTACACACCCAAAATATTTTGGAACTAAATGCACAACAAATACATTTTGATACATGTTTCACGTCACTTTCTTAATTTATTAAACATCATTCACAAATTACAAAAATCTTTCAAGAAGAAAAACAATGGTTCACATAAAAAATGCAACCAATTTACTTTAAAAAACCACTTTCAAACCATATGAACATAAAATCGCTTTAAAAACACCTTTAACACCACACACATAAATCATAAAACACATTCAAATACTCAGTAAAGAATATCAAATTCTTCAAATAATGTTTAAGAATAGAACCACCTACTTGAGTGAAGAAATGTTCTGAATTTGGGGAAAAACTTCAACCACACATTAACCTCACTATAAGGAGGAAAGATAAAACCTAAAACATCATGATTAAACCCTAAGAAATAATATTTAACCCTAAAAATGACACCTTATCCACTAGAGAGGTGAAACCCCCAAGAGAAAGGAAACCCTAGAAAGGAGGGAGAAACCAAAAGAGAAGGGGACTTACTTGATAAATAATGAATATATTGCACCAAAAAAACCTTAAAAATGGGGATACAAGGTGGTTAAGGGAGGTTTTTGAGGATCCTAGTGCTGAAAATCAAGAATGTAGAAGAAATTGTGTGTTTTGGTGGTAAATCTAATGAGTGGAAATGGTAAAAATTCAATTTTAATGACCTTGACTAGACACATAGTAAGTTTGCACATTTTTTCAAACTATCTACTAATGGTGTGGTCACCACTACCAACCAAGGACGTGTTATACAGTTAGGCCACACTATTTAAAAACCATGCACTGACCATGTGATAAGCCTCTATCCATAAATAACACCTTGGGACATGGTTTCTTGGGTAAGGTGCCTAGTTTCCCCTAACCATGCGCAGACTGTGAACCACCTTCTACTACGGTAAAATTTTACATTTTTCTTCAAAAAATCAAAGGAAACCCATAGAAAAAAGATAGAATAAAACAAATAAAAAAATAACTCAAAAGATCAGAACCGTCACACCCATTTTTTAAGAGAAAAATAAAAACACATAAAGGAACTGAATCCAATAATGAAAACAAAAACCCAGGTATGACACTACTCTATATAGTCTGAGTCAATGATATGAACAAGAAATAACAACATTAACATTGAATGTGATGGAATATTTTTGGATGATCAGCCAAGTAGGATGATGACTAGAGTGAATGATGTTGTTATTATACCTAATCATTTTTCATAGAACATGATACATAATGTGTCCCTTAAACGATTCTTAGACTCACCAAATAAGAGAAGTAATGATTTTTCTAAAAGTTTGGGTTATGGTAAACTTAGAGGAAAGAAGATTGATTTCCTTATATTTTGATAATGTGGAAATAAGAAGCCAAGTGACTGTCTCATAAGAACAAGAATATGTTTTGACTATGGAAAATAATGACACAAATCATATAAATGAAAAGGGAGAATAAAAATTTCTGTTAAATCAATGGATGGGAATATTGGTATCCATAACATATCATATACTATTGAATTCTTTAAATGTGGAAAGTATTGGAATTATATAAATCGATGTCCTAATGGAAAATTTCATGAAGAAAATCAGCAAGGTTGTATGAATAATGGTTATATTTATAATTATGAACAGACTACATATGAAATATGAAAGTAAAACAATATTAAATAATAATATGATGAATCCTAGTTAATATTTTGGGAATGAATTGGTGTGACAGAGGTATTTATATACTAGAATTAATGTTTTATAAATCATGAAATATAAAATAATTTTTATGTATAGGTTTTTTGTTATGGATTTCAAATAATATGATGAAATATTTTGATAAACTAGAAAATTTATTTAATGGAAATGTGATATTCATTAAGAACCCATGATTAAGTGAAAGATAACCATTAATATGTTCTTGATGTTGAGATAATGATATTGGGATAAAGATATTATTTATTTTGATAAAGTAAATTGGATAGTAGTGATTAACTTATAAATGATAAAGGATTTTTCTAAAAGTGGTTTCTGTTATCATGATGGAGTTTACTAAAATTTTGTATTTAAGGAATTTATCCAATAATCTATATTTTATGTAAGGAATGAGGAACCATGTATGTTTTCAATAATTTTTATGGAAATTCTAGTTATTACCATGTTTCAATAAAATATATGATGAATGTATTCAAATGTTTGGTAATTGATAATCAATAGTTACTTTATTATATATGGAGGATTAATGTTAAGTTAATTTTGAGAAATCTAGTAACCTTATTTATGAATTTTGAATGTTGGAAGGGTTAAAAATTTAACCGTTTATGGAATTGTTTTTGTTAAACTTCAGATGAGGTTTTAGAGAATAACATATTACTTCACCATTTGAATATTTTTCCATATTGGACATCTAGTTCGAACATTTTTTTTAAGATAGAATGAATGACTTATCATTTTTTATGGATATTATTTATAACTTCATAAAAAATAACCTCTTAGAGAAAGAGATGAAGTGGAAATTGATCAAGGCACAACCAAAGGATAAAATTGTTCCTATAAAAAAAAATCTATCAAGTACATTTTCACATGTTCTCATTATATTTAGAAACATAATTACCCAAAACTTGGAAAAGGATATTGAAAAAAATGTTATCTTAGTACCTTAATTTTTTCTGAATGAAATATTTTTTTAAATCATCATAGATTAATGGTTTTTTGTCTTTTTAACTTCTCTAGATCACTAATTTTCATGTGACCGATGATCCCAATCACTCTCTAGTTATTTATCCTTTTTCTTATATGTCCATATATTCACTTACGACCTATGTTCTTCTATTTCAAAAAATAGTATGTGTTATTATAGACGAAATTCTCACATCCATTTCTCTTTTTCAAGAGGTTGTTTTACTAATTTTTTTATGATGTGCGCTTCTATGAATGAATTTTCAAATGTTAAACCTTTTATGACTGAGACAAATTTTAATGTCAATACTCATTTTAAGGGGGGTATACTATAACACCAAAAGTTTTTATGAATTATTATTATTTGAATAAATTTACTTTCTTTTATGAATTGTATTACAATAAAACACCAATTTATGCTTATGTTATATGAAACAATATGTTAATATTTCACTACACACAACACTATCTTAGCTTTCATAACACAGAAAATTGAGGTTTACCAAAACTATGATATATTATTTATTTAGTTACTTAAATACGACCATTATAACCAAGCTGTTTAGCTTAGTGATATGAATAGTAATAAATAACTTTTAAATATTAATCATACCATTTATATATAAATAAAATATATTGATAATAAAATACATAATCTTCAGTAAAGTCTTTATATGTTTCAAAAATAATATTTTCTCAAAAAGTGTTTGTATACCTTTTTGTGAACAATAATAAAATTAATTTTTGAAAATTTTTAAAAATTAATTTGAAAAAAATAAACTTAATTTTTGAATTCATAATGTCAAAATTATCTATGAGATAATTTTTTTTTTATTTTTCTAAAAAATTTCATTTTTTGATAAATAGTGAAAAATACTGAATTTTAATTGAAAACCGCCTTCTTGTTTAATTTATTTATAAATTTAAATTATATATTAAATTGGTTTTAAATTATATTAACTTCAATTAAATGTATATTAATACAATTTAGGTTATTGGAATAAATTTAATTTTGAAATTAGATATAAAAACTTTGTAAACTTTTGATCATTTTTACTTTAAAAACCCACTTCTTATAGTAGGGGTTTGGCTTAGTGGTAAGCACTTCGTAATCCTAAATGAAAAATTGGGGGTTCAAAACCCATGGGGTGTAGGTACTGTAGAAGTATTGTAGCATGACGACACTGTAGCAATAGTGGGTACTGTAGTGGCGGAAGGTCACTGTAGCGGCGACATGCTACTGTAGCAGTGACGACCATTGTGGGGTACTGTAGGAGATTGGTATTGTAGCATTACTATTCACAGAATGGGCCTTGGGCCAAAAATTTGGGGCTACGGGCCCTGTAATGGGATAAATGCCTAATGGGCCTTCGGGCTATGTAATGGGTCTCCCTCTACTCAGTTTAAAGAGGCCTTTGCTTTGCTTTAATAATAAATGAGGCTTTGGCCCCAACCTTTAAAAAAACCCCACTTTCTCATCACGTATGCGGGGTTAATTTTGGATAATTTTTTTTATAACTATGTGAATTGAATTTATAAATATGTATTCCATATCTAGAATCATCATAACTTATAATTCATAATATGTTTAACGTAATTTTTTACCAAAATGAATAGTGAATACAGTAAAAATTAATTACTAAAGTTAAGGTAAACATGGATTTACCAGGTGTTAAACTAGAATGATAATAGTGAAAATGACCTAAAATATTATATTAATTTTATTGAATGATTTTATTTCAATATTTTCCATAAAACAATTTGAAATGTGACAATTTCATGTTACTTTCCTGTGAATATAACCCATATAATAAGTTAAGTAAAGAAAAATACAAAAATACATTTTTCTTACTTTTAACATCTATAATGCCTTAGGATTGGGAAAAACACATATATTAAGTTATATATATATAATATTTAAATATAAATTATTTTTTTATCATGATTATTTATTTTAATTTTTTGAGATGAAATAATTACATTAAATTCTTAAAATACTCCAACATGGTAATTATTTAGATAAAACTTTAATAAATTATATGATACTAAAAATAATAAAAGTAAAGTAAATTGAAGGAATTATTGTGTTACATTATTTTTTTTGATGAAGGTTAAAGTGATGTTTTTACATATTAAATGGACTTGTGTTAGAAATTAATTTTAAAGTCACATAGGATTTTTATTTCATAATTTTTATTTCATATTTGTAATTAGTAGGTCAAATTATTTAACAATTATTACTTTAATTTAGCCTTAATGGATAAATTTCCTTGGTTAGAAAAACAAGATACTGTAGCGAATAACCAAACAAGGTAAAAGTATAGAAGCATAGATTTTAAGGAAAAAATGTTTAAAACATGTTTTTCATTGTGAATTGTAGGTATTTCTCAACCATATAATCCCAAAAAATATTTAATAATAATTTTTTTGCACTTCATGAAATATTGACCTCCCAATAGTGAATACTTTTGGGTATTTACAAAAATTCAACTCCTCCTCAACTATAAAATGCCTCACCCTCTCCTCTCTTCTTCACACCTTCAAACCTATTTTGTTTGGCCAATTACTTACCAAATAACTTACCAATTTCCCTTAAAAAATCCTATAAGACTTAATTTTTGTATAAATACACCATAGGAAGGCTTTAGTGCAAACCAAAGGAGGATACCTGAAGAAGAGTTAATGTTCTTCAATGAGCATCTTTATTTATTTATTTCTCCACATACTTCAGTTTTTATTATATCATTATTATATAATAAATATAGTATATTTTATATATTTATATGTTTTTAAGTTAATGTAATTACATAAAAACATCTCTACTTCCATTAAACGAGTTATGAAATCATTATTCGTGTGTACGGCGGACTACCACCTCGTGAACCGATGTCATTCATTTTTTACATTACCACCTATCAAGTCTTGTAATAATGATGGATTTATTGTTTATATATGATATATAAGATATTTATGATATTATTAAGGTTCTATAAATATTATACCACATATACCTTCATGATTTCTATTTTTTGGGAATATGATAACATTGTTCGTGTGTATGATGGACTACTGCCTTGTGAAGCAATTTGATTCATTCACACTTTAAATGGAATGTATTAAGGGTGAGTTTCATGAAAATATGTGATATATATTACCTAAAAAATATTCTATAATGATAATGTATATCTTTTACTTCTTTTCTATTAAACTGACAAGAAAATGAAAAAACAATAATCATACATATGTACAACTTACCATCTCCACGAACAATGTATTTCACTTTTTATTACTAAATTTCATGAATTACTCTTAATAAATTTTTAATGAATATATATTATATTTATATCATGGTTAAAATTATGTATATGATGAAAACATGATCAAATTAAGATGACCAGGAAATAACAAGTTAGAACATACTGAAAAACAAACCAGTTATTACCCTAAACATGACTTTAACATGGTATTCTTAATAAATGGGTAATAAAAGGTCATAATAAAAATAAATATGGTATTATATATTTTAATATGGTTCTTTAATATATGTATAATAATCTTATACTTATTATACAGTAGGTTTTAACATGTATTAAGGAAGTCGAGACGTAAGGTAAGGGGATTTCGTATCACTTTTGTTTTTCTATGAGACACATGTCATATTCACCATATATCTAATTTATGTGGTGTATATACTTCCCATGAATTTATATTATAAATATTTTCTAAAGTATATTTTGTTTTACATATCAATTTTTAGATCTCTCTTTCATGGGGTTTACAGTTCAAAGGTTGACAAATCAGTAAGGAATTTTTGCCTCAATGTGCATTCTTTGAGTCATATATTCATATATTATTTTATGAGATATATATAGACCATTTTACATGTAATATCAAGAATTTATTATCCTAATTATATTTTAACTTCCATTTTATGTCATTAATTCATGGGTCTAACGATTTAATGTTATCAAAGTGGTAATGATTTTATGTTACAATATCATCATTTATTGAGATTATTTATGATTATGTTTCTGATGATAAACTATTATGATCCATATATCAATAAAGTCATAAATTTTATTCTAATTTGGTTATTAATGATATTTTTAAGTAATAGTACCAATTTTATAATATTTGGTACTTAAGATAATTGAGAAATTTTTTTAGGAAAACATGAATTTATTTTTCTCTTTGGTCAGAAATACATTTTCTTTCAAAACCATATTTCCTAAAAATGTTTTAAAAATGTTTTATCATTATCCAATGAATTTTAAAAGAAAATTTTACCATTTTTTTATAATTTCATAATGTTTTTTGAAAGGAATATTTATTTCATTTTATAAAAAATACCTGTTTGCATTTTACTGGAAATGTGAAAACAATATTTGTTTTTAACATGCATGGGATAAACAATATTTCTTATTTTCACGACTGATCAATAATTTCGAGCTTCCCTTAAATGTTTTCAGAATTATTTTGAATGATAATTCTTTACTTAATATTTGGGAGATTATTTGGTTTTAAATAAATTATTTAAAATTCAAAAGGATCTTGAATGTGTTATATGTTTTAAAAATCCTTTTTAAAAAAGGAAGGGATATTTTTCTCAATAAATTTTTTAAGTTATTTTTAAAATAATACTTTATAAATTTTCAAGTATATTTACAAAAATGAGTTTAATTGTGTTATTTGTTTTAAAAATTTATTTTCAAAGAAAATAAATTTTCCTTAAGAAATTTCCCAATTAGTATTTATAAGATGCCATTCCTTGAATTTACTTATGACTTACTGGGGCTATGGTCCAATGATACAATTATTATTCTCTATTTTAATGGTATATGTTTATTATGAATTTTTTTTTGAAACCTATTTATCTTCCATGGGTTATGCCACGATAAAACGATTTTGAAACCTGCTTTTTTTCCATGGGTTATAATTTAATGAAAGGATGAAGTGATTATGAAACCTATTTATTTTCAAAAGGTTTTGTTATAATGAAATGTTTATGAAACCAATTTCAATTCATAGGTTCTAATATGATAAAATTTTTATAATCTTGTGGCACACATATATATTATTTTCATTATCTGATGGTGGTTATGTTATAACCAAGGACTATGGTTATGTTATAATCAATGATGGTGGTTACGTTATAACCAAAGATGGGTGAGACCTATATCTCCCTCCAATGCATTTGGTAAAAATTTATATATCATGAGATAGACATGAATGTAATGGGTAGGGAACTCAATTTAGTAATATTTAATTGGAATGGGTAATGAACTTTGGTTCGGTAAGATAGGATTGGAACAGGTAGTGAACTCAGTTCAATAAGACAAGAATGGAATGGGGAGTGAACTCTGTTCTGAAAGGGTTGTTTTCTACTATGATGTTCTTGGGAGTGAACCATGACTAATATGATGGTTTGGGGAGTAAAACCATCCAACTATGTGGAATGAGATTCCATTGGTGACAGTGGTGTGTCCCACTTAGGAGGTGTATCTGCCCATATAGTTTCTTTATTAGTCTGGGTAATAAGCCTTGAATACCAAGGGAATGATATTTATATGCTTACATGTATGATTTTTTTTATGTCTTATGATATTGTTATGATATCATGGATTATGTTCTTTGATTTCCTTATAACTCATGTCTTATATATTTCTAATCTTTATTCCATGACTCAATATTATGATCTTTGGTATGTAAGGTATGTTTATAAAATGTTATGCTCATGTTCTCATACACTTATGTTCATGTTATTATTATGTATCTCTCTTGTTTATACTTATTGAGCATATAAGATATCCATTTCTTATGTTTCCTTCCCCCAGGTTATGAAGAAAGGTTTTATATAGGGTATAACTATGAATATTTTTTAATGGGGAGATATTTATGGGAGTCATTGAAGATATTTCACCAGATTATAAGATTTAGTTCCAAGTTTCCAAAGGCAGTAAACTATTATGGTCCTGAGGCACATGTTTTTTTAATTTAATGAATATTTATAAAAAATTATGCAATATCCATGTATGAGAATCTTGGGTCATTATAGCTACAACATGAACTTGGTTACGGTTCGAGGTTCTTTCCCAATAAGGTTGAGGGTGAGTTTACCATTGTTAGATACACTAATTGTTAGATAATCTCATGATCATACCAATTTTATTATTTTATTTTTGTCAAGTTTCATGGTTGATTTATTTATTGATTATTTTCCCTGATGAAATAAATTAATTAAATAACAAGAATTCAATATATAATTTAAATAAATATGATTGGCATAATGTTTATCCAAGACATGGTTAATCACCTAAGTAAAGTACACTTAATATTAATCAAGATTTAATAATATAAAATGGAAAATTTATGCATAAATATAAAAAAATACCTCAAATCAATATGTTAAGTCATTATATCCTTTACTTAATTAATTTTAGGTTGAATTATAGTTCAATGTGCTTGAGTGGACCAAGATGGATTGATTTAAATTTTAATGGAATTTTAGCTTCAGTTTTGGGTTGACTTAACCTAGATCACATAATGGATTGACCACACAAACATGACTTAGTGTAACTATTAAGAAAGTTTTTAAGAAATCCTTATCTAATATTTCAGGATTTGGGTGTCCACTAAACATATTAATGATTTTTGTGATAATATAGATTTCAATTTACGCCAACCTAAAAGACTTCAAAAATCTTGTCAGGCCCATGTCTGGGATATGAGAAGGGGAATATATACCATTTTCACTAGAATGTTTACATAATTAGATATTTCAAAACTAATGGTAAGGGATAATGAGATTAATTAAAATAATGGGACACTAAAATGTAAAAACTTATTACATCACATCTTTCAGTAATTAGTATAAAAAACTAAAATGTTCCTTTTTTAATTATTAAAAAATATGGAAATTGAAATGATCATAATAGAGAAATTAATTGAAAAAATTCCTTATCCTCACTAATAAATAATTTCAATGTTGTTATAGTTTTTTATACACTGAAATATAACAAAAAATATATATACTATATGATAGAATCCCTTATACTTGTTTAAAAACCTCACATAGAAATTGAAGGAGTGAATGATTCCTACAGTAGGCATAAGGGGATAATTTATTTCTATATTGAATAAGAATATTAGTTATTCCTATAGAACTGATAATAAAATATAAGAACATGAATTCCCATAACATGGCATCTAATTTCCAATTTTTTAGAAGGATAAAGAGAGGCTTTAGATAAATGTTTTTTTCACTACAATACACTAATGTAAACTGAAATAGGGTACTTAAATATTGATCTTGAATTAAATATACTAAATTACATTGATTACATAGTGAATTTTCACTTATATATGGATAATAAATTGTATATTAATCTCAAACTATCATGTTTTCCATCTAGATTATCTCTATTCATCTAGAATTATGGAATAAACAACTCATGAATCTTTTTTAGGAAGCTTCACTGGTAAATAAAATTTAAGGGGAACTCAGTTCCACAAACCTTATGGCGAATAACATGAAAGGAAAGGTTGAAAATCCCATAATTATTTTATAGTAAATGGTTCATTTAAAACTAATTTCAATGAGACAAAATATTTAGAGGTAGTGCGACAAAAATGAGGCTATTTTCCTCCCATGTGAATAGAAATGATCATTTAAAAGGTAATCTCAATAAATTAATGAAGACACAAGAAGTGACATATAATTAAAATATATTCATCATAGATTTTAATTTTTCCATTTTTCTTCTTGGGTTTAATATACTATCTTATAAGAACATACTAAAACCAAGAATGAAACATTACTAGAGGTCTAGTTTATTATTCTTGAAGTAGAGATAGGGGGATTCCTACATCAGTTGAGAGAAACACGTGACTTAAATAAGTAAAGATGAATTGTCCTAGAGGTTGAAAAGGGTGATTCCTATGTTATAAATGATAATTTCATAACTTTTTATTTCCCAGTTGATATATTCTAGTTAAAATATTGTTTTTATTAAGTGTTACATATACATTTATCGCATTCATATTTTGGACAAAATGAAACATTATTTATTTTTAAATTAATGTTTTTATGGTGTTATAAACTTAATTAATAGTTTTGTAATACTAGAATCATTGATATTAAAATTTTGAAATATATGATGAATATAAATTATAATATTCATAACTAGTTGTGGAAAGGTAATTCTATTTTAAGTAAAACTAAAAGGTTCTTGTCAAAGATATACCCAAAAGAGTATTTAGTCTCTTTGAATCTAAAAACATTGGGTATCATCAGAATACTTAACTATTTACTTTTAGACAACAAACACTATAAATAATGGTTTGAGAAAATATTTTTGAATTTATTAATATACATAAAATGAATAATTCCAAGGTAAATGTTAAAGAGGATTCATTTATTTCATTATATTACTTTAATAAATTTTAGGAATGATAGTTTAAATTAGTGAATGCACTTGGTAATATATAAATGACACTATGGACTGGTATGTTAAATAATATCTTAATCAAGTATTCATTGACCATTAAGAATAGAGTTAATGTTTTCTTAAATTTACATTACCTTATTTACATCATATAGATCGTGATATTATATGGTATATTGATGAAGGGTCTTATAAATACTATAATTCTTCCATGAGTTCTTTCCAAAAATGTTTCAAAAAATAGAATCCTGAAAACTAACCATATTCCAACTAAATTGACTAATGGATATCATATAAGTTATATTATGATGGGATCCTATTAATGTCATAGCCTAAGGTGTTTTTATTTGAACCTTTTGTTAAGTTAACAATAGATACAAATATATGTCAAAGGAAACACAGGGTGAATCTCAGTTTATTATCCTATAGTTACTAAGGATTTTAACATCCCTAAGATATAATGGTATTAATCAAACCAACTAGAATTTAGGAATAAAAACTATTCTGAAATATTAGTAGATGTTAAGGATTCAATTAAATCTTAGCACCACATAAAAAAGTTGGCATAATATTAATTATCTCCATAAGTTTTAGTTGGAGTAATTGTTTTAGAGACATATTCTACAAAGTAAATTTAAAACCATAGTAATGGTTTTATATTAATAATGGTGAATGATATATATTAATAAATAAGAATAAAAATTTATATAGGAAGCAGTAAGTTACAACTAAGCATGATTCAAAAGTTCATATGAATTCATTAATGCAATTAATATAACAAAATTAAAGGGTACTATATTTTAGATGTTTATAGACTTGATACTACTGGTGAATATTCAATAAAAACTATATATGGATGTTATAATTATGTACCAAAAAATAATGATTGATTATTAAAAGGTTTAATATATAAGGCATAGTCAATTAATGAATCCTTTACTCCAATAGTCACAGTTAAATATGTTATAATAATTCTTTTCATATCTATTATGATCATTGTATTAGGCATCATATGTTACAAATCACCTATCATGAATGTAAATTTATGGTTCATATGATACAACCCTAAATTTTGGTGACATCAAATAATTAAAACATGGTGTGTAAGTTTCAAGGATCCATAAATGGTCCAAAACAAGTATAATCTTCATAGTTTATTCATTTTTAGTAAATTGCAGTAAGATGTATACAAAAATTTTAGTGGGAGTGCTATTGTTTTTCAAGATAGGTATATTTAAAAACATATGAAAAAAGTGATTAGTCTTATAGTTATATAAGACCCAATAATTAATCTATAGATTAATTAAGTAGAAGAAAAATTCCTACAGAACAAGATCTATAAATATAGGTCAAGGGGTTTCTTAATCCAAGTCATAGTACATAGATGGAATAGTATTGAAAAAATACAAGATACAATAATTTTCAAGAACTTTCCTAGTGTCACAAGGTATATTTTTGATGTATAGACTACATATTCATAATACCACTTTTTAAATATATCTCACATGTTGTGATTTTTTCATTAGGTTTAAATTTCTTACATATAAAAAATAAAATGAAAATATCAAACAGGACCGGCATAAATGCATTGGATGGTACTTAGTATTATCTTAAAGTACTTGATGAAGAAAAATGGGATTTTTTCCTAAAAATTGAAGAAATTTAAATGCTATTTTTAGTGTAATATGAAATAATTATTATTTAGAATAGTTAGTTTAGTATTTATTCAAGGACTGGGTAATTGAAAGGGTTAAACGTGTTACAGATAGTAGTTCCATATCTATATTTGATTGAGTATGTTGGGGATTCTCATACATCCTAAGAATTATGTTTTGAAACATATTTTTCCAGATTTTGGATTTTTACCTAGGTAGTAAAGTTCAATTATATCACGATGAAATTAAATAGATGGTATTATCAAGATTTCCATGGATGATAGGGAAAAAAGTATGCACACTTAGTAATACCATCACTTGAGGGATTTTATTAGTGATATAGGGTCATGGAAAACAGATCAACCACTAGTAACATCGTGGTATCAACATATATATCCATAGATCAGTAGAAGCATGTTTAATATATGAGATTAACCTAAAAAGTGTTAGTAGTTTTCTCTAGTTCAAAAGGGGTCTATTAGAGTTAGTTCCCTATAACTAACTACTTAATAAATTTGATTACCAAAATATTCATGATGTTGAATATTAATTAATAACTTATCACATGATGATAATTATTCTACGTGACATCAATGTGATAGTATCCTTGGAGTAATTATCACACTAAAAGGTCATAATAGTTATCTTCTATGATGAAAACCTAGAATTTCCATGACTTTATTCTTTAATATATTTTCTATAACTAAATGATATCATTTTATGGGACATAAATGATACATTCTATCAGAGATAATGACTCATAGTACATTGAGACACTTTCTTATGTTTTATGACCTTGTTAATTCATAGAGTAATAGATTATAAGAACATGAAATACTAGTTTGAAATCCACATTGGTATATGTCATTGGATGTTATTATTTAAATATGTATGTATTGAACCTTATAATTTGAGATTATTATTAATGTATATAATGAGTCACATGATTTTATGTAATAATGAAAACTAAGATGACATATGCTTACGATGAGGTATGATACATTAGGTGCATCATTAGTGATATTATATTTATGGATAATTCAAGAAAGGAAATGTCCCTTCTGTTATTTAATAGAAGTTGATATCTTAGTACATTTGATAGAAATTGAACTACCTAGTTAAGTCAATGTTCATGGCATTCAATCAGTTACTTCATTTCTATAAATACAAAGAGACACTAAATATATAAGTTGATGGAACAAATATTAAATATTATTTATTGTATATATCTAGAAAATTGGAATATTTTACACCACACGTGTTCATATGTGGTTATTTTCATTGCAATATTTAAATTCATTCTCTATGGGTGAATTGGATTATTACTATATACTAACATTTAACATTTGGTGTAACAACCTAATACCAAAAAGAAATGGGCCTAGGGGGCCGCACATTAACTGTATTCAGAACCTTAGTTAAATTATATTTAAATCCAACATGTTGAATAAATATTATTCTCATACATTGTTTAATAATTATTTATCTTTGTTTTATTACATATATTTAGTCAGTGAGGCATGAATGACATAATACTGGTGATATAGGTAGGATGATGAATCCATGACGTTGTAGTGGTATTTTAGGACATATAATAGGCTTTATGACCACAAGGTCTATGGGACATGTACTAAATAAATAAGGCTTGATGGGTGGGATATCCCCTTAGGGAGATATGGCCTAGATATTTGGAATATGTGTGTCTATTTGAGTGTAATTAAACCGCAAGAACATAATATATATATATGTATATCTAGTCATCATTTATTCAAGATAATATTATGTGATTTTATTATTAAATAAATATTTATTTTTCTAGAAATTATTAATTACATGATTATATAATATTTTTTTATTCAGGATCATTCTCATCATAAAAAATATTTATTTATTCAGTTATGTAAACATTTGATAAATATTAATTCAATAGTTCAGTGAAAATAATTTTTTGGTGAATAATGAATTAATATTTATTTATCCAATAAAAATTAATTATTTATGGTTTAGTAAATATTGAGTAGGATCGATGTTCAAATTTTAATGGTCTGATTAGAAATGATATATTAAATATCATTTTGATAAATATTAATTTATTTATTTAACTATTGATATTTATTTATCCGTAGGTGTTGATCATGCCAAGTAAATAATAATATTATATATATTTTTATTAGACATGGGGTTTACTATGGAATATGGGATTGGATAAGGGCCCATATGTAATTACTAACCCTATCCTAGCTTTATAAAGACATGGTAATATCATTTTCTTTTTTTAGATGTTATTTGTGCACAAAAAACACCAGATATAATTCTTGCTCAACCTAAAAGATAAATCTCTTAAGAACATGCTTCAGAACAAAATCATCGATTATCCTCCTTCCTCTCAAGCCTTTGAGAGAACCTAAAGAATACGTCATCCATAAAGAGATTCTTTTTGTGATCAACAGTCGATACTATAAGTTTTTATAATGGACTAGGCTGACCCCAGATGTTTCTATGACAACATTATGAGGTTTTAGAGAATGTATGGTTCATTGATTGATTGATTTTATCCATGGATCCTCTCACCCCCGTGAAAAAAAACCAATAATTGATCAATAAATCCTCACTGAATAAATAAATTTAATATAAAGAATTTCATCATGAAAATTAATTAATTATAAATTATATGAGAAAATATCTTCTCTTATTGATTTCAACATTTCTATTAATTAATCCACTTTTATTTATTTTTTATTCATTAATTTCATCATCATGTAAAACTCTGAATTATATTTGATTATAACAAAAGTCAAGTTAGAAACATCAAAATAGGTACTTTTTATGTTCCAAAAACTAATAATGTGTTATTTCTGAGAAAATAACCATTGAACATAAAATTCATTTAGTGTCATATGTTTGAAAAATAATCTAATTATATTCTCGTAACATATCATTTTTGAGAACAAGTAGTTCTATAAAGACGGTGTTGTTCCATCAATTAGAAGCTTTGAAATGATATAGCTTCAGTATAATTGACAATGTTGCCTATTTAGTCCAACCGATATATAGATGAATCATTTCATGGATATTTAACTTCTCAAATATGTTTGGACAATCATAAAGGCCATATTCAACTATATTTGTCCTTTCCTCAATACAATATTCATCATCATTCAATGTTATACTCATATTTGACAATCCATATGCCAAGTTTTATCCCAATCGCTAGCTATATTCAGTTCTTCCCCATGTTTAGTTAAAAAATTTATAACTTTGATATATTCCATGATATATCAAGTGCTCTTTGAACACATCTAAAAAAATAGTTATTTAATAAAAATAACTTAAACACATAAAAATGATTTTTGAATGTTCATTTCTATGATTTATTTCAAACTTAATGAACTCTTTAACCCCATCCTTATACTATTTTTTATATGATTGATATCCATCCATTTTAAATTAATATTCAACCTATTTGGTTGAATAATATTTATATTTAACAAAAATT
This sequence comes from Viscum album, assembly GCA_963277665.1. Lineage (NCBI taxonomy): Eukaryota > Viridiplantae > Streptophyta > Magnoliopsida > Santalales > Viscaceae > Viscum > Viscum album. The sequence continues at coordinate 661,008,666 of OY728131.1, read as the reverse complement.
AAATAATAAAATAAAAGGTATTCATATAATGTATTATTTTTACATGTTTAAATTATATAAATCATAATTTTAAAAATATAAAATATAAATTATAATACATGAATATGGGATATAGTTAATATATCCCCCCGATTTTTTTAATAAAATAATGGGACATTAATGGATTATTTTTAAAAAATGTATTGATACTTCAAGTTAAATATTTTAAATGCAAATTTACACGAACATATGTGATGGTTTTTTATTTATACTTGATATCCTTACAGCCTTGATTTATTTCCTTTTATAATATTTTTCTTGAGTAAAGGATTTGTTATTCATGTTAATATTTAATTTGAATAAGTAAATCCGAGCTTATTATAAAGGTATGTTTTTATTATTTGGTTATTATATCTTTTCATGTTATTATATAGATTTTATCATTTGTTAAAGTATTATTTATCATGAATAACTTGTTAACATTATGTTTTTATTCTTTGATTCTTCTGTTAGTACCATTGATAATTCTTTATTATTTTAAAATTAAAATTTCCTTGAACTATATGTTTGGTTTGGAATTATTTAATTTCTTACATGATTCCATTTATAAATTTTAGAGATTAAAAATGTTGTAAACCTTTAAATGGTTTTAAAATCAATAATGGAATGTTTTTTCACACATCTAGGCTATATCCCTTTACTTTATTTTGATTAAGTAAATCAAATATTTACATTTATTAGGCCTTTGGTGATGAATATAAATTAATATTTAACTCATATTTATTTTGTTTCTTCTTGAATCCTTTTTAACTCATTTTCACCCTAAAATAAATTGATTTCATTTATATAGTAAAGATTTAAAGTGTAAATCTTTACTCTCATTAAATATGGGAAACATAGTTTAACAATAACATGATATGGATACCTTTCTTTAGTAAAAAATATATTTTTTAAATTAAGTTTCAAATATAGAAAACATATTTTTAATAAAAAACTATTGGTTTTATTCTTACAAGTCATAAATGGTGTTTATTCCATATTTTATCCTTTACTTAGATTATTAAGAGTATTAATTGGTTATGAGAAATACCATATAAAATACATTACTTAGTTCACTAATTGTATGTAAAAATCATTAAAAAGTCCCAATATTACTATTTAGGAATATAAAACATGGTTCAAACTTGAATCATAAGTTGTGAATCCATGTGAAACTCAAACAATTATATAACCACCAAACATTATAAAATTAGTTTAAAATAAACACTTTCCTCAAAAACATACCAAGAAAATATATCCAAAACTAATATTCTAATTCAATATAGAAATGAATAAGAATATTAATAGAAAACTATACATTATGAAAAAATATTCCTTTTTTAAAATGAACCAAAACTAAATGTGGACTTATTCTTTAAAAACCACTCCTTTAAAAGATTACATAATAAAAATAAAAACTGAATTCCATTTTGATGCCTTCCCAAAAAAACCATGTGTTTTTTAAAACTTTTTAAATGATTTCATTTGAAAAAAATCTACACAAACACCAACCAATAAACAATTTCAATTACAAATCCATATCTAAAAAACTGAATGATTTGGTTCTTGAAAAAAAATGAAACAAAAATCATTGAAAATTTAAAATATATAAATGAGTATAATAAGGTTGTTGTAATAGAGTATGAAATCAATTTACAAGATGAACAATCCAAAAAAATCACTAAAATCATATCATGATTGAGAGAGATTGCCTACATTTGATTTTGGAAGTGGAATCATTCAAAAAATAATATAAGGGGGTACAATAGAGTATGGCTTCTGCAATAACTTGATGTACAGATAAAATACAAGGTGAAGTTAGGGTTGTTTTATAAATATGATAAGTGATTTATCAACACTTACTAAAAATATATAGATAAATTATGTTTTTATCTTTTCTAAAATATGAAGTGTTGATAAATTTACCCATGTTAGTGATAATTTTATCACTGATAGAGGTATTTACATAAGATTAAACTGAAGTTTGATAAGGTGAAATTATTAAATAGATTCAGTTTAGTCTTATGATGAGATCTTTATCAGCACTAACCTTAGTAATGTTATAGGTATATTTATCTGTGATAACTTTAGTATTGATAAATGCCTCTATATAATATTAAATTGAAGCTGCATAAACGGTAATTATTACATAGATTTTGTTTAATCTTATGCATAAGCCTTTATCAGCACTAACCTTATAAATGATGTATGTATGTTTATGATTAATTATTTTTTTATAATTTAAAAAATATTATTATTTATATAAATTAATAAATATTTTTTAAAATATATCATTAATTGGATAAACATATAAATATATTTATAAATAATTATAAGTATACATAAAAAAAATTACCTTCATATTTTATGATTTGATAATACCCTATTGAAATACTTTGAAATAGAACCCTTATGTAGTCATAAGATACTAAAATATATATCACAAATTCTTAGTGCCTCAAAGGACTCAATACATGGTGTTTCCCCCCATCACCATGTTGTGGCCCGATATACCATGACGGGGTCTTCCTAGGTTAGGTTGGAGGACCCTTAACATCGCACTTGCAGTTCCCTCCTATGTTGTGTTTTACCTGTACATACCATAGTTCCATTGCACCAATATGCATTACTCGAACACTACTACATGGTGTTACTCTAGGCATCTCCTTTCTTAGTGACATATTGTAGTGCTCCTCCTCAAAGTCGTCTACTGACCTTCCCTACTCCATGTTCCTCTGTCCTACACCATGGTTTTTACTCTAGACATATTATCCTTTATCAGTGCTAAAAAATACGATAAAGAAAAACCTTTATCATCACTAAATAAACTTATTTATAAATGTTAATCTATATAAATGCTTAAAAATCACTGAAAAAGGTTTAACTTTATTTTCAGTTTTTTTAGCACTGATAAAGACTTCCCTTTATTAGATCTCTTGTTTGAGCACTAATAAAGGCTACCCTTTATCAGTGCTTTCTTTTATCAATGATAAAGGAAAAAAATGTTTTTTCATGATTATGTAGTAGTGTTATATCAATATATATATATATATGGTTGATAAAGATAAAAAAACCCTTTTTTATTTCTTGAATATATGTAATGTGCTACTTGATTACATTCTTTATTTATGATTATAAATTTTGAATTCATAATTATTTTCAATGTTACTAAGTTACTTAAGATCAAAAAAATATTGAATAAATATTTTTCAATTTAGGGTTATGTATTGGAGGAATTAGATATTTCATTGTATTTTTTTCTCATAATGATCCAAATTAGGTTTGTCCTTTAACTTATTACATAAAGTCTCTTTTTTAGATTTTTCATAATTTAATTTATGATATATTTAAATAATTATAATGGATAATATAATTATTATTATTTTTAATTCTTATATCTGGGTTCCCTAGACCAAGACAGGGTGTAAATGGCCTTAGGCATGTCCCCCAAACGCTAGATGCTACCGATTAGAGGTGATGGTCAATGATCATCATTGTAGAGAATACACATACAATATCATAATAATCAATTATAAATAAATATAAAAAAATTACATTAATAATAATAACAAAGTATGAAATTGTAATTCTAGGAACAAGCTAACCAAAATATAGTAATAATAGTAATCCATAACAAATGAGTATCAACTGAAAACTCACAAGCCTCTTCTTGGTACCAACTCTAAAATATCATCAAATGACTCATACTTAATCAGTTGTACAAACTATGCTCTGAATTTCATATTATATATAAGGTGTACATGCCCACTAAATTTAAAGTGCAGTGTTTTAACATATAAATTAGAAGGAAATCACATATGGGTCCCCAAATATATGTCATAATATATCAGTGAATGCATGTGAAAAAATAAAACCATAACATATAACATACATACAATCAATTTAAGTCCTTGTATATTAACTAGATCACCACAATTCCAAACCCAACATTATTTATCTAGTGTTTAAGGATCATATTAATCATAATAGTGGATTATATAGATGATTTTATAATCCCATAATATGAATGTGGTAGGATCCAAGTTAGTATAATCCCTACAAAGTTACATCAAATCCCTTGTGGGTGACCATTGGAGGAAATGACTAACTACCAATCTTAGGATGTGATATCCAGTTCCAAAGTGAGATCTTGATATGAAATGGATTACTACCATCCCTTGGAAATGATATCCAGTCTCTTGAGGGTGATACTAGGAAAAACCATATCATTGTTGTTGTTGAGAAGAAAATTATGGAAATGAATCATGAAACAACAACATATCCTATTTTTTAAATCCAACATGAAGGTTTCATGTTTATAAAATTACATTGAAATAACAAGACTGGATAATAATAAAAAATATATTTAAAAAACATAGCTTAATCCTTACATCTCATATAGAATTAGAGACATCATGTTCTTCCCCAAATCTAGACCCACAAAACAAACCTCAATATATCTTGAACATAACCCACTTTACCCATCCCATAACTCATCACCCATTAGGTAACATAGGATATTTCTACCATTCCATGCCCCAAAACTCAAGCCATGCTATGTTGTAGTCATCAACTACCATATCTCGTATAAGAGATTTATCTCTCTTGGTTTTGTAGAACCTAATGTAGTCTTTTTTATGTCAATACCATCACGTTCCCATCACATTTGAGATGATTAAGAAAATCATAAACCTCATCCAACCTAGTCTCAGGTGACCTACTAATTGTCAAATTCCAATTATAAACTTTCCAAACAATTTATATAATGGTTGTGGTTTCCCAAGGATATATCCAAAACCAAAAGATGAACTAATCCTTTTGGTTAACCCACATCTAAGATGACCACTAAACCAATCCTAAGTTGGGCCACTCTCCCATGCACACCAATACACATGAAACATCCATCTTAAGTTAAATGATTTAACACCCATTACATTCCTCTCCAAATAGAATTTAGAACCAAATAATTACATCCCTTTATGGTGTTTTGATGGGTTCTATTAGGTGGGACCATCATTTAATATTAAAACACTAATAATTATTAAGTAATCTATTTATTAGAATATACCAAAACTCTTAAGGCTTACCCCACCCAAAACAATACCCAATAATCTATTTATACCATAAAGGGAGTTTTCCAACAACCAAAAATCCAATTTGGTATCCTCACCAACTAATTAATAGGATCAATCCTACTAAACTTCTTTCACTATCCCATGTGATCTCATCCCATGCTACTCACAAGTTACCTCAAGCTTTAAGACTCAGTCAAGGTTTGTCCCAAATACTTAGTTCCCATATCCCATGGGGACATAGTCATATGGTGATCATAAAATCATTGAACCTAGAGTACATCATAAATTCCAACATTTAGATACTCTAAGTAATATATTCCATTATTTGGAAACTTATCAGTCATAATTTTGGTCAACAACACCTTAGACTAAACCTGTTTAAATGATTACTCGGTTAAAGGAAACACATGACCTCTGGCATACCTCCTCGTATACCAGAGGCTTCGGACTAGTAACAAGATTCTATAAAAAATTGTTTTTATACAATAATCATGGAATGAAAACATCAATTATATATACATAATAAAATCAACATACAACATCAACATAATATTAAGGAATTATAGCTAAATGCTAACTATAAATGTCAAATAAATATCAATATGGACCCACACTATACATATATACATACATGAAATAGATCAACCACCTTATTGATATAATTAATTATAATTGAATGAATAAAATACTAGTTCAGATATAACTACAAATAGCTAGTCCCTCCTCGATCCCACCCTCAACCCCCATTAAGTTTCTCCATCCAGATCTTTTGAATGACCTGTTACCTAAATGGAAATCAAAAGGTCTGTATCCACACCAAGGTGTTTGTGTTAAGTGTGAGAATAAAAATAATTAGGAAAACACAAATAAGGTGCACTAAATATGCCACAATATATTGTGTAGGTATATAAAAGAAACTAAATACAACAATAGTGACCAATACAATATCAATCAAATCGAGTTATTGTGTACTAACATGGTCACAGAGATACCATACCACACCTCCTTTTCCTAATATTAGAAATAAGTCTATCAAAGTCACATCAAATCATAAATGCATTTAGGAAAAGAGTAACATGGCTAAAATTTATTATAGTAAACCCATTGTAAGAATTCATAATGTAGCATGTTCCAAAAATGAAAATATCATGTCTCATAGAAAACCCATCAGGGAACAATGTAAATATCCAATCCAGAGAATACAAAGTAACCTAGGGTCCCCTCACATTATTTTTATCTTCCCAATAATCTGGTTGAAACAAAAACCAAGGTGATGGGACTCTACACCCCGATTCTAGGGTCTCATTCTATCCCCAACTAAAATTAATCACATCATTAATTTTCACGACCTGACCCTACCCGGGCTCGAGCTGCAACTACCCCAAGCCCGCCTCCATAGGCCAGGGGCTGGCGACCAGCACCGAAGGCACAACAACTCGGGGAGGCCTTTGCCTAAGTACCTGTACACACCCACGCAACACACTCAATGAAACAGTGCAAAGTAAAACAAAATACAAGTAAAGAAAAGGGCAACTGATATATATACCACAAATGTGTATAGACCTCTAATCAGTACAAGTAAAGTGATGAAAAGGAAAAAGGGGAAAAACACGCGCCCAACCAGAAAAGGTGCCACAACCCGGCAATAGGTTAAAAAAAGAAACAGCTGATGGGTCTCCCACCTGGAACCCGACTATGACCACCGCACGCGGTCGAAGCTCCCGAACGCCTATGCTCCACTGAAGTAACGATCGACCTGTCCGTCGTCTACAAGGGAACACCAAGTGCGGGAAAATCCCAAGCAGGGGTGAGTATAAAAATACTCAGTAGGGTACCCCGAAGGCTCGAGGGAGTAACAAAGAAGTACCGACGAGTGAGTAGTAGATCGAATAGGGAAAGTAGAAAGGTACAATTGAGAGTGCCTTGTAGAGTGATAGGAGAGAATCCAGCTCAACCCAACAAGAGAAAGGAGAGACTCATCTAGGCACAAGGAGCTGGAAATGGTGAGAAGGCAAACTTCTCGTCGAGTCTTCGCTATCTATAGCAAGAGAGTAGAATCGTCCCACCATGAGAAGCTAGACACGGAAAGCACGTGGCATACCTAGCGCGTCTTTGCCTCTCCTGGAAGGAGAGTAACCAAACCGAGGAAGTGGTTACTATAACAAGGTATATACATATTCATATGTTCTAACAGGAAGCCCGAACAAGATCGTAAGGGGATCTCCATCCCGTAGCTCATCCCAAGAAAGTGAGTAGCCAACAATCCCAGAAGTAAACTCTATCGATGCCCAGCATCCCACACGTCTGCCCCGAACCACAAGCCAAGGGGCTCAATCACCGCAACTCAACACTATCTGCTTTGGGCAGCACTAACTTGCCCTCATGGTTTTAGATCGCATCACAAGAACGCGTCTCTTTGGGGAAAGTGACCCTCATACTTGAGAGTTCTAGGGAAAGTCAAACCACACCTCATCACTGCCCTGCAGCCGAGAGGTCTTCTCAAAGTCATAGTCGTCACAACACTGACTCGTATAATCAAGGGTCCTGCTCCGGTAATCATGGAGGAAATCCAAAGACTAGCCTAATAGGAAGGACTGAGCCTGGAATGCCAACAGGTGTCCCACTGCCCAGCCCTGCTAGAGGGTAATTCATAACCAGGTATCGAGTGACCCACTACCCAGCCCTGCTGGATGGTATACCCTAATACATCATCATGCGACCCACTGCCCAGACTTGATAGAGGGTAGACCTGGAATAAGTCGAAAGGTGACCCACTGCCCAGCCTTGCTGGAGGGTAGACCTGGAACTAGACGACGGGTGACCCACTGCCCATCCCTGCTGGAGGGTAGACCCTAAGAGGTCATCGGGTAACCCACTGCCCAGTCTCTGCTGGAGGGTAGACCCTAAGAGCATCGGGTGACCCACTGCCCAGTCTCTGCTGGAGGGTAGACCCTAAGAGCGTCGGGTGACCCACTGCCCAGTCTTTGTTGGAGGTTAAACCCTAGAAGTCAGTGAGAAACCCACTGCCCAACCCTACTGGACGGGTAAACCCGAAGAAGTCGATGAGTAACCCAATGCCCAGCCCCGCTGGAGGGTAAAACTCAGAACTGCTCTGGCCATCTCTACTAGAGGGTACACCACTGGCCAACCGAACATGGAGTGGGTATCGCTCAACCACCCAACTCCAGAACAACTCACCCAAAGGGGTTCAACGCCTGTTCCATCACTGGGTGTCACTAGCACCGCTACCGACTGATCCATCGAGAACGAAACCAAGGGAAGACCACTCAACCTTGTTGGTCAAACAAATGAGCACAGAGCCAGGGAAAAATTCCACCATGCTGGTCAAACAAACGAGCATAGAGGGACCCTCTAAGTCGCGAGAGGTCAAAGTACGCAAAGAAGAACACAACACGCACGTGGGGATCACACAATGTGTGGCCCGAAGTCAACCCCAACCAAGCTCACAAACATTCTCAGGTAAAAACCACACGTACCTCCAAGCGCTCTCGTATACTCTCAAAGTATACCACGTCTCCAGCCCTAAGGATATCGTGCACACGGCACCCCAACATCAACATGAAGGGCGTAAACGTAACTTTTCCAACTTGCCACCCCATCGGCTGAGGCACAACCATCCACACCAATTCAAGCATTTACATCACTCACATGGGAGTGTAAGCGATCACTTGACAAAGGTCTGCTACAAACACGGTAGAAGAACCGCCACCGGGGCACCATCACATTTCCATATTTAATAAGATCACGTAAGAGGCTCCGCCCACTTGAACAGATTACACCATTGTAATCCTCACGGAAAGACACGTGAGATAGACTACTTACTCGGCTCAAACGGATATCTGACGGAAAGGTCGCCAACACCGCCTCACGCCCAAATGACGTCCCGTGAACCCGAGCCACGACCCCGAAAACAATCGGGCGCATCGCACCATTGTGATCCCCCCCCAGGAAAACACGTCAAAGCACTACTCACTTGAGTGAAATGGATATCCGGAGAAAATGGTGCTATCTGGCACACCGCACACAAGCGGTACTTTGTGGGACCTGCAACCCGGTCCCGAAACACAATGAATGGATCACACCGTTGCGATCCTCTCAAAAAAGAACACAAGATAGACTATTTACTTGTCCAAATTGGTCGCCCGGTGATAAAGAAGGAAAAATCACCGTCGACGCCCAAACGGCCCTCGTGGGCCCCGCACCATCATGCCGAATTAGAACGGGCGGATTGCACCATTACAATCCCCTTAGAAAAACATCCAGAATCGACAGCTCGCACGCCCCGAACGAACGCCCGATGAGAAAGTTGTGGAATGCTGCACGCAGCTCGAAAGATGGGCCGTGGGGCCCACACCTCAACTTCGGCCTCAATGCCTCAAACCACCTTGGAAAGCTCCGTCTTGGAACCAGGGTCCCAATGCCATTGACGATGCTCAAAACGGACATCGGATGCGTCTGCGCCGTCCAAAACAAGAATCCCCGGAAAAAGCGCCCAACTGCTTGACGGCGTGTCGCGCTTCCGAGGCCCCTGTCTCGGGGATTAAAATCACCCGAAACCATCTCAAATTATTCCTCTCATTCCGAGGCACGCGCCGCCGCAGACGGCTTGCGAAACCTACTGCCGGTTTATGATTTATTAAAACATAAATCAATTTATAATAATAATAATAATAATAATAATAATAATAATAATAATATATTATTATTATTATTATAACCTTATTCCTTTTTTTGATTTTATTTTCGGTTTTTTTATATAAGACTAGACCGACAAAAAGTCCGGTCTTCTTCTCCCAACAGGACCCGCAAAAGGCGGGTCCTGGTCGGCTAGCCGAGGTCCGTAGACCCCGGTCTCCTCCCGCTGCACACCGACCGGCCGCCTGCACGGCGGCCTCCCATGCTCACCGCTGCTCCGCTAAAGGAGCCCGCGCCTCCACCTGGCGCTTGCTCGCCGCCCGTGAGCCCCGGCCGACACTGCCTCGCCCCAGCTCACCGTCGCCTGAAGCCTGGCCGCACCGGCCTCCGCTGCCGAGGAAGACCCCCACCGCCGAGCCGCCCTGCTCCGCTGCTCCTCCGCGGTGCTCACTCGGCCGAACCGGCCTCCACCGCCTAGGAAAAAAAATGGCCGGACCACCCCAAATCCGTCGGACAACCACCAAAATCCCGCAATCTTCGGTGGACCACTGCGGGCAGCTCGGGACTCTGAATTTCGATCTGAAATAGGTGTCGGAAACCATATAAGATCTACTATGCGTTTATGGGATTTGTTCAAAGACTCAACAGAGATTCGACGCAAAATAAGCAATTCAAAGAGGGATGTAGGAATTGAAATGCAACAAAACCCTACCTCGTGGGCGTAGCCCGTCGGTTTGCGACGATCCGCCGGCCGCCCGCAAAACCGTGGAGAGGAGAGGAGGAGAGTTATGCCTCATTTGAGACTTCATTCTCCAGGAGAACCAAGGGGCAATGAGGGAGAGGGTGGTTAGGGTTTAAAAAGAAAATTAATTAAATTTTTAATTAATTGAAAACTCCCAAATTTAACCCGCATATAAAACATCTGACGGGGTCGAGGTTAAGCCTCCCCTAGGGTAAACACCACACTTTGAGCACAACGGCGGTCTCGGAATTTTATTCCGAGCTTCCGTTCAAAAGTTATTAAACTGAACGCCCGAAGCCTCCAAATTACGAAAACGCCCCTGGGACAATTTTTTACAGACGACACGTGCATGCGAAACTTATACCCCTACTAGGGTAAAAGGTACGCTCTGAACTCAACGGTGCCCTCAGTTTTCCAATCCGAGCCACCGTTTAAGAGATACTTGAGTTTAACCATTAAACGAATAAATTAATTAACTAATATATCCGTTTAACGTTCCGAAAGCGAGCGAGGGGTCCAAAAATCCCACGCCGACAAGTTTTATATCGTTCCTAAGGTAAACAACCCATTCCGGACCCATCCATACAATCGGATCCCTGATCCGGATCACTGTTGGAGTTATACCATTTATTTGGCGTTTCTAGTGTGAACACATAGAAAATTTAATTCTGGCCACTATGGGGCTCGGAATCGCACGCCATCTGAAGACACTGCTCTGGAACAATATCAAGATTATTCCAAAGTCTTTCTCAAGAAAAACTGGGTTCTTACATCATTCCCTCCTTCAAGATTTTCGTCCTCGAAAAACAAAACCAGGGAACAACTCAGGGTACTAAGCCCACACCTGGCTCTCCCTTACTTAGATGAACTCTTGCACAGCTCTTCGCAACCGCACATAGACCAAAGGATTTGATCTGTTCACTCGAGTTCTGACCTCGCCGATGACATGAATAGGAGCACGCACACCTCTTCTCAGGTGAGTCTTGTGGGAGACATCATGCACCCAAACCAGCCTTTGGGGTTAGGGCAAGGCGGTAGGGAACCTCGCCATCCCTTCGCAGGGTCCCAAACAGCCTGAAGGCTCTTGGGGGTAGCTTACCTCCCTGACCAAACCGCTACGTCGCATGTATTGACTGGAATCACCGCCCGCAACTGGAACAAGGCCAGGTGATTCCCTCCTTCAAAATATCCATATGGTGGAACACCCAAGGATATCTAGTCACACAAGGTTTCAAAGTCGATGTCTCTCAACCAAGGCTCTCTTACATGCTCAAAAAAGGTGAAGGAGTCGACACCATCGACTAGAGAAAAAGGTCCCGCGCCTTCTACTTTACTAACACAGGGTTACACCCGATTCCCTACGTCACCCTGGTAACACCTCAAGCAAGGAGAAAGGAGGAAAACATTCCAAACACAGAGTCTAACAATTCTACTGCAAAGAGTAGAAGAGCTGTAGAGTGTACCTCTTATTACCTCATGCTATGCAGGATCGTAGACATCCAACCCTCGCGGCTGTCTGCGGTCACAACTGTTAGATCCTGGAGCCTGATGTGGACTTCCTAGTGGTGATGAGAAGACCTCGTAAAGTCGTCCCCCACTACCAGCTCCTCCCGCTCCTCTTCTAGAACCACCTCTCTAGGCTCTACTCCGATCACGGAACTACCTCCATCATGGTGGTGCACCTGCTGCCACAACCAACTCTAGAACGTGACAGGAAGCCCTCTGTCACCAGCACCTTCTCTAGAACCCCGACATATGTGAAAATGCCCAAGGGTTCTATGACAACACGAATCTCTCGGAGGAGACCCTTCTCAAACTTCCGCGCTCGGGTGTTGTCTTCATGGACCAAGTTCGGGTAAAAGCATGCACGGTTTGCAAAACTAGCCACGTACTCGGTCACTGTCATCCCTCCCTGTTGAAACTGCAAGAGCTCCTAAATCCGAATGGAGCGCAAGCAGGAGGGGAAAAACTCCTCACGGAAAAACAATTAAAAGTCGCCCCACGAAAGCGACGACTTGTCAAGAAACTGAGTCACCAGACTATATCAACTCTGAGCTGCTCCACAAAAAAGGTTGGCTACCAAAGCAACCCTCTTATCTGTCGGTGTCCGCACAAGCCTAAAAAGGTGAACCACTGTCTCTAGCCAAACCTCTACTGCCTGAGGGTCTGGCTCACCACTGAACCTCAGCAGTCTCTGCCACTGGAACTCACGGAGCGCGCTCAACCTGCGCTCAAACTCAGCCTGCTCTACTGAAGCTGTCTACTACTCAACAGGTGGGGGTGCTGCTACCAGCCCACTCGGAGAAAGGGGCTCGCATGATGGGTCCTGGACTAAGGCCTCGTAGCTCACTGGGTCGTTGTCATGAACCAAAGCTAGTATCTTGGTTGGCTATCTTCGCGGAGACATCCTGAATATTATCAAGGAGTGTTGCAGTCAGATGAACATATATGTATATACCAATAACACATATGGGGAGCTAACTCGAGAAGGACAGTCAAAGACTCAATCCTATGTGATGCACAATCCAATTTTTCCCTGAAACAAGTGTCTCAGCATGCCGAGTCGACAAGCGGGTTATCAAGGTCCTGGTGAATGAATACGTCGGCCGCTGCACCATCACTAGACTCCCTGGCTTGAGAGCCGCTCTCGATACATGTTAACGCTGTTTTCCTATATCCCAACCAATTCGTTTTTAGGGATGTCCGAACAACGTCTCAAGGAACAAACCACCTCTGATACCACCTTGTCCCGACCAGACCCTACCCGGGCTCGAGCCGCAACTACCCCAAGCCCGCCTCCATAGGCCAGGGGCAGGCGACCAGCGCCGAAGGCACAAAAACTCGGGGAGGCCTTTGCCTAAGTACCTGTATACGCGCACATAACACACTCAATGCAACAGTGCCAAGTAAAAGAAAAGACAAGTAAAGAAAAGGTCAAATGTTATATATACCAAAAATGTCCATCAACCTCTAAGAAGTACAAGTAAAGTGATGAAAAGAAAAAATTGGTAAAACACGCACCAAACCAGAAAAGGTGACACTACCCGGAAATAGGTAAACAAAAAGAAACAGCTGAGGGGTCTCCCACCTGGAACCCAGCTACGACCACCACACGCGGTCCAAGCTACCGAACGCCTATGCTCCACTAAAGTCACGACCGACCTATCCGTCGTCTACAAGGGCACACCAAGTGCGGGCAAAGCCCAAGCAGGGGTGAGTATAAAAATACTCGGTAGGATACCCCGAAGGCTCAAGGGAGAAACAAAAGAGTGACCGATGGGTGAGCAGTAGATCAAACATGGAAAATAGAAAGGTACAACTGAGTGTGCCGTGTAGAGTAATAACAGAGAGTCCATCTCAACCCAACAAGAGAAAGGAGAGACTCGTCCAGACACAAGGAGCTGGAAACGGTGAGAAGGTGAACTTCTCGTCGAGTATTCGCTACCTATAGCAGGAGAGTAGACTCGTCCCACCATAAGAAGCTAGACACAGAAATCACGTGGCATACCCCGCGCATCTTCAACTCTCCTGGAAGGAGAGTTACCAAACCCAGGATGTGGGTACTAGAATAAGGTATATACATATTCATATGCTCTAACAAGATGCCCAAACAAGATCATAAGGGGATCTCCATCCCGTAGCTCATCCCAAGAAAGTGAGTAGCCAACAGTCCCAAAAGTAAACTCCATCGATGCCCAGAATCCCGCACGTCTACCCCGAACCGCAAGCCAAGGGGCTCAATCACCGCACCTCAACACTATCCACTTTGGGCGGCACTCACTCGCCCGCAGAGTTTTAGATCACATCACAAGAATGTGTCTCGGTGGGGAAAGTTCCCCTCGTACTCGAGAGTTCTAGGGAAAGTCAAACCACACATCATCACTTCCCTGTAGTCGAGAGGTCTTATCAAAGTCAAAGTCATCACAACACTGACCCATATAATCAAGGGTCCCACTCTGGTAATCACGGAGGAATGCCACAGACTAGCCTAATAGGCAGGACTGAGCCTGGAATGCCAACAGGTGTCCCATTGCCCAGCCCTACTGGAGGGTAATTCATAACCAGATATCAGGTGACCCACTGCCCAGCCCTGCTGGAGGGTAAACCCTAATACATCATCAGGCGACCCACTGGCCAGCCCCGCTGGAGGGTAGACCTGGAATAAGTCAACAGGCGACCACTGCCCAGCCTTGCTGGAGGGTTGACCTGGAACTAGACGACGGGCGACCCACTGCCCAGCCTTGCTGGAGGGTAGACCCTAAGATGTCGTTGGGTAACCCACTGCCCATTCTCTGCTGGAGGGTAGACCCTAAGAGTGTCGGGTGACCCACTGCCCAGTCTCTACTGGAGGGTAGACCCTAAGAGCATCGGGTAACCCACTGCCCAGTCTCTACTGGAGGGTAAACCCTAGAAGTCAGTGAGCAACCCACTGCCCAGCCCTGCTGGATGGTAAACCCGAATAAGTCGATGAGTAACCCACTTCCCAGCACCGCAGGAGGGTAAAACTTAGAACTACCCTATCCATCTCTACTGGAGGGTACACCGCTGGCCAACCGAACACAGAGTGGGTATCGCGCAACAACCCAACTCCAGAATAACTCACCCAAAGGGGTTCAGCGCCTGTTCCATCACTGAGTGTCACTAGCACCGCTACCGACCGATCTATCGAGAACTAAACCAGGGTAAGACCACTCAAACCTACTGATCAAACAAACGAGCATAGATCCAGGGGAAAAACTCCACCCTGCTGGTCAAACAAACGAGCACAGAGGGACCCTCTACATCGCGAGAGGTCAAAGTACGCAAAGAAGAACATGGAACGCACGTGGGGCTCACACGATGTGTGGCCCCAATTCAACCCCAACCAAGCTCACAAACATTCTCAGGTACAAACTACACGTACCTACAAGCACTCTCGTATACTCTCAGAGTATACCACATCTCCAGCCCTAAGGCTATCGTGCACACGGCACCCCAACGTCAACACGAAGGGTGTAAACATAACTTTTCTATCTTGCCACCCCATCGGCTGAGGCACAACCATCCACATCACTTCAAGCATTTACATCACTCACACGGGAGTGCACGCGATCACTCACCAATGGTCCGCTACAAACACGGTAGAAGAACCACCACCGGGGCACCTTCACATTTCCACATTTAATAAGATCATGTAAGAGGCTCCACCCACCTGAACAGATTACACCGTTGTAATCCTCATGGAAATACACGCGAGATAGACTACTTACTCCTCTCAAACAGATATCTGACGGAAAGGTCGCCAACACCACCTCACGCCTGAACGACGTCCCGTGATCCCGAGCCTCGGCCCCGAAAACAATCGGGCACATCGCACCATTGTGTTCCCCCTCAGGAAAACATGTCAAAGAACAACTCACTTGATTTCAACGGATATCCGGAGAAAAATGTGCATTTCGGCGCACCACACACGAGCGGTGCTTCGTGGGACCCGCAACTCAGTCCCGAAACACAATGAACGGATCACACCATTGCGATCCTCTCAAAAAATCACACAAGATGGACTATTCACTTGTCCAAAATTTTCACCCGGTGATAAAGATGGGAAAATCACCGTCGACGCCCAAACAACCCTCGTGGGCCCCGCACCATCGTGCCGAATTATAATGGGCAGATTGCACCATTGTAATCCCCTCAGAAAAACATCCATAATTGACTACTCACACGCCCCGAACGGACGCCTGATGAGAAAGTCGTGCAACGCTGCACGCAGCTCGAAAGACGGGCCATGGGGCCCGCACCTTAACTTCGGCCTCAATGCCTGAAACCACCCTAGAAAGCTCTTCCTTGACACTAGGGTCCCAATGCCCCTGACGATGCTTAAAACAGACGTCGGACGCGTCCGCGCCGTCCAAAACATGAATCCCCGGAAAAAACGCCCAACCACTTGACGGCGTGTCGTGCTTCCGAGGACCCTATCTCGGGGATTAAAATCACCCGAAACCATCTCAAATTATTCCTCTTATTCAGAGGCATGTGCCGCCGCAGACGGCTCACGAAACCGACTCCCGGTTTATGATTTATTAAAACATAAATCATTTTATAATAATATTAATAATAATAATATTAATAATAATAATAATAATATATTATTATTATTATTATTATAACCTTATTCCTTTTTTTTATTTTATTTTCTGTTTTTTTATATAAAACCAGACCGGCCGAAAGGGTGGTCTTTTTCTCCTAACAGGACCCACAAATGGCGGGTCCTGGTCGGCCAGCCGGGGTCCATAGACCCCGGTCTCCTCCCGCTGCACGCCGACCGGCCGCCTGCGCGGCGGCCTCCCCTGCTCGCCGCCGCTCCGCTGAAGGAGCCCGCGCCTCCGCCTGGCGCTTGCTCGCCGCTCGCGAGCCCCGGCTGACACCGCCTCACCCCAGCTCATCATTGCCTGAAGCCCGGCCGCACCGGCCTCCGCTACCAAGGAAGACCCCCGCCGCCGAGCCGCCCTACTCCGCTGCTCCTTTGCGGTGCTCACCCGGCCGAATTGGCCTCCGCCGCCTGGGAAAAAAATGGCCGGACCACCCCAAATCTGCCGGGCAACCACCAAAATCCCGCAATCTTTGGCGGACCGTTGCGGGCAGCTCGAGACTCGGAATTTCGATCCGAAATAGGCATCAGAAACCATATAAAATCTACTACGTGTTTATGGGATTTATACGAAGACTCGACAGAGATTCGACACAAAATAATCAACTCAAAGAGGGATGTAGGAATTGAAACACAACAAAACACTACCTCGTCGGCGTAGCCCGTCGCGTCCCGACGATCCGCCAGCCGCCCGCAACACCTTGGAGAGGAGAGGAGGAGAGTTATACCTCGGTTGAGACTTCATTTTCTAGGAGAACCAAGGGTCAATGAGGGAGAGGGTTGTTAGGGTTTAAAAAGAAAATTAATTAAATTTTTAATTAATTGAAAACCCCCAAATTTAACCCGCATCTGAAACATCCGACGGGGTCGAGGTTAAGACTCCCCTAGGGTAAACACTACGCTCTGAGTGCAACGGCGGTCTCAGAATTTTATTCCGAGATTCCATTCAAATGTTATTAAACTTACCGCCCAAGGCCGCCAAATTTTGAAAACTCCCCCGGGGCTATTTTTCACAGACGGCCTGTGCCCGCGAAACTTATAGCCCTGCTAGGGTAAACTGTATGCTCTGAACTCAATGGTGCCCTCAGTTTTCCAATCTGAGCCACCGTTTAAGAGATACTCGAGTTTAACCATTAAAAGAATTAATTAATTAATTAATTTATCCGTTTAAAATTCCAGTAGTGAGCGAGGGGTCCAAAAATCCCGCTCCGACCAGTTTTATGTTGTTCCTAGGGTAAACACCCCATTCCGGACTTATCCGTACACTCGGATCCCCGACCCGGATCACCATTTAGGAGTTATCCAATTTATTTTGCGTTTCCAGTGTGACCGCACTGAAAATTTAATTCTGGCCACTCAAGGGCTCAGAATCGCATGCTGTCTGAAGGCGCTGCTCTGGAACAATATCAAGATTATTCCAACGTCTTTCGCAGCAAAAACTGGGTTCTTACATTAATAAATAAACATATATAAAATGAATCTGAGTAATGTGTGACGTAGCTAGAATTTTATATCAATGAAACTATGGATCATCTCACTATCCAATGATATTTCTAGAACAAAGGAATAATGATAAACTGGGTAGTGTAACTTGAGAACTCTATCCCTAAATCTTTAGGACACAACCTCATCAATAGTTTAATGCAAAACCCATACAAAAGATCTCAACCAGTCATATACCCATAATGAGAGTTCAACTAGAAGATACCACAAAACAGATTAACAAAACCCACCCTAACCAGTCTTACCATGCCAAACATCTAAACTAAAAATAAAACCAAATCAATTTCCCTTGAAGATCATAAATCCCATAAGAAAAAATCCAATATAACAAACCCAACATACTGGTAATTCCTAGACATACTTATATACTAGCATGTATCATTAGCTACACATGGATATCTATGCCCTATAAGCTTCTCACAATTAAAACTTATCAACTCAAAAAACAAAAGATAAATCACATCATCCCTCACCCACATCACTAGTACACTAATAGTGCCCAACTATACCCCAAGGTACTTCAAAAAAACCTAGGTTCCATTACAAGACTTTCTTATATGTTAAAATGGAACATGGACCAACAAATACCCCAATTAAGTAAACCCATAAAACCAAATCCCATGAAAAATATTTACATACTCCACCTATTACACATTTTTCAATTATGTAATGTGATCTTAGACAATACTTACACCCAATAAACCCATTGATTATACCCTAAAAAACACCCATCATGCCTTACTTGAGCATTTCACTTGGTTATGGATGATGTAGGACCCAAAACCAACAAATGAACTCATAAACCAATGGATAAAGAACTCCCAATACTAAGACAACTAGAACACATTTCCCTAAGTCTCTTTCCTTATTATTTCCTCTTATTATATTATAAAATAAAATTAAAACCCAAGGAAACCATACCACCATCATACAAAACCTTTTGAGTACTCTTCTTGGTCTATAAGACACACCTAGGACCCTTTCCATATAGTTACCACGAATTCCCAATCATCAGAACCACAACCCATGGTCCTCAGAATCTATGATATTATAAACCAACTCAATCAAGATCAACCTATGAAATTTATATTCAATTACATAGATAAAGAAAACTTATTGGTTTGTTGACCATAACTAAAAGTTTTACTCCAAATAGTTATATCCATTCAGTATCACTAAAATCTTTAAACGACGTGTGGCATACCCAAATCACTCATAAAAGGCTTTACTCTATCCTATTACACAATTCATTACTCACCACAATTTTTAAAATTATTCCTAAACCTAGTACCCAAGTCATGTTCATAAACATTAAATAAATACATATAACATTTGGTGAAATATTATAGGGATCAATAACCTTGAGTATGTAGAAGTTAATACATATAGAATCATGATTTTATTTGATTGTATTTTCCTAAAATTGAGAAATTGAAAACATATTTCCTAAAACAAGGTTTATTCTCAAACTATAGAAAAATAAGAGAAAATTCAAAGGAAACCTAAGTTATACCTTATAGTTTCTATGTAGAACCACCTATATTATATGACATGTTATTTAAATAAGAGGTGATGATCAAGGAACTTTGAGAGTAATGGGGGAGAGTGGGACCTTGGGTCTGGATCGTGCGGCCAAAAGGGGGGAGGATGTAATTTTATATGATTAATTAAAATGGGTGGTATTATTTTATAAGAGTAATTAAAATTTTAAAATACCATATATTTCTCAATTAGGTAGTGACCTAGTGTGTCATGACACAATTACCTACACTAGGGATGCATTGTGGTGTGACATCATTAGTTCCGACACAATGAACCCTCAGCAAAATAACACTATGAAATCAAAGTTGGGAATTGTAGTATGACTGACTGTTTCACGTAGCAAACCACTTAGGTTACCGCATGAAACTCCCCCTTTATAATCATTCAAGGTTTGAACCCATAGGCAATGATGTGATTTAGACCAATTTCTAGAACATAGTCTTATGTAACCTCTATTACATAGTGTAATTTCCCCAATTATGGTATGATCCCATGCCTAAAAAATATATTCATCCCAAATCAGATCAACTCATAAAAATATACTCCCGAATTCCATAGAATAACCCTAATTTATGTAATACTACCTCCAAGATATTTCCAAACTCACATAATTCCAATACAAATCCAAATTATCAAAACACCCATTCTTTAGATCTCAAAAAGTTAAATTCCCTCTAAAAATACAAAACATATAATAATGAAATTCATTACAAACTCCCCATAATTGTGATTTTTCTTCCTAAAAAGTGAATTAAATGATTCAATAATCCTTAAAATATCCCTTAATATGTTATTCCGTTGCACATACTGATTCTAAGATTAATATGGACCCATCACATGTATACCCAACCCAACCAAGCTATCGTTTCAAAAGGACCTCCGAGTCTAATACTCCATACAGATAAATCATTATTTTAATGCCATAAATGATCCTAAAACTGCATTCTCATATATAAATACACATGAAAACAACAAAAAATATCCCTATACACTAACTCTCGCAAACTAGTATTGGTTTGTTGATATTAACTCATTATCCAAAATAAACTCCTCTATCTAAAAAATCATGAAACCCTGCATTCTCTACTCCACCCATTCACCAAATAAACTTCTTAATAGTTACTGAATGAATTTATGAAACTACCTATTATGGAGGAATAAAAAACTCCCAAAATGGTTAGATAACCAAATATAAATCATCATAACTATATCCCCAACATCTCCAAATTCATTATCCAATTATCTATAAATAAAATTCCATAAAGCTCAATATCAACCACTTACCTTCTAAAGTGAGGTTAATTAGTTTGGGGATTGGTGGGATGATACCCAATATAGAATTTTTCATACCATTTTACATAAAACTATCTCTTGAAAATACTAAAATCCCACAAGTTTTTTCATCACGATACTTACCCATCAAAACCCATCAACCTCAACTCACAAGTTCTAATTATGGGTCTTATAATACCTAACTACCTCAAATAACCCACACCTAATCTTGAAAAACTCTTTTCATCACCACCACTAGAGACATTCCATATCCTTATGGTCACATAAAATCAACCCCTAGAGCTAACCCATACTCATAATGGAAACCTCCTAACACTATAAAAAATTTCCCAAGCACACCCAGTCCTCATCAGATTTCTCCCGTGGGGAGCCTGAAAATATTTGACAATGTCCCTACAAATTATAATCACCTATTACTTCTCATCATAATCATAATATCAATATATCCCAAATTCAACAATTGAATTTCTATATGGGTAGCCTCACAAATGCACTACCCATCCAAGACACTTCCTTATTAAACATGAAACACCTTGAGAGACTATCTATCAACATCAATCATCGACTCCAAGTTACACACTAGATGGTCATGTCCCAATGAACCATACCAACCCTCAAGGTTCTTTATACCCTTATAACAATAACCCCTTTAATATCTTAACTCTATATTATGAGAAAAGATCATAGGCAAAATCTATATGCTTTATCATCCCCTAAAAGTCAATACATTTATCACAAAGTAAAAATAGTGAATTAATTTCCAAAATAACCAAGGAAAAGTATAAGAAAAACAAAACACTCAATACCAAATCACTAAAGTACCATTAAAACACTTGAAGAATTTATCCATGCCTCCCACATCCTTGGTTTCACCATACCATGCACTAAGTAACATGCATGATAACCACTCACTTTACTTAAAGGTAAAGAGAAACCACCATCTAACTTCCCCTCGATGAATGTGAGGTTAAAACATCCCACTTACTAATGAATTACAACTAAACAATTGATTGATAATGAAACTAAAATATCCACTTCCATCATCCCAACTAAATCCACATGAGTCACATAAAATCATCCCAAGATAACACTGAAAACATCATGACCCACTCAAGGGTATTTAAATAACCAATACCTCTTATTGTAGTAAAACTCCATTCTAGTGTTGGATCAATAAATATCATTACAGAAGACTAACCTTAAAAACATTTCCTTTCAGTATACACTAAATTATAAAATGTTTTTAAATGAATGGAAAATAGTAAACTAAATTAGTTTGAATTAAAAAAATAATTGTATGAGATAACAAGGATGATACATGGTATAACCTCCATAGATGATATACATGAGATTCTATTATATCTCCATGTGCTAACCTATTAATATAAAACTCCAATACATAGAAAATTAAAAATTAGAAAATGGTTCATTAAAATATTTCTCAATGAATAATAATTAATAACAACAATATAAACAAAAGAGAAGGGAGAGTAAAACATAGGGGTTATTAATAAAATATGTAAAGATAAAACTTTACCTTTGTGTTCAACAACATTATTACCTAGACTATCCAACAATGTTATGATAGAATTTTATTATCCATTTTTTGTAATAGTGACCACCACTAAGAACGTATTGGAATAAAGGAAAATAAAATTGATATTCAATAAATTATTTTTAAATAAATTCCGTCATCTTCTAATTATAGGGATATCAGGTGTGTGATGTAGATTTATTTTTATACAATTTTTACACAACATTGTTATTAATTTATTAGTTTTTTTTGTGTCAAAATACACTTAAATTGTTTATTTCATCATTATTGAGAATTCACTATAAGGGAATTTTTTTATTTAAAATCTTGTTTAAAATTTTGAATTTATTAATGAAATTATCATCTATATTATTAAGGGTTGAATAATTTTTTCTTTGGATTTAAAATTTCAGATATTCCTTGATTTAATTTTAAATATGTTTATAGGGAATATTTTGTAATTTAAAAATGTGTTAAAATTTAATTCTATATTTGAATATATAGTTGGAATTTTTTTTTGATTTTAGAGGACTTTAGTGTGTTGATTTTAATACCATGTAGGTTTTATTTTACTATTATGTGGAAATTTTCTAATATTAAGTGATCTTATATTTTATAGTTTTTCATGTTTAAGTGTATCATGTAAGTTTTATTTGTTTTTCTGGGTGACACATATGTTTTTTCTTGGAAATTCAAGGGATGCATAATATTATTAACTTTATCAAATTTAGGAACGTTTCTAATCCAATTATAACATGAAATAAGTTATCGAAAGACTTTTATGATATTTAATAATGATCGTGTATGATTATATTAGACATAAAATTACCTTAATATGATATTGAAGAGATTATGTAATATATTGAAGAGGTTTCTTCAAAAGTGGAGAAAACTATAGAATATTTTAAAAGTGGAGTCCTAATTTAGAATTTAGCTATGTGAGATTATATTTATTCTCATATTATATTAAACTACTTGGTTGAGTGTCTAGGTCATATTAACTCTCAATAAATGCAAGAATAAGATGATGGGAATGAATCTATATAGGATTAAAATATAATGGGATTCATGTTTAGTTTTTATTCTATGGATCATTAATCAAAAAAGAAATTGAGATAGAATAGGAATAATGAAATTGAAATAAAATTAAAACCATATAATTTAGAATTGATTTATTTTAATGTAAATATTAATTTTAAGAATAAATCTTAGCACATATCAATAATATCTTTTAATGTTGGTTAATTGCAAAATCGCTGGCCATAAAAGGAGTTCTGGTATTTTCTAGTGGTGTGACATGATTTTAGTGGCTTAGTTACAAAAAACCTATGAAGGATAAAAAACAATTAGAGGATTTAGATATTATAGAAGATAATTTTGGGAAGATTAAAAGCTAATTATGGACTCTACATTCCAAATCTAATCATCGGTAGAAGATACACCTAATTTTGAAGATAAATTTGAGTGATTATGTGGTCCAAGAGGCCAAATGAGACTTGGAGTAGCCAAAATAGAGTGAATTTTATTTGATCCAAATAATATTCCCTTAGAATATTTATCTTTTTTCTTGATTCTACAGATAATTTGGATAAACTTATTCTATGATATTATTTTTCTGAATATGTTGTTTGGATTATTTCATTAAGAGGAATTACAACTGATTAATCAATTGAAATTCAATCATTCCTTATTTTATATCATTTTATAATTTCTATCACTCTTTTAAAATATTTGACTGAATTATTTATCATGGAAATATGAATCATTTTCTGATCAATATTTAATTTTTCTTTTCCTATGATCAAAATATTTCAATAAATATTTTTATTAGTTTATTTTTTCCTTTTTAATGAATTCACTATAGTTATTATCTCTATTTTACAAGGATGATTGAATAGATATGATATCAAAATTAAAGTGAGTATCATTTATAGCTACTTATACATGATAATGTATAAATTTATAGTCATCTAAGGAAATTTTTTTATTTAGTTTAGTTTAAAATTAAAATTTATTGAAAATTTGATGAACCAATTACCAATATGATTATTCAATTTTTATAAAAGAAAACACTTTATCAAAGGATGAAGTAATTAATTTTTATAATTCATTATCCATAGTTTCCACTCTTATAAAAAAATTATTTTATCACTTGTATTGTACTCCCAAATATTAGTTTGTTTCTTCTTTATAATGGAAAACAAAACTCTTTTCACTTTTATTTTTTTTGCCACTATTTTGTGACTCTTTCACTATCACATTCTCTATAACACCTTAACTAGTCTCCACATCAACACCTTCACAACACTATTTTCATAGAGAAATATTTTTAAACTCTATAAAGCCCCCCATATTCTTTATGGGATTGACCCAATTTTCCAAAATACTAGTTTTAAGTAGGTAATACATAATTTAGTTTACTAATGATAGTTCAAAATTTTGGTTTCATTTTTTGTAAAGGAATCAATATATTTTATAAACTTAAAAAAATAGAATATTAATAAACATAAAAACTGTAGAATAAAAGAACAACTTTTTATTGATATCTAACTTCAGATATACTTATTATTTTAGTGTGTAAATTTATTTTTTATGATAAATTTTAAAATATATTATTTTTCTATAGTTTTTTTCATATTGTAATACATTAGTACTTTCAATAAAATCTCATGAATAATAAAAATACACCCAATGCTAAATTAAAACCATTAAATCCTAAAATTTAAAAATACTAGAGTGCACTTTGGAAGAAGAAGAGAGAAAATATGATAAATATTGGGAATTATAAGGATATAAATTAAAATAATTTTTTATTAAACCTTAACCTAGGAATTAATTTAATGAGAGATATAAAATTAGATAGTTTCAAAAAATATATTTTTCAATAAACACATCCTTTATTAGGTTGTATCGCAGGTCTAAAAACAATAAAAATAAAGAAATCAGATCTTTGATTGTAGTTATCCAATAAGGTTCTACCAAATGATGACTCTTTATACTTTATTAGATAACTTTATAGTGTTTTTAATATATTCCATTGCATGGGTTGTCTATGGATGAATTAAATATGATGGGTTTTATTTTCTTTTATCTTGAAGTAAATTATAAGAGTTGGATTTGGTAGCTATATGTGGAAATTGTGGACACTTGAGATGATTTTTTTATTATTTATTTCAGGAAATTATATCCTTGGAGAATGACTAATGAGGTGAGACGTACAATCAATTATTTTATTCAAGATGAATGCATGGTTTTTCATGAACATTGGGATAGATTTAGGTGGTTTTTAGGTAGTGTCCTAATCCTTATTTTTTCCTCATTTATCGATGGATAAATTCCACAATGGTGTTACTCCATATCACCAAAATATTCTTGATTAATATTTATATATTTATTTATCTATTAAAACATATAAGGAGTTAAATGAAATTTTCAATACACTTGCATAAAATTCCTAACATAAATGTTTCAGGAAAAGAAAAATCCATTGGGGTGAATCAAATAATCCTCTTTATCATGAATCAAATTTTCAAAATGATGGTTTTTTCGACAAGGATCATGATAGGTCACTAAAATATCAATTCCAATATTGTGGGATGTATCAATATATTGGAGCCTATTTTATCAAATTTTATACGACTTTAAAGTATGATGAGAGTGCCAATTTCGAAAATTATATGGTTAGAAAATAGGGTAGATTGAACCCTTTTCAAATAGTTAAAACCCTATGTACAAAATCAATCATAATCTCTCATAGAGATATCATTGAGTTGTTAAAAAACCTAAAACATTGGTTTTTTTAATCAACCTAGACAAAAATTTGTAAATATGGCTAAATCATCTTATTATTTAGAGAATTTAGAGGGGATTATGTAATTTAGATGGGATGATGCACCAAATGTTGAATAGAATGAAATTATAAGATTATAAACACAAGGATAACATGGAATTAAAAAAATATACTTTTTAATATAGAATGAATAAATTAAAATTTGGTTTGATTCAAATGGTAAGAGATCTAGGTGGTAGATAAAAGAGAAATATACTGAGTAATACTAAAATAAACCATAAAGAAAATGTTGTCCATATCACAACCAAATGTGGTTTTAAAAAACAATAAAAAATTAGGCAAAAAAATTAATGAAGATGAATCTGAAGTTTTGAAAGAATCTAAATATAGAAAAAAATTCAATATAATGAATCTAGAAAATTGTAAAATAATGTTCAAATATAACTACAATACAATTTTTCTTCTAAAACACCCAAATGACAATGAAAAATGAAATCAAAATAAATTAAATAGAGAAATAATAAATGTGAGGCTTAGGTAAAATAGACGAATACATCTATTTTATATAACTTTTCCCCACCCATACCGTATCATCAAAGTATTAACCAAAAAATGATGAGTTGAATTATCTCAGGTTCATTGAGATATTCAAAACTTTCAACTTAAATATTTATTTTTTTGAGGCCTTGATTAAAATTCCATATTATATTAAATTTCATTATAGATTCTTATCCAATAGAATGAACATAGTGGACTTGGTAATAATAAATATATATTAGATATATTGTGCTATTTTAAAAATTAAAGAAACTAAAAAATTTAAATATCCCATGATATATTTCATACCATGTAAGATATGAGATCATGAAGAGAAATATTTATTATGTGACCAAGGACTTAGCTTCAACATCATTACTTACATTTTATTGAAAAATTTTGTATTAGAGAGTTGAAATATACCTCAGTTTCATATAAATTGGAAGATAAGACCATTTCATGACCAATTTGGAGAGTGGATGACTTATTAACTAATGTTGGGAAGCTAACTTTACCCATTGATTTATCAGTTCTTGATATGGAGGGTGATAAGAAGTTACTAATCATTTTGAGAATAACATTCCTAAAATTTCAAAGACTATGATTATTATTGAAAATGGTGAAATCATTTTTTAGGATTGTGATGAAAAATAGGAGTTTAATGATTTTTTAGAAATACATATTTGATAAGAATTATATGTTGATTTATGTGACGGAATAAGTTTTTGAAGATGATATTTGGAAATATACCCATAAAAATTATGTGAAAATAATACAACATTTAGTTGATAAATACATCAAGGTTAACTTTTTGGAATCTGAATCCACCAAAGAGCATGAAATGGTAGGGGGGATTAAAAAAATAATTATAAGAATAATTTCTAAAAATAAAAAAAAATGCAACATGAAAAAATATATGATATTAAAATTTTATCATAGGTTGGTTTCATCACTCATAACCCCTATCTATAAAAAATTACTTTCCCTTATATCTAACATGGATTTTGAGTTACATATAATTCTATTAGAGTTATTTTGAGTCACTTATAGTAAGTTTATCACCTAAAATGAGAGTCTAAAATCTTAAAAAACCGAGGAATGAATATAAGATTACATCTGATACTTTTAAAATTAAAATAATATATCTCTACATCTAGGAAGTGTCAAAAGTGAGAGTCTAAAAAAATTATAAGTCAATAGTAAATCTGTTTATTCATTCAATTTTCTTTCAAAAGGATAGTTTTAGGATTATGAGCTTAAGGAGTTCTTAGAGAATCTTAATGATGTTTTTTATTTTTCTATTAAGGGAAAATAATTTGAATATTAATTTTCAATCTACTCTGGGAATTTTTTTTCTAGAGAATATCAATAGTTTATAATTTGGTTTTCATCTTATTTTCAGTGTTTGAAATACAATAAGATAGTGGAATGCTATGAGTATTCTTATAGTACTTTGTGAGAATTTCCTATGATGTTTTCACCTCTCTTGGTGTTTTTAGTGCGAATTTAGGTATGGAAAAAGAGGTGGAATAAAAGTTAAGAGATTTTTTGGGTAATGATTATAATTTTTTGTTATATATTAGAGTTTTGAATTTTTTTGGAAACTCATGTTGATGTTTTGATACAAAATAATAATGAAATATTTAATATAAGTCAATTATTCCTAGTGATTATGGTTAAAATTTAAAGGATGATTTATTTTGTGAGATATTAAATCTAGTACTGTGTGGGAGGATACGCATGGTTTACTTTGTTTTAATATTTTTTTATTTACTCTTAATAAAGTCTATCATTCCCTATTTTTCAAGTGTGGACACACCTTTCACTGATTTGAGAGGAATTAAACTTACTTACCAATGTTAAATTTTTCCCTATTGGCTGTATATTTCTATATATAAAGTTCATCAACTGTGGTATGGAGCTCATTACCATACCCTTCTAACACTAAACAAGATTCTAGAATGACTAAATTTAAATGATTAAATCTAATTTATATATTATTTATCAGGTCTTATTTGATGGGATCAACCATGTTTTATTATTATTTCTTAATAAGGTTCTTTTTCACTTATAGACACTTGTCTCACATACTTCTACTTCCTTTTAAAAGATACATTTGGATCACACTTTCATATTTGAACTTCAAATATTTCCTTAGATGGATTGTGACCTCACTCCACTTTGCTACACTCAAAATATTTTTAATTTTATTAAATTTAATTTATTTAATGATATACTATTTTTTATTTTAAGGTGATGAAGTGAAATATAGTAGATAGATTTCCATATTGTAATGGGAAGGAGTTAAAAAATATATCCACAACACTTGGAGCTTTACCATTTTAATTTTATCTTTTAATTTTCTTTTCTAGTATTATATTAAATTGATATTTAATCATTTTGTTATAATATTTTGATCTATTTTTAGGTTCATAGTAGGAAGATTAAATTACTGGATTATATTATAGTGGATATATCTTTTTTAAGGGAGTATTCATTTTTAATTTGTTAGTATCTATTTGAAGTTTATATTTTTGAACACATTTCATGATTTCCATATTTATTACTAATTTTTTAGTTATAATATTGTTTAGTGTTGCTAAAATTACTGTCTTACATGATATTTACTGGATATTATAGTGTATCATTTTGAATTATCATTGATAAAATGAATTTACATACTTAAAATATATTAGAATGGTTTCCAATATGTTTTTATTATGCTTAATTATAACCCTTGTACTTGTTTTTGGATGTTTAATTGCAAGATATTCTTGAAAATAAACTATTAATTGTCTATTCTACCTTAGGGTTCAATATTGTGGATGATGTCAAGTTTTAATTGTTTGGTATGATTATTTCTATGTGATAAACTATATATCACATTTTTTATGTAAGGATCCTTCAATTTTTTAAAATTATTTTCTTTTAAAACACTTATGAAATGTTTAGAAAGCATTTATTGCAACTCAAGAACTTATTTCTTGATATAATTTATTTAAAATATTTATTTATTCAACATTTATCCATGAATACAATTTCATTGAATTTGGTCTATGATCATTTGAAAATCATTTTCTTAGTTTCAAAATTGAAATAAATTTTCATAATTTTAAATTAGTTTTTTTGGTGGATTGTAAATCTTTTTAATAAATATATCTTTAAGAGTTCATTGATATAAACGTATAAATTCATGGTTTGGAATATATGTATTAATATTTAAATGATTATAATTGGTTTTACTAAATTATTAAGAATTATTTATTACTTGATACACATTGTTCCATCATTATCATTATTGTTTAATTACAGGTGATTATTTATTTTAATATTTATTGTTTAATTTTTGAGTAAGATTTGTGCAAATAACCAAGGAATATTGTAGTATTCTTTTAGAAATTATTATAACATGATTTGAAATTGTTTCTCACTATCTATCAAATCAGTTTTGATCACTCTTTTTATAATAGAAATTGTTTTGAAACCATGACTTTTTTATTTAAAATAGATGGTAATTTGTTTCAAAATTATTGATAAAAATAGCAAAAAGAAACTTGTTTTAAATTTTCAATATCATGATAGTCATATTATTTTTGATTTTTAATAATTTTTTCATTGAATGTTACTTTTTCATTTCTTTAAGAAGAGAAAATAAGGATTTGGGTTCGAGGATTTTATTTGCCTCCATTTTTTATACGGTGTTCTCATCATTATTATGAAATTCTTTTTGTTTTATGTTAAAATGTGATGAAATTTTAAAATCCATAATTATTGAGTGTTCACTATTAAGAAATATTTTCTTTGAAATTTTGGATCAAAATGTGATTTTAATATTGAATTTATCATCTATATTCTTAAGGGGTGAATGTTTTTTTCTTTAGAATTTAAATTAAAAAAGTTCTAGGAATTAATCATAAATATATAATTGGACTTATTTTTCTAGTTTTTCAGAATTATTTAGAATTTAATTTTAATTGTGAAGAGTTAGTTGGAATTGATTTTATTGATTTTGGAATATTTTAGAGCATTGATTTTAATCTAACATAATTCTGGTTTTATTTCTATATAGAAAATATTTAATATTATATAAAGTGTTGTTTTAATTGGTTTTTTATTTAAGGTTTCTCATATAAGGTTTAATTTTTTAGAGAGATAAATAAAGTTTTCTGTTAAATTCATGGGATACATAATAGTTTTCACTTTTTGAAATTTGGAAATGTTCTCATGCCTCATATAATATTAAATCAGTCACATGAATCCTCACTTGAGATTAACTCAGGCTCATGTGTGATTAAATCAAGTGTATAAGAACTTGTATAAAATATTTAAGAGATTATTTAAGAGATTTAAGTGATATGTAAGATTGTAAATAGGTTATGTAAGATGTTTAGGTGGCTAGGAAATATTATCGAGGTGGATTCAGGACCGAGAATTAATCTATATGAGATTAACTTTCTTCTCATGTCATATTAAACTACTTGGGTGAGTTTCTATGTGATATTATCTCTTATATCATGTTATGAAAAATAGATGGGAATGTAGATAAGTAGGATTAAAGTTAAAGGTCCGCTTTTTCTGGGTCTTAATCTATGTCAGATGAACTCATTGTTAAATTTAGTTTTGTGGTAATAATCAAACAAAGATACAACTTGACCCAAATAATTTTCAACTGAAGGAATTTAATGTAAAGATTCATTCAAAGAATGAATCTTTTCTCATGTGACTAATTTTATTGATGATTAATAAATTTGGAACTAATTTGGAATTAAGTATCATTCATTATTTTTTGGTAGCACCACATTGTTTTAGGGATTTAGTTTCCAAAATCTGAAGAAGGAAAGGAAAATATAAGGATTTAAAGATTATAAAAGATATTTTTGCGAAGAGTCTAAGGGAATTATTGATTCTCCATTCCATGCTAAATTATTGGAAGGGGACATACCTAATTTTAGAGAGACCCTTTCCGGAGTTTGTGTTCTAAGTTAAAAAATAAAACTTGGAGAAACCAAACTGGAGGAACTTTTCATTGTTCTATAATGATTTTATATGAAACTTTTTATATTTCTTACTTACCTAATAAATTTGGATGAATTAGTTTAATTATTTAATTTTTATGAATACATTTTTAGTTTATTTTATTAGGGTAATTTCAACTAATTGATCTATTTACATTTAATTCATATTTTATTATTTTTTATCATTCTCAATTTTCATTCAGTATTTTCAAATCTTCGACTAAATTCTATTCTATGGACAAATAAATAATTTTATAATCGATATTTACTTTATATTTGAATATGATCAGAATATTTAACTAAATATTAGTGTCTATAGTTCATCTATCATTTTTCATAAATTTATTCTATATCTTCTATCTATTTTACTTGGGTGATTGAGATGAAGTGATGTAAATATGATTGTGAGTGTCTTTTTCAACCAATAAAACATGAAAATTTATAATTTTATAATCATATAAATAAACTTATTCCTTAATTTTAGTTTGATAAGAAAAATTGTATGGAATAAAATACATTTTCATTGGGTAAAGTATTTCACGTTTAGAGATGATCAATTGTAGTTTCTTCTCTGCTCAAGTTCATATTTTCTTACTTATGTTGTGATCATAGATATTACTTTTTTGTTCATTTTTTACTATCATCCAATTTTTTTTCCACTTTTATTTGTTTCCTCTACTATTTTTTGACTCGTTCAATTGCACTTTCATTGGGACATATTAAACCACTCTCATCATCAATACTTTTAAAACACTATTTTTACTCTTAAATATTTTAAAACATTATGAAACACACAAGATTATTTACGGGATTGATCTTAATTTTCACCTGAATAGTTTTAAGTAGAAAATAAATAATTCTAATTTCTAACAACCAATCAGTGGTCTCATATGTTTAGGTAAATGTTTTTATTTGGTTTGTCTGTAGTGTCTAAAAACAATCACATCAGATGACCATGATTCATTTCACTGCACTCATTCCATTCATAGATTTAATACATGAAATATGATGGAATATAAAATTTGAAAAAAAAACAAAATTATTTTTTGTATGTGGGAAGGAGAGGTGTTGACCATCCATTCATCTAGGTACTTGTCATACCGGTGTACAATGTGAGAAGTGGGGGTGGTGTTGGTGATGACCAAACATGGCGCTGGAAAATTCAAGGGATGGATAACTGGGAGATACAACATGAAAGAGAGGAATCATGAGTAGGGAGGAGACATTAAAAGGATGGGTGAACCATGATTACATCAAAAAATCAAGTTAAATAGTGTCTTGTGGTAGATGACATGAGGGAAGAAAGAAGAACAAAATTTTTTCTAGGGTTGCATGAGGAGAAAGATCAACTCTAGTTTTCCCCTTACAAATTGGTTTCCCAATATCTTGATATTTATAGGATTAACCTATTCTTAGTCCTACTATATACCATGTCACTCAATCCTAGATCCCTACTCAAGGAATATTATATGAAAATCTACCCACTACTGGGCTATCATCTACCATGAGCATAACATCAATCTTATCATAATAGAGGCACTTGAAATCACCATAGTGGATTCAATTACTCAAATAACAAACAATATTTTATTTGAGAAAAAAATAACTTATTATTAATTCTTTAGTTAACTAGAACTCCCACCTCAACACATTTTTTTCAAAACTTTTCTTTTCTGAAAACTATATCCTAAATCCAATTCCCCCATTTTAAAAACCATTTCACAAACTCGAGAATTCATGAATATGTATAGGATGACTATATGACTAAATATAATGTATGATACATACCTATTGACACCTCATACAAAGGGTAAAACATAAATAATATATTCAAGATAACATACTATCCATAATCATAAAAACTCAACCACAACATCAAAAAAACAAGCACAACATCTCAAACATTGGAATCTTGGACCTTCATTATATTGGGGTTATCTACACCTAAGAATAATTTCAATTATAAAACTCGATGATATATTACCATATAATGAATCACCTAAATAGCAATTCAATCAAAATAATGATATGACACTATTTTATAATGCCTTGGCCCGAGCCCACCAGAATAGTTGTCAAGTCGGGGGCACGACATGACCTCAGGGGAATCACCCTATAGGCCAGAGGCTATTGACTAGTGGTAAAGTAAATAACCATTATGGTAAGATTATAATATCTATATCACAACATCCAATAACTTATAAATAAAAATAAACATCATACAACATTAGATTAAGGACAAGTAATTATAATAAAAGGCCAACATCGACATCAAATACATTTTAACATGTTATATCAATATAAACATTTAATGTAGATACATATATATATTAGAGGGATCTCCCACTGGGTAAAAATATTAAAGTATAAACAAAAAATTAAAATATCAGTAAATACATAACTAAAAACCCTAAGTCCCTCCATATACCTTTCTACCAACCCTCATCCAGCTACTCCAGCTAGGTCCCCTTAGAATCTTATTACCAAAAACTCAAACATATGGGTTTCATGTGCATCAAGGTTCCCATGAAAGGTGTGAGTATAAAACTTAGTTGGGTACCACAAAAAGGGTTCCATAGATATTTCATAATTTTAGTGTAGGTATGCAGTGTAAAATGTATAAAACATCAACAACTATCCCACAAGAAATGGCATCTAGTCATCATGTACTAACTAGGAAACTATGATACCTAGCCCCACCTCACTTGGTCAATTATATAAATGGGACTATCTTAGTCACATCGCATAAAAAACTTATCTATAATCAGTGTAACAAAGATAAAACCATGCATAGGAAACCCATTGATAAAAGGAATAATATTGCTTGTCCTTGGGTGAAAATACTATCTCTCATAAGAAACCCATTGGAGAAAGGCATAATATAGCCAATCTTAGGCATTCCAATACCATATATCAAATAAAACCAATCGAGTGAGGGAATAAAATAGTTATTTCTATGTGTATGAATTAATTTAGGATCCTTATACTCAATATTAATCCTAACAACACTCAGGTAGGACATCATTTTTTCTATTGATTTTTTATAATCTACTTTTCAAGGGGTGAGGTGGAACCCTTACAAGGCCTGTAGCCATTAGTATTACATGGCCCATAGGCCTTAGAGGAATTAATTTCCCATAGGCTTCAAAAATTACATACAACCGAGACTAACTACTTGGAACTACTCCTCCCCAGTATCTTCATTGTGAAATAAGCTTTCCACCTTCTCATGGCTGTTTGGATAGGCTTTCCCATGCATTCAAAATCTTGTCCCGATGGATAGTGTTGTACCCTCTCATTATTGCAATCCTTTTTGCTTCTAATATAGTGAAAGCTTTTTGATCATCCTACTTCTAAAGCTTCTTTTTTATACATTTTCTAGTTTGCATCTGCACTTATGGTGGCCTGAAGGCCCTCAGGTGGCCTGAAGGACTTACTGACCCAAAGTCCTGGGGTGGCCCGAAGGCCTTAAAGGACAT
This sequence comes from Viscum album, assembly GCA_963277665.1. Lineage (NCBI taxonomy): Eukaryota > Viridiplantae > Streptophyta > Magnoliopsida > Santalales > Viscaceae > Viscum > Viscum album. Next base: position 660,973,352 of record OY728131.1, on the reverse strand, counting down.
GGTGACCAAATCGGTGTCCCGAAGGCCCAAATAAGGGAATAGTCTTGGTTGCTACAGTGTCAAACAGAACCTGCTACAGTACTGCTACAGTACCTCTACAACACCCCCAGAAATATGCCTCCACCTGTATTTGATCCCAGGTTTCCTGGATGCACTTAAGAAGTCCTCCCCAACTAGGATGAGGCTCATGTGCTCAGGTAGGATAGAATAAAAACACAACATAGCCTCCTATGACTAGTCCCACCAAACCAGTTATTTCAAACAAAACTAAAACCAAAGTAATACCTTATTGTGATCCCAAATCCATTAGGTTATACCCAATATAGAAAACCCAACCCACTAATAATACCCAACCATACTTATATATTATCCAAACTCACTGGTCACACATGGATCTCCCATCCCTCTACACCTCTCATAGGCAAGACACATAAACTAAAAAATCAACAGAATTGAAATCAATCCTCATCCACATCACTATTTAACAAATATTACTGAACTACAGCTTAAGGTACTTCAAAAAAAAAATCCAAAGTTACAAGAAAAATCATTCTCATGCACTAAGTCCTCATATAGACCAACAGATACCTTAATCAAGTCAAATCATGGTACCAAATCCCATCATTTAGTTAAGAATACTCCACCTCATATAAATTTCCTAGGTATTTCAAGGGAAAAAATATAAGTTACTACAAATACATCCATAGTTTATAACTTTATGAGCATCCATTAAGGCTCACTTGACCACTCCACTAGGTTAAGGTTATTAAAGAACCAAGACCAAACCAACAAAATAAGTTATTTCACTAAAGCTCGTGTCTTATAATGTACACTTACTCCCTTAGAAGAGAGACTTTGAACCTAAGTAAACAAAATCCTCATAATTATTACATTATTAAAGCTTTTAAGGTTCTTAACGAACACACAAGTACTATCTCATACAATTATCCTAGATTCCCACTCATCTAAACCTCCTCCCAATGTTCTCACCAGTAGGGATACTATAAACCAACTCATTCAGGCTCATCCTATGTCATTCATAATCAAAATACATGGATTAAGAACACTTTAGGGACTATTAAATGTATACAATGGTCTCTCCCCTTAGGTTCATAACCACCATGAATTTCTAAAATCTTTGAACCATTCACGATATACCCAAATCACTCTTAGAAGGATTTACCTCAACTTATTACATAATTCAGGACTCAACTAGCACTTTTGAAAAATTCCTAAACCTAGAAACCAAGGCATGCTCATGCACATCACATATATACACAAAATATATGATGAAATATGAGAGGTAAAACCTACCTAGAGCTTATATGATTTAACACATCCAATATCATAAATTGATTCGACTCAATTCACTTGAAATAAGGAAATGAGACTAATAGGACCAAAAATTAGGTTTATTACCAAACAATGGAAAAATGAGAGAAAATATGTGAGAAAATTTATATCATTACTAAAGGTTTCCAAGGGGAACCTCTTTCTTCCAACTAGCCCGTACCCGACTGGTAAGGGCTCTTAATTGGAATCCAAGAGACCCAAGTTCAAAACCGGGTGGAGGAAAAATTCTTGGGAACTGTAACACTACTTTAGTAGTTACTGTATGGTACTGTTTTAGTAGGAACTATTCACCCAATTTGGGCCTTCGAGCCACCGTTCGGGCCTATTGGTCTCACGGGCCTTCGAGTCATCAATGTCCTTTAGGCCACAGGGCCTTCGTGCCATAGAGACCATGGAGTAACCCAGTTCACATAGAACAGGCCCCAGAAGAGGATAAGGGCAACATGAGTAGCAGCCCCCAGAAGTAGAGCTAACCAAATTGGAAGAATGGTAGGGTATGGCAGCCTTTATCGGGACTAGGCACCGTATATCTTTGTATGGGGAAATGCTAGCTGATCAGTAATGCAAGGTGAGGAGAAAGGTGATCAATGATGCAGAATCTGGGGAGGGGCAGTTCTAGTGGATTGGGCCTACGGGTCATGTAATGGGCATGGTATGCCTCTAGGCCTTCAGGTCATGTATTGCGGGTTAGTCGGGCCTTATGCCTTGGGCCAATGGGTCATGTATGGGTTCTCCTTTAACCCTTAAAAGAGGGATTATCCATAATAAAATAAAAATAAGGCCTTCGGGCCATTAGGGATGAAAGGGGAACCTCTTTCTTCAGATGATGAATCAATTTGATAAGGGATGATGATCCATGATATTAGATAAATAAGAGGGAGAGGCAGAAAATGAGAGGGAGAGGCAGAAAATGAGAGGGAGAGGGGGATTGAGGGATGTGTCTTGTAGTTAAAATAGAGAAAGGGTGCCTGATTTTATAATATTATTTATTGTTTAAAAAATATGGTTCTTTTAGGGAATGACCTAGTAGGTCACGTTGCAATTTCACACTTTAGGGATTCATTGTGATATAAACTCATTGATCATGGATAAATTTTACCTCTCCATAATAACACCATGAAATCATAATAATGCATTCTAGCATGACAGAGTTATTCCTAGGGAAGCCCCTTAAGTTTCATTATGACACTCTCACTCATGCATCATTCATAGTATATCCACCCAGTATGCAATGTGATCTATCATGATTTTAGAAACTTAATGATATATATACATTAATCCATGATTAAATTACCTTATTGTGGAATGATCTTATACCTATAATAGAAATATATTTCTCATAAATGTCAACTCCTCTAAAAAACTCCTAAATTCCTTTGAATCACTAAAAATTACATAAAAATACCTTCAAGAGATGTCTAAAGTTATGATATTCTATCCTAGATCCAAATTAAAAAAACCCATACATTGGATCTTAAAAATTCAAATTCCCTTTGAAAACACCAACCCATAATGACATAGGACATTACATGGTCAACATAACTCAAACCCCCATTTACACATAAAACACTCAACATATTTAAAAATATATAAGGGACCACCAACCTCATTTTGGATTTACCCTTCAATCCACACTCATTCTACTCTATCCCATCCATACCTAACCTTTTCTATGTCATGAGATCTTTTCTTAAGACAAATCCTCTGTTAATTAACTATAAAAAACTATACTTATTTAATTAGTTTAAAATATAATCAATTTAATGAAATAAACAAAGAAAAACTCATCGATTGGTAAAAAACCATTGAAAATAAAATTGAAAGTGTGTGAAAAATCCATGGAATAATCTTATGGAAAAAACTTTATGATTTAAAACACAATTTATTTTCAATTTCAAAATAAATTATATAATTACTAAAATAAATCTGATGGAATTTTGACTTCACTATAATGATGAGAAAATATGTGTACTCATCCTTTATCGATAACCTCTGTCCAGTATATGAAATATATCATTGAAAAAAAAATAAAATTCCCCATGATTTGGTGATGTTAATCCTAAAATACCTTGGTGGGACCATCTAAAATCATAAGTAAAGAATAATAAGGAAATAGGAATAGAATATGGGGAGTTATAACCTTAATTCAGCCCAAATAATAACCCATGAAGAACCTTTAATCATTAGAGGAATATTGAATAAAAGGAGAGTATGGGGAGGAACCATCACTACTATTCACCATCCCAATAAAAAAACCCTTGAAGGGGGATTAAAGGAAACCCCTGAAAAATATAAAATATTTACCACTAAGTGATGGGTTAGTGCCTACTACTAGACACCCAATGGACCCCCTATAGATGTTTGGTAGGACACTAAGTTTCTAGTAGACTTCCACCTAATTCTCCATGGATGACTTAGTGGTTTTGAACCCTGAGATAGCCCATCAAACTCTTGGTGGATGACCATTGGGAATCCAGTAGACTCTATTGTAGATTGATGAGGCCCAATCCATTACCCAACACTTGATATTTCTATCATGGTATTATGTATATGTAATTTCACCTTTAAATCCTCCTACTTTAACCTCTAAAATAATACCAAAATCCCCATAATTCTATCTAAAATTTGAAAATAGAAAAACACACTTGAATTCTGATTCTTTTATACCTGGCCTTTTCCAGATTCCATTAACAAATAATGATGTGGGTAGTTATAATTTAGTGAATATTATACCTAAATAATTAAAACTTATGAAGTATATTTTGTTTTTGAAGGATTTTTATCATCATTTTATACTAAATATTTTTTATATAATCAATTTATGAATTGGAGTTATAGATCTTAAGGGGTTCTAATATTTATTTCACTTTATCCATCTATCTCAAATTAATAATATGAAAATATTATTTGAAATGTATATTTCTATTGAGGGTAGTTCATTTTGGGATCTATAACAATTGAAATTTATCACCTAATATTGACCATTTGGTTGGACTTCCCTATGTGATGGTGTGTACTCATATGGAAACATTCCCACCCATGGAATCATCATACAAATTTTCCCTTTCTTATTTTATTAATAACATGGACAATTATGTGTTAATGAATTAAAATAAATATTTAGTAACTTTCTCCAATTTTTTAAGTAAGTCACTTTTTATAACCTAGACACTCAATAAACCAAAAATTCTTCCTTTTCTAAGGAATCGTCTTCTCTACCTCTCATTCACCTTCATGTATCTTATAACCCAATTTGAATATTAAAGAGATCTTATTGTTCTTCTTCTATTGATATTTGATCATTCTTTTAGTCATTAGTTGTAAAAGGATGTTATATTTCATCGGTTTTCAGTTATGATCATATTAGTCTTCCCATTTTATATATAAGTTATGTTAATTTATCATCACATGAGTGATTATTTTTGTTTGTTAACTCATATAGATATTATTATTATTGTGTTTTCACATAATCATTACTAATTTAAAACATCCTAGAAAAATCATCATGAGTTTTATTTTAGGATATTAGAAGATGATGGAAGGTGATGAATTTAATAATATGCTTATATTAATATATCAGTATTTACCAGTAATATATTTTTCTATCTTGAGGAATTGATATATTGAAATTATACTTCTATTGTATTACATAGTTATTCATTTTTATATTGGGTATCTCCCCACTTCATATACAATATAGTCATAGGATATATAAATATTATGTTCTATTTTTTCCCAACATCTATTTTCTTGTTTTTTTATTTAATATAATAGGCATATTGAATTTTTTGCCTAGGTTTTTGTACTTTTTGTAATAGGTACTTCCCTATTTTATTATGATATTTTTCAAGAGCCAGTGTTTGTTGGATTTTATTTAAATGCAAGTTCTAGTTATAAAAACTTAACTTATTATAGAATTACCCTAGGGCTGTAATTCCCTGTTTCTGGGGCCAGGATGGGTTACTATTATGTTTTGGGTTGAGGCATGTCACATTTTTAAATCATGGTTAAGAAATACCCTATGCCATGTGAATTTTGTGATTATATTATAAATAAAAATAGGTAATGTTAAATTGAACTAAAATTCTATGGAACCATGTGAATTGTGGGTTGTCTGTAGGTTTGATTTTGGATGGTTTTCTCCAGGAAAGGGAATGGTGAATTTTGGGAATTACACATTTCATATAGTGTCAAACTGAGGACTCATTCACTATTCATTTGTGTTTGGAATTCATTGGTTTATTTATTATGAATACACAATGATAAATATATCAATATAAATTTAAGAAACAAGTTTTATTATCATTAAAAAATTAAAATAAAAAGTTTTATGGAAAAAATTAAATTTAAAATAATTAAAGTGTTTGGTATGATTAAAGGTTTTAAGATATGTTGGGCTTGGGAACAGCCAATAATTTACCATTATCTAATCCATGCATGGGAAAAAAGTTACCCAACTTGACCCAATTATGAATCAATTTGGTTAACAACCATGTTGGTTTCTTTGCAAGATAATATGGAAGTATTAGGCATTGTGGTAATATTGGTATCATAGAGAGGTGATGATATCCCAAAGGGTTTCATTTCCAAACCACATAATAGGTATTCCTTTAGTTGGGAACTTGTGGTTTGTCAATATTGGACCATTTTTGGTTTGTTCATGTTTTAATGGTGTGTGTTTCATTTAATTTTATCACGACTTATCACAACATGACCCACTAATACCCCAATGAGGTTAATAGTTAGGACAAGATTTTTACCTTATTCCCACCTCTATTAGGATAGGGTTATTTTATCAACACCAAGAAGGAATATCACAATGTGAGGATTTAGGTTAATGGGTAATTATAACAAAACCATAAATCCCCAAAATAAAAAAACACCATCAATCATTGATATCATACTAGATGTGACATTATAACTATGGAATAGTATGTGTGTAAGAGACACCAATCGTCCATAGAAGTGCAAAAAAAATAGACTTAAAAATTAAAGGTGAACAAATAAGAAAATATATATATAATTATTTTTGTATCAATAGATATTAAAAGAGGAACCTTACGATCACTAATACTCTCAACTTACTATTTAACAACACTAAGTCCAAGCTCTCCTAGATCTACATCCTTTATGATTTCCCTTAAACAATATATTATATTTTTTCACATAACATACATAGATAGGTGTGACCATGTAGTAGTGAGTATATAAATAGCCATTAAAAACCCATAAAAATAAATACTAAAAAATATTTTAGATCATAAAGGAAACCCATATATTCTTTAATACTAAGACAATGAATGACATAAGAAAAATTATAAATAAAAAACCTCGTTCTATGATAGTAATCTGTTGTTGATAAGGGAAAGATAAACTATAAGACTTAATACTTAAATTAATCTTGTTTACTTACTTCATAATTTCTATATCACCCTTATTAATATATAGTGTGGGTCATATGTCTTTTTAAGGTATTCATGTATGTTTATGGAGTACTGAAAATGTTAATAAAGGTCTTGTGACTTACTAATAATGAATATATAAATTTAAGGAGTATTGAATCCATGGATAGAAGAAACATGCTCCATATCATTGAGGAGCTTTTTACCCCATCAGTAGAATGGGTAAAACACATTCTATCCTTAATTCAATGTTCAAGGGAGTACATGTACTACATGTATGTAATGAAGGACCCACACCTTAATTCTTGGGAGGGAACCAAACTCTATAATTCATATTGGGGAGCCATGAATATTATTAGTGTCTTAATAGGGGATTATCTGACTTTATTTCCACCATAAGTTTTTTTATTTAATTGAGAAATCATTAATAGTGGAATCAATATGTTTAATTACAAAAATTATCTTATACATGACCTATAATAGAAACAAATAACTTTATATTTCATTTTATGAATTTTTTTTATTGAAATTGACTATTTTTTTGTTCAATTCTAACACTAATGGATAAATTGTGAGAATCAACCATGTTGATACAAATAAATTTTTTGGTAAATTATTGAGTCCGTAAATTATGTAGATTTGGAGAATATAAAGAAGATGTGATTATTTGTTACCTTTTTTTGCCAATATATAAATCATATTAATACTCATTTATTTCTCAATGTTTCATTTCATTTGACCGTCATTACAGAGATTTTGAATGATTTTAATAATATAGAATATGTTTTGAGGTTGAATAATTGTGTTTTAAGATATTTTAACTTCATGTGACATCACCACATCATGACTATGCATGAAATGGGAGCAGATATAGTATAAAAAGAGAAAATGAAAAGGATACTCAGTAAATTGATGGTTTGATAGCCCACGGTCTGAGAAAAGTGATTTTTTCATTCCATGGTGCAATAAAGAACAGAGTATAGAGAGTAAATGAGGATATTATTGCTAAAATGAGTGTTTTAGTGGGTGTTTCGATTGATTAATTTCTCTATGTGAAATAACAAGGCTTGTATATGACATAGAGGTAATTTTAGTGGCATACGTGTAAGTTTTATTTTTTTAAATGACCACATAAAGGGGTGATACATAGGAATCTTATTTATGTTATGTAAGACCCATTACATTATCAAAAGGAAGAGTAAATTTCTGTTAATAAAAATTATGAAGAACACACCGTGGTTTATTTTTTTTATGATCATTTGGAAAAGTTCTCAAACCATTGAGGTGATTTTATTCCAAGGAGTAAAACAACTCAGTAGTTTTATAAGATAGGAAACAAGTAGAACCACATTGTGGTACATGCTAGAGTGATAAGAAAAATTTCTATTTTGAAATGATGAGTGTATAACACGCCATGTTGATAGGTGTGTTGAAATTTTTTTCAATGTTGTTTTAAATAGTTGAACTAAACTAATGTATAACATAATATAGTGAAACCCATGGTTTGGGAAAAGTTTCTAAAATTTCATACAATACACCATGGTGAATAAATATGAAGTCATGATAAGAAGAGTCGAATATTTTAATAAAATATAGTGTTGTATCTCAATTGATGACTCAAAGGATACTCATACTTTATATCTAATATCTTTAATTATAAAAATGTTGACTAATAGATATTGAATTATACAATGTATCAAAATAAAGTAGTGGAATTTTAATTTTGTTTAAATAAGTTATTAGTTCAAATTTTAATTTGAACATGAAGAAATATATTGATAATATGAAATTGTAGTTTTTAATGTTATTGAAATATAAAAATATTTTAAAGAATAGATAGAGAAAGACTTCATAATACTTAAGGTTATGAAAGTAGAATAAGAAGAAGACAAAGAAGAGGAGGAATAAGAAGTATTCCCACAATAAATTGATGGAAATTTTATTTTTTCAAAGACTCTATTATTATTTAAAAAAATTATATCTTTCATTATTGTGGGATAACCTTACACCATTAGTAAATATATTTTGTAACATGATTAATCTCAATTATATTTTTCCTAGACTTGGACATTAGGTTAAATAGATCTTTCCCAATTTTGGTTACAAGATCATTTTTTATGGACCCCACTTGAATGGTATTTTGTGTGGTGGGAGCCTTATTAGTGATTTATGAGTTTCTATGGTTCTTAAGTTTTAAGAGAAAGATTCCATAAATATTTAGATTTTTTTCAGTAAATTTATGTTGATTCTAGGCATGCATCAGAAGCATGTGAAGTGGATAAAATTAATAATTTTCATTCAGTGATCGATGTCAGAACATCCTCACCAGTGTACTACTAACTTGGTATAACCCAAGGTTCTCATTTGAATTAAATAAACCTTAAAAATAAAATTTAAAATAGTATATAATTTTATTTATTTGGAAACATGGTTCACTGATAGTTTGAAATCATCATTTGAATTAATCGAAGACAAACCACTCTAGGTCATCCAAAAAAACTCTAAAATCCTTTCTGTTGTCTATCTTTGTACATGAAGGTGCTAGTGAAGAGAAAAAAATGGATTTTAGTCATTACCACAATTGTTGGAAAACCACTATTTCAACCTAGGATGTTGTTATTGGATAAGGGTGCTCCAAATGCTCTATTATATCCCTATTAATTTAGTGATATGTTGGTAGGAGATATAATTTTAATGGAGGAATTGTGTCTTACAATATTATTAAGTTAATTTTTATAGGTAGGTTTAATATATTAATATTTCACTTTTGACCTTCAATAAATTAAAAATTTTAAATTAAAATAGATTCAAATATTGTGACCTAGAGAATGCGTTACAAATTTTATATGTATTTTATCAATTATTTGTAACTATACAACAATGTTACATTATTAATTTATAATTCATTAACTCAACTCAAATATCCTTTTAAAATATTTAACAAACCTTTAATATTAAATTTTCAATGAAATTTTTTTTATTTGTATTCTCTAAATAAATTTTCAATATGGTGTATTAATAAATTCAATTCTTATTATTCTAAACTCTTATAATATTGAATTTATTTATTTAATTGTGATGATTTAAACTTAAAAATACCCAAAACCTTCCTAAGTGTCCAACATTTCCTAAATGCCAATTTACTAGAGTTGGGAAATATTAGGAATATACTTTTTGTGTGACCCTCTAGAACGTTATCACAATACAAGTGAGTCAAACCCACAAACCAATTAAAGTGTCTTAAAACACATCATGGACCATGAAGAGATAAGTTTTAATTATATTAATAAAAAACCACTATAAAAACACTTTATGTAATACAATATCCTTGTGTCATGATGTCTAATAAAGAAATACACACACTCTATTATCATTCATTCTCACAATATTATTTTCTGATTTTACTGGATGGATTTACCTTCTTCTACCATAGAAATGTATTTAGTAAAGTAACTACCATATTGGTAAATTGGAACTAAGATATATATATATTACTTTTTGAAGTTACATATCTTACCTTGATAATTCAATTAATGGAATACCACCAATTATACACAAAAAAACTACCTCACCATAAATTAAATGGAATGAGTTTCATCTTTCATCAAAGTAGAAAATAAAATGATACAAAATGATAATTATTTCAAGTCAAGAGACCAATACACATGCTCCAAAATAAGAACAACCATTATCACCAAAAACATTAGGTATTTCTATTGGTGGGTTGGTACTCATGATCTAATTTACTCATGATCACTAAGTGAAAACTTCATGAGAAGAATTCTAAATGCTTTTAAGCCCCCAACACCTGATCGTCAAACATCATCTTTGTCCCTTAAGTAGGCTATATCTAGACCATGTGACACATGTTTAAGATTACTATCAAAGTATTTTTAGGTTATCATTATAGAAAAAAATAACTATTATAAATTTATATGGTAAAAAATATAAGGAAATTACAATTTAAATAGTGGATGTAAAAGTATCAACACTATAATGGGAATAATACATCTTTCATAACTCACTATTTAAATGATATGGAAATAAAAAATATTATTATAGTTGGGTCTGGGGAAACCACTTTCACAACATTAACACTTACACTAAATAAATTTTTTTAACCATCAACCCATTAGATATCATATGATAAAGATCATGCTTCTACTGATTAATGAATTTAGTTATTGGGACTGCCTTATTTTCCATCACAGATAATCTATTATTTACAATGAAACCTCATTGAGTGAAAACCCCTAATTGATGACAAACTTGAGTATATCCTTTCTTCCTCTATTATAATCTTAAAATATTTTATAGTTATATTTTTATGATTCCAATAACTAGAATGAATCATTTAATATATTATATTGATTTTTTAGATGTATCAAAAGCCATAACTTACTCCCAATTTATAGACATGTAAACCCATATATTTAATGAGCTTATATTTCTCAATTCGTTATCCTAAATATGATACTAAATCAAAATGGTATATAGGATGGGTAATCTTTATCCTCTTTATAACTAGTGTTCCTTCCGATCCAAAATACAAGGAACATATCCCTTGTACCTTATCAAGTACTATCCAATTTCTATAACAACTTCCTATTAAGTTATCCATGATTTATCTGAAATTTTCTACCATAATGAAGTGTTTCTAATACCATGTCATGTAAAAATCAATGAATATGTGATAGATCCATCACTAAAGAATTTATAGTTATACTTACTATTTTATTCTCCTCATATATCTTAAACATGTCTTCTTGAAAATATTAATTCCTTGTGACCATGGAAATAATTATCTCACGAGTTATTATGACTTGTATTTTCAATTCATTATTTTTATATTAACATTGACTTGGTCCAAACAACCCATAGATTTACCAAAGTATATTTTTTCCCAATAACATAAGTTTCCATGTTAAGTCAATATTTAAGGAGAAAATTTTAATCTATTAATAACCAAAAATAAAACTAATAACTATTTTCTATATGTTATTAACATATTTTTCTTAGGGAACTATAGTTTTTCTACTCACCTCTTACAGACACCTAAAAATAATTTATCCAAATTAATATTCAATTATCTTAATGCTTACATTAATCTATAATTTTATATATATAATTTGAATCCATTATTGGTTTTCAATTGTGTCACAAACCCTTTCTTGTTGTGTAATATATAAATATTACATAAAGTTTCATTAAATGAAGGTGCTCTTGAAAACCAATTCCCAATATAATGATTTTTGAAAGTTTCTATGACATATGGAACTCTAATGGATTTAATAATGATGATTTGATATAACCTGTAGAGATTTATTGGCACCACCCATGTTTTGTTTCTCTTGAATACCCACCAATGAATTTACATCATTCAGAGAAACTACCAAAATAAAAACTTGATTTTGGTATACAAAATCCATTTTTTTTGAATTTATAACCACTTTTAATTTTATATTACTACCTTATACTACTTATTTTCTAGATAAAAATTCATTTTTCTCATTGAATAATGTTTCACCTTAACTTGGTGATCATAAAACCATCTCTCTTGGTTTTATGTTTTCTATATAGTATGTCTCTATAACATTCTATTTGGATGAGATCTCATGGAATATATTCCTATATCAACTCTTTGTATATATGAATCTTATAATTCAATGAAGTATAACTTTCTCTCACTATCTTAAATATATATGTGTTCTTTTTAAAGAAATATAGTCCTTAAATTAACTTTATTTTTTCCATCATGGGTTTTTTTTGTAACATCCTTAATTTTAGGATAATCAGATAAGATTCACTTTATGTTTATCTTGATATATTTGTGTCGATTAACTTCGTATTAAGAAAATAATTCCATAAAAGACATTTTTTTAATAAAATGGATTCCTTTTATATTATAACTCATATGATATCCATTTTCTCTTATATTTGGTATATGGTTAGTGGTTAACATTTATATTTGTAAAGAATTTTTAAAATGATAATGGAAGAATTTTTATGACTTATTAGTCTCATCATTGATCCTTCTTGTGCTTTTATCATGGCTACGATGTGTATAAAGAAATGTGATTTTAGGAAGAAATCCAATGTACTATTTAATGATAAATTAATTCATCTAAGACTCATCATCAATCCTTCATTCACAAACATGATAGTTCTGATGTGTATAAAGAGAATCCAGTTTAAGAATAAATTCACTCTATCTTTTAATTATTGATGAATACCTGATTAAGATATACTCGAAAAATTATTCTATAGGATCTTATATCATTTACCAATAATATTACACTTTTTCAATTTTCTATTCATAAAATTTATTACAGTAATCTCAGAAGAACATGAAATAACCTATATATTCTACCTGGAGTAGTTCACATGTATCTTGTTGAACAACTTTTAGAATATTTGTTGTTTTATCACTGTTAATGTCAAAAGGTTCCTTGATTAAATTTTAATCCAATAATAAATATTTTCAAAAACATTGGAGTTTTATCTAATGAAGTGTCTAGAAACCCTTCTTATAATTTCCTTGAAATTTTATTCTACATTTACTTGACCATGAATCATATTACCACAACAGTGTATTATTGTTTTTTAAATTTTCTATTCATCATTTTTATTGATCAATAAAGTATTACTAAACTCTTAATTAAGTACGAGACACCAAAAATAATATTCAATCTATAATAATATAATGCCTCATTTTATTGAAGGTACATGTGAGATAAATGTTTTGTTAATGTTAAATACAAAATGGAAGTTGAACTATCGTAATCAACATAGAAAAACAGAAACCGCTATTGCCATAAAAATCAACCATCCTCTACTACTTAAAAAACTCACATTACTTCTTGTGACGTTTATAAACATACTAGATTACTTTATTTGGATAAAAATGTGTGAAACACATATAATATATAATACCAAATAAGAAAAATAGAAATATCACATGAAATGATGAATATATATAAATTTGTAGCCTTTGTTTTGTTCTACTACAATTCATTATACTCTCCCTTTCAGTGACATTTTTTTCACATGTGAAACAAATAATAACATGTTAGATGCACTCCCTATTTATCTTTGGATTCTTAGTAAGATATTGAGAAGGTGCATTTTTCAATGCATTCCCCATTATCCATTTGACCTGGTCTTTTCTCTTTTTCACCACACAAACTAGAGATTTATCTATATTTTACTTATTATCTTATTGGTGAACCATACCCAACAGACATCGAAGCGGTCACTATATACTATTCATTTTATATTTCACAATGAAACTGAATAAACTATTTGATCAAGATGAGAGAAAGTGATTTATGGAAATATTGTAATTCAATATGAATTCATATTTTAATTATCACATGTTTAGTTTAATCATAACATCATTCATTTAATTTTTCACTTTCTCCTCTCTAACTTATCAAAGGTGAGGAAGAATGGTATTAACATTCTTGTCTTGATATTTCTTTCAAAACTCATTGGAAATTGTCGATATAATTATGATATAAATATAAAATTTTATATACATGATTCATATATATGATTACCTTTTATCCTCACCTAATTATTTAAGTGTCTTAATAGGTAATGGGAAATTTAGAAAACATAATTTCTATTCATATTATGGTACTATGAACTAGTTCTGGTAACACTCTTAGAATTAAGTGTCAATTAGTACATATTCTATGTCCATTATTTTTATATTTAATTTTTGGTATTACTAGCCATATTTTTACAAAACAAAAATTATCTAATTAATATCTCTATCTTTATTAACAATCATTAAACAACATAGATTTATTAAACATAAATGTCTCACACTATTTTATCAAATCCTTGAAACCCTGAACTATTATATTTGGAATACTTAGTCACTTGTGTATTATAATACCAAGGATCCTTAAAAATTCTCTTTATAGTCTAGTCTATAGATACACCACTACTCAAAGAGTTTCAAGTTAGGCTTTTGGGTATACGATCACATTAACTTTATTCTCCTTGATATGTAGAGTGAAGTTCTATTTCCTATAAATGGTAACATTTATTTACCTAATGATTTAAGCATAAAGTTATAAATGCATGATATAGATAGTTATATGCTTCCAAATTTAGTTAATTTCACACATTAATTTCATAATAACTCCACTGTAAAAAGAGACACCCTCAACATGGGCCAATTAGCACCTCAAATGTATAATTTTTTTCAAATTCAACTGTTGGAAGATGTTAATGGATAAATTTTTTCTTTGAGGGTTTTTAAAGTTTTCTCAGTGAAGTAAATATTTTTTTATTTATCATAATTTCTATATTATATCACACACACAACTTATAAATTCTTAAATAGAAAAAATTCAACACCTATGTTCATTTTAACTATGCATGATTATTTATTATTTTATGTGAGCATGTCTAAACTAAAAAAACATAAAAATAATAAACCATCCATAAATAGAAAATAAAAAAATTGTGCAACGATGAGATTTTATATTAGTTTATCCATTTAGAAAATGATTGATCAATCAAGACCCTAGGGGTTACTCTATGAGTAAAATCAAGTTTGATTTGCAACAGTCACCCTATCCTGTGCGTTTTACTCTCATCTTGTATTTCAAAAAATCATTCCATGAACTATATCTTCAATTATTATCATTATTATACAAAATTAATCACATTTAGGTAAAATAGTCCAAGGAATTATGGATACACATAAATTTGAGCACTTGTGGGCATGTATACCCTTATACAAATAATGTGGTTAGAGATGAAATGTGAATCATCATTTATTTAAATAATTATTTCATTCATAACACTTTCAAAAAATTAAATAAATAAGTACCAAATATACATTGGTCAGTATAAGCTTATAACCAATCAACATAAAATAAATTTTAAAAATAAAATAAAATATTTCATTAATTCAACTTGAGTAAATTAATTATGGTTTAAAATAAGTTAAACTAATTTTAATTCCTAAAATAAAATTCGTACGTTCATAAAATTAAAATTAATATATTTTATATATTTTAAAATATTTTTGGATTTCTTTTGGAATTTTTAGAGTATCCTTGGCCTTAAAAAACACTTGAAGGTGTTAAGGTCCTTATTAGGATTAAAATAGATTGGTTGGGCCAGTCAAAATAGATTCATACATCAGGTTGGTGATTGAAGAAAACCCTTTAATGGATGTGTCGGGCCGGGGATTATTGGGTGGTGGTTGGTACCACCTATATCTGAGGAATATTAAGAATATAATTTATTTTAAAAAAAATGAAATCACCACACACATATATTAGGTACCTACCTCCCACATTAGAAAGGAGTTCTTTCTTACCACATGGTTGGATAAGATGACCTAATTATTTATTTCTTTGTTTTATTTATTTTTTATTTTTTATTTTTCATTTCCCAATCCTACAAGGTGAGATTTGGAAGTTTTTTTGTCTCTTCGTTTGACCCACAATATTCCCCCGCAATAAAACTATTCTATATCTTTTATTTCTACCAACTTTTCCTTCACCTAATTATCCATATGAATATATATTTTTATATATATGTATGTATAATATGTTTTAATTATAAACACAAAAAAACTAAATTTAAATATTTAGATGGCCATAAATTGGACATATAACCTTAGGATTGATGCACTGTTTGTGGTGTTGGGCCATTATGATTCCATCATCTTAAATTTATGAAAAATAAATTTTTTGTACTTAATTAATCAGACAATAATTTTGACACCACCTTTTGGTAGTGGGTATGCATCAGATGCATTTTAAGTATGGAAAATTAAAATTTTTAGACAACAATCGATGTTGTAATGTCATATCCAGTGTACCCACAACCTGATACAAACTGAGGTTCTCATATGAACTAATTAAGAATAAAAAATCAAATTTAAAACCATACCTTATTTGACTTTGATCATAAATGTAATTTTATCATCATTGCTGACTGTCTTCTGAAGGAACCAAAGTCAGAATTGTATTGATCATCCACACACACTCTAAAATATTTTTGATATTCAATATTCATACATTGAGTTATTATGGATAAAATAAGGTATTTTCTATGTCATCGTGATCGTGGGTACACCACTACTTTGATATGGGGGTCTATTCATGGATTGGGTTTCCAGAAATGATCTTTTCTCTCTCTGGAACTTTAGAGGGAGCTTGATATGAGAGATAATTTTTTTATTAGAATAGTTCCATTGAATTTAGTTTATGTTGAAATATATAGGTCGGTTTAACTTATGAAAATGTTACTTTGACCTTTCAATAAAATAAACCTCAAAAATTAAAATATATTAAACATGTATGGCCTGGAATACAAGTTTCAAACATCATATGTAATTTGTCACAAAATTGTAAAATTAAATTAATATTACATGATAAATTGTTGATTCATTAACTCGATTAAACTCTCCTATAAAACTATTTAATGAACCTTGAATATTAAATATTAAATATCCATTTTGAAAATAGTTTTTTCAATTCACTAAATTACTTATGAATATAATGTTTTAGTAAAATATATTTGTGTTATTATAAACTAAAATAATATTGAATTTATTAATTTCCTTATAACCCTTTAAAATTGAACATTACCCAACCCCCGTTTGGGGAGACGCCATGTATTAAAATCTAATTCACTAAAATTGGCCACACTTTTGTATATGATTTTATGTGGGAACTACTAAGCCCCTATCTCAATAGTATTGAGTCATACCCATAGAACAAGAGTAGTAACATAAAATAAATCATATACCCCAAGGAGAAAAGGTTTAGTCGTAGTGACATAAACTTCATACGAACACAAAAAATGTGACACATTCTCTTTGTTTTATGATATCTCATAATGTAAGGTTCCCACTTTTTGCCATTATAATTTCTTAATTTATTATTTTATGACCATACTTTAGAGACTTATGTTCTTATACCATGATCATGAATTTAGTAAAGACAATACTATCCTAGTTAACTATCCTTGAGAAATATCTTCATTTCAGAAGTACAAAAACCTATATAAATAATCCAATCAATATCAAACCATTAATGACACACCCAACATAAGCTACATTGATATGACATAAATGTCATGGTTTTTATATTACATCAATATATGGAATTAAATGATAAAAAATATTAATTATATCAAGTCAAGATACTTTTGTGTGTTCTCATAGATAGAAACAACCAATGACACCTAAAACATATGGTGTTCTATTTGCGGGCCAATCCTCATGATCTTATTTACTTGAGATCAAAAAGTAAAAAAATCAAAAGAAGATTTATAAATTCTTCTAATTCCCCAACACATTATATTAAGACATCATCTGTTCCCATTTAGTATGATGTATCTAGAATATAGAAAATTTATGTATGATTACTTTTATAGTATCCCAAGTTTCTCATTAAAGATAATAATCTCTATTATATATCGATACAAAAAATAATCTAAGGTCATTAACATGTAAATAGTGAAAGAATAAGTATAAACACTATAATGATAAGAATAAATCACACATAACTCAATGTATACATGAAATAATAATATAAATGTATGGTTCAAGTTAGTTATAAAGAGCCCACTTTCACGAAAAATACTTCTATGAAAGTGGATAATCATAATTTAGTAAAAAACAAGGAAATTCATAATTTAGTTTAAAAATTTATTATATATGGAAATATCAAATTCTTTTTTATCTATTTTATATTATTTTATATGTATCATAAGCTGTAATATATGGATTTTTCCTTAACTATAAAGGTTCTTATATGAGATAAATTTACAAAAAAACATGGATAAAAATGAACATTATTAGAATACTGGTTTTTTTTATCTCTTTCAGAAGAGAAGTTCCTTAAAGTAAAAGGAATCAAAAGAATAAAAAACATATTATATAAGTTAGAAAATATCTATAAATGAAAGGAAAGGGTAACTAAAACCAAACTATAGGTTTGGAGATATAATTATGAATATTGTATGATATACAATAATGAAACCGTCGATAAATTAGTCACTAGAGTAAATAAAATTTTGAGCATATACAGAGGTTGTAGTGGAATGTTGGAGGATACTAAAGTAGTCAAGAAGATAATATGTATTCTCCTAGAAATTCTTTATGAAAAATTATCAACACTTAAAGACCATGATCCAGGTACACTTCCTTTATAATATTTATACACTATTATTATTATATATGAGATATAGATGGGAAGTGTATATAAAAACATGGCAAGGATAAAGAGGAAATTTATTTTAAAGCCTCAAAATAGGGTAGGTATAAAAAAGAATCAGTTATTGATGAATAATATTCTTCTCTAATATACTGAAGGCCTTATATTTTTTTTTATAATCCACTTTTTTTATTAGGCTAAGAGGGAACCCTGAAGAGTAATATTTTGAATAAGAAGAAAATAGTGAAGTAAAAATTGATAAAATTTTGTAAATTATTTCTAGAAGTATTAGAGTAGGTGAGTGAATGTTTAAGGGGATGTTTCCACAAAAAAATTTCAAGTGTGGAGCCATTGGAAATTTTATATAAAATTTTACAAATGTAAAATATGAATAAGTTAGTAATGATGAGGATGATATGCTAATGAGATCCTCTAATAAGAAATATTTTTTTTTTGATAAATCTATGTTTTATTAAAAATTTAAAGGTAATAATTTATCTATATATAAAAGAATACATTATTTTATTAAATTATCATGTGGATGAGAGGAGTGATGATGATCAATAATTTAAGAATACCAATGATGTTGAAGAAAATTACTCATTACAGAAGTGAATATGGAATTGTTCACTAGTAATGAAAGTAAAAATGTTTTAAGTGAGGAAGAAATTGAAATGGAATTTATAATGAAGTAGGAACTCAAGGATTTTATTCCAAATATCTCAATGTTGAAGAAGGATATCAAAAATTTAAAGAAAGAAAATTAATAGTCATGAAACTATGATTCTATTCATGCTGATAAAGAGTCAAAGCTGGTGAATAATATTGATGACCTTGATATGTTTCTCATTGAATAAAATAATTTTAAAATTTAAATATAATAAAGGGTTAAATTTAATGAGAATGAGCTTGAGACCTTCCAATTTAATTTTATTGATATTGAAAAGGAATCAAATAAGTACAACACAACTTTTATAATTTTATTCAAGTTGTTATCGAAATATAAAAGAAAAATTTTATGAAATATATTGAATACTTATTAAATTATTAGGCTCAATTTCATGAATAATTATCAAAATGAATTTTTAAAAAATATATTTTAAGTGTTGGTTGAATATCCAAGGTGAATTCATGAGTGAAGAAATTTAATTTTGTGGTGAAATAAAATTATTCTAAAAAATTTAGAAATTAAAAGAATACTGGCTTGAAGGAAAAAATTATATTAATGGTGATTTAAAAACGGATAGAAAGAATCCTAAATCAAATAAGAAATATTTTTAAGTTTATAAAAAATTTGGCACACAAAAGGGAGAAAAAAAGTTGACCAAAAAATGAAACAAAAATAGGTTTCAACATCTGGAATGCAATATATTTTCAGAGTTAAGAAATATTTTTATGATTACTCTTGTAAATTTGGAGACTTTATACATATGATAATAAATTTTTTGTTTAATTAACAATAGTTTTCTATGCCTAGATGGTTTGGGATGTAATGTTTAGGGGGAGTTTGATCACTCAAAAGAGAAATGTTTTGAAAATATTGAAAATTACAGATTAAAGGTTAAGGATAATTTTAAAAAATTAGAAGAGATTTATAGAGTATGTGAGAAATATATTAAACTTAAAAGTTATTATATCACCATCACACCAGCCTGATTGAATATGAATTGCAATACTAAAAGTTATCTAAATAAGTGGGAAAAAATCAAGGAAAATTATTTTGTGATTGAAGTTTCGCTTAAATTTTTTTAAATAGAATGTCCATAGATTCGTTATAGTGGATGTGAATTAAAACTGATAGGATATTTAAACCTTTTCAAGGATTATGAATAGTGAAACTAAGGTTTAGTGAGCATTAGAAATGATGGGTAGCTTAAAATCAAAGGAGTCAGATAAATAATTATTAGAAAGGATAAGTTGATGTATAAGAACATATTATATATTCATAGGATAAATCATAATATATTAAGTGTATCCCAGCTATGTGATAAAGGTATGAATTGGTTTTCTAAAAAAATGGGTTCTTTTTTAATAGGTTAAGAATGTATGTGTTTTGAAAAGAGGAAAATGAACACGGGGAATCAATTTTCAAGTTGGCGATGCTTAAAATTCATCCCACTCAAGAGTGAAAAAAGAAAATCAATTATGGCCTCCAATGTTTGGTCATATCATAAAAAAGAACATGATAAAGCATACCAAAGGAGATAATGTTCATGATATTAAAATACTAAAGAGATAGAGAGTGAAACTATATGTGATCTATATGTTAAATGGGAATGATTTTTAAATCCACACAAAATAATCCAATGATTCAAGCATCTAACAAATTACAACTTATTCATGATGAATATTTTTGGCCTAGGAGGGAATAATTAATAAGTAGAGATAAATATTTTTTTTATTTTTATCTTTAAATTTACTTGTATCACATGAATTATGATTATGAATCATAAATTATATGATCTATTTTTTTAATTGGTTTAGAAGAAGTACGGAGGAGTGTGGGTTTTCCTTGAAAAATATCCGAAGAGACAATGTTGTCTAATATACTTGTGGAATATTTAAAACATATATTTTGAATCATGATATTCATCATGAAATCAATTAACTATACACAAAAAAAATTATTTGACTGAATGAAAAAACAAAATTTTAGTGAAGATGGCTCATTCCATGTTGATCAAGAATGAAATTTTTTAGTGTTTCTAGAGACAAGAAATATTTTTAGTGGTTCACATTCAATGATGTTTTCTGTATAGTAAAAATTCATATTTATCACTATATGGTATGTATTATAAAATCTACTCAAGTTTAAAATATTTAAGGGTGTTTGGTATCCCTTGTATAATCAAAGTGACCATTGGAAATAGTAATATGTTTTAGTAGATAATATTTTATGAAATATTCCTATGTTATATTCCAACTAGAATAGGATTCCATTATTATAACAAAAATATATAGAAAATCATTGAAAATAATGATATCATAGTTCTATAATTTTTAAAGAAATAAAAAATACATCAATAAGATGTTCTTGAAGTGAATAATAAGTTGTTTTTCGAGAAGAAGGGATAAGTCTCTTAAAATAATGTTTGTTAAGAAGATGTTTTGGATAAATATGACGATTTATCCATTTCTAATGATGAATAAAAAACACTCAACTAATCAAATTAAAATAAAGAAGGTATATTTCTAAAATATCATTATATAACAAGTAAAATAGGTTTATACTAGAATAACATTGAAGGGTAAAACACATACCTCATTGTTTTATTAAGTTCAACTAAGAGACAAGAAATTGGGTTTAGAGAATCAGGAGATAATTGATGCTATGAATAAAGAATTATATTAGATCAATAAGAATGGAATTCAGTATTTGATACACAATCCAACAAGACCAAATGTTATCAAAACAAATAGGGTGTTTCAAAACAATCTAAATGAAATAGGAGAAGTTGCACGAAAAAAGGAAAATCTTATGTGAAAAGTATACTTATAGGTCAAATGAATTGATTTTTATGAGAACTTCACACTAGTTTCTAGAATATGAAATATAAGGATATTTCTTTATATTAGTTCATAATGGAAATACATGATTTTCTAATAGGATTTCAAGTCAAACATCCTCAATTAAGACTTGGAAGAGGAGGTTTACATTGAGAAACCCCATGGTTTCTTGTTTTTTGAAGATGAGGGTTAACATTTAAAGTTAAATAATTATTAATATGGGTTAAAAATGTCACCAAATGCATGGTATTCCAAATTAGATACTCTATTAATGTGGTTAAAGCTCAATAAAGTATGATTGAATAATAAATTCATTATTAAATACTATAAAGAGGCATAAATTATTAGTATTATCTATGTATATTATATCATTAACAATAAAATGAAGAAGGTGTTTCAGAAGAATTTAATTTTTAAAAGAATATGATTTTTTAGATGTTCATTCTTATAGAATTAAGATACTTTTGGGATTATAGATTTCTCAATAGTAAGATCATAACTTTCTCTCTCAAGATAAATATGCTAAATAAGATATAAATAAAATTGGAATGGTGGATTTAAAGCTCTTTTATAAAAGAAATTTATTGGGAACTAAAATATATAAGGATAATAAAGGAAAATAAGTTTAATCAAGATAATTTTAAATTTTATATAATTGAAAAACTCAAGACCAAATGTTGTATATTATTTTACATTAAGTTATAGATATTAAAATTCATTAAAAGTGTCTCATTTACTTGTTGGAATGAGAATTAATAGTTATATTAATGGAAAAATGAACTATGGATATAAATATGATAGTAGTGGAGAGCTCATACTATTTGGATATATAGATGTATATTGAGATGTAAATATAGATTATTGAAAATTAATATCTGGTGGAGTTTTATTTTTTCAGGAAAGGTGTGTATGTTGTCACATAAAGAAATAAATTCAACGAACTTATTTATTTTTGAATTATAATAATAGTTGAAACTCAAGACAAAACCCAATTTATATGGATAAGTAATCAACTAGATGATCTCAAGTTATAAGTTATGTTTCCACTAATTTTGGTCTATGATAATCAAAGTTACATCAAACCACTACCAAAGGATACATTTAAAATATTGAGGTTGATGATTTGAGTTAAAAAAAATCATCTTAAGTAAATGTTATGGTGATTATATCCCCTCTCCCACTTGTTCTTTGAATTATTATTTTCAAAGCGGGAGAAATAAAACATAAATATCTTTATGTTTAATCCCTTAATTAGTTTACAAAAGGGAAGAAAACTAAATTGTGGGAGAATCCATATATTTTTTTGTAACCTAATCAGAGAGAATATATCTTATTTTTTGGGAGCATGTTGTTATATAGAGTTTTCAAAAGGGGTTAAATGTGACTTCAGAATGTGTGTATCTATTATTTTTGTGGGTTTTCAATTATTTTAACAAATTTTTTGAGAATGTATTGGTTAACTTGTTATACATATTTTCAATGGATACTTTTAATAAATGACAAAAGAAGTTTTTTTCTAAGGGTGCATCACAAGGTTGTAATGATTTTAATACAAGTGGAATTAAATGTTGTAAATAAGTGAACTTAATTTTTTTTTATGGAAAACATTACATTATTTTCCAATATTCTTGTTTCATATATCGAGTTTTCCCAATTACACTTAGAATTATTGAATGATGATTCATTTTTAAGTGTAATGAGTGTAAATGTGATTTGTGTTCCTTGATTAACAAAAAAATGGGGAAACACTTGAGTCAATGGTTTTAGAAAAATTAAAGAAGATACAATAGCTGTGATTAGTGTGTTTTCTTTCATTTCCAATACATAAATCATGTTCAAAGATAGATGTTTCATGATATTCTATTTTAATGGAATTTTTTCATTTATTTTGAATGATTGAATAATCATGGAAGGTGTGATGTGGTTGAAGAGTTATGTTTGAAGATATTTTAGGTGTAGGATACATAAATATGTTTTGGAATTACGTAAAACATTCATGGAGAAAGCATAAAATGAGTAAACAATTAGGATACCCAGGAAACATGCATTTTTGAATTTATGTTCATAGGAAAGCGATTTAACCATTCCATGGTGTAATGTAAATAACAAAATAGGTAGGAAACTAGAAGATGATAATATAAATGAGAGTTATAGTGTGAGTTTTGGTTGAAAAGTTTTCTTGTGAAAAAAAAGGATCATGCATTCTAGGTAGGTAACTCAGGTGGCCCATATGTGAGTTTGAATTTTAAAAGAGTATGTATACAATGGAGATTTGTATGAATCTTATTTATTACATATAATAATTTATAAATTTTTAAAAATAGTATTAATTCTCTAGGAATAAAAATGGGAAAGGCCATGAAAGAATTTTTTTTATAACTATTTTGATAATTTATCAAAATATTGAGGAGATTTTATTCCGTGGAGTAAAATGGATTGACACTTTTTTGTGGTTTTAAATGGGGAGTTCCACACCATGTTACATGAAAATAGTGAATACAAAGTTCTTATCTAAAATTATAAGTGGAAAACATAACTTGGTGAAAGGTGAGTTGAAAATAGATTCAAATATTTTCAAAATAAATGAATTTAAACTACATATAACACACTATGGTGATAGTTGTGGTTAGTGAAAATTTTATGTAATTGCATACAATATGCAATTGTGAAGAATGATGAATCCATAGTTAGAAACGAGTTCTATATTTTGAAAATTTTCAATAATTTGTATTCAATGATGAATCAAGGTATACTCATATTTAATCTCTAATATATATAATCATATCAATAGTGACTAAGAGGCTTTGAATGATTTAATGTATTAAGAGGAAGTGGGACAAGTCAAATGTAGTTTAAGGAAGTTATTGATTTGAATTTTAATTTAAAAATGAAGAAATTTATTTTTGTTTTGAAGTTGAAGTTTATATTGTGCATAAAATATAAAAATATTTTAGAAAATAATTAGAGGAATAAGGGATAACACTGGATTCTATATAAGTAGAGTAAAAAAGGAAGAAGAAGTAACACAACCACAACATGATGGAAGTCTAATTATATCGAATAGTCTTTTGTTTCTTAAAAAAATTCAATATATTTGATTATAATTGGATAAACATACTCATTTTGAGACATTTTTTTATAACAATAGTAAAGGATAAATCTTTATCATTTATAATCTACATGATGATACTAGTGGTTTGTGTTCTCTTAGGTGAATATGGACCATGCCAAGGACTAGATGCCCATTTTCATTGTTGAACATTGTTAAAAATATATTGCACCTTATGTTTGTGTTATAGGTATGTAAAACTAAAATAAAGTCAATATATTTAATTGGTAATAAAGTATGTTTCAAAAAGAAACATCAAAGGAATGAATTTCAGTAATTCATCCCCAATTAGTGAATTCTCACTTATCTTGTAGGTCCTTTTATACCTGGGGTGGGGTTCTGGTGCATGTGGTGGCCCTGGAGTGCACCACATTGCACGAATTAAAGTGGTAGGCTACTGAACTAAGTTATAAATAGGCTCCCAAATACATAATTTGGAGTGGGTGCATGACCCCCATGCATGATGTTTCTGCCTCAGGTTGTGCCATGTTAAACCAAACTCAGATTTTGAGGATCCTGCTTTGTTAGAGGGCTTGGTTATCAAAGGTGGAAAACTCATTCGTCCACCCACATCACCTAGGACCAACAATTTATAGTACCCATATCCTTGGATGAGTCCGGTCAGGGAACCTGATCCACTTACTCACACTAGAAGTGACTCATTTTTCCTTATTCTGTTGGCCTAGTAGGTCAATACAGTTGATTATTTGGGTGAAGAACCAACTAGCATAACTATATCTTCCTTCCACATCCTATATGTATCTACATCCACCACTAATTGATCTAATTTTCAAGGACCCCTCTCCAAAACTATCACATTGTTCACCTAAAGAAACCCTAACTACTACCCATCACTCAATCTACCAACCATTGATCATATTAACCATTCTCCCATTTCTTGAGAACCACTATCCACCCAAACCATTATGTTAGCCTCATTATCACACATTAACCATCTAATATTATGAAGGTCGGTAGTGGATTCATCATGTATTGATCCGTGTTTTATTTGGTAAGATAGGGGATGGGGAGAGTGATTAAGAGGAGCGAGGGGCCTCATCTGATGGACAGAGTGTCCCTACCACCCATCTAAGAACCAATGATGACATAAGGGTCGTTCCATTATTCCATACACACATCACAAGGGGCTAGATAGGGTGAAAGAAACCAATAGTGATCCGACCATCCATGCATCAACTCAATTCATTTTTCCCTAATGAATAGCGTGGAAACCCAAACAAAATTTAGAATAAAATTTCAAAAATAAATGTATAATAGGATTCATTTCCATACAC
Source organism: Viscum album (assembly GCA_963277665.1). Lineage (NCBI taxonomy): Eukaryota > Viridiplantae > Streptophyta > Magnoliopsida > Santalales > Viscaceae > Viscum > Viscum album. Next base: position 660,946,492 of record OY728131.1, on the reverse strand, counting down.
CAAAATATATAATCTAAAAATTGAAATTATTGTGAAAAAATAAAAAATATGGTCAGATATAGAGGTTTTCCACCAAAAATCTAATAATCTTTTAGTTTCTATCATTTAAGAATTTGTGAAATTCCCACTCCATTTATTATAGAGTTTAACACTTTATTTAAAGACTAAAATTGGGCTTAGATCATGTATAAAAACCTAGTCTGAAATTATATCACCCTTTTCTAAAATAAACTATATTGAGAAATATTGCAGTGATGGATTTTCTATCCAAAGTTCACTTTGTGAGTCATAAATGTTCTTCATAACTTTAATGTGAATGATTTAATTAAACCATTAAAATTTTAGAATTACATTATTTTAGTAACAATGAACCAAAATATTATTACCTTAACAAAACTAATCAAATAAAAATATTAATAAGATATCCAAGTTCTAAAATAGTGATAAAGGGTTACCTAATATGAGAGAAATATTTGATTCACTACATCCTCCCCACATTCTATAATTTTTATATAGAAATGTGAAAATTAGTCAACACGGTGAGGATAAAGATATTTCATTTTGTCCTTGTATCCCCACAAACTCTCATGAGGGTTCTCATTCTTCCATTGGATGTGTACCAATAGTATCATCCATCCTCAAATGGTCCTATCATTCTTGTAATTGATTCACATAAGGTAATCCAAAAAGGTATCACCATTTTAAATATCTATCTATTCTTATAATATTTTATGGGTCATGAATCTACCTCATTAACTATGACATGAAGTAGAATTTGTGCGCCCAATCTAGCTATAGAAGAAAAAAAGTGATCATCAACTTCTCCCATTCTATGAATGGCTCAAAATACACCATGGAAAATTAGTGAGATATTTCTATACAAACATAAACTCAGTAGGGAACATTATAGTAATTCATTTAGAAATACATGATATACCTCATTTAACAATAAAATCCCCCATCATTCATCTACATAGGACTTATTATGGAATTAATATTCACTCATATTCACTTGAATCATTTTATCCTTCTTCATTGTCAACTACACTATCTCTGGACCAATAAGTGATGTTTCTTAAATCTCTTTCCAATGAAGGGGATGTCTAAAGGATCTCCTATATAGGGCCTTGAAATTAATCATACCAATAGTGGAGTGGTAGTTTTATTGTATGTGAACTATAATAAAATGGAATATCCCAAATTCTACTGAAATCAAATGAACAAGTTTAAAACATGTCCTCAAGAACCTAGATGTTCATCTTAGTCTAATTATCTATCTGAGGATGGAGCATAATACATAACAACAAATATGTCCAAAAATAATCCTATAAACTACTCCATAATCATGACATGAATTAAGAATATCAATAAAAAACTATCATAAAGGATACTCTAGGTAATTATAAAATCTCATACATGTATATACACCTTAATATATCCACCAAACTATGTTCTTGAATAAGGAGTTTGTGTATCTAATTGATCAATCAATCAATGATCATCTATAAAAATAATGTTTCATTACCAATAATTGTATTCTTCTCACAAAATCCATCAATATTATTTCCAAATTTCTTGGTGGAACTTCATGAGGCTAGATCATTATTTCTTGAACCTAGTTCCCATACATTACTTATTTATTGGTGTGTCACTTAGAAATGAACTCGTTAACACCTCACTTCATTTTTTATAATACTAATAATGCCTCAGATCCTAGTTAAACTTCCTAATACTATGATGCATTTCTTGGGGGTAGGGGTGTGAAGCTCTATTGACAGCATCTCACATAGCTTTAATAGAACCATTTTCCACTCTAAGTGGTTTTGATTTGATCCCTACCTTAAAATAAATACTTAGGGGCCTCAATTGATTATATATGATCATCAAAGACCTCATAATTAATATCTATAATATGGGAATCAATCACCCTATAAATAGTTTTGGAGGCCACCACCATTGAACGAATGTAATAATTTTCCCCGTCGTCCACCATAACTAACAACATCAAGGCTTACAATTTCATCACAATTTACTCTTCATATTCTCCATTTCCCAAATAGGTATGAAATTTAATTTTATGTTCATTATCCGCCACATTTCTCTTTCTAGAATTATTGAAGATTCAAAATAAAAGTCAAATTGATACTCTAGTCAACACATTTACCTTAGGTTGATATTTCATCAGGATAAAATGCACCCATGAATCTTTTAATCTTTTTAAGACACAAATAAATTAAAAATAAGGAATTATTTATACTCCTTTAAGAAAAATACTACTTTCGTAAACTTAAGACATGGGATGAGTAGTTACACTTTTTAGGTCTCAGCTATATGGACCCACAAGCAATCACCGTTTACCTCTACATCACAACACCCTAGATATCAATCCAATATGCCTTGCATAATACCATGTACTATCGTACCTCAACTAAAAAATAAAAAATTGTTGTACCTTTTAACCTTTGATTCAACTCTTCAATAAATATCTAACATTGATCAAAAAATATAAAATACTACCTATTATAGGAGACAGAAGTGTTGGGTGGTTCCCATGGAATCCTTTCCTTGATCTTCTTGGAGTTTACTGGAATTCTTTGCTCTATGATTAATTTCCCTAAAATGTTGACCTCATAAATCCAAATATTACACTTGTGGTGTACAATATAGATGATTCTCTTAAATAAATTCTAGTATAATACAAGGTTGATCTACATGATCAACCTATATCACAAAATAAAAAAAGATTCCAAAAAAAATCTAGAACAAAATAGTCTATGAATGGTTGAAAGGAATGTTTCATGAGCCCTATGAAAATGGGAGGTGTGTCCATCACCCCATATAATATAACTAGTAACAAAAAATTTCTATAACAATACACAAAGTCCATATTCATAATATCCTTCTATATGACCAATGTTGATGATATCTAGATCTAAGTTTGATTTTGATAATCACTCCACTCTTTTTAAATGGTCAAAGAGATTACTGATCCTAAGAGGATGGTATTAATTCTTAATTGTCACTGAATCTATGAAATATAGTTAATATAATGATTCTGGATTCCATACACATTCATGATGAATATGATGGGAGTTCCCTATGGGGATACAATAGGTTAGATAAATAATTTATCCCAAAGTTCCTCTCACCACTCCTTCAGATCCCTAATAATATCTAGGTTTATTTGATATGATACAAAAGAGATCAGCATGATCCTATAATGAAAATAGATGTAAAAAAAATCTATAAATAAGGGAGAAACCCTAAAATTTCAACTTTATATTCATCCATGTACTCTTACACAACTTCATGGATCCAACCCTTAGTATCATCCAAGGAATAAAAACCCAATATTTCTAACTAGCGAGGAATCAACTAAAATTTTCTTTGGATATGTCCTTATCATATCTCCTAAATATCAAACTCACACCTAAAAGAGAGACATAATCCATCTACTCAAAATCATACCACTCTATAAGTATATAAATCCACTTGCTTGGGAGGTACAAGGTTCGAATCCGGGGAGGCTGATTTCAGGGAGAACCTCCCCCCCCAGGATCCACTCACCTTACCAGGTCACCTGATTCCTGACTCAGTGGAAACAATGAGACACAAACCACCTATGGTTATGTATTTCTGAGTCAAACCATCATCACTCGGGTCATCACCCTCCGGGATGCTCTGCCATCTAGGATAGCAACAACTCCTTCCCAGCTAAGGCTCTCTCTGGAGTGATCCCTTCCCGGGGAGGGGGTTTCCTGGTGTGGAGGGTTCAAAAATGACACACCTAGGAAATTACCTTCCTTGAATAAATTATAATTATAGTAATACACCCAAGTTAGGACTAAATATAACTAGTCTCTACCATTTATAACTTTATAGGGTTTCATTTCCTTCACAAAAATATTCCATGAAAACCACTCTCTTCCAAAAGGAATCTTACACCAATAGATAATGTGGATGAGTGTATAGTTGACTCCAGTTGTAGTATATATCAAAATATGTTAGGCTTAATGATATAGTAGAATATATAACTCTAAAATTAGTGACATTGAAATAAAAGAATAGTCAAAGAAAATGTTGATGAGTTTGGATTTTAGTGTCAATGAACACTAGTTCCCTGTACCTGGGGGTATCTTTTTATATACCTAAACACTAGTATACTATACCTATATAAGAACATATAATGGTGTTTTTAGAAAAATAGGATTAAATAATTATACATATAAAGCTCCTATATATACATGACTAGCCCCTCTACCAAAATAACCTCCCAGAGGCATACCTTGACCACAACAGGGAGGACCCTGGTCCTGAAGATACCTATAGAATATAGATTTATCCACTATTCTTTATTAGATACCCTCATTTACCTAAATATTTAGTTGGTCCCAATAAATGTGTCCTTGATCCACATAAGAATATAAAATTATATCTCATTACTGATTCAATCCATTGTGAGATTCCCCTACCACCAATACATGAGACTAGGACCATGAATCCATATGCCTCCATTGGAAAGTTCATGATGCATATCATTATATTGATGACGTTATTTTATCTTCCATAGGAAAACCCAGAACTTCCTTGATTCCAGGATACATCTTTCCAAGGAAGATCTTGATCATCTGTTCTCTTTCGAAAACCCTAATTTTGGTTATGATTCCTAAAAGTATAACCATAATTAAAATATCTCTTCAGAGGCCTTTCTCAAGAATTTGAGAACATAAAAACCCATCATGAACTTTGTTAGTGGTGTTCCTTATGAGGCCTAAGAACCTTGACCATTCTGAGCTATGTTCATACTACCATGGTAAAGATATAGTAAATCCCACACTTGAACCATCTTCAGCATCATCAAATCACACTCCTTCACTAAGTGGTTATCAAACTCTAACCAAGGTAAGGTAATCTCACAATTAATCTTTATAGTAAATTTCTACCAATGGATCACCACTCAATAAATGTGACTTAATAATAGAATCTCCATTTAATCAGTGAGAGTTCGATTCTTAAAGATCTCTTTGGTTACTACCATAGGCTCCTCCTCAATAGAATATATATCAATATCATATTGACACCTAGGTGGCCTATGATACTAGTATAACACCCCATACCCATAGACCTGGATATGGTGCTAAAATATATCCTTTAAATATAGACATTAATAACAATTATAATACACAGTATCATAATCATCCTATCATTTCATGACTTATAATAAGGGTTTCACTTTCTAACATTTCAAGGATATTTTAGTTTTAGTGTTTTAGAGAATTAGAAAAATAATTACTACATAAAGTGGAAACTTCCATACAATTTATATTACTTTAAAAAAAATAGGTCATCAAGTTTACACACTTGTTTTATTCCTGAATTTTATATTTTTTCAATATGTTTCACCATTGACCTTAATATAGTACCCATACATCCTTAGGAACTATTAAAAATGTATGAAAAAATTGAAATAGAAAAACAAATCCCAGTAAGTCCTATAAGAGAAATAAAAAATGTTAATAACATTTTAAAAAAATTACCATAAGGATGTTTACTTATTTATAAAATAAAATTCAAGATCAAATAATAATTTACCCACTCATGAAATGTACTTTATTTCCCACATTTTTTTATAAAACAATATGTAGCATTCATAAATAAAAAATCATAATTCATTATGATTTACTTAAAAACTATAAAAATTTTACTTGATGATAAACCCTTCACCTTTATATGACCATACACTTTCCTTTGAATCCTAGGTTAATTTTATGATTTTATGAAATACAAATATTTCTATAAAAATACATAGGAAATGATACAAAAACATGTAGTTTCCTTGGGAAATCATATTCACATCACTCTTAAAATCACCCTTACAATGGAATAACTTTCATGATTTGTTATATTATATATCCTCTTGGAGATTATATCATTACCCAATGCATTGGAGGGAATTTTCAAATCCACCCATCATCCTTAACAATGTTCTAAAACCATGAAAATAATGAGACACAAAAATTATTCTATTTCCATCATAAAAATCTTAAAATTTGTTATCTGACCCCATAAGAAAAATCACTTTTAGTTGTCTAATAAAATGAAAAGAAATATCTATTTCATTAAAAAAATTGAAACTAAAAATTATCAAAATAGTTGGGAAAATGATCATATATGAAAACCATTATAAACTTATAATGGAATTTTTATAACTAATAACAAATATAATAGTTGTAAAAGGAAGTCATATGATAAAAATTAAAAAATATTATTTTCCCACTTTTATAAAAAATTAAAAAATGATTCATATAGAAAATGTTAAAAGGAGTACTTTTTAAGAACATTTAAAGAAAGAAATAATAATTATAAAATTAAATTTAATATTATTTGAGGTGTTAATAATAATATTCTTGAAAATTTATGAATAAGATGAATATATGGCGATAATATTTTAAATTATTTAGAACCACGTTTAAAAAAAATTCCCTTAAAAATTTAGTAACTTTTGAATCAAAATAAAATTAAAGGTGAGAACTTGAAATGTATTTTAAAAAAAAATTATGTTTATTAATTGAATGATTAAATACGTACATATATTAGATTTTATACCACAAAAATAAAACTTGTGGTGAAACTTATATAAGCCATAATGAAATAAAATTGAGATGAGAAATCCACTACCTCATGCCTCGACTCGCCAGATATGCCTTTTATTTTTTTGATTTATAAAAATTGATTAATTATATTATTTATTTAAAAAATATTTATTATTAATTTTCTTATTATCATTTAATTTATTTTATTTTTTACTATGTTCGTTTTAGTTACTAAATAATTGAAGTTCACATGAGATGTTTTAAGGTCCATCAATATTTAAAAAAACTTAGGTAGGATAAAAAAAGTCAAAGGGTTCATGGTTCCTTATTATACATAATATTAAACATTTTATGATTAACATGTTTATACATTTAGTATACTTTCAGGACCATCCATTTATGGTAGTCCAGAAAAATTAAATACATCGTCTCATAGAGGTGGTATTCAACATGTACACATGAATGACATTTCATTTTTATAATGGTTAAAAAATAAGTAAGGTAGGTAATTTTTTCCCTTCAAAGAATCATTATAATATTATTAATATCATATTTTTTAATTAAATCCTATATTATGACATTTCATGTGAGACGGTAATGAAAAATGAAATGTGTTGCTCATGGAGATTGTGCTCCGCACGTTATCATGAGTGGTGTTTTCATTTTCTAATAGATAGAAGAGTGGGAAGTTAGATAATATATTATCATTCAATATTCATAATTATTTCATAAATATTTTATATATTAATTAATTCCATATTATAAAATCCATTTTAGGTGGTGATGAAAAAAATACCCCGCTTTGTGGAGTCGGTTGTCTACACATAGGCTTGAGAAATATTTTCATTTTCAATAGGATGTAAAAGAGGTATAAAATAGTTACTAAATAAACATAGTAACCCTTAAGTATAGTCAATTTGATTATTTAATTATTTTAGTATGGTTATAATATATATAAAAATGATGGAAGAAGAAATAAACATGGGAAATATTGGTTAGGACTTTTACCTCTCCCTTAGATATCTTCCTTTATCTTGCACTATATGCCTTAAAGAGTGGTCTTTTGGGGAGGAAATAAACTTTCGTATGTGGGTAAGGATGGTGGGAAGGTATTTTGGTAGGTATTGTTCAAGATAAAATGATCAAAGTGTATGGATAAAATAGGGTAGGAGGATCCCTTTTATAAGTGACATGAGTGACACCCTTATAAATATTGAAAACTTCTAAATATAATAAATGTAATTATAATTTAAATTAGATAAATTTTGTGAAATAATAATATATGATATTTTAAGGTTTAAATACACTCATAAAATTAATTTTAGACATGTTTTATAGATATTTAAAGTCTTATCACTTAGTTTAGACCCATTATTAACCCGATTAGCCTTTAAAGTGGTGTGTGATGTTTTACTATGGTAACATAATTTTATGAAAAAAAAATAAAAGAGACCTTTTTAAATAAAATAAATATGATAAATAAAAATATGGAATATATTTTACAAGATTCAATTTATATAATAGGTGAAAATAAATTCAAATATAATAAAAAAATCATAAAACCAATTTTTAGAAAAAAGTATATTTTATGTAAAAATGAATTTATACTTATTCAAGAAAATGACTCTTGATTAGAAGTGATTTGCATGATTTTAATTTATTATAATTATAAAAATTAAGTTTCTTTTACATTTTAACAATTCCAAAAACAAATTGAACCTTCCAACCATTTTATTAAATGTAAAGATCCAAATATAGTTTCCTATTAGAATAAAATATTATTTTGGTTCAAAAAATTCAACCATGGATTAAAAAAATTCAAAGTAATATTTTTTAATTATTTATTTTACTAGTTAAATAAAAAATTTGTTTATTAGAATGATTTATATTTTTTATGTCATTCTTATACAAGAATGTGGTCATAAAATTTACACTATTTGTAAAATCAGTATTTTTTACTATTTGCCAAAAAATGGACCTTTTCAGAAAAATCCCAAAAGCATACCATGAATTTTTTTTAATATGATGAATTAAAGAATTTAATTTATTAAAAAAATTTCAAATTCCAAAATTCATTAATTTATCTTTTACATTAAAATTAAAATATAATGAAAAACCTCTTTTATAAACAAAATAATCTCTTTAACCTATAATGGGTTTTAATCATATTTTATATAATTTACAAAATATTTTTAATTTATTTATTTTAGAATTTTACAATAATAATTTATTTATGTTTACCATTTATTTTAATAAATTATTATACACTTTAGTTTGGTGTTGCATATGTCACTCACTATTCAACAAGATATTTATTTAAAGTAATATATACTAAAATATATAGGTGTTATAGGTGGCGCTCTTTTTTGTGTTCTCAACCTATGGGTCACCTTATCTTAATAAATTGGAATAATACTCATCTCCATAGGTATAAGATCTTCTATTTTTCACACAAGGTGGAGGATATCTCATCTTCTTTCCTAGTAAAGACACCTCATGATCGGGCCCATATACTTGTGCATTATCAATCAAATAGTATGTGGAATGAGGCTATAGTATTATAAATATATCATCACCAATATTATTATTAATCCTAGATGGATGCCTTTTTGGGGTATCCTTGAGTCAATAAGATAAATCCAATGTTACTTAGCATATTTGGGAGAGCAGACATAAATAAGGATTTTGAATACATGTCTTGACCGCAATGGGATGCTTATATTGTCATAAGAATAAACAATTATAAATTCCTTATGATTTTAATTAAATTAATAAATTTTCAGAGTCATGGTTAAATGATATGTTAGAAACCCACACCAATCTCTAGGTTCACATTTCTAAAAAGAAAGCTCAAACCGTCTTAAAATTATTTCCCTTGATTCCTAAAACCAAACCTCAAAAAACCTTTAACTCTGAACTCTGGACTTATGAACCTTATAACCCTAAGTAACCATGCTCTCATAATTTTTTAGTTACAAATCACCCTTATTAATCCATAGTGGTGGATCTGTTCCTCATAAAGTTAATAATGTCAATCGAAGGATTTCTAGGACCATGAATAGTGGACAAACACCTCATGGAAAATGATTCTTTCAACCAGGTGAGTACCAAATCCATGTTTGGAATAACCACACCATATATCATGGAGGAGTTCCTTACCTAACCAGTAGAGTGGGGTATCTTCACCTTATTATGATATTAATGATCAAAAGAGTACATGGACCCCATATCATAAATTGAGGACATACACATTGATCCTAAAAGGAGTACCAAAATCCATAGACCATGTGGGGAACACATATCCTATCATCATTATTAGAATAAGGGAGTTTCTAACCCCATGGCTGCTCCAAGAATATCTATAGAATTCAGTAATTATTAATATCAACATAAAAATACTTTATATGCTAAAAATATATCAAATATGGCCTATGATGGAAAAATTGACCTTTATGTTGTATTCTATATGAAAAAATACTCAAAATGGAACATTTTTTCCCAATTGAATCACCAGGGTGAGAAATCATGAAAAAAATATAAGGGGTGTTAAATCCCACATGATGACCATTGGTAACACCACATGTCCTGGTTATAAAGAGTAGGGAAACACACCACTTTATGTGTAGCTTCCAACACATGATGGACAGTGTGAGTTCATGGTTCCAAAACAAAACATTGTAACCTAAAGTTGGGTTGGGTCATACTTGGCTCGTCTGTTGGGGATCTCACATAGTCAGGGGGGGGGGGTAGCTCACATCACCTGCACCTAGTGGCTATTTGGTCGCTTCATCTAGATTGGGTAAGGTCAGAGATACATACCAACCTAGTCATGCCTACATGACCCACAAGGACAATCTGATGGAGATATTTACTAATTCCTAATGTGTCTATGATATATGTTATACTATATTATATTTTATCATTGAGATACATATTATGTTACAATATGCATTTATCCATGGAAAACCATATTCCTTGGAAAAGAACTTCATAAGACATGATATAGTTCTATGATAACTCTACCATAGTTAATCACAATGAATGAGATGTCCGCATCATAAAGTAGTGATCAAAATAAATATTACCCCATAATTAACATGGTAGTTTTTAATTAGTTGTTTCCATTGGAAATGGGATGACCTTGTTTTATTAAGTTTCAAACATTCCAATCGGTTTCTAACGGGTTTGTTCGTAGAACCAGAAACATCCAATGATTCTATATCCATTTAGACATACTTTCCAAAGGTAGGTGCTTATTAGTTGTGGACTGATGAGGCTTAAGAATTTTCATTGGTCAAGAGGATGGGAGGTCGGACTCATCACACCTTTTTGGGGGGAATTATTGTCTAATCCAGGACTCTCTTTATTGATTTAGGTTATGTTCGTGAATCCTTATTACACTACCAAGTATGAAAATGATCTTTCTTTAAGATCTGAAAATCAATGATTAATATGCATGAGATTTAGAGAATATTTTATTTGTATTTGAGGTTCTTCATCGATAGAGAATCATCTGTGTTTATTAGAGATTCTTAGTAAATGGTATTCTTCAACACATTATATAAAGATCTCTTGGTCATTATGATAACCATACTGGTTTTAAATCCACTCAGTGAGGCACTTGAAGTTTATTATCGTTTAGAAGGACATGGATTATTTCAGAGTTGGGATCGTACCCACAGATGGGCTACCTATATATCCTTTTTTAGAAAAGGAATCAGAACCCACGTAGTTCGGGAATTAAAATATAATTTAACATCATATGGGACAGATGATAATTAATGGGTGATGGGATTGAACCTTATAAAGGCTTCCTATGTACTCTAATTTTAAAGTAGAGATAAAATTCTATGTATTTCACTTAAGAATTGTGGGGCTTACTTATGATTAACGTCCCAAAGAGATGTTTCATTGTTACTTTTACACTCTAAGCTCACGTGAGTCATGCTCGGTGTGAGAAACAAGAGGTATCAGTAAACCTGACAATTTTTTCCATGAAAGATGTGGTCACAAGGAATGATATGGGGTTTATGTATGCATGATTGCCCAAATAGATAAAGATCAGGGATTACTTTAGAGAAGAAGCCCGGGAACAAGTTCTATAAAGGTATATGTACTTTATGGAGATTTGGATACTCTAACTTGGGGATTACTCATGAGGAGGATGCCCAAATTAGGAGGGGACTTTTGATTGGGTTTTATTCCTGAGAAGGAAGCCCAAATCAAAATAAGTTAAGACTAGTAAAGAGAATTTATGATTGGGGCTTATTCCTGAGAAGGAGGCTCAGGTTAAAGGGACTTGAGAACTGGGGCTTACTCTTAAGAAGGAGGCCCAAGTTAAGGGAATTTGGGATTTGAGGCTTAATCCTAAAGAGGATGCCCAAATTTGGGAACTTGGACTGGGACTTACTCATGAAAAGGAGGCCCAGGTTAGGAAATTATAACTGGGGATTACTCTTGAAAAGGAGGACCAGGTTAGGGAATTACGATTGGGATTTAGTCCCGAGAAGGAGGCCTAAATTAGGGAACTTGAAGACTGGGGATTACTTCTGAAGAGGATACCCATATTTGGGAACTTGGGGCTTACTCCTGAGGAGGATGCCCATATTTGGGAACTTAGGGATTACTCCTAAAGAGGATGCCCATATTTGAGAACTTGGGGCTTACTCCTGAGGAGGATTCCCATGAATAGGGGACATGGGGCTTACTCATAAAGAGGATTCCCATATTTGAGAATTATGACTGGGGCATACTCTTGAAAAGGAGGCCCAGGTTAAAGGTTCTTCTCATCTTAATGGATGAGGTTGAATGACTGAAATATCTCACCTTAGTGACATGAAGATATGTAAATCACTATGTTTTGAGAGATGTTCCATAGAATCTCCTTCAGGTAAAAAATCCAACGAAGGATCCATGTCATAAATGATTTTGAATAGAGTTTTGAAGGATAAATCTTGAAGAAGAGAGGTGGATTTGAAGAAAATAGATGAATGGATAGGAGGGGTACCCAAAATAAGGTAGTCGTGTAGGTCCTATTTGGGCACACAGGTCTTGGTCACGCAGGTATACCTGCGTGACACAGGTGTACGTGCGTGACGGTCAACCCATAGGTTAATACTTGTGCGAGGCTTGGATCAAGAGTTTAGTATTATCCCTAAAAAAATTTAAATGATTGGCGCACAAGTTATGTTGAAGGGATAACGTGGCGCACACGTGTCTTCAATTCCCGAAAGGGTTAGACAATTAGGCGCACAGTTGTTGATGAATTTCAACACTTAGTCCTTGTTCCCCATCTTTATATATTCTGTTCTGGGTATGAAATTACCTTATAAGTGGTCGGAAGGATTTTAGAAGAGACTAGGGCCCTGAGAGCTCAAATATGAGTTTCTGGATTTTTTGTCCTTGAAATGGGGGGCCCATAAGGGGTATTTATAGTCTGCTGAAGACCTTGGTTGAAAATCAAGTAGGGCGTTCATGTCACCTGTGCGACCAATATGAGACGCGCAAGTATACTTGCACGACCATGATGAAACTTGCGCGATCCAAGTGTAAAAAAATCCTTGTTCATGCCTTTGTCAATTTTTGATGTTTCTTCAAAGGATGAATCACTTTGTGTTAAGGTATTTCCCTTTTCATTCGTTAGAATCTATGATGGAAAGGAGCGTCAACAAAAGCCCCCCCTCAGTGTTGGATCCGAAAGAAGGAGGATGTGAATCTAAGGAAAAAAGGAGAAAACCAAGGAACTGCAGCGCGCAGGTGTTGAGCGCAAAGATAGCGTCGCGCAGGTGCAAGCCGCACTAGCTTCGGCGCTCAGGGGTGTGGCCTTGCCTATAAATATGTAGCCATTCCTCGAGCAAAGAAAATGGTTCTCAAAGTTTTCCGCTCTCTCCGTGCAAGTTGCCTTCGTCGCGCAAGTTACTTGTTTCCGCTGGTTCTTTGTGTCATGCTTCTATAGAGGTATTTGAACTTGCGTGGTGATACCTACGCTCCCAAAACTTGCACGACACAATTATACTTGTGTGCCAAAATTGGACTTGCGCGCCTCAATGACTTATCCATTTTTTCACTTTTCTTCACAAATTTTATGAAAAATCAACTCACTTAAGAGTTGATTATTCGAACTTTGTGTAAATTCAATGGATCCTAGAAGAATTGGAACGGGTGATGAACTGGCCAGCAAGCGAATTGATGATATGATGAAAATTGTAGGCCATAATTACTATGATATTTGTGACAACACTCTTCCAGATTTGGAAAAGTACTTGAATAAGTATCATCTTAACTTTCCACAGAGCATCTACTTGCCTCTGTATGGGCATGGTCATCTGCAAGAAGTCAATGTTCTAGATGCAAAAAATTATATTCTCAAGATGCAGCTGCACTGCTGCTCCTCTATTTCAGTTATGTTGTGCATTAAGATCAACATCAATGGTGTGAACATTCCAATTTTTCCTTCATGAAATTTTCTTGCAGATATGAAAATGGAAAACCATGGGATGATATGTTTTCTGCATTCGGTTGATGGAGATAAGACTATCATGAAATTAGAAACAATATCTGAAAAGAGTACTCTCTTCAAATGGCTCTTTACTTCCAATGCTACATTCTCAAATCCATGTATCCATCTTCCAAGTCTCTTGGACAGAAACAGATTCACTGTTTGATCAGTAAACTTTTCTCAAACTGCAGTGAAGAATATTGTTTTAGAATTGTTCCAAGAAGAGATGGTATCACTGAATATATTATTGTATCCAGTTGAATGAATGAATTCCATGTGGTTTCTGATGAATCTCGGGATTCTATAAATCAAATGAAGAGTTATGTTGAAAGTCTCTTGTAATTCTTGAAAAGGGGAAGTGACTCCACTCTATGGATTTTTTTCTAACTTTTGTACATCAATGAAAGACACTTTCATCTTCAATCATTTGTGCATGCCTTCTTTTGCTACTTTAAATTTTTACCTAATCCAATGGGCCTAGTAAGAATAGTTTGATTTTTGCTAGGATTATTATAAACAACCATACAAACTTTGAATCTTTCTATTGCTCAATATTACCTAAATCATACAAAATGTACGTTTAGTGAGCTAGGACTTGACTTTTATTTAGAGTTCCCTTGTCTTTTGTGGGCAGTTTAAAGTCATGCACATCGGACATAAGAAGGCTAATGTTTAAGGTCAAAATAGCTTTGACTGAATAAATTAAAATTGAATCAATTACTTGATAATTTATCTGAAAACATATTACCATATTTAATTATGAGGGAAAACTGTAAACTATGAATTAATAAATTTTGAATATGAGGAATGATATGAAAAAAGGGCTAAAAGGCATTAGAATAAGTATTTCCCAAGAATGAAGTTACCACTACTTAACAAACCAGTTTGGGGGGTTTAATTATGTAGGGACACCTAAGGGAATTGGCTTTATAGTCAAATAATAGCATCTTTTGGCTGACAAGTCTGTTATGTAGACTGTTAATGCAAGGCCGGCTAAGGGAAAGTGCTGCATAGTCAGGCAAAAGAACTCTTAGAAATTTACTTTTTTACTGCTAAAAATCCAGTGAAAGTTTATGAAGATTCAAATTTTACAAAGCATAGACTTTGTTGTATGGAGAGAGGTACTTGAATATAGAGAAAATATTTCCAAACAAGATTGTCTAAGAACTAGATGAATGTCACTCCTGTGAAGGTCTGACCCAAATCTAGAGAACGAAAATATAAACCATAGACTTGAATACTTTCAGATCATGAAAAATAAAAAGGGACAAATATGTTAAGGATGGATATTTTTTTGTGGATCCCTACATATTGTTGTTAAGACAACTAAGGAAAAAAGTTGTTTTCTTCCCAATAATGAAGTTACCATTATTTAACAAACCCGTTAGGGGGTTGAATTATGTAGGGCCACTTAAGGGCATTGGTTGTATAGTCAAATAATAGTATCTTTTGGCTGACAAGTCTGTTATGTAGACTAGTTATGCAAGGTCGCCTAAGGGAATGTGCTGCATAGTCAGGAAAAAGAACTCTCAGGTATCAGACATTTTATGACTAGAAGTCAAGAAAAGGGTTATAGATATCTAGAAGTATTTAAGGTTCGGATTATGACACATCAAAATGGGAATTGTTCAATGCATGTAGAGATACACAGACCAATGTGAACCATAATCATGTTGTGGCTGGGTCCTGAATTGAGATGTTGGAATTCACTACATATCTCATTAGAATGAGAATCAATCCAAATTTAGTTCTTGAAATACATTTTAACTTCATGTGGGACGAGAGTGTAAGAGATGTTAGTTTAGGGTCATAGATCTTGGACCATTATAAGGAATACATAGTGTGTTTTTTATAAACCTGATGTGAATGAAGACTAGGGTTTCCATACCACATTAATGTTTTCACAGGGGTACTTTTCAGCCAAAGTACTGAAAAATGGAATTTGGGGTTAGGCCCAAAGACTTGGGGAAGGATTCGAGGGACGCTCGAACATTCCTACGTATCCCATAAGGATGAGAATCAAGCCGCACGTAGTTCTTGAAATACAGTTTAACTTCATGTGGGACAAGAGTGTAAGAGATCTTAGTTTAGGGTCATAGAGCTCGGACCATTATAAGGAATACACAGTGTGTGTTTTATAAACCTGGTGTGAATGAAGACCAGGGTTTCCATACCACATTCATGTTTTCACAAGGGGAATTTTCAGCCAAGGGACTGAAAGTGAAATTTGGGGTTAGGCCCAAATACTTGGGGCAAGATTCGAGGGATTCTTGAACGTTCCTACTTATCCCATAAAGATGGGAATCAAGCCGCACGTAGTTCTTGAAATACCCTTTGTATAGATTTGGTTCGTACAAGTGAAGGGTGAAAGGGGACTTTAGTGCAATGATGGTTTGACCCAAGATAAAAGGTTTGGGAATTTCCATGTATGCACGTAGTCTTTAGAAAAAAACATGATCAGAGATAAATGCAAATAAATATTCCCTCTCAGGTGAGGGTTTCAAAGAATGTTGTAGTTTATTATCATAAAGGACAAAAGTGTGAACAATTTAACGTCATATAGCAAGGACGATGGTGAACCAATCTAAAAAATATTGGTTCTGGGGGCGGTTTCACGAATCAAGATCGTATGAGATGAAGGTTAACCGATGTGAAGAGATTGATTTTGGGCTTGAACCTCGGGAGGTTGCCTACGTACCCAGCCTAGAAGGCAAGGATCGAAGTTGTTGAGTCAATAAGGTTTTCCTTATGACTTTTCCATTCATTCTTGTTTTGAAAATCACAAACACCTTATACTTAAGAAAATATATATTTTACTTCTCTAAGTAAAATTTCCTTCCTTAAGGAAATTTACCCTAACTTATATTTCCTTATACATATCAATATTTTTCTTAAGTATAAAAACCGGATTCATATAAAAAACTCGAAATCATATAAAACATAGATATGAAGCATTATGTTTTAGGATCCGAATTTTGGATACAAACTGTAACGAAGTTCCACTCCGAATTATGGATATGAGTTATAAAGAAGTTCCACTCCGAATTCTGGATACGAACTGTAATGAAGTTCCACTCCGAATTCTGGATACAAACTCTGAGAAAGTTCCATACCGAATTCTGGACTCTGAACATTTACTAGCTCGACTCCGAACTTCTATGAGTTTGAATCTGAACTTCTATGAGTTTGACTCCGAACTTCTATGAGTTTGACTCCGAATTTCTATGAGTTTGACTCCGAACTTTTACTAGTTTGACTCCAAACGTTTACTAGTTAGACTCCGAACTTCTACGAGTTTGACTCCAGACTCTGTAAGTTCAGATTCTGAATTCTAGTGAAACCAGAATCTGAATTTCTTTAGAAATTCAGACTCCATATTTCTACAGAATTCAGGTTCCGAATTCCTATAAAACAGAATCCTAATATCTCTTTATTATAGACTCCGAATTTCATTGTGGTTAGACTCCGAAATTTTATTTACTTACATTCCGAACTTCAGTTTTGCTTATTCTTACACTCATTTCATTATAAATCGATGTCGTGCCTTCAGTTACACATGTTTTGTTATAAAACTATGTCATACATTCTATTTCTAACTAACCATTGGTTAAGTGACACATATACAGGTCCCTCCGAAATTTAAGGAAAATATGACCATTGGAGGAGGGAGCAGACCGTTGGAAGTTCACCTATAAATAGGAGCTCATTTGAACGAGATCAACAATGAACTTTGACATCAGTGCTTATATGTTGTTGAAGTGATTTCTTGAGAGAGAGTCTCTTATCAACTCTCAACGCTTCGTGCAGAAAGTTTGAACAGATTGTTCAAACTTTTCCTTGTGCAGACTTGGTTCGTGTGACTTCGATTGTTAGTGATTACAATTGAGGGCTTCAGGGGATAGGAAGACAGAGGTGCCGACTACCTTGAAGTTCCAGGGCTTCCTTGCTAAGGAAGATAGAGGTTCCAACTACCTTGAAGTTGAGGGCTTGTAGGGATAGCAAGACAGAGACTCTGATCTTTATATCGGGGGCTTACCCTAGTGTGGGTAAGATGGACTTGCTTGAAATTATAAATCAAGGGACCTTTATCCAAGGTTGTTGGATAGCCTTCTCTTTGGGTTAAAAGAGTTATCGTTTCTTACTTGTAGTTTTACTACTTGTTTTTTTCACTTAATTTTGTATTCTAAATAATGTATAATCATCTTATATTTCCTTACACTTGTACTCTGATTAATTTATATTCTATACGCTTTAAGGTAAAATATCTTATTGTAAACTTTGGTTAAGTTTCAATTTTCAGATCCATATTTCCAGAACCGGTTTTTTAGAATCACTTTCCAGATTTAAGAAAGTGTATAGAACTTGATGTTTGTAACTTAATACATTGTCCCAATTTGTCAATTGGTGTTAGAGTTGTTGTGAATTTTCTTAGTTTAACTTTGTTAAACTTAGATCTTTCCTTGTTTAAGGAAATTTTTAAAGTGTATAATTCACCCCCTCTTGTATATTGAGCATCTACATTGTTATTTCGATCCAACAATTGGTATCAGAGCAGGTTTCTTAAATACTTATATTCACATATAAGTTTTTATTGCTCATTTTTTCATTGTTCTATATTTTCCTTGCTTATGAATATTTTCCTTGAATCTGAACTTCTGTTTTTAACAAGTTTTTGTGTAGAAAGGGTTTTAAGCTGGCAGTAATGAATGTTGGTTCCATCGATAACCTAAATCCTTCTAGGCCACCAATTTTTGATGGTAATGACTATGAGTATTGGAGAGATCAAATGAAGACATTTTTTTATCAATAATGGAGTAGAACATTTTTTTATGGTTACTGGAGGTTATCAAATTCATGACAAGGAAGTTTGTACTTTCACCAACCAAGAGAATCATGATTATCAATTAAACTATAAGGTATGTAATACTTTACTATGTTCAATGACTAGGAATATATATATCCAAATTTCTTCTTGTGAAACAGCTAACTGTATATGGAAGAAACTCAAAGTTACACATTTTGGTATATCCAAAGTGATTTAGACTAGAAGAGCTATGTTGAGAGCTGAGTATCATGGTTTTAATTTTCCTTATGGAGAACCAATTTGTAAAGTGCAACAGAGATTCATGACTATCGTGAATAGATTACAATCTATGGGAGATAAAGGTTTGGATGATGAAGATCTTGTGGATAAGATTATAGATATCATGACCAATGAGTGGTGATCAATGAGAACAGTAATTGATGAGAATAGGAAGGTCACTCAAATTTCTCTTGATGAACTATTTGGAACTCTTCTTCAACATGAAACAAGAATGAAGAGATATGATGACAACATCAAAAAGAAGAATGGGAATGGTAGTGTTGCTTTTACTACGACTTTAAATCACATGAAAGCTAAGAATATTGAGAGAGTAACTAGATCCAAGTCTAAGAAATATATTATCCAATCCGAATCTATTGAAAGTGAAGTCTCAGAAAATGAGTTAGCTAATCTTGCTCGAAGGATGAACAAGATAGCGGGACAGAGAAATATCCAATCCAAGTATAAGAAGAAGGAAAGGAAAGATATGAAAGATTCAGATGTCACATTCTATGAATGCAAGATAATTGGACACATACGACCTGATTTCCCTATGCTTAAAAAGAAAGAAAGAAAAGAGAGGCATTCTGAAAGGAACAGGAACAAGTCTTACAAAGCTAAAGCTAAGAAAAATCTGAAAGCTAATACTACTTGGAGTGCTAGCTATAGAGACTCTTAAGAAAGAGAATCTTCATAATATGATTAATCAGCACAGAAGAATATGGGTTTCATTTCTACTACTTATTTTCCACATACATGTCTTATGTCCAAGGTACGCTCTGCCGAGGCTTTAACAAACTTATCTCTTGATAAGAATTACTATTCTGAAAATAGTACTTCTAATGAAGATACTTCATCCTCAGAAAATTAAGAACCTTCATATGAATAAGTATCTAGATTTTCCAAGTTACTTGAAGTAAAAAATTGTAAAATCTCTAAGAAATTAGACAAGGCAAATACTAGGGAAGAAATTCTTACAAAAGAGATTTCATATCTTTCTTCAGATTTTAAAGATAAAGAAGAGTTTTTAGAAAAAGATTCTAAAGACCTTGAGAAATAAAATTCTGATAAGGAAGAACTTTCTAAAGATCTTAAGAATGCTATTTCAAAGTTGAAAGTTTTTGAGGAAAAATATAACTCTAAAAAAATGATTCATGGGGATATGAATTTATTCATTAGACTAAAATCCAAAATTTTTTCTCTTAATAAGCTTCTTGAAAAATTTAACTTTGGGAAGGAAACTTTTTACAAGATGTATTCTCAAATTAAACCTCACAGAAACACTACTGGAGTAGGGTATACTCACCAAAAACCAGTTTAAAAAAAACTATTTTGTTCCATCTAAAGATCTTTTTTGCACCAAGTGTCAAAGTGGTGGGCATTGGATGAAAAACCGTTCTTTGAATAGAATTCAATCTATTGGGTTTCATAAAGAATATTTTTCTAAACAAATGTGGATACCCAAAATTTTGTTATTTGAAAATCTCAGATCCAAAAAATTTTGGATTCCGAAAGTCTAATTCTTTTCTTATTTTCAGGAAGATAAAGGAAGTACCAACAACAATACTTGGTACATGGATAGGGGATGTTCTCGAAATATGACTGGTAAAAAAAATATTTTGAAAATATTATCAAGACAAAAGGAGGAAAAGTAACTTTTGGAGATAATGCTCAGGAAGAAATTGTTGGTATAGGTAACATTATTCTTCTTGTAAAAACATTGATTTCAAATGTTTTGTTTATAATGGAGATATCATTCTTCAGTTTATCGGAATGCAAGATCAACTTGCTAACATTTTCACGAAATCTTTACCCTATGATAGATTTGAATACATTAAACAGAAGTTAGGAATGATAACCGTGAGGTAATCCTTCTTCATTAACTTCTTGTTGAACAATTCTCTTTATAGCAATAAACTCCTTTTCATAGGGGGAGTACATTTTCTTGTTAGCATAATCAAAATTTTCATCGTTAGTTTTTTTACCTTTTGTAATCAAAATTTTCATAGTCAGTTTTTCAAACTTTTGTAACTGAAACTTTCATAATGAAATTTTTGTACTAGAACTTTCGTAATGAAATTTTCGTACTGGAACTTTCGTAATGAAAGTTTTGTATTGAAACTTTCGTAATGAATTTTTTGTACTGGAACTTTCGTAATGAAATTTTCATACTGGAACTTTTGTAATGAAATTTTTGTACTGAAACTTTCGTAATGAAATTTTCGTACTGGAACTTTCGTAATGAAATTTTCAGAACTGAAATTTTTGTAATAGAAATTTTCAGAACTACAACTTTCATAATGAAACTTTCATACTCATATTTTTCGTACTTAAATTTCTCGTACTCATACTTTTCATAATTGAGTTTTCATACTCAAAGTCTTTTCAACTTTAAGTTTTTCATAGTTAGTTTTTCATAGTCAATTTTTTCTTTAAGAAGAATATCACCTATTACAAATAAACATCCTGACCAATCCAAAAGGTATGATTTCCTTACTTAAGTTTTCGTAGTCATATTTTTCTTGTTTTCATTTTCCTATGAGTTTTAAAATTTCCTGGATTCTAGTTTTCTCAAATTCAATTATTTTTCTTTAAACCTAAAAAGATCGGATTCAAGATTTCCATACGGGTATTTTTTCAACCGTCATATTAGATCAAAGGGTTTTTCAACCGTTAGATGGTTTTTGGAAGTTCAAAGGTCAACTCCATCGCCTATATAAAGGGGACCCCCGATGGTTGTCCCACATCGTTTTCAAGCTCTTGTGTGTCGAATCTCCGCATCAGTTGTTAAAGGTCATTCTGAATCCTTCAGAGCTCCTCCATTCCAAATTTCTGCTGAAGCTACTTCTCAGGATATGTCTACCTCAAAACCAATTTCAAAATGGCAAGTGTACAGAGAAAGGCTGGTCCATCCAAACTTTTACATGTACGATTCTATCATCTCCAAGAATATCAAGATGAATGGTTGGGAAGATGTATGTGTATCCAATACAAGTGATCAAGATGCTGTCTATTCAGAGTTACTTGTAGAATTCTATGAATTATCAGGTTTTTATGAGGAATATGGAAGAGAAAAGTTTTCTTTCAAGTCTTATGTAAGGACTTAAAAACTTACTTACACCAAGGCGGCAAGCTTGGTGGGACGAGAATACGAAGGAGAAGCTTAATTTTGTTCACACAAACTCCCGTATGCTCAAGGTAGTTTTTTTTGTTAAGGACTTACAATGTCTTGGACTTGCTGATGTCAAGACAACAATGATTTCTCACCTATCTCCTAATAATCGGATTCTTCAGCTTTGGGTAGAAGTTTTCTTGGTTTCGAGAAAGGGTGATAAAGATACCCTGATGAAAAGAGACATATATTTCTTAGACTTCTTGGTGAATCTAAGAAAAATAAATCTGATGAGGCATGTCCTTGTGATGATCAAGAACATCAAGGAAGGAATCTTGAGAGCTCAAATCATCATGTACCCTGCCCTACAATCAAAACTAATAGTTTGGTGTCTGGTTTCTTTCAAGATTGAATATAAGTCTAAGGTTCGTAATTGCAAGCTTATACTTGTCAGTCATGACACGCTGAAAAGAATGAATATGGATTTTTCTAAGGAAACAAGAGTGTTTTATAATTTTCTAGAGGAAGAGGCTGAAATCATTCCGGAAAATGTGGAAAAATTATATCCAGTGAAGAAAGTTACTAATAAGTGGAAGCTTAAGGAAGTGGTTGCTGAAGACATGACCCCCCAAATCTAAGGAAACCAAATCTGCACCTCCCAATCCGAAGAAACAAAAAGCATATCCAGATGAGGTAGATGCTAAGTGGAGAGAAGACAAGGAGAAAAGGAAAGAAGGGGATCCACGGTTTGGATAAAACCCTGTTGAGGCTAAGGCCTTAAGAGAAAAAGCTGCAGATGAGTTAGAAAAACAAGAAAAAGAAAAGAAGATGAATAAAAAGATGTCAGAGGAAGATATTGTTAAATATCTTTTGAAAAAAACTGAAATAGCTTCTGAAAATATTCCCATTCCGGAAACTTTTGATGTCCAACCAGTACCAGAGACTCCTGGGAAAAAGTACTTCACTCTAGAAATGTCAAAAGGGAAAGGGTTTTTTGAAGAAGTAGAGAAAACAGCTGGTGAAGAAGTAGAGGAAGAGGTTATTGAAGAAGAAGGAGAAGTAGGAGAAAGAAGTGATGATCTGGATGATTTGATCAAACAAGTAGAAGATTATCAAGAAAAGGCTGAATCCACAAAACTTTTCACTCTGGGAAAGGGAGTTGAGAAATAAGGTAAGAGAGATGAAGTTGAGGAAGAAGAGAAAGATAATGAATTATCTGATAAGGAAGTTAGCCATGAGAAGAATTTCCTTGAAGAAGGAGGGGAGAAGGAGAAACCAGATGGAGATAAAATTGTTCAAGTATCAGAGAGTGAGGAAGAATCTCTAGATGATCAACCCATTCTGAAAACTGATAAGGGAAAGCAAGTGCTCTTGAACACACCAATAAAATATATCATCAGGAATAAAGAAGTTGGTGGTTCTTCTAAAAGGATTCTGGTGCAAATTGAATAAGAACAATCCCCAAGCAAGTTATCGAATTCAGAGTCATCAGCACAGGGTCATGACTTTTTTGTTGAATCTTTGAAAAAATTGGTGGACACCATTCCGATTTTTCCCACCATAGACTCAAGGTTTCCCAGATGTTGCAACATAGCCTCAATCAGAAGTCTGAATTCGTATCTATGGTGATGGATAAGTGTGTGAAGATTGAAGGAGATCACAGAAATTTCCTTATCAATTATGATGTTCACAGGAAATCATGCAGTAAAATCACTTTGTGGTCCAAGAAAGTTGAGGAAGACATGGCTGAGTTTGATCATTTTCAGATTGATGTTAAAGATGCCTTTGACACCGAGGATACTAAGATTAAGAATCTTCAGGATGAGCTAATCATTGAGAAAATTTCTTGTAATTAACAATTAAAGGACTTGAATGGGAAGGTTAACTCTCTTGCTCAAAATTTTAAAAGGGATAGAGATCTCCGGATTGAGATCGAAGAAAAGCTTGTAAAGCAAGATGAGTTAGTGAAGATGCAAGAAGAGGCCATGAAGGCTCAAGCGCAGGTTTTGAAAGCTCAAGATAAAAGGATAAAATCTTTGGAGAAGCAAGCTGAGGAGGTTCAAAAAGATCTGAAGAAGCTGAAAACTCTGTTGAAGAAACTAATCCTGAAGTAAAAGGAAGAAAAATAAACTCAATCCGATCTTTTGTTTCATTTTTCTTTCCTTGTAATTTTTTTTCAACTCTAATAAAATATTTGGTTGGTCGTATTTTGTGTTGTTATGTACAAATGTTTTAGGTACTTTATTTTTTTTCCATTCTCACAATTCTTTTTGAAAATTATAAAGGTGGAGAAGGAAAAATAACTACTCCTAAGGGGGAGAAGGAAAAATTCTAAGTCAAGAACTATCCCTAAGTAAGGGGGAGCTTATCTAAGGGGGAGTTCCTCATTATGAAGTTTTTCATTACCATAATAATGAAAACTCCATTCCGGAAATCTAGAATAAAATCTTTAGAGTTCCAATGCCTAAGGGGAGTTAGTTTTATTCACTATCATCCATGAACAAAGGGAGATAAGTTTTAATTTAAAAGTCTAATGAAAATTTTCAAAGTCCATATATTCTTTTTCGTAAGGTTGTTTGTGCTTTCCAAAAAGGGGGAGATTGTTTAGTCAGTAAGGTTTTCCTTATGACTTTTCCATTCCTTCTTGTTTTGAAAATCACAAACACCTTATACTTAAGAAAATATATATTTTACTTCTCTAAGGAAAATTTCCTTCCTTAAGGAAATTTACCCTAACCTAGATTTCCTTATACATATCAATATTTTTCATAAGTATAAAAACCAGATTCATATCAAAAAACTCAGAATCATATAAAACTTAGATAAAAAGAATTCTGTTTTTGGATCAAAATTCTTAATAGAAATTGTAACGAAGTTCCACTCTGCATTCTAGATACAAACTATAAAGAAGTTCCACTCTGAATTTTGGATACTAACTATAATGAAGTTCCACTCTGAATTCTAGATACAAACTCTGAGAAAGTTCCTCTCTGAATTCTGGACTCCGAACATTTTTTAGTTCAACTCTGAACTTCTATGATTTCAACTCCGAACTTCTATGAGTTCGACTCTAAACTTCTATGAGTTCAAATCCGAACTTCTATGAGTTTGACTCCGAAATTTTACTAGTTATACTCTGAACTTTTACTAGTTCGACTATGAACTTCTACAAGTTCGACTCCGAACTCTGTAAGTTCAAATTCTGAATTCTAGTGAAACCAGACTCTGAATTTCCTTAGAAATTCAGACTCTGGATTTCTACAGAATTCAGGTTCTGAATTCCAGTAAAATAGAATCTGAATTTCTCTTTATTATAGACTCTGAATTTCATTTTGTTTAGACTCTGAACTTTTATTTTCTTATATTCCAATCATCAGTTTTGTTTATGCTTACACCCGTTTCATTATAAAAAGATGTCATGCCTTCAGTTACACATGTTTTGTTATAAAACGATGTCATTCATTCTCTTTCTAACTAACCATTGGTTAAGTGACACTTATACAAGTCCCTCCTAAATTTAAGGAAAATATGACTGTTGGAGGAGGGAGCCGACTGTTGGAAGTTCACCTATAAATAGGAGCTCATTTGAATGAGCTCAACCCTGAACTTTGACATCGGTGATTATATGTTGTTGAAGTGATTTCTAGAGAGAGAGGCTCTTATCAACTCTCAAATCTTTGTGAAGAATGTTTGAACATCTTGTTCAAACTTTTCCTTATGAAGACTTACTTCGTGAAACTCTGATTGTTGGTGATTACAATTGAGGGCTTCTGGGGATTGGAAGACAGAGGTGCCGACTATCTTGAAGTTCGAGGGCTTCCTTACTGAGGAAGAAAAAGGTTCCAACTACCTTGATGTTGAGGGCTTGCAGGGATAGCAAGACAGAGACTCCAATCTTTATATCGAGGGCTTACCCTAGTGTGGGTAAGAAAGACTTTCTTGAAAGTATAAATCAAGGGACCTTTATCCAAGTTTGTTGGATACCCTTCTCTTTTGGTTAAAAGAGTTATTGTTTGTTACTTGTAGTTTTACTACTTGATTTTTCCGCAGAATTTTGTATTGTAAGGAAAGTATAATCATCTTATATTTCCTTACACTTCTCCTCTGATTAATTTAGATTCTATATGATTTAAGGTAGAATCTCTTATTGTAAACTTTAGTTAAGTTTCAATTTCCGGATCCATATTTCCGGAACCGGTTTTTCGGAATCACTTTCCAGATTTAAGCAAGTGTATAGAACTTGAAATTTGTAACTTCATACTTTGTCCCAATTTTTCAATTGGTGTTATAGGTGTTGTGAATTTGTTTAGTTTAACTTTGTTAAACTTAGATCTTTCCTTGTTTAAGGAAATTTTTAAAGTGTACAATTCACCCCCCTCTTGTATATTGAGCATCTACATCCTTATTTCGATCCTACAAAAGTCTGCGTAGTTTGATTAAAGAATGAATTGGTAATCAAGTTGTTCTGGAGGAAAATGAACTAAAATATAGTGTCTGGACTTACACATGGTTAGAGGCCCATAGATGGTGTTATGGTTTAAGTTTACTCTAAGTTCACGTGAGTCATACTTGGTGTGAGAAACAAGAGGTAGCAACAACCTTAACGATGCACAATTTATTGTCATATAGGACATATAAAGGGAATATACAGTTTAAAGTCTTGTAGTGAGGACTATTGGTGATGCACAGTTTAGTGTCATGTAGTAGGGACAAAATACAGTTTAACGTCATGTAGGACATATTAAAGGACTTTGTTCAGTTTTACATCATATAGGACGAATGAGCAGCATAGTTTAACATCATGTTGGAAAAATATAGGGACACGGTTTAACGTCATGTTGGACATGAACATAGTTTTGTGTCTTGTTGGACAATAAGGGTGTTGTACAGTTTAGTGTCCTGTAGCTAAGACGATGGGGACAATATAGTTTAACGTCATTTTTGACGAAAGGGGACTGTGCAGTTTAATGTCATGCAGTAAGGACAAAAGGGGACACAGTTTAACATCATGTTGGATGTGTTAGGGACTTTTTCACAGTTTAACATCATGTTGGATGATGGCACAGTTTAACGTCATGTTGGATGATGGTGAGAGTAGTTTAATGTCATATGCATGGACCAACGATTATGCAGTTTAACATCTTGCTAAAAATATGTTCAAATAGTTTATGGTCATATGCATGGACTGACGATTATGCATTTTAACATCTTGCTGGATGTAAGGGGCTTCTGTATAGTTTAGCATCATGTAGCTAGGATGTCACAGTTTAACGTCATGTTGGATGAAAGGGCAAATAGTTTAAGGTCATATTCATGGACCATGAGATGTATTTTTATTATACAAAATACTTCTTCAGAAATATGGCATTGGTTGGAGTTGTGATGAGTTCTCCATCCATTGAGATTAAAGAATAAGCTCCATTGGAGTAGACCTTATGTATTGAGTAAGGTCCTTCCCACTTTGGCTCAAGCTTGGGAGGTTTCTTTCTTGGTATCATTCTAGTTATGAGAACCAATACCAATTCTCCCTGAATGAATGAATGAATATGAACTTTTTTGTTGAAAGCTCGTGCTGTTCGATTTTGATAGACTTCCAAGTGGTGCAAGGTGCACAATCTTTTCTCATCTAATCATTCCAATTCATCCAATCACTTTTGAGATTGTTCATCTGTAGATGAATGATAAAAAATGGAAACCCTGAGTGAGGGTAATTGAACCTCAATGGGCAAGACTGCTTCTGTTCCATATACCAATGAATATGGAGTTGACCGCATTGCAGTGCGGGTGGTGGTCTGATAAGCCCATAAAGCATGAAAGAGTTTTTCAGGCCATGAATTCTTATATTTATCCACCATCTTTTGCAGTATGTTTGAAAGATTCTTGTTGAAGGCTTCTATTTGGCCATTGCCTACTGCATGATAGCGAGATGAATGGTTGGATTTGATGTTGTATTCTTGATAAAACTTCTTTACCTCATATGAACAGAAGTTGGTGCCATTGTCCGTCAATATGGTATTAGGGACACCAAATATGGTAATGATGTTAGACTTAATGAATCTAACAATTATTTTAGAACTAACTTCTTTGAGAGTCAATTCCTCTGCCCATTTGGAAAATAATTCAGTAGCAGTAATAATGTACTTAAACTACTTGGATGTAACTGAAGGATAAGGTCCTACTACATCCATTCCCCATGTGGAAAATGGCCATGAGTATTTGGATGTATGAAGCAAATATGGGGGCTGATGAATGAAGTTGGCATGTACTTGGCATGAATGACACTTCTTTGTGAAATAAACATAATCTTTTATCATTGAAGGCAAAAAGTATCCAAGCCTTTGAATTTTATCAGATAGTTTATGTCAGGACTGATGGGCACCATAGACTCCTGCATGCACTTCTTTCATGATAGCCATTGTCTCTTCACCGTCAATGCATCTGAAGAGAATTCCATCAAAACCTATTTTTTAGAGAATTTTATCTAGGTGATATGGGATATGATAACGAGTAAAATTGACCACACGTCACCGGATTTGTTCTTTCCCGGCTCTATCCGGTGGAATCATTCCATTTTGAAGGTATTCTGTGATAGGTTTCACTCATCCTGTAGTATGACCATATGGTTCAGAAATGGGACTAATTTCTTTGATTTCCTATGTTTTGATTTGAACATAAGGTGAAATTGTACGATGGTGGGAAATACTGATGATTGTCTCGTCCTGATTTAGATCTGCCAGAGCTGTACCTATATTAACCAGTGCATCATCTTGGGCATTTTTTGATCGTGGGACATGAGAAAATGTTGGTTATGAAGGAAACTCCGCTATTAACTCTCTGACATAATCATACAAATTGATTAAATCTTCTTTTCTGATGGAATAATCCCCATTGACTTGTTTGATTACCAGGTCTGAATCACCTTTCACTTTTAAGTGATTTACTTGTGCTTGAAGCGCTAACTCCAATCCTATGATGAGATCTTGGTATTATGCTTCATTATTTTTCCCGCCTCCCAACAATGAGAAGGAAAAGGGTTGCATTGACTTCTCTGGAGAAATGAGAACAATTCTTAAACCAACTTTTTTGAATTTAGGATCTTCCATTTTCCTCCCTGTTGGGCTTCTGGAAGCACCATCAAAGTACATTTCCCATGTTTGAAGACTATCTTGAATAGAGAATACTTCCTCATCAGGAAGTTCAATATCTGAAGATGTATCTTCTAATGAAGGGTGTTCATAAAGTAAATCAGCTAGAGCTTGGCCCTTTATTTCCTTTTGAGACACATATTGGATATTAGATTGCTGCAAAATAACTTCCCACCTTGCTAGACGTCCGGTAAGCATTGGACGACTAAGGATGAATTTGATCGTGTTATTGCGAGATACCAATTGGACCTCATGATGTTGCAAGTAGTGTCTCAACTTCTGAATTGCAAATATTAATGCTAGGAAGCACTTATTAATACTTGAATATCGGGTTTCTGATTCAAGCATAGTCCGACTGAGATAGTAGAGGCAATTTTCATTCCCAGCATCATTCTTCTGGGCAAGTAAGGCACCCAATGATCTCTCTAAAGCTGTCACATAAAGATTAAGTGGTTTTCCTTCAACAGGTGGAATTAATACCGGTGGACTCAAGCGATAATTCTTGAGAATATTGAATGATTCTTGACATTCTTCAGTCCACTAGTAAGTGACTCCCTTCTTCATGAATTTGGTGAAGGGTAAACTTTTTCCTGGAAAATTGGCGATGAAACACTGAATATAGGCCAAGTGTCCTTGAAGTCCTCTAAATTCTTTCAAATTTCAAGGAGGTGACATACAAAGGATTGACTTTGTCTTCTCAGGACCGACTTTGATACCATGATGGCGTACAACAAAGCCGAGAAATTTTCCTGAGGATATCCCAAAAGCACATTTCAAGGGGTTCATCTTCAAATTTTGATGTCAAAGTTTGTGGAATATGAATTCCAAATTAGCCAATTGATTAAAAAATTGTTTGGATTTAACCACCAAATCGTCCAAATAACATTCAACAAACTTCCCTAAAAAGGGTTTGAAGATATGATGCCTGGCACGCTGATATGTTGCGCCTGCATTCTTCAGGCCAAAGGGCATTACCAGATAGAAAAACACACCTTGAGGGGATCTGAAAGCTATAGATTCATCATCTTATGGAGCCATTTGAATTTGATTATATCCTGAATATCCATCCATGAAATAAAGTGCTTCATATCCAGTTGTTGGATCAATTAAGAGTTCTATTATCAGAACTGAAAAATCATCCTTAGGACAATGCCGATTAAGATATCTGAAATTAATAAAAACTCTAATTTATCCGTTCTTATTTTTCATAGGGACAATATTAGCCAACCATTTGGGATATTGAACTTCTCTGACGAAGTTATCTTTGATAAAATTATCCACTTCATCTTCAATTTTGGAAGCATAAGTTGGGTGTGTTCTTCTTACAACTTTCTTAAATCCTCGATGTTCTTCTGAAAACCCAAATGATGAGTATAAACATCAAGATCAAGTCCTAGCATCTCTGTATATTTCCAAGAAAATATATCTCGATTTTTCTTTAAAAATAAAATATTCATTTCCTACTCTTCAAGAGTCATGGTCGCACTAATTAAAGTGGGGAGTGGATCTTCTTTCGTACCCAGATTTATTTCTCTGAGTTCATCCACAGTGGTAGAGATACCCTCTTTAAAAATGGGAGGATCATCCCTGAGATCTTTGTCTTCTTCTTCAACATGTGTTACTTATTCTATTTCTACTTTCATAGTAGATGATGAAGAAAAATTTCCATAATCAGGAGAGATGTTAAAATTTGAACATCTTGAAGAAGAGGCTTCCATTTCTGACCCTATTGATGATGACGGGTCATCCTTGGGTAATATAGAGGAGATAATGGATTGAGAATCGACAACATCATTCACCTTTTACATTGCTATAACTTCTTCTGGCCTAGTTGGTGAAGTATAGACTTGCTGGATTTCAACGGATGAAATGAAGACATCTCCATTTGAGCTTTCATCATTACTTGGTGAATCACCACTTTTTCCCATGTTGTCTGATTGATTTTCATAATTGAAATTATGGATGTTTCCATAAGAGTATTTGGATTTGGGTCTATCCTATCAATTTGATTGATAGGCAACAAATAATCTGTACTCACATGTGTGAATGGGTTTACTGGAATCTTTTCCAACCATATGGGGCATTAACTTTGGAAATCTCCTTTGTTGTGGATTTCTTCTTACCCTTCATGTGATATAATTCGGCCTTAATGTATTGAGATTCACATGTTTTGAAGGGGGATTTATCACCATACAATGTCCCAATTTGACCATCGAAACAATATTTGAGACATTGATGGTATGATGAAGGGATAGTCGCATGTTGATGTAGCCAAGGTCTTCCAAGAAAAACATTGAAAGCGGTATCATGATCAACAACCATGAAATCTGAATTAGATACAAGGTCTCCAAACTGATTTCTGAGTGTAATCTCATCTAGTGGTTCTTGTTCATTTTTATCATATCCTTGCAACATCAGAGTAGAAGGAGATAAATCAGAGTCTGTGAGGCCTAATCGACAAAGTGTACGAATGGGGATGAGGTTGACTCCTGAACCATTATTAATGAAAGATCTTCGGATGTCTACACCATTGACCTTTCTAGATAAATAAAAAGGTCTAATATTTCCATGAACAACATCATCTTCATCTTAATCTGTGAAAGATATCACTGCATGGCATTCTGCAGGATTATTCTCAACATGGTTGACTTCAGTCGCAACAATTTCAGTT
The DNA here is from genome assembly GCA_963277665.1 of Viscum album. NCBI lineage: Eukaryota > Viridiplantae > Streptophyta > Magnoliopsida > Santalales > Viscaceae > Viscum > Viscum album. Next base: position 660,914,390 of record OY728131.1, on the reverse strand, counting down.
TCAAATTCCTGAGGACTTGAAAAATACTCGATGAGTGCCTCTCGAAGATCCTTTGATAGATTCAAGGAATCCAAAATTGATAACATGGCAGGTACTTAGGCCAAATGTTTCAAGACATCATATTTTTGATCCAAAGGTCTGTGTTTCCCAACAAGAACTTGTGGTTTCGTAGGTGCCTTAGAAGTTGATTCCTTGGAATTAAATGCATCTTGTATTGGGGTAGGAGTTGGAAATACTCCTGGATTTGGAAGATTATACCGAATAGGTCTATTTACATACTGAGATGAATAAGGTGGAACCTCTAACCGATCCTCCAGAATAATTGTGCCAGGACTAAATCTGTTATTGGTGGAAGAATTTTCTTGTTCTTGTTGAGCCCACTGAAGGGATTTTCCATGAGTTTCTGCTGCATACACAGTTCTAGTAGGGTTAGAATTGGAATAGTGGTTTCTGGGATATCCATGATTTCCTATGTATCCCAGACTTCTGGAACTCCCTCTAATTCCTCTGTTTGATACAGAGAACTCAGGCTCATCAAGATCAAAGCTGTGACTTTCATAAGGATCTGTTAAATTAATCATGTTAACATAACCAAAGATCAACTCTTCATCTAATGAAGATTTGTCCTGATTAGCCTGTTTAGGCTGTGCCGTTTGACGAGGCGGTGCCCATGGATTTTAAGTAGATGGCATAAAATCTTCTAGAGTCAAAGACAACTTGGGCTTTGACACAATCTCATCTTCTTCTGATTGTTCCTCTTTATTTGAATTATTCCGTTTCTTCGATGATTTTTTCTTTGATGAAGAGGGTTTTGCTGTGGCATTCATAGCAGAAGACACAATTGGTTTCTTCAATTGCGTTCTCAAAATGTCATGAGTTTAGTTGATCATTTTCCTGACCATCCAATCATCATATTTCTTTTCATTTTTTCTTTTGACTTATGGCCACTCACCTTCTTTCTCTGGATTTGTGGCAGTAACACATGCTACCTGGGTTGAAGAGCCTTTCAATTTGACTTGTCCTGAGTCCACCATCTATTGTAGGAGATCTTTGAAGAAAAAACACTCCTGAATGGAATACCCCAACATCTGATTAAATGTGAAATAGTTGGGACAGTCTTCATCTCCTTCCTTGTTTGGCCTTGGCAATTGACCCAAATTATTTTCCAGAGCCTAAATGAAGTAACCAGGAACTTGTTCATTTCGGAAAGAGTAAATGTTTCTATTTAGACCCTCAAACTGTTTCCGTCTTTGATCTATTTGATCATCTTGACGAAATGGCCTCTGTTGTTGACACTCAGGAGGCGGAGCCCTTCGATAAGATGAAGGTTTTGATGTAGAAGCAGGTATAGGTGATTGTTTAAGTATAAATGTAGCAGTCTCTACTTTACCCATTCTCCTTCCTGGAGATGATGGAATTACATGCGTTTTATCCTTAGTCTTCATAAGAGAGTATTAAATCTTTTGAGTGATCAAAGTAAGGTCTCGAAACCCTCTTGTTTATTTCACATGGATCAATGGTGTGCGTAACTCATTACACAAATTTGCCACACAGATTGGCAACAATTCTTCTTGAGGGAGTGCTAAGCTTAGGGAATATGTTAATCCCTTCCAGTGAGAAATGAAATCTGAAACCCTTTCATTCTCCCTTTGCTTAAAATTTGTAAGATCAAAAACTATTGTCTTTAGAAAAGTTGAGCTGAATTGAAGAAGGAATCATTGACGGAGATCCTCCCACCCAGTAATTGACCGGGATTGCAAGCTTGTATACCAGAAAAATAAAGGCCCTTGTAATGACTGTACAAAACACATGAGCTTAACTGCTTCTTGTTTCTGAGGGGTTCCCATCATAGGACATTAAAGAGAAATAAAATGTGTTAAGTGTGGATCTGGGTCTCCCTAACCATTAAAGATTGGGAATTTGGTACTTGAAAAATTTGATGGGGGGGGGAATTACATCAACCCATTCAGGGTAAGCTCTCTTTTTTGGTTGAATTTGTGCACACTTTCCCTCCATAGCTTATAACCGAGCTGTTAATGACTCAATCGTAGTTATTAATTTTTGAGAAACATCTGGTTGAGCTTGGACCTAAGAAGGTGCAATAACTAGAGCTTGGATAGGTGTGGTGGCTGGTACTGCAACTGATGGTAGCACCACCGATTGTTGTTGCACATGAACCATAGGATTAGAACTGTGAGGTTGTACTGGTAAAAGAGGTTATTCTTGATCCATATTAGTAGCCGCAACAAATTCCCTTCGACTGATTGACTCTAGCACGCTTAGGAGGAAGACTACCTTGAATTTGTTCTGCATTCAACCTCCTTAATTCCTTCATTTATTCCTCCTATTGTGCAAATATTTACTCTAGTGAGAGTGATTGGCCTTCTCCAGAGGAAGGGTATGTAACTTGATTCATTCCTTTACCCTTATTAGATGACTTTTGGATATGGGGAAGTTGATTATTTGAAAGAATACCTAGATTCTGGGTAAGCCTTTGGTTTCGTGTACGCACACCTTCTTCATTTGCCTCTGTATGCACAGCCTCTTGAGCAGGAACTTCTTCATCTGATCCCACTGAGTGAGCTTCATCTGGGGGATCAGCAATAATAGAATTGATGATATTAATTGATTCATAACGCATTTCATCCCTTCTATCGACATTTTTGGGATATTGTCTTCCTCCATGTCCTTGATAAGACATTGCCTGTTGATTTGATCCCTCAGGAACTTCTTGAGAAACCGTAATCTGGAGGGAATCTCCTGATAATTCGGCTCTTCATTCCTCTTGGGGCTTCTTACCTAATCGAGAGAAGACTAACTTTCTCTGAGGAAGAGATTGAGGATTTGAAAAATTCCCCAGTCCTGTGGACTGGGGCTATTCATTTTGTTCCTGCTCAACTCCTCGAATCCTATTTGTTGATTCTAAGGGTTGGGTTAAAAGAGTACCCAGTCTGGAAAACTTGGGTGGCTCTTGAGTTTCTATATCTGAGAATTTCTTAAAAGATCTCCTGATCTTGTGTAATTTAGTCTGGAAATTGGTTAGATGCATTAACCTACATCCACTAAAATCACCTGGTTCAAATGAACATTGGATGATTTCTGACATTTCTGTCACTTTATGATGTGCATGCTCTAAATGAGAAGCCTCTTCGATATTCTCGTTTTCCTGATGCAAGAGTAATTCGACAACTTGTTCCCTGTATGCCTGATTTTGAGAAGAACTAGTTGAGGCCTATTCTTGAGCGAGCCTTTGATTACAAATAAATCCAATTGGTTGTGACCGACCATGGGAAATAACATTGCATGAGACCATTTTTGGCAGGCTTTGTTGGATGGAGAGTACAGTGAAATGTAGTGCTCTATGAACACCCCATCCCCTGATATGAATACCAGATGGGGCATTGGTGATTAACTGGTGTAATATTCTTAGTGCACTAAGGCATGAACACAGAAGGGCTCTCTGCTGCTTTTCATCCTTCAGATATCGAGAAACTGAGAGAGATGTCAAATAAATTTGGCATTGTAACCCTTCTATTATCTTGAAATGATTTTCATATTCATCATAAGATAATATTTTCTTTTTCAATTGACAAAGAGTTTTCCACATGTTGAGACGAATATCGTGAATACAATCTTCCATCAACATCTCTGGAATGTCATACTGAGAGTCATACAAAGGCCAAAACATGACTGGTACTTCACCTTTTTCCAGTTGTTTTCTCATATTCAACATTTTTTCTTTATCATTCGATGAATATTATTCTTCTTGATTAGACCAAATATGGTGCTTCTATTTTTCTTCATCATATTCAACAATATTGGTAGAGAATTAATTTACGAAATTTGAAGATGCATGACTCAGGGGTGGTTTAGAGAATGACCTACGCCCCGGGCTATCCTCTGGTTGAGAAAGTATTTCACCTACTATTGGTAAAGCGTCATACATGTCTGGCTTCACATTTGCAAGTGCCTCAAGATAAGAGGGATTTATTGTTACTACATTTTCCATTAGAGAATTTTATAGGCAATATGAATTAATAATGCGGAGAGGACTTTCACAGCTAGATTCATCATCAGGGGGAGGACCACCATGGTGGGTTATAACAATAGATGAATCCTTTGTATCCTTAGTCTTCTGGCCACGCAGAGGGTTATCGTGGCTCTTATCTGAAGATGATACTTCAAGATCGACCGAACTATCATGAAGCAAGCCTTCATGAGGAAGTTTCTGATGAAGACCTTAGGAATTAATGTTCCCACTATTGGGAACTGAGAGATTAAAATCTTGAGTTTCAATAGATAATTGTCCGAGTGCATCAAGAACTCCAGCATCGAGCAAGGCCTTGTTACAGATTAGCTCTTGATTTCTTGACTATTTTGGACGAGTCTTTTTCTTAGACGCCTTCTTACTCACTTTGGGAACCAATTATTGACGAAAGTGGTTATTATGGGTAGGTGTATGTGCTTGCTCTGGAGAAATAGTCAGGTTAGGCTGATTATCTCTACTCAAAGCAGGTGTATGTGCTTGACTTGGTTGTCCGTATGACATGGGGGAGTATGCCCCACAACCCTCTTGGACTGGAATAGAGGTGTGTGTCTTTTCCAGAGTGAACTATTGATGTGTCACTCCACTGGTAGGGATATAATTGCATTTCTTTCCCTGTGATACTGTTGAATCTATTATAATATCCTGGCAGGCATCCAGGATATGAGTAAGGATTTCCTTCTGCTCTTTTACCATTGACAGAATATGCTTGGTGACTTCAGCTGCCGGAACGGGGATATACGTCCATTCCGTGCTTGGAGTAAGTGTGTGTTCCTGCTCCTGTCCTCTTTTTCCTCTTAGTGAGTTCTAATAGTACTCATGTGCAGGGGAAGAGAGTTGAGTCTGCCCCCTGTTTGTTATTGGGGATTTCCAATTGACTTCTCCGAGTGCTACCAAATGAGATTGTTGGCAGGCTTGATCAATTTAGCAGGTGTATGTGTATGCTGATTGCACTCCGCTGAACGTGGTTGATGAACTTCCTTCAATACTGGCAGACGAGACTACTGGCAGGATTGATGAGTATAAAAAGGTGTATGTGCCTGTTTACCAGTTGTCAACACATTGGGTTGGTGGGCTTTATCATATGTAGTCAGAAGATCCTACTGACTAGTTGATGATTTATAAAAAGGTGTATGTCCCTGTCTATAGTACTCTGCCGAAATTGCCTTGCGGGAATGGCGTGTTGTTTCCAGACGAGTCTGCTGGACAGTGGAATTAAAACGGATGGGTGTGTGTGCCCACTCGTTGATTTCCACCAAGTTAGGTTGGTGGACTTTTCCGAAAATGGCAGAGATAAGAACCTTCTCACTGTTGACTGGTCGTCGCCTCTAGTGGTTCTTCTTGCCTGCTCAGGTTCAAGGAACCTGAGCCAAACGCCTGGAGATGACACCCTCATCATGTTGAGGGTGAACTACCTCACGATCCTTGCGGCGATTGTTGGTGGGATCCCTCAGGAAGGACTCTTGTCTCCTTGAATTAAGGCCTTGAGTGACCTTCTCATTCACCTCCCTAGAATATGGGAGGGAATGGTGATTTCATTCTAGGGATAACGACCCAAAATTATTGGAGACGGTGGTTGGCACCACCTGCTTCTTGATCGTTTTTCATCATTGTCCAGATGACCAAGGTGAATTATTGACTTGGAGGGCTTGTTTAGCGGCCTCCAGAGTCAGAATGGTACCGTGTAGATGATATTTCTTAACCAGTGCATTTGATACCCAGTGTTGAAGATGTTGAGTAGGTGATGTCATCCTCAGAGCGGATGACGATCCAATAGGAGTAGTAGTAGAGTTATTCACAACAGAGGCATTCACAGGTGTGAACTTAAGAGAAGCCATTTCTGTAATGCAGAAGATCTTGGGAAAAAAGTGCCTGTTTGATATAATAGACATAGTCAAGATAAATTCGGCCACTACATCTTTTGGATAAGCACATATGTTATTGATTGTTTTGTTGGACCTCTCATTGAGTTCAAATAGGGGCCTAACAAATAATTAAAACATCATTTAAACTTGGTTAAGGATTCACGTCGGGTTCACCATTTTTTTGTTTCCTCTGGAAATGGGGATGACCATGTTTGATTAAGGTTCAAACATTCCAATCGGTTTCTAATGGGTTTGTTAATAGAACCGGAAACATCCAATGATTCTTTATCCATTTTGACATACTTTCCAAAGTTAGGTGCTCATTAGTTGTAGACCGATGAGTCTTAAGAATTTCCATTGGTCGAGAGGATGGGAGGTCGGACTCATCACACCTTTTTGGGGGGAATTATTGTCTACTCCGGGACTATCTTTATAGATTTAAGTTATTTTTGTGAATCCTTATTACACTACCAAGTATGAAAATGAGCTTTCTTTAAGATCTAACAATCAATTATTAATATGTATGAGATTTAGAGAATCTTTTATATGTATTTGAGGTTCTTCATCAATATAGAATCATCTGTGTTTGTTAGAGATTCTTATTCAATGGTATCCTTCAACACATTATATAAATATCTCTTGGTCATTATGATAACCATACAAGTTTTAAAGACACTCAGCGAGGCACTTGAAGTTTAGTGTCATTCAGAAGTACATGGATTATTTCAAAGTTGGGATCATACCCATAGATGGGCTACCTATGTATCCTTGTTTAGAAAAGGAATCAGAACCCACATAGTTCGGGAATTAAAATATAGTTTAACATCATATGGGATGGATGATAATTAATGGGTGATAGGGTTGAACCTTGCAAAGGCTTCCTACGTACTCTAATTTTAAAGTAGAGATCAAAGTCCATGTAGTTATGTTAAGAATTGTGGAGCTTACGTATGATTAATGGCCCAAAGAGATGTGTTGGGGTTACTTTTACACTCTAAGCTCACGTGAGTCATGCTCGGTGTGAGAAACAAGAGGTATTAGTAAAACTGACAATTTGTGCCACTAAAGTTGCGGTCACAAGGAATGATATGGGGCTTATGTATGTATGATTTCCCAAATAGATAAATATCAGGACTTACTTTAGAGAAGAAGCCCAGGAACAAGGTCCATAAAGGTATATGTGCTTTATGGAGATTTGGATACTATTACTTGGGGCTTACTTCTGAAGAGGATGCCCAAATTATGAGGGGACTTGTGATTGGGTTTTATTCCCGAGAAGGAAGCCCAAATCAAAATAAGTTAAGACTGGTTAGAAAAAATTATGATTGGGGCCTATTCCTGAGAAGGATACCAAGGTTAAAGGGACTTGAGAACTAGGGCTTACTTCTGAGAAGGAGGCCCAAGTTAAGGGAATTTGGGATTTGGGGCTTAATACTAAAAAGGATGCCCATATTTGGGAACTTGTACTGGGACTTACTCCTAAAAAGGAGGCCCAAGTTATGAAATTATAACTGTGGATTACTCCTGAAAAGGAGGCCCAAGTTAGGGAACTATGATTGGGACTTACTCATGAGAAGGAAGCCCAAATTTGGGAACTTGAAGACTGGGGCTTACTCCTGAAGAGGATGCCCATATTTGGGAACTTGGGGCTTACTACTGAGGAGGATGCCCATATTTTGGAACTTGGTGCTTACTCTTGAGGAGGATGCCCATATTTGGGAACTTGGAGCTTACTCCTGAGGAGGATGCCCATGAATAGGGGACTTGGGGCTTACTCCGAAAGAGGATTCCCATATTTTGGAATTATAACTGGGGCTTACTTCTGAAAAGGAGGCCCAGGTTAAAGGATCTTCTCATCGTAAAGGATGAGGTTGAACGAATGAAAGCTCTCACCTTAGTGACATGATGATATGTAAATCACTAGGTTTTGAGAGATGTTCCATAGAATCCCTTTCAGGTACAGAATCCAACAAAGGAACCATGTCATAAATGAGCTTGAAGATATTTTTGAAGGCTAAATCTTGAAGAGGAGAGGTGGATTTGAAGAAAAGAGATGAATGGACAGGAGGGGTACCCAAAAGAAGGTAGGCGCGTAGGTCCTGGTCATGCAGGTATACCTGCGTGACACAAGTGTACTTGCGCGACGGTCAAACCATAGGATAATACTTGGGTGAGGCTTGGCTCAAACCCTTAGTATTATCCATAAATACTTTTAAATGAGTGGTGTGTAAGTTATATTAAAGGCATAAGGCAGCGCAGAAGTTTCTTCAATTCCCTGAAAGGTTAGACACTTAGGCACGCATGTGTTGATGAATTTCAACACTTAGTCCTAGTTCCCCCTATTTAGATTTTTCATTTTAGGTAAAAAATTACCTTACAAGTGTTTGGAAGGCTTTGAGAAGAGACTAGGGTTCCAAGAGCTCAAATCTGTGTTTCTGGATTTCTCATCCTCGAAATGGAGGACCCACAAGGGGTATTTATAGGCTGCTGAAGACCCTTGGAGACAATCAAGTAGGGTGCGCAAGTCACCTGTGCGACCAATATGAGGCGCACAAGTATACTTGCACAGTCATGATGAAACTTGTGTGATCCAAGTGTAAACAAATCCTTGTTCATGACTTTGTCAATTTTTTATGTTTCTTCAAAGGATGAATCACTTTGTGTTAAGGTATTTCCCTTTTCATTCGTTAGACTCTGTGACAGAAAGTAGCGTCAACATTAGTGAATGGTAGTAAAAAAATCAAGTGTTAATGTTTATGAATATTCTACATACAATTATTATCAGTTATAAATATTTCACATAATGAAATGTTTTTGGATAATCAAGAATTAATTTAGGTGTTGAATGAATGGATTAGGGTTACAAACATTATAACCACAAGAATTACTCGAATCTTATGTAACGTTATATTAAATTTATAGAAGTATTATGGAGAATCTCGGAGCCCTATATATATAAGCTGAAGGAAATGAAAATGGAATCCAATATTGTGTGTTATCCTTTTCAATTCTTTTAATCATCTCTTATACTTTATCCAATTCCCCCAAGAGGTACTGTAATCCCCATTGTTTTTAAAATATATAATTATGTTTGATAGGTTATGTGATATGGGACATTGAACCCAAATAAATGATGATTATTTAAATATGATCATTATAACCTGGACATTAAATTAGTGAATATGAATAGGATTAAATACTTTTATATATATATATATATATATTTCAAACTTAGGATAAATGTATGGGTAAATTCTTAGTAAATAATCATTCAATTTTTGTTAATGTCTTTTTGTTCTTGAAAAATATGTTTTCCTCAAAAATAATTTTTATTTTGTTTGTGAAAAAATATTATAATTAATTTATAGAACACTTAGAAAATTTATTTGATAAAATTAACCTCATTTTTTAAATCAGAATATCAAAATTTACTTGGGGTAAAGTTTTTCGATTTTTTGGAAAATATTTATTTTTTAGTGAATAGTTAAAAATACAGATTCTTTTTATAAAGATGTCATTTATTTTGATATATTAAGTAAATTAAAAAACCAATTATTATTTTAATTTTATTAGATTATAAAATAAGTATTATTTATATTTATTTAATCTAATTAATTACATTTCAATCATCTTTTTTTTAGATTTTAATATAAGTTTATTTTTATGCTTGAAAATACATTTATCTAAAAACTGTTTTAAAATGCATAATATTTCTTCTTTTAAACTAATTAAAAATAACCCATAATGGGGAATGATTTAAATTATATGTATGGATTATATGTTTATCATTATAACTTGAAATTCATATAGTGAAGATTAAAAGTTATAGAGTTAAATGAAAATTATCTTTTCCTTAAAAAAATTCATTTTGTGGAATTTTTTTTTTGATTTTGATGCTCAAAAATACCATTGTTTGTTTTACTAATTAAATAAAATTATGTTATTTTCAGAAATATATTTCTTGAGAAATTTATCTTGTTTTAGAGGTTAATGTTTTTTATAAACTGTTCTGGATGTATTTATAATTAGTTTGGAAACACTATTGATACCCTCTGTTTGAAAACATAATATATGGTTCTTAAACCCTATGTTGGGAATGAACATATAGATCAGATACCCTGTGTTTTTTAAAAAGTATGGATCAATAACCATGAATGAGAAGCAACCTCATGTTTAAGAAAGAAATGCATCATTCAAAAACCCAACATTTTGAAGAAAACCGTACATTGTTAACTATACTTTTGGGGTTACACTTCATTTTATTTTTTCAATGAAGTAGATTAAATTCAAGATATTTTTATCTTTTTTAGAAATAGTCTCTATATACTTAAATATATGTTCAAATTTGTTTTAGGATTGACTTAAATTCTCAATTTTAATGTATTAAGCTGATCCTGTTTCAAATAGAAGTTACAACTTTATTTGATCATTTGGAATTACAATATTTGTGATTTTTCAAGCTTTATTATTCGATCTTTTCAACTAAAAGGAAATCAAGAATATATTATTAAATGAAAAATTTATATTATTTATAGACATAATATTTTTTTTAATATAATATCTATTTTATTCATAAGAGATACACTTTTGATACATACATGTTATACTCTTGTGCTGTGTTATTGAAAATATAATTTTGCTATTACTATTTTTATATTGATATATTACTTTAAGATAAATTGCAACCGGGATCTCTTTGAAGTTTTTCTTTTGTTACAAATCATATTTATGAAGAAGAAGATCTTTTATCTGTCAGATTCTACTAAAACTATGACCAAAATATGTTTATCAATCAAATCAATTTCTATTGTTTTCTAGAGTATTATTTGTTCACACAAACTCATGGTAGAGTATCTTCTTCTCATACAAAGATGTGGTTTCTTGGGATCCCTCTAAAAGAACAATTCCCTATTAAATACTTTCTTTAAAGTTGAATAATCACTACACTCAGTTGTTAATGTCTTGTGAAAAGAGGACCTGTCTAGTGAAAATCACCAAGTTCATTGAGAGAGTGTTTTTGGAGTGTACTAGGGGATATTTATGCCTCTAAACACTATAAAATATGATGTGTTCTTCTTCTCTATTTTCCACTACATAAATTAAAGTAGAGAATTATTTATATATTAATATTACATAATGAGGGATAAAATTTGAATCTTTAATGATTTATAAATGAACACAATTCACCCCCTCTAATGTATATTCATATTATCCCAACCTAGAAATTGGTATCAAAGGAGTTCCTTTTGAAGAAGTATAATAAGATAGAGCATTCTCAAGTAAAAGGCGTATATGAGGACATATTTCAATGACATAACTAAAATAAGTTGTGTCCATTTTTCATGCTTTGTATTTTAATGGGGATAATTTTGGATGATTGAAAGAATGTATGATTATCTATTTGAATAATAATATATTCAAAGTCCACATGAATATTATCAATCCTTATGAAATCCTTGAAAAACTAGAAACATGGGATGCTCCATAAGAAGCAGAGTATGAAGTCAATTCAAAAGTCATGAATGAAATTATATATTGACTTAGTCTGAATGAATTCAGTCAAGTGTATCAATGTGCTATTACCTATGAGATATGGTAAAACTATTACTATTTCTTATAAAGTAATTGGAAATTTTTGTAAATTAAGATAAAACTCTATAAAGATGAAACTTGAAACATTAAGAATGTAAGAAGGTTAAAGCATCACCTATATAAACGAAAGATTGACTAAAATAGTCAATGTGTTACTGCCTTAAGAGAATCAATTAAACAAGAAGATCAATATTTAAAGGTTATCAATTTCTTACCCCCTATGGGGAATATAATATCATCTACTATTAATTTATCCACATTAGTTAAATTATTAACAATGAAAGAGATGATTGATAGTTTAATGATGTATGAAGTTGAATTAAAAGATGAAGCTAAAGTATAACTGATGGAATAAGAGATAATAATTTTTCTAAAGTTACTAATAAGAAATATGAAAATAAATCAAAATAGGATTCAATACTATCAAATTTATTGGAATGTTTAGATTCATAAATAGAACTGGATCATCTATCCAGAAGATTCAAAAACTTTTATAAGAAGAAGAAAGGCCTTAAGAAGTCCTTAAAGAGATATGATCGAGGATATAAATAAGTATGATTCTATGAATGTAATAAAATGGGTCATATCGGACCATATTTCCCACAACTAAAGGTAGACAATATAAATATTTAAAATAAAAAAAAAGAAATATCACATGAAAATAGATTATGAGCGAAAGGGAAAAAAGCTATGAAGGCTACTTGGATTATTTCTGAAGGCACCAATAATACTTCTAAATTGGATTAAAAAAATCTACAACCAATCCAAAAGAAAATATGTAATTTATAACTAAATAATAAGAAGAGGTATAATCTTACTATTCTTATTCTTCTGATTCTAAAGGTTATCATAATAGTAAATTAGCTACCTACTGTTCAATTCTTGAATAAAAATACAAATCTTTATTAAAAAATCATAAATCACAAAAAATATTCATAATTCAATTTTAAAAGAATAATACTCCATGTTAAAACAATAGTTGTACTTAAATGAAAAAATTAACAAATATAACCCAAACTACAATCTTCACAAAAACATAATTAAAGAGTTAAAAGTTAAAGTATAGTTATTCAAAAGTATTGATAGTATATTAAATAAGGGAGAAAAATCTATAAACCATTTCTTAGTAATTTTTTTAAAAAAAAATAAAAAATATGGTATAAAAAACAATGGCTAAAAAACAATATTGTATAGAAATTATTTTTTACATAGTTCAAAAAATATCACACATTTTTATTATGGAATTATAGGACATTAATCGAAAAAAAACATACATTAAGAAAAAATAGAATGTGAATCCATATTAATTATCCAAAAAGTTTCTTAGGATATTAGAAACGTCCATATAATATAAAAATTGTAGTTAATTAATTGAATTAATGTCTATAAAAGGATGGACATCTCTATTTGATATAGCGGTAGAATGATTGACTTGGTTTTTGTCAATTATAAAGATTCAAAAATATTTGACATATAAAAAAGATCCACAAGACCTTATGGAATGAGAATGTTTTAGAGACACATATTTCGTAGAATAGATAACACCATATTGATGGTTATATATTCACCATGGCTAATGATACTTTATTCATTGAGAATAATGAATCCTACAAGTAAGAAATATATGGAAATTTTCTGAAATTTAAAATATCATGTAAAATTCAACAATGGATTCCATATATCAAAGTTCATGGGGCTAATTATTTTTAATAATATGGTGGGTATTCAAGTGACACTATACATGGATGGTACAATAATGGTACCAATAAGGCTCAATTGGTAACATCAAGTCATTATTCCTATATCCATTAGAATTTTACTTATCATATCTAATTTCTATGTTCATTTTATTGAACATTAGATATCAATACCATAAATCATGGAAGGTGTCTTTATGACACTACCAGAAAAGGATTTTGACATCATAGATGGGTAATAAGGGGTACAAGTTACTAGAATCTAGTTTAGGATTAAGAATTTTCATTGGTCTAGAGGATGGGAGGTCGGACTCATCACAACTTTTTGGGGGGAATTATTGTCTACTCCAGGACTCTCTTTATAGATTTAAGTTATTTTTGTGACTCCTTCTTACACTACCAAGTATAAAAATGAGCTTTCCTTAAGATCTGACAATCAATTATTAATATGTATGAGATTTAGAGAATATTTTATATTTATTTGAGGTTCTTCATGAATATAGAATCATCTATGCTTGTTAGAGATTCTTAGTCAATGGTATCTTTCAACGCATTATATAAAGATCTCTTGGTCATTATGATAACCATACTGGTTTGAAAGCCACTCAGCGAGACACTTGAAGTTTAGTGTCGTTCAGAAGGACATGGATTATTTCAGAGTTGGGATCATACCCATATATGGGCTACCTATGTATCCTTGTTTAGAAAAGGAATCAGAACCCACATAGTTCTGGAATTAAAATATAGTTTAACATCATATGGGATGGATGATAATTAATGGGTGATAGGATTGAACCTTGGAAAGGCTTACTATGTACTCTAATTTTAAAGTAGAGATCAAAGTCCACGAAGTTCTGTTAAGAATTGTGGAGCTTACGTATGATTAATGGCCCAAAGAGATGTGTTGTGGTTACTTTTACACTCTAAGCTCACGTGAGTCATGCTCGGTGTGAGAAACAAGAGGTATCAGTAAACCTGACAATTTGTGCCACTAAAGTTTAGGTCACAAGGAATGATATGGGGCTTATGTATGTATGATTGCCCAAATAGATAAAGATCAAGACTTACTTTTGAGAAGAAGCCCAGGAACAAGGTCTATAAAGGTATATGTGATTTATGGAGATTTGGATACTCTTACTTGGGTCTTACTCCTAAAGAGGATGCCCAAATTAGGAGGGGACTTGTGATTGGGTTTTATTCCTGAGAAGGAAGCCCAAATCAAAATAAGTTAAGACTGGTTAAAAAAAATTATGACTGGGGCCTATTCCTTGAGACGGATACCCAGGTTAAAGGGACTTGAGAAGTGGGGCTTACTTTTGAGAAGGATGCCCATGTTAAGGGAATTTTGGATTTGGGGCTTATACTAAAGAGGATGCCCATATTTGGGAACTTGGACTGGGACTTACTCCTAAAAAGGAGGTGCAAGTTAGGAAATTATAACTGGGGATTACTCTTGAAAAGGAGGCCCAGGTTAGGGAACTATGATTGGGACTTACTCATGAGAAGGAGGCCCAAATTACGGAACTTGAAGACTGGGGCTTACTCCTGAAGAGGATGCCCGTATTTGGGAACTTGGGGCTTACTCCTGAGGAGTATGCCCATATTTGGGAACTTGGGGCTTACTCTTCAAGAGGATGTCCATATTTGGGAACTTGGGGCTTACTCCTGAGGAGGATTCCCATGAATAGGGGACATGGGGCTTACTCCTAAAGAGGACTCACATATTTGGGAATTATGACTGGGGCTTACTTATGAAAAGGAGGCACAGGTTAAAGGATATTCTCATCTTAAAGGATGAGGTTGAATGAATGAAATCTCTCACCTTAGTGACATGATGATATGTAAATCACTAGGTTTTGAGAGATGTTCCATAGAATCCCTTTCAGGTAAGGAATCCAACAAAGGAACCATTTCATAAATGAATTTTAAGAGAGTTTTGAAGGCTAAATCTTGAAGAGGAGAGGTGGATTTGAAGAAAAGAGATGAATGGACAGGAGGGGTACCCAAAAGAAGGTAAGCGCGTAGGTCCTGGTCACGCAGGTATACCTGCGCGACAGAAGTGTACTTGCGCGACGGTCAAACCATAGGGTAATACTTGGGTGAGGCTTGGCTCAAGCCCTTAGTATTATCCCTAAAGACTTTTAAATGAGTGGTGTGCAAGTTCTGTTGAAGGCATAAGGCGGCGCACAAGTTTCTTCAATTTCCTGACGGGTTAGACACTTAGGCACGCATGTGTTGATGAATTTCAACACTTAGGCCTTGTTCCCCCTCTTTAGATCTTCCTTTTTAGGTAAAAAATTACCTTACAAGTGTTTGAAAGGCTTTGAGAAGAGACTAGGGTTCCAAGAGATCAAATCTATGTTTCTGGATTTTTTATCCTCGAAATGGAGGACCCACAAGGGGTATTTATAGGCTGCTGAAGACCCTCGGAGAAAATCAAGTAGGGTGCACAAGTCACCTGTGTGACCAATATGAGGTGCACAAGTATACTTGCGCAGTCATGATGAAACTTGCGTGATCCAAGTGTAAACAAATCCTTGTTCATGCCTTTGTCAATTTTTTATGTTTCTTCAAAGGATGTTTCACTTTGTGTTAGGGTATTTCCCTTTTCATTCGTTAGACTCTGTGACAGAAAAAAGCGTCAACATTAGTGAATGGTAGTAAAAAATCAAGTGTTAATGTTTATGAATCTTCTACATACAATTATTATCAGTTATAAATATTTCACATAATGAAATGTTTTTGGATAATCAATAATGAATTTAGGTGTTGAATGAATGGATTAGGTTTAAAAACATTATAACCACAAGAATTAATCGAATCTTATGTAACGTTATAATAAATTCATAGAAGTATTATGGAGAATCTCGGAGCCCTATATATATAAGATGAAGGAAATGAAAATGACATCCAATATTGTGTGTTATCCTTTTCAAATGTTTTAATCATCTCTTATACTTTATCCAATTCCCCCAAGAGGTACTGTAATCCCCATTGTTTTTAAAATATATAATTATGTTCGATAGGTTATGTGATATGGGACATTGAACCCAAATAAATGATGATTATTTAAATATGATCATTATAACCTAGACATTAAATTTGTGAATATGAATATTATTAAATACTTTATGATATATATATATATCTCTATAATTCAAACTTAGGATAAATGTATGGGTAAATTCTTAGTAAATAATCATTCAATTTTTGGTAATGTCTTTTTGTTCTTGAAAAATATGTTTTCCTCAAAAATAATTTTTATTTTGTTTGTGAAAAAATATTATAATCAATTTATAGAACATTTAGAAAATTTATTTGATAAAATTAACCTCATTTTTTAAATCAGAATATCAAAATTAACTTGGGGTAAGGTTCTTCGATTTTTTGGAAAATATTTATTTTTTTAGTGAATAGTTAAAAATACAGATTCTTTTTATAAAGATGTCATTTATTTTGATAAATTAAGTAAATTAAAAAACCCATTATTATTTTAATTTTATTCGATTATAAAATAAGTATTATTTATATTTCTTTAATCTAATTAATTACATTTCAATCATCTTTTTTCTAGATTTTAATATAAGTTTATTTTTATGCTTGAAAATATATTTATCTGAAAACTATTTTAAAATGCATAATATTTCTTCTTTTAAACTAATTAAAAATAACCCATAATGGGGAATGATTTAAATTATTTGTATGGATTATATGTTTATCATTATAACTTGAAATTCATATAGTGAAGATTACAAGTTATAGAGTTAAATTAAAATTATCTTTTCCTTGAAAAAAATCATTTTGTGGAAATTTTTTTTTGATTTTGATGATCACAAATACCATTGTTTGTTTTACTAATTAAATAAAATTAATTTATTTTTAGAAATATATTTCTTGAGAAATTTATCTTGTTTTAGAGGTTAATGTTTTTTATAAACTGTTCTGGATGTATTTATAATTAGTTTGGAAACACTATTGATACCCTATATTTGAAAACATAATACATGGTTCTTAAACCCTATGTTGGGAATGAACATATAGATCCGATACCCTATGTTTTTTAAAAAGTATGGATCAATAACCATACTTCTGAGAAGCAACCTCATGTTTAAGAAAGAAATGCATCATTCAAAAACCCAACATTTTGAAGCAAACCGTACATTGTTAACTATACTTTTGGGGTTACACTTCATTTTATTTTTTCAATGACGTAGATTAAATTCAAGATATTTTTATCTTTTTTAGAAATAGTCTCTATATACTTAAATATAAGTTCAAATTTGTCTTAGGATTGATTTAAATTCTCACTTTTAATGTATTAAACCGATCCTATTTCAAATAGAAGTTACAACTTTATTTGATCATTTGGAATTCCAATATTTGTGATTTTCAAGATTTATTATTCGATATTTTAAACTGAATGGAAATAAAGATTCTATTATTAAATGAAAATTTTATATTATTTATAGACATAATATATTTTTTAATAAAATATCTATTTTATTCATAAGAGATACACTTTTGATACATACATGTTATACTCTTGTGCTGTGTTATTGAAAATCTATTTTTGCTACTACTATTTTTATATTGATATATTACTTTAAGATAAATTGAAACTGGGATCTCTTTGAAGTTTTTCTTTTGTTAAAAATCATATTTATGAAGAAGAAGATCTTTTATCTGTCATATTCTACTACAACTATGACCAAAATATGTTTATCAATCAAATCAATTTCTATTAATTTCTAGAGTATTATTTGTTCACAAAAACTCAAGGTAGAGTATCTTCTTCTCATAAAAAGATGTGGTTTCTTGGGATCCCTCTAAAAGAACTATTCCCTATTAAATCATTTCTTTAAAGTTGAATAATCACTACACTCAGTTTTTAATGTCTTGTGAAAAGAGGACCTTTCTAGTGAAAATCACCAAGTTCATTGAGAGAGTGTTTTTAGAGTGTACTAGGGGATATTTATGCCTCTAAAAACTATAAAATATGATGTGTTCTTCTTCTCTATTTTCCACTACATAAATTAAAGTAGAGAATAATTTATATATTAATATTACATAAAGAGGGATAAAATTTGAATCTTTAATGATTTATAAATGAACACAATTCACCCCCTCTTATGTATATTCATATTATCCCAACCTAAAAATTGGTATCAAAGGAGTTCCTTTTGAAGAAGTCTAATAAGCTAGAGAATTCTCAAGTAAAAGGTGTATATGAGGACATATGTCAATGACATAACTAAAAGAAGTTGTGTCCATTTTTCTTGCTTTTTATTTTAATGGGGATAATTTTGGATGATTGAAAGAATGTATGATTATCTATTTGAATAATCATATATTCAAAGTCCACATGAATATTATCAATCCTTATGAAATCCTTGAAAAACTAGAAACATGGGATACTCCATAAGAAGCAGAGTATGAATTCAATTCAAATGTCATGAGTGAAATTATATATTGACTTAGTCTGAATGAATTCAATAAAGTGTATCAATGTGCTATTACCTATGAGATATGGTAAAACTATTACTATTTATTATAATGTAATTGGAAATTTTAGTAAATTAAGATAAAACTCTACAAAGATGAAACTTGAAACATTAAGAATGTATGAAGGTTAAAGCATCACCTATATAAATGAAAGATTGACTAAAATAGTCAATGTGTTACTGCCTTAAGAGAATAAATTAAACAAGAAGATCAATATTTAAAGGTTATCAAAGTCTTACCCCTATGGGGAATATAATATCATCTACTATTCATTTATCCACATTAGTTAAAGTATTAACAATGAAAGAGATGATTGGTAGTTTAATGATGTATGAAGTAGAATTAAAAGATGAAGCTAAAGTATAAATGATGGTATAAGAGATAATAATTTTTCTAAAGTTACTAATAAGAAATATGAAAATAAATCAAAATAGGATTCAATACTATCAAATGAATTGGAATGTTTAGATTAATAAATAGAACTAGATCATCTATCCAGAAGATTCAGAAAATTTTATAAGAAGAAGAAAGGCCTTAAGAAGTCCTTAAAGAGAGATGATCAAGGATATAAATAAGTATGATTCTATGAATGTAAGAAAATGGGTCATATAGGACCATATTTCCCACAACTAAAGGTAGACAATAGAAATATTTAAAATAAAAAAATGAAATATCACATGAAAATAGATTACGAGTGAAAGGGAAAAAAGCTTTGGAGGCTACTTGGATTGTTTCTGAAGGCACCAACAATACTTCTAAATTGGATTAAAAAAATATACAACCAATCCAAAAGAAAATATGTACTTTATAACTAAATAATAAGAAGAGGTATAATCTTACTATTCTTATTCTTCTAATTCTAAAGGTTATCATAATAGTAAATTAGCTACCTACTGTTCAATTCTTGAATAAAAATACAAATCTTTATTAAAAAATCATAAATCACAAAAAATATTCATAATTCAATTTTAAAATAATAATAATCCATGTTAAAACAATAGTTGTACTTAAATTAAAAAATTAACAAATATAACCCAAACTACACTCTTCATAAAAATAGAATTAAAGAGTTACAATGTTAAAGTATAGTTATTCAAAAGTATTGATAGTATATTAAATAAGGGAGAAAAATCTATAAACCATTTCTTAGTAATTGTTTTAAAAAAAATAAAAAAAATGGTATAAGAAACAATGGATAAAAATCAATATTGTATAGAAATTATTTTTTACATAGTTCAAAAAATATCACAAATTTTTATTATGGAATTATAGGACATTATTCGAATAATTATTGTTTGATAAATCCTCATATCAGTGGAATAAATTGTTTTTTGTGTTTATAAATTTGAATAAGGAAGTTCTATAAATTTTGGTAAAATTATAAAAATTTAGTTACCCAGATCTTTACTTGATGAGACAGCTAGAACCAAAACTATAAGGGTACCAAAACAAACCATTATTTTAATGGATTTGTTTGAAAATGTCACAACAATAAAAATTATGTATAGTATAATGATATTGGGTACTAAAGACACATGAGTGGAGACCCTTCCAAATTTCATACACTAGAAAAATAGATGGAGTTTTTGTTACTTTTGGTGAAAAAAATGGAAAAAAAGTTGGAGTTCGATCATCTAGAAATCCAAAATCAATTTTAATCAATACAGTACTATATGATCAAGGGTTGAAACACAAACTAATAAGTATCTCTTAACTCCATGATGATGGTTTTTATGTTGATTTGTCTAATAATGCCTTCTCATTTTTTAATGTTAAACTACTTAAACATAGAGAATCTAGAACTAAAAACATTTATACTTTGGATCTTAATTCATTGTGTGAAAAAAAAGAAAATTGTTTAACTGATGAGACAAATTAATCCTAAATTTTTCATACGAGACTTGAACATTGTAATGTAATAACTTTATATAATTTGTCTTAAAAACATTGTGTTTATAATTTTCCTAGTCTTATATTTTATAAATATAGATTCTGTGACGTTTGCTAAATTAGTAAGCAACACAATTCATCCTTCAAGACTATCAACAAGGTTGCTACATCAAAACCTCTAGAACTTATTAACATATATTTTTTTGGACTATCAACTGTAGAAAAATTGGATGATATATTTTATGTTTTTTTTGTTGATGATTTTTTATGATTTACTTGGGTTTATTTTATAAAACTGAAAATTGAGGTTTTCTTGTTTTATTGTAAGCTTTTGTAAAATTGTTAAAAATAAGAAAGATTTTAAAATAATTTCACTATGAAGTGATCATGGTGGAGAGTTTTAGAATCAATATCTTAATTTTTTTTTCTGAGACTTGTGTATTAAACTCAACTTCTCTTCTCTAAGAAAACCTAAAAAAATAGAATTGTAGAAAGAATAAATCAAACTATTCAAGAAATGGAAAGATTATGTTGAATGAATATAGACTTCCTACCAAATTTTTGGAAGAATCTATTAACCTAGCTTATAATATCATGAATATGTTGCAATAGTGGGTGACCAAGACCCAACTAAATAGTACTTTTTTATTACCATGAAATGTATATAGTGAGATATGCATGATGTACACTTATCATTATAACGTAGAAATTTCTACACCTAATATTTAATGGGAATGTCCTCAAATTATTTGTTTTATGAAAATGTTATTGCTGATCCTGGGATATAATGAGAACCTTGAGATACTGTGACATTAGTATTAAATTTATGTCCTATGGTCTAGATACATCATGATGACTGGAAAAAGTTTATGTGTGAATATTAGTTGTTGGGGGATCATAAGCATTGAGACTTCTTCTCATGAAGTTCACACTCTGTGATCTCTAGTGTTTGAGATCCTGGTGACAGACCCGCTAGTAGAAACACCACATGTTTTGGGTATCATTAGATGTTCCTATCTACAAACATATGTATTGGTCTCCTAACTTGAGGTCATTATAAATGTGTTACATTTGATCACATGCTTTGATGCAAAGAAAAAACCATGATAATGAAATCGTGGAGAGGTAACTTGTGTTGGGTGCTTAATTGGTGCTCGGAAATTTATTGAATGATCAAGATAGGATTCTTATCTTCTAAGCTATGGAAGTAATATCTTATGACTGGTTAATCGGGAGGGTAGTACCTTCATAAATCCATGTTCATGGTATTCGAAGGTAAATCCATCCATATAGATCGAAAAACAATAAAGTAAGAAATTATGATGACACATGTGAGCATCATAATTTATGAGATATCTAAAAACAAAGTGATTATATTACATAGTGAATATTTGCAAGTTGGTTGTCATTGCTATGACTATTCCTTGTCCCTTTAGGTTCCTTGATGGATTGATAGACTATACTCTTGGTCGATAAATACTATTTATTTATATCGAGATAAGGGCCTAGAGGTCCATATGTAATAGAATATTCAAGAATCTACCTTATTCTAGTGAATAGGCATATAGGCCATGGTGGGCCCCATCACGGGGTCCAAACGTTGTCTAGTTTTATCGTTGATCACTAAATATATAAATTCATTAATATTCAAGTAATGAATAACTCAGTTGAATTAATTTTTTTAAACGTATTCACAAAGGTTTAAGAAAATACATAGAATACTATTATATAAATGAATATTATTTTAATATTCAATGTTTGTTTAATATTACAGGGAATTATGAGTTGAGTTTATGAATCTAGTTTATCCTATTGTATATTTAATATATATTACAAGTATGTGATAAAACATAAATAATATTTATGACATAGTTAATTTATTATAATTATTATTTATTACCTATTTAGTAGAGGTTAAATTTCTTGGTGTTAGGGAACCCTAACTGGGTATTTGAGGCATCCACTATATAAGTAAAAAAGAGGATCATTTCATATACAAGATTCCTTCAATGGATCAAAGTCATGAGACCATGATGATATTCATGGATTTAAATATATTTTAAGATCTTTTCACAAGCATGCAGAATTTGATGAGTGATATGCATGAGAATTCTTGTAGCATATGTGGATGATCTAGAGGGGTTCGACTTTGGATCCTTCAAGCAATGACCACCAGTGATGATCTGAAGTTGATCCCACTCTAAATCGAATTAGGTACTTATTCTATTTTATTTTATATGATTTGAATAATCCATGTAATATCCTCATACTGTAGCGGGGATCAGATCACTGGATATGATAATTTTCGTCGATCCGTGATAAATAAATTTAAAATCTCTATCCCACCAGATTTCATTGTATACCATAGTTCCAATAATTGGTAACAAATTTGATCACATAAATTTTATGAGCCAATGAAAAGAATTAAAATTTAATGAGATTAAGTAGAGAAATTAAAATCCATTCCGTTGGAATAGACCAAGCATTGATCTGATATTGGATGACCAAGTTATGGTCATCCCGAAAATTTAATATAGAATGTAATTGTTTTTTTTTTCTAGGTATTAAAATTGATTCGGATTGAATGCGGTTCAATGAACATTAAAATTGATGAACAATATATATTTAATTGATCAATTTAAATTCTAGGAAACACAATGGCCAGATTCTAATCAAGAGAACGACATTTTTGGGCTAGTGGAATTGATTCCACACTATAGTAGAATATTATTTTCTAGATTTTATTTATAAAATTGAATCATGGGTGGTGGTGGTGTGGATTCTCAACACCATAATTCAACCGATGGAGAATTATCTGCATAATATGATAGATTTTATTTAGAAGCCCATTATTAGGATTGACGAAGGAAAAATTATAAGGGGAAGGGGGTGACTCACTAGGTAAAAAAAGAAAAGGTGGATTCTTCTGAAAGACTCTCTACATAGTTCCTCACCCTTGGTGTGCCCTTTCACGCCCCCTCCTCCAGTCTCCTGGATCAATGACAGATCTCACCTCCCAATCCAATTCCTGCTACCCCTAGGACGACTACCTTCCACAGATCTACCTCCATGAGTATTCATCCGCACTGTCGCATCCCGTCAGGTGGAACTCGATGGTCCCTGCACCACCCATCAGGCAGAAAAAAGCCCTGAAAGTTGGTTACTAAACTCCCACTCATAATCTTCAATACCTCTGAGTATCTGACTTCCCAGTAGATTCCACTGTCTCAATTGTCTCCCCCTATCCCGAAACCACCCTCCATTCTTGATACCTCGTCAGAACTCCTGCTCAAGCACCACTACATATTCCTAGAGTCAACCAACTACAGTCGGCCACCACGAGGCCGCCAGACAACCATCTACTTCCGGATGGACTCAGTTCCCGATCCACCGCCCATTCCACATAGATCTCACCAAACCCTAGATCTAAGTTGACCGAGGGACACTAACCATAAACTGCAGTGGTCCAGCTATGAGGTACTCCATAATACCACTCTGCATAGACCCGATGTTTCGTAAAACTTGTTGGGGGTGGGTCATATTGACCTGGAATGGGTCTGAGTAGCCTGTCTGGCCCAAAATACCTTTACACGGGTTCTGCATGGCCTGGTATGGTCCCGTGTGGGTTTGAACCAACCCACATTGGTCTGGCGTGTGGTTTTGGGGCTTGATTTGTTTTTTATACAAAAAAAATAATTATTTTTGTTAATTATTTTTCTTATTAAATTGAATTAATTAAAATTATTTTTTGGTTTGAAATTAATAATATTTTAATATTCCTAAATATTAATTTAATATTAGTATTAAATTAAATCAATTTATTAATTAAACTTTGAAATTAAAATCAAAATAATGATGATAATGAATAAAATAAATTATTTAAATTTATTCAATTCATTACTTTATTTAAATACACACATACTTTAAATTTATTACGGTTTAATTTTATCACGCATTTATTTTTTATGCTGGATGGTCTTGAGTTAGTGATTATACTTTTTTATGTCTTAGTTAGTTTATTTATTTATATATTTCATGTGATGATTGTAATAAGATGTTTATTAAATAACAGCCCGCACATCGTATTTTTGTTCAATACGTATTATGTCATGTTCATCCAATTTATTAGTTGTATATTGTGCCCCTATACCCCCTCGTTCACATGAATGTACACATGTATAGTTGACGATGACTATATAAGATGCAGACACCACCAAGATGAGGTGATATGCCAAGAAGAGATGTGAACACACTAGACAGGGATGAACTACATCATGAGTCAAGCTACAAACCATGTATGATTCCCTTAGGTACCATTTGATCCATTAAGTTCAAATTGATCAACCAATATTATTTTCTCAAGACTATTTGAGTATTTTATTTCCTTTATTCACTTATTAATTATTTAATGCATTTTCATGATAGCAGAAAACACATAAAATAACAAAAAGTAAAATTTATAAAGATGTGATGAATGTTTTTTATATTAATATTTAGTTGTGAGAGAGAAAACATATATTGAATATATAAATAGAATTTTATTACATTCATTGAAAAAATTTAAAAAACCCTCATAGAAATACTATGTCATAAACCGCCTTCTGCCATTTAAATTTGAACTATATTGGGTGTTCAAGGGTGATTGTTAGCTAAATTTGAGGGTGCCTTATACTACCAAGGAGTTATTATGAGAATTAAAAGTTGACTTAACTGAATTTGGAAGTAAAGAAGTATCTAGATCAATCTTGATTCAACTTTAGAGGCAAGCATTGAGTAAATCATGTTTTTTATATTAGAAACATAGACTTCACTTAATAGATTGAGGAGCCACGAGTTAATGTCGTTGTCTAGCTAAATTCCCACCTTGAACTCTCCAAGTAGTAAAATAGACATAACTTTTAGATTATGAGGTTAGGTTCAAGGGTCCATTCTATTAGAATAAAAAAGTGATAGAGCATTCCAATTATATTATAGAGGGTTGTTGGAGTTTGATAGAATAGTGGGAGAAATTTAATAACTTAATTAAATAATCCATAATGTCTAATTTTGTAATCAAGATAAAAGTACTAAATCTTATAGATATTATTTTTATAGAAAATGGAAAGTAACACCATAAGGAATACCATGATATTTATTGGAAAAAGTCAATGTCCTATCCTACAAAAATTTACAATGAGTGGTATAAGAACTTTCTCACAATACTATGATATAATATTTTCAAGGTTCTAGAGTCCCCAATACTTGCTAAGCCACCTCAAGAAGCGAGGGTGTAAAAATAGCTTATAGGAGACTCATGAATGATGCATATAATGGTTATGTAATAATGTTATCATCAAAATTCGATGTGATTTATGTATAATACATCAGGACATGGATGACATTACATGTAGTCTCATCTTCAATAATCTTTCTAGTAGAAATTGAAGCGTAGATATGAATAGGTGATTGTTACACTGGATATTTGTAAATTAAATGATAGATCATGTCCTTCAATGTATCCCTTTCTCATACCATTCTTACTTATTTACTCCTGTTTCATTTAAAATCACAAAATGAACAGTATGGATAAAATGCTTCATTACCATCTAGGTAAGGTTTTACATGGAATAATATCATTAAAAAAGGTTAATCTTTAGTTCATATGGTAAAAAAAATTAAAGATAAGGAAAAAAGGACAATGAAAAGAATGACTTCAAAAGTAAACTTTTCAATATACTTCAAACAAAGAGGTATTAAACGGGAGGTTGTTTTTCTTTCATCTCATAAAATAAATTCTATAGAAGATAAATGTAATGCACTAAATTTAATAAGCAAGTACTCGCTTCTTATTTAGTGAATAGTAATCATTATATGTAATGTTTCTATTGTGCTTATTTATTATTAAATACAATATTAATTTCATAATGTGAATTAAAATATAGAAACCATGTATGAAAAGAAACATTACAAGAATTAAGGTGTGTCATCCAAGCAACTAAGAAAGGGTGTTTCTAAAGTCAGTGGTGAGAAGCACAAAACTTATAATTTCTAAGTGAATGATTATAGTAGAAATTTTATTGACCATAACCATTTTTTTCTCAAATATCCTTTATAAATAAGGGGAATTTATTTTGGTTTATGAATTAATGTTTTTTTGTGGTGTTTAATACTCAAACAATTTTTTTGTAATACTTGAATTATTGTCAATATGTGATGAATATAAAATGTAAGACTTATATACCCAGTTGTGGAAAGATAATAAAATTTCAAGAAAAACTTAGTATTTTTCATGAATATACCGAGTACGGTTTTAGAATCTCTAGATTCAAATACCATAGGTATTTTTACACACTTATGTACATATTTTTGGACAAAAAAACCTTTAAGAATAAGGTTAAACCACAAATTTTTTTGAAATTAGCATAACTAGAGAGGGTGAACTATTCCAAGGTAAGATAGTGGTAAATGTACTTCATTATAATACTTTAAGTGTTTATTAAGGACTATAAAAGTGATGTATACTATATGCATGGTAAGAAGATATCAGTTTCTTTAGGCTAGTATGTTAAATAATATCTTGACCAAACATTTTTCTATCAATATAATGTAGCATGGTGTAATTACAAAAAACACATTACCCTATTACAATCAAAAAAATTATGTTAATAATAAGAATCAATGATAAGTATTACATGTTAATATTGATTAATAATATGTATCACGGAAAAATTCCTAAATGCATATTTCCTTGTACATATTAGATCCATGATGTTAGTAAAAGGAGCATCAATGTTAAAACTCGTGAATTGAAGATACTTACATTTTTTAAGACATACTTTCCAAATAGAGAAATTATCCCATAAAAACAATCAAAATATAATGAAAAATAGATATCATATGAGTTAATTTATTATGGAAATCTATTATTTCATATGAAAATATGTGCAGATGCAAAGAGTTTGTTGATGATATAAAAAAACATACATTAAGAAAAAATAGAATGTGCATCTATATTAATTATCCAAAAAGTTTCTTAGGATATTTGAAACGTCCATATAAAATAAAAATTGTAGTTAATTGATTGAATTAATGTCTATAAAAGGATGGACATTTCTATTTGATATAGCGGTAGAAAGATTGACTTGGTTTTGGTCAATTATAAAGATTCAAAAATATTTGACATATAAAAAAGATCCACAAGACCTTATGGAATGAGAATGTTCTAGAGACACATATTTCGTAGAAAAGATAACACCATATTGATGGTTTTATATTCACCGTGGCTAATGATACTTTATTCATTGAGAATAATGAATCCTACAAGTAAGAAGTATATGGAAATTTTCTAAAATTTAAAATATCATGTAAAATTAAACAATGGATTCCATATATCAAAGTTCATGGGGATAATTATTTTTAATAATATGGCAGGTATTCAAGTGACACTATACATGGATGGTACAATAATGGTACCAATAAGGCTCAATTGGTAACATCAAGTCATTATTCCTATATACATTAGAATTTTACTTATCATATCTAATTTCTATTTTCATTTTATTGAACATTAGATATCAATACCATCAATCATGGAAGGTGTCTTTATGACACTACCAGAAAAGTATTATGACATCATAGATGGGTAATAAGGGGTACAAGTTACTAGAATATAGTTTAGGATTAAAGCAAGTAAAAAGATCATAAAATTTTCATCTTGAATGAATATTTTTATGTGTCTACTAGAGGATAATAGGAGCCCTATTGTTTTCTAAGTATTATATGTTTGATAAAATATAGAAAAAACTATTAGTCTTATATTTAGTCAAGGACATAAAAAAATAAATACACTAGAGATTTATTTAAAGTAGAAACCTAATTTTTATGGAATTGGATCTACTGGGGTAGATATAACGGTTTCTTAGAACTTTTCAATCATATATATACTGACATAGTATTGAAAATAAAAGTTATAAAAATTCATGTGAGTATTGTTACCAGTGTCACCTGGAATATATCTCTCCAAGAAGACCTACATAGAAATAATAGATGATTAATGTGGTAAGTTGATTTCCATATACATCAACAATGGATCAATCTTGTTTTCCATGATATGTACAAGATATTATATTTCCAAAATATACTTTATAATAGAAAAATACATGTTATATCTAAAAGAAATGTAAGGGAAGAAGTCAGAGCTATTTGATGGTACTCGAGAAAAAAAAATTATATGTACCTGGTATGTGTAAGGGAAGGGATACTAGTTACAAGGATACAAAAACTAGTTTTCTTATAAGACCTATGTGATATGATATCATAGTTAGGCTTAGATAATGTTTAAGACAAGCTCATTCAATCCATTGGTAGCTATTGTTACAAATATCGAGCATGTAACAGCTTTAGAGGTAGCTAAGAAGTAGTGTATTAATCACAACAATTTGTTCCAGTTCTTAGAATCACACCAAGTATGTAAATTTTAATCATGAAAATAGTAGGAACTAAATAGTATGAACTAAATCGAAAACCACTGTGATGGGATATGTGATAAACTCCCAAATCAGATACCTAACATGATGGAAGCTCAAGTAAGACATCTTGTGGCTATGAAAAACTAGCTATAAAAATCACAATTAAAAAATGGAACATTTTTTTATTGTCTAATGATATCAAAGTAGATGACGGTTCCTTCTCAAGAAAGTTCATATGATTAAGGTGATAAAGGAAAGAAGATTCATTTTCCAACGTGTTAAAAATGCGGAAAGAGACACTAAGGGAAATGAAAAAATGGAACTTGAAGTTATTTTAAGTGAGTAAAAATAAGACATAAATTAGCTAGTTTCTATAAAAAAGAGTATTATGGAAGAGAATAAACTAAATCCTAAGACATCCTTTTTTGTTCAATGTATTATGTGTGGAGAATAAGGGAATTATCTATGTCGATTCCCTAATCCAAGGGTTAAATCCTATACTAAGGAAAGAATAAATCTATAGAAATCATTGAAGTGTAAGGATTGAATTATTTATGTATTAGTATTTGAGAATTATGTTATAGAAGTAGTATATTAATGAAATTGCAGATATAAGAATTATGAAACATCTAAATATTTTTTAAAAATAATTTTTTTAAGGATTTTAAACATATATTGAATGGAACCAATAAAATATAAAATTGATTTAGTGATACGGTGATATTTTGGGATACACATGATAGAGGGACTGATAACCCTTAATATGTGTTTGTTTTTGAGATAAACCTAAAGAGTCTTAAGATGATATGTCTAAGTCTAAAATTATGTTTATAAGAATTGATACCACTTTTTGAGATTTATGTGATGTAAGTTAAGAAAGATTAATGATATCTTAGGAAACATAATGTAGTATCATTTTTTGAATTTTTTATGGATATTTTAGTTATTTTATTGGGTTAAAGTATATACACCCATTAGGTTTAATATTAATGATTATTTGAGAAGAAATATATTTTGTTTTTGGAGGTGTAATATGAAGGGTATGAGAAAACATTTTGAGGTTAAAAAATGATTTAATATTGTTTTTATTAGGGTTTTTTGGGATATAGGGGTATTTATTAAAGGAATGATTTATATTAAAACTTTGAGATATTTTATTGAATTTTGGATATTAATGTATTAGGGTTTATTCAATTTTAGTATTAGATTACTTTATTATAACCATTTTTAATTTAGTAAATTTAAGAGTAAGAACATGTTATTATTTGTTGGATTATATGATCTATTATAATCTTATTATAGAACTTCAGGAATAAAAAATTATCTTTTGTACTCATCATTTTGAGAAAAGTTGATATTGTAGTGGAAATTGATAAAATGATGAAATTACAATTATCATGAAAGAATATTTTCTTATGTTACTATTATTTATGGTAAATTAATTCCTTAATTGTAGGAAAAGAATATTGAAACAAAAATATTGTCATATTATGATCATTTCTGACGAATTCATGATCTTTTCACCCATAATAGATTTTTGGTTTTTCAGTCGTCATCTTACTACTAACCATGTTATATATCACTCTCTATTAGTTCTTGGGAATTATTTTTTTCCTTCCATGTCTATATTTTCACTTCCCAATAATTTTATCCTACTTGGAAACCTATTTATGTAATAACCTTTGTACTTCCCTTCCTTACTTTCCAAGTGCATGTTTTATTAACCCTTTTTACAGTGTGGGGTTTCAATAAAGATATTTTCAAGTGTCAAAATATTTCTCACCAAGTTATATTTAAAATTGCAAGGATTAAATTTAATAAATGGGGGAATAATGTAACAAACAATGTTTCAAAAAGAGAAAATTATGTTCAACAACATATGTGATACATAACACTGAACCCAAATAAATGACAATTATTTTAATACGACTTTTATAACCTAGCTGTTAATGTTGTGGATATAGATAAGATTAAATAATTTAAGAAAAAAACACACAAACACACACACACACACACATATATATATATATATATTTCTTAATCAAAATAAATTTATTGATAAATTATTATTAAATAATCTCTCAATATTTGGTAATGTCTTTTTGTTCTTCAAAAATACGTTTTCTTCAAAAATGTTATTTATTTATTTTTGTGGAAAATATTATAATTAATTTATAATAAATTTAGAAAATTTATTTGATAAAAATAAAATCATTTTTAAAATCATAATATCATAATTAATTTAGGGTTAATTTTTTGGATTTTTTTTAAAGTATTTATTATTTAGTTAATAATGAAAAATGCTCATTTTTCATAAAACTCTCATTTCTTTTTATAAATTAAGAAATTTAAAATAACCATTATTATTTTAGTTTTATTTAAAAGTTATATATGTATTATTTAGTTATATTTAATCTAATTAATTAAATTTAAATCATTTTTACACAATATTTTTGTATAAGTTTATTTTTAGGTAGGAAGACACTTTTTTTATGAAAACTATTTTAAAATGCATAATGTTTTTCCTTTTTCAATTAGTTAAAAAGAAAACCTAATGGGTAAAGGGTTAAATTAAATTTATGGATAATATATTTATCATTTTGAATTTAAATTCATATAGTGAATATCACTACTTATAGAGTTAAAGTAAAATCATATTTTCCTTGAAAAAATTAATTTTTTCTCAGAAAAATTACTTTACATCGCGCTTACAAGATTTATTTTAAATTAAATTAATCCAACTCTGTGAATTAATTTTAATAAAATAGATTCTGTATTTTTAACTATAATAATTCATATTAGGTAATAATTTCAACTTAATTTTAGGACCATATGAATAGTAACTGAAATAAATATTTATAACCACTATAAAAGGAAAATTTGTTAATTGAGGGTAAGAATATATGAACAAGGACTAGAAATAAAGTAATACTAATAGAATTAATATTTATATTTTAATTTAAATATAATAGTAATTTTATTTTTTCTTTTTACGTTATAAATGATTAAATAATGATTTTTGTAAAAATTAAATTTCTGATATATTAAAACACATATTTTATTGAGGGTAATATATAGTTTTAATCAAGACACTATTTTTGATAAATTAAATATTTTTTTAATTGAATGATATTTTAATTAAATGTTTTAATTAAATATTTTATATTAAATATAAATTATATTATAATTTTATGAAGTGAAAAATGTAATTTTGATAGGGCCAAAAAACTGTTATTGTCAAAAAACCATCATTTTCAATAAATGGGGATTTTTATTTGAAAGAGTAATTTATCATATTTAAGGAATAATTTTGATAAAATAAATATTATTTTTGGATTCATAACATCAAAATTTTCCAATGGTGAATTTTTCATAATTTTCTAAGACAGTCAAATTTTTAGGTAAAAATCAAATACGGTATAAATACATTCCATGTATTATGAAATTATAATGACCTAAAAGTGATGTAATAAATTATATAGATGGAATATAAGAACAAATATATATTTTTCCTTTAAAATAATGTTGTTTTCAGGTTATTTGAGTCATTTTATAAATCCTTTATGAATAATCCAAAACCTATATTATATTTTAAGGTTTTAAAATCATTTCTTTATGAACATGAAAAACTTCCACATAACTAAGGGTAATATTTTATTTATTTCAACAGTTTTAAATAGAAAATATTGAAAGCAAATATTATTTGGAATAATACATAGGAAAAACCCTTGGTAATGTTTATGGTTTTGGTTATTTATTTGTATAGAGTCCAAAACTTACGTTTGAGAAATAACAAAAAACTCTCCTTTATTTTCCTATACAACCCACCTAAGATCCAATTAATTTTCACTAAAAAACCTTGTAGAACTTTTTTAATCTTCCATCCCCTCTATAGAGTCCTCACAAGGTACCCTCATTCTCTCGAGAATATCCTTCCAAGCTTTTAGAATCACCCTCTCTAGGTAAAGGACCTCTCCCTCTTCTTTTCAATTCAAGAACCCTCATTGTATTTGGCCTTTTTAATCTCAATTAGTCATGTTTTCATGAATTTATAAATATAACTCTACCATACCATCGATTTCCTAACAATGAGATATCATTTATCCCCTCTCCTTGGAGTATCTACCTAAGCTGTTTCTATGCCAAAATTTAGTAATGGATCCCCTCTTTCTCCTCTATTCAAGAAATTTATTTACATAATAAACATTTTATAAAAATTACTAAGGATTCTATATGATATTCCACAAAAAACATACTTGTGTTATGATTTCAAAGTGATTTTTTTTCCTCTTTCACTATCGTTATTCTATCCCATGATTCATTACGTACCCCTGTTATGATACTGAAATTATCCTGCGATTTTTCTATGAAATGTTTTTATTCAAGAACCCTCCTTATCTTATTCATATTATTTCAAAAATTCTCATGGTGGGTTAGGTTCTTTCCTATACCCCGTATTTTTCTTTTGGATTCCAATTTATTAGAAACCCCTTTCTCTATCATTAAACCATTTTATGAATCTTTATGTACTGT
The DNA here is from genome assembly GCA_963277665.1 of Viscum album. Classification (NCBI taxonomy): domain Eukaryota; kingdom Viridiplantae; phylum Streptophyta; class Magnoliopsida; order Santalales; family Viscaceae; genus Viscum; species Viscum album. The sequence goes on along the minus strand of OY728131.1, from coordinate 660,880,819 downwards.
CGTATGCAGCATAAATGTTATTGTGAATTTCCATTATGAAAGTTTTTTAGGTGTATACCCATACCCATTCCCACTCAAGGGTATTCACCTATATGTACCTATACTTCATTTATTGGGTAATTACATTCATGTAACCCACATTCCTAAAACCTATGATTAAATGTGATTAAAAATGATTCTATGTTGAATGATCTATATGATAAACTTATGAATATACCTAATATGAAAGTGATGGGTGAACCCATAATTATATAGCTCTACAATGAATTGGAAAATGTTTTAGTATCATGATACATCACATATTTAATTAGGGAGAGAACATACTCAATTATGATACTTTTTTCACCATTTTATGAACTATTTTTGGTTATCTTTAACCTATGTTTATGATTTCATGTTTAAAGTTGTTTCCATATTTCCCATGTTTCCTTTAAGTTCACATGACATATTTTTCATGTTTATGATTCTCACCCCTTTAATGTTCCATTTAAATGCCTATTGTCTAACATATAATACATTCTTCATGTTATTCTTTGTCTATTCCCTTACTGAGATTTATATCACACCCCTTTCTTATATATGTCTTCATGTTATCCTATACAGTTTTAAAATCTATGGAATTTTAGAATAACGTTAAAGAACTTTTCAATAATGTTTTTCTGTATCCATATATCATGTTTTTGTGTTATGTACCTAATTACACATAGATAATAGGATAAATGATATTTTTGGTGGTATTAAGTGTATTCTTATGTAATAAATCATAAATTAATGTGTAATAAAGAAAGGGGGTTGTCATAATTATAAGCATACTCAGGTCATATGGAGGATCCCGAAAAATCATTAAGTGATTCTTTAACCCATGGATACAGTACAAAAAATTTCAATTAGCGATTTTTTTTCATTAGTGACATTTTAAAATGTCACTGATTCATTTAACGATGTTTCTCAAAAACATCATTAAATGAGGTGTCTCTAATAGGTAGATGTTTATAAGCATTTCTATTTAGCGAAATCCCATTTATTTATGTTTTCTTAGAAATGTTGATAAATAAATGCCACTAAATTGGTGACGTTTAGTAATTCTTTTTAGAATCATCGGTAAAAGATACATTGTTTACCGACACTTTTTAGAAACAACAGATTTAAAAACAATTAATCTGATGTTTACTGATACTTTATATAAACGTCGATAAATGATATATTTTATACAAATGTTTCTAAAAAATGTCGGTTATTTTTTTTAAATTTATATTTTTTTGATTGAAATTTTAGAATTTATTTTACAATAAAATTACACCCCAACCCTTCCATTGCACCCCCTTCCCCCTCCAGTGTGCCTTCACACCCCCATGTCCATACTCCATACCCTCCACCCCATCTAGTTCTTACACCCTCTGGTCAACCCTCGACGCCCTGCATGCCCCACCGGTAGCCTCTACCCCTACAATGCTTACCCTCTTGTCGACCCTCCATGCCCTCACGTCTCATCTAGTGCCTAACCCCACCTTTCACGTCCCCTCTACTATGCCTTCACACCCCCCACACCTTCACCTTGTGCCCTCCACCCCATCTAGTGCATGACCCCACCCTCACCCGTCGTATACGATGCCTCCCCCCACCCCTTCATGGGTAAGAAAACCCCACTCTGCATGAATTAAAACCCATTACATGCAAGGTATACACAACGAATATGACCAACCCATCAATCAGTTTTTTTGAATATAAAATTGTATTATATATATATATTAAACTTTTAATAAATTAATATTATATATATATATATAATTTTATATATTAATATACATATATTTATATCTATATATATATGTTTATATTATATTTATATATACATATCTATGTTTATATTTTACATATATGTTTATATTATATATATATGTTTATATTTTAACCTATTTATAAAAGTAATATATTATACATATATACTTTTATATATTAATATAAATATATATATATGTGTGTGTGTGTGTGTGTGTTTATATGTTTCTATTTTATGTTTATACATATATAAGTATATATTATATTAAATATATATGTTTATATTTTACATATATATTTATATTTTATGTTATATGTATATATGATTATAATATATATATACAATATTATACCATATAAATATATGATTATAATATATATATGTATATATCTATATGTATATATTATATATATATATAATATGTTTATATTTCATATATATGATATGTTTATATTAATATATATGTATATATTTTAAACTATCTATGAAATTAATATTATATATATAATTTTATATATTAATATACATACATACATTTATATATATGTGTGTGTGTGTTTGTTTATATTTTATATTTTATGCTTATATATATAAGTTTATATTATACATATATATGTGTGTTTATATTTGACATATATGCGTATAATTTATATTATAAATATGTTTATATATCTATATGTTTATATCTTATATTATACATATGTTTATATTCTATATATGTTATATGTTTATATTATATATATATCATGTATTTATATTAATATATATTTTTTTATATTTAAAACTATTTAAAAAATTAATATTATATATAGATATAAAAGTTTATATATTAATATACAAATATTTATATATGTTTGTGTGTGTTTATATTTTATGTTTACATATATATAAGTTTATATTATATTATATACATATGTTCATATATATTAGGTGCTTGGGGTTTAATTACATCAAACATACACAAACACCACACACACAAGCTGAAAAGGTAGACCATAGCCCCCACCCCCCAAAGGGATAACCCACCCATCAAGCCTTATTTTATTCATTACATGACCTGAATGGTCAGTGGGCATGGAACCCATTACATGACTGAAAGGCCCACACACTGGCCCAACGACCCATTGTAGTATCATGTCTGGATCATGCTTTCATCACCATCTCCCTGCGTCATGCCTTCATTATTACCTACCATTAAAAATTTTCTCCCACCCAGATTTGAACTCGGGTTTGATGCAGGATTACGAAGAGCCTTTACCACTTTGGAAATCCCCCTAACTGATATATATATATTTTTATATTTTATAATATATATATATGTCACATGTTTATATTATATATTATACTTTTATATTATATATATATATATATATTATATGTTTATATATATATATGTTTATATACATATATGTGTGTGTGTGTGTGTTTATATATATATATACATCCATGTTTATATATATATATATGTTTATATATGTGGGTTTGTGTGTGTAAATATATTTTTGTATGTATATATATATATATATAATTATATATATTTATATATATTTAGCCATATTTTAAAACATTGGTAAAAATGTCACTAAAATATTTATGATTTCTTAAAAACATGACTAAATTTAAAAAATATATGTGTTTTTACATATAAATATATGTGTAAGAACCCTATTCTTCTTTTGAGGTACAAATACTCTTTTTGGTTTGTACTTAAGAAAATTGAGGAAAAACATGTTGAAGTGATGGCTACAGTACAGTTACACAACATGAATAGGAGTTACACGCTATGTAATCCTAGTACACGTCAGGTAATGGATGATGACAGGACCCTTTATGACGTGTAAGGAATATCGGTTAAAGAAAGAAAAATTGGAATATGCACGACGTGTATTCTCAAGTACACATTGTGTACTTTTTTTTGTTAAAACATGTAGTAGAATCATCTTCTTCACACAGACAGAACCCTCACCAGGGCCTTCTCAAACAGCAGCACCAGACAATGATTTGGCTATGGATTTGTCATCCGAACATCGATTCGAACACCCTTAGATGAGTTAGAATCCCCTCAGTGAGTTCTCGATTCCTCTTGATCCATTCTTCATGATTTCTTTTATCAACCAAGTTTTCGAGGGTAGAGTGTTTATGATCGTTTTATAGATCAACTCCGGTTTAGGTCGAATTAGAGGTCGATGCTAGATGAGGAGAGTTGTAGGAGTACGAGTTCGGTAGTCTCATGCCTTTTTCTAATTATCAATTTGATTACAAGTGTCAGAGTGCCGCACACCCATTTTTTGGGTGTCTTATTGAATGAATGTTTCCAATTGTCTTTGCCTATTGTTTTTTACGTAATTGATTATGATTTAGAAGCATGTTTAGGGTTTTTTACCTTGATTAAGGGCCACCCCATGGGTGTGTTTCCCTTAGATGACCGTTTATATCTTTTTGGCCTTGGATGCCTATGAGGCATGCCTTCCTTTCCCTTCATGGGATGTTTGAAATGAAATTGGTAAAATGAATGATTTCCCCACATGACATAATTAATGTTTAATCCTTGCGACAATTTAAATTACATAATCATATTGTTATATGAATTGATCACGTGAGTAACTATTGTAAAAGAAATGTAATAATTTAATTTACATGTGTTACTTCCTATAATAAATGTACCCACAGTAGTTATTTAATACTAAATAAATGTAATAGTTTAATTAACATGATATAATTGTTATATGATATGTGCCCACGTGAGATGATAAATGTAAAACCATGTAATAGTTTAACTTACATGTGTTTCTTTTTATGATAATTGTTACCATGTGATTAATTGAAAGGCCAAACCTTATAAGGTTGGTACTTTCTTGAGAATATATTACATTCATTTGGTTTTTACCTTTTCATGCTTAATTATTGTTAATTGAACTTATTATGATTAAAATGGTAAATAATAATGGGTGAATCATGGATTCAGATTAGAATGTCATAGACTGGTTCATGTGAATGTTGTAACTTATGCCTTTGGTGAATCATGGATCCATTGTGGGATTCCATAGAAGGAATAAGAAATGGTATTGTTATGTTAAGTCATGAGTGAGACAGAGATGTAGTGTTTGAGCTCATGGAGACTATTTTTAAAGGCCAAACAATTCTTGGAATAAGGGATAACATGGACAAGTTCTTTTGGAACTGTTTATATGTCTTGGGAGATACTTGGGTATTATTTATATGATCCAAGGAAATCCTAGTTAACATCTACTTGCACCACACCTAGAGTGAGACCGGGTTCTAGAGGGGATCATACAGACAAGATCTTAGGATATACATGGTCTTACACCAAGAGTAATACATGAATTCCAACTTAGGAATGTCACAGATAGACTTATATTTAAATAGAATATTGAAATGGAATGAATTATGATGTGTTTCCCAAGACAAAGCACAATATTGGATTCAATCTTCACGTATACTTGTTTATATGGACTTTTGAGACATCTCTTGTGCTTACTTTTACATAGGGGTTTTCGGGATTAGGTTGGATTCTAAGACTTATATAATTTAATGAAATTGAACTATTAAAGAACATGAAATGATTGTAAATGGAAACCAGTACTCATAAGACTGTTTAATTTTGAGTACTTCATATATTAATGATTTCAGTATTGTACATTGCATGGTATATATATTAACTGAAAAAGTGGCACAGATCTTGGGTGGTTGCCTACTGGGATTCAGTCTAAAACCCTATTTGGCCCCAAATAGATTATATTGTTATAAGTGTCGATAATCAAAGGTTCCCTTATATAGGTACTTTATATGCTGCTTAGGAGTAAGAGAGCATTAGAGAAAGATGAGGATTGAGAGGCTTCTGAGCTTCTTTTTTCAGTTTTGTAATTTTGGTACATGTATTATGTATTAATATAGTGTTACCTATTTTGTATGTTTTCCTAGAACATGTGACATGCAACATCATCCCTTGTATGCTATGAGATTTGGTTGTTATATTGCCAGTCTTCTTCTGTTTTCTTATGTTGCATTGTATTATTGCTTCCTCTATTGTATTGTTATTGTTTATGCTATGTTACACTCTGCCAATGAGGTAATAGTTTTCCCACTATCACACCTAGGCCCTTGTTGCTAGTTGAAAGCTTCCAAAATTTGGGGAAATGCGCTTGAGTCCATGTGGCTGACTAGGTATTGGGAACCTTTAAGTGAAATCCAGATCTGGGATGTTACAAAGTGGTATCAAAGGATTTTTCTAGTTTTCTTTACTTTTCTGTGACATTATACTAGGATAATAAGGAAATGGAGTTTGGTAATAAACTTTTCCCAGGAGTGGCTACCCCACATACAGGGAAATGCCAAATTTTCTTGAATTGAATTTTGATTTTTTGGATTTTGATTTGTTATAGTTGAATAGATTTCACCATTGGGTGAAACACTTATATTTTTATGTTATTATTGATATCATTGTGGTTCTATTTGTTTCAACCCAATGAGATGAGGGTATTCCATCTCACAAATCATATAAGAACTTGTTAGAAATCACATTCCATAAATTATTTCCATTCCATTTGGGAAGCATTAAAGTTATCATATTATTGTGATTGATTTTGTTCTAGATATGCATGTTGTTTTGATAGTTACATTGATAGATATGCTTGCTATAGTGAAAGCTGTATTGGTACGTGTTATATCTCAAAATGAATGGACGCCAATATTTGGTCTCTGAGGTGTATCGTCTATCTTGTATTGGATTTTGGTGGATCATGTTTCCTCCTTAAATTGAATTATGTTATGATATTCTATATGTGGTTTCCAATCTTTGATTCACGGGGAGTGTGGACCCCATAGATTGGAATTTGGAAAACCTTTGGTTTACTTTTTTAAAAAGGGGGTTTTGGTGAAGTTCCTGGGACATTTTATTTTGAAACCCAGAAAACACTCTGTGTGGTTCTATAAACACATTCCATGTTTTATTCTATCACTACTGGAATTGGGAGCTATACCAACACTTATTTCCCAATGGTTTATAAAAAACTGTTGGGATAAAGACACATTACCAAAGAATCTATTAAATCGTTGGTATAAGGTGTTTTATGTTGGGTTTTCCCAACGGTTTTGTTAAACTGTTGGGAAAGAAAATTTTTTAACACCCAATTTAGGGCTCCTCGTCCTGGAATGTCCCCGACCTCCGCCTCCCGACCCCCTCCCTCCTCCACAAACTCTATCTCCTCCCGGCCTCAGTGTCTGCCTCCCGGCCCCCTCCCTATCCTCCGGCGGCGTTCCACTTCCCCTCCCGACTCCCTCTCTGATGACGACGTCCCCCTCCCCTCTCGGCTCCCGACGACGTTCCACCCTCCCCTATCGTCTCCCACTCCTGGTGACATCCCCCTCCCCTCAATCTCCTCCGACGATGTCCTCCTGCCTTCTCTCCAGTGGCGCGCGAGACCCCCCACGGTCGAACACCCTGCGAGACATCCCCCCTCTCGGCTCCCTCTCCTCCCACCAGGTTTCTTGATCAGTATTTTCCCATTGATATACTCTTCCAACTATTTATCTTAGTGAAGTAATATTTGTTATCTTGTAATGGATTTCGTTCTCTAACACTTTTTCAGGTACACATGATTACAGTAGAAAACACCCCCATGGAATACCGATTTTCCCAAGGAGCTCTTAATTCCCTTTTATTTTCATTTTTTTCGATATCCATTCCCACAAACATTAAAAATCGCTTCCATAACACTCTAACCTGTATTTCATTGACAGTAGGGACACTACCTCATTTTAAGTGTGGGGGGAGTTTCTCACAGTTTCACATGTGATCCACTTGGATTTTTTATTATTCTCACTTTTCTTTGAGACATTTCTCAAAATAATAAGAATGATTTAAACTTGAGAATCATTATGACCTTATTATTAAGAAAAGTTAGGTGTAAAAGTGCCAATGACCATGTTTGACTCCTACTTAGATTTGTTTAGAATGATTTCTAAGTTTAGGGAATTAATTTAAATTCAAAATCTTCGAAATAATGGCTAATTGACCTATTACTTAGAATTTATGCCCTTTATGATTGCCATTTTTTTATTCCCACTACCCAAGAGGACTATAATCCTTCAATTTCATACTCTTATCTAGGAATATTTCTTGATAGATCCCATGGGCATGTAAACTAACTAGAACTCGCATTGAGATCTTATCTTAGTGATGACTGAACAAGTATAAAACTGAAATGATTTAGGACTCTTTCATAGAAAATTTTTCGATAAGACCCACCTGACATCTATCCATCACTCAACACTTAGTTTCCATTAATGTTCTATTATAATGAAGCAATTCCAATCCTATTTCCCTTCACACCCTACTTATTGTACAATGTGTATGGATATCTTTGAACAAGTGTGGGAGGGACATTCAATGATCATGGGATGCCTCCACTTCCAAAGATGTACGATATGCTCACCTGATTATGCGGTAGCGATCCATTTAAAATTTGTTGTGTTTCATTTGTAATCTATTCCTTTCCAAAATAAAAAAAAAGAAAATTAATAAATAATTGTTATGGGTTGTTTACTAAGAAGGTCAAAAATCACAATTTTCGAGACTGATTAATCCCTCAAAGGATTATCTGTGGTTCAGTGATGGATAAGATATCTACCCTAAGAATATATTTTGACGTAGATCACCTGTATACTGTAATACCATGAGGTGTGAGTGTGAGGAAACATTGCAAGATAGAGGATCCTTGGGGTCTTCCATGAGATGGAATTTTTTTTCTAAAACATCATGTGGGAACATTTCTGGAGCATGTTTGAGTCATGAAATAACCCCAAGTGTCTCCATGAGATAGCATAAATAACCCCAAGTGTCTCCAAGTGTCTCCATACATCGTATCATCCTCACATGGGTTGGCCACTCACCCAATCCTATCAAACCTATCCTAGTCTATCCTCTCAGTCACATAGTCTAGACTCATCTCTTGAGGATTATCCCATGCCTCGATGCACATCTCATCATCCAACTAGACAAAGTGGACTATTCACCTTATGATTGTCCTAGTCACAAAATCACACCATGTCGAACCCATATACATTATATTCTCAATAATCTGATCAAGAACCTCATGAAAATCATGTATTATAACCCAACCCCACTAACCAGGTTCCATCCTAAGCTAAATCACTCCAAGCCTCTTGGCATTATAATGACAATATTTTCGAAAATACCCAATACCCACACTAGCATCTCATCCTTCATCTCTTTAGTTGAACTCTTGAATCATTAAATGGAGTAAAACCTTTCATAATACATTTTATATACTCAGAGGGACCATCCCACTCTAAGAACATACCAAGATTCCAATCCATCCTCATAAGTATTTCCACATCATACGCTATATGTACAATTGCAACACCTATCACTACAAGGCCCAATCCTCTTGGGAATATTTTACTTGATCTAAATCCTCATCGTTAGTAACATCAATCACATTAAAGCGCATAAATGTCAAATGAACCCTACATTTCAAGAATTATTCATGTGGATAGGCCCCATGGAAACAGGATAAGAACTAAAACCATAAATAATAATGCCAAATACATGCATCAATTTTAAATAAACATCGCAAGTGTAAACCTAAAAACCAAGAATAATAAGACCTCATCCCTTGTATCGAAGAAAACCAAACTAAGTTAAAACTTAGGAAAAATTGATTATATACCATTAATATGAAGAGTAATTGTTAATTTATATGAATGTACTATTTGATAGTATCATTTTAAAACATTGATATGTTTCCCCTTTTCTTACAGGAACATGATTTGACCAATGGGGCATTGTGGTACTTATATTGGGTGGTGACAGGTATAGTCACAGGAGACATGTGTGTCTTAATTTTGTTTTTATTTTATTTTCTTTATCTCATAGGTCACTTAGATCTTTGACTACTTTCTATGGACAGAGGGTACTTATATTCTGTGAAGGGGGCCAAAAGGAGTTCATATTGATTCAATCCACCGGCTTTGTTCCTAGGTAAGATTCTATGGTTACTACTTGTCTCACACCACATGTATTTGGGGATTTAGGGTTTTTTACTCCATATTATGTTTTCGGTAGGGCGTTGGATCGTTTCGTGTTGGTTCGAGTGGATTTGGTTCTCTGTTTCCAATCTAGGTAAGGATTTAATGCCATTGGTTGGGTTTTCACTGGTTATGTAGCATCCTTAATGTGTTTTAAGGTTCTTAATATCCTTTGCGTAGTGCGTTGATCCCTGCTCGTTGGTTTTGAGTCGCCAAGTCAAGGGCGACTCGCCTGAGTGTGCATAGGTAAGTAAGTATATGTATGTTGGTTCCCCTGTTACGTGTATAGTCACCCAAGGCAGTGATTATGCACGTTGGGGATAGGTGTTCCCATGTATATATATATAAATGTATATGCATGTGAGTGGAGACTAATATATGCATATAATAATATGTGCAAGGTCCCCCTTGCACATGCTCATGGCCATGCAGATGTGTGCATAGGGGATAGGTGTCCTTGCATGTGTGTGAAGGTGAGTATACCCAGTGGAGGAGCAGCGGCTTCTAGTTAGAGAGATCCAAGAGCCGAAGTGGATGGCTTGGTTCCACCTTGAGGTAGAGTCCCTCTCGTAGCCTCTTTAATTTAATAATGCTTTAAATTGAATTTATCTTCTTTCTTAATTCTGCTTAATTATATTGAATTGCATATCTTGAGTAAGTTTTATTTAATATAATTATTTCATTTGATAAATAAAGTCATGTTTTTATAATAAAATCCCTCCAACAGAGGTGCGCTGTCTGCGAAAAATCACAGAGATAGTTTAGGGTATATGATTCTTTTCCATCATTTCATTTCCCTTTAGATGTTGCGTCATTGTGCCGCTCACTACAACCTTCAGACGATCCCTTGTTATAACATATTAAATAGTTGATTTGTTCTATCATGTTCGTTGTGACCTTATCTTATGGAGAAACCCATTTCGGGAGTTTTCCTGGCCTCTTGGCCACCCCTTTGGGTGTTTACTCGAGCCTATATATCTTAAAACACCTATGGTGTCATTTTTTAACACCTATCAGGCTTATGGTGCCCCCACCATAAACTTCATCTTAACATTGTTTGGGGTGTTTGCCTGGCCTCGATGCACATCTAATTTTTTACATATATGAATTCTCCCATAAGATTTGTGTTGCTAACTGAGATGTTATCAAATTCTATTGTTCTCAAGGTGACTAAAGTTTTATTATTAGAGTTCCAAGAAATTCATATACCATTGATAAGTAATACACCTACACAATTTGACTCTCAATCAGTAGTTTCAACTACCTAGTACCACTTTAAAAAACAACAAATATCAAATATATATCTTTATCATACCAAAATCCCGAATCAAGAGTCGGTTTTTTATAACATAAGATCGGTTTCTATAATGTGAAGGACAACTACATAAGATTTATTTGGAATCCTTGCCAGAAGATGCTACCCTGTGGATGTCGCTCGACCGGGCCAACACACTGCGGTCACGTCGCGGTCATGCCGCGGTCACATTGCAGTCACGCCGCGGTCACGTCGTGATTTAGCTCTGCTCCAGGAAGACACCCCATGATGGTTCACAGTCCTGTCATAATTCGATGTATGATACCTAGATAGAGTTTTAGATACATTACCCACCCATAGTTAATGGGGAGGGAGGCAATGGATGAAATGTTTCCCCGCTTCCTCCCGCTCTCTTCGGTCCTAGCCGGAAGATGCTGCCCCACAGATGTCGCTGGACTGGGCCAACATGACGCGGTCATACTGCGGTCACGCCGCGGTCACGCTACAGTCACGCCGTGGTCACGCCGTGGTCACGCCGCGGTCACACCGCAGTCACGCCGCGGTCACGCCGCGGTATTGCCATGATTTGGCCCTACTCCAGGACAACACCCCACGGCGGTTCGCAGTCCTGTCGGAATTTGATGTATGATACCAAGATAGAGTTTTAGATATATTACCCATCCATAGTTAATGGGGAGGGAGGCGATGACCGGAATGTTGACCCGCTTCCTCCCACTCCCTTCGCTTCTGGCCAGAAGATTCTGCCTCAAAGATGTCGCTGGACCAGGCCAACACACCGTGGTCACTCCGCGGTCATGCTGCAGTCACACCGCGGTCACGCCGTGATTTGTCCCTACTCTAGGATGACACCATGTGGCAGTTCACAGTCCTATCGGAATTCGCACTACTGGAAATAAAAGTTTTTCTAATGCTTTTTCCCAACAGTTTGAACAAAACATTGGGAAAAATACCTTATTCCATTCATTTACAATGGTTCATATGAACCGTTGGAATATAGGTGATAATAGCTGGTTTTCCCCAACAGTTCAAATGAACTGTTGGGATATATCTATCTAAAATCACCATGCCATCAGGATACTTCTACTATCCCTAAGCCGCACTTCTCCAAACCCTCGGCGCCAATCCCATACTCCTCCCGTCCTCACCGCTGCTCCCATACCGACCACCCCTCGTAGCTTCTCCCATCCCAACAACCCCTCGCAGCTGCTCCCATCCCAACAACCCCTCGCCACTCACACTTTTTTCCAAAATCTCGATGCGAACCCATAACCCTTCTCGTATTACCCTAAACCATAGCTCGACGCACCCATATGGAAGATTATTTCCAATAGCTCGACACAAATCCTATTTCCCAACCGACTGGCAACGCAAACCCTACTTCCCAGCACAACATGTCTGGTTTTCCAATGCTCTATTCTTCCACATTAAATGGGTACGTGTTAAGACCCACTTACGATTTTAGGTTGTGTTTGGAACCCTGCTTCCCTACCTACTCTTGAGGGTTCTATCTCTACTTTAAAACTGGTCATCTTATCATTGATTCAAGTAATTTTTGTTCATTCACTTTAAATCAGTATGCATGCCTTCATTTATTTTTGATTTTTTGGTTCCATTTCGCAGAAATATACTATCTATTATGACCCCCTTATAAACACAATAAATATATCATTTTAGGTTGCATTTTTGTTTCAATTTACCTGTATAGAATCATTTTGATTGATATTGAAGAGGTCAGAATGAGTTGGGGTGGACTGGGGGATGTGCTGGAGGGGCGGGGGGATGGGCAGGGGTGAGGTGAGGAGGAGGGGGGCATGACAGGGGGTTTGAGGTGGCTGTGCAGGTGGGGGAGAGGGGGGGGGGGGATGTTCTGGGGGTGAGAAAAGATAATATATGGGGGTGAAATAACATCCATGTTGATGGCAGCACCAATAAATCAACGACTATAAAAACCTGCTCTATGAGTTTTTCAACACATTATGATGTTAAAGCCACTCTATCCTAAGTGCTCATTCAACTAGAGGGGTGTTTCACTCATCTAGATCTCCCATTAGATCACTAATCACATCTAAATATAGTAAAACAATTGAGATAACTAGATCAAAACATAGTTCAAATTCCTGATCTATGATATCATATGTGTCTCCCCCTTGGACTAGAGTCCTGACCAGAAACATCCTCAAACCTCATGACCAAATTCCAACCAAACATGGGATGATCTAGCCTTCAAACCACTGTCCAAATAGCTGATTTAGAAGCATCGATCAACTAACATAAAACAAATAACACACCCTATCCATGTTCCCTGGGATATTATCCTCTAAAAGCAACCAGTGTTGGCTCTCTTTGACCCACCTTAGTGCCAAACCCAAACACAGGGCTCCCATAGTCCTCAATGTGGCAATATAATGTGATTTCCAACTATAGCGTCCTAAGGGTCACCCAAAATCTTGGCCCAATCCATTAAAAAAACCTCAAATGGGAAAAAGTCCACAGTAAGAACATATACCTTATGAGGGGTACCTATACTACATCCAAAGCACAAGACACACTCAGTGCAAATATATCCCAAATGCCACTAAATGGCCTCCAAATGACCATCGATCAACAACGTCTCAAACTGATAATCTATCAACAATGCACCCAATGGGGTATATAAAAGAAATGAATAACCAATGAATTAACAATGGTCCTCATGAAAATCATTAAAGTTTTACCTTACAAGGGCTCTATAGTAAAATATTGACCACTCCACATGGGAAATATTAATTAATAGCTATAGAAAACACTGGCCACTCAATCAGTAACAAGCCCACTATGGTATCCTCAAGAGTCCCTTTTACGCATATAAATATCTTAAGTAAATATGACCATAAATTCTATCCCACAACATCATCGCATCCCAATGGTTCCAATAGTTCAAATCCTAAAAAAAGGAGGTAATCCTCAACTGTTCTAACCTTGAGAAATAGGTACCAACATGTCAGGATAAAACAATATCTCTTAATATATACTACTTGATTATAATTTTCAGTATCTATATGAAATAACATTGAACAAAACTAGCTTAGATTTCACAATCCATTCCAACTAATGATCTCATAACCCTCACACATGATTCTCATCTCACAACCCAACCTGCTGGAGGATTCTGAATCCAATCCTTGAATAAATCCTAATAAAGAATTATTTTAGTCCAAAACACCATAAATACCACATTCAAACACAAAAATTATTCCACCAGAGAAGTTTATATGAAAAACTGATCAAAATTGAATACTCATAAGTCGAATTCTGACTCCAGGGATAAAATAGGGTAAACACAACAATTAGAAAAAAGTACCAAACCTGTACTTTAGGTACTTGATATATAACCCAAAATTTCCCCTCGTTCCATGTGACATAGGTTGCTCAGTGTGTACGTTTCCAAAGTACACATCATGTGTTCCGATATATGATGTTTACCCCCACCTGGGTACATTTACATACAAGGCCCCACTTATCATGAAAAATTCCCTACTATGTGGAATGTATCACCCCATACAAAATATTTACCCCACATATGGATCCCATGTATGTACCTATCCATATATCCCCCCCACAAGGTCTACCCACACACAATGCCTATCCATGTACCTCGCACTAGATATAGCTTTATACCCTACATGGTCATCTTCCACTAGAACACCCTGAGTCACCACTACATGGCGTGTAACCCACCCCCTTGTATAAATATTTTAGTTCCCAAAACCCATCTTTCCCAAGTACGAAGAACACATGATGTGTGAACTCAAAACTACACATCATGTACATGAGTTCTACAAAACTAAACCCCCCAAAATATCCCAAAACACCTATTTTCTCCAAAGTATCCGTAGATTGAATCCTTAATGGGTCACCAAAAACCCAAAAAAAATACGATTAAAACTTAAAATCAACTACCCTATGGGAATTTTTGGGGGAGGCAGGGGTGATTGGAGGGGGTGAGGTGGGGAGGAGGGGGGCTATGAAGGGGTTTTGGTGGGGAGGGGGTGGGCTGGGTAGGGGTGAGGGTGGGGCGTAGGCTGGGCAGGGAAAGGGGGGTTGTGCAGGTGTGGGGGTGGCTGTATAGGTGGGGGTGCTGGGAAGATGGGGGAGGGGGGATGGGCAGGGGGGTTGTGCAGGTAGGGGAGGGGGGCTGGGCAGGTGGGGGAGGGGGGTGGGATGTGCAGGGGGTTATGCTATGCATGGGGAGGGGGACTGGGCAGGGGGGTTGTGCAGGTGTGGTGGTGGCTGTGCAGGTGGGGTAGTGGGGGGGTTGGGAAGGTGGGGGAGGGGGTTGGATGTGCAGGGGGTTAGGCTGGGCAGGGGGTGGGGGGCTGGGCTGGGCTGGGGGGGCTGTGCAGGTGGGGTGGTGGCTGTGCAGGCGGGGTAGTGGGGGGGGGGGTGGGCTGGTGGATGAGTATGGAGATGAACTTGAGTTCCTTGAACACAATTAGGGAACTGTAGAATGATTTTGTAGGACCCGAGTATATCAGATAAGGCACATTCGTGGAAGAATCTATAATTCTAGAAATATCCCTACTTAGACTATCAATCTTGTAGAAACCGTGGAAGACCCATTTAGTGAGTCTAGTAGGAGAAGGAAAATCCCCATGAATAATCCAACCATGTACAATTACTATGGAATGTAATAATGTTATATCCATCATATATGAAGATTAATACGTCATTATGTTGAGAAACATCAGACCCTTGTACTTGTATTTAATGATAAATGTTATCAATATTTAAAAATATTACATTGAATACGATTTTTGATTTAATATCATTCCAATGTTGACACATTATCAAATGTGATATGATGAGGACAATATAGAACCTTCCACATAGATACTACAACTCTGTGTCCAATGCAAGAAATGTCCATAAGTCCAATTCATGCTCGGGGATCAATTTGGAGACCTCATTTCTAAATCATAATTTATAGTAATTCAATAGGATCAAAACTTCATTGAATTTTTAGGAAGGCCTCTTTAAACTTTTCTGACCACTAAAATATAACTACATTCTTAGTAATCCTAGTCATAGGCACTTCTAAAGGGGAAATGATTTAAATTAACCATATATAAAACCCGAATAAACAAAGGAAAACCACAATCTCAAACATGTTTCGTATGCCTTCTCATGACACCACATACATTCTTTGGGTCCACATAAATTCCCACATTATAGATTACGTGCCTAATAAAACATACTTTATGGAAGCATAAGTGACACTTTGAGATCATATAAAACATATAATGTGGTTAAAGTGTACAAAAAAATTCTATAGGTGTCTAATGTGTATATCAATGGTCAGTGAGTATATAAGGATATCATCAATAGGCACCATAATGAATGAGTTGAGTTATGCATGGAAGATCTCATTCATGAGACCCATGAATACCATTAAATTAATTTTAAACATGAAAGTAAAGTCAAGATATGTATGGAAGATGCCTTAATAATTTTCACACCTGTTGTAATACGAAATCATATATATATATTAATTCAACTAATCAATTCATGTCCTTAAAAAAGTTCCACATGTCTCATTACTATTAAGTAAAAAATGGCAAGGATCAATATTTTCCCTCATGTACCTCTTTATTACCTCTACACAAGTAGTAATTTACCACTTTCAAAATAGTAAATTATCTTTACACATGTATTTTCTAGCCCAATGTATTTATATGTATCCACTACTTTTACACTTATAAAATCCCTAGACTAATACTTCTCTCTCAATATAGCTCACCACTCAACTACCAACATCTTCCATACTACTAAAGGTAGCATCTCATACAACTATATATCACATAACAAACTTCTCACTTAATAAAAATCCATGTTAATACAATATGATAAATGTAAATCCATTTTCTGAAATAATACCATATTAACCATGGTAGGTCTAATATCACATTCCAAACGATCCATTATCACTCATGGTTGGGTTCATCTAGAACCTTGTCACTCAAGGTGAGGCCATTATATTGACCACTACCTTATCAATCATGGTAGGGTTAGATATCATGTTATAATATGATAAATTCATTATCACTCAAGTAAGGGTCCTTCTTGAACCTTATCACTCAAGGTGTTGTCATTCCTTATTATATATCACTATACTTGTTAGAATTTCTCACCCAACATGTGAATGAAATAACAACAAGGAAATTTGGTCCATATCATAGCTCACCAGATAGGTACAAGGTTCTAGTCACTCGGGACCTATTCCCCCTACCTTATCAATCATGTTAGTGTTAGATATCATTTTATAATATGATAGCATCATTATCACTCAAGTAAGGGTCCTTCCAACACCTAATCACTCAAGGTGTTGTCATTCCTTTAGATATTTCACTATACTTGTTAGAATTTGTCACACAACATGTGTATGAAATAACAAGGGCATTTGGTCCATATCATAGCTCACCATCTACTATACCACCATGAGGACCATGATCCCATGTGATAAATGGTTAATTTTTATGATTCTCCCTATGGATAATCATTCAAATTTCAATGGATACAAAAATAATCTATGGAAGGTATATACTAAAATTCATTTAGTAATCTACTAGATTGTCATGGAGGATTATCTGAATGTTTTCATTAAATATTGGGGATAGAATATTACCTTGTAATCTTATCCTCTTAGAATATGATAGAAAATTTCCAAAGTGAGCCCAACAGATGATGTAAATGATTCATAACCACTGACAAACACCATGTGGGATGTCATAATTGTAATCTAATGGATTTTCATGGAGGATTATCTGAATGTTTTCATTACATATTGGGTATAGAATATTACCTTGTAATCTTATCCTCTTAGAATATGATAGAAAATTTCCAAAGTGAGCCCAACAAATGATGTAAATGATTCATAACCACTGAAAAACACCATGTTGGATGTCATCATAGCAGATCCCCTAGAAAATTAAGCATGTGATATCTCTCATGAATCAATTAAATATCTATCCCCATAGAATCTATCTGTCATAGAATCCTGACCAATATCCCTCTCTTTAACACAAACCAATACCTTGATAAATGAATATATATAACTAAATATATTGACATTATAGAAGTCATTTCCCCATATTATATGATTCCCCCATCATTATACTCTAGGAACAAAAGGGTTATAATGGTCATAGTGTAAATATCCTTCTAGGTTAGTATATTGAATGATTAAATTCATTGA
Organism: Viscum album; assembly: GCA_963277665.1. NCBI lineage: Eukaryota > Viridiplantae > Streptophyta > Magnoliopsida > Santalales > Viscaceae > Viscum > Viscum album. Next base: position 660,862,462 of record OY728131.1, on the reverse strand, counting down.
AAAAATATAAAATTTATCATGGAGTAATCAAAACCAATAACCCTTATCCGATAGATCAGGATTGAGGTAGGGGATTCTTCATATATGAGTTATAAACTTGAATTTCCAATATCCCCCTCCCTATTTGATCAATAAGACAACATTTTGTTGGTTCTTGGTCTCTCTACCACATCAATATGTGAACCATATGAGAGGAAGGGATGTGAGTAAGCCTTCAAAAATGAGATGATTATTTCTATGTGTTTCTTGTGTGTTTTTGTGTGATTTCAGGTGATTGAACTGTGTATTTGTGAGTTTTTTACATGTGTAGTGTGTTTTTTGTGTTTTCAGGTTGCATTGTTCCTAAACACGCAGAATGAGGGTTTTTTTTATTGCAGTGTATTTTTCTGAAATGGAACGTTTTTCACACAAAGTTTTCATTGTAGCCTGCAGTTGATTGTTGGATATTTCATTTTAAATTATTGGGGGTCTAAGCCAACGGTTTCAAATCGTTGGGTTATACCCATGGATGCTACATTTCCCAATGTTTTCAAAACCGTTGGGTTATACCCTGTGTGCTACTGCATTTCCCAACAGTTCAAAACCGTTGGGTTATATTCCCAATGGTTCAAAACCGTTGGGTTATACCCCCTATATGTTTATGAAAATGGTTTTAAAACCATTGGGTTATACCCCTGTGCGCTGATTTTCCCAATGTTTCAGCTGAACCGTTGGTATAACAGGATCCAAACAGCCCTTTCCCAATGGCTCAATGTAAACCGTTGGTATAAGGCTTTCCCCACACCTCACAGACCAACAGTTTCTAAAACTGTTGGGATAATATTTCCCAATGGTTTGAGGGCCTTTCCCAACGGTTTAAAACCATTGGGAAAACATGGATTCCCAGTAGTGTATCCGGAAAGAAATACTTTTCTTAAGTACACACTGTGTACTATGTCTACACGCCTTGTGGTAAATTAATGTGTGTTAGGGTGTGTCAAGAGAAACATAGAATGCCGGTTTTTGGAAAGTACACTTTGTGTATTTTAGATAAACACCATGTAGTTTTACACAGGAAGACCCCATCTAGCTCTGGCCATGTAAAAGTACATGGTCGGGAGGGGAATCTTGAGTACATGTTGTGTACTAGCCTAATAAGCTATGTACCTGGGGATATTATACACCCAGGCTAATGAAAGTACACACCGAGGTGAGATCTTTAGGGTGCATGTTTTGTATTATGTCTACACGCCATATACACCTCTTCTGATAACCTTTGAGGGTTTTCTTATCCTATTTAGTTCTTTCTCTCTTGAAATTTGTACTTTGATGATGATCTTGAACTAAGGTGTGTGATTGACCTCTTAGAGTCATGCCACCATGACGACCTCTAGTTGCATGCTAGGAGGATGGTGATGATCATACCTCAGAGTTGGTAGGCCATGGGCTACTAGTGGATCCTCCATTCATTCTAGTTGTGACACCAACTATTATGTCGGGTGTAGGTGTAGATGTAATGTTCCATGATGGCTTTATGAGGTTCATGAGAACCATTAAGGGAGCACCAAAAACTATCGTGTCTATGGAAGAGTGGACGTGAGTGTTCCAACAACATCATCCACAAATGTTTTCAGGCGATGGAGGACCACAATTTGTGGATTCATGGATAGAGGGCATTCTCTCGATATTTGAGCATCTAGAGACACCTCCTATGAGAATGGTAAAACTTTTGATACATATTCTATGTTATTCTTCCATGATATAGTGGGATGTTATCACTCAGTCAGAGAATCATCAAGATATGGCATGTGGATATTTTTAGATAGTCTTCTATGATTATTATTTTCCCGAGATGCTGAGGGACGATAGATCCTGATAGTTTATTCTTCTGGAGCAGGTAACACTATCACTTTTAGACTATTTTTCCCATTTTTCTGATCTCCAATGTTTCACAACTATCCTGATGTGTGACGATGTAGTGAAGTCTATGATATTTGAGGATGGTCTTAGGTACGACATCTGATCATAGGAAAATGTCTTCAAGTTGAATATTGTATCTACTATAGTGAATCTGGTGTTGATTACCAAGTATAATTTGAGGAATCTGGAGGTGTGAGCTAAGGCAATTAAGTATCGAGATCTGGTATAGTCTCAACCAATAGTAAGAAGTATCATCTGGAGAATTCATGCGGTAATGTTAGTAGTCAGAAAGTATCTTTAGGTATCCATGTCAGGTGCTACCAGTGCGGTAGGCCTGGGCATATGAGGCTGTAGTGCCTGTAGGACCCAGTCGAGTTCTGATTTTGTGGCAAGATGGGTCATATTTGGTGCTTCTGCATGATATTTTCACTAGTGTATAATGAAAGAGGGTCTGCACTGACTCCACATTCAGGAGCAGGGTCCACAAATTCTCACCTATTAGGGAACTGGAATGCATCAAGTTGTTGATATTGAGGTTATGGTCATGGTCATGATAGCTAGACCCCATGATCTCAACGATAACAAGGTGGATCAGATCAAGGAATCCATGTAGTGTCACAAGGCCATGGTATATGTCTGACTTATGTAGTGCAACAGACCCAACAAGATTAGGATCCCAAATCTTCTACTGTTATAGGTACTATTCTAGTCGCCTTCATTTTGGATTATGAACTTTTTGATAAAGGGGATTCACATAGTTTCATATATATGCCTGTTTTCGAGATCCTTGGGATCTATGTTTTTAATTATGACAACTTTATGATTATAAACACTCTATTAGGGATTAGAACACTAGGTGTGTGTCAGTGTAAGGAGTGCCCTCTTGTAGTTGATAGGTTACACTTCTTATGGGACCTTTATGTATTGGAGATGACATGCTTTTATTCCATTCTTAGAATGGACTAGTTGGTTCTCTTTTGAGCCTTTTTTGATTTCTATAACCACAGGGTGAGTTTCACATCACTAGAGAGTAGAGAGTTTCTACACAGAGGTGAATAGGATGTCTAGGAGAGATGAGATGGACCCAAGCATCATGGGTTGGGCTGGATGACAACCCATCTTTTGAGTTTATATCTGGATGAAAAGGGAACATTTCAGATGGTTTTCCCTCCAGTTGTTGATTGTTTCAGGTATGTTTTATTGGAATAATTTCAGGCTTTCCTCTAGTGAGATAGGTAGAGTTCTCTATCGAGCTAATTCCAGGAGTTGCACCAATATCCATTCCTCCTTATAGGATAGAGATGAAGGAGTTGGAAAAGTTCAAGGGATTGATATTGGATTTTGAAGCTAAGGGTTTCATCTGACCCAGTAATTCTCTATGGGTTTCTCTAGTCCTCTTTGTGAAAAAGGTGGACAATACCCTCAAGCTATGAGTGGATTATAGAAAGTTGAACCAGTTGACGGTTAATAACTGGTATCCAATACCAAGGATTGATGATCGCTTTGACCAGATTTGGGGATCTCAGGGCTTCTAAAAAATTGATTTGAGATTTGGTTATCATCTGGTGAATGTTAGATCATCATACATTCCTTGCACAGACTTTTGGAGCATGTATGGTTTTCATGAGTACTTTCTAATTATGTTAAGTCTCACGAATGCACCGATATTTTTTATGGCACTGATGAATTGAGTTTTTCATCCTTATGTTGATGCATTTTTTTTGGTTTTCATGGATGATATCTTGGTGTATTCTCATAATCGACAGGACCATGCTACACATATTGAGGTTGTTTTGAGTACACTGAGGGAGAATTCGTTATATGATAATCTCACAATGTTCCATTTCTGGATGGATCAGATTCACATCCTGGGTCACATCATCTCAGAGACAGGAGTATCAGTTGACCCAGTGAATTTGAGAGCAGTATTTTCCTAGGAGTATCCTAAGAATGTCATTGAGGTGCAGAGTCACTACTGGAATTTGTTCTATTTTTGATGAGCTATTTGCGACGGGATCCCGTTGCAAATAAGCTTTAGCAATGGGGTACCATCGCAAATAGCCCATTACAGAGAATGACATCGCAAATAACTCTCCGATTATATACATTATATATAAATAAACTTTTTGCGATGGACCCTTGGTTCCGTCACAAATAGTATTTAAAAATATATATTTAAACTATTTGCAACAGGATCCCATCGTAACTGGTCCTGTTGAAAATAATAACCAAAATAAAAAAATATATTTAATAAAATTATAATTAATGAAAAAAATAATATTAATATTATTAAAATAATAAAAAATAAAAAATATTAAAATTCTCAATATTCTAAAAAAATATTAAATATTCATAAAATATTATTATTATTATTATTAGTAAAATAAATAAACATTAAAAAATATAATACTAAAAATATATATTTAATAAAATTATGATTAATGAAAAAATAATATTAATATTATTAAAATAATAAAAAAATATTAAAATTCTCAATATTCACAAAAAAAATATAAAAAAACTCATAAAATATTATTATTATTAGTAAAATAAAAAAACATTAAAAAATATAATATTAATAATAAATAATAAAATATTAAAAAGAAAAAAAAATTAAATTATGCAATATTCACACCAATATAAAAGACAGAAACTGAAAATAGTTCATATTACAAAAAATATTGATTTCAAATGTTTTTAACATAAAACAAATCACTGGGGGGTCGTCTTCTGGAGGAGGTAGGGGAGCTGTAGGAGATGGTGGAGGAAACTCCATCCCTAAACTACGAGTTAGACGACGCATGTACTCTATCTTCTCATGCTGCTGTTGTTTCCATTGATGCATCTCCTCATCATGTTGCTGCTACTACTACTGACACATCTCTTCATGCTTCTTCTGCAAACTCTCTATAAGCTCAGACTGAGTTTGCAACTGCTCCTGATTCTATGAGGTAGAAGATGATGCCTCTTCATTAGCTCCACTCGAGCTAGACGACGACATCACAACAGTACCATAATAAGTACCAGGAGTCACATGAGATCTGATATTAACTACTTGGCCCTTCTCAAATCCATACTGAGTCACCTGCATCCATGCCGCCTCATCGAAATGGTGGGCACTAGTCTGATCAGTCGCCTCGTCCTGACTCCCAGTCCGTGTCTGAGAGGTCGCAACCTCATATGACTTTTTCAATTCCAATTTGAAATTAGAAACATGAAAATATTATATGTAGTTAATTTTCAAAATAAAAAAATAATACTAACCACAACCCAACACTGGCGATCACCTCTAATCTCTCTAGTGGCTGGATCACTGTATATCCTCTGATAAATGTCGTACTCCATAATATCAGGATGCTTGACTGCCTATAAAAATATAAAATAAACTATTTATATTTAAAGTTAAATAAAATATTTAAAAAAGATACTTACCAGATGCTCTCTATGCGTACTGAATGTACAACTACCAGCTCGATGCATCACAACCTATATCCCCCGGTTCTACCGACCGACTAAAGACCTCCTATGAAATCCACCACCCAACCAGTGTAAACATAATCCATCCCAAATGTGAGTTGAAATGTAATCTGTTCGGTGGGCTTTACACGACACATCAAAATCTATCCCTCATGCTTTCTTAATGACTGTCCTTCTCAAATTGTGTAAAAACTAAAGGAAACGGTCACACATAGATGCCTCCCATGAGGTGTGGATAACGTCACTCATGCTATCATCAATGGGATACCATAAAACCTACAGATAATTTATAATATCAAGTTATTAATAAAATAAATTTCAAAGAAAAAATTATTTATTTACATATCAGCCAATGATTGAACATGCCGAGCTACACATCAATGGAAATTTGTTCCCATGTGATCCACGACTAAGAAAACTAATTGTGCAAGATAGCACTCCCATGTCCAATAGTTACATGCACAAAACTGTGAAAAAAGAATAAATAATCAAACAATTATTATATATATAATTAAATTAATTAAAGATAACATAAATTTATAGGTCATTATACCTCTGTGTGCATGGATCGAAGCCAAGACGTGGACGTCGCTTGGGGATAGGGTCATGAATCATCAGTCATGCAAGACCGCGCTCCCTCCACGTACCCACTGAACCGCCAGTAGGTTGAGGGTCAGATGATCCCAAATCCCCCTCATCCAAAGGTAGCTCAGCCTCTTGTAACTCCTGAAATAGATCAGGGTCCATCTGAAACAAAAAATGATTGTTGTTAATAGATATTTGAAAATAACTATTATATATATATATATATTAGTTATGATTATAACCAAGATTTAACTATGTCAATGTTCACCTTCATCATCATCTTCATAACTGATGATGTCAATGTCTTTATATTTCTCTTTGGAATCATCAATATCCATACGAGTTTCAGTTTCATCATCTCTTGTCATTTCAAATTCATTTGTAACATCATTAACATCTACTCCACCATTAACCCTTAATTGTGGGGTGTCATCATCAATATTCATATCTCTTTGTGAAAAAGATAGATTTTGAGTAGTCTCTTGAAAATTCCTTCCACTTCAGCAGAACCACATTTAGTTTGAGTAAACTTATTTCCCAAGATTTAATTTTTATTATGCTCCACCAACCAATCAGTTCTATTGAAGTAGAACAGTACTTTGCATAATAAATTTGATGTGCCTGTTGAGCTAGTAAAAATGGTTCATTTATTGTAAGAAGACTTTTATATTTAATATCGATTGTTCCATGAGTGGGATGAACATGCAAGCTTCTCTCAGTATCCAAACACCGACATTTAAACACCATTATTTAAGTCTGTTCTAGATAACACATCTTAATAATTTCATCTAGAATGCCGTAAAATTGAACTTCATTTTCTCTATGATGCAATCCTCTCAAAAAAAATCCACTGTTCATTGTTTTTTTCTTCCCCATATTCATGTGCATGAAATTGAAAACCATTCACCACATATGAATTATAATATTTAACCATTTTCGATGGTGGGTTACTCAATATACACAGTCGCTTATCAATTTTATCAGCATGTTGAGACACCTAAAAATTTGTAAAACAATTATCAATATAATAAATAGTAAACTAAATTGATATTAAACCATCAATAATTTATGTTACCAGTTTTTGAAACCATTGAGAATTTTTTTTCTACATTCTTCAAGAGCAGCTGCTATAATTTATGGAATTTGTTTCATAATATGATTATCATATAACCTACAAATAAAATAATTTTACATACTATAACATAAATTATAGAATAACTGATAGAAGCACTCACTGTACAAATGATATCATTTCTTCACAGTTGAGCAGAACATATGTATGAGCTCTGTCATGTTCATCGTCTGAAAGTCATTGTTCTTGAATTCCACCGATGACAAGATTTGGATGATTAAAAACTGATAATTGATTTTCCATTTCATCATTAACATTTCCCACGTTTCATCCCATGTGGCTGTTTTTTGAGGGATATTTAGATTAAAAATAGTGAGAGCATAAAAAAGAAATTTCCTCTTACAAATAAGCTTCAGCAATTGAGCCTTCAACTGATGCTTTGTTGCGTACTATTTTTTTCAATTTCTGCATGCATCTCTCGAATGGGTACATCCATCGAAACTGTACTGGACCTCCACATTTAGCTTCATGTGGAAAATGTAATATCAGATGTTCCATTGAGTCAAAGAAAGCTAATAGAAAGATTTTTTACACTTTACATATAATTACAGCAACATGTTCTTCAAGTTTTCTTAGCGCATCATAGTCTATTGTCGCTACAAAAATGTCTCGAAAAAAATACTATATTTCTATTATCGAATCCCAAATCATATAATTCAACAAGCCTCTGAATCCAATCGGCATAATTCTTTCCATTATGACATGACAATCATGACTTTTTAATCTGGTAATATGACCATCCTTAACACATCTTCCCAAATTGGAAGCATAGACATCAGGAAGTCTCAAATCTAATATCCACTAACAAAATAATAAGCAACTCTATTTGGATAGTGTATAAGCAACTTTTGGCTTCATTAACATCTGTGATCTGATATTTTCAAATAGTTCAAGTTCTGGTCGCCTGCAAATTTGGGCAAGATCTAATTGTGCTTTTATAGTATCTTTGGTCTTATCTGGTGTATCCAAAACTGTATAAAATAAATTATCAAAACAGTTCTCATAAATATGCATGACATCCAACATGTGGTTGACCAAAATATCAGACCAATATGAAAGATCCCAAAAAATGCACTGTTTTATCCAATTATGTTTTTTTCCAAAGCAATGAAGTTTCTGTTCATTTACTATTGGTCCAAATGTGATGTGAGGTAACAAAAATACAACTGATTTTATCCAAGTACTTGAGATCATTTTTTGAGGTTCATCCCTTTCAATTGTGCCTTTTCGGAAATGATATTTTTTCCTTCGAAAAGGATGATCGGTTGGGAGAAAACTATGATGCCAGTCAAAATAGTATGTTTTTTCCATTGACGAGAATAAATGATTTGTTTTCTTTCATACAGTAAGGACATGATTTCAGACAATGTGTACTCCAACCATATAACATGTCATATGTCGTAAAGTACTAATCATCCACATCAATGCAGATTTAAATATAAAATTTTGTTTCGTAGCAACATCATATGTACTAACACCATTACTCCACAATGCATTTAACTCATCAATCAATGATTTCAAATAAATATCAATATTCTTTTTCAGATGTCCTGGGATTAATAAGGTCAAAAAGATATAGGGCTCCTTCATCAACATCCATGGACGTAAATTGTACGGAGTTATAAAGATAGGCCAACATGAATACTAACTACCATAAGAACTAAACGAACAGAAACCATCAGTAGAAAAACCCAATCACACGTTTCAGGCTTCTAAAGAAAAAGACGGATGCAGACGGTCAAAATATTTCTCAGAATCAACATCATATGGATGATTTAAGATTTTATCGGTTGAAATATTGGTTTTGTGCCATGACATCATTGACACTGTTTTCCAATTTATTCCATTTTATTCAAATTTATTCCTATTTATTCCTAATTATTTTTAATTATTCCTAATTATTCGTATTTGTTCCAAATTATTCCCAATTATTGCTAATTATTGCTAATTATTGCTAATTATTCCTAATTATTTCTAATTATTGCTAATTATTGATAATTAATGCTAATTATTGATAATTATCGATGATTATTACTAATTATTGCTGATTATTTCTAATTATTTCAATTATTGCTAATTAATACTAATTATTACTAATTATTACTAATTATTTCTAATTATTACTAATCGTTGCTAATTAGTCATAATTATTACTAATTATTCATAATTATTGCTGATTATTCGTAATTATTTCTATTTATTCGTAATTATTCTATTTATTTCTATTCACTGCTATTTATTCCTAGTTATTGCTAATTATTCCCATTTATTGATAGTTATTACTATTTATTTATAATTATTATTATTTATTACTAATTATTACTAATTATTCCTAATTATTACTATATATTACTAATTATTACAAATTATTACTAATAATTACTAATTATTCATATTTATTACTATTTATTCCTATGTATTACTATTTATTCCTATTTATTACTATTTATTTCTAATCATTCCTAATTATTTTTAATTATTCATATTTATTTCTAATTATTTTTATTTATTTATAATTATTCCTATTTATTTCTAATTATTGATTATTATTCCTAATTATTGCTAATTATTCCTATTTATTGTAAATTATTCTTATTTATTGGTAATTATTCATAATTATAGCTAATTATTTCTAATTATTTCTAATTATTTCTATTTATAACTAATTATTCCTATTTATTACTATCTATTACTATTTATTAGGAATTATTCCTATTTATTCCTATTTATTTCAATTTATTACAATTTATTAGGAATTATTCCTATTTATGACAAATTATTGCTATTTATTACCAATTATTGCTAATTATTACCAACTATTACTAGCTATTACTAATTATTGCTATCTATTGCTAATTATTTCTAATTATTGCTAATTATTACTAATTATTGCTAATTATTGCTAATTATTGCTAATTATTTCTAATTATTCCTAATTATTTCTATTTATTACTAATTATTGTTATTTATTACTAATTATAACTAATTATTACTAATTATTACTAATTAATCCCATTTATTACTAATTATTCCTAATTATTCCAATTTATTACTAATTATTCCTAATTATTCCTAATTATTCCTATTTATTACAAATTATTCCAATTTATTACTAATTATTTTTATTTATTACTAATTATTCTTATTTATTTGTCATTATTTCTATTTATTAATATTTATTAATATTTATTACTATTTATTTCTAATTAGCGCTATTTATTTCTAATTATTGCTATTTATTCCTATTTATTGCTATTTATTTCTATTTATTGCTAATTATTACTAATTATTACAAATTATTCCTATTTATTATGAATTATTACTATTTATTACTATTTATTACTATTTATTACTATTTATTACAAATTATTCTTATTTATTACTAATTATTCCAATTTATTACTAATTATTAATATTTATTACTAATTATTTCTATTTATTAGGAAATATTTATATTTATTAGTAATTATTAAAAATTAGTACTAATAATTTCAATTTATTATTACAAATGAATACTGATTACAAAACAATTTAAATCTAATTTAATTACAACTATTCGAAAATAATTAAAATTAACATAAAAAAATGAAATAAATACTAAATTAAATAAAATATAAATACCTTTAAACTTAATCTCATATTGATGTAGACGGCTTCACAACTTTTTTGTGAAAAAAAACTAACTCACACAAATTTTTACTCTGAAAATAGAGTTCAAAGAGAGAGAGTGTGTGAGAATTGAGAGGAGGATATGAAAAAACTGATGGGGGGTATATATAGGTTGGATTAGTTACGACAAGACTCCTCACAAAAACCTTCAACCGCATTAATTACAATTGGCAGTTAAAAGAGTATTTTCCACGGGACCCGTCGCAAAAGGTACCTACCGACACACTTTTTGCGACGGGAGAACATCCCGTCGCAAAAACCAATTTACCACTGCCGGGTATTTGCGACGGGACCCATCGCAAATACCCTCTAAGCGAAGCACTATTTGCGACGGGGGAATCCCACCGTCGCAAATAACCAATTATTTCAACAGGGAGAATCCCCCATCGCAAAAAACTATTTTTCCCGTAGTTAGTTTTATAGGGATGGATGGTTACTACCAGAATTGTTTACAGGACTTCTCATGTGTGACATCACCTTTGATGGGCCTGACTAAAAAGGGTGTGAAGTATGTGGGGAAAGATTCTTATGATATGGTCTTTCAGGAGCTGAAAGGGAGATTGAATTCAAGGCCGATACTGATTTTTCTAGAGCCGGGAAAGAGTTACACTATATACTACGACACATCGGGTATCAGGCTAGGAGAAGTTATCATTCAAGGGGATGTAGTCATTGTGTACTGGTCTCGACAGTTGAGGCCACATTAGAAGAATTACCAAACACATAATCTGAAGTTGGTTGCAGTTGTTCATGCTTTATGTTGTCGGAGAAATTACATACTGGGAGAGCATTATGTGGTGTACATTGACCAAAAAATCCTTAAGTACATATTTACTCAACATGATCTAAATCTGAGACAATAAAGGTTGGTGGAATACCTTCAGTCATTTGACTTTGAGCTTGCCTACACTCTTGTTAAATGCAATGTAGCGGCTGATCCATTGAGCAGGAGAACTCAGATACAGGTGGTACAACATGATAGTAGTGAGTGGAAGCTTATGGATTTGTTCTCTGAGATTCATTTGGAGGTTCAAAATAGTCATGGATTGATGTTTATTTCATCATTAGTTGTTACCTCCACCCTACTGGACTGAGTGAGGATGAGGAAACTATTGGATTCTGAAGGCCTAGTTTTACAAGAGAGTGTGGCAGTCGAGGACCCTCCTCCTGGTTGGACCATATACAAGGATGAAGCTATGTGTTTACATGGTCATGTATGGGTTTATTGATACATATGCGAGGCGCTAATGTCGTATTTTCATGCCTCTGTATGGGCAGTGCATCCTGGTGTCATGAAGATGTTTCTGTATTTACATCGTTAGTATTAGTTTCTAGGCATGAAAAGAGATGTAGCTGGTTTTGTGATGAGGTGCTCCACCTATCAGCAGGTGAAGGTAGAACACCAACGACCAACCATAATTTTATAGTAGCTACCCATTTCTTAGTGTAAATGGAACAATGTCATGATGGATTTTATGATGATATTACAGAGGTCTCTGCAAGGTAATGATGCCGGATGGGTTGTTGTTGATATGCTAACGAAGAATTCAAATTTACTACCGATCACGGAAACCTTTAGGGTTGATGAGCTTGGGTGGTATTACATATGTGAGATTGTACAACTGTACAGGGCCCCACATTCTATCATTTCAGATAGGGATGCTCGGTTTACTTCTCATTTATTTAAAGGGATATAATGGGCACTAGGTACACAGGTGTTCCTGATCACAACTTACCACCCGCAAATAGATGGCCAGTTAGAGCGTAAGATTTAGGTGTTGAAGGACATGATACGGGTATGCATCTCGGATTTATATGGTTCTTGGGAGAGAAACATACCCCTAGTTGAGTTCGCCTATAATAATAGCTTTTATGCTACTATTCAGTTCCATATAATTCTTTGTATGATAGACCATGCTGATCGCCCCTATGATGGATGGAGGTAGGAGAGGAAGCTATGCTAGGACCTTGTATTGTCCAGGAGAGCACTAAATAAGTTCAGTTGAGTCAAAAGTGGATGGCTAATGCGTAGTCTCATTAGAAATATTTTGTTGATCACCGTAGACAACCTTTGGAGTTTGCGGTCTTAAATTGGGTGTTCCAACATATTGCACTGAGGGTAGGACACAAGAGGATCAAGAGATAGTGTAAGATTTTTCCAAGTTACATCAGGCTGTTCGAGATTCTGAAGAGAGTTGGGCCAGTTGCCTATCGGTTTCAGTTACCTCAGAGGTATCAGGCTATGCATGACGTCTTCCACATTTCTCAATTGCGACATTACTTTTTGGACCCGTCTCATGATTTTCAGCCCGAGGAAGTTGAGTTATAGGTAGATGCGTCTTTTGAGGAGTATCCTATATAAATTGTGGATTTTTGCATGAAGGTTCTCCATGTCTGGTCTATTCCTTTAGTATGGGTGCTATGGAAACATGACTGAGTACATGATGAGACTTGGGAGAGGGAGGCTGATGTACGATCACAATGGTCAGAGTTTTTCTTAAATTTTTCTTCACCTCCTTTGGAAGGGAAATTCGGGGACGAATTGTGTTAAGGGAGAAGATTATAAGAAACCTATTATTCTATTGAGGTACAAATATATATTTTCGGTTTGTAGTAAAGAAAAAGGAGGAAAAATTGGCCAGGCTTTGGATTCAATACTGTTACACAACATGACTGGGGGTTACACTATGTGTAATCCCAATACATAGTGTGTAATGGATGTCGGTAGGACCCTTTATGACGTGTAAGGGATGTCAGCAGAAGAAGGGAAAAATGGAATATACATGGTGGGTATTCTACAGTAAATGTGGTGTATTTTTCTTTTTTTTATTAAAATGGGATGTATCCTTGTCTTCTTCACACAGATAGAACCCTCACCAGGTTTTCTTGAACATCTATGTTAGATGGAGATTTGGATCCTGATTTTTCATCTGAACTCCAATTTAAACACCATCAAATGCATTTTAATCCTATTAGCGAGTTATCGATTCCTCTTGAGTTGTTCCTTGTGATTTATTCTCTCGATCTAGTTATCAATGGTCAAGAGTTTATACTCATTTTGTAGATCTAATATATTTTAGGTCGAATTAGAGGCCGGCGCTGGATGAGGAGAGTTTTATGAGTATGAGGTTGGTGGTATCATGCCTTCCGCTAATTGTTAAGTTGATAATATGTACTGGAGTGCCATGAGCCCATTTTTTGGGTGCCTCCTTGAATATATTTTTCCAATATTCATTTCCTATTGTTGTTTAGGTAACTGATTATGTGCTGGAAGCATGTTTAGGGTTGTTTACCTTGATTATGGGCCACCCATGGGTGTGTTTCCCTTGGATGACTGTTTATAGCTGTTTGTCTTAGGATTCCTCTGAGGCATGCCTTTATTTCCCTTATTAGGATGTTTAAAATTAAATTGGTTAAATGAATGATTTTACCATGTGAGATAATTAATTGTTAAGGATTTTCTTATTTAAATTACATAATAGGTTGATTATATGAATTCCCCCTGAGAGGTATTATTTTAAAATCCATGTAATAATTTAATTTACATGTGTTTCTTCCTATAAAAAATGTGCCCATGTGAATTATTTAATGTTAAAGCCATGTAATAGTTTAGTTTACATGATATGATTTTTATATGATATGTGATCATGTGATATGATAAATGTTAAACCATGTAATTGTTTAATTTACATGTGTTACTTGTTATGATAATTGTGCCCATGTGAGTAATTGAAAGGCCAAAACTTATGAGGTTGGTTCTTTCTGGAGAATATATTGCATGAATTTGGTTCTGACATTTTCATGCCTAATGAAATGTTAACTGAACTTATTATGATTTAAAAGGTAAATAGCAGTGGGTGAACCATGGATCTAGATTATAATTACATGGATGGGTTTATCTGACTATTATACCATATGACTTGGGTGAATCAGGGATCCATTGTGATATTCCATGGAGAGACTCAAAGAGGGAATTGTTATATTAATTCATTAGCAATCCATAGATGTAGTGGTCTGGCTCATGGAGACTATGTTTAAAGGCCAAACAATTCATTAAATGAGGGATACCATAGATGGGTTCTATTAACAAAGTTTATATTTATTAGGAGATACTTGGGTCTTATTTATAGGATCCAAGGATGACCCAATTGACATATACTTGCACCATACCTAGAGTGATACCGGGTTTTTGAGAGGACCTAATGGATAGGATTGTAGGATGTAGGTGGTTTTATCCAAGAGTAATACTTGAATTCCGTCATAAAATTTTCAAGGACAGACTCAAATTTAAATTGAATATTGAAATGGAATGATTTATGATGCTTCTTCCTAACCAAATCAGAAGCATGGATTCGGTCTTCACTTATACTTTTTTAGATGGTCTTTTGAGACATTTGTTGTGCTTACTTTTACATAGGGGTTTCCAGGATTAGGTTGATTCCTGATACTTATATAATTCAATGTAGTTGAACTATTAAAGAGCATGAAATGATTGTAAATGGAAACCAGTGCTTATAAAACTATTTACTTATGAGTACATCATAGCTTATTGCTTTCACAATTATATTCTTCCTATAATATATAATCACCGACAGATTAAAACAGATCATGGGTGGTTGCATACTAGGATTTAGTCTCACACCCTATTGGGTCCTAATTTTGGGCCCAAACAGATTAAATTGCTGTAGGTGTTGATAATGTAATGTTTCATTCTATAGGTACTTAATATGCTGCTTAGGAGTAGGAGATCATGGTACCAAGCTGAGGCTTGCGATGCTTCTAAGTTTCTTTTGTCTGTTTTTTACTTTTGTTATTTTTATTATGCACTACAATAGTGTGACTTGTTTTGGTTTTTTTCCTAGAACATGTGACATGAAACATAATCCATTGTATGCTATGAAATATAGTTTTTATATTGTCAGTCTTCCATTGTTTACTTATGTTGCACGGTATTACCGCTTCTGCTATTGTATTGTTACTATTTCCAAGGTGTTACACTCTGCCAATGAGTGCATAGTTTCTCCACTATCACACCTAGGCCCTCGTTGAAAGTTGGCAACCTCTGGTGTCTGGGGAAATGCATGCGAGGTCATGTTTCCAACCAGGTATAGGGCACCATTGAGTGACATCTAGATCTGGGATGTTATAATATGTGTGTATATATATATATTTGTGTGTGTGTGTGTGTCTATGTTTATATATATATGTATGTATATATATGTGTGTGTGTATGGGTTTATATTTGTTAATATATATATAT
The DNA here is from genome assembly GCA_963277665.1 of Viscum album. Lineage (NCBI taxonomy): Eukaryota > Viridiplantae > Streptophyta > Magnoliopsida > Santalales > Viscaceae > Viscum > Viscum album. The sequence continues at coordinate 660,846,440 of OY728131.1, read as the reverse complement.
AAATATATTTACATATATGTGGGAAGATGAGCTATATCAATATATATTTTAGCAACATTTCCTAAAAAAAGTCATTAAAGTAGAAAAGTTTCCTTAAAAATGTTTCTAAATTAGAAATGTTTGGAGGAAACATTAATAAATTAGGGAAATTTTTGGGAAACATTGCTAAATTAGCATATTTTTTTGGAAAAGTCACAAATTTAGTGAAAGTTTTAGGAAAATATCGCTAAATTTAAAAATTAGCTATGTTTTTAAAAAATGTCCCCAAAAAACATCACAAAATTACAGTTTTTTTATAGTGATAGACCATGGAGGAAGGAACCTGTTGGTTCATTCTCAATGATCTTTTTCTAACTATATGTTTAAAGAAATGATTTTCATCCAATATCAGTGAAAGGTACACATGTTATTATTTTTTATAGTATTCATGGTCTCAATTTCATAGCATAATGATATTGTGTTTTAGTTTTGTGTTGTCTTTAAAAACTTGAATAATTTTTATTTAATCGTAAGAAATACAAAAGTGCTATTAAACGATTTCTTTATTTCAAAAGGTTTGTGAAATCATTTTTTCAAAATGAATAAAATAGATATCATGTTGTATATAGTTAAATATGATAATGATTTTGGATTGTGTCATGTTTTACAATATCTAAAAGCATAAGTTGTGATAGGTTTCTCTTATAAGACATAGGATATCATAAAAAAAATATTATTTTTCAATTATTAATTGAAATTTATAAAGATATTTTTTCAGAAATTATGGAAAAGGGTATTTTAAACATTTATCTAATTTATAATGAGTATATAAATTTATTAATTATAATGTTTATAATTAATTATTTAATTTTTGTGATATATTTAATAAATAAGTATTATAATATTAATTTTTAATATTAAAATCACCATTGACTCACTTGACACTACTTATAATTTGGATATAAAGTATTTATATATAAATTATAAGATGATTCATAGATTATAAAAATTAAAAATAAAGGGTAAAAATATGTTGGTGTTTATACTAGATTATGAATTTTTCATAATTTTAAATTTGAAGTATTTAAAGAAAATGTATTATTGGATAGTTTTTTTGAATAATATGAAAATGATTTTTGAAAATTGATATGAACAAGGTTGAAATAATTTTAAATATGTTACATTTTTATTATGTAAAATGATTATATAATAGATTTGGAACATAATGTGTTTATATTTCAAATATCATATATTTAAGTGAACTCTATATAAAATGATAATATGAAAAATTCCAAACTAGATATAAATATAAAATTTTTATATTTATTTAACTATGTAATTTTCATAATGTATGAATAAATATTAAAGTGTTAACAATTTCTTGATTTATAAATTATTCAGAAATTATTATGTCATTTTAACATTTATTAAGTACTCTTTTATTTGGTTTATATCGTTATTTATTCATGAATATAAATATTATAATATGAATGATCAATTTTTTAGTTTAAAGTGTTAATTTACTTCTATATATCATCACACATGAATTTAAAAACATAAATTCTATGTATGATAATTGATTTAGTTTTCCTAACAACTATTATGCATTGCATTTTATTATGAGATTTAATTAAATGTTAATTATAGTTTATACATATTAGGTGTTATAATGTATGATTGAATTGAGATATATCTTGAGTAAAGAACCTTGGGTAGACAAACTCTGGTGTAAATCTCTCATTGAACTATAACCTCAGTCACTATCTACAAAAGTAGGGGTTATCTACCTATTGGTCCATGATTATTATTTTACAGATTGTTAATTTCGTATGATTCTTTGATTTTAAAAGAAATTGTTTCATGTACTATATGTGTTGTATTTATTTGGATATTTATAAATATAAATAGTTTTTTTGAGTCAATAACACAAATTATGAGTTGTGTAAATAGTTACACATCAATGTGGATTGAATATGTTTATTTGGTTGATGGAATATTATTAAAAAATAAATCATTATAAGAATGCATACATGAAAAGAGAATATTGTGAGATATTGAAACGTTCTTAAAATACAAAGTTTCATATTCATTTCAAAGTGACACTTGTTAGGACGTCAATCATCAAATCAGGTAGGTGATACAAAATATAGGTGTCCATGGATTTTATTTTAGAAGGAAAGTAGATTATATTTGAATGTGACCATTAGTTTTCTATATTTGATGTACTATTTTGGTTAAACATGGTTCAGAAACCACAAACACTAGAATTATAGATGAATAGAGTTTAGTGAATCCATATGATTGATTCAGATAAGGAGTTATTTGTTTAACTATCCAAGAGTCACATATAATATGATTGGATTTCGGATCTTTCTAATTAGCTATGTTTTGTGAGAAATTATAATGTGACACAAATATTAGTTAAATATATTTTTGGATCAGTAATTTATATGATGCAAAAAATGGTCATTATTTTTATGGGATCACATTTAATATAAGTTCTTAATAAATGGATGTAAAAAATTATACTCATCTGTTATAAACCTATTTTTTAGATAACATTTCATCATCACCATCAATCATAACATCGAGATAAATTATAGGGAAGTAAAAGATTAACATAAAAAACATTTTAGACTGGTAAAAAATATGAAGAATTATTCTTAAGAAAATAACAAATTTTTGGTGATAAAGAATCCCCTACCTGAGTTACCAAAAAATAAATTATTTTAGAAAATGTACATGGATTCTTATGATAAGTATTTTAAGGGATTATTGGATGTATACACTCTTATAATTATTTCAATAGTTATTAAATTTAATAATCAGCATGAGAATACATATTTTTTCCGGAATATAAATAACTTGAAAAATATCTATCAACAATTGGATAAGCATGAGATGCATGAGGTTAGGAAGCCATTGTTCAAGTACAAGATGTCTAAAGAAACTTCAATCACCATCCATGTACTCAATATGTTTGGGTATGATAATTAATTTGGGAGGATGATGTCAAATTTAATATGTGATCTGCCTATGGATTTCATTATGTGATCAATTTCGTAAAGGAATCAATAGTTCATTAAAAGTTATAATATCAATGAGTTTTAAAAATGTTTTCGTGATTTCCTTAATGTTTTAAGGATACACGATTAAGATATGGGAGGACCAAGATTATGTATTGTGTTAAAATTGTAAGAGTGGAAAATTTTAAACTAATAAAAGAAAAAGACTATTATAAAGTACACAAGTTGGTCTTCCAATATCTAGTAAATGACTTTGAAACCTAAAGAAGGAGTTACGAAGGAGGGGAAATACTTCCATTATGATAATCTTTGTTATGGAGTAGGAATTACTCAAAACACTTGAATGGTTCAAATAATCTTATTGGATAGTCTACATCATGTATTAATGTTATAGAAATAAATTATTAGATTTTGAATGGTACATGATACCAACTATATATTGAGAAATTATTGTGAATATGTATAGGATGTCAAAAAATTTAGAGAGTTGGTGATTAAAGATTTATGTTTGAATTCATTTCATGGAGAAGCATATTCTAAATAAAGTAGTCGGATTTAATGGATTATGTTAAATCTTAAATGGATTAAGAATAAATATTATGTATTATCATCCATGTTTCCTCTTATATGATAAGAGGTATATATTATAAATAATGGATTTTGTTAATAAAAAATATAATGTTTTTATACACATGGTTATGCTTGATCTGTTTATATAAAAATGTTTAAAAAAGAGACTAGGATAAAAATGATTTATATGGGATAAAATAGTTTGTCCAATATATTTGTTAAAATATGGGGGAAGAATTTTTGACCACTTATCAGTGGAATATTTTATAAATAGTCTTTTTCAAAATAATACTTCAATCACATAGAATACCATATAATATATTGTTGGAAATAGTTAATTTGTAAAATATTCCCATAAACCGAAATAATGGTTGTTTCCTAAACATAAATTAGTTTGTGTATCTTAGTTTGAAATTATAAAGAGTATATATTTTCTAATAAAATACTGGAAGTACATATATTCATAGAGAAGTTAAAATGTAATGAATAAAAGATTATACCAGTCAAAATTCAAAAGGACTGTCACATAAAATCCAATAAATCTTAGGGTATATTTATTATTAAAATAGTGTAAAGAGTTATATTTTTTATACCATGATAATCTAAAATAATTTTGTTAATTAGATCCAAAAATTATGATGATGAACTTATAAATTATTTTTAGCAGACACCATATGTTATTAACATCATTAAATTTAATGTTTTGAAGTAAATAAGCTTGAATACTTATTCAAAAGTAAAACATTAGGAATATGATTCCTAGTATCACTATTATTCCAATTTTATTTCTTCATAGACTTTACCCATTAAAGGAGTTATGTTTGGAGATTTTATCAGGTATTCATGTAGACATATGATTGTAATTACATTTAGATGTGAATATTTTAACAAAAACATAGAAATATAGAACACATAAGGCATTTTTGGAAAACATTCACCTAAGATATGAGACTATTTCTTATATATGGTTTGTTAAATATTATTAAATGAGTTTAGGAATATATAATGTATCGTTTTATACAAAAGGAATCTCTTCTTTCATATTTCATGTTAGTTGCATATAACACATGAAGGGAATAATAATTAACCACTCAAAGTATGAATTTTAGTTTCTTCTAACTAATTTCCATCATGGAGTATTATATTTTGTGATTAAGAGTTATGTTTAATATGAGTAATATTTTTTTATCGATATATAAAGTATTCTCATGAGGCACAAAATGATCTTTGTATGCACGATGACCCATGAAGTAAACCACATGGACTGTCATACACAATTTATTTGGTATAATAAGGGAAAATATTTTATATTTAGATTTAAATATTGCCTATTATTAGAAAAAATAACAATCTTGATAACATTCCAACATTGACACCTTAGTTACTCCAACCTTGTGGCTAAGCTAAACAAAGGGTTCTTGGGTATGTTTTTGATCATGTTTTCTTTTGAGTTTATTTAGGTTGAATGAGTCCACTTGTATAATGAGCATGAAATATAGGAAATCAATTGAGATAAACTAAAAGAGTGTATAGCCATACCTAGATAATTGACAAGTGATATTCTTATCTATTAGATGAGGGGAATGTAATGTGCTCATCCACTAGGGTGAATCACATGATATGTTTTCATTTTAAAAATTCATCTATACGCTGAGAATAAAAAAAAATTATGAACAGTTATATGTGATTAACGTAAATCATGTATCCGGGTTACTTCAAGAAATGTAAAAAATTATATTAAAATTAATGATTATATATATAATTATAATTGATGGACATAGGTATTAAATGAGCAATAGTCTGATAGTCTCATTGCAATACCCCAATAATTTTATGAGAGGCTAGGGAGGGTTGAAATAGCCAGTGATGGTCTGACCATCTAGTCACATCCTATTAGTATTAGTTGTAGAAAAACTATTTTCTATATAAGTTCCTTATTTCTAGGTAGATAGAATCCATAATAAAGGTTTTAGAATCAAATAGAGGCAAGGAAGTATAACTAATGTTTTGAACTAAACTTTGGTGGTGAAAACATTTGGGATGTGTGAAACCATGTATAGATGAGTTATAAAATATTTTAATATTAAATTAATTTTTCACGTTGATTTTGTGCATTAAAAATGAATCTTGTGGGGATATTACTCAAGTGGAAGTAATTTATAATGTTTGAATAATGTTGAAACAAATATAATTAGCTGACTACTATAGAAATTTTCTATATATTGATGAGTGGTGTCACATATATAGTTGATTCATAGTTATTTTTTTACTCAGGGATATATAAATTTTATCATGGGAGGCATGTATTTATCATGGTAGTATTTTTTACTTCATCTATTTTCCTATTAATTCTAAGGTTTAAATGTTCCTCCAATAGAGTGGGGTAAGTATTAATCTATGTAAATTCCTTTCAATTTTAGTTCCATTTAGTTTTGAATGTATTTATTTCAAGTGATTATGTTTTATAATTTATGGTTTAACTCTTGGTTAATATACTATTTGTGACTATGATGTAGGGTTTTATGAGTTTCTGATATATAGTCATTATGTATCATTCCATTTTTATAGTTTTGGACTTTATTCCACAATTGATGTTATAAAGTTTTTATTTTAAATCACAAGAATATGACACAATAATTGGTATTAGTTCTTGATAATAGAGTCCAATATAGAATGGCCTTATTCAAATGTAAAAATATCATAGTAGAGTTGTTTTTATGACCTTTTGTTTATTGGAGGCTTCTAGTAGCCAGTTCTAGCCTTTATGTTTTTCCATTTTAGTGGGAGTTCTATTTTGGATGGATGGTTTTATGATATGTTAAGGTCAATATTAATAATCCTGATGAATCTAATTTTTTATTTTGGAGGATATAAATCATATATTATCTATACAGGATAGATATAGAGCTTCTATCAAAGGGATTCAAACTAGAAGTGACATAAAATAAAGAATTGGAAAAGATCAACCAATTGGAATTAGAATTTATTCAGTTGTTTTTGGCATGTAACATGACCTTTAATATCTTGGATGCAAAGAAAAATGTTATGTTGTTGACTACACCTTCCAATATGTATGACAATTCAAACTATATGGACAAAGTGTTTATGATGTAGTGACTTTTCAGCATGAAGATTCTACAATTAATATCTTTGGTAGATCATTTAAACGACTTAAATTTTATATTTAATCAATTATAGGATATGAATATAAAGTCTGTAGTGGTAGTGTAGGCACTAATCCTTCTCTCATCAGTTCAAGAATCATGGGACATGATGGTTTTCACAATGAGAAAATCTACCGATATGACTGAATGGTTTTCTAAAGATATTTATAATTTGATTCAGAATAGATATACTCATTAGAAGGAATCCTAAGTAACTTCCATATATTCTTTTTTTAAGGAAGGTAGAGAATTATATTCTCAATGAAAAAGTCCATATAAGAAAAAGGAAAAAAAGAATCAATGTGATTTGGCCAATCGCATACCCATATATTGGCATTTCAATAATATATTACACACAAAAAAGGACTTTAGGTATTATAGGGACAATTACAGAATGTTTCCTTCAATATTTAAGGAAATATATTAAATAATTCTATGTTAGATCTAGTTAATATGGTTGTATATGGGATAACATCAGTTTTTTTCATGGGATATCACTACAATATTGTAATTTCATTAATGATGTGATATAGAAAGTGATGGCGTTCTTTATCAAGAATAATTATAAGGTTTTTGGAACCATCATTCGATGGATATGCATGATAGAAAAGAAGATCCAAACTATGTTGTAATTCTTGAGGTCTAATAATGGTGGAGAGTACACAAATAAGGAGTTTCAAATAGTTTATTGGATAAAGGGAATATTGTTTGAGAAGACAATACCAAGAACACCAGATAAAAATGTTTTCACCAAATAGATAAATCATAAATTGAATTAGAGGTCCATGACCCTATGGTATCAAGTTGTTTTTTATGAAATTTTGGGTGTAGGTAGTGAAAAATGTGGAATATCTTATGAATTTGAGTCCTTATTCTCTATTGTGGTTGGATATTCTATAATAAAATTGGTATAGAAGAACATATAACATCTTTTTTTTGTATGTGTTACCTATATCCACATTGATTCCATGGAAAATGATTAGTTAGAGGAACATTTCAAAGCATGTTTATTTTTTGATTATTGTAATGGAAACTTCTTATTTCCACTATGGGATAACAACTTATGGATGTTTGTTTGAAGATGAAATATCCTCTTTAATAAGGATATATTGTACAAGGATCATTACTTGGTGGAAGACATAGTTGATAATAAAGAATTTACACATGATAGAGCTCACCTAGATGAAATCTAGAAGTTATTGTTTGTTCCATGATTATATTATTCTTAGATATTCCATACTATCTATATGGTAAAGTTTCAAATCATTATAATACTTAATTGGAAACACCACTGATAGTTTTAATAAAATTCTTGAGGAATATAGAATCTAGGGCCAGAGCTCTTGAAGGTATAATTATGGAAGTAGTGGTTTCTAAAATAGAAAAAGATTCAATTGAAGTTTGTAATGAACGAGAAGACAAACCCCTTGCATGTTTTTAAAACATGGTAACTAAAAGACAATCCTCTTGGGAAAAGATAACTACATAATTAATTAATCTACCAATTTAGAAAATAAGTGGATGGTAAGAAATTATACAATTCATCTTTTATTTTTAATGGAATTTAACAAAGAGATGGTGTATATTTAAGTTAAGTATTTTCTATAGATGTAGAGCATTCAATAATTCATATGGTGCATTAAATAGTTTCTATACAAAGTTTACTTGTTCAATAGTAATATGTGAAAATTAAATTCTTTCATGTGATTTGGAGGAGGGAATATACATGGTGTAACCAAAGGGGTTCATTGAAAATAGAATATAAAGGCTAGTGTGTTAGCTTAAATGGAGTCTGTATGGAATGAAATGCGTATCCTGGTAATGAAACATGATGTTTTATGATTTCATGATAGAGAATATGTTCGTTCAAAGTAATATAGAACATTTTTATTACTGTAATTATTTTAATGATGGAAGTTTCATCACACTTCTCTTTTATATAGATAAAATTATTATTTTAGGTTTGAGTATAGACTATATTTAGGAGATGAATGATATTTTTTTCTGAAAAGTTTGAGTTGAAATATCTAAGGGGGTTTTAAGTGGATGTTGGATTTATGGATCAGAAGGGACTATAAAAACCTAAATTATTTTTCTTTCTTAGTTGGAATATGTTTGGATGGTCTTGGAAGGATTTATAATGATCGATTATAAGCCTTTGGTGATCCCCCTATCCAAACACTTCAAGTTACTAAAAGAGAAATCACCAAGAATGGAATATACGATGGATTAAATATCAGGGGTTTCATATGAATCAATGGTAAGAATAATTATGCATACTATAGTTTATAAAAGGTAAAAAATTACATATTTAGTGTGAGTTATCAGCAGATTCAATGTAAAGATAGGAAATAAACATTGGTAAGTAGTTTAGTGGATACAATAATATCTCAAAGGTTCAACAAACATGTTAGTATATTTTATAATGGATGTTTCATATGTGGGTTTAGGAATTTTGAAATTAGAGGTTATGTGAACACATTTAGAAGTACCATTGGCCATTTGTTCAATTTCAGACTAATGATTGTGATTATAATGTTTATAAATCAACAAGTATTTATGTTGTTAGAAAAATAATTAGAGTATGTTGAAATCATAGAATCTGGGAAGGAGTTTATCTTTCTCAAGGTGCTATTAGAGGATCTTAGAGGAAGATAAGTTAATGGAACATTATTCCACGATATTCAGAGATTTATCCATATTATGAAGAATCTAATTCTTAAATCTAGGAAAAAACATATTCAAATTAAGTATTAATTCAACTTGAAGTTATTGGAAGTGAGAGTGTTATAGATTTGAAAGGCTGATAGATGTTTGGATCTTGTAGACATATTTATGAAGTTTGTAGTTTGGGAAATTTTTGGTTGGTTTCCTGAATTGGTGAGGATTGGATGAATAGAATCATAGTTTTAGAACTATATTGCTACTTTTTAAGAAGATAAATGAATAGTTGTGGAAGAGATCTAATATACTTGGTGAAGCCTTGAAAATAGTCTTAAATTAGGATATTTTTTGGCACAATTGTGAAGAAATTATTTTCTGGATATGTACTAGATTTACAAAAGCAGAGTATTTAAAATAAATATTTTGGAACCAGATAGAGGTAGGTTAGTAGATATAATGTATGGAACCAAGAAGTAGATTTTTTTTGAATTGTAGAAGGGAATACTATTGATTTCAAGAAGCATTCATTATTAATCAAAAGTTGAAAGTTGAGCTATTGAATTCAACGGGAAGATAGAAATAACTCTGATTGAGTAGTGGCCATCCATAGAGCTAAAATGGTGGTGGAACCAATTGAACTGGTTGAACACTATGGAAAATTTCTATAAATAAATAGGTTGGGTCACTAGTACATTAGATGTACTATTTTTTCATTCATGATTTTCAAAATGGTAACATGAGTGACAATATATTTTCATGGTAGTGTTTTGTATTTATATGTTTACTTATTAATACTAAGGTTTTTTTATTCTTCCTATGGGGTAGAGAATGTCCCAAACCATGTAAATTCCTTATTCTATTCTTTTTTTGGTGTTGAGTTTGTTTCTTCCATGTTTTTCTATTAAAAAATGTTTTTTTGGATCATTTTTATGTTATGGTTTATAGTTTGGGTGTAGAATCATCCTAGTTCTATATATATAAAAATCTCATGCCTCTTCATTTTACAATTTCTGAAAAAATTAGTATTTTATTTTCCGGATGTTTTCTTCAAAATTTGTGTGAAACGTCACAACAACTTATTGATTTGTCTTCTTCTCTGATGAATAATGGGAAAATACTATGAAATTCTAGAATAAAATTGCACAAATGGATAGATAATTGATTGAAATTATAGAAACCAAAATAAATAATCATATAAGATGGAAATTGAGTAGAAAAAAAATCAAAATATAAGGTCTTATATGGATGGTATCCACATTCACTCGAAAAACCTTTGAATTATCCCCACAAAGAATATGTCAAATCCCTAATCCCATGATTTGTAAGTTTAATATGATATTTATAGAAAAAATGCATTTAGACCATTTCTTGAAACCTTATATCAAATTATATTATGACAATCTAAAACCCACATTCCCAAGAAATATGGTGGTAAAGGATTTTCCATCTTGATTCCCTTTTAATAGTTATCTATATTCTTCATTCATTTCATCTGAACAATATAAAATCAATTCTTTAAAATTTAAAAATAATATCATTCAGGTTCTAGTGGCCTAAAATAATATTCTAGCTTTGAAAACATTCAAATTAAATATTAATAAAATATACAATAGTCTAATATAACACTATAAAAATTCATATATAAGGATTAAGAAAAATCATTTTCACTACATGACATTAATTATGGGTGTATGTTTCCCACAAATTGGGATTTATCTTTTTTAGTAGATGGAATTTCATGGGTAGTTTAGGATAACTCCTCACATGTTATGACATTTTCATTTTCATTGATAATCTCTAACTTTTGTCTTAATATAGGCGAGGCTATGATGGATTACCCAATATCTCTATTACCCTATACAGGTGAAAAGGGTTCATGTTATGTCATAAGGTGTCTTTTCCTCCTTATATTCCTTTTTGATTTTATCCCATGGGAGTGTAATTTAGTTATGATATGTTTTTAATTTTTATTCTATTAGGGGAATTCATTTTAGAGATATCATGATGATGGGTAAATATTATAATCGAGTGGATATTCATAAAGAGACAATGGACCAAAATCCACCTCTTATGTGAGATTACTTTCAAGAATTTCAATAAAACATGCTTCAATATGGGAATATTTATTTTTAATGAATTTATAGAGATAACGAGTCTTCCATAATTCTGGGATTTCTTTTTTTATAAAATTTATAATATTACATCTAAAAAATATTTTTTAAAAAAAGTAATTTTTTGTTGATGGTTTAGGTAGGAAATTAAAAGTGACTCTTACTATTTTTATAGATGTAACCCATTTTTATATGATAGAGTTAATCTGAAATATTACCCATGAAATGGGTTAGAAAATTGTATAAATCAAGGTTCTTGTGCTTGTATTTAATTTTATATTTTTAATAAAGAAGTTAAATAGAGAAATTAGTAACCACATTTTTCAACATAGAACTACAATTATTGTAATTACAACAATTGAATAAATTTCATTTGAAATTAATCAAAATTGAGAATATATATTCCAAGTTATATCTAAGAAAATAGATCAAATACAATTTAATTTGAACATTGAGACTGTATTTAGAGATAAATATAAGTCCTTGTTAAATCATATTCCCAATAATATAAATCCCAAGATAAATAACCATACCACATGTATTCAGGATTTTTTGTTCTATAAATGAAGAGTGGGCTAAAAATAAGTTGAACACTTTTTTGTTTAGATTGAGTAGTTTTTAAATACTATTAATTAGATGTGCTATCTATCATAAGAAATATTGATATAAAAAAATTTTTCAATGTATTTTCCTTGAAGTTAAGAATGTGGAATATTTCAATATAATTAAAACATATATCAACCCACATCGATGAGGTAGGGAAAACCGTTAAAAAATTATATATACCAAGATTATATTTTAGAAATTTATAATCTTTAACACTGATATCATTTAAAACTGCATGAACTTTTTATCTTGGTTTTTTGATTAAGTACAAAATCATCAGATCTATATTTCCTCTTTAACATCTAATTTTTACCTTTCCGATGCTTTCTTATTCTATTTTAACATTTTTATAAAAAATTCATACATCTTCTCATCCTTATTAGTTCATAAAAGGAAAGGTAAAAAGGTAAGTTCATAGGGAATTAACTTATTAGATCATATAATGATTTGGAATTTATATTTTTTAAATTGAGGATAATTTTTTTGGGTTTTTGTTGAATCTCTCACTATTGGTGTAAATTTCATTTAAAAAATTCATCTATATAATATAATTTTAATATTAGATTATCTATAACCAAGTTATTTTTATTTTATATTTCATTATTATTATTTCTTATATGATTCACTTTTTCTAAATCATGATTTCATGTCTTTATTTAATTTTTTTCTCTAATTAAAATAATCATCCTCACCATCCCTTTTCTCTATATTTTTTTCTTATGGTCTAAAATATTTTGATGATAAGATATTTCTCTCACTATTTTCTAACACTTTTCTGTTTAATATTATTTTGATGTTCAATAGATATGTTATATCTTTAACCACTATTTATTCATCAATTCTTATTTTAATGTATTGATAAATTATTTAATTTTATTTTTTATTTAACTATTATTTTTTGTCAAAAAAAAGATCTTGTTTGGATAATTCAAAAAACTCTTTATTTTGATGATTCAAAAACTATGTTTAGTAGTTGTTAATATGATTATTTTATATAAACAATGAATTTAGTATATATAGACTCTATTTTTAGTGTTTTAGTATTTGGTGAAAATTTTAAAACGTATTGGCACAAGTCATCATGAAGACCGTCATGATACATCATGCATAAGAAATCAAGTAATTATGTAAAACTATATAATCGTTTGTGTGTACCATTATGTATTTTTAGAAACTACGAAGGGTTTTTTGAAATTCAAACATGGTTACCATGTAGTTTATACATGGTTATGGTGTATTTCAAACAAAGTTTCCATGGTGTACATTATCACATTTATGAAATTCAGGGGTTACTATATTTTTTAGATGAGGTTATCATGCATATCTAAAAAAACAACAATAACTAAATTTACTAAATTTATAATGTACACTAGTAATCCTGAAAATAAATTTAGTTATCATGATTTTTATTTCAATATATTATGAATTTATCCAAAGTATCAAATTCATAATTCTATTTAAGTGAAGCTCCCATAAACATTTCTATAATGGATTTCATGATGATTATAGTGTAGTTGATATCAAGTGACCATGGATATCTCTTAAGTGTCATTTTGTAATATTCTTAAGTAATTAAGTTTTTTTACATAAAACAGTCTCTGAAAACATATTTAATTCTCATAGAAACTATTATTAGAGAAAAAGATCATGTCGACCACCATGGTTTTAAGAGGAATCTTTTAGTGATTAGGTTTTGATATTTGTTTTTAAATTATTAGTTATATATATAGAAAGTACTCCAATGAAAATTGGATTATAGTTTTTATTTATTAACTCAAGAAAAATACTTTAACAAATATATATTTTAGTGTAAAATGAAATAAAAGGTATAAAATTCTATCAACTAAGTATAATTGTATCCAAAGTTCAAAGAGTATCAGTAAGGTATTAATACATTTATATCCATATATTTCATAAGAAGATATATACAGAATACACTATTTACTCACTTTATCACATTATTTATATCTTTTATTTACATTTTTAACAAGCTAGCCACATATAGTTATTCTATATCTATTACTACTCTCTATGTATTATAATGAATATTGTAAGATTCCTTTTTATATTTTTTTATTTTAAGGTATTCATTCCCTCAAATATATATAAAAGAGGTGTTATTTAACCTTTATTTATTATCTCCATCGTATAACCTAGTTAAGGTCATATAATCATTTCTTAGGTGTTAAAAATACTCATTTAGGTCAGTTTTTAGGGGGAATGATTTTTTATCAAGTGGATAGGATTTGGATCTCCCTTTGAACTAACCCTCTTATTTATTGCATTGTTTTATTTATTCATTTTAACTTTTTATTTCTTATTGTGAAAGTGGTTGAATATATATGATACAATTATTTAATTTTTTATTATTTTTTTGAAAAATAAGTATATGTATTAGAGATTTATTTATAAATTATTTTATTGTTAACATTATTATAATAATATAATAAAAGATATCTTCTAGTGTTGGATACATTTTTTGTGTGAGTAAAAGTATTTCAAAAGTTAATATTTACTTGTAAATATTCGATTGAGTACAAATCAATAATTTCAATAGGTATTTAATTTTTTTTTAAAACTTTTCCCTATTTTTACTAGTAATATTATTTTGGAATATTGGGGACTTAAAAAATGTTTTAAGTCTTTGATAAATTATTTAATTTGTTTAGATGAAACCACATAAATCTTGAGATAAATTATTACAATAATATTAATAATATATATGTACTTATATAATTATTGAACCAATAATTGAATATTCCCTAATGATATTGTCAAGTTTTATAACCATTTACACAATTGTTTTTTTGTTGAGGTTTAGTGATGTGTGTATTATAATTTATATTAACATTTAATTAAAAAATAATAGTTTTTAAATTATTTAGTTGAAATTTATAAACTTTAAGTAATGAATTACTAGTTCAATAATGAAATTGATGGTGAATTTAACAGTAAGTAAAACTGAGATAGAATCCATTAGAAATTGTCAATATAAAATGATGTTCCCTTTCCAATAGGGTCTTTATGATTTTTGATACCTTATCTATTTTTTAAAAAATAATCAATATATATTGAATAAAAATTTATATATGATTCCATAAAATATACCTTATCAATCGATACATTTGGGTGAGATTCTTTATGCATAAACCTCTTCAATGTATTTTCGTACCTCTCAATAAGGTGTATCCAACATAACTACCTTGGTCCACCAATTTAGTACTCAACAAATAAATGTATAATCAATATATCATTTTATAAAAATGATGGTGGGAAGAGAGTATATGAATTATAAATTTTTATTAAGATCCCTACCTATAAACTACTCGAATCAGTTTCCTAAATATTTCTATAACATAGTTTTATAAAGAAGATATTAATCTCAATCAATAGGTTGACTACCACCAAACACATTAAATATATTTATACTGGAAAGTATTTAAACTTTATTAAACATTATCACATAATATTATGTTATAGAAATATATTCCCTATTACTAATTTCTAATTGTTTATGTAGTGGATTTTCTTAAGGTTATCTATTATAAATCACATAATGAGACTTTCCATTATCACCAATGATGATCCAAATTATACTAGAAATTTATTTTTTCTATATAAAAAATAATGAATTATACGTCAATAATTTTTCACTCTAATACATATACGTGAAAAATAATTATTTTTCTTTAAATTATGATTGCACTTTCTTTCCACAATAAAAAAGTAAGATATTAAAGGGGCTGTAAAATTTGGAAATCCATATGCTATGTGATTTTTATCCTTTGTGGGTTTTATTAAATACTTAATCCCATAAATATTTTGGATGTTAGATTTTATTCTATCAATATATTTAATGGAATATTTCTTCTTTTAGACGTATGCAATGGGGTAAGAAAAACCCTATGACTGGTGTATGATCACTTTTTCAAATGTTTTAAACATATTTACTACTTATTGTTTTTATAATATGGGCATTCATATTTCTTAAAATCATCCCATCTAATAGAAAATTAATATGTGTGAAATTAATTTATTATACACACTAAATATAATTTAAAAAGGGCATTTTATGTGTTTCAAATTCAAAATTTATCACACATTATATTAACTAAATGGCCTGAAAGCCTTATTTTTTCATTGATTTTTATAACCCCCCTTTAAAGGGATGTAGGGGAACCCTTAAAAGTTACATAGGCTTAGATATTACATGACCCACAGGTCTTAGAAAATATACAGACTATACTTGGAACTACTCCTCCCTAGATTCTTCCTCATGATATCAGCTCTCCACCTTCTCATGGATTGTTCATCTAAGCTTTCCATGAAAGCACAAACTGAACCTGATAGAAATTCCATACCCTCTCTTTCTGAAAAATCCTTTTAGATTTTGCTCTGGTGAAGTCATCTTCTCTGAATCTTTATCTAGTGTCTACTCCTTGTAGAGTATGTCTGATCATTTAAGCACAATTTCTGGTGGCCTGAAGGCCTTGAGGTGACCCAAAGGCCTTGAGGTGGCCCGAACGCCTTACTGTGCTGAAGGCCTTTGGTAGCCCGAAATCCTTAAAGAACCCGAGGCCCAAACCGGTGGCCCGAAAGGCCAAACAGATGAATATTTCTTGCTACAATAGTTACGAACAGTGTTTGCTATAGTACCTGCTATTGTACTACTACAGTACCAGGAAATTATGTCTCCACACAATTTTGAACACAGGACTCTTGGATGCACTTGTCGAGTCTTCACCCACTAGGCTAAGGCTCTTGTGCTATCACACATTCTATTTATAAATTATATAACTTATCAATCAAAGGATCCAATTAAACACCTATATTATTATTGAGTTTTTTTCCAGTTAATAAGATTATAAAATATTATAAATGTTTTTTTATTTTTAATGGTAAAAAATATTTCATGTTACTAAATCCATAAACAACAGATTATGAGTTTCATCAATAAGTTACTTGAATATTCTATAACTATGTGAATTTAAACAGTGATTTTTTTGAAAATTTTATAAAAGATATATATTACTCTTATTAAAATTTATCCTTATTTAATTTTTCTCTTAATATAATAGCTTACATTTATCTATATTATTCATTTCATAGAATATCATAAATTTTCAAATTTTATATAATATGAAAATCCTATAGAAAATTTTATTTAGTGGAATGCAGTTCATTTTCTTTAGAGTGATATTTTTTTTACTTAGTTTGAATCTATATTTAAATGATTATAATAAGTTTTGAATGAGTAATAATTCTTTCACATTTAATAATTAAACATAATTAATGTATTAAAAAATTTCATAATCCATTATAAATAATATATAATTATTATACAATCAATAATAGTCTCTTGCGTGGAAAAAAGATTTTGTGTTTACTTGAAAGCATGATAATAAGATTCAGGAATATTTTCACCATTAAAGAGGAATTTATACAAAAGTTATAGTATCATACTAAAAGACATGTGTGTCCAATTATTCAAAGCCTTTGATTTCAATAATTTCATGATAAATGAAAATTTATTAGATGTCATACAAACAGGGTAAATTTTTTCTAAGGAATCATCATTTATTCCAAATAATTTTATGTTTCCCCATATCGAACTATGTAGGGGTTTCTCATACCAAACCCATTAGTATCGATATTAATTATTTCCGGTGATAATTTTGGGGAAAACCTATTTAACATTAACATCATAAAATCATTCACTATATCATTTTCATATATTTAAATGGTATATTATTAGTGACATAAATCATATTATTGTCTATGTCAAGTCTATATATTATAATTATCAAGAAAGGTATTTGATATCAAATGTTCCATTATAGTATCTTGTCTCAAATATTCTTGATTCACATATTTAATACAAGGATAACCAATATGATCATCTTGAAGGCCTCCAATGAAAGTGATAAAAACCATAATTCCCTCTAATATTCATTATAAAACATATCAAGATTATCAATCGAAATATTTTGTATATCTTACTATAATTCTATAAAAATATTAATGAAAATTAATTCAGGGAACATGAAAATGTGTAATAAAGTAATATATTAGTTTACTTACAATTAGTGGCTTCAATCTGGGATCAATAACTAATATAATAAAAATCATTATAAATGTGAGAACTTATATAGAATAAACAAAAGGTTTGAAAAATAATTACCACACATAAATAAACAAAAAAAAAATATTTATATATATTTTTTTAATTTTTCAAAAAATTATTTCATACATTTTAAAAAAATTAATTACTATTATGGTCATATTATTATAAATTTATTAAAATATAACATTTATTGGTAATATAATGATAAGAATATAATTAATTATATAATATTTTTTATAGTTTTATATAATTATTTTTATTAGTAATGATTACACTTTAAAAGGTATTTTTATGAATAAATTTATAATTAATTAAATTGAAATTCACATTATATAAAATTTATCATATACAACATAAAAATACTGTCATAATCAATCTACAATTTCCAACATAAAATATTAAACTAAAATCGATGAATTCCTTTGTGTGTTGGTGGACTCTAAGAAAAATTCAATGTTTGGAAGGGGTTTTTGAAAAATGCATGGTTTAAATTCATAGTTAATTTTAAATATATATTTATCTTTTATTTAATTTATTTTAAGATAGTAGGTAATGAACATTTAGGAAATAATAAATGTTAAATATTCATTTTTGGAAATTTTGAACAGTAAGGAATGCACAATTAACTTCACAATTTATATAACCAAATATTCTAAACATTCATTTAATAATGATTTTCTCTCTTATAACTCTCTCTTATAAACTTTATTATGGTGTATTTAGTAATTAATGAAATATTCAATAATCATTGAACATAAATTAAAGGATTATTATGTCTCAATTTATAAAAAATTGGAATCAAAGGATTGAATTTATAACATCAACACCAATCCTCAATTTCTAGAAAATTCCATAAATATTCCCCAATATAGGTGAATTCTATTATTCTATATAATGTTTGTGATATTATGATGTGTTTTGAAGTTATTTTTGATTCAATGGTGTTGATTTATATTCAATTTTCCATTGAAAATTTATTTGATATGTCTTAAAAATTTCATTTTAAAAAAATTGCTTTATTTTAATGAAAATAATGAAAATAGGATTTAGCGTGGATAATGGGTTTTTATTTTAAAAAATGTGATTACTATTGAATCTATGAGATTTGGTTTAAATGTAATTTTATGGTAAATTCCTGAGAATTTGAATTTTTGTGAAAATGGTTATTTTTAAAATCATATTTGGATTTACAATAATTAATTTATTAGTCATCATTGTTAAAGAATATATATGATTAAAAACCATTTTTAAATTAATTTTTTTTTGAGATAATTAGTTGAAATTATAATATGCACATAATATCAATTTTCTGAATGATTGGTTTGAATCATCACAAATATGGATGAATGTGTCAGTTAAGCATTTAGATGATTGAAGTTTGACATGTGAAATGATTTGTGGTATGATCATAAGAACTAGGAAGTTAAATTATTGGATAGATGTTAATTCATTATGGGTTATACTATTTTCATAGATATATATATATATTTCTTATGATACATTAGTCTTGCTAATATATTTTTTTCTTGATACGATTCTTATACTATGATAATAATGTTTATGTTGTTTTTGAAATGGGTATAGATAAACTTGGCAGTGTTAACCATATTTTCGAATCTATCATGTGATTTGGATTTATTTTTTTGTTTTATTTCATATAACATGGTTTTAAAAAAATTATATTGGGGAAAATTATGTGTTTTTTCATAAATAGTATCATCTGATGCATTTATGATAGATCATACATGCGAACACATGTGAATGATTAAAGGGAATCCTATTGTATAATGTTTTACACTTCCATAGATACATACCTCAGTGTGCATTTAGATGATTTGTGTCGTGATGATAGAAAACTAAAGTATTTTTTTCTTAGTGATAGATATAAGGAGAAGTTATAAAGGATGATCATTCTAGTTTTTTGTCACATGTTTGATGGATAAGTTGGAAATCTATATATAATAAGTGTTCATGATATTTTTCACGCATATATACATCATTCATTTTTTCCCATGATATATTTATGTTTAATTTTTTTATAGATTATTTTTAATTTTTAATGAAAATAAAATTTCATATAACATGTTGGTTTTATTTATTTTAAGGGGAAATCATTCCGTAATGGATTCTGTTCACACCTGTAAACTAGTTTCCTTCATGTGGTGATTGGGTAGAATGCTTCAGGTTAGGTAGAGTTTAAAATGTTCGGCCTAGTCATCCTAAGCAATGTAAAATTTGAGAACCCTGTTACCTAAATCATAATTTCCCATATTCCAGAGGGTTTAGTTTATTTGTTAGGGTCCAATGATAATGTGGGGGGACAATACCCTCTATTAAATAACTATAAATAACATTAGAAACATAATAAACTATCATTCATAACAAATAACCTAATTTAGACATTACAATGATAATTTAACCCTTTCATAACATCTCATGCTATAGAAATATGCACCCAAAGTAATTTTATGCAATCCTACATAAAGGATCAGGATCACCCATTGGATCGATCATAGAAATTTTTTGACTAAAAATATATAAAAATAATGTAAACTTATACAAAATATGATTATGAGGATCTTTGTGATCTTGTATTTTGACCATAGCCATCTATCCCAGCTCAATTGTCAATAATTCGAACATTTCTATTAAATGCATCTCTTATTAGGAATTATATATTCCCATTATTGTCCTCATTTATGGTGTTAATAATATAATTATTAGGTCACCACCAATGTAATTCCTAAATAAATCTAGTATATATTAGATAATACACAATACGGTATGGAATAATAAAATAAAAAACATAACACCTTACATATCACAGGGTTCTAGAGATCCTCCCAGATGAATGACTATATTTAGTTCATCTAGTACCAGAATATGGTATTTAATACCATATATTTATCAAAGAAGGGTAAAAAATTTATAACCTATTATTATATAAAATGAGGTAGTAATTGATTGTAATGATCACAAAAAAATGTGAAAGGATTATCACAAGTAAAAAAATTGATATAAACGAATTGGTCATCAATACTCTAATAAAATATATGGTTGAATGGTTTATCACTTGAGCACACACTATAGTTGAAAGGGTGATCACTATTCTAGGAAACCAAGGTGAACATGTCATCACAACACTAACATATAGGTTAGTCAGTGATGACCACACTAATGACATTGGTGAATGGGTTCTCAATACACTAACAATATTGGTGAACTATTCAACCCCACAATTATAACATAAGTGATAGGCACATCACTATAATAAAAACATAGGTGAAGAGGTTATCACTACACCTAACTAGTATAGGTTAACTGGTTTTCACCAATGAAACTAGTAACATGAATGGGTAATCACTAATCTAACCTTTATGAAAAATATATCAGCACTAAACACATGAGTATAAGTGAATGGGTAATTCCCACTCAGAAAGAAAATAAGGCGAATGACTATTACCAAACACAACCAACAAAGGTAAATGGTCTATCACAAACCAAATCCCTCATATTTGAAAAAATCATCACCATAAGCATAACAATAAGTATATGTAAATAGGTAATCACTATAAGAATAATCATAAACATGAGTGAATAGGAAATAAACATAATCATAATCATAAACATGGGTGAATTGGTAATAATCATAAGACTAATCATAGACATCTATGAACATGTAATCACCCAAATAATCAATTCAACTAAATCCAAATCACTCACTAGGATACCCATATATATCACATTGTAAACCTAGAATACTTAAATCAATATTCCATCCCATTGCATAGCCTAGAATCCCACATAGTAATCCATCTCATTGGGGTTATACCACATCATCACTAACTATTCCAAAGTCTCATAAAAATTCCATAACAACACTATATTAACCCACATTTAAGCTTTCTATCATGAAAGAACACTCAACGATGCCACAGAAGGCTCATTAACATTTATTATATCAAAGAAGATGAATACATTGGAAAATATACATGGAAATATTTTATGTGATGTGTTTCAATATTTATGTATTCAATAGTTTAACTTGGAGATAATAAAGTTAAATAAAACTCAATGGTTCCTAAATTTGGAGAATGGAATCATGGTAGCATTGGAGTATGTTATTCACTTTATAGAGATGGTTTTTCATGCATTAAATTTTATAATGAATGATTGATAATAATGATTTAATTCAATTAAAAGAATGGTGAAATAGGATTTTTTATATATTTACAATCCTAGTTCAAAACAAAAGGTGATGTTGTTAAAAGTATATATGATGGAGGCTCAAATTGTAGGAATTTTTCATCCTCTACTAATAGGATTTGGAATTATTCTAGTGAATCAGAGTGGAATAAAAAATAATTCCAACTGGGAAGTTTTTAGAAGTGATAAGATATTTTATTTATATCTTAGGGAATGAACTGTCATGGATATTATTGTTATAGATGTATAGTATATTTTTAATGATATTTTCATAATGAAAAATGGTTGTGTTATTCATATAGGAGGATGGGACATTTAAAGAATTTTTTATGAATTTATCTTTTGGATTTTGAATATTATAGCTTCCAACCAGATGCAGAGATTGAGTATTTTATATTATAAGTCTATGAATCTTTGATCTAGGTCTTAGATAATACATGTGGTAAACTGTGATTTGGTGAGATTTAGAATACTTAGTAGAATTTTATCCATACGAAGCATTCAACATAGAATTACATGATCGAACATATTATAGTATGATAGACTTATAATTACATATATATTGACATATTTATCGTTTTATATATATTTCATTCATTCATTTATATCCCATGAGTGGTAAGTCAGTTGAGTTTGTAACATCCTGACCCAAACCACTGGGTTTGAGCTGAAAGGTCACATAACCTCATGCACACCTCCCCATATGGAAGAGGTTGTCAACCAGTAGTGAGGGTATAAATATGATAGTAGGGAGACTATACCCTCCATATCATGTCATCAAGGAGAAATATAAATAAAAATAACAGGAGAATGAAAAAATAATCAGAGTAATTGTGGAAACTAAATATGGAATACCTGATATATAAATAAGAGCTCAGAAAGTGGAAAGTTGTCCAATGTAATGAAAGTACAAAAGAAATAAAATAACTATGGGGTCCTTTGATTTCTATCCCGAAATACTCTTTCTCCGTGCTCCACCTACTCAGCTATCCAACACAGGTATCTTTCCCTTCACCATGTTTCTCATGGAATCTAGAAGCGGATCGAAATGCCTTAGTAGGGTGTGAGTAAAAGACTTATTATGACAACACCAATGAATCCTTACTTGGTGTGCTCAAGTATACACATGTATTCCATAATAATAATAATAATCATAATCATAATAATCAATTGATAAATAGAATATAAACATTCAAATCAAACTGAGTGGTGGTGCGCTAACCAAGCTACCAAAAAACCCCTGGTCGTACCTGCTTCAACTACATGATGGAAATATAACAATGGAATGTATCAAATATCATAGACCATTGCATGGAACTTAGAATCCATCTCTGAATGGACCAGTGCATGGAGATCAGAATCCATCTCTAAGAAAATTCAGTAGTAACCAAAATAGCCACCATGATAGTATATTTTTTTCTTGAAAGCCTCATGGAATTGTGTATACATGAAAATTAGTTCATCATAGGCCTCATGTATGAAATGGTTTTTGGAATCTAGGCATCAAGTGTACCACTCTCAAAAAAACTAGGCATCAAGAAAACTACTGATAGATAAACTAAGAATCAAGTGAACTACTCACAAATCAACTAGCCATCAAGAAACCTAATACTTAGATTCTAGTTACCTGAGTGCATCCCCAACTGACTCCATTGTATCATCATATCTTTGAAATTAAGTTCGAAATGCTACTAAAAAAACTAGGCATTGTGTACCAAACTCTCAAATCAACTTGGTATCGATAATCCCAATACTTAGGCATTGAGTAAAATCTCTACATGACATTCCATCATATCTACACCAGATTATTGGGTCCATCATCGCAACCATCACAAGTCAAGAACACTCCCTCTCTATGGAATAAACATGTCACGATGGGCCACATATTCTGAGCACAAAGAATTATACCTCCAAAACAATATAACATACATACAATGTAGTGAATAAAATGGAAAACATATCATAATATATCACCATGGGAGATAAATCACCAAGAATAACATCAACTTCTAACAATAAAACATGATAAAGGCTATACTAATATTAGTCATGGAATCACAACCTGTCTCATGTGATACACCCACACGCACATGCAATAATAATCAAGAATCAATATAAATTCTGAGAAAACATAAAATATAACATTGAAATATGTGTAAAAAGGATTCCAAGAGGTATGAAACTTTCTACCTCACAGTTTTGCAAGTGGATTTTGAGGTTTACAAATAACGGTGTCATCTAAACCATGCTCACACCCAACTAGAAGATGATCACCAAAGAATGACTTCATGAAACATCCCCATTTTGAATTTATTTTTAATTTTAGTTATCTTTGATAATGAAAAATATTACATATAATTTGAACATATTACCTCACTAACTTTAAAAACAAGTTTTAGAATAAATTTATACTCATTTTGTTAAATCCAACGACACCTATGGTATATCAATCTGATCAATGTCAAAGAGGACATTGATGAGAGAAGTTTATAAAGAATAATAAAATAAAATAAAATAAAAAATAATAAGAGAGAGAGAGGGATGTGAGAGGTGGAAATTAGGTCCTCCCATGCGTTAGACAACTCCCCAAACCCCCATTTTATATTTTTTTAAAACCAATATTTATTAATTTCCATTTATCTCATTAAATGTTTCCCCTTAATTAATTCATTTAATTCTGTTTTTTTCACTCTCCTATTAACCCATGTGTTTTTTAATTAAATATTTTAAATATATTAGAACCATAAATTTAATATATATTGAAAGTCACTCATATGTTTATACCTTATATATATACCTACACACACACACACATATTTAACCCCTATATGCACATTATATATATACACATCTGTACATACACCTGCACATGTATATACATACATAAATATATATATCTCATATATATATATATAATTTAATTTTCCACACACAAATATTATTTTTTCCAATTTCATAATAATAATAATAAAATTATTATTATTAAATATCTCACATCTCTTCCATCATCAACAATTTAAATATAGAAAATTGGAAATATCTTTTTAATCAATGATATGACATAATATTAATTATGTAGTGTATAAATTCATCCATTAATGGTGTTATATATTTTAAACCGGTCAAAACCGTTCTATTTGGAAGCTTCTATATTGATTTGGTGTCATCAATGGTGGTCTCCACATTGAAACATTGAAGAAGGTGACTTAATTTTTTTAAAACATAATTTTAATTAATTAAAATCTGAATAATAATATAATTAAAATTTAAAATGGTATTATCACATGTGATGTTGTCTAACAGTCGACGCACAAAAAATTTATACCCTGCCTATGGAAAAAGACTTGTTTCGGACCTAACCGTGGTCTTATATTTGTCATACGATGCACCATTTGAGAGATATTAATTATTTATTATTTGAAAATGGAATAATAAATAAATTAAATATAAAAATGGTATTATAATGTGTGATGTTTTGAAACACCCAACAAACATAAAATTTATACACCACATAGGGTAAACATTGTGTTCTAGACCTAACGGTGGTTTCTTATTTCTCATACGATGCAACTTTTGTGTTATTCAATTATTTTGGTTAAATCACATACACATAATATAATATATTTAATTTTTTTTATTCTTTATATACTGAGGCTCTTTGAGCCTTGTAATCTCACACTAACTCAGTGACCAACTCTGAAAATATTCCATAGAATATTCCAAGATTCTAACTGAGATTTTTTCCACACAAAAATCCTTTAAAACATTTATAAAGACATTTTTACTAAAAAAATACATTTTAAAATAATATATATATATATATATATATATAAATTATCAACAAGAGGGTTTTTATTTTCTTTAAAAATTCAGGATATTATAATTCCACCTCTCTATCGACTAATCGTCTCTGAAACTACTAATGGTAGTCTTGCTCAAACAACTCAAACCACTATGTTTGAACATCAGAATCTAACTTTCGAGTCTCCTTCAGAGGAGGAACATTATGAGCATAAAATGTCCTAGATAATCTATGGGATAACACAAATTCTTACCAAGAATACTACCTAAAACCTAAGCTATATCCCTCCTAGAACTAACCCTTGTATACATCCCTATATGTTAGTCAAAATCATCATATATATACTAACACAAAAGTATGTCCAATTCAACTAATTAATTCTAGTGAAGATATATCACAATAGCATGCATCAAATATATATCACACAAAGAGAAAGTATCATAAATAGATAGTACAAGTCAAGAAATTTAATTAATAAACCACTATCTAGCACAAAAACACACACACATATGTAAATATATATTGAACTTGAACCTATTACTTAGTCATGATGCATGAATGCACCCAAAATCTCATGAATCACATATAAATATCATATTCATCACCCAAGGTGAATTCAATCAATGTGAGCATGAAGAAAATTCCACACATTATGGAAACTTAGAGGTATGCAATGTAGTGATGGATAGACAATAACATAGTTACCCTACCTGAGTTCCAACCATTTTATCTATTGTATATCTTATCCCATCCTAAATAAAGAGAAGAAATAAGTTAGTGAGTCATGGTTCTCTGATACCATTTTGTAACATCCTGACCCGAACCACTAGGTTCGAGCCAAAAGGTCACATGACCTCATGAATGCCTCCCCATATGCAAGAGGGTACCGACTAGCAGTGAGGGTCTGAATCTGAAAGTGGGGAGACTATACCCTCCATATCATTCCATCATGATGGACAACAAATAGTAATAATATAAGAATGAATAAATAATTAGAGGAAATGTAGAAACTAAAGATTACATACATGATATATAAATAAGAGGTCCTAAAGTTGAAACCTATCTAGAGTAATTTATGTAGATAATAAATAAAAGAACTATGTGGTCCTTCAGTGTGTTTCATAGTCTACTCAAACTCTGTTCTCCACATGCTCAGCCAACCACCATAGGGCCCTTGTCCTTTGTTGGGTTTCTCATGGATTCTATACGCGCATCAAAATTACTGAGTAGGGTGTGAGTACAAGAATTAGTAGGAGACCACCAATGCATCCTTACATTATGTTCTAATGTATACAAGTGTATTCCATAATAATAATACATATATAAGAAGCATATAAACATAAAAATAAAAATAGCGTGGTGTTGTGTTGACCAAGCCGCCACTAAACCCCCGACCATACCTGCTTCAGCTACATGCCAGAAAGATAATCATGGAATGTAACAAGGATCAAGGACCAGTGCATGGAACTCTAAATCCATATCAAAATGGACCAAAGAATGGCACTCAAAATCTATATCTCATAGAAGTCAGTAGTAACAAAACTACCCACCATGCTAGTATATTTGTTGCTTGAAATCCTCATGACATCGTGTATACATGTAACTTAGTTCACCCTAGGCCTCAAGTATTTCATGTTTATAGGAATCTATCCATAGAGTGTGCTACTCATAGAAAAACTAGGCATCATGTAGGCTTCCTGCAGATTAACTAGGAATCATGTATACTACTCGCAAATCAACCAGACATTGAGAAATCTGATACTTGGCTTCTAGTGCCCTAAGTGCATCCTCAACATGGCTCTATGGTATCATCATATATCTGACCTCAAGTATGGAATGATTCTTGAAAAACAACTAGGATTTGAGTATGAAACTCACAAATCAATTAGGTATCGATAAGCCCAATACTTATGAGTTGAGTAAAACCACAACAAAAAATTCCATAATCTATGTACCCTTTACTAAGGTTCATCATCACCATTATAACAAGTCAAGCACACTCCACCTCTATGGAATATACAAGTCTTTATGGTAAACCTATTCTGATCACAAATAATGTTACCTACAATGAAAAGTAAGATACATACAAGGTGGAGCATACAATGGATAGAATACAATAACATATCATTATGAGAGATAGAGGACCAAACATAACACCATGTGATGATAATAAAACATGGAAAAGGCTATACTAATATCACTCATGGAATCACAATGGGTCTCATGGTATACACACACACACACACACACACACATGCGATCATAATCAAGTAAAAATATAAATTATTCCAAAACATAAAATTAAACATGGAAATATGTGTAAACAAGAGCCCAAGAGGTATGTAACTTCTTACCTCATGGTTATTTAAGTCAATGTTGAGGTTTAAAAAGGCTTCTGTCACCCGAGCCATAGTCACACCCAACCATAAAATGATCATTCGTGAATGAATTCTTGAACCATCCTTATTTAAATATAATTTAGAATTATTTATATCTTTGATTATTAAAAATATTAAATTAAATCGAAACATATTACCTCAGTACCTTTAAAAACATGTTTAAGAATAAATATCTACTTTTCGAGAAGAATCAGACAGCACTGAAGACGCATCAATCCAATAAATATCTAAGAAGATATCAATGAGATAAATTTATATGAATAAAAAAATAAAATAAAATAGTTTAGAGAGAGGGATGAGAGAGGTGGAGAGGAGGTCCTCCCACACATTGGACAATTCCCCAAAACCCCCATTATATATATATATTTTTCAAACCAACTTTTATTACATTCTATATATCTAATTAAATATTTCTCTTTAATTAATTAAATTAATTATTTTTTTTCTGAATTATTAACCTATTAATTGTTTTTAATTACCTCTTTTAAATATATTAAAACCATAAATTTAGTATATTTTAAAAGCAACTCATATGTTTATACCTTTTATTTATATATATACTCACATATATTTATATACAAACTCACATCTATATATACATATATATAACCCCTATATACACATTTTATATATACACATCCATATATACAACCGAACATGTATATCTCTATATATATAAATCATATATATATATATAATTTAATTTTCCACACGAAAATATTATTTTTTCTCAATTTTATAATAAAAATAATAATAACAATAATTATTTTTATTATTTAATATCTCACATCATTTCCATATTTAACAATTTAAATTAAAAAAATTAAAAATTGTTATTTAATCAATAATTTAACATAAAGTTAATGATGGAGTGTGTAAATTCAACCATTAATGGTGTTTCATATTTTAAATCGGTCAAAACCATTTTATTTTGTAGTGCTTGAATTGATGCAACACCATCCATGGTGAACTACACATTAAAACATTGAAGAAGGTGACTTAATTTTTAAATAAATGAATTTTATTTAATTAAAATCAAAATAATAATATAATTAAAATTTAAAAGGGTATTATCACATGCAATGTTATGAAACACCTGACATGCAAAAATGTTCTACATCACATAGGGTAAACCCCGCATTTTGGAATTAATAGTGGCCTCAAAGTTATCACAAAAGTCACTATTTGAGAGATATTTATTATTTATTTTTTTAAAAATGGAATAATAATTTAATTAAATATAAAATGTGCATTATAGCATGGGATGTTTCCAAACTCCCGACATGCATAAAATTTATACCCCACTAAGGGTAAACATTACATTCTGGAGAAAATGATGGTCTCAGATTTCTCATAAGACATATCATTTGTGAGTTATTATATTATTTTGGATAATTCACATTCACATAATATAATATATTTAATATTTTTATTTCTTATGTGTAGTGGATCTAAAGGGCCTACAATCCTACAATAACTTAGTTCCTAACTCCAAAAATATTTCATAGAATATTAAATGATTATAACCGAGTGCTTATCCAAACTCAAAGCCTTAAAAAATTTATTAAGTTATTTTTATTAAAAAATTACATTTTCCCAACAAAACACTCATAAATTATAAAAATGAGGGTTTTTATTATCTTTATAAATACAAGATATTATAAGGTTTATATATGAAATTGATGTCATATTATTTTAATATTAACACACCCTTATGAGAAAGGGTTGAATGAGGTTTCAAGTGTCTATCTATTTCTATTATGAAACATGACTTAAAAATACATTGGGACTTTCTTTTAAAAAATGAAAAATTGATATTTATCATTTTTATAAATTTTTTAGTGATATTTAAGGATCATATAAACTATTTTATTTTGGAGTTCATTTTTTCCACTTGATTGAAGTGTTTTTTCTTTAAGTGGATATTTAAAGTTTAATTAAATTCGAAGATCTCTTATTTTTCATGATATTAGAGATGTATTTTTCTACTTTTCAAAGTTATATCATATATTGGTATAATTTAGAGGTCAATTTATGCTAGAAATAGTGTTGAAAAAGTATCTAAACACGTTTCGTTTATGAATTTTTAGGATTTACACCTAAACAAAATGTGTAATTTTGTATTGACTTATATCCTAGAAAAAGTTTAATTTATTTAAAATCTAATTAAATTTAATCTATAGAGTTATGAGAGATGAAATTATATTTGGGAGATTTAGTGGATAATTTTTTTTCCTAAAGTTTTTTTCCATTTGGGAAAAGATTTTTTATTAGCAACAAATAATATATTATATAGTGAATCTCATTATATAGATTAGTTCTATTTCTTAACTTATATTATTTAATTATTAAAAGATGTAATCTTATAGTCAAAGGATATTTTGGATTGGATGGAAGGATAAGGGAGAATATAGGGATTGGTTTTGGAGTAAAAATGGATCTAATTACACATTTTCCTACTATCAGGTACTCAAAGATATCTATTATAGGTTATAAACCCTCTTGACATTAATAATGGGTACCAAGAGGCTTTGTGCTTGGTATCTGGTAATATAATAGGTTGTTTTTTTAAAATAGGGATAAAATGTGCATTTTACATGAAAAATTAAACCCCTATTTAACCATACATCATAATTTTACATCTATTCAGCTAGTAATGCTCATATAAGGGATATTATCCCCATTACTTTTCTTCTAAAGTGAATTACCCTTCCATAGTCATTCAATATTATCCCTAAGGAATGGTAGGGTTTATATTTTGATGGAACAAATGAAGGGAAACCATTTATTCTTTGGTTATCTACTAATACTATTGAAACAAGATGAATCCCTAATCTTTCTTTTATATAGGTTTCTAAATCCATTATGTTTTTGGGTTGTTTTGGATTTAAGTGGTAGAGAGGGATCATATTTAGTAGTCATGTGGTAAGACCAACCATTATTTCTCATAATTTACAATATTATTAATGTATTAACATCATTACCTTATTTGTTTAGAACTAAGTTCTTTAAATCTGTAATGTGGTGGTATATTCTATTCCTTAAAATTTTGAATTTAGGTCTAATAAATCATTTGGTTAGCGAGCCCTATTTTCTCTCATATTATTTTAATTGATATATTATCATAAAAAAGGGGTAGATTGATGTCTAACTAATAAAAATATTTTATTTTAAAAACTCTTACATCTAGTTTTCCTTAAAACTAAATTTAATTAAATAATTACCATTCCAAGTTATATTGTGCATTGGTATTTGAAATGTTCCTTTGATTTAATTGTTGTTAGTTGTTAATATATAATCCATATTTATATGACGAAACCTATGATATAGATCATGCGGAGCATTAATGTAGTGCTACATTACCATTATAGGTATTACATGTTTGAAAATAGTGGTTATAGGTTGATATGAATACACCAACTACATATATATATATTAAATTTTTTTTCTAAAGATTTACCATATCCATTAATATCATTTTAGAAAAGGGAAACATACATTCAAGGGAACACACCAGCAGAAGGGGGCACTAGGTTTGTCCTCATAGACAATGAAGCACTAGTCAATATTATCGGTTGATTGTTGAGAACCAGTGGTAGGGGACTACCATTGTCTTCATTGGTAAATAAATAATGGAATCAGGATTGGATCAGTTGATAAGGTTCTAGAGAAGGATGAAGGGATCAATGAGAAAGAAACCAATGAAGGTTGAAGCTTCTTTAGGAATCATGTGTGAAGAAATGAAAACAATATGTGAAATGCCTAGAAAATTAGTGAAATATATACATAGAAGAAAATTCAGTTTTTTGAGGGTTGAAAATCACACCTTGATGACGATAGATTCCCCCTAACTAATGGGTTGTTGGTTGTTTTTCTATATATCAATAAATATTATGATATTTTTTTCTATGATAAGAGGGGTTTTTTAAGTGATGATGGATATTTATTTGTATATTTTAAAACCCTAATTTTTATTTTGAGGTTATAATTAGTTTATTTTAAATTTTATTCATTAGTATTATGCATTTAAATGTACCTAAGAGTTTAAGTAAGGGTTAAAGATCATTTGAGGTTTTTTTAGAGCCTAGAAATCTGAATTTTGAAGAAGCTATGTTAAGCACACAATTGGCCCATAGTTAGTAGTAACCATGAAACTCAGTAGTCTGAACTATATATAATGGAGAATGGTTTGAAAAAAAATTCATGGGAGGCCTCATAGCCATGTGAAAAACTGCTGACTAGTTGCAGAGGTCACCCACACGGGCTGCACGGAGTTTGAAAAACCATGCGCCAAACTTGCACCCTTAGTTCCACTTAGGTAGTGACCCCACATGGCTAGGGAATGGTTTTTCCAAACCGTGTGGGAAATTCATGTGAGGGATTCCCTTGGATAGTGAATGACACACAGTTATGGTACATTTTGACCAACCATGTGTCCAAACTATGAAACCTCTTAACATAGGGTGAATTTACAAATTTTCCATTACTTATTTGCAAACCCTCACACTCTTTTTCTTCACCGCCCAACATGTTGGGCCCCATTCTCCCATTGGAGCTCTCCCATGCACCAAGCTAGTATTTGAGGTTTCTTCATCGTATGACATCCAAATCAAGTTTCATATATAAAACTAGATTACTCTCAGTAAGTTATTTCATCCCATATCTTTTTTTCAATTTATCTCGCAATATTCTAATCTATTTAGGTGTGAGCTAATGCCCTATTTTTAGGGTATTTGTATCTATTTACATTTTCTTATGATTTAGCGAAAACCAAGGGCCGATATTGGATGAGTGTTTATCTAACTCTATTGGGTTGGTGTTCTATGAATATTACCTCAAATCTCATCGATTTATAATTGTCACTATTTTTCCACACAGTGGTTTTACTTGCGTGTTTCCCCTAAAATGAGTTTTCCTTAAATTAGTTTCATAACACGCAATCTATTCTCTATATTAGAACATTGTATTATAATTGGATGTCTATGAACTCAACATGAGACATCCCTTTGGGTGCACCATACATATGTCTATGTGACCCATAACACACTTACAATCGAAACACCCATTATTGTATTTTGATGAATTTCCTCAAATGATTTGATTAATTTAAATAGTTGAAATGTTATTTATATATGAGAAAGATTAATTATATTGTCTCTTATTGATTGAAAACAAATTATTAATGGTATGAAACATCATATATCCCTTTTTCATTGTTGAATGAAACATTACTGGAAAATGAGTATTTGTGAAGGGCTATTTGCGATGAGGAGGGGTCCCGTAACAAATATCTCGTCGAAAGGAACTATTTGCGGTTGGAAACTCTCCCCGTCGCACATAGTTTGGTGTGGAATGTTCACCAAACCATGAGAAGGGTATTTGCGATGGATTTTTATACCCATCGCAAATACCTAGTGGCATTTATTAGTATTTGTGTCAGGAGATCCAACCCTCCACAAATACTACGTCAACAAGTGGGTATTTACAACGAGTCCCATCCTAAATAACCATTTAATTGACACCCCTAATTAATAGCGGGGAATGTATTTGCGACAGGATCCATCACCAATAATCAGGTCGCAAATAGCCTAACCTATATATAGTCCCATCCATTTTCCCTCATTCCACTCCTTTCTCCACCCCTCTCACTCTGTACTTACATTTTTTCACTCGAAATTTTTCAAAATTTAATGTTCTAAATCGGGGTAATATTGGTGACTTATATCCTCTGAAAGAATAAATTTCAAGGTATTTATCCTTTTCTTTTATTTTTATGTTAATTCATTTAATTTTATATTAGTTATATTTATTTTTTATTAGCTACAATTAAATTAAATTAGGATTAGATCATTTTATTTTGCATTATTTTTTTGCAAATAATTAAATGCGATTAGTATTAATTAGTATTGGAAAATAGTTATATTAATTATTATTAATTAGAAGTCATTAATGTTAATTTGAATAATTAGTAATAAATATTAATAATTAGTCATAATTAGTAATAATTAATGATAATTAGTTAAAATTAGCGTTAATAAGTTGTAAATTTAATTAAATATTTATAAATAATAATAAATAGTAATAATTAGAAATAATTAGAAATAAAGATGATTAATTATTAATAAATTGAAATAATTGGTAATAATTAGTAATTATTAGTAATAATTCGAAATCAATACTAATAATTAGTAATAATTAGTAATAAATAGTAATAATTAGTAATAATTTATATTAATTAGTAATAATTATAATAATTAGTAATAATTAGGATTAATTAGTAATAATTAGTAATAAATTGTAATAATTAAAATTAATTAATAATAATTAGGTTTAATTAGTCATAATTAGTAATAAATAGGATTAATTAGGATTAATTATTAATACTTAGTAATAATTACTAATAATTAGAAATAATTAGGATTAATTAGTAATAAATAGTAATAATTGTGAATAATTAGTAATAATTAGAAATAAATAATATCAAACAGAAATAAATAGTATCAATTAGGATTAATTAGTAATAATTAGGATTAATTAGTAATAATTAGGATTAATTAGTAATAATTAGTAATAATTAGGATTAATTACGAATAATTAGGAATAATTAGTAATAAGTGGGATTAATTTGTAATAATTAGTAATAACTTGTTGGTTAATTTCCTTATCGTTTTTATCTAATCCTTAATTACTTTTTTCACAAATATTTTGGGAAGCCATGTTTTGTTTTCAACTATATACAATAAGTCACCAAAAAGAGAAAATGATTTTTTCTTCCAATGTTACCACGTTTTCCAAATTTATTGTCTTTCTTTGTCAAACTGCCAACGCAGAATATAGATTTGATTCTGTTAACCAAAAAATTTTCTCGATTTTGAAGGATAAGAGAGTAAAAAAAATCTTATATTCCCATTGTGGTGAATTCTTATGATATAATGGGAATATGAGATTATTATTATCTTCTGAATTTCAACAATGGGAACAAATTTTTAGCTAAGAAAATTGAGTCAATATGTAGTGTTGGTAGTGCGACATAGAATGAAAATTGAAGCATAGTTACATTAGCACTTAAGACGGTTTTGAGACTTTGGGACGTGTAAGAATTACCCACACATTAATTTGACACATGTTGTTACCAGTATATATTAGGGCAAGTAGAATGTCACGTGCCGATAATAGCATAAACAACAATAAGATGAGGAGAATATGCTTCGATTAATGGAGAAACAATACTAACAAATGATAAAGTACATGCGTCATCTGACTAATGGTTTAGTGCATTTTTTATATTCTTGAGAATATTTTGTTTTTTATTATTTATTTCATTTTTAATATTATATTACTTTTTTAGTTATTTATTATTTATTTATTTATTTATTTATTTATTTTCTAACAGTATTATTATAATTTATTATTATTGTTATTATTATTATTATTGTTATATTTTTATGAATAATGAGGTTTTTATTATTTTATTATTATTTTATTATTTTATTAATAATAATAATATTATTATTAATTTCATTAAAATTAATATTTTTTATTAATATTTTTTTTCTATTTTTAATGTTTTTGCGACAAGTATATTTTCCCGATGCAAATAGTAATTGTGACAGGCCCGTCGCAATATATTTTTTTAAAAAAACTCTAAGAAAGTGTTTGAAACGCCATTTTATGCAACAAACCATTTGCGATGAGGCCCTTTCAAAAATGACCCATTGAAAAAACCCGAATTTCCAGTAGTGAAAAGGTAAATACATCAATTATATAAATTAAATGAATTAGCATGGTTGTCACATGATCATGGTTATTTTGTTAAGTATAAGGTCTATATTACTATTATGGACCATTTAATTTTTATACGAGTGGTCAGAATTGAGATAACCTTGGATTCCGAAGAAAATTCCTTATGTAATCAGTGGATGTCAACCCAATTGATTAGAATAGTTTCCAAGGGAGATACCCACCATGGAATTTGGTCAATGTCTTATTTATACATAAATGCCTCAGATTGGTGCTAAAGATTTAGTATAATCATTTCTAGATATTTGAATGTGTTGCATAAACTCCTTGGATTTAGATGATGTCTTTAGATAGGAGACTCCTTTGATTCTTCCATTGGGACCCATTCATGATTATCCTGACATTCTTCATGGGCTCTTTAGAAATTATTCTAGTGGAATTCCTTAGGTGAATCCCTTAGATTACACATACACCCCTTAACCTGACTCCATGGTTTACATGTCATGAGTTGGATTGACCCTCTATAGAAAAGTATGGATTTTTTACTCTTGGATATCACATTACTGTTATTATGACTTGGACACCATGGTTTCACCTTGGTCCTATTTTATGATTACTTAAACTAGTACACCATAGTTAAACATTCTAGAACCTAAACTTTTATCGGTCCCATGTTCATACAACACCTGCATGATTCGAAGTGTGTATGGTTTATCCATAAAACCATGAGGATTTTGAGACTGATGTGAATGTTATATCACACATTTTATTCCACTACCTATGCTTATATCTGTGGATAACTACACTTATATTCATGAACTAGATTTGTATACATTCCATTGGTGGTGGAAAATTGAGTTACCCTCACAACTTATTTCGACCACTGTTTGGAACCTAGATAGACTTGCTCAATGCATGTTGGGATAAGGGAAAACACTCAGTCTTGGATGCTTGATTAATTATTTTATGGGAGCTTGAGAGCGTAGGACTAAGCCTTGGCTCATGATTTTATTAGACAAAGCCTTTTTAGTCTTTTATACTTTTTAATATGCATGTGTACCTAATTTTTTTATAGTTCCATGACAAAATCATTAGTTTTTATATGGTTACACTTTTTTCATGATGTATTATTATTGTATATATGATTTACTTACATTACATTTCCCATCATTGTTATTATCTCGCTATTTA
Organism: Viscum album; assembly: GCA_963277665.1. Taxonomy (NCBI): domain Eukaryota; kingdom Viridiplantae; phylum Streptophyta; class Magnoliopsida; order Santalales; family Viscaceae; genus Viscum; species Viscum album. Next base: position 660,808,858 of record OY728131.1, on the reverse strand, counting down.
TACATTACCTCACCACCATGATACTCTTATTACAAGGGTACAGTCTCCCCACTGTACCGCCAAAGACTCTTATTGATTTTCGGTAGCATCTGGTGTATGGGGTGTTGTGATTGGGGACTTTTGACCAATTGAGTATGGTTACTTAGGAGTAAAATGGAATGTGACATTAAAAATTAGTACCAAATAAAGGTTTAGATCTTCCAAACAATGGGCGATGGGCCATCTTTAGATTTTTTTTAGAATCTTCACAATTATTCTTAGTGGGAGGGGATCCACACCAACTACACCTTCTAGAGAAGGATCATTTTCTCAGCACTAGGCTAGAAGCTAGACTACCATAGGCCATATAGGCTATGGATGTGGATGTAGTTGAGGAGGATGACATCATGATATAAAGTTAAAACAAAGTGGACTCATTCTAAGTAGTCAGTTTTTAGGTCTGGGACATTGATTAAGATAGATATATACATTACAACTTATACCTAAGGAACAAGGTGTCAAGCCATCTATAGTATGAGGTATGATTTTGGTAGCATCAACTTTAGTATCTTCCATTTTTGACACAAGAGATTCACATTCTTTTAACTATTTGTAAAATGTGGAAAGCATTTGGTTTCACAATTAGTATTTTGTTTGCAAGATGAAACTTGATACTCTGAAATGAATTTTAACAGAGAGTGTACCCTAGTGTAAGGGATTCCCTCTTGAGGTAGGCAACTATTTTTTCTTTTGAGACCTCATCATCCTCAAGATTACAGGTTTCAATATTATCCTCAGGATGGTCTGGTTGGTTCCTTATCATGACTATGTGGACTTCTATCACAACAAGGCATCATTTACATTACTAGAAGGGTGATATTTGTATTCAAAATCGATAATTGGATGTACAATAAAGTATATCTAGACCAATGAATTGTGGGATGGGTAGTGTGACAACCCAAATTTCTAGCTTGCATGTGGATTATCAGGGGACACACCTGGATGATTTCCCTCATGTAGTAGATTGTTTTAGGGATGTTTTACCTAAAAATTTTCATCAAATACCTCATGATACAGAGGTGGAGTTTACTATCGAGTTATATAAAAGAGAAGAACAAATATCTATTCCTCCTTAATGGAGGGATACTATAAATTTGTAGAAGATCAAGAGGTAGATGGAGAACTTAAATGTTCATGGTTTCATACGAACAAGTACTTCTCATTGGGTTCATCAATCCTTTTCTTCAAGAAGGAAGATGGTACCCTTAGGCATTTTTTGGATTATCATTGGTTTAACTAGCTTATGGTTAAGAATTGGTATCCAATACCTCGTATAGAAGACCTATTTTACCATCTATAAGGATTGATAGTTTTCTCAAATATTAATTTGAGGTTGGGATAACATCAAGTATGAGTTATAAATTTAGACAAAATTCATACAATAGTTCATAGTAGGTATCTATTTATGAGTAATTGGTTATGTTGTTCGATCTCAAAAACATTCCCACAGTTTTACTGGATTTAATTATTTTGGTTTTCAACACATTTTTAAATTCCTTGTGGTGGTGTTTTTGGATGACATCTTGGTGTATTCTCTTACCCAACTTTACCAATTATGACATCTTGAGATCATGCTGAATATACTAATAGACTAACATCTTTATGCTAAGACAACTAAATTCTACTTTTGGATTGATATAGTGCACATCCTGGGTCATATCATTTCAAATTATGGAGTATTAATTGACCATACAGAAGGTTGTATCCGTGGTCTCTTAGGATATTTCCAAGAATGTTTTTTATATTTAGAGTTCTTGGGGATGGTTGGGTACTACATGTATTTCATTTAGAAATTTTCACACCTAGAAACACCTCCCATATGCTTTGCTAATAAGGGAATCAAATTTTTATAGCTAGTCGCATGTTAGATAGTCTTTCAGAAGTTAAAAGGGATACTGAATTCAACTCCGATCCAAATTATTCCATAGTCTAGAAGAAACTATATAGTTTATTATAATGCATCAAGAATCTAGCTAGGTTTAGATTTGATAGAGGAAGACAGAGTCATGGTGTTTGATTCACGTTAGTGGAGGAAACATGAATGGAATTAACTGACATGTGATCTTGAGTTGGCATATTTTGTTCTTTCTTTTCATTATTAGAGGCATTAATTTATTACAGATTAGTTTGTGGTGTTTAAAGACCAAAATAACCTTAGGTACATTTTATATAGTATGAATTAAATATCATATAGAGATGGTGGGTTTAATACTAATATTTATTTGATTTTGAGCTTACCTATATGCTTGGGAATGGAAATGATATAGCAGATTCTCTAAGATGGAGGAATCAAATCCAAATAGTATTGGAGGCTAGTAGTGAGTGTTAGTTGATGTCCCTATTTTTTGAGATGCACATAGAGGTCTACGATAATGATAGGAAATCTATCCTTAAATATTTTCAAGCGGAATCTTCACTCATGTATATAGTGAATATGATCTAGTTATTGAATAATGAGGTCTTATCCCTAAGTGAGATAGTTTCTGTTGAGGACTCACCTCCAAGATTGCCTGTTGATTTGGATGAGGCATTGTGCACCCATGGATGCATCTGGGTTCTTATAGACATCTGGGAAGAATTTATGAGAGAGTATCATACATATACTTGGGTGGAACACCATAGGATTACAAATATGTATCATTATCTATGTATACAATAAAAGTGTCATGATATTAAAATAGGGATAGCAATTTCTATTACCAGGTGTTCCAACTTTTAGCAGGAAAATGTGGAACACTAGAAAAAATTAGAGATTCTAAAGCCAGTTCCCATTCTTGAGTGAAAATGGGATGATGAAACCTTATAATTTTTTATTGTTTTACTAAGATCCACTCAAGGAAATGATGATGTATTGGTGATCTTATATAGGCTCACGAATGTCTCTCACTTTATACCTATCAAGGAGACCTTTTTGTGGATGATCTTTATAGGATCTATGTCTGAGAGATTATACCACTTCATGGAGTCCAGCATAATATTGTATCAGAAATAGATTCACATTTTACTTCTGAGTTTTTTTAATGGTTATAGAGGGTGTTAGTAATACAAGTAATTTTGAGTACAACATACCACACTGATACTGACATGAAGTTTGAACGAACAATATTAGTGTTAAGGAAATTCTTAGAGCATGGGTCCTGAGTTTTGAAGGTTCTTGGGAGAAACCTATATCTATATGATAATTATATTATAATAATAGATTTTAGATGAAAATATAGATGGATCACTATGAGGCCTTATATGGTAGGTTATGCCAATCACCTCTATGCTCGTTAGAGGAAAGGGAGACAATGTTACCTAAACCTTGTCTCATTCAAGAGAATTCTGAACAGGTTTAGCTGATCAAGATGTGATTATCTATAGAATATTCTAGGAAATAGTAATATGAAAATATCCATTGAAAACCTCTAGAGTTTGAGGTTGAGGATCGAGTCTTCTTATGAGTATCAACTAGATTGGGTAATCAATAGTTTAGGAAGAAAAGTAAGCAATAGCTATGGTTTGTTGGGCCTTTTGAATTTTTAGAGAGGGTCTGACTAGTTCTTTATTAGAAAGCACAAATTTTGAGATATAGATTTATGAAAGATGTATTTCATGTTTCTCAATTACATTTATGCTTTTTAATCCTATCTTATATCTTTCATCCTGATGAGGTTGAGTTGGATGTGGATGTTTCCTTTGAGGAACATCTTATATGTATCATGGATTAAAGCATGAAGACTCTTAGATATATTTTAGTTCCTTTAGAATGGGTTCTATGGTAGTATTACCAAGTAAATTATGGTAATTTAAGGAGGAAGTATGAACTATACACACAGTGGCCTGATATATTCTCAGATAATGTTTTATTTCCCTTGGAAGGGAAACTCAAGGAAGAGTTGTCTTAGGTGGGGGCAGTTGTAAAAATCTTTTTTTATTAGGAGGTTAAACTAGTTAACCTTAAATTTCAATGTTTAGTTTTATACTAAAAAATGTGCCTAAGATTTTAAGGAAGGGTTTGGGATTTCTCGAGTATTGTATAGATCACGGAGCTCTGAATTTTGGAGAAGCTATATGAGACACATAGTTGACGCATGATAAGTATTAACCATGTAGATCAACCATATGGTTCATATATAAGGGATCATTTTTTGAAAAACCATTAAATTGAGGCCACACAACCATGAAAAATACTGTATACCAATTTCAAAGGTCACCCATGTGAGTTTCACATGGTTTGGAAAACCATGTGCCTGACCCACACCCATTGTGCAACTTAGGAATTGATCTTTCACGGTTGGAGCATGGTTTGTCCAAAATTTGTATGATAGCTATGCGATGGGTTCCCTTGGAAAGTGGCTATCACACGTTTGGAACATGGTTTGGCTAACCGTGTGACCAAACCATGGGATATATTAATGTAGGGAGGATTTACGATTTCCCCCTTACTTATTTTTAAACACTCACCCTCTTTTCTCCTCCTTCCAATGTGTAGTTCCCCCTTCTACCACTGAATATACCCCATATCTCAAGATAGGATTTGAGGCTTCTTTCTTATCCAATGTTTGGATCAAGTTTAATCTATCATGTTGGATCCATATTGGTAAGATATTCGATCCATTACCTTCTTTTCTTAGCTTATCTTTTCATCTTTGGTGGAATTTCGGTGTAAGCTAATTTACCCTATTTTCATGGTATTTTTTATTCATCCATTTTATTCTAATTAAAACCAAACCATGGGTTGATATATAATTATTTTCCATATAATTCCATAAGGTAGGTGGTCTATGAATTTTCAATTATGTATCATCGATTTATAATTTTCCCCAATGTTTCACACACCGGTTTTACTCGTGATTCTCCCCTAAAATGAATTTTCCTTAAATTAGTTTCTTAACTCAGAATTTAAGCACTCTATTAGACCATTATATTACCATTAGGGGTAAATGAACTAAAAATGAGTAACCACTTTTGGTGTTATATACATATGACTATGTGAAACTATTCTTATTAATAATTGAAGCACCCATTGGTGTGTTTGGTTTGATTTCCTCAAATTCTTTGATTAATTTTGATGGATTATAACACCCTGAGATTTTGTGAATTATTATTTTTGAATTAATTTAATATTTTGATATTTGTTACTTCCCAAAAAACTTAATATATATTTTTTTATAAAATATCACTAAGTGTGTCTTGGATTATACACTATACCATGTTAATCTTTCACGGTGCACAACACTGACTTGGTTTGTGTTACACATAACACCAAATTTATATGAAACAACATTTTATTATTATAATTATTTAAATGAGATATTTATAACATATCCGTTAGACATAGTAATATGAATAGTAATTAGTAACTTTTAAATATAATTTACAATGGTTTTATATAGATAAATCATATTTATAATAATACATACAATTTTTAGTAAAGACATTAAATTTTTGAAAACACCATTTTTTTAAAAGAACTGCTTTTTATGTCCTTTTGTGAACAATAATAAAAATATTTTTACAATTTTAGTAATTTAATTTGGAAAAATAAACTTCAATTTTGAATTTATAATTTAAAAATTATCTTAGGGTGATTTTTTTAATTTTACTAAGAAACTTCATTTCTTGATGAACAGTTAAAAATACTGAATTTTAAGTCATAACTGATTTTTGGTATAAGTTATTTATATAGTTAAATTGTATTTTAAGTTGGTTTTAAAGTAAAAAAAGTAAAATTATAAATCTGTTAATCCAATTTAGGTTATTTAAATAATTTTTATATTTAATTTAGATATAAAATCTTAATGAACATTCGAACATTCTCACCTTAAGAACGCGCTTTCTCGGCATGTCTGCGATATTAGTATTAAACCTACTTTTTCTGTTTATGTGAATTTTATTTTGAAAAATGGAAATAAATGATTTTAATATGTATAATATTTATAGTCTAATAATATCAACTTAGTTTTTTTTCAAAAAGATTAGTGAAAGAGATTAAAATTAATTACAGCGATTAAGGAAAAATTAAGTTTAATAAGGGACTAAACTTTAAAATTTATGGAAATATTTGTCTAAATACCATTTTATGGAAATATTTCATCCATAAAATTTATATTATTGAGTATTTTTTGTTTTTATGCCTTTTTTTGGAAAAAATGTTGGTACACATAATTGTTTTAAAAAATGTCAAGTGTGTCCTCTCCCTCCCTTATAAAAGGCCACCAACTCTCCTCCTTCATCACACCTCTCAAAAACATTTAGGTTGGGACAATAATACCCAATTCACTTCCCAAAATTCCCACCCTTACTCTTTTAATACTTTCTTTTGTATAGAAACCCATCTAAGGAGGACCTTTTGTGCAAACCCATTGTAGTTACCCAAAAAAGAGGTAACATCCTTTCTAAAGCTCCTTTATTTTATTTTCATTGTCCACCATATCAATTACTCTTATTTCATCATTATATAATAACCTAAGTATAATAAATATACTAATATGTTTTTATTCCAATTTATTGACCTACACTTACACATACATCCACATAATGGGTAACAAACTTACTATTCTTGTGTATGAAGAACTATCACCTCAAAAAACAATGGTCATTTTTCCTTTACCAACTCTCATGGTTGGGAATTATGATGAACACTCCATTTTTATTATATATATATATAGTATTTATGATGTTTTTATGATTTTGAAATTATTATATAAAATATACCTTCAGGATTTCCATTTTGTGTAAATACGATAGCTTCGTTAGTGGAAGTGTGGACTACAGCCTTCTCAAAGCATTGTGATTCATTCACACTTTACTTGGATTGTATTAACGATGGGTTCAATAAAAAAATATGATACACATGAAATTATAATTATACTATAATTATTTTATATATATACATGTATTCCATTTACTTTTTTTCTTTCACTACAACAATAAAACAGAAATAGCGTTCATGCGTACGTATGACATACCATCTTCATGAATAGTGTATTTCATTTAATATTTGTATATTTTACAAATAATATTAAATATTTATTTAATAAATATATATGATATATAAATAATTTTTTTTAAAAAATATAAATTATTAAATCATGATCTAATTAAAAGGATCAATAATAAAAAGTCAAAACGCGTACGATAAACAAAGCGGTTATTACCCGAAACGTTACTTTAACATGGAATTGTTAACAAAAAAGTAAAATAAAGTAATGAATACGTAATATATGTTATTAGATATAATAATATGGTTATATGGTATATTTATAATAAAAATACATTTAATATACATTATAATTGGATGTGTATAAAGAAATTCTAAATATAAGGTAAGGGAATTTCATCCCAACTTTTATTTCCGTGAGATACATGCCTTATTCACTACTCAGTTATTTTGTATGGTGTTTATAATACCTACAGATGTATTATATGATTATTATAATTGTATTTATGGGTTTTTACAAACCCATTTTATGATTTTTCATTCATGGGTTTTATGTTTCAAAAGTTACCAAACCGATAAAGTAATTTTGTCTCAATTTTTTTTTTTGAGACACATGCCATGTTATACACCAATATTATTTTATGATGAGTATATACTACCTTTGAAATTTTATATCATTAATATAATTATTTTAATGATATTTTATTCTTCATGTAATGTTATTATTTCTATTTTATTATGATTCAAAGTTACCAAAGTGGTAACAGTTTATTGCTATAATCTCATCATTTATCAATATTGTTTATGATTATGCTTCCATTGATGTAATATTATTACCCACCAATCAATAAATCTCATGAATTTTATTACCCACTAGTTAATAATGTTATATACAAGTAATGGTACAATTTTTCAACCTTTTTTTCTAAAGATATTTAAGAAAATGTTTTTATGAAAATATAACTTTATCTCTCCATTTAGTCAGAAATCGGTGTCCTTTCAAAACCAGGTTTTCTAAAAAAAATTCCAAAATGTTTTACAATCATCTTATAATTTTTAAATTAAATTTTTACACATGTATTATCTTTTCAAAAAATGGTTTTAAAAGGAATATTCTTGTAGCTTTCAAATTAAGACACTTTTCTAAACTTTTAAGGTGAAAAAGGAATGTTAGACATGTATGAACTTATGGTACATTCAGACTGCCCATCTTTCTGTGAGTGGAAATTCATTATCAGAAATACTTGTGTACCAAGATCATTTTGAAGTACTTCTAGAAATGAATACTAAAATTTGATTCATGTTCTAAAACTACACTTCACAACACTCTGTAAAAATGGATTATCTTATAAAAAAATAATTATCCCAACTGATCCACTAAAATCTAATCTTGAATAGGAATGAAATGAGATAAATTCATCAATATCTCCATAACCACAAAAATAGCATAATTTTATTGAGGTTTCCTTGGGATAACCACACTGAAGTCCATGGTAACATCAGACCACTTCTATTATGGAATGGGAAATGACTATAGGAAAACATTAGGTCATTGATTCCCAAATTTCACTTATTGATAAGTGAAACATCATGCCACAAACCCTATAATCTCATTTTCATGCATGTCCACCCATATTATCGATGTCGTTCACAATAAATTTTGGTCAAACCTGGATTTAACACTGACTTAGAGGCATGAAATTCATGTATCCTCTCCTCCCTCATACTCATAGTAACAACAACATGATTCCGGAAATAGATGTTCTCATCCTTATCTATGTTGAAATATGAAGGTGACTCCCCAACTTCAAGTATTTTCCTTAAGAAAAAACACTCCTGATCTATATACAACCTCTCCCTGATCTAGAGAAAAAGTGATGACTCTACTAAAAAATATATTAAAGTAATATTCTATTGGATATCCCAAACCAAAAAATGTATCTCTTCCAGCAAGGTCATCATCTTCCTCTCAGAACTAGACTCTTAAACTGCCCAAGTCTGAGTTTTTCTGCTCAAAGCGTCAAAAACATTTTGAGGGTGTGTATTCCATTTAAAAATCAAAATATTTCATATATTAAACCCAACTATGATTCCATATATTCAATTATAACTGTAAAAATATATACTTCAGGATCCTATGGTCGGTATACACATTACACTTTTTACGCACAAGATAATGTCTCCAACACATAAAGTCCAAAACCACTGTATCTTACTCGAGATCATTTATATGATAGTTCCATTCATGTGGAATTAAATTCCATGACCCATATGCCAAAAATTTATTTCCCTGCATAAAAAATACTTCACTTCCTATCCCAAATTCATCATAAAACACCATATAATCCTCACCTAGCTCGGCTAGGATCAAAATTTTAGAGGTAGTCAAATGATTCTTCCACTCCAGGAAAGAATTATCACATGATCCAAACCAATAAAACATTATAAACTTCTTGTTCAAACCCAAAATAAGTGATACCAAGTAAGAAAATTCATGGATGAACCTCTGATAATAGCTCTCTAACCCTAGAAAGTTATAAATATGAAATACATTCATGGGATAATCCTAAGGAAAAACTACCTAAAAATTATCTAGTTCTATAGATAAACCATCCTATGAGATGATGTGACCCAATAAATGTACTAGTTTGATCTAGAATATATGCATTGAGAGATTGTCCTATAGAGAATGATATCTCTATGTACTCTGGAAGATGTCAATATGTTAGGTATAATAATAATGGGTCTTAGAGTACACCAAGATGTAATCGAAAAAGAAACCATAAAATGATCTAGGTACAGGTGGAAAATTTAGATCATTAACGCTATAAACACATACATAGCGTTTTTCATCCCAAACGACATCATGTCAAACTCATAAAGTCCAGACCTTCTTCTGAAAGTAGTTCGAGGTATATTAGAAGTTAGAACTCTCAATTGACGATACCCTGATCTCTAGTCAATATTGGAGAACACAAATGATCCTCTCAACTATTCAAATAGATTGATGATTCATGGAAGTGGATACCAATTCTTCACTATCATTAGGTTAAAGATCCAGTAATCAACACATAAATGAAATGTCTCATCAGCCTTCTTTGAAAAAAAACTGGAGAACCACAAGGTGAGATACTCAGTTGAATAAATAACTTATCCATTCACTCTTCCAGTTGAGTCTTGAGCTCCTGAAGCTCTTTTGGTTTCATTCTATAAGGTGTAATGGAAATGATCTTAGATTCAGACATGAGATCAACTGTAAAATCCACATCCCTCTCAGGTGGAAGCCCTGTAAAGTCATTAGGAAACACATTCTGGAACTGGTCCACTACAGGAGGAATTTCACAATGGTTTTCATCCCTTCATCCAGTATAATACTTGAAATATTGGTGGTGATCTCCCCCAATTACTGATGAACTAGCCTCGTATGACCTACCTGGATATATCACTCTCCACGATGAATATAACTGTTTCCCTTAGGGTATAAAAATGTCAATATCTTATGGTAAAAATCAATGTGGGATAGTTATTCTACCAACCAATCTATACAAAAAATCAAGATAATGACTAACATATCAAGTATCTAAAGATCCCAAGATAAATAAGACTCGCAACATTGAGAGAACAACCATTATATAAATAGATGTCTCTTGACCACATTCCTGTAGGTGTATCGATCATAATCACTATACTTTCAAACCCCACTATCAAACTTAACATGTTCATAAATTATATAGATATAAAGAAATGGGAATCTCTTGTATCAAATAAGGCACTTGAAATAGTAAAATCTAAAATAATAGTACCTCTAATTGTTGATGGTCCAACCTTTCTATCTATAAGGGCAAGATGAACTACATCTAACTATCATGCCCCACTTCTTTATGTTATAGTTAAAGTTATCTGAGCTACACCACACTACTAATACGAGAACTCATTCGTTGATGTATCACATCCAATACCCTAACTACCATGGCTAGTATAACTCTAACTACTAGATTGATATGGGTAGAAGAATGCCTTCCAACACTCTGATTCTGGCTAGATCCTCCTTTATTTCCCATCTTTCATGTGTTCGTATAGAACCTTTGTAGATGTCATATCCTATCTTAAGATCGGAATTATATTGTTGGTTGTAGGCACTATTTTTATAGGCGACCCATCCTACTGCACTGATGGAAGTGTTCTCAAATAATAACATAAATATCTGATCCTTCCCCTTTCCACTCTTCTTATTATCTCCAAGGATGAAATCTTCAAAGTGTTTCTTACTACTTTTAGAATATGTAAAACCTAATAATCAATTAGATACCACCTTATTTCCACTATAATCCTCTTTTAGGTTCCCCTTAGATATGAGACCTCAATTCACCACCTCAAAAAGTAATTTTATCCAAAATAAGTTAACTATGGACTTAATCTCACATTTAATACCATCTTGAAAGCATGTCACCACAGTCAATTAATATACTACTAATGCTGAAAAAAATGCTGAAATTCCATAAGGAGGCCAACATAGTCCAACACAAACATAATTCCATGATTAATCCTTATAAACTCTACTTCCCTCCCCTGCCTGAGCATCTCATGGTAAAAGTGATCCAATAACTTCTCTTAAATGTTCTTTGCCTCTAAATTCTCCAACTATCCATCATGAGTCAAGATTTACCACCAATGCTTTGCTTGAGCACATAACATATAAGCTACTAGCTTGACTCTCTTCTTAGAAGGGGTCTCTAGGTGGCTGAGGAGTGTATGAATATACTCAATTCATAACTTATCTACATCAGGTCCACCCTCTGAGGTGAATGTCTGAGGGTTCTGTAATTGAAAATCCCATGTAAATTTGGACATAATATTCACAACCAACCCTGGGTCTCTTTCCATAAACATCATAAAACAAATGAAGTTATAATGGAACTGCTCTCCTAACTCTTCACCTGGAACTATCAGAGCCTCAAATTCCACTAATAGAGGATCATTTCCATCCATATCCTCCTTTCATCGTATCAAAAAGAGATTCCATGGAGAAATATATCTATAATTTCAAAAACACATCTTATGATAGACATCAAAACATTAATACATTTTAAAAAGAGGGAATCACATAAATCTGTAACAAGTAATCCCCCTCAACTCACAACTTGGTCAAAATAGAGGCACTATCACCACCCTCAAGCATACCTCATATAGGTCATGGTTAAAATAGGTTAATACACTTTCGTAATTCAGGGATTATCCTTAGAAACCCATTATTTACCTCAAGTAACCATATTTACCATCATTAAAAAAAATTAATTTCACATTAGGAACCATTTACATTTAAATTCCCCAAGTAAGAAAATAATTTTCAATTAAAAAACTCACCCAAAAATTTCTTTTTTATGCATGCCTAAAACAAAGCATGTCACAAAAAATCATGTGTTCCTAAATTAATTCATGTATGCAAAAATATTATGTTATCCTGGTCCACAAGTAAAATATCATAAAATCCTTGAATCAATAACATCACACAAAAAGTGCATCACCCAAAGTGAAATAATATACAACTGTAGCAACAAACAATAATAAAAAAATATCACCCTGGGTACATGGTTTTACTCTCATACATGGGTCAGCTACTCCCATGTACAAGCTATTGACCAAGGGATGACTCATACTACTCCCCTAGATTCGTTTCGCAAATAGAAAGACAAAATAAAAGAATAGAAACCCCCATTTTATACCACTTTGTAATGTCCGAACCTTGGTTCCACACACTGGTTCCCTGAGCTGGTTCGTCACATAAACTCACGCAAGCCTCCCCATATTCCAGATTCTACCAAATAACAGTGAGGTTATAATATATAACATGGAGAGACAATACCCTCTTTATCAAAGAATCACAACATTGAAAAATAAATAAACATTATCCAAAAGATATAACCAATAACCATAATAATACTATAACTAATAAAAACTAGTATCACATGATAAACCAAAATAGTAAAATAATATCCAACTAAAGAAATAGATATTCCATTCAATATAGTTATCAAGTTTCAATATAGAAACCCCAAAATAAATACACACTCACAACTCCCATGTGGGTCCCAACATTCTGTCTGGTTCCCTCATCCATACTTTTTTTTCAAATCTTCCATCTAACATAGGGATCTTTCCATTATCCAATCACATATACATGAAGTCTATCTTAGTAATGATCAAGAAACCCGAGTAGGGTGTGAGTTCAAATCTTTAGTCCACCACCAATAATGTCTAAACAAATATCCATTCTTTAACAGCGTATGAACTAGTATAAAGAATAATGTACGATAAATAAATAAACAATTTACACATTTCATTATTCTTTAATTTACCATATAGTACATTGGGTTCACGATGACACCCAATCTATCAATACATACTTCATCCTATACGAGAGTCTGAACCATATACATTGGGAATCACAATTCATTATATCATTTAATTTCATCAATCATTTAATTCAAATTCATATTATGGTGACTATGAAATCTGGTCAAATGCCAATGTCTTGGGCCTAGAACATCTTATCTTGAACCCCTTAGGTATTTGGAGTGTCATTCCTAATCCCACACCTAATTTTTATCACATATAGGTATTTGGAGCATTAGTCCATGTCCCACACTTATTATCACATATGGGTATTTTGATCGTTAGTCCTTCTCTCACACTCATCATCACATATATAAAAAATATAACATATTTTATATACATAAAAGTTGAACATAATTAACCATATTATCAAATATTATCATCAAAGTGTCCCATTTCAATTATATATTTAATCATGATTCTTTAATTTAATCACATGGAATAATATGAACATTTCACCATTAAAATATTTATCAACATTTTATCATATAAATCATTAACCCTTCAAATTTAATCACACCATCCCTTAATTCCCATTATCAATCAATTCATAATCACATTAATCAACCAATTTCAAAATTCTATTAAAGGACCAATTTCAAAATCCCATTAACTGAAAAATTTCAAAATACCATCATTTTATTGATTAATTCAATTCCAAAATAAAATTTCCCAATGTGGAAATTAAAAATGAGAAAATCTATACAAAAAAATATAATCAAGACTATGAGAATTGGAAATTAAACCACCTACCCCAAGTTTGTTGAAATACATTCACCAAACTAGAAACCTACAAATTGAAACCGAAGGATCAAGATCAAAACGACATAGAAGATCTAGTACCAAATCCTAGAAACAATCTCAAATGAATTAATATCCATGAAAACCAATATCTAAACCCTATATAATGGAGAAAAACTCAATATTCTTCATCCATAAAGATGGGTGAGGAGTTTTAGAAATCCATACAGGGAAGAAAATCTTTTCCAATAGAGAGATGATCCTTCAAACAGATATTTGATTCATCAAGAACGCGGTTCATGAAGAATTGAAATCATTTTGGGAGCTCAAAAAATCATAGGAATTATGTGAGGTCCAAGATGGATTGATTTTGGGTTAATATCAAGGAGGGGGTTCCAAAAAAGTTTTATAATTTTTTCAAAGGAATTAAATCCCATGTGTATGGTTTCTTGGGAAGGGGTGCATTGTTTTCCAAACCTTGTGCCTTAACTGTTTATCTCATCTTAGGGATGACCAATTTCTACTAGTAGGCACAAAATTTTAAAAACCATGTAACAACCATGAAATTCCGTTCTATTTGGGAATGCATAGTTTTCTGGGGTAGTCGAATGGTGTACGAACCCATGTTTTTGAACTAGAGGAAATTCCATTGGAATTTAATTTTTTTGAAATTACGGGATGTGTCATTTTTAAAATGGAACTTCAGAATGTAATTAATAGAGTTTTTATGCTTTAAATTATTATTTTTTGGTTTTGGTTGAAGGCTCAATAACTTTACCGGGTAGCTCGATGAGTTTTGGGATCACCTGACTGAGAAAGGAAGACTTTTAAGGACCTACAGAGGGAACACAGTTTGTATAAAAACCATAAATCATATAGAAATCACTATGCAACTTATTTCAGGCGGGGAATATGTTGTCTCATAGGCTATGGATGATTTTTCAAACTATGTGCCAAGCCCGCATGCTTAGAAGAAGAGGTTGTAGCAATGCTCTATTCATCACATAGTTTTTTCATGGACAGGTAACCTTGCATGAAAATCCATGCGGGGTGCTCTAGGTGTCTAGTAAAGGACACATAGTTTGTGCACATTTAATTAAACCTTTCAGCCCAAACCTTGCCCCAAGACCCGATTTTAAAAATGAAATAATTTTAATAAAGTTAAAATTAAAATTAAAATGGGATAAACATGTAATCCCCTCACCCATATCCCTCTTGTGTGACATGAGCACCCTGGGGGGTTTCCCCATATACATGTGATGACCCCCTCCTATGGATCCTCTGTTATTCATTTTTCTAGCCAGATGACTTGTGGGTTCTCCTCTGGTTCATCAAGTTAAGGTCATTTTACCTCTCCTATCTCAATTTCTTGCCGATGTTTTGTCTCTCCAACATCCGAGAAGGGGATTTATAAACCTATGGATTGATGATAACTCAAGTTATCAGTTCTTATTGGATTTAGGGTTGTGAAAATGACTCACCACTTGATGTTGATCCATGTTTCAGTAACTACAAATGATGGAATAGAATTTTAAGTTGATTCTGTCCACCAAATTCAATTTTAAGAAAGTATTTATACCACTAAATTATTTTTCACCCTCTAAATTAGGGTGTTGTGGTGTTTATGTGTCTCGGGGAATTATTTTAGGGAGTTGTGATTGATTCCAAGGGAACACTTTCATATAATTAAGTATGAATATATCTAAATATATATATCATCCATGTGCATGTTCTCTAATGTAATAGAGAACACATGCATTGGTTTAAGGATATATATATATATATATATGTGTGGATTTATGTGTCTGCGAGTGGAATACCACTTGAGTTAGAATGCATTGGCTTGGTCTATTTCTTGAGGTAGGATCCCCATCCTTGACCTCTTTATTTAAGAATGCTTTCATTGCTTCTTAAAATAAGTTGATTTATGAGTTTCCCAGTTTAATGGAACTAAGTTTCTTGAATAAATGCTTAATGATTAGAAATGACTTTTTGTTTGATAAATTCATGTGTTTATAATAAAACTTCTCCAACAGTGGTTCACTTCCTTCTAACCAAAAATTACAAATAGTTTTTATGTCATGCATTCTTGTGGTTTTATCTTTCCACATTTTCTTCCAGTTGGTGATGATATATGTTATATTAATTCATGGACCCTTTAGTATTATTTGATTCTGTTTCCCACCCGAGTTAATTGGGGACTTAGACATGTAAATGCTATTAAGAAATAAATTATTTTGTATTTCTTATTTCCCATGTGAGTTATGTTTAAATCTATGCTATGAGATAGAATTTTAATGTTAAATCACCAAATTGGTACATCTTACGAAATGTAACTTCAATTTTGTTTGGCCTTGGACTTCTTTATGTGTACCTTAATACCTCATGTCTTGGGATGTTAATTATGTAATTGATTTGTATTTCATTTTGGTGAATTATTTGAATTGAATGGGAAAGGTTGTGTGACTAAGACCCTTGTCCCTTATTATGTCATTGATTTATTAAGAATGTTCTTCCTTTTATGGCTTTGACCATGTGTGTTAGATACAACAACGTCATGTAGTAGGTTTTTAGTCTTGAGAAGGCTGTTACAAATAATATATTATGTGTGTTGAATGATGCAATTTAAGTGTAATGGATTATGAATGTATGTGAATCTTTATAATGTCTTTCCCATAGGAGTAAAGAGAAAGATATGACTTGAATTGATGCAATTTAATTGAATTACTCAAATTATGGTTTTCTCATGTGAGTTAAATGATATTTAAGTCATGTAACCATTCAATTTACATTTGTTTCTTATTATGAGAAATATTCCCATGTGATTAAATGAAAGGACAAAGTGCTTGAGGTTGGATCTTGCTTGAGACACCCCTTGGGGGTGAGTTATATTATGTTCTTTTGGTATTGACCATAGGATGGATATTGAAATGTTTAATTGAATTTATTATGATGAAATGGAAATTAGTCTCGGGTGAATCATGGATTCTATTTAGAATTCCATGGAAGGGATCATGTGACTATTGTGATTTTATACCTTGAGTGAACCATGAATTCAGTTTAGAATTCTACAAATGGGCTCAAGGGGTTAAATATGTTTAAGGCATGAGTGAACCATAGATCCTTTGAGAGATTTCATGGATGGGATCATTGAGGATGTACTTATATGCCATGAGAATCATGGATTCATTGAGGGGTTCCATGGACAATATCAATAGGCATTTGACGATATGCCATGAGTGATACTTTCGGCATCCCTATAAGGGTACCAAGGATGGTTTTAGTTACGTGAACTTCTATCACACCTAGAGTGATACTCAGTTACTGAGAGGTTTGTCAGGATGGGCTTGGAGGGTGTTGGTTGAAATTTCACCTAGAGTTATAGATGAATTCAAACATACTAATTTCAAGGATAGGATCAGGTTATAAATTGGATATTTAATGAAATGATTTATAAAACGTCTTCTAAGACAAAGAAAAAGCATGGATTTAGTCTAGAATTGTTTTTTAGATGGAATTATGAGGCATCAGTTGTGATTATAGTTATACAAGGAATGCATGGATTATGCCTGACCTCAATACTGATAAATAGAATAATTTGAATTTTTTAACTATTGATTAATGTAAATGGACATTAAATGAGTAACTGCATATGAAGGATGTTGCTTTTGAGTACTTTATTATTTGTTATATATCTTCTTGTGCTGTTAGTTTTCCATAGCACATGATGGACTTGGCTAGACACCATGGGTGCCGGCCTTCTGAGATTATTACCCCACACCCTACTCGGGTACCATTGGTCCCTAAGTAGGCCTACTTGTTTGAAGGTATTTGGACCTTTCTTAGCTGTATTTCTTGTTTCTGGAACTTGGAAACAAAGGAAGGAGCTGGTGCTCATGATGTGCATGTTGATTTCTTTTGGGCCTTATTGTATTTATTTATTCTTGTAGTATAATTTAAAGCATGTTGTACCATTATCTTCATTCATTTATGTATCATCATATGGAATGAATGTGTTGTAAAACTAGTGTTGGCTATTTTCTTTATTCAGTTGTTATTACATTTGTCTTTACCTACTTTGATTATTGCATTATGATGCTTCTACTGTTATCTGAGTTTAACTATCTATTACTGCTGTGTACTATGAGATTGAGGGTATAGTCTCCCCACTCTACAACATAAACAACCTTGCTTCTATTCAATAGCCTCTAGTGTATTGGGAGAATCTATTGAGGTCATGTGGCAAATAGTATGGCTACTAGTTTAGTGGAAAGTCGGGATAAGATGTTACAAAGTAGTATCAGAGGTTTTTTTTCCTTTGTCTTACTATTTTGGGGTAGTAGACATGAGACTATGAATGTGTCAGAACTTGGAAAATAGCTACTCTTAATACTGATCACCCAACACATGTGAAATAACCAAGTGGCCAGGGCTGGGAATTGATGTTTACACTATTTGATTTTATAGTTGATTTAATTTCACCTTGGTGAATGGTGTATTTTCCTAGTCTTATGGATTTAGGGAATTTATGGTATTTTTCCCTTGTCCTAGAATGGAAAGGAAGTAACATGACATGAATCATTATAGGAAATCATAAATTCACATGCCATGAATATTCCATTCCATGTAGCAACATTAGTAGGTTGCCTTCCAAATATGATTATGTTCCTTCAGTGAGGCCAGGTTTTGTTTTATACCTTTGGAGTTATTATGTTAGCATGATTTTTTTATTTATCATGTTCTTCTTGTGGTGTAATATGATTAGATGATATATTACATGGTTTTTTTAATTATAGCTTGCTATTTTGATATGCAAAATGGTTGCATGGGTTGAAATTTGTTGGTTGCGGTTTAGCTGGGAGCCAATTTTCAATTGTAAGGTGTATGAGCACCTTTTGATTTGAAAAAGGGTAACCAATATACTAGAAAAATCTATGGACCTTTATAAATTTTTACATACTTTTTTGAAATGAAAAAGGCTACTAATGTTAAATGATAACGTGGAAATTTTTCGGTTAATGGGAGCTAATTACCAACGGTAAGGTGCATGGGTGCCTTATGGATTAGTCGATGGCCACCCATTTGACTGATCCTTCATATAACCATGGTACATTTGGGAATTGTTATAAATGTGATAGAAGTTAATATTTTAACTTTATTGTATGGTTAAATTTTAAACTACTCAACTGGACCCAAGTAGGTCAGCTTGGGAATGTCTTTATAAGATAATCCATTATGGAGTTTATGCTCTTTAGGGTTAAAAACTGCTAATGGGTTGATTTTTGAAGAATCCATGTTGGATTAAAGGGGACCTAAAAGGTTTTATTAATTGGATAAAAGGAATTTATGTAAAAAATTTCCTATTTTTTAATTGAGCTGTTTGCTAATGTGTATTCCAATTGCCTTGTTTTGTAGAATGGTGCTTGATTTTTTGCTTAAAATTATTTAAAATGTTTAAATGTTGAAATGAATTAATTAAATGGACATATATTGGAACTTAAAGTGGTGAAATTTGTTTATAAATTCATATAAGGGTGGTTTAAATTTATCCATGATATGCTATCAGATGGATATGTGAGCATTTATCGGTAGGATCTTTATTTTTAGCTTTGGATTAATGAAAAGTGATCTTGAGCCTAGTGAATCTATTTTTCATGAATAAGAAACTGGGTTGATGCTATTATTTCTAAGGGGATATCCTATGGTAGTATGGACCCTTAGATCTTTATTTCTTGACTTCTACTACAATCTTTTGACGTGTTTCCATTTGGGTGTTGTTGTCCCTAGAAGGATGTTTGGTTTTTAAAAGGATTACCTTGTTTAAATGGATGGTCGTTGCATCTTGACCCTTGATATAGGAGTGATCATTGAGTAATGGTTGGTTCGGAAGGTTGGACATGTATCAAGCATGGTCAAATGATCAGGAGGTTTTGTGAACCTCTATTTCATTCATATATAAAAGACTAAGTACGTCTTCATTTGAGTAAATGGATGTTTGGAATAATGTTCTTTTGATATAGTTTTTTCATGATCAATATGGAACTAGATTGAATAGGGATGACATCCTATGGATACTACCCATGATGTTCCATTTTATATTGTAACCTCATGGTAGTATGTGTTGACATACGCAGTACCCGTCTAGTATAAAAATGTTAAAATGATTCATCTCAGTCTGGTTAAACTGTGAGCTTTGAGCTGTTCAGAATGCTTTCGGGTCATCTTTAGAGAAGAGTGACCTGAGTGTTTGAAAATCAAGTTTATCACTATGACTGGGATGAATATTTAGGATTGGGTGTTTTGACATGTCAGTGAGATTGATCTTGGATTTTATGACCATATGCTTCAACATATATGAACATGGCCCATGGTAAGTGTCACTTTGGTTTAGGTGTACTTTTTAGTGATTTCTTGATTGCATGACTTTAATGAGGTTGGAAGTGTGCACAACCACTTCGAAACTCTGTTAATCATGTAGGGGTTTTATTGGTAAAGTTTGAATGAACCATAATTCTTCGAGTGGTATAGGCATTGAGGTTCGGTTGGCAATGCATCGGTAGGTGAATTCAAGATTATTGTAAAGAGTCAACCATCAGTGGTTTGACTAATCTTCTTGGTAACCTTTGTTTTACTCTTAGTTTAATCTTCTTAATGAGACAAACATGAACCCAATCATTAAATCATCCATGATTTTCTATGAGATAATCAGTTATGTGCAATAATAATGTTTGAAAGCTGTTGGGATTGTTGTGTTTCCCCCTCTTTGTTATATGTTTGATGCATTGGTTTGGTTCAGGTTTGGTGAGTCCTAAGTGATACTTGGGTTCCTGCGTAGGAACTCCTTGGATAGACTTTGGACACCTGCCTCTTCTTTTAATGTGAATTCCATGTGAATGACACACTAGGATCAGTTAGTGTTTTATTTAGATGTTTTGTCTTTGTAAAAATGTCTCACTTTTAGTATTGGGTATGGACTACCTAGGTATAGTTCCATGAACTCTAGTGGGTTGAATCTAATGTTATCATGGACTTGTTTTACATCTTGGATGTAATGTTTTAAGGTATGTTTTTCCAGTTGGCTAGAACCTGTCTACAACTTGTTTTGTGTTGAGGCGCAACAGTTTTAAATGGAAAAGTTTTGGTTAGTTTTGAAAATTCACTAGAAGTTATTCGTGAGATTTGGTGGAGTTGTTTTTGTGAAACTCTTAGGGGTGTGGTTTGTTTAAGAAAAATATTTCTATGGGGAGAATGACCAGATTGAGACTTGGCCTCTTTCTAATGTTAAAGCCAATAGTGGGGAGAAAATTTGGCCAGATGCTTAATAATATGATGACATGATCACGTATTTGATTAAGCGGGTTTAGTTAAGAGGATCTTTGATGTTTTAGTTGGGGATCAAGCATTGACTCGAGTTTGATGGAGTGAGTGTCATGTGCTTAAGTGGTACCTTGAGGTCTGTTGGGAATTTAGAAACGTGATGTCACTGTTTAAACAAAGTTTCATGGCCCTTGTAGGTTGGTTGTTGTATTCATTGTTTTTCCCCAAAGATTATTGGGAATGAGAAGTTATAATTTGGGGATTTTTTAAGAACCTGTGTTTTTGAACCATATGAAATTCTACAGGAAATTGATTTTTTTAAATTAATCTATGGTTTGAGTCTAAAAAATAACCTCAAAATGTAATTTCAAGAGTTAGAATGATTTAATGTATGGTTTATGGTTTTGGGTGAAGGCCCAAGGAATTTTATGGGAAGTTCGAGATGTTTTGAGATTGACCAACTGGGAAAGGGAGGCTTTTAAGGACCTACAGAGGGTGAAAAATTTCTCTAAAAAATGTTCACCCCATAGCAATTACCATGCGACTTATTCTAGGTGGGGAAGAGGTCGTCACATAGGTTGCACACTGTTTTTCAAACCATGCGCCAAGCCCTCCCTCTTAGTGGAATAGGTAGTAGAAATTCACTAGTCATCCCATGGATTATGTACAATTAGGTAACCAGGAGGTACAATTTGTGCAGAGTGATCTAGTTTTCTAGTAAAGGATGTACAGTTAGTGCACAATCTGTTAAACCATGCAGCCCAAACTATGCACCGAGACTCGGTTTTAATATTGAAATAATTTTCATTAAATTAAAATAAAAATTAAAAAGCGATAAACATGTAATCCCTTCGCCTATCTACCTATTGTGCGATGAGAGAAACCCCATGGGGTTTCCCCTTTGACACGTGACGACCCCCACCCCCTCTTTAGCTCCTCCGTTCATCATTTTTATGGTCAGATATTTGTGTTTTCTCCTCCATGTCATTAAGATAAGTTATTCTTCCCTCTCCTCTCTCAGTTTTAGTCGATTTTTCTCTCTCTCCAGCATCTATAAAGGGGGAATCCAAACCTAGGGTTTGATGATAACCCAAGTTTTTAGTTATTATTGGTTTTCAAGTTGTGCAATTGGCCTACCAGGTGATGTTGGTCTATTTTCAGGAAAAATCCTCTGAGGGAAAGGTGGTTTAGGTCAATTTGGTCCACCATCATCAATTTGACATATGTATTTATACTGTTAAATTGTTTCAAAACCTCTAAATTAGGGTCCTATTGTGTTTATATGTCCTGGGTAATTGTTTTAAGGAGTTGTGTTCGATTATAAGGGAACTCATGCATATAATCAGGTATAAATATATATATAAATATATATATACTAACCATGTATGTTTTTATTCATGGAAAAAGGGACACACTATTTAGTTTAAGGGTATATATATATATATGTGGAAGTATGTGTGTGTGAATGGATGGTATCTTGAGTTAGAAAGCATTGGCTTGGTCTACTTATTGGGGTAGGATCCCCATCATTGACCTCTTTATTTATGAATTATTTCATTTCTTCATAGAATAACTTGATTTATGTGTTTCCTCATTTACTGGAATTTTATAGCTTGAATAAATGCTTAAAGATGATAAATGACTTATTGTTTAATAAAGTAATGTATTATAATAAATCCTCTCCAACATAGGCACACTTCCTTCTAACCAAATAGAAGCGATAGATTTTATATCATGATTTCATGTGTTTTGAGATTTCTATATTGTCTTCCTATTAGTGATGATATATGGTATGTTAATGTATGACCCCTTTGGTATTATTGGATGATGTTTCCCAAGTGAGTTAATCAGGGACTTATCCATGTAGTTGTTATTAAGTAAGAAATTATTTTGTATTTCTTGTTTCCCCCAAGAGTTATGTTTAAATATATTACATGAGATAGATTGTTAATTTTAAAGAACCCCTTTGGGTTCTGTTGTTAAAAGGAACATAAATGGTGCTTGGAATTGGACACCTTTAGGTTTACCTTTTTATCAAATGTCATTGGATGTTAATTATGTAATTTATTTGTATATAAATTTAGTGAATTAAATTAATTGAATGCGAAGGGATGAGTGACTATGACCCTTGGACCTTATTATTTCATAGATTAATTATTTATGTTTTTCCTTGTATGTATTTTTCCACGTGAGTTATATACTACCACATCATGTAGTAGGATATTAAGCTTGAGAAGCTTGTTATAAATAATTTCCCATGTGAGTTGACTGATATAACTTCCATGTAATGGATTGTAAACGTATGTGAATCTTAGTAATGCCTTTCCCACATGCGTAAAGAGAAGTCCATGACATTAATTAATGAAATTGGATTTAATTTCAATAATTATGGGTTTTACCACGTGAGTTAAATGATGTTTAATCCATATAATAGTTTAATTTACATGGGTTTCTTATTTTGTGAAATATTCCCATGTGATTAAATGAATGGAAAAGCCCTTTGAGGTTAGTTCTTTCATGAGACACCCCTTGGTTGTGAGTTATACTAGGTTTTGTTGGTTTTGACCTCAGTTGGGGTAATGAAATGTTTAATTGAATTTGTTATAATGAAATGACCATTAGTCATTGGTGAATCGTGGATTTTATTTAGAATTCCATGAATGGGATCATGTGACTGTGGGTATTTTTTACCATGAGTGAACCATGGATTCATTTTAGAATTCCACAAATGGTTTTAATGGGTTAAATATATTTAAGCCATGAGTGAACCATATATCCATTGAGGGATGCAATGGACAAGATCATAGAGGCTGTACTTCTTTGATGAGTGAATCATGGATCCATTGAGGGATTCTATGGATGGGATCAAGAGGAATTTGACTATATGTCATGAGTGATACTTGGGGCTTCCCTGTAGGACTGATAAGGATGGTCTCAATTATGTAAACCTATAACACACCAAGAGTGATACTGAGTTCATGAGAGGTTTTCCAGGATGATCTTGTAGGGTGTTGGTGGAAATTACACCTGGAGTGATACTTGAATTCCAATTTAGGAATATCCAGGATGGGATCATGTAATAAATTAAATATTTAATGAAATGATTTATGTCGCATATGCTAATCCAAATCAAAAGGTTGTATTTCATCTAGACTTGTATTATTAAGATGGCCTTCTAAGGAAAATGTCGTGCTTATAGTTACACGGGGGATGTTGTTCTTAGGTCGGATCTCAAGACGTATAAATTCAATAATTTGAATTTTTTAACAATTTATTAAATTAAATGGAAATTAAATGAGTACCTTCATATGAAGGATGTTACTTTTGAGTACTTTCTTATTTGTTATATACATTCTTTCACTGCTATTTTTTCATAGAACAAGATAGACTAGACTATACACTATGGGTGCTAGACTACTATGATTGTTATCTCACACCCTACTCATGTACCATTGGTTCCTGAGTAGACCTACTTATTTGAAAGGATTTGGACATTGGTTAGATTTATTTCTTTTATCTGGAATTTGGGATAAAAGGACTGAGCTAGAGCTCGGGATGCTCATGAGGATTGCCTTTAGGCTTTGCTGTCTTTATTTATTGTTTTAATGAAATGTAAATCATGATGTATTGTTTACTTCTTTAGGTTATTTATCATCATATAGAATGCATTCATAGTAAAATTGTTGTTGTCCATTTTCTTTATTTAGTTTTTATTACAATTTTCTTCAGTTAATTTGATTATTTATTTATGTTGATTCCTTCATTATCTGAGTTTTACTATCTATTACCGTTGTGCACTATGATATTGAGGGTATAGTCTCCCCACTGAACTATATTTACATCCTCACTGCTAGTAGGAATCCTCTGGAGTATAGGGAAACACGTTTGAGGTCATGCGGTGACCGGTCTGCTAACCAAGTTTGTGGTATGACAGTCTGGGACGTTATACATGGTTTGAGAAAACCATTTTTCAACTATGAAGTACCCCTTTTTATTCAATAATCTTTCATAATTTTCTAAATTCACATGAAGTATCCTCGAAAAAAAACCCAAACAAGAAATATACTATAAACAATGGTAAAAAGGTTCTGGAAAACGAGTAAATGAAATCTCCAGAGATGTCGAGATCTTATAATACATGACTTACAACATAAGATAAGGAAAAGGTAATACCTTTCGATTCTATCAGCTATTTATCTAACCATCTCCTTAAGGATAAATGGTAAT
Source organism: Viscum album (assembly GCA_963277665.1). NCBI lineage: Eukaryota > Viridiplantae > Streptophyta > Magnoliopsida > Santalales > Viscaceae > Viscum > Viscum album. The sequence continues at coordinate 660,783,216 of OY728131.1, read as the reverse complement.
CAATTATCATGCATTCATCTCATGAGGTTGAAGGGACCCATCAAAATCTTTTTAGTCCATGAAAATTTCTCTAGGAACAATGTTACCATGCATGGTTCTGTTTTAGGCCATCGGCATGCGCCGGTCTATGCCCACAAATCAATTGGTCGACCCAATAAAAAATCATGAGATCACCCCAATGTATAGTCCTATGTGAGAACTGTATACCATAATCAGAACCACCAAAGGCTTATGTACCCATAAATCCTTGTTGACACCCTCCATGGGTTTTAATTTCCATTCATTCATGTCTTTCATATTAGTGGAATAGCCATAAATGGATACATTATTGCTATATAATAAGAAAGGGCATTCCATGAGCCTAACATGATCCCCTGTCCTCACCTCTCATGAGTGAAGCACTCATAGCTCCCATTAAGGTATCCCTCATGAACTTACCCATGCTTATAATTAATATAATATATAATTAAATATATAATATTGTAATATTATGTACCACTTAACTCAAGAATAAATTTAACCCCTCACATTATCCCACTTCAAACTTAAGATGAAAATCTCCAAGAACCATCATCAAACTCATATAATAGGATTATAAATTATTTATAACCAAATTAAAATTAATTTATCTAATTAATTAAACAATCTCTAGTAAGGTATAAGAAAAGTAAAAGTTACTGGAAAAAATATATGCACTAAAACTTGAAGATAAGGGGTGTGGATCATTCTTGACAAACCCTCGTGTCTACTAATAACCAAAGTACCAACTAATGATAAAAAACCATCCATAAAATAAATTTTAATTTGGTAAATAAAATAATAATAATTAAGTTAGTTCCTTACCTCTATAAAAAGGATACACAACATCATGCATTAATCCTATCAGATCCTGTTATAGAATTTACTGATGGAATCCCTAAAAATCAATATGATTTAACCATAATCTGATGTAATAGAAAAAAATACCAACTCCCAATATCATCAAATTAAAGGAATGAGGAGAGGACTAGGGAATAAAGAAAGAGGAAGGAATTCACCTTATTCCCCAAAAAACCAGCCACCCAAGGGAAAAGACACAGTTATGGGATACATGGGGTATCTATTCCCCAAAAACCAGCCACCCAAGGGAAAAGATCCACCAACTAGTGCTCATAGCTAGGGGAACCTCCCCTGGAACCTCCCCTGAGAACCCAGTTCCACCATCAAAATGTTCACTAAAGCCCCCAAACTACATTTTTCAAATACAAAAACCTACAAAACTCATTACAAGACTCTTACACTAGATATTACCCCACAAAAGATTCCCTTTAATATTCTAAAATGTGTATACATACCCTAGTTTAGGATCTGAATTGGAAAATTAACACTGTTCTAGATTCTACCCTCTTTTGAACATGTGTTTTCTCTGACTCCACTAACACTCAATAGTGTAAGTGGTCAAAATCGTAGTCTAGTTCTAGACAATAAGTGATCCTGGTAGAGATATCAAAAAATGGTATAATTTCATGTCATGGGAAGTTGGGTTTATGATTATCCATTAAATGATATTTTCTAGACTCTACAATTAATCTATAAATATTTACAACCAATTTAATTTTTTTGGGAAAATTGATTCACTCGGTGTAGCCACAAATTGATTTTTCTTTTCTTTTTAATTTATATATAATATTCTAAGTCTCATGAACCATGGGTTTTACTTTATAGTGTAGAATCGATAAAGTAAAATGATATATGGTATGCTTGTGTGTATTTGTTCAAATATTACTAAAACAATTTGAAGGCTGATATTTATTGAAAGTCAATAATAAATTAATTGTTTATTCATATTTATTTATCAATGATTAATAAATTAATATAAGGCTTCACAATATTTGATATTACTATTAATAATTGAATATTTAGGATTACATTGAGAAACTATTTTTCAAAACTGTCATTATTGTGTTTAATTTTTTTAGAAAGATGACAAATGACATAAATATGGGAAAATTATGAGTTTTACCTAGTCCATTTATATATTTTTATTATACCTAGTAATTTTTTTACTCATAATGATATTATTTCATATAAATATATAATTTAACATAGAATAGGACACCATAAGGACCACTAGCATCCCTGGAGAAAGAGTCTAATGAGAATACTCCACCTTCTAGTCTAGTAGTTGATCCATATGTAATATAGGGACTTTTTTCAACTACTTTGGGTTATGAAGAAGAAATTACATCAATAGGAAACTTTAACTACAAATGTGATTTGATATTTCCAATTTAATAATCATCTTATGTGTTAGGGGGATTTCTCCCCATAATAGGTAGTAGAATAGGTAAAATGTATTCACTGTGTCTTTGAGAGAATTGAGACATCTCAGAAGCATAAATTAAAATTAAATACACATATAATGGTGTTTTTTTCGAATTTATCTATGGTTTTAACAGAAGTTAAATTATTTCACATAATTTGTGTATAACCAACAATAAATTTTATGCTGGTAATTATTTTCTTAATTTTTCATATTTTTTCAAGAAAAATAATTTGGGGTATTTGTTTAGGTTTAGTGGTGGTTAGGAGTGCATTTCAAACCACTGCTAATGTTTTCTACAAGTTAATATATTTAATGGAAGTTTCGAACCACCACAAAATTTGACATACTACTCACTGGTTTGCATTACCACCAATAAATATGGTGCATTTATAAAATTTTATACCATATTTAGTGGTGGTATTAATTTCCCCTACTTATTTATTAAAGTTTAAGACAACTACTAAATATGGAATATAATAAAAAAATTCCTATGAATCCCTAACACAATCCCCACATAATAAAAAAATATATATTGTAAAGACCCGGAATTTTCAAGGAAATTTTTTTCTTATTTTTTTTGGAATTTTGTGAGTGCGCGGTTTTAGACGGCACCTGATTCTGAGGCCCGGTTTTCTCGGAATAATTTTCCAAAGTTTTGTTAAGCTTAAATTAACGCGTGTAAGCAGTTTTCCTGAAAAAGTGGAGTAACTCTTGAACGGTTGCTCAGATCTGAAATCTGAGGGCACCGTTGCGCTCAGGATAGCGGGATTACCCTATGCGCGACTTAAGTTTAGTCGGCACGGGCCGCCTATGAGAAATCCGAAAAATGGCTTAACCGTAAATAAAATAATTAAATAAATTATTTTATTTTTCAAATGCTTATAACTCAAAAACAGTATCTCAGATTAAAAACCCGAGACCACTGCTGAACTTTTGATGGAATGTTTTATTTAAGAAGATACTAACTTTTGACGGCATGGGCCACTAGAAAAAGTTAGTTTATGGCCGCAAATAAAATAATTAAGTGACAATTATTTTATTGTAAAATTCATAACTTCTAAACAGTAACTCGGATTGAAAATCCGAGAGTATCGATGGGTTATTTAGGACGTGTTTTACTTAGGCAGAGCCTAACCTCGACCGGCGCGGGTCGAGGGTGACTGATAATAATTTTCCGAACTTTTTTTCAGGTACGTTCAGTAAACGTATGTGCGGGTTTTTCTATCTTTTGAACCGGTTCTCAGAATTGAAATCTGAGGGCACCGATGAACTCATAGTGCCGGTAATTGCTTAAGGGGACCTTTACCGCAGTTGCGTTTTAAACAGGTTGAGTTTTATTAATTTTGGAGTTTAGTTAAGAAAAGTTAAATAAATTTGTTAAAACAAATTTATATCTAAGGAAGTTAAATCCTCTCATGTGTGGATATATGAGAGGTGGGGCCCACACGAGCCCCAACCTCTCATATTCCCATAACTCTCTCCAACCCCCCTTTAACACCCCTTAAATTTAATGTGCCAACCCTCTCCATTAATGAACTAAACATCTTTTAATTATTTGGCACGTTTTCAAAATTCTCTTGAAATATTTATGCCAACTCTTTAATAAATGGCTATAATTTTTTATTATGGGTGTTGGCATAATGTCTAGTGGGGAGAGTCTTGAGAGGGAGGATTTGGGAGGATTGAGAGGACTTCTTTCCCTCATCGAAGAACGCAAAGAATGCTAGCGCCAACCTCGACTTCTTCCTTCTCGACGTTGACGAAGCAACGTCGTCATCCCACGGCAACGTCAACGGAACAAAGATAGCATCTCCTACCTTTGTCAAGCGATCAACCTTCTTAAATTGAGGTAGGGGTTTAATTTTAAATTATGATGAATATCTCTGTGTTAATTCCTCTTGTTATTGAATCTCAATGACGGTAGCCAAATAAATATGGTCATCGATCCGCACATAGACCGTGAACCTTTCTATTTCGTTTCTCGTGCATTATTCGTCGCCAAATAATTAAGTGTGCTAAATACTCAATGTTACGTTGAGCATAAGGATGCGGAGATCTCGACCCGAGGATCACGAATCTGCGATTGTCACAATTTTCGAGTTTTGAATGAAGATATAGCAACCCACGGAAGGGGCGACGCGGCGGTGTCATTTCGGCATGTACTCAAGGCATGACTTCGGGCGGAAGAGGACACCGCGTGAAGGACTGGCTGAGAGGGTTTAGAGGTTTGGGTTGGAGGTGCTAAAACGTGAAGGAATTGATAGATTGGGGAGAGAAAGTTTAAGTTGATGATATAATAATAAAAAGAAAGGAATTAATTGATGGTGTATGTTTCCAGCACCCAAGAAGGGATCCAAAAAAACGTGGATTGATTTGGAGTTTGGAATAGTAAATAAATAAGTAATTAATAATAATAATAATAAAATATTGTTGTTATTACTTTTGATGATAAAACAAATTTTTGTCTGAAACTTCCCCATACAACCTCGGTTTTACGAACCGTCTGCGGTGGTGCAACCCTGATTTCAAGACGGAAATTCTGAGTCCAATATTGAATGTCTTTTTCGGGTTTTTGGATTGGGTACCCGAAGCGCTCGGAAAATAATAAATTTAATAATATTATTAAATCTTTGACCCGCCATAACTCATGTGTGCGACGTCTGATTGGCTTGCCGTCAGTGGCGATGTAATCCGGACATCAATACGGTCGATTCAAGTCTAATCTTGAATACTAAATTCTGGTTCATGGCTCGAGTCCACAAAACACCGAATAATAATATTATTATTATTACAGGATCTTGTTTCGGACATATCTGTCTCATACGGTGTCAGAATGTCAAACCGTCTACGAGGTTGCGACCCTGGAATTAAGACGGATGTTTAAAAACCAATTTTGGATATTTAAGTCAAGGTCGAGGCGTGAGCCCCACGAGGCCCGGTTCGCGCGTGTTGCGGTGAAATGCATCTTTTTCACCGGCTATCCATTTTGGACTAATGGGTAGTCCATCTCGTGTGTTTTTCCGTATGTATCGTAATGGTGTGACCGGTTTAATTAACCAGTGTCATTTGAAGTGCAACTGGGTTTGTTGGAACCCAAAACCAACCGGGCCCTCGGAGCAGAAACAATTATATATTGAGCTCCAGACGTCCGATTGACGTACCGTCGACTTTGTTGGATTCCTTTTGATGAGACAGAACTTTTGGTATACTTATCCTGAGTTTTGGTTGCAATTGGATAGTGACCGGGTTGGATTGTACCCGAAATCCAACCGGGGCCCTGGAATAGAAAAGCTGATAACTTTCAGACTGGACGTCCGTTTGACGAACCGTCAGCGGCGTTGGTGATCAAGTTGAGAAACGGTCCCTATGAGTATACCCTATGAGAGTTCTGGGTACAGTTGAGATACGGCTGGGTTGGTTCGCACACGAAACCAACTGGGCCCCTAGGACGAAAATGCTAATAACTCACAGACTGGGCGTCTGATTGATGCGCTGTCTATTGCATTGAGACCCCTATGGTGAGGCGGTCCTTTGAGATACTTTTCTTTGGACTTTGAGATACTTGGAGTATCGACCTGTAGATCATGGAGAAGACCCTCCCAGAGACGAGCGTACGGAGTACGGAGACCGTGTAGCCGGCTGAGACCTGACGACTGCTTGACCGACTCGACTTGGAGTGAGTCGACTAGCCCAGTGGACGGAGCACTACTTTGTTTGGGTGTAGACCCATGGCGGACAGATCACTACTGTGTGACAGTGCAGACCCACGGTACTCGTCCGGAGAGTACCTCTGCAGGCCATTAGGGGGCATGCACTACTGTGTTTGGGTGGCATACCCCAACGGGAAGCACTATTGTGTTTGGGTGGCTAACCCACGGTACTCGACAGGAGGAGTACCTCAGTAGTCTTAGGTTAGTGATCAGTACCTCGGAGTTGTGACAGGACCATTGTACACTCCAGAGATGGGGATCTTCAGCAGTTACGGTTTCGATATTGAAAATCCTGGTTTGAGCTGAGTCTATGATCTTTGTGTTTACCTCATGATTGAGATGGGTCACTTGATAACTTAGGTATATGTATGGGCATATACCTGGGTAGTGGTTATCCATTGATTTCATGACCTTTGTGTTTACCTCATGATTGAGATGGGTTACTTGATAACTTAGGTATAAGTATGGGCTTATACCTAAGAAGGGTTATCTGTTGTGATTCTGCTTTGTGGTTATCCTTGTTATATTTAGAGAGACCTTGAGGGTCTCGGGGTCCCTATTGAGTATCGTTATACTCACCCATGCACGGGCTATGCCCGCACTTCATTGTGTTGGTTGCAGACGACGGGCAGCACTGACAGAGGCCGAGTGTTTGAGGACTGGATAGTACCCGGAGGTGGATCTCACGACGAGTCAGTATCCGGAGGTGGAATTCACGATGAGACGACACTTGGAGGAGGTTGACGGGAGAGAGCATTTTGGAGGCTATCTGTACCTACCCTTCAGGTAGGATCAGTGGTGGACGATCCAGGAGCTGTGCTATCTGTACCTACCCTTCAAGTAGGATCCGAGGTGGACGAACCAGGAGCTGTTTCTATTATTCTAGTTGTTTTTCTTTTATGTTGTACTTCCATTCAGTTGTAGCTGTACTTTTCAGTTGGGTTTGTATTCTGGCCCTTTTCCTTTTCAGTACTTCTTTTGTACTTAGTGTTTACTTCCTCTTGTACTCTGTGATGTTTTTTTTTTACTTTTATAAAGGCTATTCCTTCCCAGTTATCGGGATTTACGCCTTTGGTGCTAGTCGCCAGCCCCTGTCCTATGGAAGGCGGGCTTGGGGTAGTCACGACACGAGCCCCGAGGACGGGTCGTGACAAATTGGTATCAGAGGAGTCAGTTCTACCGCAGAACTCATAAATCTAATCATTCCTTTCTGTGAAGCAATAGTGTTAAGGGTACTGAGTGTGGTCTTTAGTTCAGGGAGTCCAGTGTTGGTGCGGCGGTCGACATATCCATACACCAGGACCCTGACTACTGATTTCTGACTTAGTGCATGAAAACACTGATTGCATGTGTGTTTCCAAAAGTTTTAAAGTCAGCTCAAACCAGGTCATCTCACCAAGTATAAATCGTTGACTGTGTCGCATCTATTCAGGATGTCTCCACGTAGATAGTCAGTTGGAGTTCCGAGAGAGTACTCGATGACGGCCCACCGAGCGGCGAGGCTCCGGTGCGGGGCCCTTTTTACTATGTTGGCACCCTCGGGTGGTGTACCAGCAGCACCACCACCTGCTGGGAAGCAGATTGCACCATCCTTACTAGCAAAATGTGCATGCTGGCAGAGCGCGTTGCACGAGTTCCAGCAGAAGCGGCCTCTGAGGTTACGAGGCGAGGCAGATTCCCAGACAGCAGAGCACTGGTTGGAAGCGATTGCTAGAGTTTTCCTCCTAGCTGAGACATCAGTAGAGTGGATGGTGGTCTTGGCTACTAGTGTTTTCCAGTTAATGACCATGAGGATAGTATGCATAGTGATGAGGCTTCGGTACGTGGACCGATGCCTGAGATAGTGCCTACGAGTAGTGTGTTAGCTATACATCACTACCTGTTGGTCAATAATTACAACCGGTGGTACCGGTAGATGACACATGTAGGCTTACTGCCTTACACATGTTCCAACATCAGATACCCTCAAGTTTTGAGGTGAACCTGACTCACAGGTGACTGAGGACTGGCTTGAGGAGGTGGCTGAGAGTTTTCTAGAGCTTAAACAGCTTCGGCAGGACGATGTTTCGGTAGGTGAGTATTCATCGAGGTGTACCGAGCATTCCAGGTACTCGATGAATACGATTAGATCAGTTCTATAGAGCTCAGACCTCTGAGAGTGGTGTGTTTATGGATATCCGAGCCAACACCTTTCCCTTATGCATTCCTACTTAGGCTAGGGTGCTAGAAAGAACCTTTGTGGTTGAGAGTTCTTTGCTAAATGGATGCATTCAGTGAAGGTTAGCAGTGGGAAAGCTGGAAACTGGTGCCAGTCTCGGAGACTTGGGCGTGTTAAATGTTTCATGAAGGGGAAGTGTTAAGGATAGATGAATCTATAGAGTAGCAGACATGGAAGCAGAGCTAAGAGTGCAGCATGAGGTGGTGTACATTTCAACATGTTACAACCACCCGTCTTTGTAGTCCCCGCCAGGCTAAGGGATCTGGAGGGTAGGGGAAGAGAATAGATGCATGCGGTCACGGAGTGTGACCCAATGGCTCTAAGAATGATTTGAGGTACGGTATGTGTCTACTATGAGCTTCCATATCAATAGACATAGGTACCAATCATTCCCTCCTTCCACGAATCTTGTCCCAGACCTAGAGTTTTTGGTTAAAACCATTGACTTGACCCTCACTTATAGAGAAACCATTGAGAGGAGACTCAATAAATACACTTACACCAACAGGTGTGATCTGACCCTTGAGGCGAGAGTTTCGGTTGGAACCTCTTGGTGACAGCGTCGAGGCCTTATGACATTAGTTTGGGTATGGACTGGGAAATCACAGTTCATACACGGATTGAAGGTATTAGGAAAAAAGGTTGTGGTTTACTTACAACGATGGGATGGGTTTTCCTTGGTCAGTGAAAAGGAAACCCCAGACAGCACATGAACCTCCAGGAGAGCACATGGGAGCAGAAGGCTCAGATGCGTGCTCAGTACCACTTTTTGTTTCCCCTAGTATGTGTTGAAGCTTTACGGGGACATAAAGCTCTGAGGTGGGAGTAATGTAAAGACCCGGAAATTTCAAGGAAATTTTTTTCTTAATTTCTTTGGAATTTTTTGAGTGTTCGGTTTCAGATGGCACCTGATTCTGAGGCCCGGTGTGCCCGGAATAATTTTCCGAAGTTTTTTTAAGCTTAAATTAACGTGCATAAGCAGTTTTCCTGAAAAAGTGGAGTAACTCTTGAACGGTTCCTCAGATCAGAAATCTGAGGGCACCGTTGCGCTCAGGATAGCAGGATTACACTAGGCGCGACTTAAGTTTAGTCGGCACGGGCCTCCTATGAGAAATCCCAAAAATGGATTAACCGTAAATAAAATAATTAAATAAATTATTTTATTTTTCAAATTATTATAACTCAAAAACGGTAGCTCAGATTAAAAATCTGAGACCACTGCTGGACTTTTGATGACATGTTTTATTTAAGAAGATACTAACTTTTGCCGGCACTGGCCACCAGGAAAAGTTAGTTTTTGGCCGCAAATAAAATAATTAAGTGATAATTATATTATTGTAAAATTCATAACTTCTAAACGGTAACTTGGATTGAAAATCCAAGAGTATCGATGGGTTCGTTGGGGCATGTTTTACTTAGGCAGAGCCTAACCTTGACTGGCGCGGGTCGAGGGTGACTGATAATAATTTTCCGAACTTTTTTTCGGGTACGTTCAGTAAACGTACGTGCAGGTTTTTCTATCTTTTGAACTGGTGATCAGAATTGAAATCCGAGGGCACCGATGAACTCGCAGTGCCAGTAATTGCTTAAGGGGACCTTTACTGCAGTTGCGTTTTAAATAGGTTAGGTTTTATTAATTTTGGAGTTTAGTTAAGAAAAGATAAATAAATTTGTTAAAACAAATTTATACCTAAGGAAGTTAAATCCTCTCATGTGTGGATATATGAGAGGTGGGGCCCACACGAGCCCCAACCTCTCATCCAACCCCCCTTTAACACCCCTTCAATTTAATGTGCCAACCCTCTTCATTAATGAACTAAACATCTTTTAATTATTTGGCACGTTTTCAAAATTCTCTTCAAATATTTATGCAAACTCTTTAATAAATGGTTATACTTTATTATTATGGGTGTTGGCATAATGTCTAGTGGGGAGAGTCTTGAGAGAGGGGATTTGGGAGGATTGAGAGGTCTTCATTCCCTCATCGAAGAACGCAAAGAACGCTGGCGCCAACCTCGACTTCTTCCTTCTCGACGTTGACGAAGAAACGTCGTCATCCCGCGGAAACGTCAACGGAACAAAGATAGCATCTCCTACCTTCGTCAAGCGATCAACCTTCTTGAATTGAGGTAGGGGTTTAATTTTGAAGTATGATAAATATCTCTGTGTTAATTACTCTTGTTCTTGAATCTCAACGACGGTGGCCAAACAAATATGTTCATTGATCCGCACATAGACTGTGAACCTTTCTGTTTCGTTTCTCGTGCATTATTTGTCTCCAAATAATTAAGTGTGCTAAAAACTCAATGTTACGTTGAGCATACGGATGCGGAGATCTCGACCCGAGGATCACGAATCTGCGATTGTCCCAATTTTCGGGATTTGAACGAAGATACAGCGACCCATGGAAGGGGAGACGCGGCAGTGTCATTTCAGCGTGTGTTCAAGGCATGACTTCGGGCGAAAGAGGACACCGCGTGAAGGGCTGGCTGATAGGGTTTGGAGGTTTGGGTTGGAAGCACTAAAAGGTGAAGGAATTGATAGATTGGAGAGAGAAAGTTTATGTTGATGATATAATAATAAAAAGAAAGGAATTAATTGATGGTGTATGTTTCCAGCGCCCAAGAAGGGCTCCAAAAAAATGTGGATTGATTTGGAGTTAGGAATAGTAAATAAATAAGTAATTAATAATAATAATAAAATATTGTTGTTATTACTTTTGATGATAAAACACATTTTTGTCTGCAACTTCCCCGTACGACCTCGGTTTTACGAACCATCTGCAGCGGTGCGACCCTGATTTTGAGACGGACATTCCGAGTCCAATATTGAATGTCTTTTTCGGGTTTTTGGATCGGGTACCCGAACCGCTTGGAAAATAATAAATTTAATAATATTATTAAATCTTTGACCTGCCATAACTCATGCGTGTGACGTACGACTGGCTTTCCGTCAGTGGAGATGTAATCCGGATATCAATACGGTCGATTCAAGTCTAATGTTGAATACTAAATTCTGGTTCATGGCTCGGGCCCATGAAACACCGAATAATAATAATATTATTATTACAGGATCTTGTTTCGGACATATCTATTTCATACGGTGTCGGAATGTCGAACCGTCTATGAGGTTGCGACCCTAAAATTAAGACTGATGTTTCAAGACCAATTTTGGATATTTAAGTCGAGGTCAAGGTGTGAGCCCAACGAGGCCCGGTTCGCGGGTGTTGCGGTGAAATGCAACTTTTTCACCGGCTATCTGTTTTGGACCAATGGGTAGTCCATCTCATGTGTTTTTTCGTATGGATCGCAATGGTGTGACTAGTTTAATTAACCCGTCTCATTTGAAGTATGGATTGGTTGGTTCGAACCCAAAACCAACAGGGCCCTCAGAGCAGAAACGCTTATATCTTGAGCTCTGGACGTCCGATTGACGTACCGTCAACTTTGTTGGATTCCTCTTGATGAGATGGAACTTTTGGCATACTTCTCCTGAGTTTTGGTTTCAATTGGATAGTGGCCGGGTTGGATTGTACCCGAAATCCAATCAGGCCCCTGGAATGGAAAAGCTGATAACTTTCAGACTGGACGTCCGTTTGACAAACCGTCAGCAGAGTTGGTGATCACGTTGAAAAAACGGTCCCTATGAGTATACCCTATGAGAGTTCAGGGTACAGTTGAGATACAGCCGGGTTGGTTCGCACACAAAACCAACCGGGTCCCTGGGACGAAAAGGCTAATAACTCACAGACTGTGCGTTCGATTGACGTGCCACCTGTTGCGTTGAGACCCCTATGATGAGGCGGTCCTTTGAGATACTTTTTGTGGTACTTTGAGATACTTGGAGTATCGACCTGTAGCTCGTGGAGTGGACCCTCCCAGAGATGAGCGTACAGAGTACGGAGACCGTGTAGACAGCTGAGACCTGATGACTACTTGACCGACTCGACTTGGAGTGAGTCGACTAGCCCAGTGGATGGAGCAATACTCTGTTTGGGTGCAGACCCATGGCGGACAGAGCACTACTTTGTGACAGTGCAGACCTGCGGTACTCGTCCGGAGAGTACCTCTGCAGGCTATTAGGGGGTGAGAACTACTGTGTTTGGGTGTCATACCCCGACAGGAAGCACTACTGTGTTTGGGTGGCTGACCCACGGTACTCGACAGGAGGAGTACCTCAACAGTCTTAGGTTTGTGAGCAGTACCTCAGAGTCGTGACAGGACCACCGTACACTCCAGAGACAGGGCTCTTCAGAAGTTACGGTTTCGATATTGAAAATCCTGGCTTGAGTTGAGTATATGACCTTTGTGTTACCCTCATGATTGAGATGGGTCACTTGATAACTTAGGTATATGTATGGGAATATACCTGGGTAGTGGTTATCCGTTGATTTCATGACCTTTGTGTTTATCTCATGATGGAGATGGGTTACTTGATAACTTAGGTATAAGTATGGGCTTATACCTAAGAAGGGTTATCTGTTGTGATTATGCTTTGTGGTTATCCTTGTTGGATTTAGAGAGACATTGAGGGTCTCGGGGTCCCTACTGAGTATCGTTATACTCACCCCTGTACGGGCTAAGCCCGCACCTCATTGTGTTGGTTGCAGACGATGGGCAGCGCTGATAGAGGCCGAGTGTTTGAGGACTGGACGGTACCCGGAGGTGGATCTCATGACGAGTCAGTATCTGGAAGTGGACTTAACGACGAGACGACACTCGGAGGAGGTTGATGGGAGAGAGTATTGTGGAGGCTATCTGTACCTACCCTTCAGGTAGGATCTATGGTGGACGATCCAGGAGCTGTGATATCTGTACCTACCCTTCAAGTAGGATCCAAGGTGGACGACCCAAGAGCTGTTTCTATTCTTCCAGCTGTTTGTCTTTTATGTTGTACTTCCATTCAGTTGTAGCTTTACATTTCAGTCGGGTTTGTATTCTGGCCCTTTTCCTTTTCATCACTTCTTTTGTACTTAGTGTTTGCTTCCTCTTATACTCTGTGATGTTTTGTTTACTTTTATAAAGGCAATTCCGTCCCAGTTATCGGGATTTACGCCTTTGGTGCTAGTCGCCTGCCCCTGGCCTATGGAAGACGAGCTTAGGGTAGTCACGACACGAGCCCCGAGGACGGGTCGTGACATATATAAATGAATCATATGCTATATAACATAAAAAATGATAAAATAAATAAAATGTTATTTTAATTGATGAAACCAAATTTAAGTGTTTATACACAGATGTCACTCCCCCATTCCTTCACACTCTCCAGATTGGTCGTACTAATCATCACTACCTTGTATTCTTCTTACCTATGGTTCATGCACTATATGCAGTTAAATGCACATAATTAATGAAAAATATTCCAAAAATATTAACCATTTATAAGTGACACTACCCCAAAAATTATAGAAAAATAAAATATTACCCATAAATAAATTAATTTTCTAAAATCTTATTTAAAATATAACAACTTTATTATATAAAAAAACTATATAAAATATATTTGAGTTATTAAAACCAAAATAAGACATCAAGTGTATAAAAGTGGAAAATGGAAATGTTTCCCCGATAATGGATTTCCAAAAATGGAGATCAAAATTATTTCCATAAGTTTGAATATCATCTCTATTAATTCACATAGCTATACTGAAAACCCCTTCATTCAAGTCATCAAAAATGATATCTATGAGACCTTTAAGTCAAAGAATAAACTAAACATGTTTAATGAATATTTCTTATTACTTTTTATAATTTATAATATTTTATTATGTATGATTAATATCATTTCTGTTGTTTCATTATTTATGATGAATATTTCTTATGACTTTATGATTAATTAATTTTATGGTTTTATATTATCTTATGTTGTTTATATATTAGTTGATATTTATGTTTATAAAAGTTTCTGTTTTTACTTTTATATCTGTTATATGATCCTGTTTTGATAGACAAAGTGTTTCAAAAGTGTCTAGTTTCAAAGGTGTTTCAAGTATAACAAGAAAATATGGTTTGAAACTATTTAATAAATTATATTATTATTGAGTATGAAAGTATGATTTTTTTCAAATAGTGTTTAATCTATAAGGGTTATTTCTCAAGTAATGAAAAAATATCAATAATAAAATAAGGGAACAAGATAAGGATTCATAAATAATAGATACCTATATCAAGTAAAAGAAAAAAAGTAAAATGATATGTATTAAATGACATCATTGAAGTAAAGTGTTAAAATGAGTAGAATTATGATTAAAATTTGGAAGCAAAGTGCTAAATATTTTTTTAGCACTTTAATGTCATATTTTAACACTTGAGTTTCCTTAATTTTATTATATTATGTTTCCTAACCATTATATCTTAAATAATCGATATAATAAATAGTTTCAAAATTATTTCTATACTCATGTTCAAGATTTTAACCCTTCAGTTCAGAATTTTATCACTTTAATTCCCAAGGTTGACATTGGACTTACAAATTTTAACACTAGAATTTTACATTAAAATTATTTAAAAAAAATTATAGGAAAAAATATAATTCAAGTACACCAAATCATAAAATTATACAATGAAGGGAAGTCATGTATTAAAATTGGAATTGGTTAATTAATTTTTAGTTTTATTCCTATAATGAAAAATTAGTTCACTCAAATAATATAAGATTGTTTTTTTAGTATATGTTTATGAGTGAAAAAAGTTTACTGAAAAAATATAATTAATAAAATATCGAACATGAGGGTGAATTTATGAGGTTTACTGATCCTGATTCCCTAATCAGTGTCAGTATTTATTTGGGAATACTTTATATCATCCCCTAAATCATAGTAGCTAACACACCCTCAAAATAAGACACCCAATCATATTATGACTTAATAAGAGAATATGGATCCTTAATAGTATTCTTAAGCATATGAATTTTCCTCTATGAATTATGATCACAATTAGATAAACACCATATATCCGGTGTTAATGAAATTGATGTATGTGACCTAAAAATTCCTCATCCCAAATTTGGTCTACTACCCATACCTCTCACATGACCATAATTATCCATTCATAAAACTCAAGACACACCATCCTTTTAGGATACTTATATTAAGAGGAAAATGTTGGAATCCCACACTTCTTTGAGTGTATATTGAAAAGGTAATAACATTATTAAATTTTAAATTAATTTAATAACACCAAATGGTAATTAAAATATTTTAAGCCAATGTTTTTTTTCAGGAACATTCACTTAACATCCCTTTTTGTGGATATCAAACCAAATCTCCTTTCATCTAACAAAATGACCAACCTATATCACCTAAATTAAATAAATAAAAGAATAACATATAAAAATATATATTACATGAAGTGGTATAGGTATATATTATAATATATTAAAGAGGTTTCAATCTCAGTTCCTAGTGAGACTCTCTACCCAACTATGTAGGGAATCACATTCTTCTTATGAGTAACCACATATCTTATATAATACACTTAAAATAATCATATATAAAGGCATGAATTCATGGACCTCCTCATCAATATATAAATAATAGAGATATGTTATTAAATTAAGTGTACAATCTCCACCTAAAATATTTCCATTTCTTACATAAGTTTTTTAATATATATGGATGTGAAATTTCATTTTTCACATATAAATAAAATTAAATTTCCAAATAAAATATATAAAATTAATTACATTATTAATATACTAGGAAATAAAATACAATTTAATCATATATGGATACATAATTAAGATAATATCATTATCTAACTATCAAACAACTCATTTTTATAAGATAATAGAATATGCATACCATTAGAAAAAAGAATGGGGTATGACCTCGCCTGAAATTCCATCTATCATGAAATATTCTTGTAGATGAATACAACATCCCTAATGGGTACCACATATATATATCAAATAAGATGATTATCTTTATGTGTATTAAATTATAAATATCTATTGTGTTGATGTTTTTTCCTATTTTATGTTTCATTATTTATTTAATATAAAAAATAACCTATTTATACAAATTTTTAAGAAACTAATGATACTATAATGAAATAAATACCAATAACAGTTAAATGGCAGTTACCTCTAGATGTAAAGTGAGCCATAGTCTGAATGTATGAGTTCCCATCATCCACAATATTAGGTATACCTTTGAATGAAATAATTATAAAAGAATACAATAAGGAAAAAAATTAAAAAAGTTATATGATGAAGTGTACCTTATTTAGTATTAGTAGATTGATTGTCATGTACTCCCTGTATAATTTAGGTTACATGAGTAGAATGGTTGTCTTTTGCAATCAATAGAACCTATATAGCATCGGTAGACCAAATATTCTATACCCTCAGTGTACTGTGTATAAATATAATAGAATAAATTTCTTTTCTAGTAGAGAGTCTACTATCTTGAAACCACATTGAGAATGACTCTACCAAATATATATATATATGAAAAATAATTCAATTACAAGTAATTAAATTCATACTTATACAATCAAATATTAAGAAAAATAATTCATATTCAATATTATAATTAATTTATCCTTAGTTTTTAATGATATTATCATATTTCATTGTGAACATTACTTCTTCTTATTCTTATTAAATCACTCTCATATAAATGATGTTTCCAATATCAGAAAGGAAAAATAGTTCAATGTGATATTTTTTGGGGGGTTCATTATAAAAAATTACTTCACCTTATTCACCCATATCACACATTCCTCTGTATTTCATGTGCATTGTAAAACTACACCATTCATATTTGATATCATTGATATAATATAACATTTTTTATTTGCAATAAAAAACACATAGACCATGTTCATCAATTTCAACTGTATCGATTAACTAAAATAAGTTGATATAAGTAAATAGTAACAATTCTTTCTATATACCCCTATTAATATTGGTCCAATTTCATTTGAATAACACAAAAGAAAATTTCCCATAACAATTTAACTTGATAATATCAACCATCTTTCCATAGTTACCTTAATATGAATATATAAATACATCACAATTTTTTATTTTCATACCATACTCATATTCTATAGTATGAAAATGGAAACAAACAAGATAGTAATAATTAAATCTCCATGAATACTTCATAATACCTCAAGATAAATACATCAAATATTGTGGTAGTTCATCATGATGATTATCAATGGTTACCTATAATGAATTGATCTAAAATATTATTACTTATATTATAGAATTATCAAAATACTGATTTTCATTATATATACTAGACTAAGAACCCAAATGATGTGAAAACTGATCAATAATTTTTATTTTAATAATTTATTATCTATGCCTCATTTTGAGTTTACTTTTAAGAAATATTTTAATTTGTGTCCTTAATTGTTCAATATATAGATTAATAATATTAATATTTAATAGAATATATCTTTTATAATATCATAAATATAACTCTATCAATTAAAATATGGATACTTTTACAACTTCTTGACCTAAATTTGGAAATATTGGTGATTTCTTTTGGGCATGAGAATAACATATATTATTATCAATAGATAAAAATTACTTAAATATTGTTATTATCGAATCCAAATACCTAAAGAAGAAGGATAAATACACTTTTCATAGAAACATTTTATAAAATAACCTTCTCCATGAGCTTTATTTCTTATATATAACTTCAAATGATCAATAATCATAAAGATAAAAAGAATGAAATTAATTACAAAACGTCATAAGTGTTTTCATGGTAAATTATAATTTATTAAATAGAATAAAATTAAAATATATTACCTCTATATAGGATACATCCATAAATAATTCATAAGTCCTCCAATAATATATTTTTTGACCAAAATAATATTCAAATGAATCGACAAAGTGAAAAAATATAGGGAAAATATAATCTCTAAATTATACAGAATTTGTATAATTATTTCTTAATGTTTATCATGCTTAATTGGGATTAGGCACTTCTTAAAAATGTAACCCCCCCAGATATTAGTCACCTGAAGCTCATGGTAATCTTACTATATTATCACAATATTCAAGAGAGTGCATCCCAAAGGTTAAATAGTTTAGCAATATTGGGATACTAGATACATAAATGATTGTTACAATAAATTTGAAATCATGAAATATAACCATAAATCCTAGGGATAATTAGATTATTTATTTTAGTATATACTTAAATTAATTCATAGAAACTTTCATGGTATCCTAGGGAAAGGAAAATATAATTAAGGGTGAGCTCATGTGACCAGTAAGGGAAAACATATAATGGAAGCTATCATAGAATAGATAAATCCTGAATAATATATAAGAGATAAACATTAATAAAATTTTCCATATAACTAATATCATAAAAGGGGAATATATTTTTGGATGAAATAAAAACAAAAATAATAACATGTATAATAATAAATAGTTTTATAATGATAAAACATCATAATCTTTCCATCAAGATATTAAGCCAAGACATCCTATAAAAAAGGCAAGGCACATACTAAATACACAAACTAGTTTGTCTCATGAGACCTAATAATGCATCAAGAAGCTATAATGGACCCCATTCACTTAATAAGTCCAATTTATTTATCATATGAAATAAATGAATAAAAATTCTATATATAATCTACATAAACATTCATATTGAAAAAATAGCACATGAAATGTTAATATTTTATCTAGTCAATGAAAAGAGAAACATGATCATAATACATATAGAGTAATGTGGTGTATGGTATCATTATATTATATTCCTATTGCGAAATAATATTTTTCAAATGATTTTTACATTGATCAAAAAAAATTAAATATAAATGGAGCATTTCTTGATAAATTTACTCTTTTCATTTTGACATCATTTACAAAAAAGCTATAAATTTCCTGAACATTGGGAAAATAATTTTATTTGATAATAACTATTAAAAATTTAAATTGATCTTAAACAAAAATAATATTCATTTTTGAGGGAACAACCGTTCATATGTTAAACATTAAACCAAATATTTTGTTCACACATTTGTTAAAAATAAACTCATTTGAAAAACAACAAGAAGATACCAGCAAAACCTTTTAATATAAAGTAAAACATGGATAAAAATGTTTCTAATAAATAATTATATAACAATAAAAACATTATTTAAATCATTTCATTTAAAATATAGACATGGAATAAAAATATTCTTGATTAAATAGAAAAACAAATTCAATTTTCCTTAAAATGTTGTTTTTTCATATTTTGATTACTTGGAGAGGGGAAATTGAAACAAAAACCTATAATTTTTAAAAATAACTGAATTAGAATAAAATATATAATAACTATTAGAGATATATCATATACTATCGCCATAAAAATTTAAGAATAAATAATCCTATAAAATAGTAATATTGTAACATAAAACCCTTACATCAAGTTTAACATTCTTTATAAGTGATTAAAACCTCGAGCATAATAATTTTAAATTTATTATAATTATATATAAAAATAATTTTAAAACCTATAATACCTTAAATTGTTTACCTATAACATATTTTTACCCATTCGTTAACAATATTTAATTATAATTATCATTTAGGGTGTGAACTGATTCATTTTGTATGTTTTGATTCAGCAGTTTTGGTACTTGAATCTTGATCATGGTAACATAGTCTAAATAATTTTAAACAAAATATAAATATCATATATATAAATTATATAAAAATTTAAAATAGAACATAAGAGGAAGAGATAGAAAAATAAACTACGATGTTCATGTAGGTGGTAGTCTGTAGGTACACATGAACGTTGGCTTCATTTTCTAATGAAAAGAAGTAATGAAAGATAAATAATATATTATAATTATATAATCATAATTATATCATAAATATAATATATATTTTTTAAATAAATCATTATATCCATTAATGTTATTGAGTGATGGAAAATGAATCACATTTCTATACGGTGGTAGTAGTCCACACCTATGAACAAACGATATATTCATTTCCTATTGGATGGAAATAAGGTGGAAAATGGTTGTTCAATAAATATAATAACAAAAAATTATATTTATGACACTGGATTCATCATTTTTTTATTTAAGGTACATATTTAGAAGAAGTAGAATAATAAATAAACTTTGAAAATTCAGGTAAGACAATTTCCACTTCTTTGGGAGACCACCTTTGATTTACACCCTAAGCTTTCATAGGATAGTCTTAGGGTAATAAAATAAGATCAAGAATAAAGGTAAGTAATCTAAAAAAGTTTTTGATTATCAATTTTCTAATATATAGGGATTAATATTTGTGAATAAGGATAGAGTATAAGGGTCCTTTTATAATTGAGGGGAGACACACACAAAGAATTACATAAAATATTTAAATAATATAAAGTCATTTACCTTTAAAAGTGGAACCAAAGGGAAAAGTATTATAATTAAAAATAATATAAGCATTAAATATCTTAAATCAATATGATTCATATTGGTTTAAGTGGAATATTTACCCTTATTTTTTAATTTAACCCCCATAGTAAACCCTTTTTACATTAACCATGCAAACTGATTTTTATTATTTTTTATATTCATTGTGACAAAAAATTGAACCTATTAAATAATATTAATTATTATGATTTAAAATTTGGAATTAATTTCTCAGGGTTTAATTCCCATATGTTATAAAAAATAATTTTAATATATATTCGAAAAATGCAATGAAAGATATTTTTATAAAAATTCTTATTTTAAGCATAAAGATAATTTTACTGCAAAATAAAGAATAATGTCGGTTCTAGTAAAATTCATTATATTATGAAAATTTAAAGGATAGTAGATTTTTTTAAAAACAATACAAAACCAAAATTAACCTTTAAAATACTATATTAAAATAGAAGACCAAATGATGGTTTTTATTTGAATAAAAACATTACTTAGATTTCTAAAATGTTAATAATATGTTTATAAGTTTAACATTATATTTGTATATGATTTATATTACTTATTAAATAATTTTTTTTTCTTTATAAATTGTTTTATAAACTTTAAATTTATTATTATAGCATTATAATTTCATAAAAGTGGTGTTTTTTGTAAAATCTATATTTTTCACTATTCATCCAAAAAAAATATTTATAAAAAATTCAAAAAAGTCACCCTAATATAATTTTTACATGATTAATTAAAATATGAAATTACCTTTATCAAATTACATTTCTGAAAATTTTGAATTTTGATTTCAAACGTCTTTTTTAATAAATTTATGTGCATTATGCTATTGTTTCTTTAAACATAAATGCTTACTTACTATAATTTATGATTGGGAGAAAAATTTACCCCTTTAAAAACTTTCACCCTTGAAATTTATTGAATATCACCTCATGAATATATGTGGGTAGTTATTCCTTAAAACTTCTTCATGTTCCCATATTTCCTCTTCTATTTTATGATTTCTCTAATGTACCTTCACCAATATAGTCATCTGATTCGACAAAACTTATTTTCATGGGTCAATAATCTAGATATGGTATCCAAAATAATAAAAAAAGGATATAATTATATTTTCTATGATATGAGAACATGCATTGGTTCAGAAATGTACTTCCTCAATAATGATATGTAGAACACATCATGATCTTTTTAGAGACTTGGTGGCATTTCTAAATGGTAAGCCACATCTCCCATTATTTCTAATATTTCAAAAGGCATGATGTAAAAATGACTTAGTTTTCATTTATTATAAAACCATATAACACCATTTTATAGAGATACCTTCAAGAAAACGTGATCTAACACTTTAAATTATAAATCCTTACATTAGTTATAGTTATAATGTTTTTCTACTTTTATCTTCTATAGTATGACTATTAAAAGTATTCACTTAAACTATTGTATCCTCTAATATATTTGGGACTATAACCTTCATTTTACCAACATTATCCCAAAAATATAGAGTACAACACTTCTTACCAGGCAATGCTTCATATGGTACAATTTTAATGTTTTAATGGATAATATTATCTTATAAAAATTACAAAAAGGAAAATATTGATCCAACATACCTTGAACGTTAAGTATGATTGACCTAAACATATCTTATAATATATGAATAGTAATTTTATACTACCCATCAGTTTATGGATGATAGTTGGTACTCAAATGTAGCACAGTTTCATGAGTATTATGAAGACTTTTAGAATTTCGATGTAAACTATATATGATGATCAGATACAACAGAAATTGGTTCACCATAAAGCCTCACAACTTTTTTATTATTGATCCATGTGAGGTATATAAGAGGTATATCTTCCATTATAGAGAATAAATGTGAAAACATGGTAAGGTGATCAATAATAAACCATATGTCATCACTCCTTCAAGGAATATTTAGAAATCTAGTGACAAAGTCTATAGTAATATCATCTCATTTCCAAAAAAATAATACGTAAAGGTTGCATGATTCCTACAAGATACTTTCTTTCAGACATTACCTATTTAAAATCCAATTATCTTGAGACATAGTATGAAATTTTCCATTATATATTATAAAACCAAAAATGTTCCTTCAAATCTAGATAGATTTTGATTCTACCAGGGTGTATAGAGTAATTTAAGTCATGAGATTCATCTAATATTTCTATTTTCATCTCATTCACAGATGGATTGGATAAAATATTTCTAAATTTCAATATACCATATTTTTATAATGGGTATATAAAATTCCCTCCATTTACAACATCGATTTTATTTTGAATAATCTTATCATCAAGATAAGAAATTTTTATTTTCTCCAATAAAGACTGTTTGGAAATAATTTGAAATAAATGTATTGTTTACCATTCCTTAATGATTCCTATATACAAATTTACTAAATATATAAATATAGTATCTTTTTAAATCCATATTTTATTCAAAACTCCAAGATCTTTTATACTCAACACATCATCCACCTTATTTAACTCCCCAAGGTTATAGTGTATTGAGAAATTATAATCTGTGAGTAGTTATAACCATCAGCTTTTTATCATATTTAGTGGTCTATTTTTGAATATGTATTTTAAACTTTTCTCTTTGTATATATTTCATAACTTTCACCATAAAATAAATGCCTCTATATCATTAATGTAAATATTATGACTACCAACTCAAGATCATGGGTTGGATAAATATATTTATGAATCTTTAAATATAATGACACATATGTAATAAATCTATCATTCTATATATGGTAATATCCATGTCTCTTATTTTAGGAATCACCATACATAAAAAAATCCATTCCATCTAGATATGAAATTCAATATTAGAGCATTTTATAATCTTCTATTAAATTCATCAAAGAATTATTTACATTATTTTGACCAAATGAACTTAACCCCTTTACATGTCAACATAGTTAACAAGTTATCTTATCTATAATTTCATTAATAAATCTTGTATAGTAACATTCTAATATGTGGAATCTAAATTACTCTGTTATACTCATTGGATTTAGCCATTCCATTGCTACCTTTATCAATCAAGGATTAACTGATAATCTATCCTATGATACAACACAGAAAGGAAAATAATATTCCTAAATATATAATTCAAATTTTATAAATTTTCTACATAAATATTCTTCTCTAAGAGTGTTATGAATGATTCAAAAATTACTCGTTTTTCTATCATGAATTTTAGAGTATACAAATATATGACCAATAAGTTCCATTAATAATATATATATATATATATTCATTTAATACATTTTATATTTGATCTATAAAAAGGGAGGGTGGATTAGTCATTTAAAATTGAATTACTATAAATTCATAATTTACATACATAGTATAAAATGTTATATTTGAAATTTTTTCCTTAGTTACTTATAGTTGATAATACACAGAGCGATGATCAATCATTAAAAAATATTCATCTCATTGAAGTTGTTCAAGAGAGTAATAAATTTATTGTTCTGTTTACTTATTTTTTATATTAATAACATTGATTTACATATAATCAAGACACAACCTCATAGACCCATCTTTTTTTTCTTTACAAAAAGATTATGGGATCTCCACAGTGAAATAGTAGGGTGTATAAATACATTATTACACAAATCCTTTAGTTCATTCTTCATTTTCACTAATTCCACTATGATCATCCAATTGGGAGTCTTAGATATATTTTTTTTTCATTAGGTATGAGATCAATGGAAAACTCAACCTCACACTTAGGTGAATTTCAAGGTAATTCTTTTGGAAAAAGATCAATGTAGTCCAACACAACCTATATATCCTCTATTCTAAGGATACCTTTATCATTCATTTTTTGTTTACTCTTATATTATATTATAATTTCATTAATGAGAGATACTGGAGGTGGATCTACAACTAATTTATGTGAAGTATTATCTACTCTAATGATAAGATATTCTACACATTCATCAGAAATCATAATCTCCTTCTCTTGGAAATAAATTTTCAAATTATAATTTGAAATAAAATCTATTCCAAGGATTATATAAAAGTCCACCATAGGTATAATAATTAAGTTTAAAAATAGGGTTTTTTCTATGTGTCCTAATGGAAAATTATTGACATACTATTATTTCAAGACAACTCTCTTCTTAAGGTTATTTGGAAATATATATTTTTTGGAAAACTTCAAAGATATAAAAGAGTATAAAGATATATAATCAAATTAATCATTATCTTAATTTGAGGTTACGATCAAAGTACATATCCCTCATATTTAGGAACATCATCTTTAGTAATAGTGATTCCATAAGCTTAGCCATTATCCATAGGAAATTAAATATGAATATTGCCATAACACTTTTGGGAATTAATTTGAATTCTACCTCATTTTCTAATAATTAAAAAAATTTATATTGGTTTTTACTATAATTACCTTGAAATCATGATCTTGATGAAATTTCACTTTATGGTTAAAGAAAAATCCAAATCCCATCAAGTAGGCTCTTTGGTTTTTCATTCCAAAATTATTACTGGTTGGAAATTCCACCATTAAACTCTTCCCTTTGGTCAGATTTCATTTTTTTAGAGTGCTTAGTAGCCTGCTTATTTTCTTTTTTTCCTTGGAAAAAGGTGTTGAGAGTTATTTTTCTACCTTTTTGTCACTTTATATTATATCTACAAATAATAAAATTTTCCTAGATACTAATTACAATAAAAGTATAGGTTCTAGACCATAAAAGATGCAATAAATCTTACTTTTTAGATTAAGTTCATAATCTACAATATGAGTTTCTAAACAAAATAAAGTTATCTTTAGATTAAATAACATTTTCTCATTGATTTTACCTTAGATTAAGAAATTTCCTATGTATATCAACCAATTTATATTGGGAAATGTTTTTTTAAAATAATATATCCTTGAAAGTATTCATATCAATATAATTTATTTCCACCAACTCCTTAGTGTTTAGGATCCATTACCACTATAGATCAATTTATTTATTAATATTATAAGATTCTAGGATTACATTATCACTTTTATTACTTCGCGAAGTGAGAAATATTATCTCCAAGGACTTGATCCATTTATTATATACTAATGGATCCGTATTACCATTGAATGATATAGGTTTTTATCACATGATGTATCCCAATATTGTTTCACTGTGTTGGGGATTAGTAGGCTTCTCCATATAGGAAATTTTAATGGTGATAACTTGATAAGGGTACCTCAATATTATTATAATTTTTTTAGATCCAACTCTTTTTTCATTATCTTTCCCAAGAGTAAAACCCAAATATAAATTAGTTATATTAAAATATATTGCATTACTTCTTATAGATTTCATTTCTATACAATGCAATATACTAAATTACCTCTTAACATTATGGGTTTTAAATCATAGTATATAATTCTAAATTTGGTGTAACACATAATAGAAATTGAAATTTTTTCATAGATAATCTCAGAATCATAATATTAGTATCTTAGTGAATATATTTAAATCAAAAAAAATTGAATCATTTATAATTGTTCATGAGGAGAATGTGAACCCACAAAATCATATCCCATAGGAGAGTCTATCATGGTGTACAGTGTTTGGCGCACTCTTTGTGCACTAAGTACATATTGTGTATATAATCAAAATATTTTTCTTATGGGACATATTGTTACACTTTTCAGGAAATCCTTAGTTAATTTTTTTCATTTTTTAGTTTGGGAGTAATTTTGAGGTTGTACCCATGTTCAGAAAATGTTTGGGGGTTTTTTATGCTTTTTGTTCAAAAATTGGGTTTTCTATCAACTTTCGAGAGATTAAATTATGTGTATTTTTTTCCTGGAACATTTCATGAAGATTTACTAGGAACGATAGGTTACATGTCGTTTAGTTTTAATTCATGGAATATAATGTAAAAAAGAAGGTTTTATTTAAAATACTATACATTTATTATCATTTTTAGCCTCTGTGGACTAAACAACATGTAATGGTATTACTTGCCATGTAATTATCACAATATAGGGTATTTAAGGTGATATATGAGTGATTCTTATTTCATTCTACCATGAAGACTTACTATCTTGACCCAGAGTCATACCTAGGTGATTTTGGAGATCTCTGATTCTTCTAGATTATTAGTTCAATGACTAATCATAATTGTTATTGTAGTTAATCTTATAGGTAAGTGGATATTATCTTGTGTGGTTTCTAGAAATCTCTCTTTCTCAATTCCTAAGAGTTTAATAAAACATCATAAAATTGATGGATCTAAACTCCAATTAATTTGATCTTGATCATAGGAGGTCATTATAGATCTTTATCACCTTCGATCGGCGTTGGTGTTCACGTTGCAGGTGTTAATTGTTTGATTTCTAAGACCAATGGTAGGTGGTTTCATTTGAGATTTTACATAAATTTGAGACATTGAATTTATTTATTTGTTTTAAATAGATTTCAATTTATTTATAAAACATCCATTTTATCTGATTTGAAATTGGAGTTTGAAAATGTATGAATTTTGAGAGAAATCCCCAATTCCCATGGAATTTGAATTGGGGATGAGTTTTAAAAATTATGGAATTCATGAAATGATTTGAGATTTGAATTTTGAAAATTGATTAAATTGATATGATGAAAATACATGTTTTTTTTATTGAAAACATGTGAAATTATGAAAAACCCATGTTTTGGTTTTGAAATTAAATTGGCATATTGAATCTAAAAATTGGGAAATCGAATTGTAAATGATTATTTAATTTTAATTGAGAAGATTTTACCATTATTTATTAATTTATTGAGAACATGTAATAATATTTAGTTATAGAGTTAATCATGATAATCATGTCTGGATATTGATCCCCTATAAATATATTAATGATGAAAACTCTGTCAAAAATCATATTCGGTATGATTATCCCTGATAGGATATTGATGTGTCTTATTCGACCTGAGATTGAGAGACATGTACACATATGTTTGACTATGATCGCTAATTTTGGAAGTGTAAGGATCATATAGCTATAAACTAATATAATTTTGGGATTATGAAAATGGTTCTTGTTGTGTATTTTTTGATTATATATATACCGCTGTTTATAGAACTGCTTCACTTGTTCCAAGTGATATAAATAAATTGTTTTATATAAAATTGTTTATTTAATAAATGTTTGAAATTTTTCCCATTGATTGAAAAGAAATCATGTTTTGTTTTAAATATAAAAATGAAACTCAATTCCATGATCTGTTTTATTTAAATTGAAAGCGTGGTGGGTTAATTATTATGGAATCTACCATGGAACACATGGTGTGTCCATAATGGTATTTATAGATCAAAACTTACCTTTTACTTTGGGTGTATATAGATTTTTTATTCAAGGTAAGTGTAAAGGGAAAGAACTAGTTAGAGGTGGTAGATGATCTTGATCCTTTAGACCATGGAGTAGTGATGATGGCTAGTGGAGCTATTATCCACTTGTTAGGCAGGGTTTTCTAAGAATTTTTTTAGGTGTACATTGTGGATTCATCGGTATTGTTATTTATATTCTTGGGTACTATATTACCTATTTGAATTTTGGTACATTCTCATTTAGGAGTGTGGATATACTAACTTTTTTCTTTTGATTATATTTAATTTTTATATGGAAAATTTGTTCCCAATTTTATCATGTATGATTCCAGGTGCTTGTCACTAATTCGTGGGTATTGGGAATGAACTTTGGTCTATGTTAGGGCTAGCTCAGTTATTAGGGTACTAGGGAGAATAGGTTGGATTGTAAAAATGTGGTATCTGAGGTGTAGGTTAAGAATGTTTCCTTAAAGATGGTATGTGGTATGGGTTTTATTGGTAGATATGAGTTTGGATTAATGGGACTTGGGTGGTATTTATGGGAATGTTCATGGCTATCTCTTTTTATAACGAGCAACAAGTCACCATGGGTGGTGGGGATAAGTGTATTTGATGAGTATTTTTCTTTTTTTGTATTATTATACCTTTTTGTTTAGAGTGTTCTATAAATCTTATATTTTTTAATCTCGATTGAGTTATTGATATGAGTTACCTTAATAATTATTTTACTATTATATGTTGATAGTGTGTAGTATCATGCCTAAGAGAAGATGTTTGAACCAACCTAATGAGGGAGATGCCTATAATTCATGGTAGGTGAGCCATCCAGTTGACCAGAATCTCAATGAAATAGTGGTGTGGGCTATCCAAGCTCTTGGATTAGAAGCCAGACCCATTTTTCATTCAGTATCTAGTTATGGAACCTCAAGTGGATGACTATAGAGACAACACACATGAGTTTATTCACTAGAATCCATAAACATTACAAATCTCTAATGATCCTCAAGAGGCTAAGGATTGGATTATAGGAATTGGGAGGCGTTTTGAGTTCATAGAAACACACGATTCAATTAAAGTAAATTTCACTACCATCAAGCTTGTGGGGTATAACAGAAGGTGGTGGGATTCATTGGTTATGGGAAAGAAGCATGAAGGCTGGGAGTGGAAAGACTTCAATGTCATTTTTATAATAATTTCTATTTATAGTCCATAGAATTAGAAAAGTAATTGGAGACTATTAACTTCTAAAAATGTGATAAAACTTTGAGTCAGTATGCAAACTGATTTATTGAGAGGGTTGAGTTTTATCCTGGCATTTTGAAAAATGAGAAGCTGAAGGAACATTGATTTTAGATGGGGATTTTAAATGATATTTGATCCTATGTTTTCATGCTATGGATGAATTCTTATCCTGATGTACAAGATAGAGAGTTGACGGCTGAGCTTGAACTGTCTAGTAAGCCATGGTAGATGACGTAAGAGTTGGTGCCCTAGAAATAAATATTTGTACCTTGATTACATGGATAATTAATGTATTTAAATATTAAAAATCTTAATTATAAACTTTTCATTGTTCTGCATGACTATAATGTAATAATGTCCTAGAGTATTTGTTGCATTGATAAGGTTATGGCAGTTCCCCTCTATGATGATATCCTTGAAATGCTATAACAATATTCTTAAACATAGTTCTGTGGTTGGATAAAATATTATAATGGGACACATAGAATACATATCGTCAGGTGCGAGTACTCGTAAGCAGATGAGACTTCCTCTCCTGAAGTTCTCACTTGGTAATCTCCAAGATGAGAGATTATGATAACAGACCCCCCAGTAATAATTCCACATGTTTTGGTGACATCAGATATTTCTATCTGTGAGCATGTGTAATGGTCCTTAGAGTTTAATATTATCATTAATACATGTCACAACTTTGGAAATTTTATTTATCGATGAAAACTATAACACCCCAAGGTTTTGAAAATAAATATATAATGAAATTTTATAATCTATACTCTTCTATGTTTTTAATTTCAAGAAATGGTCATCTAGAGTTCTGTTCAGTAAGTCATTTGGAGTCTGATAGAACAAACTTGATTTTTGGTCAATAGTAACATACCCTTATGAATAGTAATATGAATAGTCATATGAATAGTAATATGACATCTTGAATAGTAAATAATATTATTATTTTATTTTCTCAAGGCAATAGGATAATGGGATCTTAATTAATTTTCTAATGTCACATAAAACTAATTGCACTTCAATATTGTTATTTTTTGAATTAACTGTGTCCTTATTTAAAAATTAAATTAATAATATTTAGAAAATTATTTTTGAAAAATGGATTTCCCTTTTTAATTCTACACATCAAAAAAATGGTAAGGGTGAATTTTTGGGAATTTTCTGAAATTCAAGAATTTTCAGTGAATAGTGAAATATGATAAAATACCATATAATCAAATTATCAGTAAAATTCACTATTTATGACATCATAAGTGACACAAGGCCACTTTTTTCAAACTCACATGATATTATTACTATTTAGGGTCACTTTCATTGAGATTATTTATAGTCTTGATAAACATATTATAATAATGATTAAAATAATCTAAAATACCTCCCCTCCTCCACTATAAATACCACCCTCACTCCCCTCTTCCTCCCACACCTCTCAAGCCTTGATAATTGTCTAAATTTTACCGAATTACCTCCCCAATCTTCTTACCCACTTCCTAGAGATTATGGTCTCACCAAAAGACCAAAACCAAATCCTTTAAGGAGGATCTCATGGAGAAGAGATCAAGAGGTAAACAACCTCTTTTATTTTCTTTCTTTTCTTTCATTTTAAGTTATTCTCTTCCATTACCTTTGTCTTGTGTTGGGATATTTCATTATATATTCCCCCTTACGGTATATATTATGTATGAATGATGAGATATTCCATTCCTCTCGTCAAACTATTTTTTATGAAATTTTAAGCGACGTCAATAGGCTGCCGAATTTTCTTGAGAAATTTATCAAGTTTTCTTTCATTGTAAGATTCATTTCTTTTCTTCTTCTTTCCTCACCTCCTCTATCCAAATGATCATGATAACTCCAGTGAACATATATATACTGGATTTATATCATGTGAATTTAGTAACCATCATAAATATTTTTACTCCCTCCCTTTTATTTTTATAAATGAAATCAACGTCCATAAGGTTCCAATTTATAGCCTTCGTGGAAGAAAAAGTTTCGTTCTTCAATTTATTCTTCAATACTGGTCATGAAACCATATTTATGGTTGAACCATACTATAATATATTTATTATAACCTAATAAATATTCAGGAACCAGAATATTTACATATAAATAAGTTATATGACAAAACTAGTTCATAATAATCCAAATACCACCAAATAATCGAAGTGGTTGTCATCTAATGATTCATCATCATTCTATGTAACCAAATGAAAGAAATAACCATTATCAATTATGTATGAATAATGTATAATTTCAATTCTGGAGATTTATAACCATTCCACATGAACTACATTACTTAAAAACAAGTGAACCAAATATGAAAATAAAGGAAACAAACACTCCAGAACGACGAAATTCAATACCATAACTTATCAATAAAGAAATAAATGAACTAACCAGAATTATGGTAAAAATAAATACATGTATAATAAGTTCCAAAATAAGTTATTTATATGTATAATTTCACATTCCATGACCTTAATTTCAAGAGGAGAACACATCTATATTTAAGGTAAGGGTTTTTCACCCGAACTTCCATTTTCATTCGGGTTACATTCATTGTCTAATTACCTCAATGAAATTCTTATGTATTATTATGTAATAATCATATATTCTTTGTGAGTATCATATATATGTTTACAAACCAGAACCCTTCCTTATTTTATGGATAGTTTCACGTTTTAAAAGAAGCTCTCAAAACAATTTCCAAAAATACGAGCCCTATACAAGGGAATTTCTCAAATTCATATCTATTTTCAAGGGCAGTCTATAATCTGTTTTTAGAAACCATTATTCTTATAAAAACACTAGTTTTATTATGAAAATACTATCTCAATTCACTTATTATTTTATGCAAATATTTTTCCAAAAGAAATCTTCTTTTCAAAATAAAAGAGTATTTATCTCCAGATTACTTAATGATTTTATAAGAGTATTCTCGTTTGATTCAATAATTTTGTTGATTCTTATGTATTGTTGGGGTTAATCAATTATGATGTTATATACCATATTTTATTTAATTTTGTATGACTAACTCGATTGTGGATGATCTACCCTAAAACCATTCAACATACTATTCCGAATGGTTAGTGTTTTATGTTTAATGATTGGGGAAAGATAGTTACATTTCATATGATAGTTTCAATATGAATGTTTATGTTGTTTATGTTTATCCCCGCTCATATGAGGAATACATTGGACTAATTATGTGATGGGTGGGGCCTGCTATAGCCCCTCGATGCATCAGTAGGTCGCATGAGACAAACTATGGTCTTGGCACGAGGCCTTGACAAAATGATTATTTTATGGTCCTAGAACGAGGATTAGAAGGTATGGTTATGATGTCCGGCACATTCACTTACCTCATTATGATGCTATTATTTGAAGTTCATGTGGATATTTGACTAGTATAATACCCATGATTATGTTTAATTATGGAATTATTTATTTAGCTCATATTCTAGCCATAATATGTTTCAAGTTTATTATTAAAGGCATGTATTTTCAATTATTCATCATGTCTAATGTTTATATTATCTTCTGCTGTATTTCTTACTCTTAATGGGCATTTGAGCTCACCCTTTCTTATGTTTCATTTTCTCAGGACGTGAAGAATTAATTTATGAATGACTTGCAAGCATAATCTAGGAGACGTGATGTTTCTAGTGGAATAAAATAGTGTTTTTGATTCCCTTCATGTTGTAATGTTAAACTTATGTATGTAACTTATTTCCAATAATACTAAACTACTCGGTCTTTCAGGATTCGTATTCCTTGTATGTATGCCAACATAATAAAATAAGGTACCGACTCTAGGCAACTAGGGTCGGGTCCTTACAAAATCTATCACGCCATATGATGGTGGGAAGTAGGGTACAATGGGTGTGTCACGAGTGGCATGTTATTAATGGATATGTTAAGGAAGGATTTGTCCCTTCCATTTATGAAATTTTATATCTCATCCCTTTGATTGAAATAGAACCGTCGCATGAAATTCCAAGGCTATTGAGTAACTACAAGTTTATTTTAGGTAGTCAAAGAATAGTGTATCAGGCATAATGGTTTATTATACTATCATGAAACCTATATGATGAGATATTGAGACAAAGGGACTATATTACACAGTGAGCGTTTGTATGTGGATGTTGTTTTTGTGACTTTACATTATTTCTCTTGGGTTCCTTGACCCATTTCTAGACAGTACTCATGGACTTTAGGAAATCCCGCCTAATGGCAATGATAAATAATCCAAGAGAGTCACACACTGAGTGCTTTTGGTGGTTCTCGGTTATTTTTTTTGAATTTTATTAATAAAATAAATATTATTCTCAAGACTGTGGAATAATTTTATTCAATATAAAATGATCGCATAAATTAAATAAAATATATTTATTTATTTTATTGAACATTTAATAAATGTTTACTTACTAGTTTTTAAATAAAATATATATTTAAGAGAATAATTTATTTATTTATTTATTTGGGTGATCAATAAATTGAAGTGGAGTTCGAGCAGACAAAGGTTGATCCAGTAGTAAAATAATTTTTTACAAGAAGGTAAATAATTATTTAACAAGTTGGAACAAGTTAAAATAATAATGACGCTTCTATAATTTTTTGATGTAAAATTAAATTTATAATTATATTTTTGTGCAAGTTAGAACACGAAAAATAATGATACAATAATATTATTATGAGTATGGTATTTCTATAAGTTCATGAATGTATTTAATTATTTTTAGGCAATTATATATTGTAACTGAATTTCCATGTATATAAATGGAAAAGTACACCTATTATGCCATACACCACACCACACGCCTAGTGAATTAAAAAATTTGAGCCAAAAAAATTCTCTCTTGAATACTCTTCTACACCATCTCAATAATGAGATACACTTTTCAAGACCAAAGAAAAAGAGATCAAGAATGACTGGCGCATGAAACTCACTTCACTGTGCTAGCACCCAGATAATGAGTGGTGTCGATCAGAGGCCATCAGAGCATGTGTGGATCACCGCTAGATGGATTCTGGTTTGGATCATTGCAAGTGAAATGAGAAAATTAGGAAGGGTCTTTCAGGATGATCAACATCATCAATGAAAAATCTACTAAAGAACCAGGTATACTTTTCTTTATGAAATTAATTAAAATAATTATAAACATGATGTTTAAGATCCTTTCTCTCTTGGATCTGCCGCCTTTATTCTTTTTTCTAAAACTTGCATCTTAATCTATGAAGACTGGCATTTATCATCGTATTAATCCCAAATTGTTTATCAATTACATAAAAAATTAAATTTGGGCCCCACCCAACATTGTGCTTTCACTGCATCTGGTTCCTACAAGTTGTATCAGAGGGAGGTTCATCATCATTTATAATTATTTAATTATCATTGATGATTTAATCTTTAATAATTTAGTTAGTCAATTCAAGATTTAATCATTCTTGTAATCAAATATTTCGGGATATGTTCTTTGTTTTTTCATTTCTCACAAATTTCACAAGATCAAATAATTTATGGATTAAAATTAAAATGAGGAACTCATCAGGGGAGCAGATGATTCTATCTAGGTGACAAGAAAGTACACGCCATGTGTTCGGAATTACACATCTTGTTCTCTGCCATACAAATCATGTAATCCAAACTACAAACCATATATCCATGTATAGTGCATCATTAGAAATTCAGCAATTACTCAAGCAGTGAGAATTTTTTACACGTGGTGTAATTAATTTTACACCATGTGTTGATTGGGACAGATTGGAACATGCTGACCGAATTGCATGTCGTGTGTCCCACTGGACACAGTGTGTAGTCCCTTCGGGTCAGGGGAAATGTCATGTATCCCATACATGGATTCAGCCGACTGGTAATTGTGTAACACGAAGACAACACTACATGTATCCCACTATACATGTTGTGTACTCGAAGGTTTCTAAAGTACACCTCACATGCTGAGTCCCTAGGCATGTACTTTGGAAATGACGGTGAAGGTAGTATATGTCATTTAGTCAGAACTACATGTTTTGTAATTTACCAAATTAGGCAGAATTAAGACATTAATTTATTCATAATGTTCAATATACATATCATGTAGAAATATATATAGGTTGTTACTATATTCATTGAAGCATCTTGTATTCCATGTTTCATAACAGTAAAATAGTATGTAATACATGTTGGGTAGATTCAAATGGGTATTCACCGGGTAACCTCTAAGGTGCATTTATGTACAAGGATGATAATCTCAAGGAAATTTAGAGAAGGATTAAGATAAAAGGATTGATTAATTAAAGATAATAATTAATTGATTCAAGTTATATTTATCTTAATAAGAATGATTAATTAATTTGATTTTAGATTTATTAAATTCATAACTCATTGCATGTATGTGGATGATCATGATCTAGACCAGACTTTGTATGTCATTGGTTTCCCTTTTAATTTATTTTTTAAATTAATTATTGGACTGCATGCCATCTTTCCTCATTAATATGTTGGGCCTGCGTGCCCATGGTTTCGTTTATGTAAACCACATTTTACCCCTCACCTACATGTTATTTAAAAGAATATATAATGGATGGAGCTCCCAAGCTAGTGGAGGCAGTTCAAGCTAGAGCCTAGATGAGACCAATCCTAGTAGATACAAAAGTAGATAGGTGGAAAGCTATAAACATGAACCCAAAAGGTTTTAGGTGTTTCTCCCATAGGCCAGGGTTAGTTTATCAACTGCTAGATAAACTAACCATTAGAAAAATCTCATGATAATTCCCTTTACTTTAATTTATTTCTTTCAGTTACATGGTTTATCATTATGGATGTGTTGTCGCAATCACATAATTAATTAATTAAACAAGCATGCAACATGGTACTAAAAAAATCGGGTTATGGATAAATATTATCAAGACATGGTTAATCATTTAAGTAAGTTCCAATTAATATTAACAAGAATGTGATATAGATAATAAGAAATGTAAACATAAATAAAATATTAAGTGAGAACAATCCTTCTGTTACTTGATTAAGGGCAAGACTCAACAAATCTATGTGTTTGAACAACCCTTGTTGATACTCTTACTTTTATATAAGAATCCATTATGAATGGTTTTAAGTTGAATTAACCATATTTCATCAAGAGAATTTTCCCTTTCTACATATGGTGCAATATTAGAGGCTAGTGTTGAGGAAATCCATGTCAGGATTTTAGGATTGGGGAGTCCACTCCATAGATCAAGGAGTCACAAGCCCGTAGTTAACAAAAACCTTCCTACCTAAATACCTTCAAATAGCTTGAAAATCCCTTTTGGGGTTATGTGAAGGGGAATATGGATCCTTACCACTAGAATGTCATGGAAACTGGGTATTCCAAGTTCAATGGTGAGGGCCATTAGGACTTGGGAAAATAATGGGTGACTTAATAAAATTAATTTATTATTTCTCATAAAATGTAAGCAATAATGTACTAATGATTTTATCCTTTAAAATGTAACACTATCCCTGTGATCAATTCTGGATAAAGAAAACATCTTCATTGGAAGTAACTTCTAGTAATGGTTTAGACGCCTTCAGGTTATTCTATGCCATGAAAAAAAGTCTTACCTATTAGAGTCTACATTACCTGATCCACCTTCCAAAGTGGCGAGTGATCAAGATTTATTTATCTATGATAAATATATGAATGAATTGGTGGATGTTCAATGTTTGATTCTATCATCAATGTCTAGAAATATCATGAAGTCTCATGAATACATGGATGTGTATAGCATGATCGAGCACCTCTGTGGTCTTTGCCAGGATAGATAAAGACAAGAAATGTTTGAGATCTCCAAGGAACTCTTTTACAGTAAGCTTGGAGAGGGTTCCCCAACTGGGCCTCATGTAGTCAAACTCATTGGCTACATTGAGCGCATGGAGGTTGTAGGGTTTAAACTCCCATAAGAACTAGGCACTAATCTCATTCTCACATCACTTCTTAGTGCTTCTCCAACTTTTTTTGTTAATTTCAATATAAACAACATTGAGAAGTCTCTATCTGATCTTTTTATACTCATTCGCCAAGTGGATACAGATATGAAGCACGAGAAGCCTGTTTTCCTTATGGTGAATATGAGGAAAGTAAAGGGGAAGTGATTTAAGACCAAAAATTCTTCATGACCTTCCAAGAAAAAAAATATCAAAGGTAGGCAAGGGAACATGAGGTTGTTTGTTTCTCATGTGGCAAGAAGGGCCACCAGAAGAAGAACTGAACCTAGCCTACGAAGCAAGGGAAAGATTCAGGTGCATTTGTTATCGAATGCAATCTACCAGCTTCTAAAAATTGGGTATTATATACAAATTTTCGTTCTCACATATGTATCCAAATATAGGAACCATGCAGATTTAAGAATATTGGTCAAGGGGAGGTAGATCTACAAGTAGCCAATGGAGCCAGACTTGCTGCTTTTTCTATCGGGGACTACAACCTCATGTTTCCAACTGGGATAATATTGGTGTAAAAGGGTTGTTTTTATGTGCCATCTATAACAAAAAAAATTATATTTTTATCCAAACTAGATACATATGGATTTGTTTTCGACTTTGGAAATGAATGTTTTTTATTTAACAAACATAACATTTGTTTTGGTAAGGCACATTTGTACAACGGTCTTTACATGTTAGATTACACAATCCATGCAATGGAAATTGATTACAAAGATACTTCACATGAAAAATACCACACCCAAATTTGGCATCACCGACTAGTTCATATAAACAAGATACTCTTGAAAAAGTTACATCAAGATGGATATTTAGATTCTTTTGAACTAAAACCACTTGGAGTATGTCATGCATGTTTACAAGGAAAAATGACCAAATCCCCATTTAGTGGGAAAGGTGAAAGGGCTAAAGAGCTTCTGGAATTGGTTCATACCGAGGTGTGTGGACCATTTCCATTTGAATCAAGGGGTGGGTAATAATAATTTATAACTTTTAATAACAATTTTTGTAGATATGGATATATCTACTTATTGAGGTATATGTCAGATTCCTTTGATAAGTTCAAGGAATACATAAATGATGTTGGGAAATATCTTGGTAAGAATATTAAGAAACTCCGCTTAGAATGAGGTGGGGAATTTCTTAATCAGTACTTCATTGATTACTTATGGGTGTTTGGGATCCTATCCCAATTCTCTCCTCCATACATGCCTCATTGGAATGGTGTAAGTGAAAGGAGAATCTGTACCTTGTTGGACACTGTGGGATCAATGGTGAGTCATGCAAGTCTTCCATTATTTTTTTGTGGGTATTCATTACAAACTGCGACACACATACTAAACCATGTAACAACTAAATCGATAAAAGGTATTCTATATGAGATTTGGAGTGGAAGAAAAGTCATGTTGCTGAATTTACATGTGCAGGGTAGAGAAGAGTTTGTTAAGGCCTCTTTAGGTAAAAAACATGCACTTAGAGGCACAAGGTGTTCCTTTATAGGATACCCCAAGGAAACAATGGGATATTACCTATAAATCCCCTGAAAAAAATTTTATAGGGGCAAGACATGCCATATTCCTTAAGAGGGAGCACATACACAAAAGAGATAGTGGGAGGGAGATAAACTTCGATGAAGTCGAGACTCAAGTTACACAAGAGTTGGTAGAAGAGAAAATTCCACAAATCCTTGTAGAAGAAGAGTCTATTCCAGATACACAAGTACCGTGTAAGAGTAAAAGAGAGGTTAGAGAAATGGAATGGTGCAATTGTTTAGTTACCAAGGATGGAAAAACATTATTAGTTGATAATAACGATACTATAACCTTCAAAGAAGCAGTAAGTGGTGAAAAAGTTTCCAAGATGCAAGAAGCCATGAAATATGTGATGAATTCCACATACCAAAACCAAGTTTGGATTTTAGTAGATACTCTAGTTGATGTAAATCCTGTTTGATGCAAATGGGTATTCAATAGAAAACTCTACATATAATGACAAGTCGGTACCTATAAGGCATTAATGGTTGCAAAAGGTTTTAAACAGTGTCAATTAATTGACTACGATGAATCCTTTTCTCCAGTTGTGATGTTGAAATAAATAAGAATTTTATTGGCCATTGCTGCTTACCATTACTATGAGATTTGGAAAATGGATGTCATAACAGCTTTCATTAATGGGAACCTTCATGAAGATGTCTACATGACACCACCTGAAGGTTTTGTGACTCTAGAGGAATATAATAAGGTATTCCAACTGCAAAAATACATTTTATTTATTAAAGAAAGAATCCAAGTCATGGAACATTTATTTTGAGGAATCCATAACAAAATTCGGTTTTATCAAGATTGAATGTGATCCTTGTGTCTATAAATGGTTTAATGGGAGTGTGGTCATTTTCTTAATAGTATATTTTGATGACATATTACTTATTAGAAATGAGAAACTAGTTTTATAGTCTGTTAAGGCATGGTTTAATAATTTCTTCTCCATAAAGGACTTGGGAGAGGCAACATATATTCTTTGGATCAAGATCCATCGTGATAGATCCAAGGGATTGCTAGGCCTAAGTCAAAGTACATACATTTAAAAGATACTAAAGAGATTCAGTATGGAAAAATACAAGTGGGGATTGTTTCCAACATCACATGGAATTCATCTTTACATGAAAATGTGTCCTCAAACACATGAGGAAATAGAAAGAATGGAAAGGACTCCATACACATCAGCGATTCGACAGTCATGTATACCATGCTATGTACTAGCCCAGATGTTGCCTATGCATTGAGTGTAGTAAGCAGATATAAATCTAACACATGTGACCTATATTGGATGGATGTCAAGAATATCCTTAAGTATCTGAGTTGTATTAATATTAAGTTCCTGGTTTGTGGAATATATGAAGAACTAGTGATCAGAGGATATGAAGATACTAGTTTCCAAACTGATTAGGGTGACATGAATTCATAGACGAGATACATATTTACTTTGAATAGAGATGTTGTGAGTTTGAAGATCTCAAAGAAAAGTTTGGTTGTAGATTCTATAGTGGAGTCTGAGTATATCACAACTTCTAAGGTAGATAAAGAAGCAGTTAGGATGTGAAGATTTATCGAGGAGCTGAATGTGGTTCCTAGCAGTAAAGATCCCATCACACTCTACTGTGATAATATTGTAACATTAGATCTCAGAAAATATCCAAGGTCACATCAGGGGAAAAAGAACATATATTAGAAGTATCATCTCTATAGTGATTTTTCTTAGAGAGGTGAACTTGCATTGACAAGTATTTCCACGGAAGATAGCATGGTGAACCCCTTGACTAAATCATTGACTCAGCAGAAACATTGTCATCATGTGTGGTCTAGCGGACTGAAAGTGGTAGGCAGTTGGCTCTTGTCCAAGTGGATGTTTGTAAGAGTTTGTGTCCTATAACCAATTGTTTATACTTTTATTACATGTATATTTAATGCATTTAAATATTGATCATCTTATTACAAATTGTTCATTGTTCTTCATGACTATGATGTAATAGTTTCCTAGAGTATTTGTTGCATTGATATGGTCATGGAAGTTCCCCACTATGATGAGAACCATGAAATGATATAATAATATTCGTAAACATAGTTCCTTGGTTAGATGAAATACTATCATGGGACTCATAGTATACAAACCATCAGGTGCAAGTACTCGTAAGTAGACGAGACTTCCTCTCATGAAGTTCACACTTGGTAATCTCTAAGATGAGTGATATGAGAATATATCCACCAGTAGGAATTTTACATGTTTTGGTGTCATCAGATTTTTCTATATGCGAGCATGTGTAATGGTCCTTAGACTGTAATATTAACATTAATATCTGTCACATCTTGCACACTTTGATTTACTGACAAAAACTATTATTCCATATGATAGTGGGAAGTAGGGTACAATGGGTGCGTCATGAGTGGCATGTTATTAATGGATAAGTTAAGGAAGGATTTTTCCCTTCCATTTATGGAAGTTTATATCTCAACACTTTGATTGAAATATAATCGTCATGAAAAATTTAATATCCATGGTGTAATGAGGTGTTTATTTTAGGTAGTCAAAGAACGATGTATCAAACATAAAGGTTGATGAAACTATCATGAAACCCACTTGATGAGGTTTTGAGACAAATGGATTATATAAAACAGTGATCATTCATATGTGGATGTCATTGTTGTGACTTTACATTATTTTTCTTGGGTTCCTTGACCCGTTGCTAAGTAGTACTCTTGGACTTTAGGCAAGCCTGCCTAATGCTAACGAGAAATAATCCTAAAGGGCCACACACTAAGTGTTTTTGGTGGTCTTGGTTAAATTATATTTGAATTTAATTAATGAAATAAATATTATTCTCAAGACCGTGGAATAATTTTATTCAAGTTAAAATAATCGCAT
The DNA here is from genome assembly GCA_963277665.1 of Viscum album. Lineage (NCBI taxonomy): Eukaryota > Viridiplantae > Streptophyta > Magnoliopsida > Santalales > Viscaceae > Viscum > Viscum album. The sequence goes on along the minus strand of OY728131.1, from coordinate 660,741,570 downwards.
AAAATAAAATAATATATTTATTTATTTTATTGAACATTTAATAAATATTTTTTTACTAGTTTGTAAATAAAATATTTACTTAGGAGAATAAATTATTTACTTAATTATTCAGGTGTTTGATAAATCGAAGTGGAGTTCGAGCAGACCAAGGATGGTCCAGTAGAAAAATAATTATTTGAAAGATGGTATATAATTATTTAACTAGTTCATACAAGTTAAAATAATAATGATGATGCAATTATTTTGTGACGCTGATTTTTTATATAATTGCATTTTGCGAAATTTGGTGCACCATAAATAACGACACAATAAAATTATTTTGAGAATGGTTCTTCTCTAGGTTTATGAATTTATATACTTGATAATATGAAATTAAGTATTATAACTAAAGTTACTTGTATATAAATAGGAAAGTAAACCTATAGTTCCATACACCACACCACATGCCTAGTGAATTAAAAAAAATTTACCCAAAAAAATTCTCTCTTGAATGCTCTTTTATCCCCTCTCAAAAATTAGAGATTTTATTCAACACTGAAGAACATGTGATCAAGAATGACTGGCACAAGAAACTCACTTCTCCATGCTTTCACCTAGAGAATGAGTGGTGTCGATCAGAGGCCATCAAAGCATGTGTGGATCACTGCTAAAGGGATTCTAGTTTGGTTCCTTTCAAGAACTACAAGATAATCTGGAAGGGTCATTCTGTATGATCAACATCATTAATAAAGAAATTACCAAAGAACCAGGTATTAGTTTCTTTGTTAAACTAATTAAATTAATTATAATCATGATGTGCAAGATCCTTTTCTCTCCGGGATCCAATGATTTTCTTCTTTTATCTAAATATTTGATCTTAATCCATGGATACTAGAGTTTATCATCGTATTGATCCTGGATTTTTCATTGATTACAGAAAAAATTAAAGTTTGTCCCTACCCAATGTTATGCTTCTGCTGCGTCTGGTTCCTATAGATGAGAGTTTATTTTTCTCTTAGTGGAAATTCACTGAGTTCATTTAAAGGAAAGATAAAGCGTGATGAGTCTTGTGGTGGATCTTGAACAAGGGTTCTTCTAAACCCTCTATTGTGACAAACAGAGGCCCTTTTAATTGATTCTAGAATTGTGAGGTTCGACAATTAAAATAGGTTTGAACTAAGGCACACTAGATCTGTAGTTCCTATAGACACTTAGTACAACTATAGAAATTCCTTTATATCTTTTATTCCTGAGGTAGTGACACAAGATAATTAGAACCTAAAATTAAAATGGTTCAATAAGATGCTTCATGAACAAAGGGGTTCTAGCCACATGCATCCATATCAAAGCTTATTCATACAATGGAAGAGTCTCTAGAGGAAGTTGATACAAGTCCAGAGACTATGAGAGGTTACATCAATATAAATTCATCCATAGTGATTGATTTATTTTATACTGGTGAATCTCACTCATTCACATTGAACCATACAATGGATTTGTTAATCCTTCCTACAATGATTTTATCTTATGTTATGGATAATACTACACCCCTTAGAATGAAGAGAGTGCAAGGTCTATGGTGTCCTAATTATGTTTACTATTTATCAAAGATTGATCATACCTGGAATTTTCTATTCCATGATATGAAATCTATTGATTTCATTCTCAGGTTGTATTGGATGATTTATCATCAAGTATGGATTGACTGTTATCTTTTGTGAGAATCATTTACGATTCTAAATTCGGTGGGCCATGTATTTCATGGAGAATGAGACCTCATAAATAATAGATACAAATCTTCTTTTTTCAAGTTTGTAAGGAAATATAATATTTTTTGACATAGAAGGAGAATATTTAGGTGATGATCTCCCTATGGTTGTCTTCTAGTTTCTCAATGCCTTTCCTTATGATTTCTTTAGTCTTCCAACGATAAGTGATGTTTAATTTTATATTTATTTAGTACCTAGTACTCAAACATAATATATTAATTTTTACCATATAGAACCAGCTTATTTTAAAGAGTCGGACACCTAATTGATTGATTTTATTAAAAAAAGGATTTATATACCCAAGAGTGTCACCGTAGGTGGTACCTATTCTCTTTTCAAATTAATATTACGGAAAACTTATCCTATGTGTTTATTAGCGAGAGTTCAACCAAGTTATACTAATGAAAAAATATTTGTTACTTAAGATAGATGATTTGTTTTACCATTTGAAAGGGGGAAAGTGGTTTTCGAAGATTGTTCTTTAGTCTAGCTACCACTAATTGAGAATTAAAGAATATGAAATTCCAAAAATTACTTATAAGAGTATCTATGTCCATTATGAGTAACTTACCTTACATTTTTTTCTAACCATTGGCCATAATGTTTTCATAGATTTCATGAACAATATTTTCCATGAGTACCTCAACATGTCCATTAAACTCTTTATGGATGATTTACTAGTTTACTCAATAACTTTGGAGGATCATGTGTCTCATTTGAGTTTAGTGCTAAATTTATTGAGAGATCTATGATTCTATACCACACTCATGAAATATTATTTCTAGATTTAACATATGATGTTTTTGGGACATGTGATCTCTAAACATGGTATTTCAGTGGATCATGAGAAGGTGGAAGCTTTTATGACATGGGAACAAGCATGAAATTCTTTTGGGATTCAGAGATTGTTGGGTTTTGTAGGGTATTTTCATTAGTTTTTTCATGGATTTCTCAAATTTTGATTCTCCAATGACCTCACTCACTTTAAAAGGATTGAAGCTTGTTTGGGATGATAAATTTAAGATTTATTTCATATATTTGAAACTTATTTGGAATTATGTTTTGGTGTATAATCTTCTAAAGGTCGGGCATGGATATATGGTAATTTCTAACACATCATGTTTAAATTCGAGCTATGTTATTATGTAGGGTGATCACATAGTAGCCTATGGTTCTCAACATCTTAGTCCACATGAAAATAATTATTTAAACCATGACCTTGAACTACATCCTTGATTCATTCACTAAATAATTGGTATTATAACCTTTTCATAGAATGGTTTATTGTGTATTGTAACAAAAAAATATTGAGATATATTTTCTCTCCAAAATATTTGACCCTCTATTATATGTGTTGGGTGGAGTACCTAAAATATTTTTAATTCGAAATTTCCGATACCCTAGGAAAGGGAAATATCATTACAGATGCTTAGAGAAGGAAACACCCGAGCTAGGCCATGAAGGATTCATCATAACAGTGGTACTTGATGACACTTCTTAAACTGTTTCATTTTGAAGTTTGGGAGAAGGAGGCCAAGGTTATTTTTTACAAATATTTAGTTGACCTCCCCTATTATTGAGATGATTCTTTAGGAGAAGTAGTTTTATTATGAATTCCAAGTAAATTGGGACTCTCTTTATTATGGGTAGACCATTGGAGAATGGTCGTGTTGGGACCAAGTTGGCAAGAGGTTTTTTTAGGCTAGAATATGTTTCTATTCTCTTTTGTTGTAAAATAATAAAGTAAGAAAATAAATAAATTTACTTTGTCAAATTTAATAATCAGACTGGGTATTAATATCTAAAAATCAGAATCACAATGCTTAAGAAAGTCCATCAGATTAGAGAGATATTTTTTTGGAAGAAAAGTTTCATCCAACTCACGTTGGGACTGAAATGAAAGGAAGATTATAGTAAGCAAGATAATCACATTCTTTATGAATTTTATGAAAATATAATAATGATATAATATTTTTCAATTCACAAAATTCATAAGTTTATTGAGAAACTTATGATGAAATCTTGTTGAAAGAAATGTGGAGTGATACAAATTGTATTAAGGGTTTGAAAGAAAGAGGATGCTGGAAAAGATGGGATATTACAAAAACTTTCCAATGTAAGTCATATGATGCTAAATCTAATCATAAACATATTTAAAGTCATGTGGAAGTCATGATATAAGCATAAATTTGAAAAAGAAGAAAATTTATGAAGCCCAAGATCTCCGGTCTCAGTCCATCAGTATGATATTACCAGACATAGAATTGTTCTTAAGCTGGGAAGGTGGATCATAATGTGAAGTTATGAAGAAACTAGTTTTTATTCAGACTACTAAACCATGAGAAAAAAATCAGAGAAAGATTTGTTGTTTATTTATATCACATAAGTAAAGAATTTATTGAAGTTGAAGATGCTAGAATTGGTCCATCAGACATAGTGTTTGTTGACGCTCCTTTCGTCACAGAATCTAAAGATCGGAAAAGGGAATATCTCAGCTGAAAGTGATTCATCCTTTGAAGAAAGCATCAAAAATCGACAAAGGCATGAACAAAGGATCAACAGAAAATCCACCGCGCAAGTGATACCACTACCGCGCAAGTATACTTGCGCGACTACCTTGGTCGCGCAGGTGACTTGCGCGACCTAATTGGTAACCGCCCGGTAACCGCCCTGGGTCTTCTTTTGCCTATAAATAGACCCTGTGGGCCCCCCATTCGGAGGATCTTTTTTCTAGAATCTCGGATCGAAGCTCCCGACGCCCAAGTCTCTTCTCAAAGCTTCCAGAACACTTCTAAGGTAATTTCTTACCTAGAATGGAAGATCTAAAGAGAAGAAGGAAGGCCTAAGTGTTGAAACTTATCAAACACTTGCGCGCCGACTTAATTCCTTCAATATAACTTGCGCGTCCCTTCTCTGGAAGAACTTGAAGAGGATTGTAAAGGGTTTTCTAAAAAGTCACTCAAGCATTTCAATGCTGGTTGAAAATCGCGCAAGTACCACTCATGTCGCGCAAGTATACTTGCGCGACCAATACTTGCGCGCCGCCGCAGGACTTGCGCGCCTTTAAAGACTTGCACGCCCCTATCTTTTTGGGTGCCCATCTTGCCCATTTTACCCCTCTTAAGACATTTCACCTTTCCTATTCAAGATTCAGTCTTCAAGATACTCTTCAAAGCCATTTATGGCATGATTTCTTGATTTGACATCCTTATCTGAAAGGAATTCTGTGAAATATCTCTCAAAGTCTAATGATTTAAAATATCTTTATGTCATCAAAGATTGAGAGTTCATTCATTCAACCTCATCCTTTAAAATGAGAGAATCTTTAACCTGGGTCTCCTTTTCAGGAATAATCCCCAGTTAAGAAAAACCTTTGATCTGGGCATCCTCCTTAGGAGTAAGCCCCAAATATTAATCCTTAACCTGGGTCTCCGTTTCAGGAATAAGACTCAGTCATAACCTTGGGCTTCCTTTTCAGGAGTAAGCCCCAAATACCTTAACCTGGGTCTCCGTTTCAGGAATAAGACTCAGTCATAACCTTGGGCTTCCTTTTCAGGAGTAAGCCCCAAATCCCTTAACCTGGGTCTCCGTTTCAGGAATAAGACTCAGTCATAACCTTGGGCTTCCTTTTCAGGAGTAAGCCCCAAATCCCTTAACCCGGGTCTCCGTTTCAGGAATAAGACTCAGTCATAACCTTGGGATTCCTTTTCAGGAGTAAGCCCCAAGTCCTTTAACCTAGGTCTCCTTTTCAGGAATAAGACCCAGTCATAACCTTGGGCTTCCTTTTCAGGAGTAAGCCCCAAGTCCCCTTAAACTTCTCTTAACCAGTCATAAATTACCTTTGATTTGGGTTTCCTTTTCAGGAATAAAACCCAATCATAAGTCCCCTCCTAACTTGGGAATCCTCCTTAGGAGTAAGCCCCAATATTAGAGTATTCAAATCTCCATGAAGCACATATAACTTTGTGGACCCTGTTCTTGGATTTTCTCCCTAAAAGTAAATCCTAAACCTTCGTCTATCTGGGCAGTCATCTATACATAAGCCCCAAAACAAATTCTTATGATTGCATCTTTTATGGCACAATTGTCTAAATTTTACCAATACCTCTTGTTTCTCACACCGAGCATGACTCACGTGATCTTAGAGTGTAAAAGTAATTATGACATTCATCTTTGAGCCATCAATCATAAACATCATACTCCATTCCTCGAACTACGTGGGTTCTGATTCCTTTTTTCAAAACAAAGGATACGTAGGTAGCCCATTTATGGGTTCGATCCCAACATTGAAATAATCTATGTCCTTCTGAATGACGATAAACTTCAAGTGCCCCACTGAGTGGCTTTAAAACCAGCCTGGTCATCAAAATGACCATGAGACTTTTATATAAATGTTTTGAAGGATACCATTGACCAAGAATCTCTAAACAAATATAGATGATTCTATATTGATGAAGAACCTCGAATACATATAAAAGATTCTCTAAATTTCTTGCATATTTAATCATTGATTGTTAAAACTAAAGGAAATCTCATTTTATACTTGGTAATGTAATAAGGATTCACGAACTTAACTTAAATCTATAAAGAGAGTCCCGGAGTAGACAATAATTCCCCTCAGAAAGGTGTGATGAGTCCGACCTCCCATCCTCTCGACCAATGAAAATTCCTAAGCCTCATTAGTCCACAAACTAATGAGCGCCTGCCTTTGGAAAGTAGGTCCAGACGGATGTGGAATCATTGGATGTTTCCTGTTCTACGAACAAACCCGTTAGAAACCGATCGGAATGTTTGAATCTCCCGTCCAGGAGGTCATCCCCGGATTCCGCGCGAAACAAAAATGGTGAACCCGACGTGAATCCTTAACCAAGTTAAAGTGATGTTCTTCTTATCTGTTAGGCCCTTTGGGCCAACAAGGAAATCATTGACATATGAACATCCAAAAGATGCAGTAGCCGGATTCATCTTGATTATGTCTGTTACATGGAATAGGCACTCTTTTTTCAAGATCTTCTACAAAAATGGCTTTCCTTAAATTCACCCCTGTGAATACTGCTGATGTGAACACCTCTAATGTGAGGTCTGCCGCTGTGAAAACCAATGCTGCTACTCCTGCTGGAACGTCATCCGCTCTGAGGATGACATCACCAACTCAGCGTCTTCAACGCTGTGTTTCTAATGCACTGGTTAAGGAGTACCGTCGCAACGGTACTATCCCAACTCTGGAGGCCGCTCGTCAAGCCCTCCAAGTTAACAATTCTACCTGGTCGTCCGGACAACGGTGACCAACAATCAAGAAGCAGGCGGTGCTGACTACCGTCTCCAACCGTTTCAGGTCGTTATCCCCGGAACGCAATTTCCATTCACTCCCTTATTCCGAGGAAGTGAATGAGCAGGTCCCTCGGGGCCTTAATTCAAAAAGACAGGAGTCCTTCTCAAGGGCTCCCATCAACAATCGCCGCCAGACTCGTGCGGTAGTGCGCCCTCAACATGATGAGGGTACCGACTCCAGGCATTCAGCTCAGGTTCCTCGAACCCGAGCAGGCAAGATGAACTGCCAGAGACAGAATCCGGTTAACAATAGGCAGGTTGTCATCCCTGTCATCTCCGGAGAAGTCCACCAACCTAACTTGGTGGCAAACAACGAGCAGGCACACACACTTGCCCGTTTTAATTCAGCTGTCCAGCAGACTCGTCTGGCAGCATCAAGCCGATCCCGCCAGGCAATTCCGGCGGAGTACCATAGGCAGGAACATACACCTGCTTATACATCATCAGTTAGTCAGCAGGCTCGTCTGACTACATATGATGGATCTCGTCAACCGCGTTTGGCGAAGTGTAATCAGCAGGCACATACACCTGCTAATACTAATCAATCCTACCAACAGTCTCTCTTGGTAGCGCACGGAGAAGTCAGTCGGAAAGCCCCGACGATAAACAGGAGGCAGACTAAACTCTCTGCCTCCACACTTGAGTACTGTCAGGATTCACTGACAGGAAAAGGAGGACAGGAGCAGGCACATACACCTACTCCAAGCCCGGAATGGATGTATATCCCTGTTCCGGCGGCTGAAGTCACCAAGCATATTTTGTCAATGGTGAAAGAGCAGAAGCAAATTCCTGCTCATATTCTGGATGCTTGCCATGATATCATAACATCTTCAGCATCATCTCAGGGACAGACACATAAATCTATCCCTAGCAATGGAGTGACACATCAACGATTCACTCCGGAACAGACACACACATCTGTTCCAGTCCAAGAGGGTTGTGGGGCCTACTCCCCCATATCATACGGACAACCAAGTCAGGCACATACACCTGATTTGAGCGATGATCGTCAGCCTAACATGACCATCTTTCCTGATCAGGCACATACACCTGCTCAGAGCAATCACTTTCGTCATCAAGTGGTTTCTAAAGCGAGTAAGAAGGCATCTAAGAAAAAGATCCGCCCAGCACAGTCAGGATATCAAAGGCCAATCTGCAACCAAGCCTTGCTCGATGCTAGAGTTCTTGAAGCCCTCAGACATTTATCTGTCGGAATTCAAGATTCTACGCCCTCAGTTCCCAATATCAGGAACATTAATTCTGAAGGTCTTCAACAGACACTTCCTCATGAAAACTTGCTTCATGAAAATTCGGTCAATCTTGAAGTTTCTTCTTCAGATGAGAACCACAGGAACCCTCTGTGTGGTCATAAGGCCAAGGAGCAAGAGATTTCATCTTTTGCTGTAACCCATCATGATGGTCCTGTTCATGATGATGAACTTCACTGCGAAAGTCCTCTCCGCAGTAGTGATTCACGTTGTCTCGAAAATTCTTCAGAAGGCAATGTAGTGACGAGAAAGCCCTCCTATCTCGAGGCACTTGCAAACGTAAAACCAGTCATGTCTGATGCTTTACTATCGGCAGCTGAAACTCTTTCTCCATTAGAAGATAGCCTGGGGTTCAGGTTATTCTCCGAACCTTCCCTGGGTCATTCATCTTCCAGCATGAATAGTGATTCCTCTACCAATCTTGTTGAATCCGATGAAGCAACAAGGAAACACCAACTCTGGTCCAAACAGGTAGAAGAATCTTTATTTAATGATAAAGAGGAAATGCTGAACATGAGGAAAAAACTGGCAAAAGGTGAAGTACCAGTCATGTTTTGGCCTTTGGCTGACTCCCAGTACGACATTCCAAAGATGTTGACGGATGATGGAATCCATGATATTCGTCTCAACATATGGAAAACTCTTTGTCAATTAAAGAATAAGGTATTATCTTACGATGAATATGAAAATCATCTTAAGATAATAGAAGGGTTACAACGCCAGATTGATTTGGCATCTCTATCAGTCTCTCGGTATCCGAAGGCTGAAAAGCAACAAAGAACCCTTCAACGTTCATGCCTTGGCGCACTAAGAAGATTGCGTCAGTTAATTTCCAATGCTCCATCTAATGTTCATATCAGAGGATGGGGTGTTCACGGAGCACTACATTTCACAGTGCTTTCCGGTCAGTAGAGCCCGCCGAAAATGGTCTCATGCAATGTTATTGCCCATGGTCGGCCACAGTCAATGAGCTTTGTTCATAATCAAAAGCTTGCTCGAGATCAAGCTTCAACTAGTTCCTCTCAAAATCAAGTATATAGAGAACATGTTGTTGAATTGCTCCTACATCAAGCAGGCGAGAATATTGCACAAGCCTCTCGTCTGGAGCAAACACGTCATCAAATGACAGAAGTTTCGGAAATCATCCAACGGTCTGTTGAACCAGGTGATAAAAGTGGATACAGGTTAATGCATCCAGCTAATTTCTGAACTAAGATTCTTAAGATCAAGAGAGATTTAAAAAAGATCTCAGACATAGCATGTCAAGAGACACCCCAGCTTGCCAGACTGGGGACTTCTCTAACCCAACCCTTAGAATCAACGAATGGGATTCGAGGAGTTGAGCGGAAGCAACAGGAACACCCCCAGTCCACCGGACTGGGGACTTTTTCAAATCTTCAATCCCTCCCTCAGAGAAAGTCAGTATTCTCTCGATTAGGGAATAAGCCTCAAGAGGAACGAAGAGCCAAGATGTCAGGAGATTCTCTCCAAGTGACGGTTCTCCAAGAAATTCCTGAGGGATCAAGTCAACGGAATGCCATGTCTTATCATGGACATAGAAGGAGACAATATCACAGAAATGCTGATAGAAAGGATTCCATGCAATATGCATCCATTAATGTCATCAATGCCGTTGCTGCTGATTCACCAGATGAGGCTCAATCAGAGGGATCAGACGAAGAGGTTCCTGCTCAAGAAGTCGCGCACACAGACCTAAATGATGTAGGTGTGCGCACACGTAATCAAAGGCTTACCCAAAATCTGGGTATTCCTTCAAGTAACCCACTTCCCCCTATCCGAAAAGGATCCAATAAGGGGAAAGGAAAGAATCAAGTTACTTCTCACCCTTCCTCTGAAGGAGGTCAATCGCTCTCATTAGAGCAAATATTTTCACAACAGGAGGAAGAAATGAAAGAATTAAGAAGGTTGAATGCAGAACTACTTCAGAGTAGTCTTCTTCTTAAGAATGCTGAAGTCCGACAGCCGAAGGAATTTGTTGTAACTACTGAGATGGATCAAGAATATCCTCCTTTGTTAGTACACCCACAGAAGTCTAATCCTACGGGTCAAACGCAACAACGGTTGGCAGCACTACCATCAGTTGCAGCACCAACCACTACGTCTGTCCAAACTCCATTAATTGCACCTACCCAAAACCAAGTTCAACCTGACGTTTCTCAAAAGTTAATAACTACTATTGAGTCATTAACAGCTCGGTTAGAAACTATGGAAGGGAAACGGGCGCAAGTTCAACCTGAAAATAAAGTTTACCCTGAATGGGTAGATTCAATTTCTCCTCCATCCAGTTTTGGAAACCCTATTTTCCCTACTTTCAATGGATCAGGCGACCCTGAACAACATTTGACACATTACGTATCTTGTTGTGATCCTATGATGGGAACTCCAGAGCAGCAAGAAGCAGTGAAACCCAGATGCTTCGTGCGAACCTTGCAAGGACCAGCTTTTGTCTGGTATACAAGCTTGAAATCCCGGTCAGTCATTGGATGGGAGGATCTTCGTCAAAAATTCCTTTTCAGTTTAGCTCAACTTTGCCAAAAACGACAGTTTTTGATCTTACAAACTGCAAGCAAAGGGAGAATGAAAGAGTCTCTGATTTCATTGCTCGTTGGAAGGGATTAACGTATTCCTTGAGTTTATCACTCCCTCAGGAAGAATTGTTGCCAATCTGTGTGGCAAATTTGCGTGACGAATTATGCACGCCATTGATCCCTGTGAAATACACAGGAGGGTTTCGAGACCTTACTTCAATCGCTCAACAGATTGAAGATTCCCTTATACAAGCTAAGGTTAAATCTCGTGTAATTCCATCAGCTCCAGGAAGAAGAATGGGTAAAGCAGAAACTGCTACAGTTATGCTTAAACAGGAACCTGTACCTATTTCTACTTCAAAACCTTTATCTTCTCAAAGAGCTCCACCTCCTGAACGCCAACAACAAAGGCTATTTCGTCCAAATGATCAAAAAGATCAACGACAAAAACAATTTGAGGATATGAAGAGTAAAACATACTCTTTCCGAAGTGAGCAAGTTCTTGGTTACTTCATTTCAGCTCTGGAAAATAATTTGGTTCAATTACCAGTGCCGAAGAGGCCAAACAAGGAAGGAGATGAAGACCGTCCCAATTATTGTCCCTTTCATCAAATGTTGGGGTATCCCATCCAGGAGTTTTTTGTCTTTAAAGACCTCCTGCAAAAGATGGTCGACTTGTGACAAGTCAAATTGAAGGGTTCTTCAGCTCATGTAGCGTGTATTACCGCTACAGATCCAGAGGAAGGAGGCGAGTGGCAGGAAGTCAAAAGCAAAACTGCGAAAAAATATGATGATTGGATGGTCAGAAAGACAATCAATCGGACCCATTCCATTTTGCGAACACAATTGAAGAAGCCAATTGTGTCTCCTACAAAAGCTGCAGTAAAGCCTCCATCAAAAGACAAATCCTCAAAAGGGCAGCTCAATTCAAAGAAGAAAGAGGAATCAGGAGAAGATTAGTATGTATCAAAGCCTAAATTGTCTTTGACTCTGGCAGATTTCATGCCATCTACTTCAAAGCCACGGGCACCGTCCCACCAAATGGCACAGCCTAAACAGGCTAACCAGGCAGAGTCTTTATCAGACGAAGAGTTAATCTTTGGTTCTGTTAATATGATTCAATTAACAGATTCATATTCCAGTCTTGATGAGCCTGAATCCCCTGTATCAAATAAGGGAACCCGAGGAAGTTCTAGAGGTTCAGGATATAGGGGAAGACGTGGATCTTTCCGAAGCCACTACTCTAATTCTACCCCTGCTAGCACTGTATATGCAGCAGAAACTCATGGTAGAGCCCTTCAGCAAGCTCAAAAAGAACAAGCAAGTTCTTCTGCCAATGGCCAACTCAGCTTCGGCACAGTTATTTTGGAAGAGCGATTAAATGTTTCATATTCTTTATCTCAGCAAGTAAATGGATCTAATCAGTCTAATTTTCCAAAACCAAAGATGTTGCCAACTTCAATACAAGATGCATCAGCTTCCAAAGCATCTGCTTCCAAGGTACCTGCTAAACCGCATATTCCCATTGGGAAACGCAGGCCTCTAGATCAAAAGTATGATATATTGAAACACTTGGCCCAAGTACCAGCCAAATTATAAATTTTGGATGCTTTGAATCTATCAAATGATCTTCAGGAAGCACTCATCAAAGCTTTGTCAAGTCCTCAGGAGTTTGAAGCTGAAATTGCTGCAGCTGAAATTTATCACATAGAGAATAATCCTGCAGAATGCCATGCAGTGATATCTTTTACTGATAAAGATGAAGATGATGTTGTGCATGGGCACATAAAAACTTTGTACTTATCTGGAAAATTCAATGGTATAGATGTTCGAAGAGCTTTTATTGACAATGGTTCAGGAGTCAACCTCATGCCCATTCGTACACTTCGTCGATTGGGCCTCACAGAATCTGATTTATCTCCTTCTACCATGATGTTGCAAGGATATGATAAAAATGAACAAGAACCACTGGGAGAAGTTACACTCAGAACTCAGTTTGGAGATCTTGTTTCCAATTCGGATTTTATGATTGTTGATCAGGACTCAGCTTTCAATATCTTGCTTGGAAGACCCTGTCTACATCAGCATGCAGCTATTCCGTCATCATACCATCAATGCCTCAAATACTGTTTCGATGGTCAAGTTGGAACATTTTATGGTGATAAGGCCTCGTTCAAGACATGTGAGTCTCAATACATTGTGGCGGAATTTTATCACATGAAGGGAAGAGAAAAATCTACAATGAAGGAAATTACCAAAGTTAATGCTCCATATGGTTTGGAAAAAATTCCAATAAATCCATTTTCACATGTGAGTACAGATTATGTGTTACCTATCAATCAAATTGACAAAATAGGCCCAAATCAAAATACTCTTATGGAAAGATCCATAATGTCAATTACTGCAATCGAGCCAGACAACATGGGAGAAATTGGTAACTTACCAACAGTGATGAAAGCATAAGTGGTGACGTTTTCATTTCGTCTGCTGAAATCCAACAAGTCTATACTTCGCTAATCAGGCCAGAAGAAGTTATAGCAACACCAGAGGTGAATGTTGATGTCGATTCTCAATCCATCATCTCCTCTTTATTTCCCAAAGAAGACCCTTTATCATCAATAGGGTCGGAAATGGAAGCTTCTTCTTCAAAATGTGAAAATTTTGACATCTCTTATGATCATGAGAATTTCGTTTTTTCATCTACTTTGCAAGTAGAAACGGAAGAAATAACACATGATGAAGAGGAAGAGGAAGATCTTAGAGATGCTCCTCCAACATTTGAAGAGGGTATCTCTACCACTGTGGATGAACTCAGAGAAGTAAATCTGGGTACAGAGAAAGATCCACGCCCCACTTTAATTAGTACGGCCATGACCCTTGAAGAACAAGAGATGTATATTTCTTTTCTAAAGCAAAATAAAGATATTTTTTCTTGGAATTATACAGAGATGCCTGGCCTTGATCCTGATGTTGCCACCCATCATTTGGGTTTGCCAAAAGAACATCGAGGATTCAAGCAAGCCGCGAGAAGAACACACCCAACCTATGCTGCCAAAATCGAGGCTGAAGTGGATAAGCTTATCAAAGCTAACTTCGTCAGAGAAGTTCAATATCCCAAGTGGTTGGCTAATATTGTCCCTGTAAAGAAGAAGAACGGACAAATTAGGGTTTGCATCGATTTCAGAGATCTTAATCGGTATTGTCCCAAAGATGATTTTCCAGTTCCGATTACAGAACTCTTAATTGATGCGACGGCTGGCTATGAAGTACTTTCTTTCATGGATGGATATTCTGGATATAATCAGATCCGAATGGCCCCAGAAGATGAGGAATACACAGCCTTCAGAGCTCCTCAAGGTGTGTTTTGTTACCGGGTGATGCCCTTTGCTTTAAAGAATACAGGTGCAACATATCAACGCGCCATGCATTGTATCTTCAAACCTTTTCTAGGGAAATTTGTTGAATGCTATGTAGATGATTTGGTGGTTAAATCCAAACAATGTTTTGATCACTTGGCTGATTTGGAAATCATATTCCACAAGCTTCGACAACATAATTTGAAGATGGACCCCTTAAAATGTGCTTTTGGGGTAACCTCAGGAAAATTCCTCCGCTTTGTTGTACGCCATCGTGGTATTGAAGTCGATCCTGAGAAGACCAAATCAATCCTTGGTATGTCACCTCCTCAGAATTTGAAAGAATTAAGAGGACTTCAAGGACACTTAGCCTATATTCGGCGTTTCATCGCCAATTTGGCAGGCAAAAGTTTACCCTTTACCAAATTATTGAAGAAAGGAGTCACTTACCAGTGGACTAAAGAATGTCAAGAAGCATTTGATGTTCTCAAGAAATACCTCTTGAGTCCACCAGTACTCATGCCACCTGTTGAGGGTAGGCCTCTTATCCTCTATGTGACAGCTTTAGAGTGATCATTGGGTGCCTTTATCGCTCAAAAGAATGATGCTGGGAATGAAAATAGTCTCTACTATCTTAGTAGAACTATGCTTGAAGCAGAAACCCGGTACTCGAGTATTGAAAAGTGCTGCCTAGCATTAATATTTGCAGTTCAGAAACTGAGACACTACCTGCAACATCACGAGGTCCAATTGGTATCTCATAATAATCCACTCAAATTCATCCTTAGTCGTCCAATGCTTACAGGACGTCTGGCAAGGTGGGCGGTTATTCTACAGCAGTTCGACATCCAGTATGTGTCTCAAAAGGCAATTAAGGGCCAAGCTCTGGCTGATTTCCTGGCTGAACACCCTTCAGTGGAAGACACGTATTCAGATATCGAACTCCCTGATGAGGAAGTTTTTTCTATTCAAGAGAGTCCTCAAACATGGGAAATGTATTTTGATGGTGCTTCTAGAAGTCCAACAGGGAAGAAAATGGAAAATCCTAAATTCAACAAAGTTGGTTTAGGAATTGTGCTCATTTCTCTAGATAAGGCAGTGTTACCTTATTCCTTTTTGTTGTGGGAAGGTGGTACCAATAATGAAGCTGAATACCAAGCTCTCATTGCAGGCTTGAAGTTAGCACTTCAAGCACAAGTGAATCACTTAAAGGTGAAAGGTGATTCAGACCTGGTAATCAAACAAGTCAATGGGGATTATGCCATCAGAAAAGAAGAATTAATCCCTTTGTATGATTACGTCAGAGAGTTAATGTCGGAATTCCCTTCAGAACCGACATTTTCTTATGTCCCAAGATCACAAAATTCTCAAGCTGATGCACTGGCTAATATAGCCACAGCTTTAGCAGATCCAAATCGGGACGAGACAACCATTGGTATTGCCCATTGTCGTGCAATTTCACCTTATGTTCAAGTCAGAACAGAGGAAATTAATGAAATTAGTCCTATTCCTGAACCATATGGTCATACTACAGGATGGATGTCACCTATCAAGGAATACCTTCAAAATGGAACACTTCCACCTGATAGAGCCGAGAAAGAACAAATTCGGCGACGTGTGGTCAATTTTACTCTTTATGATGGTCCAAACCACCTCGAGAAAATTCTCTACAAACGTGGTTTTGATGGAGTTCTCTTCAGATGTATTGATGGTGAAGAGACAATGGCTGTCATAAAAGAAGTACATGCAGGAGTCTGTGGTTCCCACCAGTCTGCACATAGATTGTCTGATCAAATTCGAAGGCTTGGATACTTCTGGCCTTCAATGATACAAGATTGTGTTAATTTCACAAAGAAGTGTCATTCATGCCAAGTATATGCCAACTTCATTCATCAACCTCCAGAGTTGCTTCATACAGCTAAATACTCATGGCCATTTTCCACATGGGGAATGGATGTGGTGGGACCTTACCCTTCAGCTACGGCCAAGCAGTTTAAGTACATTCTTACTGCTACTGATTTCTTTTCCAAATGGGCAGAGGCAGTACCTATCAAAGAAGTCCGTTCTAAATGCATAGTTAGCTTCATCAAGTCTAACATCATTTCTATATTTGGTGTCCCTCATACCATATTGACGGACAACGGCACCAACTTCTGTTCTTCTGAGGTAAAGAAATTGTATCAAGAATACAACATTAAGTCCAACCATTCATCTCGATATCATGCAGCGGCTAATGGCCAGATAGAGGCCTTCAACAAGACTGTTTCAAATATACTGCAAAAGATGGTGGATAAAAATAAGAGGTCATGGCCTGATAAACTCTATCATGCTTTATGGGCTTATCGGACTACCACTCGCAATGCAACGCGGGCTACTCCATATTCATTGGTATATGGAACAGAAGCAGTCTTGCCAATTGAAGTTCAATTGCCCTCACTCAGAATAGCCATTTGTGATCAGTTATCAACAGATGAGCAATCCCAAAAGCGGTTGAATGAATTGGAACAGTTAGATGAGAAAAGATTGTGCACTTTGCACCACTTGGAAATCTATCAGAATCGGATAGCACGAGCTTTTAACAAAAAAGTTCGTCTTCGTTCATTCATTCAGGGAGAATTGGTATTAGTTCTCAGAGCACCAATGATACCAGGAAAGAAGCCTCCCAAGCTTGAACCAAAATGGGAAGGACCTTATTCAATACATAAGGTCTACTCCAATGGAGCGTATTCTCTGATCTCAATGGATGGAGAACACATCACGACTCCAACTAATGCCAGATTTTTGAAGAAGTATTTTGTATAAACACAAAATATTGTTCCCAGAACCAAGACTCTTACATTTTGGTTCATACAGCAATGGTCCAGTATGACCTTAAACTGCAACATCGTCCAACATGACGTTAAACTGTGTCACTTCAATGTCCAAGATGACATTAAACTATATTGTGTCCTAGCAACATGACATTAAACTGTGTGGCACTTTCATCGTCCAGCATGACGTTAATATGTAAAAAGTCCCCAAAACTGATATCCTCATATTGGTTCACCTTAGTCCTAGCTACATGACTTTAAACTGTACAGCACCAGTTCGTCCTTGCTATATGACATTAAAATATACAGCGATGGTCCAGTATGACTTTAAACTGCAACTTCGTCCCACACGACATTAAACTGTGAAAAAGTTCCCTAAACCGTCCAGTATGACCTTAAACTGCATCATCCCTGGTCCATGTATATGACCATAAACTATTTGCAAATCCCTTATGTCCAGCAAGACGTTAAACTGTGACGTCCTAAATTACATGACGCTAAACTGTATAAAAGTCCCTCACGTCCGGAAAGACGTTAAACTATATAATCATCAAAGGTCCAACATGACATTAAACTGCACCATCCACGGTCCATGCATATGACCTTAAACTATTCGCACTTTCGTCCGACATGATGTTAAAATGGTACACTCTTTTGTCCTTACTGCATGACATTAAACTGCACAGTCCCCTTTTTCGTCCAATATGACGTTAAACTATATTGTCCCCATTGTCCCTGCTACATGACACTAAACTGTGCAGCACCAATTGTCCTAACTGCAAGACTTTAAACTGCATAGTCCCCTTTTTTATGTCCTACATGACATTAAACTGTACATCGTTAAGGTTGTTATTACCTCTTGTTTCTCACACCGAGTATGACTCACGTGAGCTTAGAGCGAACATCAACCATAACACTCCCTTTGGGCCACTAACCATGTGTAAGTCCCAACAATATTTTTTATTAGATCATTGTCCACAAGAACAACTTGATCATTGATTCATTCTTTAATTGAACTACACGGACTTTGATCCTTGCCCTCCAGGCTGGGTATGTAGGCAACCTCCCAAAGGTTCAAGCCCAAAAACAATCTCTTCACATTGGTTCACCACCATCTCATATGATGATGATTTGTGAAACCACCCCTGGAATCAATATCTTTACATTGATTCACTTTCGTCCTTGTTATATGACGTTAAACTATACAACACTTTTGTCCGGTACGACAATAAACTACAATATTCTTTGATTTCCTCATTTGAGAAGGAACCATTATTAACATTGATTCTTTTTCAATCATGGTTTTCATTTTCAAAAGACTACGTGCATACATGGTAATGCCTAAACTTTTTATCTCAGGTTAAACCATCATTGCACTAAAATCCCCTTTCACCCTTCACATGTACGAACCAAATTTGTACAAAGGGTAGTTCTAGAACTACGTGGACTTGATTCCCATCCTTATGGGATACGTAGGAACATTCGAGTGCCCCTCGAATCCAGTCCCAAGTCTTTTGGGCCTAACCCCAAATTTCACTTTCAGTCCCTTGGCTGAAAAGTCTTCATGAAAACACACACTGTGTATTCATTATTATGGTCCGAATTCTATGACCCTAAACTAAGATCACTCATACTTTCGTCCTGCACGACATTAAACTGCATTTCAAGAACTACGTATGGCTTGATTCTCATTCTTATGAGATACGTAGTGAAGTCCAAAATTTCAATTTAGGACCCAACCACAACATGATTATAGTTATCATTGACCTATGTATCTCTATATACATTGGACAATACCCATCATTATGTGTTATAATCCTAACCTTAAATATTTTCAGATCTTCATAACCCTTTTCATGACTTCTAGTCACAAAAATGTCAAACTTCTGAGAATTCTTTTGCCTGACTATGCAGCACGTGCCCATAGGTGGCCTTGCATAAACAGTCCACATAACAGACTTGTCAGCCAAAAGATGCTATTTTATTTAACTATTCAGCCAATGCCCATAGGTGGCCCTGCATATTTCAACCCCCTAACGGGTTTTGTTAAATAATAGTAACTTCATTCTTGGGAAGAATGCCTCTTTTGTCCTTATTTGTCTTAAACGACAGTATGTAGGGATCCGCAAAAATAGCCATCCTTAACATATTTGTCCCATATCCTTTTTCATGATCTGAAAGTATTCAAGTCTATGGTTTATTCTTCTTCCCTACGTTTGGGTCAGACCTTCGTAGGAGTGATATTCATCCAGTTCTTCGATATTCTTGTTTGGAAATATCTTCTCCATATTCAAGTACCTCTTTCCATACAACAAACTCTATGCTTTAGAAAATTTGAATCTCCATAAACTTTCACTGGCTTTTAGCACTAGGAAAGTAAATTTCTGGGAGTTCTTTTGCCTGACTATGCAGCACGTGCCCATAGGTGGCCTTGCATAAACAGTCCACATAACAGACTTGTCAGCCAAAAGATGCTATTTTATTTGACTATGCAGCCAATGCCCATAGGTGGCCCTGCATATTTCAACCCCCTAACGGGTTTTGTTAAATAATAGTAACTTCATTCTTGGAAACTACTTCTTCTAATGCCTTTTAGCTCTTTTTTCATATCATTCCTCAGATTCAAATATTCTTAAGCCATAGTTTACATATTTTCCCTCATACTTGAGTATGGTAAATATGTTTTCAGATAAATTGTCAAGGAATTGAATCCATTTTAATCCATTTTCGGTCAAAGCTATTTCGACCTTAAACATTAGCCACTTTATGTCCGGCGTGCATGACTTTAAACTTCCCACACAAAATACAAAGGAACTCTGAATAAAAGTCAAGTTCCAGCTCACTAAATATACATTTTTTTTGTATGATTTAGGTAATATTGAGCAGTTAAAAGGTTCAAAGTTTTTAGGATTATTTGTAATAATCCTAGTAAAAATCAAACTATGATTACTAAGCACATTGGCTTAAGTAAATTTGAAACAGGTAATGGAAGAATGCAGGTACAAATGATTGAGGACAAAAGTGTTTTTCATTGATACAAAAGAGTTAGAAGGACATCCACAGACGGGAATCTCTTCTCTTTTTCAAGAATTACAGAAGATTGTCAACATAAGTCTTCATTTGATGTATAGCATCCTGAGCCTTATCAACAGTTACTTGAAGATCGTGCACTTGACCAGCTTCACTCTTTTCAGCTTGCTGAAGTGCCTTCTTAGCATCTGCAATGGCTTTCATGCCATTCATATGAGTTTCATCCAATGATTTATTAAGCTGATCAAGTTCCCCAGTAACAGCATCTAACTGTTGCTGGAGTTGCACCTGCTGGACGACCTTTTCTTTGATTTTTTGCTTCAGATCCTTCATCTTGACAGCATAATCAGCTTCAGCCTGGGATATCGCAGCCTCAAATTCACCTATGTTGACTGACAATTTCACTCTGGTCAAATCTTCGCGACTTATCTGCATTTGCTCCCTCCTGAAAATGATCTGTTTCACCGCAGCATGGATCTTTTCATACCCAAAACCACCAAGTCCCATTCTAACAAATTGGGATGACAATCGGGAAATTTTTTATGGTAGCTCTTCTAAAGGCACCCCCGATATGATGTTCCATATGTTATTCCATGCCTTACGTCGTGAAAAGCTGAATGCTTTAAGCATATCTGGATCTGATTCAATGTCATCGTCAGAGGGGGGTATGTAATCTGGAATTAGCGCGCTTAGGGAGGTGCCTTGTCCTGCTCTTTCCCCCCTGACTTGTGCTTCTTCACTTTCAATTCCCGTTGGGACAGAGGCTGAGGCCTCATCTTCGGGTCTAGTCATTGCAGTTGATGGTCCTGCATGATTAATTGAAAGATTTAGTCGGCTTCAAAGGATAAAAAAAGAATGGATTGTCTTGCGAATAAAGTACAATCACAAATATTGTTATCCATTACCCAATGGTGGTTCAGCAACTTGAGAAGACTTCTCCTTATCTTTCCCAGTTTCAACAGGATTTTCAAGATGGGTCTCAGGAGAGTTTATTGGATTTAGCTCTACTTGAGCTAATTTTTCTGCAATGATAGGGTTGACATCAGTGTCCACACCCTCTTCGGGCATTGGCAGTTCAGCGGCTTCTACGGAAGAAACTGCATATTATTTTACATCATGGTTAGAAGTATATTTTTTTTAAGATAAAATTTGGGCGAAGGGTAACACTCACGCCCAAGGTCTTCTAAATCACATGACAACTCAACATGATTATAAAATTCTTCAAAAGTCATTCCTTGATTCATCATTTCATCCAATGATACTTCAAAATCTTGATTAGTCTCACCAGTGGGAGCATTTGCTACGTATTCTTGCCGACTTATGTCCTGCAACCCCTGACCCTGGACAGCATCTTCAGTAATAGGAGGGATACTGGGAATGGATGGTAGCTCTTCTCCAGGAGCAACCAAGTCAGCCTGAGTCTGTGATTGTTCTACAGCACCCTCCACGACCTTTGAAGAAGGATCAGTCCCTTCCCTCAAGGGAGAAATTGAAGAAGCCCCTGCAATCCTCGGAAATATGAGTAACCATATGATTATGGGTATAAACTCATGATTGTTCGAAGGACTTACCACTGCTAATGAAACGTTTAGCTAGGGATTTCCTCCTTCATTGCCTTGGATTCTTTTGTTTTTTCGGAGTATCAGTAGTCTCCCTAATTGGCACTTGGATTGGCAAATGAAAGGCTATGTCCAGTGCCTCATTCATGGCCTGCTGGCCTGGAGATATCTCGCCTGGTTCGCGAGGAGAATCAGCAGCAGCCCCGATAGCAGTACCACCAGGGCTATATTGTGGCGAAGGAACCCCGGTTCCTTTCTTTGCAAGCTGCAAGATGAAGAAAATAACTTCCTTAAGTAACAAAGCTTCAACTAAAATCATGTTGCAAATAAAATAAGGAAGGAAAACTTACATCTTCAGGAGCCACGTACTCTTGCCATTCCTCATCTCCAGAACTACCAGCCCCCTCAGTGGTGCCACGATCAATCATTTCCTTCACCCGCCTGGTGATAGGAACCGAATTATCGGTGGCATATATGAGCATTTCCAGCTCTCTGATGTAAGCTCGCACTTCATTGGGGTTATCTCCATATTGAAGGTCTTTAGAAGCTAGAAGATATCCTATCCCAGGAAGTTGTAGGCCCTCACACAAATCCAGCCAGGCGGTCTCAGTATCACAGTATAAGCTCTGCCATAGCTGAACAGCCTCTGGTCTTAGATATAAAGGTTGTGAGGAAGGTCCTACAATTTTTGATTTTAATTTCTTCCCGACTCCTGCAACTACAGATAGAGAATAAGAAAGTGAGACTTATTACTTTAAAAAGTAGCAGTGATTGAAGTTATTACAATCAAATAACTCACCAGGAGCTGATGGAGTGGGTCTTTTAACTCTGGCCGGAGGATTGTATCGTGCACGAAACCGTTTTGCTGCCGGTTGTGACTCATCATCCCCATCGTGATAATCCGATGAATCAGTTCTAGAAGAGGAGTCTGTTGAACCTATTTCAGGTGGAGAAGCGTCACCTTCATGAGGAAGAGTTTCTTTCTCTACAGTCCTCTTCCTCTTTCCCACTTGATATACTGGGTGATTCAATATCCCTTTAGGGTATGATGCTATCCAGTGTTCGACATAAAATGTAGTCAGATAATGTGCCGCTTTCTCAACTGGTAGATCAAATACTGCCCCAGTCTTCTCTCTTGATGTCAGCAACCATAGTTGTCGAGCAACCATCGGATGTTGCTCTAACCTGACATGTACTGGAGGGGATACAACAATCTGTTGCAAACATTTGAATTGGCGTGCAAATCTATATGGAGCATAGGCCTCGCATATGATTTCTCCATCAATCCTGGCTACTAACACTCCATCCCTGCAAGCTAGCATGTATGCCCTCAAATCCAAATGGGCTTTCCCATCATCAACAAATCGCCCAGATGGCGGACTTCCATAAGGAAAGAAGTTGAATTCCTTATACATGCTTATTCTTACTTTCATGTCATAACCATTAACATCTAATGGAGCAATTCCAGAGAATGCTTGCACTGACGGTCTGAAAGAGCTTCCAGGAATTTGTAATCCATTATGTACATTGTAAGTCCTGAAGTGAGTGGCGATCCATCCCCACAAAACCTGGAATGGTCCCACTATTCTTAAAGGAGATTTACCCTGGAAAACGTGAAGTAAACTCCTGTGAATCTTTGCTAAAATGGGGGTAGCTAACCCAACCATTTTTCCCTCAGCCAACTTGGCCGCAATAACGAAGGTCCCTGGCCTAACGCCTCCCTTCGAATCCCTGACCGGCAAGAGATAAACACTGAGCCACATTGCCAAGAAACCCGCCAGACGAGTTTTCTTTGGAATTCTTTGATTCACTTCATAGCCCCATTTTTCAAACTCTCCTGCTTCTAGAGTTGGCCAGAATGTGCCAGGAGCTCCTCTCTTCTCAGGTTTTGGACAAGTGGTAGGACGTCTGGGCCGGGTATCCTTGGATTTCTTCTTCTTGGATCCTTTTTTTTTGGCTCCATCCCTTTCTTCTCAGTTAGAAACACATTCATCCATTCTTCCGGATGGATATCTTTTCTAAAATGAGTTAATGAGGTCTCTGAACTCTTGAGCCTGTGAAATATTTTAAATAATTCTCGAGCCAAAGCAGGAGTCTTCTCTGGGTCATTCCAAGTCACCTTGGGAGGAATGAATTCATCATACATATCACCCAAGATTGGAGCCCCTGAGATCTTGTGGACATCCCACAAACTGATACCTACTTCTCCATGAGTCAAATGGAAAGAATTAGTCACTGGGCTCCAATGGCTGAGTATCTCTGGCACGAAGTTATCATGTCTGTAAATATATGTTTGCCCAACCCAAACAGCCTCATATATTGCAGCTCTCTTCAGATCCTCAATAAACTCTGCGCAAGTCTGTCGCACCCAGTAAACCCACATCCAAGTTGGCTTCACACCTCCCCCAGGACGGAAATCCCAACTTTTCTTCCAGCCTTTGGATTGATCCATCTGAGCATTTTGGAAGATTGAAGGATGACAATGTGGTTGAAGCTCAGGTGTATGTTTTTTCAGATCTGGTGTGCAAGGGCTATGATGCATCACATAAGCCTTCTCCACTGTTCCAGCAGTTTGAAATACTCCTCCGCCTGAGATATTTGCTGAAGCAAAATTGGTATAATTCTAAAACCAAGAAAATGGTAGATAATTTTTTACTTCTGGAATAATGACTTCTTGCAGATGACCATGACCATACAAAGGTAGATAAGTGCAGTGAGGAAAGTCGCGATGATATTTCTTCAGATACTTAGCCAAATCTGGAAGAGTGTTGTTTTTGACAGTATAGTAATCAGGGCCAATGATATTCATCATATCATCTATCCGCTTGCTAGCCAGTTCATCAATTAATCCAGGTCTAAGAGCCATTGGATCTTCACAGGAGTTGAATAAATTAAACTCTTAAGTGGGTTTATTTTTTCATAAAATTTGTGAAAGAATTTGGAAAAAATGGCTAAGGCATTAAGGCGTGCAAGTATGGAGATGTCGCGCAAGTGGTACATGTGCCGCGCAAGTTTATGTCGCGCAAGTATTACCGCGCAAGCCCTATTACCTTGAGAGTAGCGCGGCAGCGAGGAAACAGTGAAAACAAGAGACTTACGCGGCGAGAGCTCGAGAAATCCGGAAATCCAGATGCATGTAACGGAGATGAGGCCGGGTATTTATAGGCTCGGAAGCCTACCTGCGCGCCGTACCCATAGCGTTTTAAGGCCTGCGCGACGCAAACATGCTCGCCACCCTCTGCGCCCTGAAAGACTTGCGCGCACTCCCTTTTCCTTTGGAAGGATTCGATTTCCTCAGAGTCAAATCCTCATTTCTCTCCGGATACAACTCTGAGGGGGGACTTTTGTTGACGCTCCTTTCGTCACAGAATCTAAAGATCGGAAAAGGGAATATATCAGCTGAAAGTGATTCATCCTTTGAAGAAAACATCAAAAATCGACAAAGGCATGAACAAAGGATCAACAGCAAATCCACCGCGCAAGTGATACCACTACCGCGCAAGTATACTTGCGCGGCTACCTTGGTCGCGCAGGTGACTTGCGCGACCTAATTGGTAACCGCCCGGTAACCGCCCTGGGTCTTCTTTTGCCTATAAATAGACCCTATGGGCCCCCCATTCGGAGGATCTTTTTTCCATAAACTCGGATCGAAGCTCCCGACGCCCAAGTCTCTTCTCAAAGCTTCCAGAACACTTCTAAGGTAATTTCTTACCTAGAATGGAAGATCTAAAGAGAAGAAGGAAGGCCTATGTGTTGAAACTTATCAAACACTTGCGCGCCGACTTAATTCCTTCAATATAACTTGCGCGTCCCTTCTCTGGAAGAACTTCAAGAGGATTGTAAAGGGTTTTCTAAAAAGTCTCTCAAGCATTTCAATGCTGGTTGAAAATCGCACAAGTACCACTCATGTCGCGCAAGTATACTTGCGCGACCAATACTTGCGTGCCGCCGCAGGACTTACGCGCCTTTAAAGACTTGCGCGCCCCTATCTTTTTGGGTGCCCATCTTGCCCATTTTACCCCTCTTAAGCCATTTCACCTTTCCTATTCAAGATTCAGTCTTCAAGATACTCTTCAAAGCCATTTATGGCATCATTTCTTGATTTGACATCCTTATCTGAAAGGAATTCTGTGAAATATCTCTCAAAGTCTAATGATTTAAAATATCTTTATGTCACCAAAGATTGAGAGTTAATTCATTCAACCTCATCCTTTAAAATGAGAGAATCTTTAACCTGGGTCACCTTTTCAGGAATAATCCCCAGTTATAAAAACCATTGATCTGGGCATCCTCCTCAGGAGTAAGCCCCAAATCTTAATCCTTAACCTGGGTCTCCGTTTCAGGAATAAGACTCAGTCATAACCTTGGGCTTCCTTTTCAGGAGTAAGCCCCAAATCCCTTAACCTGGGTCTCCATTTCAGGAATAAGACTCAGTCATAACCTTGGGCTTCCTTTTCAGGAGTAAGCCCCAAATCCCTTAACCTGGGTCTCCGTTTCAGGAATAAGACTCAGTCATAACCTTGGGCTTCCTTTTCAGGAGTAAGCCCCAAATCCCTTAACCTGGGTCTCCGTTTCAGGAATAAGACTCAGTCATAACCTTGGTCTTCCTTTTCAGGAGTAAGCCCCAAGTCCTTTAACCTGGGTCTCCTTTTCAGGAATAAGACTCAGTCATAACCTTGGGCTTCCTTTTCAGGAGTAAGCCCCAAGTCCCCTTAAACTTCTCTTAACCAGTCATAAATTACCTTTGATTTGGGTTTCCTTTTCAGGAATAAAACCCAATCATAAGTCCCCTCCTAACTTGGGCATCCTCCTTAGGAGTAAGCCCCAATATTAGAGTATTCAAATCTCCATGAAGCACATATAACTTTGTGGACCCTGTTCTTGGATTTTCTCCCTAAAAGTAAATCCTAAACCTTCGTCTATCTGGGCAGTCATCTATACATAAGCCCCAAAACAAATTCTTATGATTGCATCTTTTATGGAACAATTGTCTAAATTTTACCAATACCTCTTGTTTCTCACACCGAGCATGACTCACGTGAGCTTAGAGTGTAAAAGTAATTATGACATTCATCTTTGAGCCATCAATCATAAACATCATACTCCATTCCTCGAACTATGTGGGTTCTGATTCCTTTTTTCAAAACAAAGGATACGTAGGTAGGCCATTTATGGGTTCAATCCCAACATTGAAATAATCTATGTCCTTCTGAATGACGATAAACTTCAAGTGCCCCACTGAGTGGCTTTCAAACCAGCCTGGTCCTCAAAATGACCATGAGACTTTTATATAAATGTTTTGAAGGATACCATTGACCAAGAATCTCTAAACAAATATAGATGATTCTATATTGATGAAGAACCTCGAATACATATAAAAGATTCTCTAAATTTCTTGCATATTTAATCATTGATTGTTAAAACTAAAGGAAATCTCATTTTATACTTGGTAATGTAATAAGGATTCACGAACTTAACTTAAATCTATAAAGAGAGTCCCGGAGTAGACAATAATTCCCCTCAAAAAGGTGTGATGAGTCCGACCTCCCATCCTCTCGACCAATGAAAATTCCTAAGCCTCATTAGTCCACAAACTAATGAGCGCCTGCCTTTGGAAAGTAGGTCCAGACGGATGTGGAATCATTGTATGTTTCCGGTTCTACGAACAAACCCGTTAGAAACCGATCGGAACATTTGAATCTCCCGTCCAGGAGGTCATCCCCAGATTCCGCGCGAAACAGTGTTCCACTGAGAATTAGGGTTATACCAACACTGAACATTATATGCAAATCAAAGGCCAATTGGTTTGTGAGGTATTTTTGGAACCAATAAAAAGAAAACAAAATGGAAGTTATTGGGATCAATGAAAAAAATAGTTCGTGTTTTTGAAACCAATGTGTAAAAGACAGTCTAAGACTGATCAATAATATATTCAATCATTTTTATTCACATGAATTGATGGTTATATTCATTTGGGTTAAGAATATTAGACTAGAGATGAAACTGATGACTTAATTAGACTCAGGATCATTAGTCTAGGAAAATAAGAATAGGAGAATAGCTTGAATCTGGTCAAAGTGTTATTAAGGGGATCATATAAGTGGTTGAAGATGTTTGAAGAATTATTTTCTCATGTTTCATTTGGTGTAGAGAAACACAATGAAGAATCTATTATCTTCATCATAAAAAAAGAAATCATATTGAAAAGTTGGTTTGAAGAATTCTAATAAGAAGACATATTTTTTTAAGTGGTGATGAAAAATATAATCATCTATCAACATCATAATGTGAATGTCAGACAAAAAAAATCATAATTGTACTAATGATTTTGAAGAAAGTATGAAGTGATATGAAGTTGTGATAATATCAGAGAATATTTTAGAAGAGTTGAGAAGTGATAAAGGAGTCAAAAATATTCTATAAATTTCAGGGAAATTTATGTTTTAGGAAATTTGGTTGAGTTGAATTTTTTTTAAAATCCCACCCAAATCTTACTTGGATCATCTATAAATAGAGGAGGTACTTTATACATTACTGACACTTGTATTATTCATGGGTGAAGAAGAGAGAAGGCAGAACACTGAAGAATTATAGAGAGATGATGTTTCAAGATTGTTCTTTCCTAATTGAGTTTTCTAGAAATAAGAAGAAAATAGAATAGATAAGTTCATAAATAGAGCATCTAGAATTAGATTGAGAAATTAAAATGAGGTTTCCAGACTAAGAAAGAAAGAAGTTCTGATTTGTTTTAGTCATATTCTACCATAGTATTTTCTTGGATTGAGAAATAAGACTTGTAGACCAGACTAGGATATCATAATGAGTATCATTATAAAGTCTAGGAAGTTATTTCCTTCTACTAGGGTAGGAAAGTGAAGAATTGTTTTGAAGGAATATTTGTGAAAGTTAGAAAAACAGAACAATAACATGTTTCTTAACTTGTTTCAAAAAAATGTTATTACATAATTTGTGCTTGTGAGAGAACACACACTATTGTATTGAAAATAGTGCTACACGATTATGAGGGATTCCAAACTTGTTTTATTCCACACAAGAGGATTGTTTTCAAGTGTATTGTGTGGTATTGGATTTTTTCCAAACCCTACCAAGGACGTTGCTAGTCTTGGTGAGTAGTGAACATTGTAAATTCTTGTGTTCCTATGGATGTGTGATTATTTTGTTTTCAGAAAAATTGATAACTCTTTAATAGAAGGAAAAGGTAATTTCATAAATAAGAAAAATTAAATGAAAAAGATATCCCTAATTCACCCATTCCCCTCTCAATGATACTTAATATTTATTGGGCACTTATAGTTAGTATTATAGATAAATGTTCCCTCCGGTTACTCTTTGCATAAGGTTTTAATAATATGTTGTGATAGAGAATCTCATTTTTTTGAATAGTAAGTGGATTCATGTCTTCGATGGTAATAACTATAATATATGGAAATATAGAATGTTTCCTTATCTTATATATACTAGGTATTATTTTCTATAATCCAAAATAGATGGAATAAATCCTGTTGATGATAAATATACTCTTACATATGTTGACCAAAAGAATCATAATAATTATGGAAGAGCCAAGAATGATTTACTATCATCAATTTATGAATGTGAGTTTTTAAATGTGAAGGGTTTTTCTATGTCCATAGTTATCTGGGATAAGCTGAAAAACATTTATGAAGGAAATATAAAATTAATGAAGTAAACGTTACAAAATTGGATGTTGAAGTATGGAGATCTCAATATGGGTTAATATGAATCTGTTCGTGACTTCTTTACCACAGTGAATGACATTATTATCACTATTAGATGTCTTGGTGAAAATTTAGAAGATTATACTATTATTTATAATTCAAGAGGATTATTATTGATAAAGAATATGGTGATTCTGATTCTAAAAATGAGACATGTAAAAATCTTGATGAATTTTTATCCTTGCTTTCTAAAAATGTAAAAATAGGTATAGGTAAATACAAAGGGAAACATTCGTTGATTTTTTCTATTATGGAGCTATTTGGATCTTTGTGGCCAATTTTGTGTTAAGAAATAAAGAATAATATAGTGAGGAAGATGATAGATGGATGATAAGATCATGGAAGAAATAGACTAAAAAGGCTAAATCTTATTCCTAAGGGAAAGATAAACAATACAACAAATACAAAAGGAAAAGTTTTTTATCTAAAGATAAATAAGAATAATATAGTGAATCTGAATCAAATAAATCTATTAAGAAGGCTAAAAATAATTTTTTGAGACATTTAACAATGAATACTTTAGTATTATTTGTTCTGATGAAGAATAAACTCAATATAATTTCATCTTAAATAATAATAGAAAGCATTTCTGTGAAAGATTAAGAGTCTTGAGAACGAAATTAGGAATCATAAAAGGGAAGAAACTTTAACAAACAATCAATAATGTTTTCCTGATGAAAATTTAGAGATACTGGATGAGATTTTTTATTAGAATAAATATATTGATAAGGGAAAGAATCAACATGAACATTTGGAAGTAAGGTTTAAGGAAAAATATGTAGATTTTGAAGTTTTCAAAAAATAACTTTATAAAGATGAAAAGAGGGTTTCATTTTTCAATAATTCTATCCTTGAAAATGGTGAAATCTCAAGAGAGGGTAAACTAGAGACAGATAAAAATTACCTTTAAAGGATGAGAATAATTTTGAAGTTGTTCATAAGAAGAAGAAATTTGGGAAGTTTTTTATTGGACAAATCCAAAAAAGTTGATAATTCATAAGTTTCTAAAAATTATAAATCCAAAAAAGTTTCTATTACTTCTAGTTTTGATAAGGAAGAATAGGAAACTATGCTATAAAAAAATATTTTGGTTGATAATTGTAAGGTTGGTGGTCAAACATGTTCTGATAAGAAAGATGTTGAGAAACATGCTCACATATCTAGTTAGTATGTATGTTTTAGGGTAAAATACTCTTTCTATGGATAATTTAGTTATTATGGTGGATCTGGGAACACTGTGATTATGTATTGGTTTAATCAACAACATTACCACCATTCTACAGACTACATAAGGAAAAGACCGAGGGAGAGTCAATCCTCTCAGAGGAAGAAGTTTGGGATGGATCTTTTGAATAAATCTGAGAAGTTAGTTATAAAAATAGAAAATTGTTTCCAACATTTGGAAACTATTTTTGAAATATGTGAACAACCCAAACACCTTGAAAATGATATCTTGTTTTGTTACTGACATAACAAAAGTTTTTTAACAATTATCAAAAGCAGGTAGTTAAGAAATATAAAGGGAATGAAAAAGATCTTTTTTTTAAACCACTCTCAATGAAATAAAAGGAGAATGAACTTGGATTTTGGATAGTGTTTATTCATCTCATATGAAAGGAGGCTTAAATTTTTTTGAACAATGTGAAAGGCTTCAAATAAGGAATGACTAAATTTATAAATAATGAATCTCTTAGAATCAATGGTATTGTATCAGCCATCATTGGGGAAGAGAATTTGAAATCCAGGAAATCCTTGTTTGTTGATGGGATGAAACACAACTCACTATGTTTTTCACAAAATTTTGATAAAGGAAACAAATATATTTTCATAAAATATTTTTTTTGGGGAATAGTGATGAAGTGGGAAAGATAGTAACAAGTGGAAAACATATAAAAGAAAACTTATTCAAAGATTTTGAGGTTTAAAAATCTTATTACCTAAGCACGGTGGAAGATAATTTGTTGTGGAATAAAATGATGAGACACCTATGTCAAAGAAACATAATAAAGTTATCAAAGTAATATAGAGTATGTGGTATTCTTGATATTCCAAGAAGAATAGGCTGGTGTTGCAAGATTTGTTAGATGGAAAGAGTACTAATTTTGTGCATAAGAAAGTTCACATTTGTTCAGAATGGCCCCTAGAATATATTAATTACAATATATGTGGTCCAATGAGAAAACAGTCAACTTATAGAGATAAATACATCATTATTTTCATTGATGACATTCCTCGTATTACTTGTGTTATGCATATGAAACATAAGTCAGATTATATGAAAATGATTAAACGTTTTATGAGGAAATGTGAGAAGTAATGTGAGTATTTAGTGAAGAAGTTGAAAACTGAAAATGGTGGTGAATACAAATATTAAGAATTTTAAAATTATATTGAGAATCATGGAATTAGACAGGAGTATATTACACCATACACTTATCAATAAAATTGTGTTTTTAAAAGGATGAATATAACTCTATTTTAAATGTGAAGAACTATGTTACTTAGATATGGTCTCTCTAATTACATTTGGAGGAAAGCCATGAGAACTATTGTTTCTAATGAAAACTGATATTTCTACAGCCTAATTTCAGATACTAGTCCATTTGAAATGTATTATGAAAAAACTCCTTGTTTTAAACAATTGATAGTTTTTGGGAGTTCATTCATCATAAAGAACAAAGGTGGAGACCTTGGAAAGTTTGAGTAGAGAGGTGAAGATTAAAGTTTTCATAGCTATGCTTGAGATAGAAGAGGATATATATGTTTCAACAAAGAGTTAAGAATATTATTGGAATCTATTAATTAGAATGTTTTTAAAAATTATGACGAAGATAAACTTACTCATGTAGTTAGAGAAGATGAATGGTAAGAAAGAAATTCTAATAAGGATAAAAAAAGTGTAATACTTATCCAGAAGAAGAATCATACTCATCTGTTTCATGTGAAGAAGAAGAATCTTGAAAATATCATCACAGGATGAGGAAGCAAGTGGAACCTCAAAAAATTATTAGTGATCAACATCAAAGGGTCCAAGAAGATCAATTACACAAAGAAATTTGTATTGAAAAGTTAAGCTGAAATATGCGAGAGAGTCCTTTGATAATACATAATGGGTTTATTTTATGAATGAAGAGCTTGATCATATTGAAAAGAATGATATGTGGAAACTTGTACCTAAAAATGAAAAAAAAAATATTATTACAAAGTGTGTTATCAAGAACAATCTGAATGAATATGTTGAAGTGATAAGAAAGAAGTCATGATTATAGTGAAAAGGTTACTGAAAAATTTAAGGCATCAACTTTGATGCCACTATTTCTCCATTGGAAAATTTAAAAACCATCAGAATCTTTCTTATTATTTCTTCCTATTGAAGTCAAAAAAATTCAGATTAATGTGAAATAATCATTCTTGAATGGATATATTGATGAGGATGTTTATATTGAACAACCATGTAGATTTTTTGGGAAAGATGAAAGTTATGTGTCCTGGTTGAAGAATTCCATGTATGGGATAAAACAAACTCCAATGGAATGTTATTCTAAATTGGATACTTTCTTATGGAAGATAAGTTTTAAAAAAGGAAGACTTTACATAAATCTGTATGTTATCGAAATTCATTATTTTTTCCTCATCATAATTTTTTATGTTGATGACGTAAACTATAATGGGAACGATGAAAGTTATTTTGAGTGATTTGATGATGAGATGAAAAAATTGTTTGAGGTGTACATCCTGAAAGAAATGAAATACTTTCTTAGGTTACAAATCATACAAAAGAAGAAACATGCTTCTATTTCCTGTGAAAAGTATGATAAGGAAATTATTAAGAAGTTCAACATGGAAAATATGAAACCGGTATCCAAAATATTTTGGATGGAACCAAGGTGAAAAGGGTTGGAGAAGGTAAAGAAGCTGATCCGAAATATTTTCAGAATCTAATAGGAAGTTTTCTTATTTGACTACCTAACAAACCGACATTGTTTATATTGTTACCAAATGTACTTGATTTAAGAGTACTCCAAAAGAATCACATTTTTTGGCAGGAAAAAAATTTCAATATATATAAAAGTCATAACATATTTTGGAATTAGGTATGATATCTTAGAATGTATTGATTTTTTTGGGTATTTAGATGTTGATTGGGTTGGAAATGTTGATGATAGAAGATCCGAATATGATGGAGGTTTTTATAGAAAAAGTTTTTGTTAATTTGTATATAAAAAATAAAATCGATAAACTCTTAACTTAACTAAAGCTATATATGATGCTCCACTCAATCCGCTACCCAACTTATGTGGATGAAGACTCAATTGGAAGATTTACTTATTGAAGTAAAGTTACCCTTGCTCTTGGGTTGTGATAATAAAAGTGAAATAAACCTTATAAGAAACTAGGTAGAACATTCTCGTTAAAAACATATTGATATCAAATATCATTTCATTAAATATAATGTGGAGAATAATGAATTAAAGATGGAGTATGTTCCAACATTAGAAAAAGTTACTAATATTTCCACAAAACCTTTACCAATGGAACCTTTCCATAAACTGAGGTTGAATATCGGAATCCAACCTCCTTCTCATGTAGGTTAAGGTATGAATTTTTTATTATCTTACCTTGTATTTAGATAGTGTTGTCATGTGTGATAATGTTTCATAAATCTATCCACTATTATGTGCTAAACCTTTTTATGTATCATGTAAAATAAGAGAATTTGGGGATAATCTATGAGACCATCATTGTAAATGTGAGAACTACTCTAACTTCTTGTTAGAGTGGTTGTAAGAAACAATTATTTTTCAAGAAATTTAATGATGTGAATACATATGTTAAGGAAAGATGAAGATGTTTCAAAATACATACTTTTGTAAAACAAGGGTTTTTTTCAACAATTCTTGTTTTCTACAATGAGTTATCTCATGTAGGAATATAACTGTTGATAAGTAATCAATAACTTGAGGTTACAAAGATAAATGATTTATGAATCATGGTTTACAAAAAAATACATAGGGAGGTGTTATTGGGAAAACATTGGCAAGAATTTTTTTTTAATACTAAAAGATGTTTGTGTTATCTTTTGTTCTCAATAAAGATGAGGAAGAAAAGAAATCAATTCACATTATAAAATATGACAATCAGACTAACCAACATATTAATAATATTATAATCACAATGCTTACTAAAGATCATTGGATTAGAGATATGTTTTCTATATGAAAAGGTTCATCAAACTCACCTTGGTTCCAAAATAAAAGGAAGATCGTAATTAGGAAGTGAATAAAATTCTTGATATATTAGTTGAAAACTTGTTGATGATTTACTATTTTTTAATTTAAAAAAGTCATAAGTTGTTTAAGAAACTTTTGGTGGAATATTTATGAAAGAATGGGGGGAGTGCTTCTAATCATATTGAGGGTTGGAAATAAATAATTTACTAGAAATTATGGGGAGTTACAAATTCTTCCCATCCAAATTCATATGATGCTAAATCTGATCTTAAAAGTTATAAAAGTTAGGGGTAATTCTTCATACAAGTAAAAGATCGATAAAGAATAAAGTGTATGAAGCTGAAGCTTTTTGGTCTCAGTCCTTCGGTATGAGATTAGTGGACAAAGAATTATTTTTGGTTTGAGAAGTATGATCAAAATGTGAAGTTTTGAAGATGATGGGTTTTAGAAAGACCAATGAATCATGAGAAACAAAATATTCAGAGAATGAAATGGTGTGTATTTTAATCAGCTAAGGAAATAAGTTACTGAAATTTAAGATGTTAGAACTCATCTATTGGACGTGGAAAGCCACCAAGAATCAGATTCATACTAACAACGGCTATCAGATGAAAATAATAGGTTGAATTGTTTTTGTTGGGGATTTATGGAATCAATAAAAATAAAATAAATTCAAATTTGTTGGGACCAATGAAAAGAAAAAAAGCAGAGTTGTTAAAAACAATTCATAGAATAAATTCAGGACTGATCAACAATGTAGTCAACCATTTTCATCAAGATATATTTATCATTTTTTTCAAGTGGGACAAAAATATCAAAGTAGAGATGAAACCAATGACATCGTCAAACTCAAGATCATCAGTCTAGGAAAAGAAGAAAAAGATAATTTCTTAAATCATGTCAAAGTGTTATCAATGAGATCATAGAGGTTATTTAAGTGGTTTGAATTATGTTTTTTATATATTTTATTTAGTTTAGAGAAATATAATGGATAATATTTTATCTTCATCATAATGAAGAAATCATATTGATCATTTGGTTTCATGAATTGTAATGTGAAGAAATATGTTTGTTTTTTAAGTGCTGTAGGGCAACATAATTAGTTGTCAACATCATAATGAGAATGTAGTATGGAATCAAACTAAAGATTTTGATGAATTTATTATGTGAGATGAAGTTTTGAGAATATTTTACAAGTTTTGATAAGATGTGAGAAGCATTAAAGTAGTTAAATATGTTCCTAAAATTTAAGGGGAATTTATGTTTAAGAAAATTTGGTTTAGCAGTTAATGTTTTCATAATCTTGATGAAACCTTATTCAAATGACCTATAAATAGAGGAGGTAATTTATACTTTCCTGAAATTCGTACTGATCATGCGTGAAGAAGAGAGATGGTGGAGTCCTAAATAATTCTAGAGAGAAGAATTTTTTGAATCGTGTTTTGCGGGGGATGTTTTCCTGATAGAAGAAGGAATGAAAAGATACAAGAATATAATCAGAGTTTTTGTAATTAGAAATAGAAATTGGACTGGGGTTTCTGATATTAGTAAGAAGAAGTTCTGATTTTTTCCACCATATTCTAATAGAGTATTTTATCGGATTGAGCAATCAGATTGTAAGATCAGACTAGGAAATCAAAAGAAGTATCATTAAATAATCTAGGAAATTCTTTCCTACTTCTGGGTAATAAAGTGAAGAATTGTTTTAAAGAACATATTTGTGAAATTTGAAAAAGAATCACAATAACATTTTTCTTAACATGTTATAAAAACATTATATTACATAATTTGTGTTAGAGAGAGAACAAACACTACTGTATTGAAAATAATGATAAGTTAGTTTAGATGAATATCCTACTCACTATATTAAACCGAAGGATTCTTTTATATAGATTGTGTGGTATTGGATTGTTTCCAAACCATACCACAGATGTATCTACTGTTGTTGAGTAGTGAACAATTTAAATTCATGTGTTTCTTTGGATTCATGCTTGTTTTTCATTCATATAAAATGATAACTATTTAATAATAGGAAAATGTTTTTTTAAAAGAAGGAAACTTAAAATAAAAAGATATTAAGAATTCAACCCCTCCCCCTCCCAGTGATACATTATATTGAGTTGGAACTTACAAGTCCTTCTCTTGTGTGGGTATCCTATGCTTCTCGAATCAGTACGTTGTACCATTATCAGTAATAAAACCTATGATGTGGGGGGGGGCATAATTTCTAATGGGTGGTAAACATGTGTACCACAAAGATGTTCTATGAGATGCACTGGTGATTTGGGTAGATATGCATGATATGATACATTGATGATTCTATTTATCATTGTTATACATTCCATTAGGTCAAGGCTTAGCACCAGAGTCCCTTGGGTTTGATATAGCCACCCCCAGTGCCGAATTATATATTGGATGAGATTTCAATGATCATTGGAGTTGGGTTTACATATACCCTTAAAAAACAATGCGATATGGGTTTTGATTGATAGGATGACTAAATCAGACGAATTATTCCACATTGAAAACACAACTAAATTTGAGGAGTTTGAAAATATCTATGTGAAAGATATTATTGGTTTTCATTGAATTCTAACTATTATAGTCTTTAACAGAGATCCCAGTTTTACTTCCCATTTTTTGGGAGGCCTCTAGGAGGTGATGGGATCCTATGTTTTTTTGAGTATGACATACCATTCATAGATAGACGGATATATATATATGAATATAAAAATTATTTAGGACGTGCTTTTTTCCTGTATCATTGATTTTGGTGGAACTTGGGATTCCCATTTTGGAAAGGTTGAGTTTTTATATAACAATAATCACCATTAATTAATATGTATGGATCCTTTTGAGGCCATATAATATGGGCCATGTAAATCATTGTTTTTTCCTCAGATATTGGTGAATGTTCTTTGGTCGGATTGAGCTTAGTCCAAGAGATGACAAAAAATATCCAGTTGATTTTTTAGATAATGTTAATGGAAAAGATCGAGTAAAAATATTATGGTGACCATTGAAGTTGACCATAAGAGGCTTCTATTTGGTGACCATCTATTTTTTAGAGTCTCACCTTAGTTGGGTCACTGATGGCTTGGGAGGAAAGAGAATCTAGCTCCCCATTTTTGGGAACCTTTTTTGGTTGTTGAGCGGGTGGGGAAAATGGATTACCATTTAGTACTTCCACAACTATTTACATTGGTGCATGATCTATTCCTCATATTGTAGCTTCAAAAGCACATCTTGGACCCATATAATATATTGATCTAGGTGGATCTTAATGATGAGCATGATTTATCCATGATTGAGTAACAAGTCCAGATTGTTGACTCTGAGAAAAACGTACATCATAGAAGGATGATACCTTTGGTCTGTGTGCTATAAAAGCATAGTTCTAATTACTATGAGACAAGGGAGAATGAAGAACTAATGAGAGATAAGTGGTATCATATTTTTATTATTTAAATTTCATGAAAGTATTTCTAGGGAAATAATGTTTATATGGTTTGGAGGTTGTAACATCTAGTTTCCCTTTTCAAGTACTCCTCTGTTCAGGATTGGTTTTTCATCCTCATTTGGGTGTGTCTGTGAGATTCTCCCCATGCATGAAAAATATTTGGGGTGAATTTGTGTTTTGAAATTAAAAAAAATAGGTTTTTTCTGTCTTGTGGGAGATTACACGCCATATATTTTTCACTAGACACATGTCATGAAGACTTATAGGGTGTGAAATGTTACATGACATGTACTTTTAATTCACAACGTTTAAGGGAAAAAATTAGATTGTAATTAAATGTGATGCATTTATCATAGTTTTCAGCTTCCATGGATTACATGACCTGTAATTAGATTAAACTCCATGTAATTATCCCAAGTTGTGATTTTTACGGTGTGATATGATTTATTTTTATTTAATTCAACCATACATACTTCTTCACTTGACCCAGATCCTTCCCAATGAAATTTTAGATATCTAAAATCCTTCTAAATCAATTTTTAAGTGATTGGTATTTTTTTGATATTCATCTTCTGAGTAAGTGGATAGTCTCTTGTGCGGTGTAAGATTTCAGGTCTTCCTATGAGGTAAATATCTTTTGTTTTTTGGATCAAATTATTTTTTTATCTATTGTGAGTACCTAATGAGATAATGTGAGAAGGGGGGGGGGTACATGGATATTTTAGATCCCTGGTTTTTCGAAGATTAAGATGGGATGCACAGTTATTAAAAAAAGTGTGGCACTATCTATATATTTTGAGAAACTGAGTGAGGGATATACAGAAGGATGTAAGAGGACACACAGTTTGAGGAAACAATGAAATTTGAGGTGCACACCTATGAGAAATGTTGAAGACTCTTAGCAGAGTTGTGCAAGATTTTTTGTCATGGTTAGTCAAAGCTTGTGTATGAAATCTTGCAAGTCCCCCCTTGATATGGTGAAGGGTGCATGGTGGGAACATGGTTCATCCAACTGTGTGGATAAATTGTGCAACCAAAGAATTTGAGGGGAAACTACCATTTATCCCTTAAATTTTTTCAAAACTTAAATCCCTTTATTTTTTCATTTATAATGGAAAATATCACATTAATAGATCTCATTTGAAGCCAAATCATATCCTTGGACACCATTTCTCTATCTGGACTTAGATTTAAAAGTAGTTGGTCTCATTAGATTCATGTCGGTGAGTTATTCCTTCATATAATTCCTTTATTGATTATCATATATATCAATGAAGTTATTTAGGTGCAAGATAATATGTCGTATTTGTATTATTTTTACCCATTATTCATTTTTCTCTCAACCTGGACTAAATCAGAGATTGAGACTGGATGAGTGTTCTACTATGGACCTACAATTGGTGGTCTATATCTTTCTCTCAAGGTTTAGTATTTTATAATCATAGTTTTCATTATTTCACAAACCAGAAATTATGATGGTGCCTATAAGATTTATTAAATGATTCAATTCAATGATTTCAAACTAGTCAGGTGGCCCCTTGAGTTCCATTTTATGGTTGGAGGTCATTTAGCCTCCATCTAAGCCACCTTTGTGGTATGCAATTGATTTTCCCCTATGTTATACCACCCTGTCGGGTGTATGTTATCATGAAACTATTTTTGAGTCATGTTAAATATAGTGAATTGAAACGAGTTGATTAGGATAAGGTTATGGATTCTTTTTCATTCATTTACATGATATTTAATGATTAAACTGTTTAAATGGATTTTGTAGCAATTTCAGAAATGAGTTGGAAGAACTCAAGAAATATGAAGGTTTATTTATTTCAGATGATGAAAAGTTGTTGTATTATAATCCTTGGACATGTTAACTCCTTTAATCCTTATTCCTTAGGTCTCCATGGAAATTTTTACTTTATGGGTATTGATTATGGAAGTGTATTCCTTGGAAATGTTTGCTCCTTGGATCCCGATTCATTAGGATGCCTTGGTCCTTTCTACCCATTGGACCATGATTCCTTGAGCTTGCATTAGACATGGTCTGTTATCATGATTCTTAGACCTTACCCAATTCTTTAATGAGGTTACATTAATATGCTTCTGGGGCTCAATGAGGATTTCATGGTGTTATATACCTTGGATCTGACCCTTCCTGGTCTGTTACTTTTTATTACATGGAACATCTATTGTAGATATGATACACTCTTGATTATACGGTGTGGCCATGATGGAATTATATACTAGATTATATGGTGTGTACATGGTGGTATTATATACTTTATTTTATAGTATGGAAGAGTTATTTGTTATACAACTAGTTATACAATGTGACCATGGTGGATATTTTGATACGTTTACAAATATCCCTGGTATTGGTGTCAGATATGAGTTTTTAGACTGGGGAGTGTTATTTGTGTATTTTTGGTTTACAACTACCCTTGTTAAGGGTTCTTGACAATTATTCACAATGATCCTTGATAGGCTGGAGAGTACCAATTGAATTTTATCAATTTACATTATTTCTTGATATACATGTGATGTATTGAAAAATTCATAGATTATACTACACTGACTGGATTTGTTATAAACACCATTGGTGGTGGCCTACTAAGTATTATCTCACACCCTGTTCAACCCTCCATTGGGTACCCTAATAGAATTCATAGATATATGTTGGGATTAGGGAAAGTGTCCACTATACAATGCATGATTTTCTTGTTTCTTAAGAGTAGGATAGCAGTGGACCAAGCTATGCTCGTGATGAAATATAGAGATAATATTTTTTTTCATTTGGTACATTGATACATGTACTTTACTAGATACTTGTATACATATTTTACATCTTTTTAGAGACATTATATGACACATAATTTTTCTATATGATATTGCCTTTGGAATTGTTAAGTTATTACTGTCTTGGATGTTTATCTTATATCTGGTTGATTTACTGATTCCTCTATTGACTATTGTAATTACTATTGATGTGATACAATTTGAAATAATGTCTTAGTATCCCCAGAATCACACCCTAATCCTTCACTACGAGTCATAATCCTTTGGCATATGGGGACACACGCTTTCGGCCATGTGATATACCATCTAAGGGAACCATTTAGTGGAATCCAATTTGGGGTGTTTCATAGTGGTATTAGATGAGATTTATTTTCCATATTTACTATTTTGAGACAATATACAAGGTTTATTAATGTTTTGTAATTCATTAATGATCTTTTCATAGTAGTAGTTGACCCATGTAGAGATAAAATCAAATTTCCATGGATGAATTTTTTTTTTGGATTTATCTTTTAATAGTTGATTTGATTCCATCGTTGGGTGATAAACATGAATTGTGATGTTATTATTGATATAATTTAGGGTTCTATTTTATTTAATGAGATAAGGGTATTCCATATCATGCATAATTTTAGGAACCTATTAGAATTCACATTCCATACATTAGAACCTGCCATATAAAACTCATTGATTGACTGCATGACATTATGATGTGTTTCCAGCGTGATATATATTTGGATTGATAAATAAGTTATGTAGGAGAATTGATTAAAATGGTTAGTACATAGAGTTTATTCCATAAACTAATTTTTTTTTATTCTTAGGATATAGTAGACACCATATGAAATCAACTATAGCACAATAATTCATGGACCGTTGGTCGTATGGATTAGAAAGTGTCATGGTTTAGATTAAGTATATGACACACTTTGGTTAATGAGTGTATGGGACAATATGGTTGATAAGTGGTGACCCATTTGGTTCATTAATTTAAATATAATTTTGAATAAATGTGAATTTAAATGAAATTGGAACTGTTAAAAAGAGAACTTGACCTAGAAACAACTTTTAGAGTGGGAAGTATGTAGTGTTTCTAATGATGTTTATGACTATGTTTACCCATTCATGGATTTAGGATCATGAAGAGGGATATGGATTGAATATATAAAGTTGAATTATCCTATATTCAATAATATGATCTTATGGTTATTAATCTTTTTTGAGGTATGTGTTTGGAATTGTAGATACATTCCACCATGACGACCACCAGTTGTATGCCTAGAGGGTGTTGAAGACCATGCTCTCGAGGTGGTAGGCCATGGGATTCTAGTATATCCTCCCTTAGTGCCAGATGGGGAACCAATACTGGTACTAGATATTTGTGATAAGGCCCAAATCAGTGAGGGGTTTTTATGCTTCATGAAGACTGTTTAGGAAACACCGAATACTGCCTCATCTATGGTTGAGCTGAATCCCATGTTCTAGCAATACCATCCACCCATGTCTTTGGGGGACGAAGGTCCATAGGCTACTAAGGTATGGATTGAGACTACTTTTTTGAATTCTCAACATCTAAAGACACCATTGAAGAGGTGAGTGAATCTCATGATATATATAATTTGGGGAGAAGCCAAGCACTGGTGGGATGTTTTGAACCATACTGATACGCAGTGAGATATAGTTTGGTGGGATTTCTATTCCAGATTATAAAAATATTTTTCCCTAATACTATGAGAGTTGAGAAGGACAATGAGTTTATACATCTAGAGTAGGGAATTATAATTGTTATAGATTATTCGACATGTTTTTTAGAGATTCATCATTTTGTGATAATATATCTTACTAGTAAGTCAAAAAGGGTGATATGATTCAAGAAAGGTCTTATGAATTCCATTCAATCACATGTAAAAATTTTCTAATTGATGACTATTACTAAGATAGTGGATCTGTAACTTATTACTGAGTAGAACCTAAGGAAATATGGGGATGTAAAGCAGGGTAGTGTAGTCTCTCAGAACAGTTTTTTGGCTTCTGGTGGTAGCAAGATCCATTTTGAGGCTTCCCGTGATAGGATTACCCAGTTGGATGTAACTAATGGTAGCTCTATTTTTTCATCAGTGTATAAGATGAGAAATTATGAGGAATCACTTGGATAGGGCCCAATGAAATTAATGACCTTTATTTTTTTTCATCAGTGTATAAGGTGGAGCACCAATGACTGGACAAAATTTTATAGTAGTTACATATTACCGAGTGAAATGGGGTGGTGTTGCAATATATTTTGTGGCTAGGTTTCTAAGGTCAACTCAAGGTAGTGATGTTGTTTGGGTTGTTGTGGAAAGGATAATAAAGGTCATTAATTTCTTACTGATCAGGGAGACCTTCTCAGTGGATGAGCTTCTGTGAGATTGTGAAACTTCATAGGGTCCCTCATACTATCATTTCATTTTGGGATGACTGATTTACATCTTGTTTTTTGGATGAGTTTGTATAGGGTGTTGTGTACACAAGTGCTTATGAGTATGGAATACCATCCTCAGACTAATGGCTAGTCAGATCACATGATTCACGTTCTTGAGGACATGTTGAGAGCATGAATCTTAGATTTTGGGTGCTCTTGTGAGAGGCATATACTACTAGTTGATTTATCCTACAACAATATCTATCAAGCATCTATATATATGGAACATTATGAGGATTTCTATGGTTTTCCATGCTGATCACCACTGTTTTGGTTAGAGGTTGGGGAGGAAACTTTTCTTAGACATCATATTTTACAAGAGACTTCAGAGTAGGTCCTATTAATTCAAAAATGGATGGATACCTCACAGTCCATGAAAATAAAATTACATTGATCGCTGTCAACAAAATATGGAGTTTAAGGTCAGGGATCATGCCTTTTCATATATCTCACCAAGGCTGGGAAATATACAGATTAGGAGACATCATAATATTTTTCATCGATATGTTAGGTTGTTTGACATTATGGAGAGAGTTGGGTCAGTAGCGTATCGATTGTAGTTACCTTATAAGTAGTTTTCCATTCACGATTTCATCCATGTATCTCAGATACGCTATTACCACTCAAACCTATCTAACACTCTACATCCAGATGAGGTGGAGCTACGGGTTGATGCATCCTTCAAGGATCATCCTATTTGTATCTTTTAAAGGTGAAAAAATGTTCTCTGGGTCTGGTAAGCTCCTCTAGTATGGGTGTAATAGCAACATGACTATTTACTGGATAAAAATTTGGAGAGAGAGGATATCATTTGGGCTCAATGGCTAGAGTTATTTTTAGGAGAATATTGAAAACCCTTGAAATGGAAATTCGTGGAGGAATTTATTTAAGGGGAAAATATTGTAAGATATAGAGTTTTCCTATAAGGTTTAAATATTTGTTTTTTTAGTTTAAATTATTTTTTTGATCTATTGTTAGTATCTTATGTGATCCTGGGAGTTTCAGGTCTGTTTGGGGATTGTTCGGAGCACAAAGCACCACTTTTTACAAGAGTAATCTGAGGTTAATAGTTAGTATATACCATACGAGATAGTCTGTATTGTTTGAGAAACCATGTGAGGCCTGGAGAGTGGGCTTTAATAGGAAACACACGCCACACAAAAAGTTCATTAGCCATGGTTTTTTTCAACTATAAGTGGTTTATACCACCCCTTAATTGTATAACAATGGTTAATGAAACCACAACGTATTTTATGGTTTATAGTCATTTAGCGGTGGTTTTTTATTTGTATGTACTTTTCTTATGTGTCATTTTTTGAACATCTAGTAGAAGTTTTATGTTTATTTTTATGTGGTTATTTTATTTTAACAAACCCGCTAGAATACAAATAAAATGAAACTAACTGCTATTGAACATATGAGAGGTGGTTTGTTTTAGCGGCCATTTCAATTGACCATCGCTAAAACGTATTTTATTTAATATATTTACCTGTGGTTACTAAAAACATACATTAAATTATTAT
Organism: Viscum album; assembly: GCA_963277665.1. Taxonomy (NCBI): domain Eukaryota; kingdom Viridiplantae; phylum Streptophyta; class Magnoliopsida; order Santalales; family Viscaceae; genus Viscum; species Viscum album. The sequence continues at coordinate 660,696,691 of OY728131.1, read as the reverse complement.
TTACTTAAATTAATTAATAATAAATAAACATTCCATAGACTAAAATAATAATATATGATAAACCTTTCATATATACATCATATATTTTCCATCATATATTCAAAAATCAATAATCATCATAACCTCAATCATAGTCAACTCATACATCTATCAGAAAATACATTAGTCATCAATATATACATATAAATTTTTTCCAACAGTAACTGATGCCCAATATACATCTTGTCATGACCTCCACTACATATGTATGCCTCCACATCATCACATCAACTAAAACAGACAACATCATCTCATCAATTGTAACAAAAAAAATTAAAACTAAACATAATAAATAAGAATTAATGTATAAAACTAGAATAAATTCATGAATAAAAACCATCAACACCCTACATAATGCCGGAATCTACCACATGTAATGAAAACTAGAACATTTAAGAAAATAAATGCAAAATAAAAAAGCACATAATATATTCTTCATGCTGTACATAATTTTTTTAATCAAAAATAGGAAATTTTGACATAAAAAAAATAATATATAATGAAAAACACTTTGAAAAAAAATAAACTTACCTATTTAATATCAGATTCAAAACTTGAAACATAAAAGGGATATGAAAAAATTCTAATTTATTTTTATAGCAATGTGTGATGTGCTTAAACTTGAATTAATAAAAAAATTAAAGACATTGTTATCAAAACATGTAAAATATTTAAAAAACAACTCAGTGATGTTTTTCTAATGATTCCACATCAATTTGACGTTGTTTTCTAGGTTTTTGACCATTCTATGGATGATTTAGTGTTTTAAAACACTAAAAATGAATTTATAGCTATTATGGGAAAATATTAATTTGAAAGGATGTGTTGTCGGTTACAAAATTTCACAATTAAATATACGGTCAATTTCTAATGATTTTAGGGAACTATAATGTTATTTCAAGGTTTTGACCCCCAACACTTGTTTTTAAATGCTTTTGTACCTTGAAGGAATGATTACCATGTAATTATGACAACACCATTCATAGAATTGATGTGTTGTATATATTTACACATAAAAAAGAATTCTTCTATGGTTTTCCCAAGATTTCACGTCAATTTGAGGACTTTTTATATGATTTTTAACATTCCACACACATTTTAGTGTTTCAATGTCACACCCTAACCTGTGTGTTTAATTTATTTAATTATTATCTGCCTAAAATATTTTTTGCTGGGGTTCGGGTGGAGTCCTATAATTTTTTTTAGTTTATATTAAAAGGTACGCATTTTGAGTTGGAATCATTGGGCGCATGAGCGGAGCACATTTTGGAAACCCTGTGCATATCTGCTAGAGTAACTGTGTATCTCGTTCATCTTTGGAAAATTTAAATAAAAAGATTTTTGTTTTTAAAATGCGCATTAAATGTTGTGTCATTTAAAATTTTTACTATGTTAAGAATTTTATTATTATTGAAATAATATGATCACTTTTATTATATTTATTTTTGTCAACATGAATTAGTATTATTATGTATTATAATGATGATGATGATGATTTTCACGACCCGACCCTACCAGCCTCGAGCCGCGACTAGCCCAAGCCCGCCTCCATAGGCCAGGGGCTGGCGACAAGTGCCAAAGGCGTAACAATCTCAGGGAGGCCTTTGCCTAAGTACCTGTACACAAACACACACATCACACATAAAGAAAAAGTGGAGAGTAAAAAGGAAACCAAATTATGGACTACAGAATCCCAACCAAAAATGCATCGACCTCTAAACCCGAACAAGTAAAGTGCTGAAAAGTAGACTGAATAGTAAAAAGGGAAAAACACGCGCCCAACTATAAAAGTTCCACAACCTGGCGATAGATAAACAAAAGTAAGAAACTAGTGAGACTCGCACTTGAAAGTCCTACTACGACCACTAAATACTGCCCAAGCTCCTATGTCCTCTATGCTCCTCCGTAGTCTCGATCAACCTGTCCATCGTCTGCAAGGGCACACCAAGTGCGGGCAAAGCCCAATGAAGATACTTAGTAGGACGCCCCGAAAGCTCGAGGGAGCAAAAAAGGAGGTACTAAAGAGGTGGGCGGTAGACAGAACAAGAATAGTGAATGTGTGTAGTAAAATAGAATGCATCTCAACCCAACAAGAGGAAGGAAGAGGACTCATCCAAACTAGAGGAGCTAGACATGGAAAGAACGTGGCATACCCAATGCTTCTTTTCCCCTCCTAGAAGGAGAGTAACTGAACCCAAGAAGTGGGAGAAAAATTAGGGTGTATATACATGTGCACAACAAGAAACCTGAACAAGTTCATAAGGGGATCTACATTTCCAAGATCAACCTAGGATAAGTCACTAACTGTACTAAGGATATCCATCACTGATGCCCAAACGTCCCGCACGTTAAAGATGTCTCATTGCTGAATCGCACAACCAAGGATTCTGCTTCGGTAACCACAGAGAAAAGTCACTGACTAGCCTCATAGAAAGGCATGAGTCTAAAAGAAGTCATCAGGTAATGCACTGTCCAACCCCGTTAGAGGGTGAACCCTAAAGTCAATGGGTAACCCACTGCCTGGCCCACCCGGAGGGTAAACCCTAAAGTCAACGGGTGATGCACTTCCCAACCCCACTGGAGGGTAAACCCTGATACGCTAGTGTGTAACCCACTACCCAGCCCTACTGGAGGGTAAACTCTGATACGTTGGTGGGTAACCCACTACCCAGCCCTACTAGAGGGTAAACCCTGATACGCTCGTGGGTAACCCACTGCCTAGCCCTGCTGAAGGGTCAACTCGGAACTGGTCCAATAACTCCGCTCTGCCCGTGCCATGCTGGGGAAGTCACTAACATCGCTACCGTGAGTTGGTTCGGAGTGCGTTAAAGGAACCTCCGACCAATGCCGTTTCATGTTTCCACATTTAATGAGATGTCTAAAGAGGCTCTACACGCCCAAATAGATTACACCGTTGTAATCCTAATGAAAAAACACACAAGATAGACTATTTACTTTCTAGGAATGGACTCCCGATGAGAAAGTTATTCAACACCACTTTACGCCCATATGGCGTCTCATGGGGCCCCCAACTCGGTCTTGAAAAAGGTTGGATGAATTGTGCCATCGTGATGCTCTCAAAAAAACATGCCAAAACGACTGCTCATTCGCCCCGAACGGACGTCTGATGAAAAAGTCGTAAAACACTGCCCACAATATAAAAGAAGGCCCATGGGGCCCACACCTCAACACCAGATTCAACACCTGAAACCAACCTATACTATTTCATCACGATTCCAGGGTTACAACGCCGCTGATAGTGCCTAAAATGGACTCTGAATGTGCTCGCGCCATCTGAAAGAAGAATCTCGACGAGGTACTTAATGAGCATGTCGCGCCACCAAGCTCTCGTCCCGAGAATTAAAAATATTTGGGACCATCTCAAAACCCCCACCTCAATTCGAGAATCGCATCACCGTAGACGACACGTGAATCTGATACTTGGTTTGCGAGTTATGGTGTTTTTAACTTCATTGGACGGAGACAGGGTGGGCCTGGGCTGGCCCACCCCTTTAGACCAGCGGTCCGCGATTGGGCCGCACGGACCGGCCGGTCCACCGTAGCCCACGGTTCACCGCGCGGGCTACCCCGCATCACCCGGATCGGCTCAGCCGATCCCACACATCTTCCACACGACACGCGAATTGCGGGTCTCTGTTGGCTGGCTGGGGTCGTGATGACCCCAGTTTCTCATGCCTCACGCTAACCGGAAAAGCCGGCCAGCCTGGCCCCCGCGTCACACCGCGTACGCCGCCAACGCCCACCGTGTCGCGCCATCTGGTCCCGCCTGAAGCCCGCCGTGCCGGACGCCATCCTGGACCGCCTGAAGCCCGCCGCGCAGGCCGTCGTCCGAGACCGCCTGAAGCCCGCCGCATGAATCCGCTACCATGTGAAGCCACCGCCACCGCCTGGACTCACTGGACCCCCGCGCTGAGCCATTGGAAACCCCTGGAACCACTAGAAAACAGTGAATTTGTCCAGAAAACTTCCCGAGGCCAACCCGGGTGCCTCGAGACTCAGATTTTCGATCCGAGAAGAGCATTAGAAAGCTCGGATCGAATCCTACGCAACTATGGGCTTCGCTCGACAAGAAAACAGAATTTAGGTGATAAAAATTGCATTTTACGATGTGGTGTAAATTAAAAATGAAAATACATGAGCCTACCTCGCAGGGCGTAGCCCGTCGCTTCGCCGACGATCCGTCGGAGCCGCCTTGCCTTGGAGAGGTGGGGAGAGGGGATTGATGATTGTTGAGATTGATTATGCCAGGGAGAGGCAAGGGGGAAGAAAGAGGATGGGTGGGTGTTTAAGTAGAAGGGAAACTAATTAAAAATTTAATTATTTTTAACTCCCACCAGTAGGCTCGTACCCAAACTCTCGACTGGGTCGAGGTTAAGCCGCTCCTAGGGTAAAAACCACATTCTGAGTGCAACGGTGGTATCAAAATTTTAATTTGAGCCTCTGTTTAGAAGTTATAAAGTTTATGCATGTGGCTGTTAAATTATGAAAATGCCCCTGGTGGCGCTTTTCACAGAAGGGCCCCGCCCGTGAAAGTTACACCCCTCCTAGGGTAAACGACACGCTTAAGACTCAACAATGAACTCAGTTTTCCCATCTGAGAAAACATTTAGGAGTTATTCTGATTATTTGGTTTGTCTAGTGTGAACGCACTTAAAATAAAATTTCAGCCACATTGGGGCTCTCTATCAAACGTCGTCTGAACGCCCTGCTCTGGAATAACATCAAGAAAATTTCAAAGTCCTAGAGGCTCAGAACCCGAGTTCTTACATCATTCCCTCCTTCATGTTTTTTTCCCCTAAAAAACAAAACTACAAAAACAACTCATGATATTGACCCCGCATCTGGCTCTCCCATTCCCAGATGCTCTCTTCCACCCTCCTGTGCTACCACAACAATCAAACCAAAGGAATGGTCCATCCACGTAGAGTTCTCTCCTACCGGTCCCCAGTTGCCACCGGGTGCTCCATAATGGTGTCTCCATCCTAAATGTCCAGATCTCCCTAGTCGATGATGTTCGTGGAGTCGTGAACCTATTTTATCAGATGCGACACGTGGAAGATTTCATGCACCCACTCCAGCTATGGGGGTAGAGTAAGGTGGTAGGCGACCTCACCAACCCTGCACGTGATCTCAAAAGGCCCGATGAACCTTGGGGATAGCTTTCCACCCCGGCCGAACCTTCGTGTTCCACACTGCGGGGAGAATCTAAAAAATACATGGTCCCCCTGATCGAACTCCAAAGGCCTATGATGACAGTCTGCGTAAGACTTCTGTCTGCTCTGGGCCATCCTCATCTGCTCATGAATGACCTTCACCATCTACGTCGTCGCCTTCACTAACTCTGGGCCCACAATGGAGGTCTCCCCATCCTCCGTCCAGCACAACAGTGACCTTTAGGGTCTTCCGTAGAGGGAATAAAAAGGTTCCATGCCGATAGTAGAATGGTAATTGTTGTTATACATGAACTCTACCAAGGGCAGGTGATCCTCCCAGCTTAGGCCAAAGTCTATTATGCACGCCCTGAGCATATCCTCCAACACCTGGATAGTGCGCTCGGTCTGCCCATCTGTCTAGGGGGGAAAGGATGTACTCATCCTCAGTTGAGTCATGAATGCCTCCTGCAGGCCTCACCACGAACGCGACATAAACTGTGTGTCGTGGTCAGAGATGATCCTCGAGGGTACTCCATGAAGTTAGACGATCTCCCAAACATATAGCTTCCCTAGAATCTCCACCGAACATTTCTCCATGATGGAAAGGAAGTGTTCCAACTTCGTGAGTTGGTCCACTATCACCCAAATGGAATCATGGCCCTTTGTTGTGCGTGGAAGTCATATGATGAAGTCCATAGATATGTCATCCCACTTCCACTATGGGATATCAAGGGGCTGCAACAACTCTAATGCTCTGCCTTCACCTGCTGACAGTTAAGACACCGATAAACGAACTCAGCTACGCTCTGCTTCATGCCGGTCCACCAAAACTGCCACTGAAGGTCTCTGTACATCTTCCCCACAACGGGATGTAAAACCAAGGGAGAAGTTTGGAACTCTTACATCACTTCCTCCCACATCTCCACTGGTACTACAACTCACCCCTAGACCAAGATATCATGATTCCCGCCTTTGGAATACCCATAGGGTGCATCGCCTGTGGATATATGATCACATAGTACCTCACTGTCGACATCCCCCAGCTGTGACTCTCTCATATGCTCATGGAGTGAAGGATTCAACACCATTGACTGCAGAAAAGTCATACCATGCTGCTCCACCAAGGTCAGCCGTAGGAAAGCCAACTGCTCTGAAGCTTCATGCACTGAATGAGCCTAGGACATCCTTCTAGGAGCATCTGCTACTACATTTCCCTTCCCTGGAGTGTAGACTATCTCAAAATCATAGTCCTGCAGAAAATTCAGCTACTGCCTCTACCTCAGATTCAGATCTCTCTGAGTGAAGATGTACTTGAGGCTTTGGTAGTCTGAGTAGCCCACAAAACACTCACCCAGAAGGCAGTGTCTCCATAACCTCAAGGCGAAGTCCACCGCTACCATCTCTAAATCGTAAGTCACATAATTCTTCTCATGGGACCTCAACTTCCTCGAACTATATGCAATAACTTCCCACTACTGCATCAGAATGCACCCAAGCCCAACTCCTAAAGCATCGAAATATACCACGAACTCAACGCCCTCCTCTGGCAGCCTCAACACTGGAGCACTAGTCAGCCTCTGCCTCAACTCCTCAAAGGCCTTCTAGCACTGATCAGTCTAGGTGAACGGTCTTCCCTTTCACATCAATGCATTCAAAGGGGAAGAAATCCTTGATAAGTATTCCATGAACCTCCTATAGTACCCTGCCAATCCAAGGAAGCTCCACACCTCATACACATTCTTGGGTGGGTCCCAAGAAAGCACTACCTCAATCTTTGCGGGATCTATGGCTAAACATTGTTCTAAAATGACATTCCCTAGAATGTGATCCTCATGAATCCCGAACTGACACTTCAAGAGCTTCCCATATAGCTGGTGCTCTAGAAGTAAGTCTAGGACCATCCTCAAATGCTTTGTGTGCTCCTCCTATGTCGCAGAGTAGATAATTATGTTGTCAATAAAGACAACCACAAACCGGTCCAAGTATGGTTGGAAAATATGGTTCATCAAATCCATGAAGACGGCAGAGGCATTCATCATGCCAAAGGGCATCACCAGGAACTTGTAATGCCCATAATGAAAACAAAAATCCAGTTTTGGGATATCAGCCTCATGAACCCACTACTGGTGGTAGTCGGATCGAAGATCAATCTTGGAGAACAACTTTTCACCTCTCAACTGGTCGAAGAGGTTGTTGATCCTCAGCAAAGGGTAATTTTTCTTTATTGTAGCCTGATTTAGGCGACGATAATCCACACAAAGCCGCAGACTCCCATCTGCCTTTTACAAAAAAAACCAGAGCTGCCTAGGGGGACACATTGTGCCTGATGAATCCCTTCTCACGAAGGCCCTTAAACTGAATTCATAGCTTCCGAAGCTCTATGAGTGCCATCCAATAAGCCGTACATGATATCAGGGCAGTCCCTGGCTGCAAGTCAATGTAGAACTCCATCTCTCGCCTTGAGGGTAGTCCTGGGACATCCTTGGGAAAGACATCCATGTAGTCCTCTACAATGGTAGGGATCCAGGTTCTTGTAGTGTCTGCTGCTCCGAGAACCATGCTTGCCAACTGGTGAGAAAAAGGCCATGTTCTCCTGCTCAGAGTACCCATCTACTCTGCCATGAGGTCTCTCTCACCATGGATAGTAAACCTCATCCCATAAGAAAACACGCCTCTGACTCGTCTACGATGACAGTAGATCTGGGCATGGACCATAGAAATCCAATACATGCCCAAGATGACATCATAAGGTTCCATCATGATGACTAGTAGGTCCCACGTGAAACCCTCTCCTCCGAATGATAGTTCACACTATCTACAAACAAATGGCACTATTGAGGCACTTCTGGTTGGAACCTCGAGGCTAAGCGCAGGTGTCAGTGCCTCTACTGGGAGCACCAACTCTTGTACAAAAAGAATCGATATAAAAGAGTGGTTGGAACATATGTCTACTAGCACTAAAGCAAGCATAGAGTAAACAGAAAGCGTGCCTCAGACCATCTCATGTGTTGGGGGGTCATGAACACCCATAGCATGAAGCTGCCTGCGACCCCTACCTACCAGCTCCCTGAGCATGGCGTGGGCCGCTCATTGGTGGTGATGGAAGGATCTTGAAATGCCATCCCAGACCTTCAGGTCCTACCGCTCTACCTACGCCACCTCCCTGATGACCACCCTGTCCTTGCCTGGGAGATCCCTGGTCATGGCGCTACCTCTGTCGCTGCGGTGCGCCCACTGTCTACCACGACTGTTTGGTACACCTGGTTGGGAAGTCCCTTTCTAGGTGACCCCATCCATCACAAGCATAGAACCGAATCTCTCCTGACTGCCCTGGTGCTCCATGGTTCCATGGCGCAGTACGACCTTTCCCCTGTGTCTGTACATGGAAGGGCCTCCTCGACTGAGGCTCTGCTCTCTACCTCATGCCTATCACTGAAGACTCTCCTCTGAATCGGCCACTGCTAGGCCCTGTCAGCTGAAGACCCTCAGCCAAGAATTTCTCTATCAAGTGCTCCCACTCTAGCCCCCCGACATAATTAGGGATGCGCAGGAGTACTACACTATCACAGATCTCTCGGTGAAGACCCTGCTCAAACATCCGTGCCTGGAAGTAGCTGTCGCGAATCATATCCTATGAGTAGCATGTCAGATCGGTGAACCGAGATAAGTACTACACCATGGTCATCCCCCCTACTTCATCTCTAGAAGCTCCTGAATCCAAACAGAGTGTAAACAAGAGGGGGATTACTCCTCTGGGAAGATCTTCTAGAAGCTATCTCGCGTGAGAGACGACTCGTCATGGGTCTGCGTAACCAACCCCCACCAACGCCTGGCCATCCTGAGGAAAATGTTGGCAACTACGAGTACCATAAGGTCCGTTGGTGTCCATACCAGCATGAAAATTCTATCCGCAGACTCTAGCCAGTCGTTCGCTGCCTGGGGATTCGGGTCCTTGTGGAACCTCTACTGCCGCTGACGCTGGAAGTCTCGGAGCGCACTCAGCCTGCGCTCAACCTTGGAATGTTCTGCCAGTACTAACTCCTGCTCTCCAGATGGAGGGGCTACTGCTGAAGCACTGGGTGGAAGGGGATCACGTGAGGGTCCCTGAACTGACGCCTCGTCGCTCACCAGGTCATGGTCATGAACTGGAGAGGGTAACGAGGTTGGCTGCTGTTGTGGGGGAATCATGAAAATTATCAAGGATTACCGCGATCATATGATCATATATATATATATATTAGTAATAACAAAGGGGAGTAGACTCAAAGAGGACTGTAAAAGATTCAATCCTGAAATATGCATGTTCCAGATTCCCGGCAACAAGTGTCTGAGTGTACCGAGTTGACAAGCGGGTTATCTGGGCCCTGGTGAATGGATATGTCGGCCGCCCATACCATCACTAGACTTCCTGGCCCGAGATCCACGCTCGATACATATCGACATTGTTGCTCTAAATCCCAACCACTTACTTTTTAGCAAATACTGAATAACACCCCAAGAAACGAAGCATCCTCTGATACCACTCTGTCACGACCTGAACCTACTGGTCCCGGGCCGTGACTACCCCAAGCCAGCCTCCATAGGCCAGGGGTTGGCAACAAGCGCTGATGGCGTAACAATCTTGAGGAGGACTTTGCCTTAGTACATGTACACACAAACATACACAACCCACACAAAGCAAAGGTGCATAGTAAAAAAGGAAACCAAAGTATGGACTACAGAATCCCAAAAAAAACATTCATCAACCTCTAAAGCAGAACAAATAAAGTGCTGAAAAGTAGACTGGGCAATAAAAAGGGAAAAACACATGCCCAACTAAAAAAGTGCCACAACCCGATGACAGATAAACAAAAGTAAGCAGCTGGTGAGCCTGACATCTGAAATTCCTACTACGACCATTGAACGCTTCCCATGCACCTACATCTTCTATGCTCCTCCGTAGTCTCGATCAACCTGTCCATCGTCTGCAAGGTCACACCATGTATGGGCAAAGCCCAAGTAGGGGTGAGTTTGAAGATTCTCATTAGGATTCCCCAAAAGCATGAGGGAGAAACAAGGGAGGTACTAAAGAGGTGAGTGGTAGACAGAACAAGAATAGTGAAAGAGAATATTAAAATAGAGTGTAGCTCAACCCAACAAGAGAAAGGAAGAGGAATCATCCAAAAAAGAGGAGCTAGACATGGAAATCACGTGTCATACCCCGCGTTTCTTCGCCCCTCCTAGAAGAAGAGTAACTGAGCCCAAGAAGTGGGAACAAAATTAGGGTGTATATATATATGCTCAACAAGAAACCTGAACGAGTGCGTAAGGGGATCTCCATCTCCAAGCTCAGCCCAGGATAAGTCACCAATATTTCTAAGGATATCCATCACTGATTCCCAAACGTCCCAAACGTCAAAGTTGTCTCATTGCTGAATCGAACAACTATGGATCTTACTCGGGTAACCAAAGAGAAAATTAACTGACTAGCCTCACAGAATGGGATAAGTCTGAAAGAAGTAATCAGGTAACCCACTGCCCGACCCCGCTGGCGGGTAAACCCTATGGTCAACGGGTAACCCACTGCTCGGCCCACCCAGAGGGTAAACCCTACATTCAAAGAGTGACCCACTTCCCAGCTCCGCTGGAGGGTAAACCCTGATACCCTGGTGGGTAACCCACTACCCAGCCCAGTTGAAAGGTAAACCCTGATACGCTGGTGGGTAACCCACTGTCGAGCCTGCTGGAGGGTAAACCCTGATACGCTCATGGGTAACCCACTGCCCAACCCTGCTAGAGGGTAAACCCAGAACTGGTCCGATAACTCCGGTCTTCCCGTGCCACTCTAGGGAAGTCCCTAACATCGCTACCGTGCGTTGGTTCAGAGTGCGTCAAAGGAACCTCCGACCAACGCCCTTTCATGTTTCCACATTTAATGAGATCTCAAAAGAGTCTTCGCACACCTCACTATATTACACCATTGTAACCCTTGCAAAAAAACACACGAGATGGACTATTTACTTGATGGGAATAGACTCCTGATGAAAAATTTATTCAAAACCACTTTACGCCCATACAACGTATCGTGGGGCCCATAGATCGGTCTCGAAAAATGTCGGACAAACTGTTCCATCGTGATGCTCTTGGAAAAACACTCCAAAACGACTACTCATTCACTCCGAACATACATCTGAAGAAAAAGTCGTAAAACGTTGATCACAGATTGAAAGACGGCCCGTGAGTCCCACACCTCAAGTCTGGATTCAATGCATGAAACCACCAAGGACTATTTTTTCATGATACTAGGGTTATAACACCACTGACGGTGCCTAAAATAGACTCTGAATGTGCTCGCACCATCCGAAAGAAGAATCCCGGTGAGGTACTTAACGAGCGTGTCGCACCACCGAGTTCCCTTCCCGGGAATTAAAAATCTTTGGAAATATCTCAAAAACCACATCTCGATCTGAGAATCGTGTCGCCGAAGATGGCACATGAATCTGACAATCAGTTTGTGATTTATGGCATTTTTAACGTCATCGGACGGAGATAGGGTGCACCTTGGCCAGCCTACCCCTTTAGACCAGCGGTCCGCGGCTGGGCCGACCGGCCCAAAGCGGCCCACGGTTCACCGCGCGGGCCGCCCCACGTCACCCAGACTGGCTCAGCTAGTCCGGAATGTTTTCCACGAGACCTTCAAATTGCGGGTCTCTTTCGGCTGTCCGAGGTTACGATGACCCCAGTTTCTCACACCTCCCACTGACCGGAGAAGCCGGACAGCATAGCCCCCACGTTACCCTGCGTACGCCACTAACGCCAACTGTGTTGCGCCGTCTTGGTTTTCCTGAAGCCCACTGCTCCAGCCTCCGTCCCGCACAGCCTGAAGCCCGCCGCGCTAGCCGACGTCCTGGACCGCCTAAAGCCCGCCGCGCAAAGTCGCCACCGCGCGAAGCCCCCACCACCACCTGGACTCAACGGACCGCCACGTCGGGCCGCTGGAAATCCCTAGAACCACAAGAAAAAAAATGTAATTTGGCCGGAAAACTTCTCTAGGCCACCTCGGGAGCCCCAGAACTCGGATTTTCGATCCAAGAAGAGAGTTAGAAAACTCGGATCAAATATTACGCAACTATGGGCTTCGCTCGAAAAGAAAACAGCATTTCAATGCTACAAATTTCATTTGAAGAGGTTGCGGAAATTAAAAACGAATATACACGAGCCTACCTTGTAGGGCGTAGCCCGTCGCTTCGTCGACGATCCACTGGAGCCGATGCACCTTGGAGAGGTGGGGAGAGGGGCTTGATGCTTGTTGAGAGGGATTCTGCGAGGGATACGCAAGGGGGAAGAAGGATGAGGGGTGGGTGTTTATGTAGGAGAGAAACAAATTAAAAATTTAATTGGTTTTAACTCTCGCCAGTAAGCCTGTTTCCAAAATCTTGATAGGGTTGAGGTTTAGCCACTCCTAGGGTAAAAACCATGTTCTGAGTGCAACTATGTTCTCAAAATTTTAATCCGAGCTTCCGTTCAGAAGTTATAAGTTTACACCTGACGCCGCTAAATTTTGAAATTGCCCCTAGTGGCGTTTTTCATAGAAGGGTCGCACCTGTGAAAGTTACACCCCTCCTAGGGTAAACGGCACACTCCAGACTCAATGGGGCCCTCAGTTTTCTCATCAGAGAAACCTTTTAGGAGTTATTCTAATTATTTGGCATGTCTAGTGTGAATGCACTTAAAATTAAATTTCGTCCACACCGGGGATCAGAATCACACGTCGTCTGAACACCCTGCTCTGGAATAACATCATGAAAATTTCAAAGTCTTACAGGCTCAAAACCCGGGTTCTTACAATGATGATGATTATTATTATTATTTTATTCATTTCTAATTAGTTATTAGTATTGAAATTTATTATATATAAATATAACTTTTATTTTATTATTATAATTATTATTTTTTAAATGGTAAGGTTTTAATAAGATAAAATAAAAAAATTGAAACACTAATACTACACCCCACTTCTGCACTACCCCCCTCCTATGCAATACTCGCTACCCCCCCCCCCTCCCCCCCTACTACACTCGAGCAAGCCGACACGCCGACCTCTACCCTCCTCATAGTGTGTCGAGCCACTAGCCTCCCAACCTCCACCCTCCCCATCGCGCGCTGCATTGTTGAACTCCTAACAATCTCCCTAGGACCTCTTTCTCCCAGCGACTCAACCCCCCTCGACTGACCCAACTTCGACCACATGGTTCTCCTCTGTCCAACACCTCTGTTGGTGACTCCTACTCCGTAAAGCTCAACCTACGCACCACCAATAGCCACCTTTTTTCTAATTCTCTTTGTTTTCAATTGGGTGTTTTTTTTAAGGGTTATTTTTTGTATTAATGGTTTCTCTTGGTAGGGTTAGTGTATTAGGAATATTTATTTATTTCATACTTTCCAGACTATTTTTGATTTATAAATATTGAAGTATGATTCTTGGTTTCATTGTTTAGCATGAAAATTTTGTTTTCGGCTTTGTTATGTGATAAATAGAATTTCCTTGTTAAATATTGCACACAAGGAATTTTATGAAATTCTTGGTTGGATTTTGTGAGTAATTTGTTGTATGTAAAGAATTATTTGTACTTGTTAAAAAATATTTTACTAGTAAAATGGAGATCATGGGTTTCTTGAAATTGTTTCAAGTGGTTTCATGTTTAAAATAATTCTGTATTTGGATTTGAAAGTGGTTTGATAAGTGATGATGGACTGTGGCCCATTCGGCATTTTAAAATCAATGGAGTTGGTTTTTAAAAATTTTATGAAGGATTTAAATGGACTATTATTAAGAATTGTCAAGAAATTTAAAGCGGTGTGTTTACATTCTTTTTGAAAGATAGTTTATTTCTCTTAAAATGATGTTTTTGTTAATAGAGCTTAAGTCTTATTTAGCACCTTGGTGAAAGTGGTTTGGTGTTGTCAATGGTGTGTATGCACATCTTTATAAAGAGTAAAATTTGTGCCTTTGGAAAATGTTTGGTTTGAAAAACTTTCTATGGTCCATGTAGAAACCTTGTGAAAAATTGGGGAAATTATTTATTAGGAAAACCTCTTGTGGATGTTTCTCATGCCATACTAGTATGTATATAATGGATGGGACATCCTTAATAATGAATCTATGTGATACATTTTGAGAGTTCCTGGGGTTTTACTCTTTATGTTTTTTCGATTAATGGAATGAGATTGGTCCTTTGAGTGACTTGGGGTGGTGCCTGTTGTGCATTACTTTTATATATACTATGATTGGATGCTCAAATGGAATCGGTTGGGACACCCCATTTTTAAATACTTGAGACATGTGAATCTAGAATATTGAGAGAATATTCTGAGAATCATTGCTTCACTCGTAGGTTATGGTACTGAACAGTGGCCCATAGTAGGTGGATGTATTGGGTTTATTGATATGGGATTTTCCCTTGGCCCACCTGAGAAAGGATGACTGATCATTTTGAGCATTTCGAGTTCATCATGTGTTACATTTCAACATGTATGAGGTCTCATGTATTGGTTTCTTCTAGATTATTCTTGATCTTCTAGGTTCACCCATTAATATTTTCTATTGTTGCTTTAAGTAGTGATTAAGATTCTTGTATGTATTCATACATTGCTTGTGCTGTGGGATTCCTATTATACCTTCCTATATTTTGTTTTTATTGGAATGTGGTTTGTAGGTTTTGTTTAGGTTTTTAGAAATGATTTTCAAATGAATTTTTTTTATACTATTTGTAAAAATATGAAAATGTAAACATCACTTTCCCTTTGGAAATGTCATTGGAACTAATAAAAATAATCTATATTTAAAAATAGTTAAGGGAAATGGTTAATAATTTGTTTTTTAAGTAAAATATTTATAAAAACTCACTTTTATAAATTGTAGTTCAAACATGAAATGGAAATTATTTTATTTTAAAGGTAGTGCTTTGGGGAATATATATCAGGAAAGCCTACTGAGTTTTAATACTCAAATCTATAGTTCATTTCTATTTTATTTCTTGTGCAGGTTCCATCTTGGGTGTGTTTTCCTTGGGGAACGTTTGTTCATTGAGTCGGTGAGTGACCTACGGGGTCACAAAAAGTTACTTTAGTCATCAATTTTGGTTAGTTTTATCTTATTTACTTCTTGTTTAGTTGTTTGCTTAGTTTATTTATTTTTAGATACCCTTTATTATTTCCATTGTTTTTATTTATTTACCTTAGGATAAATTGTCCCCATCATCACTTTGTCGATGTCCAAGAACTTGTCACCAACCCAGGAGGATCAGGGACACCTCTCGAGCCTTGTCGTGGATCGAATCGGGTGACTGGTTCAGGGTCGACCCAAGTTGTTTCCTAAAAAAATGGTATCAGAGGGGGTTGTCTCTTAACGAACCTCGATTTTTATAGGGACATTTTTTATTTGGGATGTCAAGGTAGATAGAGTAGGGTTGTCAAGACTCGAGAGTTAGGCGCAAGAAGAGTTTCATGAATTCTTTCTTATTCTAATCCTCAAGTTTCCATGGGAAGTCCAGTTAAATTAGTTTAATTGGGTTTTTATGGAATGTTTTTCGATTGGTATATGACAAGGGGAGTTGGGATAATAGTCCTCATGAGCCTGCCTGGCTTGGGAATCCTTGTGGAGCTAGGGCCATGGTCTTAAAAGGCTCTCTATTTCAGTGATGTGTTTGTAATATGACGACCAACCATATGGTCAAGTCACCCAATGAAAGTAGTTCCCTGTTTGAGTGTGTTTGGTTTTCTTCTAACTTCTGGAAGTTTCTTGAATTATAAATTTTTTTTTGGAAAAAATGGTAGTTTTAAACGACATGTTAAATTTTTGGATTGTTTTAAAGGAAATGGGATGAATGATATGTTTTTGGAAAATGTTGTTTTTTTGTTTTGGACATGGTGTTGATAGGGGTTCTCACATTCATATTGGTATATTGGAATATGAACGGTTGTTAGGTATGGAGGATGGATTCTTGGGGTGGCATGGAAATATGTATGGGAGTGAGACTCTAAAAAATACCAATGGTGAGGGTTTAAACCACCAAGATTTTTTTAAGTTAAAGATGTTTTCAAAAGAAATGTTTTGATGTTATGATGGATCATTTTTTTTGTGTTTATATCTTTTCAACTATGAAATGTTTGATTTTGAGGATTTTAATTTATTGAGTTGTCCTTGATTGGGTTCGTTACTTTTCTGGTCCAGTGATTGTCCCCTTGAAGCTTTGATGGGTTATCATAGTGCGATTGATCAACCTAAGGATTTTATGCTTGATATTCGAAATCCAGATCCACCTCTGTTTTATGGTCATGTAGACCCTTCCGTAGTGGAGGTGTGGATGTAGAATATTGAAGGAAATTTAACCTCATTGAGTTTCTCGAGTCATTGAAGGTGAAATTTGAAACCTTCATGCTTGAAGGTTCACCGTGGATGTGGTGGAAGTTATTACCTCGTAACAAGACACATCTATAGCTTACTTGGGAGTTTTTCAAGGCTTTATTCATTCGCCAGTATTTCTCTGGGAAAGAAAGGGAGAGAAAGGGAATGGAGAAGTGTTGTCTACAGGAGGGTGATTGATCTGTGTTGGAGTATTTCCAGTGCATTGTGTATCTAGTCCCTTATGATTTAGGGCATGACACAGATAAATCCATGAAGGCTCAGTTTTTCGAGGCTATCCCCCGTCCCAATCTTCAATCGAAGGTGTCAAAGGCCTACCTAACTTTTTTTGTCGATGTGGTGAGGAAATATTTTCATGTCGAAGTTGTGTTGGCAGGAGTCCACGAGGTAGTCCTCCCTCCTTCAATTCCTAGTAGTAGTGGTGATACTTCCAATAAGAAGATGAGTAAGTTATTGAAAGTCAATGGAGAAAGTCATGGAATCAAAAGGACTTAGGATCTTTCATCAACCTCTTAACAACAAGATATCATTACATGTTATCAGTGTGTCAAGCTAGGTCATAGGAGTCTTTCATGCCCAAGTACACTTACGTCCTATCATTCTAGTGGACATTTGGGTCACTTACAATGATTCTGTCGAGGCATCGCTGGAAAATTTCATGGAGGAAGTTCTTAGAGGTGATGTGTTGTTGTGTTTTTGTTTAAAGTTTCTTGTGTATTTTTCCTTCTAGTGTAAGGGATATCTTATAATTTTAGTGTATTGATAGTGTTTTGGGTTTCTTATATAGATTATCGGGACCTGACTACAAGGCAAGAGATGCTTCATCCATCAAAGCTCCATCCAAAAGGCCCCGGAGTGAAGCCAAAACATAGTTAAGATCCCTAGGTAAATTTTAAGGAGCTTGGTTATGGTCTTGCCTCTATTATTGCAGTGAGATAGTTTTAGCGTTTCTGTTGTGGATCCTCTGTTGTTGTGAATTTCCTCTTGTCACAAAGAGAGCGATGGACTTATCCATTATAAAATTTATGTAATTGTGCCTTTTTGGATGTGATTTTCTAGTTAGCATCTTTTTGTGGACAACCCATGTGAAATAGATGAGCTCTTTGTTTTCTATTCATCCTTAGGTAAAAAATGGAGTTTGTGGTTTAAATGTTCTTGTTATATTTATTTTATCTTGAGTAAGGTCGGGTTCAAGTCTAAGTCGATTTTCCATTTGGTGGTGTATAGGTTGGTTCTTTATGGTGGGGAGACCCACTGTCTCTTTGTGTTTTCTCTTAAGTCATTATCTGGAGAAAGTTGAATTCTTATGTTTGGGAGTTCGTTCGAGCCTTCCCTCTACTGGTGGTCTATTTCGGGCAATGATTTTGAGCCCCATTTTTGGTCGATGAAATGTCCTCGGATTAAGAGGTTGGATCATGTTGATATGGAATCCTTAAGTGTTGATCAACTGGATAGAAAGTGTTGTGGAATTCCTAGGACAGAAAGCGTTATAGTGGGAAGTATTGTCACACCCTGACCCAAGTGTTTAATTTATTTAATTATTTCTGGCTTAAATAGCTTTTAATTGGGTTAGGGTTGAGTCCTTGATGAAATTTTTTAGTTTATGTTAAAAAGTGCATCTTTTGAGTTGGGGTCTTTAGGCACTCAAGAGTAGTGCATTTTGAAAACATCGTGTGGCTCAGCTCTGGTAACTACACATCTCATTCGTCTTTGTAAAATTCAAATGAATTGATTTTTGTTTTTAAAATTTTCATTAATTGTTGTGTCCTTTAAAATTATTATTGTGTTAATAATTTTATTATTATTGAAATAATATGAGTAATTTTATTATTTTTATATTTATAGTTGTACATTATTATTATTATGTATTATGATGATGATGATGATTATTATTATTATTATTATTTGATTCATTACTAATTACTATTAGTATTGACATTTAATATATATATATATATATATTTTATTATTACTATTATTTTTATTATTATTTAAATTGTAAGGTTTTAATAAGAAAAAAAATCAAATCCCTAATTATACCCCCACTTCCGCGCTACCCCCCCCCACTCTTATGCGATACCCGATACCCCCTTCCCCTTGCTGCACTCAAGAAAGCCGAGCCACCAGCCTCGACCCTACCCATCGTGTGATGTGCCGTAGAACTCCAGGCCAGTCCCCTCGGACCTTCTACTCCCAGTGGCACACCCCCCTTGGCCGACCCAACTCTGGTCGCATGGTCCTCCTCCGGCCAACGCCCCTGCCGACAACTCCTACTCCGACCAAATCAACCTGTGCACCACCGGTAGCCTAATTTTGTCAGAGTCTCTTTTTTTGCGATTGGGGTTTTGTTTGTTTATGGTTTGATTTGTTGATTAATGGTTTATCTTTGTAGGTTTAGTGTATTAGGACCCATGAGAGGCAATTCCGAGTGGGCGTTTTCATCACGCTATGAATTCGAGGTAGGATTTCACTTTGCACTTCCTTTTTAATTCAAGATTCATTTAGTTCATGCTTTATGAACATTGTTTGAATAATAAATTTGGAAGAATGATTCTTGGTTTAATTTTTTATAAATAAATATTGTGTTTTAGTCTTTCTTATGTGGTAAATTGAATTGATTTATTAAATATTACACACAAGGAGTTTTATGAAATGCTTGGTTGGATTTTTTGAGTAATTTGTGGTTTGTAAAGAATTATTTGGACTTGTTAATAAATATTTTACTTGTAAAATAGAGATATTTGTTTTCTTAAAAGCGTTTCATGTGATTTGATGTTTTAAATAAGTGTGTATTTCGTTTTTAAAGTGGTTTTACATGTGATGATGGAATGTGGCCTGTTTGGTGTTTTAATAAGAATGGAGTTGGTGTGTAAACATTGTATGAAGGATTTAAATGGATTATTTTTATAAATGGTCATGAAATGTAAAGAGTTGTGTTTACAGTATTTGTAAAAGATAGTTTATTTCTCTTAAAAATGATTTTTTTGTGAATAGAACATAAGGCTTGTTTGGCACCTTGTTGAAAGTTGTTTGGTGTTGTCATTGGTGTGTATACACCTCTATAAAAATTGAAATTTGTGCCTTTGGAGAATGTTAGGTTTGAAAACATTCAAAGGTCTGTGGGGAAACCTTTTGAAAAATTTGATGAAATTATTTACTATGAAAACCTGTCGTGGATGTTTCTAATTCCATACCTGTATGTATATAGTGGATGGGACAACCTTACTAAGGAATCATTGTGATCCATTATGAGAGTGCCTAGGGTTGAACTATTTTTTTCTTTTGATTAATAGAGTGATATTGGTCCTTGGAGTGACACTGGGAGGTGCCTGTTGTAAATTACTATTATAAATACTATTATTGGATGCTTGGTTAGCATCGCTTGGCCTACCCCCTTTTTAAGTACATGAGACATGAAAATCAAGAATATTGAGAGAATATTCTGAGATTGATTTTCCCACTAGTAGGTTATGGTACTGATCAGTGACCCATAGTAGGTTGATGTATTGGGTTTATTACTATGGGATTTTCCATAGGCCTGCTTGAGAGAGGATGACTGAGCGTTTTGAGAGTTTTGATTTCTTCATGTGTGGCCAGTCAAAGAGGATGAGGTCTCATGTATTGGTATCTTATGGATTATTATTGATCTTCTAGGTTCACCTACATTGGCTTTTGATTCATGTAGTAGTGATTATGATTTTTGTATGCATACCTATATTTCCCTTACTATGTTATTCATATTGTGCCTTCTTTTATTTTGTTTTTCCTGGAATGTGGTGATATTATTTTTTTAGTTTCTTAGAAATGGTTTTTGAATGAAAGTGTTTTATTCTCTTGGTACAAATATGAAAATATAAACATCACTTTCCATTTGAAAATGTCATTCATATTAATTAAAATAATCTAATTTTGAAAATAGTTAAGGGGAATGGTTCATACATTCTTTTTAAGTAAAATATTTATAAAAAAATACTTTAATTAATTGTAGTTCAAACTTTAAATGGTATTTCTTTTATTTTAATGGTAGTTCTTTGGGTAATAGATATCGGTCTAGCCTATTGAGTTTTAATAATCACGTCTATAGTTCTTTTCTGTTTTAGATCTTGAGTGGGTTCTAGCTTGGGTGCATTCACCTTGGGTGATGTTTAATCGTTGAGTTGGAGAGTGACCCATAGAGTCACATGGATCTAGTTCGGTCATCGAGTTTGGTTAGTTTTATCTTCTTTAGTTCTTGTTTAGTTGTTTTCTTGGTTTATTTATTTTGAGTTGATCTTTATTATTTCCATTTTTTATTTATTTAACTTGGAGTAAATCATTCCCATCATCACTCTGTCGATGCCCAAGTGCTTGTCGCTAGCCCAGGAGGATCAGGAATGCCTCTCAGGCCTTTCTGCAAATTGACTCAAGTGACCTATTTACGGTCAACCTGGGTTGGTTTGTGACATTTAAAACACTAAAAACATGTTTATGCCCATCTAGAGAATATCGTAACTCGTAATGACATGCAGGTGATTCCTACACATAATTAATGACTTATGGATAATTTTTTTAAAGTATCAAAACAATACAAATGAATTTTCTTGGTTTTGAGTAGGTCAATTGTCATTTGTACTAAAATTGACGTCAAATTTAAATAAAAATATGCACTTAGAGACATATTGGGATCATCATGTATCTGATTGAGGAGTGGTTGATTCCAACATGTCACAAATGACATACAGACCATTTTCTAAAGTATACAAATAATTATAATGTGTTTTATTAGTTTTGAGTATGTCATTTTCCTTTTTATTAAAATTGATATCTATTATAAATAAATAAATACCCTTGGAGTCATATCAGTCACACAGTGCATTAAATTGAGGTGAAAATTATTTTTACATGTCTAAAATGGATTATGGATCATTTTACTAAAGTATAAAAACAATATAAATGTGTTTTCTTGATTTTGAGTACATTGCATTTCTTTTTTTCTTCTAAATTTTCATTTTAAACCTGAAACACACACATTGACACATATCAATCTCATCATGTATCATTTCAATGTGATAAAAATTATTACACATCAAAAATTACTTATGAAATTATGTTCTAAATTATCAAGAAAATTTGTGTGCATTTTATCAGTTGTCAATGAGTGGAAATTGTTGAACTAAAATGTTGATTTTAAATTGATAACAGATACATTAAATCATACTGGTCACATAATTTATCATATTGAGGTCTAGTTGATTTCTACACTTCATAAATGAGTTATGGATCATTTTCCAATAGTATAAAAATAATCCAAATTTTATTCTCAATTTTGAGTAGGTGTGTTTTTCTTTTTACTAAAATGGATGTCAATTTTAAATAAAAAGATGCACATGGAGCTATACCGGGAACATCGTGTATCAGATAGAGATTCAGTTGATTCCTACATGTCAAAAATGACTTATAGATCATTTTTATAAATTATAAAAACAGTTTGAATTCGTTTTCATAGTTTTGAGTAGGTCATTTTTTTTACTAAAATTGATTTCAATTTTATATAAAAAGAAGCATTCAGACTTATACCAATCACAAAATGAATTAGATTGAGGTTTTTCTAATTCATACATGCCAAAAATGACCTGCATATCATTTTACAAAATTATCAAAAGAATCCTAATGTGCTTTATTAGTTTTGAGTACATCACTTGTCTTTTCTACTAAATTTCTATTAGAAACTATAAACAAGCACTTTGAAATGTAGATATCTCATCATGAATCAGTTCAATGTGATACTGATTCCTATATTTCAAAAATGACTCATGAATCCATTTCTTAAATTATCAATAAAATATGATTGCATTTTATTAGTTTTATGCAAGTGATGCTTTTTGAACTAAAATGTAATTTTCAAACTGATAGCATACACATAGTGTCATACTAGTCACATAGTGTATCGGATTGAGGTTTGTTTTTTTTCTATACACCATACATTACATAAAAATCATTTTCATAAATTATAAAAACAATCTGAATATGTTTAATCAGTTTTGAGTAGGTCAATTTTCATTTTTACTAAAATGAGTGCCAATTTTAAATAAAAATATGCAATTAAGGACTTCCTAGAAACATCTTGTATCATATTATGGTGCCGTTTATTCCTACATGTGAAAAATGACTTATGGACCACTTTTGTAAAGTATAAAAACAATCTGAATTCATTTTCTTAGTTTTGAGTAGGTAATTTTTCCTTTTTACTAAAACTGACATCAATTTTACATAAAATGACACGCTTTGAGTCAAAACGGTCACACCGTGTATTATATTGAGGCAAGGATAATTCTAAAATGTCTTAAATGACTTATGGATAATTTTACTAAAGTATCAAAATAATATGAATGCATTTTATTTGTTTTGAGTAAATCACTTATCTTTTTTAGTAATTTGTCATTTTAAACTAGAAACATGCCCATTGACTAAGATTAATCACATTTTATATGATTTTTTATGATACCAATTCCTACTTATCAGAAATAACTTATGAATCAATTATATAAATTATCAAGAAAATACGATCATTTTTTCTTGATTTTTTGTGAGTGACATTTTTTGAACTAAAATTTCAATTTTAAACTGATAATAGACACATTGTGCCGCAATAGTGACATCATGTATCATATTGAGGTGAAAATGATTCCTACACCTTATAAATGACTTATGGATAATTTTATTAAAGTGTCAAAACAATGTGAATTCATTTTCTCAATTTTGAGTAGGTCATTTTTCATTCTAACTAAAATTGATTTCAATTTTACATAAAAAGACTCCCTTGGAGTAATACCGGTCACACCGTGTGTCGTATTAAGGCACGATTGATTATTACATATCAGATATGACTTAAGATTTTTTATACTATAGTATCAAAACAACCTGAATTAATTTTCTCAATTTTGAGTAGGTGATTAGTCCTTTTTACTAAAATTAATGTTAATTTTAAATAAAAAGATGCACTTGGAGTCATATTGGTCACATCATGCATCAATGTGACATTCAGATGATTCCTCCACATCTCAAATGACATATGAATAATTTTCCTAATTTATTAAACCAATATGAATGTATTTTATCAGTTTATAGTATTTCAATTTTGTTTTTTGACAAAATTGTCATTTTAAACTTGAAAAAAACACTTTGACTCATACAAATCACATCTTGTATTGGTTTGACCTGAGACTAATTTCTACACATCAAAAAATTATTAAATAATCAATGTACTAAATTATAAAGTAATTATACTTTAATTTTCTCTATTTTCAATGAGTGAAACTTTTTGAACTAAAATTTTGATTTTAAACTCATATGGGACACTTTGAACGATGTCAGTCACATCATGTAATAGATAGAGGTACGACAGATTCCTACATATCAAAAAAGACTTATAGATCATTGTCTTAAAGTATCGAAACAATTAGAATTTTTTTCTTGGTTTAAAGTATGTCATTTGTCTTTTTTTCTAAAATCAATGTAAATTTTAAATTAAAATATGCACATGGGGTCATACAAGTCACATCATGTGTCAGATTGAGGTGAAGATGATTCCGACACTTCCCAAAGTCTCAAAACCATTCTAACTTCCATTGTTACCATGATTTTCATTATCTATTTTTGTTTAACTTCCAGCACAACATATTGATTTGATGTTATCAGCTAAAAATCCTTTCACATTTTTGAAATCCAAAAGGGAATAGGAAGATCATTTTCCCATTATATTAAATAAGTCACCATAATTGGAACATGATCTTTCAATACTTTGTTGAATTTCAACAAAAAGAATGTTTTTTCATCCAATAACATTGAATCAATATGAAGTTTTCATAGTTCAACATTGAAAGGAAATGAAAATAGAAATCATGGTAATATTGGAAGAAAAAACATTTTAACTATTTTTTTCATTGTTACGTATAGTTGAAATCAAAATATGACTCCCCAAAGATCTATGAAAAATAAATAATTTTTAGATAAAAATGATAAGTAAATTAACATAAAATAGTATATAAAATGATGAAAAATTAATTAAAAAAGTAGCAGGGCTCGATGTCCAATCACTCTGGAGCATGAGAAGCTTCGAAAAAACCACCACAACTAAAAAAAAGAACCTACCTATATAAGAAAACAATTATTATATAAGTAATACTAAAAAGAAATAAATTAAACATAAATATAAAGTAATGAATTTTAGTACAAATGAAACTAATGAACATTCTAAAAGATTTCAAATATATATTCTAAAATTAAGAGTAGGAAGACGAAGCGACTTTCTCTATAAATATAATGTTATCTATTATTATATATTTAATTTTTATATTTATTTTTATTTTTACCATGGTAATATGTTTTTACCTATATAAATTAAGTTTTTATAAGCATATAAAATAACCCCTTAATGTTAAATTTTCTATGTTCATCATTTTTTTATTAATTTATTGTAATTTAATTTATAGTCATGATACAATCAACATTTAGAAAATAAAATTTTAATTATTGGAAAACTATTTTTTGTAGAAAAATTATATTTTTACTATTACTTTTTCTTTATATTATAATGCATTTATTACTAATAAAATTTCTTTCGATAAAATCATATATGTTTTTAAACATCATTGTAGTGTCATTTTTTTAAATACACCAATATAATTTAATAGTTAAATGTTACAAAATATTAATAAAATAATTCTTCAATAATAATATTTTTATCATTATCAGGGTCATAAACATTAATCATAGAAATTAAACATTTACTTTTGAAAGGAATATATAATTATTACATAATATGATAATAATGATCAAAAATAAAATGTACATTTATTGGATATAATTTCTATAGGTGAAGAAAAATAATTTTTAATTTAATCAAATAAATTTGTATTTTGATTTAAATGTTACATATGTTTGAAAAATTAAATAAAAGTGTTAAAAATAAAACCAAGTAATTTTTTTATTTATTATATATAGTTTTATAATATGAAAAGGCTTTAAAAAAATTAATCCATTTTTCCGTTATAGTAACTTGTATTTCCCCCATGAAATCACATGGGATTATATTTATTTATTTATTTTTAAAAATAATGTTTTGAGCATGGATTAAAAAATTTAATAGAATAAATAGTAATCATGGAATGAAACCATGAGATTAAAATAATAAACAGTAAACATGGAATGAAACTATGAGATTAGTGATTAAAAAATCCACTGTGAGTATATATAGGTATTTTCAAAGTTAAGAAAAATATGAAATCAAATAATATCATGTAAATATAGGTATTTAATTTAATTTTTTTAATGAAACATATCAATAATGAAAGGTGGTTCTGGATTTCAAAAGCACATAGAAAATATCTTCTTGGAATTAACCATAGAGGCTTCAACTTCAATTTCATTTGAACATAAAAAAAATTATACTTGAATTGCTTGATCACCGATGATGTAATAATAAGAACCCCAAAAGGCCTCCTAAAACATGCATCTTTTTTGGAATTTTTCTAATACATGGAATTATAGAATAGTAAAGCTAATGGAATGGGTCTTTCCAGACCTTATCTCTACAATTCTAACATCTCGTGTCTCAATAAAAAAATAATATCTAAGGAAACCATTTTTTTCTCAAAAATGAATTTTTAATATCAATGAAAAATTATACAAGTAAAGTTGAATTAAATTAAAGAATGTGATATATAGTTATAATAATTCAAATATTGATTTATTAATGGTTCAAATGAGAATGATAATAAATTATTGTATAATTAAGAATTGTTAAAATTTGGGTATTTCTAAGCTTTATATTACTTTGTAATATATTTATCTCGATTTAAAGTGATTAAATTGTGAAATTATATATATATGTCATTTTTTACTGGACATGGTTGAATGAAACAAATAATAACTCAAATTGTAAAATAATTAATCCACAACATTCTCAAGGAGTAATTTTTATCATATATTTTAGAAATTCAAATATCATTTCAATATATAATGGAATTATTAGATTTTTATATAAGAAATTAAACTTGTTAAATTATGATATTTCATGTATAATTGAATCACAATTATGGAATTACATGTTTATGCTAAATTATGAAATATGGGACAAACAAGTAGAAATGGTTATAACTATGCAACACACAACACACACCACCTCAGGGGACCAAAAATATTATCTAAGGGTAATGTTGAAGGATACAAATGGTAATTGGTTTTTAATTATCTATGGGACAATAAAATATATAAGGACATAAATGGTGTTACAAAAAGAAGTAATGTTTTTTATTTAATGAATCTCTGACTTATTAAGCACCATTTTCATCAAAAAAGCATGATGATAATTTTGGAGCAAGTCGTGAGTTTCATAAGTGGATGATTTTCATCTTGTATTATCATATAAATGATGTTAATCCCTCTTACATTATTGGATAACCTCATCTATTTTTTATATGAATCAATTTCCTGTTCAAGATATTGGTTTCATACAATCTCATCAAAAAGCCTCATAATCCAGAAATAAACTTTCAGAGTGATTATAAAACATTATATTAATTAGAAATTTCATAATACAAAAGTAAAATATATATTTATTACACAATTAATAAATCATAAAGTAAAATCACCTAACTAAAATTATAATTCATTAAATAGAAGCATATGTACATTTCCTTTGTAATAAAAATATAGAGTGATTATGAAATAATGATGAAAAGCCCAAAATATAACAAATACATTATAAAGAATTGATTATCAAATTAAAATTATAAATTTAATAATCCAAAGTAAGATATAGAATTATTACAAAAAAGGTTATTAATTAATATATATAGATACAACCTTTGGGGGGGTACTACATTGCTTCTGAGGAAGGGATCTGAACTAGGGAGAGGGTGGTCAAAGGGGGGGTCCACATATCCATGGAATTGGGGAATTGACCCAAGGAGAGGGTGGTCAGAGGGGGGGGGGGGTTGCACATCATCGTTGAGGAGGGTAATAATGAGATGGGAGAGGGAGGTTGAATGGGGGGGTCATGGGAGTTGGGTTCAGAAGGGGGTGTCATGGGGTTCAGGGTCTCTGTTGAGAAGGAGGGAGGTAGGTTAGATGTGTGGAAGAATGATGTGTATTAGGGTAGGTTCTGCTAACAAGAAATAGAAAGGAGGGGGTTAGGGGAGGTAAGGTGTGGAAATAGGATGGGGTTGTGTAGAAGGAGCAGGGGAGGGGGAGGTATTAGTGTTTTTTAAAAATTTACTAACATTTTAATTAAAACCACCAATAATTGTTAAAATAATTTAAATATAGTGTCATTTTTATAAAACTACTGTTATATATATATATATATATTAAAAACATTTAATTCACCATGGTTACTTGAACCATTGCTAATAAACTGCCATTAAGTAGAGCTTTATTTGTAGAAAAGGTTTGAGGAAACTATGAAACCCGAGGTATAAACCCATGCGATATTTTGTAAAATTTTTACAGAGGTGTGAAAAATGGTTTGAATATAGTTAGTCAAACTATGAGAATGGAACTGTGTGTGGCCCCCCTTGACATAGTGAAGGGCACACATTCGGAACATGGTTTAACCAACTATCAAGATAAACTATGAAACCCCATAATTTCATGGTAAATTAACATTTTTACATCAAAATTTATTAAATACAAAACAATTTTCCTTTTTTTATTTATAGAAACCAACATCACATTTGGATCTTTCCTTTGAAACCAAATCATAGGATTGGCCACCATTTCTCTGTCCGCACAACAATTTAAATGACATTGGACTCAATGGATTCACAGAGCTGAGTTATTAATTCTTATTGTGTTGTTATTGATTTAACATCGTATTAATATATTAATTTAAGGGAAAGCTAATAATCCCTATTTTCAATATTTTTCTTCATTCTTCATTTTTCTTTGGATTTGGACTGTATCCGAGATCGACAGTGGATGAGTGATTTACAATGGACCTATAGTAGATGGTATATAAATTTCCCTCATGGTTTGGTTTTTTATGAGCATAGTTTTCATTATGCCACATGCTGGAGTTTACAAAATTACATAATAAATTAATTAAAATATTGATTTTAATTATTTGGAACCTATTAGGTTTCCCCTTGAGTACCATTTTATGGTGGGAGTTTATTTAGCCTTAACCTAGGCCACCCATATGGTGTTGCCTTTATTTTTCTCTAAGTTATACTGCACCATTGGGTGTGTGTTAGCTCAAAATTATTTTGTATGCTTGTTAAGTTGAATTTATTTGATTAAGAGATGGTTATTCCACCTTTTATATATGTTTACATGATGTATAATGATTATACTATTTAAATGGATTTTAAAGAAATTGTTGAAATGAGTTGGAAGAACTCATGGAATGTAAAGGTTTATTAGTTTGAGAAGATGAATGATTATGTTAGTAGATGATATAGAACTTTTTACTCAAAGGATCTAGAGTCCATTGGATTCCTTTGACATTTCTACTCCATAGATTTTGATTATAGTTGTATATGAATTGGATATATTAGCTCCTTAGATCCCGATTTTGTAGGATTGTTTTGGCCTTGATAACTCTTGGATCTAGTTTCTTTGGTCTCACATTGGACATGGTCTATTGAAATTATCCTTGGACCCCACCCGAGTGTTTACCATGTTTCTATAAAGATGATATTGTAACTCTTTGAGGATTTCTTGGTCTTCTATACCTTGTATCCAACCCTTCATGGTCTAAAAATCACAATTACATGGAATGACTATTTTATATGTGATAAAATCTTGATTATATGGAGTGGCCATGGTGGAATTATGAATTGTATTTTATTACATGGACCTACTGATATTATATAGTCGAATATACGACATGGTCATGGTTGATGTTATACACCGGGTTATACAGCGTGGCCAGGGTGGATATTTTAACATGTTTACAGATAGCCCTGGTATGTGTATCATATATCAGTTGTTAGATTAGATAATGTTACATGTTTATTTATACTTTAAAACTTACCTTGTTAAAGGATCATGAATATTATGCATAGGGATCCTTGATATGATGTACAATACCACTTGAATTGTATCACATTACATTATTTACTAATATACATGTGATATATGGCACACTACTTATATTGTACTACATAGAACTAATTTTTTATAAACACTATTGGTGGTGGAATACTGAGTATTATCTCAAACCATATATTGGTCATCATTTGGTACCTAGATAGAATTCATGGGTGTAGGTCGGGATCAGATCAAGCACTCGTTATACGATACTTTATTTTCATTTTTTCAGAGTAGGAGGACACATGATTAAGCTAGACTCGTGATGTTATCAATAGATAGTCCTTATTGTTCTTTTGATATTTTGATATATGTATTGTACTAGATGATATTTTTCCTATTTTAAGTTTTTTTTAGTGACATGATTTGACATATCATTTTTTATATGATATTGCCTTTGTCATTGTATACTTATTACTATCTTGGATGTTTATCTTCTATGTGGTTGATTTAGTTCTTGTGCTATTAAATTTTGTGATTACTACCATTGTGATGTAATTTGATATGAGGGTAAATTCTCTTGATAAACAAACCTTAGACCCTCACTTCTAGTCGGTAACCTCTATCATACAATATGGCATGATTGAGATCATGTGACCCACTGGATTGGGGCACTATTTAATAGAATCTACGTCGGGGATTTACATTTGGTTTCTTCTGATATCTATTTCTCTCCTTCTTATATTTTAATTGATCATCACGAAATTTATGTATTTAAACTCAATTAATTTGTATCATGATTCTAGGTTATCTTCCTAGATCATCCTCAGCTTCAATCGTCATTGGCGTTCCTTTTGTAGGTATTGACCATTTGATTTCTCTGACCAAAGGTAGGTGGTACCATTTGAGATTTTTCATTTAATTGAATCCTTTAATTTCTTAATTTTTTTGAAATAGAGTTTAATTTATTTATAAAAAACCAATTTTATATGATTTGAAATTGGTGTTTGAAATAGTATGGATTTTGAGAGAAATCCCAAATTCCAATTGAATTGGAATTGGTGAATGAATTTGGAAAATGATGGAATTAATGAAATGATTTGATATTTGTTATGAGTAGATTTATTAAATTGAGATGATGAGAAACCATGTTTGGTTTTGGATTGAAAAGGCGTGAAATGAAGAAACACCCATGATTTTGTTTTGAAATTGAATTGGCATATAGAGACTAAAAATTAGGTAATTGAATTGATATTGATGATTTTATTTTAAATGATTTTGTTTGGCCATTTTTTATTGATTAACTGAGAACGTAAAATCATGGGTAATTAGTGGGTTATTTGGGACAATCATGTTAGGATATTGATCACCTAGAAATATATTAATGATGAAAGCTAAAACAAAAACCTTGTTCATCATGACTATCCATGATGGGTTATTGATGAGCCATTTTCATATTGGACCTAAGGGATGTGTTCATATATTGTAAGTCATGTTCACTGATTTGATAAGTGTGAGGATCATATATACAGAAAGTAAAATACTTCTGGGAAGATAAACACAATGATTATTGTGTATGTTTTGATTAAATATATTAAATTATTTGTTGAACTAGTTTACTCATGCTATATGATTTTGATAAATTATTTTATATAAAAATGTTTATTTAAGACATAATTGAAAGGTTTTCCTTGGATTTAAAAGAAATAATGTTTTGATTTTAATATGTAGATTATAACTTATTCCATTCCCAATTTTATTTAAATTGAAATAATGATTGGTTTATTATTATGTCCACTATTGCAGAATATTTAGTGAGACCCTACTGTGCTTTATAGCTCACACCCTACCTTTTCATTTGATAATTTTTTTGTTAAAACCCTATTATTATATTCAGGTGTAAATCTTTATTAATTGGTTTATACTTAAGGAAAATGAATAAAAGAGGTGAAATTATATTTTCAAACATTAAACAGTTGGACTTAGTGGTTACACACTGTTTATTTTCAGATACACGCTGTGTAATCAAGTTGTTAGGCTTCTTAATGACGTGTAAAGGAAGTCAAAGAAATAAAGGAAAAATTTCCATATACACCTGTGTGTATTTACTCTTACACACCATTTATTTATGTTTTTTATTCATAACGAGTAGTAGCCTTGTTTTCTTGTTTTGGAAAGTGTGTCTCCCGGGTTTGATGAAATTGCAGCATTGAGATCATTTTTGGCTCCCAAATCTCTGTCCGAACATCGATTCGATCAATGTTGGATGCATTTGAACCCAATCAGTAATCTCTCGATTCCTCTTAATCCATTATTTAGTATTTGGTAATTTTAAAGAATGTATTGAACCTTGAGTGTTTTACCTCATTTTGTAGATATACTTCATTCTATATTTAATTAGAGGTTGACGCAGGACGAGGAGAGTCACATTAGAAAAATGTAGGTGGTCTTGTGCCTTTCTCTCAATTTTGAGTTGTTTATATTTTCTGTAGTTCCCTTTACCCATGTTTAGGGTGTATTGTAACACCCGAGACTTTTATGTTATATAAATCATCAAAGGAATCTTTTTCTACACACAACACTTGCTTGGCTTGATTTACACGAAATCACGACCTTCCTCGATAGCTTGCGTCGTACGTAATACTGAGTTTCACTAAACAATGATATGCTAATAAAATATTATTAAAACTAGTCGTTATGAATAGTAATAACCACTTTTTGAAATTTTATAAATTTTTTTTAAAATGGACTTCATTTTTGGATTCAGAATATCGAA
This sequence comes from Viscum album, assembly GCA_963277665.1. NCBI lineage: Eukaryota > Viridiplantae > Streptophyta > Magnoliopsida > Santalales > Viscaceae > Viscum > Viscum album. The sequence continues at coordinate 660,664,287 of OY728131.1, read as the reverse complement.
ATTATCCTAGGGTAAAATTTTGGTATTTTTTTGAAAACTTTCAATTTTTGATGAATAGTGAAACCACTAAGTGGTAGTTAAAAAACTGAATTTTTCATAAAACATAATTTTACCGCTTCTGTGAGTGGAATTTAGAAACTCCGAGAGACACGGTTGATGTCAGTAAGAAAAATGTGGTTCAATGAGATGAAAATAATTTTTTGGTGAATAGTAAATTTTTACTTTTTTTTACCACGGTTAAAAGTAAATAGGGTAATTAAGGGTAAAAATGATATTATTATTACCCTAACACATGTCCTAATTCTATTGGACAAATTGTAATTCGACCAAAAAGAACCTTAGGAATAAAATATGACCAGTTAGTCTCACTTGTATTAGATTATGACATTTATTATTAATTTATTTAAAAAGGGTTAAAATAGTTAAAATCAAAGTTTAATAAGTAAATCATTTTTAATACACGGTTATACATAAGATAAATTCGACTATAAATATTAATTAGAAAGATAAAAAGATTTCCTACATAATGGTATTTTATTTGTAATTTTTAGACATTAAATAATTTAGTTTATTTATGACACAAAGATGATGCAGTAATTATCTTATTAATGAAATATTGACATAATTGATGTTATAAACACAAAAATAAATGTAATTTAAGACTTTTTATGAATTAAACTAATTTTCTAGGTTAATATGACATGTTAGTATTGATTGAATTAACTTTTTTCGAACTAATCATTCTGTTATGATTTTTACAAAAATCAATTACTAAATAGTGTCAAAATTGATATAAAATAGTTTTTAAAACAAATATTATATTAGTAATTGTTACTTTATTCTTAAAAATCTAAGGTTCGGATAAATGACTTAGATAAGGTTATATATATTAATAATAAACAAATTGGGGTTCGTTTGGCTGCTTATAGTATGTTTATTAACCTTATAGTATAAGAACACAAGAAGACACAATAAAAGTAAAATTATTTAACTTAATGTTAAATCTAAATGATAAGGTTAAAATATCAACCTAAACATGCCTAAATTATATTGGATGAGAGTATTTAGACCCATCCACACCTTAGCTTCTAAATATATCAATTCGGAGCTATTCAAAACCGAATTTGGCTTTATAATAAAATAATATTTTTTGTTATTCCAAAGGTGCCCCTCTCCTCCCTTATAAAAGGGCACCTCCTCCCTCTCTTCCTCACACTATTTTGAGCCTTCAAGCTAGGCCAAACCCTTCCACTTTATACTCTCCACTTTACTAGAGACATCTTAGAGGTCCTGGTCTTCTTCAAAGACCAATTTTAGTGCCCTAAAAGGAGGTCTCAAAGAAGCACTTCAAAGAAGAGGTAATGTCAGTTACCGATTATTTCATCTTTATTTCTTCTTCCACTTCTTATTATTTAGTTGTTTCATTATGAAGTAATAACATCAGTATCACTAATATACTGATATGTTATTATAAGTATGAAAGAACCCTATTTAACCATCTATCCATCCTATGGAAAAATAAATCACCGCGCGTGTGTACGTACGGAATACCGTCTCCACGCCGTGGTGTAATCTATTTTCCACCACCACCTTACATGGATGGGTATAATGGTGTAAATAATGACTATATATGACTATTGTAAAGTGATATTGATTCTAAAATAGTATACATACACTCCAATACAATTCCACTATCATGGGAACGATATCATCGCTCGTGCGTACGTACGGAATACCGTCTCCACGATGTGATGCGACTCGTTCTACATGATTTTCATTGCATAATGATTACATAAATGAATTGAGTGAATAAATATGATATATATTACACTAATACCATTATTTAAATGAGGTATCTATAAACTAAAAAGAAAAATAAGAATTTATTCGACAAGACACGCATAAGAACAAAAAGTAATAAACACCCGAATAACAAGTAGTAATGAAATATTACTAACCAGAAGCTAAGAATATGACCATATATGATATCATAAAAATAAGTATGATTCTGTAATAAGTCAATAACATTATTTAAATCATTATACAGGAGTTTCGGACACGTACAAAGCATATCGGACCTAAGGTAAGGGAAATATCACAATCTCATTTTTATCTAAGATTGTTTATACTTTGGCATTTACTGGGGTGTATTTTATCAACCACATCCATGTTTCCTCAATATGTAATATTATTTCAATTCAACTACAATTTTTTAAATCCTATTTTAACCTTCGGGGAGTTTTTAGTAAAAGATATGAAAGGAATCTTTTGTCGTTTTTCGTACGAGGTACTTTTTGACTTTTCCGACAAAAGTACGAGAAGAATGTTTTTTTTAACTTATACGGCATGAATGGATTTTTAAAACATTATTTCCAAGAATCTTCCTTTACAAGTTTTCAAGTTTATTTTTAATCAACTTCTTTTAGTTTAAAATTGTATGACATGTTAAGAAAGGAAAAATGTTTTTGAAGTAGAAAGGATATTTTCCTCAAGAATGGAGTTCAAGTGTTTTATCAAAATTATTTTCCATATAATATAATAAAGGGTTTTGTTTCTATCCCTATTATTACATTGATTTGATTATGTTCTGATGGAATTTTATTTTTAGGAATTCCTTAATCTTATATGAATTGTTTTGTGATGTCATTATGTGTAAGATTCCCATTTTTATTACATGGGTTATGCAATGAAGTATGATTTATGATTTTGTGGCACACATAAGAATGGTATCATTATGAGATGGGTGGGACCTATATCTCCCTCCAATTCATTGGGTAAAGATTTTATATCTCATGAGATAGACATGGTTGGAACGGTAGGTTATACCGGTTCTGTGAAACAGGACTAAAACGGGGAGTGAACTCGGTTCAGAAATGGACTTTGTCCACTAAGATAGTATTGGAAATGAGTCTTGACTAATAAGAAATGATTCTCTATGATTATGTGTGTATGCCAAAAAGTTTCATGTTTTATGTTATGATTATTGGGAGTAAATTTCACTACTATGATTTATCCCATGTTATGTGATTATGACCTCTTTTGCAGGTTAATATTTTCAAAAGTTACGTGCTTATGTATATGATGTGATTGATATTTCTTTTGTTTACCCTTACTGAGCATTTGAGCTCACCCTTTTGTATGTTTTATTTCCCCAGGTCAGGAAGAAGGTTATTAAGTAGAATATCCCAAAAAGGGACTCTAGATATGATGAAATAAATGGGAGGCAAAGTAGATTCTTTATGAACCAGTTGTTTATGCTTTTCAGTTTCTAAAGACACTATACCTATACGGTCCTTTCATGGTTTTTTTATATGTTGTAATAAGTGTGCTTCAATTTTTAAGTAATAATAATGTATGTAAAGTATGGTTCGTTATAGTTAGTATCAGAGGAAAGGTATAGTCAACCTTTGGAAACTAGGATGTGAAATCCTTAGTATGAATCCTAAGGATAAGTCTAAGCATAGAACACAATCTTAGTGTTTTATAAATGGCCATGAATAACCTAGGATAATACCTTAAGTGTGAAATTTTATTCTTGATTATGTGGTTTTCCTATTATAATTAGTGTTGCTCACACTATTCTTCTTGGTTTTAGTCAATGGCTGGAACCCGAAGGAACCGTGTTAATGAGGAATGCGACGGGCAATGCAATGATTGTCCCCCTGAGAAACCAAAGATTATGGGAGCTGGAATGCAAAATCTTGTAGCCATGCTCACACAACATTCTCAAGCTATGAATCATGCAGGACTTCCAAACGAGCGAAGGAAGGAACAACATTCTGTTGAATCCTTCATGAGACAGCGTCCACCTTCATTCAGTGGGTCTACTGATCCATTAGTTGCTGAACAATGGATTAGTACTACTGAAAAGATATTTTCAGTTATTCAATGTTCTGAGCATGATAAAGTCATCTTAGTAGTGTATCGTTTGGAAGGTGATGATGATCAATGGTGGAATCTTATTAAGAATACAAGGCAAAGTGATGAAATTGAGTCCATGTAATGAGACGAGTTCAAGAACTTGTTTTTTGATAAGTACTTCCCTCGTATTCTCTGAACAAAGATGGAGAAAGAGTTTATTGAACTGAAGAAAAAGGATGATGAATCTGTTGGTACCTATGAAGCCAATTTAACAAAACTTGCAAGGTATGCTTTTGGTATTATTATCCAACCTGAGAGTAAGATCGATCGATTCTTTAGTGGCTTAAAACCAAGTCTTAGAAGGGCCTTATCCATAAGGGACTTCAATAGCTACGAGGAAATCGTTCGATGTGCTCTCAAAGTTGAGATGGAGATTGGAGTAACCCATCAGTAATATGGGTTTGATAAGAAGAGGAAAATGGAATTCAAAGGAAAATCTAAAGAGCACACTGAAAAGAAGATGAGCTTTCCCTTATGCTCAAAGTGTGGAAAGAAACATGGAGGGAGTTGTATTAAAGGGACAAGTAAATGTTTCAAATGTGGAAAAGAAGGTCATCGGGCATTTGAATGCCGCGATGATGGGAAGAAGATGTCTAATGATGAAAAAAAAGGAAGGGATACACAGAATGAAACTACTACACTTCAATGTTTCAAGTACAAGGATATGGGAAAATATGCCAATAAATGCCCTAATCCAAGGGTTGATGATGATGGTCGACGTCAACAAACTCTTAAGGATAAAGACAATGGAAAGTCACATGCAATTTCTATTAGCGATGTGGAGTATGATAATGATGTGGTGAAAGGTACACTTACCATCTACTCTAAAGTAGCAAATGTTTTATTTGATTCTGGATCCACCCACTCTTTTATTTCTGAAGAATTTTCTAAGGGTATCACCGTATTACCTCAACAATTAGATGTTGAGTTAGATGTGACAACACCTAAGGGCACAACAGTCGCATCAAAAGTTTATAATTCTTCTTCGATTGAAGTTTGTGGGAAAGTGCTTCCTTCAAATCTTGTGATCCTTCCTATAGTGGAATTTGATGTGATTCTTGGCATGGATTGGATTTCTCTACATGGAGCTCATATCAATTTCCAAATAAGGGAAGTCACATTTCATATTCCAGATCAATCTATGATCGTCTATCGATGCAAGGATGAACATAACCTTCCTGTGAAAATTTCTTCCATTTTTTGGGTATTGATTCCACTAAATGAAGGTTATTTATCTCAATTGGTTGGTGAGAAACTCACTATTAAGAATATTCCCATTGTACGAGAGTTTGATGATGTCTTTCCGGAGGAATTACCGGGTCTTCCACCGAATCGTGAAGTTGAGTTTTCAATAGAACCCGTACCGGGTGCTTTGCCTATTTTAAAGACACCTTATAGAATGGCCCCAATTGAGTTGCAGGAATTGTAGAAGCAACTCCAAGAGAATCTTGATAAGGGGTTCATACGCCCTAGTGCGTCACCTTGGGGAGCACCTGTTCTGTTTGTTAAGAAGAAAGATGGATCAATGAGACTCTGCATTGATTATCGAGAACTTAACAAGATCACTATCAAGAACAAATATCCTCTCCCACGCATTGATGACTTATTTGACCAACTACGAGGAGCTCAATACTTTTCCAAGATTGATCTTCATTCAGGGTATCATCAATTAAGGGTCAAAAGGGAGGATATACCAAAGACGGCTTTCCGTACAAGGTATGGACACTATGAATTTATAGTGATGCCATTTGGTCTTACTAATGCCCCTGCTATCTTCATGGATATAATGAATAGAGTCTTTAGAGGCTATCTTGATCAGTTTGTGGTATTCTTTATAGACGATATTCTTGTCTATTTAAAGAGCAAGGAAGAACATGAAGATCACTTGATAATTATATTGAAGACCCTGAGAAAGGATAATCTTTATGCCAAATTTACCAAGTGTGAATTTTTGCTTCAAAAAGTTGCATTTTTGGGTCACATAATCTCAAAAGAGGGGATATCTGTGGATCCAGCAAAAATAGAGGTTATCGAAAGATGGTTGAGACCAACAACAGTAACTGAGATCCGAAGTTTTCTTGGTTTGGATGGATATTATCGACGTTTTGTGAAAGATTTTTCACGATTATCTAATCCACTCACCAAGTTGACTCAGAAAGGAGTTAAGTTTGTTTGGACGGAAGAATGTGAAGAGAATTTCAAGGAGTTGAAAAGAAGTTTATCCAGTGCACCTGTGCTCACACTGCCTTGTAGTGGAGAAAGGTTTGTGATCTATAGTGATTCATCCAAGAAGGCATTGGGGTGTGTTCTTATGCAAACTGATATGGTTATAGCTTATGCCTCACGACAGTTGAAAATACATGAGAAAAATTACCCAACTCATGATTTGGAGTTAGCTGCGGTAATCTTTGCATTGAAGATTTGGAGGCATTACCTTTATGGTGAAAGGTGTGATATTTATTCTGATCATAAAAGTTTAAAGTATATTTTCACACAAAAGGAGCTGAATATGCGCCAAAGAAGATGGTTGGAGCTTATTAAGGATTACGACTGCTCAATTCATTACCACCATGGGAAAGCAAACAAGGTGGCAGATGCATTAATTCGACAAGACCATTCTAGTTTATCCATGATGAGGATCACAAAAGATCCAATATTTATGGATTTACGAAGGTTGGATCTTGGAATTATAATGAAAGGGGAAAAATCGTATCTTTCTCAAATGAATGTTCAACCATCTATACATGTGAAGATTAAAGAGGCACAGAAAGAAGATGTCGAGTTACAAAAGAAGGTGAGAAATGTTCCTGAATTCAACCTTGATTGTGATGTGATAATAAAGTTCAGGAATCGGGTTTGTGTTCCTCCCATACCCGAATTAAAGAAGGAGTTGCTGGATGAGGCTCAAAGTTCTTCATTCTCTATTCATCCTGGAAGCACGAAGATGTATAGGGACCTAAAAGAGTACTTCTGGTGGGATGACATGAAAAGAGATGTTGCTGAATATGTCTCTCGATGCTTGTTTTGTCAACAAGTTAAAGCTGAGAGACAGAAGTCTAAGGGGATGTTACAACCATTACCCATACCCGAATGGAAATGAGAAAACATCACTATGGACTTTGTCAAAGGACTTCCTAAAACATCCAAAGGCAATAATGCTATCTGGGTCATAGTTGATCATCTTACAAAGTCCGCACACTTCATTACTATTAGAGAGGATTTCTCTCTGGATCAGCTTTCCAGGATATATGTAAAGGAAGTGGTAAGATTCCATGGAGTACCACTTTCTGTTATATATGATCAAGATCTGAGATTTACCTCGAAGTTATGGCGAAGTCTTCAGCATACTCTGGATACAGAGTTGAGTTTCAGTACTGCTTATCATCCTCAGAGAGACGGTCAGTCTGAGAGAAAAATTCAAACTCTAGAAGATATGTTGAGAGCTTGCTCTATGGATTTCAAAGGTGGTTGGGATCAACACCTACCTTTGGTGGAATTTTCTTATAATAATAGCTTTCACTCTAGTATTCAGATGGCTCCTTATGAATCTCTCTATGGAATAAAATGCTGGACTCCAACTTGCTGGGATGAAGTTGGGGAAAGAAAGCTATTAGGACCTGATCTTGTTGATGAAATGGTAGAAAAGGTCAGATCTATTCAACAACACATAAGAGCAGCTCAGAGTCGACAGAAACGTTATGCCGACAACCGAAGAAAAGACCTAGAATTTGAAGTGGGTGATAAAGTGTTCTTACGAATATCTCCCTGGAAGAGGGTCATGAGATTTGGAAAGAAGGGGAAGTTGAGCCCTAGATATATCGATCCTTTCGAAATACTGGATTGTGTTGAGAAGGTAGATTGCCGATTGGCGCTTCCACCGAATCTCTCTCAAGTTCACGATGTGTTCCATGCATCTCTCCTGAGAAAGTACATACATGATCTTTCACATGTAATTAGCTCAGAAGTTATACCGCTGGAGCAGGATCTCTCTTATGAAGAACAGCCGATAGAGATTCTGGATCGTAGTGAAAAAGTCCAACTAAACAAGACCACTCGATTGGTGAAAGTTTTATGGAGGAACCACCAATTAGAAAAACCTACATGGGATCTTGAGGATATGATGAGGGAGAGGTATCCTCATCTGTTTGTTACAAAGTGACAAATTTTGAGGGCCAAATTCATTTTAAGGCGGGTAGAATGTAACACCTGAGACTTTTATGTTATATAAATCATCAAAGGAATCTTTTTATACACACAACACTTTCTTGGCTTTCTTTACAAAAAATCACGACCTTCCTTGATAGCTTGCGTCGTACGCAATACCGAGTTTCACTAAACAATGATATGCTAATAAAATATTATTAAAACTAGCCGTTATGAATAGTAATAACCACTTTTTAAAATTTTATAAATTTTATTTTTCAAAATGGACTTCATTTTTGGATTCGGAATATCGAAATTATCCTAGGGTGAAATTTTGGTATTTTTCTGAAAACTTTCAATTTTTGATGAATAGTGAAACCACTAAGTGGTAGTTAAAAAACTGAATTTTTCATAGAACTTAATTTTACCGCTTCTGTGAGTGGAATTTCGAAAATCCGAGAGACACGGTTGATGTCAGTAAGTAAAATGTGGTTCAATGAGATGAAAATAATTTTTTGGTGAATAGTAAATTTTTACTTTTTTTTACCACGGTTAAAAGTAAATAGGGTAATTGACGGTAAAAATGATATTATTATTACCCTAACACATGTCCAAATTCTATTGTACAAGTGTTATTCGACCAAAAAGAACCTTAGGAATAAAATATGACCAGTTAGGCCCACTTGGATTAGATTATGACATTTATTATTAATTTATTTAAAGAAGGGTTAAAATAGTTAAAATCAAAGTTTAATAAGTAAATAATTTTTAATATGGGGTAATACATAAGATAAATTCTACTATAAATATTCATTAGAAAGATAAAAAGATTTCCTACATAATGGTATTTTATTTGTAATTTTTAAACATTAAATATTTTAGTTTATTTATGACACAAAGATGATACAGTAATTATGTTATTAATGAAATATTGACATAATTGATGTTATAAACACCAAAATAAATGTAATTTGAGACTTGTTATGAATTCCACTAATTTTATAGGTTAATATGACATGTTAGTATTGATTTAATTAACTTTTTTCGAACTAATCATTCTGTTATGATTTTCACAAAAATCAATTACTAAATAGTGTCAAAATTGACATAAAATAGTTTTTAAAACAAATATTATACTAGTAATTGTTATTTTATTTCTAAAAATATAAGGTTCAGATAAATGACTTAGATAAGGTTATGTATATTACTAATAAACAAATTGGGGTTCGTTTGGATGCTTATAGTATGTTTATTAACCTTATAGTATAAGAACACAAGAAGACACGGTAAAAGTAAAATTATTTAACTTAATGTTAAATCTAAATGATAAGGTTAAAATAGGAACCTAAACTTGTCTAAATTCTATTGGATGAGAGGGTTTCGACCCATCCCCACATTAGCTTCTAAATAAATTAATTTGGAGCTATTCAAAAACGAATTTGTCTTTATAATAAAATAATATTTTTAGTTATTCCAAAGGTGCCCCTCTCCTCCCTTATAAAAGGGCACCTCCTCCCTCTCTTCCTCACACTACTTTGAGCCTTCAAGCTCATCTAAAACCTTCCAATTTCTCCTCTCCACTTCCCTAGAGACATCCTAGAGGTTCTGGTCTTCTTCAAAGACCAATTTTAGTGCCCTAAAAGGAGGTATCAAAAGTAGCACTTCAAAGAAGAGGTAATGTCCGTTACAAATTCTTTCATCTTTATTTCTTCTTCCACTTCTTCTTCTTTAGTTGTTCCATTATGAAGTAATAACATCAGTATCCCTCATATACTGATATGTTATTATAAGTATGAAACAACCCTATTTCACCATCTATCCATCCTACGGAAAAAGAAATCATCGCGCGTGCGTACGTACGGAATACCGTCTCCACGCCGTGGTGTAATCTATTTTCCACCACCACCTTACTTGGATGGGTATAATGGTGTAAATAATGAAAATATATGACTATTGTAAAGTGATATTGATTATGAAATAGTATACATACACTAAAATACAATTCCACGATCATGGGAACGATATCATCGCTCGTGCGTACGTACGGAATACCGTCTCCACGATGTGATGCGACTCGTTCTACATGATTTTCATTGAATAATTATTACATAAATGAATTGAGTGAATAAATATGATATATATTACACTAATACCATTCTGGAAATGAGGTATCTATAAACTAAAAAGAAAAATAAGAATTTATTCAACAAGACACGCATAAGAACAAAAAGTAATAAACACCCGAATAACAAGTAGTAATGAAATATTACTAATAAGAAGCTAAGAATATGACCATATATGATATCATAAAAATAAGTATGATTCTGTAATAAGTCAATAACATTATTTAAATCATTATACAGGAGGTTCGGACACATACAAAGCATATCGGACCTAAGGTAAGGGAAATATCACAATCTCATTTTTATCCGACATTGTTTATACTTTGGCATTTACTGGGGTGTATTTTATCAATGACATCCATGTTTCCTCAATATGTAATATTATTTCCATTCACCTATAATTGTTTAAATCCTATTTTACCATTCGGTGAGTTTTTAATAAAAGATATGAAAGGAATATTTTTTCGTTTTTTGTACGAGGTACTTTTTGACTTTTCCGACAAAAGTATGAGAATAATGTTTTTTTAACTTATACGGCATGAATGGATTTTTAAAACATTATTTCCAAGAAGCTTCCATTACAAGTTTTCAAGTTTATTTTTAATCAACTTCTTTTAGTTTAAAATTGTATGACATGTTAATAAAGGAAAAATGTTTTTGAAGTAGAAAGGAAATTTTCCTCAAGAATGGAGTTCAAGTGTTTTATCAAAATTATTTTCCATAAAATATAATAAAGGGTTCTGTTTCTATCCCTATTATTACATTGATTTGATTATGTTGTGATGGAATTATATTTTTTTGAATTCCTTTATCTTATATGAATTGTTTTGTGATGTCACGATGTTTAAGATTCCCATTTTTATTACATGGGTTATGCAATGATGTATGATTTATGATTTTGTGGCACACATAAGAATGGTATCATTATGAGATGGGTGGGACCTATATATCCCTCCAATGCATTGGGTAAAGATTTTATATCTCATGAGATAGACATGGCTGGAACGGTAGGTTATACCGGTTCAGTGAAACAGAACTGAAACGAGGAGTGAACTCGGTTCAGAAATGGAATGTGTCCACTAAGATAGTCTTGGAAATGAGTCTTGACTAATAAGAAATGATTCTCTATGATTATGTGTGTATGCCACAAATTTGCATGTTTTAATTTATTATTATTGGGATTACATTTCACTACTATGATTTATCCCATGTTATGAGATTATGATCTCTTTTACAGGTTAAGATTTTCAACAGTTATGTGCTTATGTATATGATGTGATGGATATTTCTTTTGTTTACCCTTATTGAGAATTTGAGATCACCCTTTTGTATGTTTTATTTCCCCACATCAGGAAGAAGGTTATTAAGTAGAATATGACAAAAAGGGACTCTAGATATGATGAAATAAATGGGAGGCAAAGTAGATGCTTTATGAACCAGTTGTTTATGCTTTCCAGTTTCTAAAGACACTATACCTATACAGTCCTTTCATGGTTTTGTTATATGTTGTAATAAGTGTGCTTCAATTTTGAAGTAATAATAATGTATGTAAAGTATGGGTCGTTATATGTATCCTTTCATGGAAGTTGGCCATTTTTGTTTCCTAATGATGATTAGTTGATGGATTAAATTAACTAAAGAATGTTTGAGATTGTTTGGTTTGATTAAGGGAAACCCCGTGGGTACGCTTCCCTCGGATGACCTTTGTTTAGCCGTTTAGACTAGGATGCCTATGGGAAATCCTTTGTTTCCCTTTCAGGGTTGTTTAAAATGAAATTGGTTAATTGAATGTTGACCATTTGAAATGAAAATTGATTAAGCCTTGTGATAGTTTAACTCATATGTTTTTTGTTATATATAACTTTCCCATGTGAGTATATTTTTTTAAGATGTGTAATTTTTAGATTATATGTTTGTCTTGTGATATGGATTTCCCATGTGAGATTATAATTGTTAATCTTGGTACTGGTTAGATTACATAATAGTCTTGTGGCATCAATACTAGAATTCTAGGTATTTGCGACGGGTTATTTGCAATGAGATCCTATTGCAAATAAGTTTTAGCAATGGGGTCCCATCACAAATAGCCCATTGTAGATAACTCCATCACAAAAAATATTATTTCTGACGGGCCTATCGCAAATAATAATTTTTGCGACAGGAAACTTCACTGCCACAAATAACTCTCCGATTATATACTTATATATATATATACTTTTTTGCGATGGGCCCGTCGCAAAAAGTATTTTCGACGGGCCTGTAATCCTGTCACAAATAATTTTTTAAAAAAATTATTTAGACTATTTGCGACAGGCTCATCACAAATACTCTTTTGCGACAGGTCCATAATCTCGTCGTAAATACGTTTTTAAAAAAATTATTTTGACTATTAGCGACGAGAACCCGTCACAACGAATCCATTCGCAAATAATAAATAATTTTTTTAAAAAATAAATTTAATAAAATTATGATTATTGAAAAATTAATTTAAATATTATTAAAATAATTAAAATAAAAATATATTAAAATTATCAATATTCACAAAAAAGTATAAAAAAAATTATAAAATAAAAATAATAATATTATTATTAGTAAAATAAACAAACAATAAAAAATATAATACTGAAAAAATATATTTAATAAAATTATGATTAACGAAAAAATAATATTAATATTATTAAAATAAAAAAAATTATTAAAATTCTCAATATTCACAAAAAAAATCATAAAATATTAAAAATTAAATTATCTAATATTCGCACCAATATAAAAGACAGAAACTATAAATAGATCATATTACAACAAATGTTAAATTCAAATGTTTTTAACATAAAAAAATCACTTGGGGGTCGTCTTCTGGTGAAGGTGGGGGATCTGAAGGAGCAAGTGGAAGAAACTTCATCCCCAAAATACGACTCAGACGACACATGTACTCAATCTACTCCTGAGGATGTTGCTGCCATCGACGCATCTACTCGTCATGCTGCTGCTTCTGCTACTGTTGCTACTGACACATCTATTCTTCCTACTTATGCAAACTCTCTATAAGGTCATTCTGAGCTCGTAACTGCTCCTGATACTGTGAGGCAGAAGATGATGCCTCTCCACGAGCTCCTCTCGAGCTGGACGCCGACATCATAGCAGTACCATAATACGTTCCAGGAGTCACATGAGAGTCGATACCAACTACTCGGCCCTTCTCAAAGCCATACTGAGTTGCCTATATCCATTCCGCCTCATCGAAATGGTGTGAATTGGTCTAATCGGTCACCTCGTACTGACCCTCAGCCTGTGTTTGAGAGGTTGCATCCTCATATGACTCTTTCAATTCCAATTTGAAATTAAAATTGTGAAAATATTATATGAAGTTATTTTTCAAACTGAAAAAATAATACTAACCACAATCTGACGCTGGCGATCACCTCTAATCTCTCTAGTGGCTGGATCACTATACATCCTCTGAAAAACGTCAAACTCCATAATATCAGGATGCTCGACTACCAACAAAAATATAAAATAAAATGTTTATATTTAAAGTTATATAAATTTAAAAAAAATATAATTACCAGATGCTCTATATGTGCACTGAATGGACGACTACCAGCTCGATGTGTCACCTCATGTCACCCCCCGGTTCTGCCGACCCAATGAAGACCTCCTCAGAAATCCACCACCCAACCAGTATGCACATAATCCATCCCAAACCTGAGATGAAATGTACTCTGGTCGGTGGTCTCTACATGACTCATCAAATACTGTATCTCATGCTTTCTTAATGGTTGTATTTCTCAAAATGTGTAAAAACTGATGCAAACTCTCACGCATAGACACCTCCCATGCGGCATGGATAGTGTCACACATACTATCATCGATGGGATACCATAAACCCTACAAATAATTTATAATATCAAGTTATTAATAAAATAAATTTCAAAATAAATTTTAGTTATTTACATACCAACCAATGATTTTACATGGAGAGCTGCACATCAACGGGAATAAGTTATCATGTGATCTATGGTTGAGAAAAATAATTGCGCAAGATAGCGCTCCCCTGTGCAATAGCTACATGTGAAAAACTGTGAAAAAAGAATAAATAATCAAACAATTAGTATATATATAAATAAATTAATGAAAAATCTAACTAAAATATATAGGTTATCATACCTCCGTGTGCATGGATCGAAACCAAGACGTGGACGTCGCTCAGGGGTAAGGTCAAAATCATCAGTCGCGCAAGATCGCGCCCCCTCCACATACCTCCTGAACCACCAGTAGGCTAAGGGTTAGATGATCCCACATCCCCCTCATCCAAATATAGATCAGCCTCCTCTAGCTCACGTAATAGATCAAAGTCCATATAAAACAAAAAATGATTTTTGTTATTAGATAGTTGAAAATAAATATTATATATAGATATATATTAGTTATGATCATAACCAGCATTTAACTGTGTCAATGTTCACCTTCATCATCATTTTCATATCTGACGATGTCAATATCTTCATATTCCTCCTCAACATCATCAATATCCATATGAGTTTCACTTTCACCATCCCTTATCATTTCAAATTCATTTGTAACATCATTAACATCATCATCACTATCGACCCTAAAATTTGAGGTTTCATCATCTATATTAATGTTTCTTTGTGAAAAAGATGGATTTTGAGTAGTCTCTTGAAAAATTTCAATTCCTTCCACTTCAACGGAACCACATTCAGTTTGATTATATTGATTTTCTTGAGATTTCATTTTTATTATGCTCCACCAATCACCCAGGTCTCTTGAAGTAGCACAATACTTTGGGTAATAAATTTGATGTGTTGTTGAGCTAGTAAAAATGGTTCATTTACTACAAGAATACTTTTATATTTAATATCGACAATTCCATGAGTCGTATGAAAACTCAAGCCTCTCTCAGTATCCAACCATCGACATTTAAACATCATTATGTAATTCTGTCGAAGATAACATAGCTCAATAATTTTATACAGAATGCTGTAAAAGTCAACTTTAGTTTCTCTATGGTGCGATCCTCTCAAACAAACTCCACTGTTCATTGTTTTTTTATTCCCCTTATGCACGTGTCTGAAATCGAAAACCATTCACCACATATGCATTATAATATTTAACCATTTTGGATGGTGGGTTACTCAATATACCAAGTCACTTATCAATTTTATCAACATGTTGAGACACCTGAAATTTTTTAAAACAATTATCAATATAATAAATAGTAAACTGAATTGATATTAAACCATCAATAATTTATATTACCTGTTTTTCAAACCATTGAGAAATTTTTTTCTCTGCGTTCTTCAAGACCAACTGCTGTAATTTTTGGAAGTTGTTTCTTGATTTGATTATCATATAACCTAAAAATAAAATAAGTTTACATAATGCAACGGAAATTATAAAATAAGTTATAGAAGAACTCAGTACAAATGCTGCCATTTTTTCACATTTGAGCAGATCATATGTATGAGCTCTGTGATGTTCATTGTCTGAAATCCATCGTTCTTGAACTCCACCGAAGGAAAGATTTGAATGAATAAAAAATAATAATTGATTTTCTATTTCATCATTAACATTTCCCTCATTCTATACCATGCAGTGTTGTTTTGAGGGATATTCATATTCAAAATAGTGAGAGAAGAAAAAAGAAATTTACTCTTGTAAATAAGCTTCAGCAATTGAGCCTTCAACTGATGCTTTGTTACATACTTTTTTCTTCAATTTATGCATGCATCTATCGAATGGGTACATCAATCAAAACTGTACTGTACCTCCACATTTAGCTTTATGTGGAAAATGTAATATCAGATGTTCCATTGGGTCAAAGAAAGCAGGTAGAAAGATTTTTTCCAGTTTACATAAAATTACAGAAACAACTTCTTCCAGTTTTCTTAGCGCATTGTAGTCTATTTTCGCTGCACAAATGTCTCAAACAAATATGATATTTTTGTTATTGAATCAAAAATCATAGAATTCAAAAATCCCTTAAATCCAATTGGCATAATCCTTTCTATTATAACATGACAATCATGACTTTTTAATCCGGTAATATGACCATTATTAAAAAATATGCCAAAATTGGAAGCATAGCCATCTGGAAGTCTTAAATCTTCAATCCACTGAAAAAATAATAATAAACTCTATTCGGACAATGTATAAGTTTCTTTTTGGCTTCATTAACCTCTGTGTTTTAACATTTTCAAATAGTTCAAATTCTGGTCGCCTGCAAATTTGGGAAAGATCTAATCGTTCTTTTATAGTATCTTTGGTCTTACCTGGTGTATCCAAAACTGTATGAAATAAATTATCAAAATAGTTCCTCTCAATATGCATGACATCCAACATGTGGAAAACCAACAAACTAGACCAATATGGGAGATCCTAGAAAATGCTTCATTTTATCCAATTATGTTCTTTCCCAAAGCCATGAATTTTCTGTTGGTTTACTGTTGGCCAAAATGTGATGGGAGGTAATTAAAATACAATAGATTTTAGCTCTGTACCTGAGATCATTTTTGGAGGTTCATCTCTTTCAATTGTGCCTTTTTTGAAATGAGATTTGTTCCTTTGAAAAGGATGATCGGTTGGAAAAAATCTGCGATGAGAGTCAAAATAGCAAGATTTTTTTCTATTTATAGGCATAAAACTTTTTTGTCTTTCATATAGTAAGGACATGATTTTGGACCATGTGTACTCCAGCCAGATAACATGCCATATATCAAAAAGTCACTAATCGTCCACATCAATGCATCTTGTAATGTGAAATTTTGTTTCGCAGCAACATCATATGTACTAACACCATTACTCCACAATGCATTTAACTCATCAATCAATGGTTTCAAATAAACATCAATATTCTTTTTCAGATGTACAGAGATTAATAAGGTCAAAAATATATAGGGCTCCTTCATCAACATCCATGGAGGTAGATTGTACGGAGTTATAAAGACAGGCCGACATGAATATTGACTACCATAAGAACCAAACAAACAGAAACCATCTGTAGAAAGACCCAATCACACATTTTGGGCTTCTAAAGAAAAAGACGGATGCAGAAGTTCCAAATGTTTCCATGAATCACCATCATATGGTTGATTCATGTTTTTATCAGTTGAAATATTGATTTTGTCCCATGAAATCATTGACGCTATGTTATGAGACATAAATACATGTTGCAGCCTGGGTATAAGGAGGTAATATTTCAACTATTTTACAGGAATCAATCCAGACTTCCCTGGTTGAGCTTCTTTATACCTCGATTTTCCACATGTTGGATAAATATCCAACGACTCATTTTCACCAGAATATAAGATGCAATCATTTTCACATGCATGAATCTTCTGATAACTAAGGCCCAGACTATGAACCAACCTCTTGCTCTCATAGTAATTTCCAGGCAACACATTTCATTCATGTAATAGTGTTTTAACCAAAGAAAATGTCTGATCAAAACAGTTGTTTGACATTGCATTATCTAATTTAATATCCATAACTTTTTCAGTCGATTATAATTTGCTTATCTTGCAACCAGGATATAATTCATCCTTAACAGACCTCAACAACTCATAAAATTCGGATGGTGCCAACTCAAGAGTTAAATCGATATCATCGTGAGTTTCAGTTTGTTGAAGAGATGGACCTACAACATCATGTACTAAATTTTGGAACCGTGATGGATCCAGAATCAAGTTATTAGTATCTTCTCTGGAACTACGTTCACCGTGTTGATACCAAAAAACATAATCTGGTTGAAAAACAAATAGCAAGAGATGTCCCCCAACCTTTTCAAATGTTTCAAACATTCTCAGAGCACATTTTTTACAAGGACACTTAATTGTTCCTTCTGAAACATATTCTAGTTTTGATGATGCAAATGCTAAGAATGCGTCAACACCCTCAATATATATAGGATTTAAACCACAACCATTTGGATTTCTATGCTGATTTATCCAAGCGCGGTCATCTAATAATGATTGATGTCGACTTGCTTGTTCCATATTTTTCTACAAAATATAAAATCATCACTGTTTTTGAATAATTTGAAATTATAAAATCACTATCTAAAAAAATATAACTAATTACTACTACTTCTTAATAATTACCATTAATTATGGATGACACAATTTCCAGTGGATTGACGGATACTCTTTTGTTCGACGGCTCATTTACTTGCATCTTTCTCACACTGAAATGAAAATGATGAATCTGGTCTTAGGTATGCATATTCATTCTCGTATGCATGAGAATGAATATGCGTATCTCCGACCAGATTCTTCATTGTGATTTTAGTGTGCGAAATATGCAAGTAAATGAGTCGTCGAAAAAAAGAGCCCCCTTTTCGTCGATGAATCATCTTCTTCCAATTGTCACCGCCTGAAAACATTATAAAAAACGTGATCCTACAAATTCTTATCCAATCTTGTGCATACGAGATTGAATATGCCTATGTAGCAGTACATTTTTCATAATGTTTTGAGTCGGTGAGAGTTGAAAGGAGAAAAGTCATCAAGCAAAAGGAGTTCCATCAATCCACTGGAAATTGTGCCATGTTCTTAAAATTTATTAAAATTTATTAAAATTTCTTTCTAACTATTTCTAGAAGTTCTTAACTAACTATTCTTATTTATTACTAACTATTCCTATTTATTACTAAATATTACTATTTATTACGAACTATTACTATTTATTACAAACTATTAAGAATTATATCTAATCATATCTAACCATATCTAATCATATTTTACCATATCTAATCATATCTAATCATATTTAATCATATCTAATCATATCTAAGCATACCTAATCATATTTAATCATATCTAATCATATCTAATTATTACGAATTATATTTAATTATTATGAATTATTACGAATTATATTTAATTATTACGAATTATGTCTAATTATATCTAATTATTACTAATTATATCTAACTATTATTAATTATATCTAATATAAATAAATATTATTCTAATATTAATAATAAAATAAATCTAATTATATCAAATTATTACTAATAAAAAAATTATATTATTAATATTTATGAAGAAATAATATTAATATTATTAAAATAATAAAAAAAATTATAAAACATTAAAATTATCAATATTCGCAACAGGCTTTGCTTTATTCTTAGCATGTTCAAATCTCAAAGGGTCGCCAATTTTCAGGTCATGCGCATTAAAAAGTTTGTGTCAGCCATGTCCAATGTAAACTCTATAATTATCCTTACATGGTTGATCACTTCACAAGTAGTATTGCAATAGGATAACCAAAGCAATGTCGTTCTCATCTCTGAGAATCATCTCGCTCCCGTTATATATATCATTCTTCCTTAAATATTTAAGGGGACTTCAGTATCTTTCCCTTATATTTTCAAGGAAGAATGGTCTATGTAAAGGGTGATGTGAGATAATTCTTATAGAGGAGAAGGGCATGACTTGGGTTGTCCAATTGCAATGCTACTTGCAAAGTGATCAACTAAGAAAGGACAATTATAGAGCTTACATTGGAAATGACTGACGCTTACTAATTATTACTAATTATTACTAATTATTACTAATTATTAATAATTATTACTAATTATTAGTATTTATTACTAATTATTACTAATTATTACTAATTATTACTATTTATTATTAATTATTACTAATTATTAATAATTATTAATAATTATTACTAATTATTACAAATTATTACTAATTATTACTAATTATTAATGTTTATTACTAATTATTAATGTTTATGACTAATTATATGTTTAGTAGTAATTATTAATGTTTATTACGAATTATTACACTTTATTACTAATTAGTAGAATTTCATACTAATTATTACACTTTATTACTAATTATGAAATTTTATTACTAATTATGACACTTTATTAATAATTATCACATTTTATTACAAATTATCACACTTTATTACTAATTATCACAATTTATTACTAATTATCACAATTTATTAGTAATTATCCCAATTTATTACTAATTATTACAATTTATTACTAATTATTACAATTTTTTACTAATTACTACAATTTACTACAATTTGTTACTAATTACTAAAATTTATTACTAATTACTACAATTTATTACTAATTAGTACAATTTATTACTAATTACTACAATTTCTTACTAATTATTACAATTTATTTCTAATTATTAAAATTTATTACTAATTATTACAATTTATTACTAATTATTACAATTTATTACTAATTATTACAATTTATTTCTAATTATTGCAATTATTACTAATTATTACACTTTATTACTAATTATTACACTTTATTACTAATTATTACACTTTATTACTAATTATTACACTTTATTACTAATTATTACAATTTATTACTAATTATTACAATTTATTACTAATTATTACAATTTACGACAATTTATAACTAATTACTACAATTTATTACTAATTATTACAATTTATTACTAATTACTACAATTTTTTACTAATTACTATAATTTATTACTAATTATTACAATTTATTACTAATTATTACAAATTATTACTAATTATTACAATTTATCACTAGTTATTACAATTTATTACTAATTATTACAATTTATTACTAATTATTACAATTTATTACTAATTACTACAATTTATTACTAATTACTACAATTGATTACAAATTAATACAATTTATTACAAATTAATACAACATATTACAAATTAATACAATTTATTACAATTTATTACTAATTATTACATTTTATTACATTTTATTACTAATTATTACAATTTATTATCAATTATTACAATTTATTACAACTTATTACTAATTATTACAATTTATTACTAATTATTAAAATTGATTACTAATTATTACAATTTATCACTAATTATTACAATTTATTACAATTTATTACAATTTATTTCTAATTATTACAATTCATTACTAATAATTACAATTTATTACTAATTATTATAGTTTATTACTATTTATTACTCATTATTACCATTTATTACTATTTATTAAAAATTACAAATTTCTACAAATTAATTATATACATTACTAATTATCGTTAATAATTACAAATTACTACTAATAATTAAAAATTAATACTAAAAATTTCAATTTATTAGTACAAATAAATAGTCATGCCAAAACAATTTAAATTCAATTTAATTACAACTATCAGCAATAATAAAAATTAACATAAAAAATTGAAATAAATAATAAATTAAATAAAACATAAATACCTTTAAACTTGAATTGCTATTGATGTAGACGGCTTCACAACTTCTTCGTGACTAAAAAAATTAACTTCGAAAAATTTTCCCTCTAAAATCAGAGTTTAGAGAGAAACAAGATCTAGAAATTGAGTAGAATGAGTAGAAAAATGGATGGGGGTATATATAGGTTTGATTATTTGCGACGGGTTACCCGTTGCAAATAGTATCTTTTGCGACGGGACCCATCAAAAATAATATCTTTTGCGATGGGACCCGTCGCAAATACCTACACCCGCATTAATTACTATCGGCGGTTAAAAAGTTCTTTGCGATGGGTCCCGTCGTAAATAGTCCTTGCCGACACACCTTTTGCGATAGGAGGATATCCCGTCGAAAAAAAAATATTAACCGCCGCCTGTTATTTTCGACGGGCCCCGTCACAAATACTTCACTATTTGTGACGGGGGCAGCCCCCCATCGCAAATAACCTTCGCGTGGTTTGGCGTGCTACCCGTGCCAAACCTTTTGTGACGGGACACAAAATCCCGTCACAAATAATCTGTTATTTACGACTGGGGTAACAACCAATCGCAAATAACCTCTTAGACATACTTTTTGCTACGGGATTTATTCCCGTTGCAAAAATCCCGTCGCAAAGAGTCCTTTTTGTTGTACCCCACACTCTTTGATTTTCATGATCACAATCACTTTCATTTTTATCTAACATTGTTTTTAAGTGTTCTGGATGATAGGCAAAAGATTGCCAAAGGATTGGCCCAAGAATGGACATCAAGTGGACTGAAACTCAGTCCACCGGCCAACCGGTGTGATAGCACCGGCCAGCCGGTGGACCTGGCAGAGGCATTGCCCACTGCCAGGTTCCACCGGTCAGCCGGTGGCTCTGTCACCGGCCAGCCGGTGGCACCCAGATCAAACAGTGTGAGCTACTGTCTTGCCACCGGCCAGCCGGTGGCTCTGGCACCGGTCAGCCGGTGGATCCTGGACCAGAATTCTCCTCCTCTGCCAAGGCACCGGCCAGCCGGTGGCCCTGTACCGGCCAGCCGGTAGCCCAGTCAAACTAGCCGTTGGCTTTGACCAGTCAACTCTCTTTTGGCCTCCAACGGCTCCGAGGACTTCTCCAACGGCTCCGAAGGCCCCCAATGGGTTCCATGCCTATAAATAAAGGCCAAGGAAGCCCCGGACACCAATCGGATCATATACCAAGCGCCCGGACATATTGTTGCACATTTGGCGAACCTCCGGCGCTCCACCTTCAAGGATCCTCAAGTGCTCCAATCCAATTTCCAATCCAAGGAGCACCTCAAGAAGCTTGGGAGAGCACGCTACATCAACTCCATCATCCAATTGGCGCCCAAGTCTTCCTCCAATACGGTTTTTCTTGTTTATTTATTTTGAGCTTTAAAATTGGGTTTGTGCCTACAAACCCCAAACCCTTTTCTCATCCCCCTTTCTTTTGGGTTTCACACCACCATTAAGGTGTGAAGAGGTTTCTTCAAGCCTTTCCTTTTAAAAGGTTTGTGTCACCGGTGAGCTAGCCTTCACCCGTTAAAAAGGCTAGTGGGTTCTTACTCAACCATTAAAAGTAAGTGGGTTCTTGCTCAACCAATAAAAGCAAGCTGTAATAGGTCCTAGTGCTACCTCAAAGCCTAGTGGGTTTCTTGCTAAAACCATTGAAAAGCAAGCGGTAGGAATCTCTCAACGGTTGAGTTGGGAGCGGAGACGTAGGCCGGGTTTTGGCCGAACTCCGTTATCAATTTCTTGTGTGATTGCCTCTTTATTTCCGCTGCATTTTTACTTTGATTTTAATTTGTTAATTTTTTTTTTAAAAGGCAATTCACCCCCCCTCTTGCCATCATTCCTCGTTTGTTCCGACCCATCAATTGTTATCAGAGGGAGTATTTGAATAATTCCCTAACCGGTTTCAAATTAAAGATCCTACTTTTTTTTGATGGCTTCTACCGCTTCTTCCTCTCAATCCCCCGAAGGACATTCTTTGGATCGTGCTCCATTCTTTGATGGAGCCAATTATAGTTTTTGGAAAACCCGCATGTCAACTTTTCTTAAAAGTATTGGCTATCCAATTTATAAAATTGTTATGCAAGGATTTTCCCTCTCCTCTCCCGATGAGTCAAAATGGACCCCCAATGACATTGCTTATTTTGAGCTTGATGGCAAAGCCATGAACGCTCTTCATTGTGGTCTTGACCGTAATGTTTTTAATTGCATTTCTTCTTGCTCTACTTCGCATGATATTTGGAAATTTTTAGAACTAACCTATGAAGGTACTAGTGAGGCTCCAAAGCAATAATCCGATCAAAAGCAAGAACCCGATGAAAAAATCAAGCCCGTTTTCCCACCTCACAAGAAAAGGGCCAAGAAGAAGAAGAAGAAGGCTTTAAAGAAAACTTGGAGTGATAGCTCCTCCTTCTCTTCCTTCTCCTCGAGCGACAATGGTAATAATTGCCTAATGGCAAAACATGAGGTATCTTCCTCCTCTTCCTCTTCTTCCTCCTCTAGTTCTTCAAATTCTTTCAATCATCTTTCTTATGAAGAACTCTCACATGCTAGAGACCAACTAGAAAAAGGTTTTCATGAACTCTCTTCAAAATTTGTTGCTTTAAAAAAGAATTTCAAAAATCTTTCCTCCGAAAAAGACCAACTTCTCAAAGAGAAGGAGGAACTCTCCCTAAAAATCCAAAATTTTCCAAATGTTGATTCTTTGGAATCAACCATCAAAGACCTTAGAGAATCCCTAGCCAAATTCACCCAAGGTGAACAAAATTTTTCCAAACTCTTAGGGTCTCAACGAGTATCTAGAACCACCAATGGACTTGGCTACACCAACCAAGCCTCCTCCTCCCATGCACCCACTATTTTTGTAAGGGGGAGCTCCGAATTTAAATTCTGTAATTATTGCAAAAAGCCTGGGCACATGATATATGAATGTAATTGCAAAAACGCCCGGTATGGTAGGCCCAAATCGATTTTTTATTCGGTTGAATTCTATAGGAGAAGACCCTCTACAAGGCAAGTGTGGATTGAAAAATCCCTCTTAGCGAGTCTCTCCGGGCCTAAAATTGTATCTTTTCAAAACCCCTCTCCCCGGTGACTTTTTGTTTTTATTTAGGGGGAGTTAGGTTTGTTTAAGCTTTTTGTTTCAATTCAAAATTTCAAAATAAGCCCTTTTTATTTCAAATCCAAAATTTTCGATTCCAACTTTCAATTTCAACACTTGGTATCAAAATTTTCATTTCAAAATATTCAATTTAAATTTTCAATTGGCTTTTGATTCAAAACTTTCAATTCAAACTGTTATTCAAATTTTCATTTCAATTTCCAAAAATTCAATTGATTTTCAAATCTCAAATCTAGTTTTTTCAAACTCTTTTCCCTCAATCAAGTTTTATGCCCCACGCTATTTTGATAATCACAAAGGGGGAGAAATTTCTTGATTGATTGGGGGAGAATCTTTTCTCTCATGCTTAGTATTTATTTTCAATTTTTCATTTAAAGCATGCCTTCATTTAAGTTTTTACATTGCTTAGATAAGTGATTGTGATCATCAAAATAGGGGGAGATTGTTGTACCCCACACTCTTTGATTTTCATGATCACAATCACTTTCATTTTTATCTAACATTGTTTTTAAGTGTTTTGGATGATAGGCAAAAGATTGCCAAAGGATTGGCCCAAGAATGGACATCAAGTGGACTGAAACTCAGTCCACCGGCCAACCGGTGTGATAGCACCGGCCAGCCGGTGGACCTGGCAGAGGCATTGCCCACTGCCAGGTTCCACCGGTCAGCCGGTGGCTCTGTCACCGGCCAGCCGGTGGCACCCAGATCAAACAGTGTGAGCTACTGTCTTGCCACCGGCCAGCCGGTGGCTCTGGCACCGGTCAGCCAGTGGAGCCTGGACCAGAATTCTCCTCCTCTGCCAAGGCACCGGCCAGCCGGTGGCCCTGTACCGGCCAGCCGGTAGCCCAGTCAAACTAGCCGTTGGCTTTGACCAGTCAACTCTCTTTTGGCCTCCAACGGCTCCGAGGACTTCTCCAACGGCTCCGAAGGCCCCCAATGGGTTCCATGCCTATAAATAAAGGCCAAGGAAGCCCCGGACACCAATCGGATCATATACCAAGCGCCCGGACATATTGTTGCACATTTGGCGAACCTCCGGCGCTCCACCTTCAAGGATCCTCAAGTGCTCCAATCCAATTTCCAATCCAAGGAGCACCTCAAGAAGCTTGGGAGAGCACGCTACATCAACTCCATCATCCAATTGGCGCCCAAGTCTTCCTCCAATACGGTTTTTCTTGTTTATTTATTTTGAGCTTTAAAATTGGGTTTGTGCCTACAAACCCCAAACCCTTTTCTCATCCCCCTTTCTTTTGGGTTTCACACCACCATTAAGGTGTGAAGAGGTTTCTTCAAGCCTTTCCTTTTAAAAGGCTTGTGTCACCGGTGACCCGTTAAAAAGGCTAGTGGGTTCTTACTCAACCATTAAAAGTAAGTGGGTTCTTGCTCAACCAATAAAAGCAAGCTGTAATAGGTCCTAGTGCTACCTCAAAGCCTAGTGGGTTTCTTGCTAAAACCATTGAAAAGCAAGCGGTAGGAATCTCTCAACGGTTGAGTTGGGAGCGGAGACGTAGGCCGGGTTTTGGCCGAACTCCATTATCAATTTCTTGTGTGATTGCCTCTTTATTTCCGCTGCATTTTTACTTTGATTTTAATTTGTTAATCTTTTTTTAAAAGGCAATTCACCCCCCCTCTTGCCATCATTCCTCGTTTGTTCCGACCCATCACTTTTTCCCGTAGTGCATGATTGTTTCCCAATCGAGTTGTTCATTTGTTAATCATGCAATAGTGTAATTTTCATGCACTGTTTATTATGAGGAAATGATTATATACAAGGATTTGATCCCGACACATGTTGAAGTGTTGATATACTGAGCTCATCCTTGATTGAAATGTGCTGAAATTTTTATATACCGAGTTTTAACCAAACACATGCTAAAATGTTGATATACCGAGGTTGATCCTCTTTTAAATATGTTGAAATGTTTATACATCAAGCTTGGCACTGAGACATATTGAAATGAAATGACTTATGCTGTGTCTGCCAACGCAAAACACAAGATTAGATTTAGTATTCACTTCTTTTGGTTTAGACATCCTGTTGAAGCATCTATTGCACTCGCTTTGAATTGGGGATTGACGGTCTTAGGAAAAATTCTGAGACAAATATAATTCAATATAATTGAGTTAATTAAAGGACACGAGTTGAATGCAAAATAATGAATGTGCTGGTAGGATTGTTTACATTTGAGTACATCCTAGTTACTACTTTCACTATTTTACACTTCTATTGCATATACTCACTGAAAGATTGGAACATATCTTTGGTGGATTCCTACTAGGAATTATTTCTCACACCTTTTTTGGTTCATGTTTCTTGTTCTAAACAGATTATATGATTTCTAGTTCTGATATAGGAAAACACCCTTCTATAGGTACTAGATTTCTATTGGGAGTAGGAGAGAATTAGACCAAGTTGAGGCTTGTGATGCTTCTAATTTTTCTTTTGTATTTTTTTACCTTGTTATTGTATCTTGTTTTGCGCATTACTATAGTGTATCATGTTTTGGCTATTTTCGTAGAACATGTGACATGCTGCATCATATTTTGTACTAAATGATGCTTGATTATTTATCTTATTAGTCATCCGCTGTTTATTCCTGTTGTATGTTGTTTACTTTTTCCACTATTATGTTATTATTGATCCTACTATGTTACACTCTACCAATGAGGGAATAGTTTCCCCACTATCACACCCTAGGCCCTCAGTACTAGTTGGAAGCCTCTGGAGTTTTGAAAAATTCACTTGTGGCCATGTGACCAACCAGGTATGGGGCACCGGTTGGGTGGAATCCAGAGCTATGATGTTATAGAGTGTTATCAGAGATATAGTCTTTTTTGGTTTACCTTACCGTTTGGAGAAATTATACAGGGATATGAAGGAAATGTAGTTTGGTACTAAATTGTTTCATGGACTAGCTACCCCATGTTCAGGTAAAGGAAAAAATACCTCGAATTGAATTGTGATATTTGGATTTTGAGTGATTAAAGTTGATTCGATTTCACTGATGGCTGACACACTGGTTTTGTGTTGTTATTATTAGTATCATTGTGGTTTTATTTGGTTGAAACCTAATGATATGAGGGAATTCCATATCATGAATCATATAGTCACTTGTTAGAAATCACATGCCCTACATTCTTGCCATGCCATTTAGAGAGAATTATTGATTTATGATGTTTTGATTGATGCTATGATATAGATGCATGTTTTTTTGATAGGTACCATGATAGATATACCTACTACTATGATAGGTGTATTGATACATGTTATGGTTTTAATTAGACGGATGCTAAGATTTGATCACTAAGGTGTATGGACCCTCTTGGATCAGAATTTGGTGGATCATTTTTCATCTTTTTTGTATTGTGTTGTATTGTGATATGTTATACTTGGGTTCAAAAAACTTGATTCACAAGGATTGCGGGCTCTCAGAGATCCGAATTTGGCATACCAATGGTTTTTTTCTACATAATATGCATTTTCTAGGAAATATGGAGATTCTATCTGAAAAAACCTCATTTACACGGTGTTTAGTTTAGCATAACACACTGTGTGTTCTTCCTATTCAGGGAATGAAGATATATTTTCATGGTTACACACCATCTACTCATATTACACACCATGTAGTAAGTGACCGTGTGTCTGCCCATGTGATAAGGAACATAGGATGATGGGTTTTGCAAGTACACGACTGTGTACATTCGGTAAATGCCATGTGGCCTTACTTAGACAAACCCCATGTAAATGCAGCTGTTTACAAGTACATGGAAATGAGGAGAGACTTGTTTACACGCTGTGTACCCAACTAACTTGTTGTGTGCCTGACTAACATGTCGTGTACCTGGGGTGTTTACATGCCCAGGCTGGGGGAAGTACATGACCATGTAAGAGCTTAAGTGTACATGTCATGTATGATCTCTACATGTCGTGTACTCCTGTTTTGTAAACTTTTGAGGGTTTTATTATCCAATTTAGTTCTTACACTCATGAATTGTGAACCTTGATCACAAATTGAACTCAGGTGTGTGCTTGAACTTGTAGAGACATGCCTTCATGACAACCTCTAGTTGTACTCCAAGAGAGTGTTGAAGATCATACCCCAAAGGTGGTAGGACATGGGCTACAAGTGGATCCAATAGTTGTTCCAGCTGTAGCAGCATCTTTTATACTGGATGTAGATGCTGATGCATAGTTCTGTGAAGGCTTTATGAGGTTCTTGAAAACATTTCAGGGAGCACCACAACTTGTCACATCTATGACAGAGTTGATGTGCATGTTCCAAGAGCATCATCCGCCAACATTTTCAATGGATGGTGGAACATAGGTTGCAGAGTCATGGATGGACACCATACTTATGATATTTTAGATTCTAGATATGCCTCCTAAGAGTACGGTAAATCTCTCTATGTATATGAAATGTGATTCTACCAAGATATGGGGGGGATGTTATCAATCAGACATGGCATCATTAGGATATGACATGGGAATACTTTTAGTCATACTTCTATGAATATTATTTTCCAGAGATGTTGAGGGCCAACTATGCCCAGGAGTTCATGCACTTGTAGCTAAACGTGCTCTCAGTTAGGGACTATTATACCCATTTTACTGAGCTTCAGAGATTCACACCTATTCTGATGGGTGAAAACATATCGAAGTATAGATGATTTGAAGATGGTGTCAGGTTCGATATCTGATCACATGTGGATGTATTCAGGCTTCCTCTTTTACATTCTATTATGAATCAAGCACTGATTACTGAGCACAAACTATGGGAGTTTGGAGGTGCGGGAAAGGGTGGTTCGACACTAAGATATAGTGGTGTTTTGATTAGAAAGAAGAAGCATTATCTAGAGTTTTTTTTTGTGGTGACAGTAGAAGTTAGAGCATATATTCCACTAGCCAGGTGAGGTGCTACCAGTGCAGAAAGGTTGGGCATAATAAACCTCATTGTAGGGTTAGCAGCTCCAAACCACTTAGGGAACTGGAATACGTCAGGCCATTCTAGCTGAGGTCGTGGTCGTGGCCATGGTAGACAGACCCCAGGATCACAACAATAGTAAGGTGGGTCAGGTCAGGGTAGCAAGGTAGTGTCTCAAGGCCACGATACAGATCAGAATTATTATAGTGCGACAAAACCAACAGGAGAAGGATCCCAGACCTTCTATAATCAGAGGTACTGTTCTAGGTTCCTATATTTTAGATTTAGAACTCTTCAATATAGGGGATCCAAATATTTTCAAATTTGTGCCCATTGTGGAGAGCCTTTGGTTCTATATTTTTACTTATGATGATGTTATGATGCTAGAAACTCTGTTAGGGATTAAAACGACAAGTTTTCATCAGTGCAAGGAGTTTCCCCTTGAGGTTAGTGGGTGTCACTTACTAGGGGACCTCTGAGTCTTATAGATGATAGGATTTTATGTCATTTTTGGAATAGACTATCTATTATCCTTTTAATACTTTTTTTATTTCTTTCCACATAAAGAGAGTTTTACATCATTGAAAGGAGTATTGTTTCTATAAAAGGGTGAATGGGATGTCCAGGTGAGACGAGTTGGACCCGAGCATCATCGATTGGGAGGGACGAAATCCCAAATTGAAAGTTTATATCTGGATGAACAGGGGACACATTTGGAAGATTTCCATCTGGTACTTGATCATTTTAAAGACCTCATCTCCAATGAATTTTTAGGCCTACCTCTGATGAGGGACGTAGAGTTCTCTATCAAGATAGTACTAGGAGATGCACCGACATCCATTCCTCCTTATTGGATGGATAAAACGTAGTTTCAAGAGCTCGAGAGGTAGCTAGAGGATTTGGAGGATAAGGGTTTCATCTAACCTGGTACTTCTCCTTGGGGTTTGCCAGTCCTTTTTGTGAAAAAGGTGGATGGTACCCTCAGGCTATGTGTGGATTATCGAAAATTGAACTAGTTGGCAGTAAAGATTTGGTATAATCTTCCTTGAATAGATGATCTCTTTGATAAACTCTGAGGATCTCATGTATTCTATAAGATCGATTTGAGATATGGTTATCATCAAGTGAATGTTAGATCATTATACATACATCGCATAAACATTAACAGAAGGTATGGTCTGTATGAGTTTTTGGTCATGTCTTTCAGTATCACAAATCCTCCTGTAGTATTTATGGAACTGATGAATTGAGTGTTCCATATTTATATTGAATCATTATTTGTGGTTTTCATGGATGATATCTTGGTGTATTATCACAATCGACATAACCATGCCAAACATCTTGAGATCATTTTGATTACACTTATAGAGAATCATTCATATGCTAAGCTCACAAAGTGTCACTTATGGATGGATTAGATTCACTTCCAGGGTCACATCATCTCAGAGATAAGAGTATCAGTAGACCTAGAGAAGGTTATAGAAGTAGTTTCTTAGGAACAACCCAAGAACATATTTTACATAAAATGATTCTTGGGGATAGATGGTTACTACAGGTGCTTTATACATGACTTCTGATGTTTAACAGCACCTTTGATAGGCCTGAATAAAAAGGGTGTGAATTATGTGTGGATAGATTCCAATGAGATGACCTTTCAAGAGTTTAAAGGGAGATTGACTTCCACACCAATATTGATTTTTACAGAGATGGGTAGGAGTTACACTATATACCATGAAACATTAGGTATCAAGCTAGGAGTAGTTATTAAACAAGGGGATTGGGTGGTTGAATACAGAACTCAACAGTTAAGACCTCATGAGTGGAATTACTAGATGCATGATCTAGAGTTAGTTGTAGTTTCCCATGATTTACGATGTAGGATACATTACTTACTTGGAGAGATTTGTTTGGTGTACATAGACCACAAAAGTCTCAAGTACATATTTACTCAGTGTGATCTAAATTTGAGGTAGTGAAGGTGGGTGGAATAACTTCAGACCTTCGACATTGAGGTTGATTATATGCCAGGTAAGGTAAATATAGTGGCTAATGCTTTTAGCAGAAGAACTGAGATACATGTAGTGGAGTAGGCCAGTAGAGAGTGGAATCATATATCATTGTTCTTTGAGATACACTTGGAGGTGTAAAAAATTTAGGGTCATACTTTTATTTCACCCTTAACTATTACCTCTACCATATTTGATAGAGTGAGGATGAGAAAGCTGTCAAGATTTGAAGGCATAGTTATACGAGGGAGTTTTCCATGTAAGAACCATCCTCGTATATTGTACATAGGAGAGTATGAGGTTTTGTGTTTACATGGTCATGTATGGGTGTAAGCAGACATGAATGGAGAGATGAAGTGGATTTTTCATGCCTCGGTATGGGTAGTAAATCCTATGTCACCAAGATGTATCAAGATTTACATCGTCAGAATTGGTGGATAGGTATAAAAAGGGATGTAGCTTTTTTTCATGAGGTGCTCTACATGTCAATAGGTGAAGGCAGAACACCAACAACCAACCAGTGTTTCACAATAGATACCCATAACTGAGTGGAAATAGAATTATTTCTGGAATGATTTAATGATGGGGTTACCAAGGTTTCCTAGAGGTAATGATTATGTAGGGGTTGTTATTAGAAGATCACAAAGGTTTCACATTTTCTGTCATTCAAAGAAACCTTTAATTTTGATGATATTTGTAGGTTGTACATCTGCATGATTATAAGAATACTCAAGGTTCGTAATTCCATATATTAAGATAGGGACACCCTTTTTTATTTCCCATTTCTAAAATGGGCTACAGAGGGTGTTGTGTACACATGCACTTCTGATTACTACATACCCCCTTTGATAGATGGTCAATCATAGAACATGATTTATGAGCTGGAGGATATTCTTCAGGCATGAATCCTAGATTTCAGGTGTTCTTGGAAGATAAACATACCCTTGGTTGAGTTTTCCTATAAAAATAGCTCTCAGGATACTATTTAGATAGCACTATATGATGATTTTTATGGTAGGCTATGACAATCACCCCTGTGTTGGATGGAGGCAGGAGAGGTAGCTATGTTGGGAACTTGTCTTTTCCAGGAGACCACTGAGCAGGTGTTGTTGATTCAGAAGTAGATGGATACTACAAAGACATGTAAAAAAACTTATTCTAATCATGCCAGATGAGCTCTGGAGTTCATGTTCGGGGATTGAGTTTTCCTGCGTGTTGCATTGAGGTTGGAACACAAGAGGACCAGGAGTCAGGGTAAGCTTTCACTAATATACGTCGTGCCATTTGAGATTATGGAAAGGGTCAGGGGGTTTCCTATCGGTTGCAGTTACCTCATAGGTGTTAGGCTATGAACGATTTATTCCACATTTCATAGTTGCAGCGTTACTTTTGAGACCCATCTCATACTTTTCAACCTGATTAGGTTGAGTTATAGGTAGATGTATCTATTGAGGAGCATCCAATTCGAATTGGGGATCATAGAATGAAGGTTGTCTATAGCCATTCTGTTCATTTAGTATGTGTTCTATGGAAGCATAGTGGAATGCAGGATGATACCTAAGAGAGGGAGGTTGTTGTAAAATCACAATGGCTAGTGTTATTCTCATCTATTTCTTCACTACGCATGGAAGGGTAGTCCAGGGATGAATTAATTTAAGGGGGAAGTTTGTAAGAACATAGTTCTTCTTTTTCATGTACAAATATTTCCTTTTTGGTTTATACTTATGGAAAAGAGATAAATGTGGTCAAATTCTATTTCCAAAAATTATATGATTACACAAATTGGTTACTCACCATATATTTTTATATACATGTCCTGTAAGCAAGTTGCTTGGATTTTTAATGGCATGTAAAAGAATGTAGTAAAATAAAAGAAAAATTGCCATATACTTAGCCTGTATTTACTCTTACATGCCTTGTATTTCTATTTTTTCATTAGAAAGAAAAGTAGCCTCATCTTCTTGTTCTGGACAGTGGCTCTCCAAGGCTTGATGAACTTCCTGTTTTGAGATCATTTTTTGCTCCCAAATCTCCGTCCGAACTCAAATTTGATCACAGTCGGATGCATTTGAACCCAATCAATAAGTTATAGATTCCTATTAAGCCATTCTTCTTGATTTTTACTCTCAAAAAATTTATCAGACCTTGATAATTCTACCTTGCTTTTTTATATCTACTTCATTATATATTGAATTAGGGGTTGATGTTGGACGATGAGAGTCACACGAGGACAAGGTAGGTGGTCTTGTGCCTTTTGCTAAATATTGAGTTGTTTATATGTATTGTAGTGTCTTTCTCCCCTTATTAGGTTGTATCCATGAATGCAAATTGACCCTTATTGTTTTCAAATGATGGTTAGATGATGGATAAAATTAATTTAAGAACATTTCAGCTATTTTGGTTTGATTAAGTGCCACCCTATGGGTGCATTTTCCTCAGATGACCATTATTTATCCATTTGGACTAGGACACCTATGGTCATGCCTTTCTATCCCTTTTAGGGTTGTTTAAAATAAAACTGGTTAATTGAATGTTTCGCACATGAGATGACAATTTATTAACACTTGTGATAGTTTAATTCACATGTTTTCTTGTTATATATAAACTACCTACGTGAGTATACTTTTTTAAGCATTGTAATTTTAAGATTACATGTTAGGCTTGTGATATGGATTGCCCATGTGAGATTATAATTGTTAAGCCTGGTAATGGTTAGATTAATTGATAGGATTGTGACACGATTGTTTCTCACGGGGGTTGTTAATTTGTTAACCATGTAATATTATAATTTACATGCATTTTTATTATGATGAAATTATTATATACTAGGTTTTGACCCAGACACATGCAGGAATGATGATATATCGGGCTCATCCCTAATTAAAACATGTTGAAACACTTAAATACCTATTTTTACCATAACACATACTGAAATAATGATATATCGGGCTCATCATAGTTTTATATATGATGAAATGATTATATATATGGATTGACCATGATATATATTGAAATGGAATGAATTATGAGGCATCTACAAATCCAAAGAACACATTGGGATTCAGACTTCACTTCTTTCTATTTAGATAGCCTACTGAGGCATCTATTGTTCTTACTTTATACTGAGGATTGATGAGATTAGGAAGGATCCCATGATTTATATTATTCAATGTAATTGAATCAATTAAATAACATGAGATGAATGTAAAGGAATGATAGTTCATGTAGGATTGTTTAATTTTTGAGTACTTATTAGTTACTGCTTTCACTATTATACATTGAGTTTGCATATACTCACTGAATGATTGGCACAGATCATGGGTGGTTTCCTACTAAGATTTACTTCTCACTCTATTTGGGTCATGTTTTTGGGAAAAAAAATATGATTACAGGTGTTGATAATGGATATTTCCCTTCTATATGTACTTGATGGTGGTTATAAGAATGAGATCATGGGACCAAGCTGAGGCTTGCGATGCTTCTGAATTTTATTTTGTATTTCTATACCTTGGAATTGTATCTTGTATTGTTTGTTACTACTTTGTATCATATTTTGGTTGTTTTCATAGAACATGTGACATGTTGTGTCATATTTTTTAATGAATGATTCTTTTTTATTTATCCTGTTAGTTGTTTGTTGTTTTTTTAGTTCTTGGTGGTTTAGTGTTTCAAATATTATGTTATTATTGATTATTCTATGTTACACTCTTCCAACGAGGGAATAGTTTCCCGACATCACACCCTAGGACCTCACTTTTACTCGGAAGCCTCTAGCATTTGGGGCAATTTTCTTGGGGACCTATGACCAAATGGGTATAGAGCACCAGTAGAGTGGAATCCAGACTCAGAATGTTACATTTTTAAATTTTCTTATGTTGTGTCTGAGAAGAGGGAAAGAACCACTTTAGGTGGTGTATATTATTTATACTTTGTATTGTGGAGTGGTGATGGAGACCAATGGAACTATTGTCCTTTTATTACCGAGAGATTTCAGATATTTATTCCAAGGTGACATTTTGGTTTGATTTGTGTTTTTATCTCTTCATTTGGGTACTATTTTACCTATTTGGATTCTGGTACATTCTCTTTGAGAATTGTTGATTTACAAAATTTTATCTTTTTTTTAAATCCCATTATTTTTGGAAAATTCATTATCTATTTTTTAATGAATGATGCCAGGTGATTTTCTCCAATCCGTGGGGATTGGGAATGCCCTTCATGCTATGTTAGTGCTGGTTATGGTATCAGGGTACTCGAGTGATCAGGCTGGTTCATGAAATCCAAGGTGTTTGCTTGTAGGTGTATGTGTTCCTTGTCAACATCAAAATTCCATTATACAAATATGGATTTAATTAATAGGAAACCACACATTATATTCATTATTAACTCTTTATGATAATATTATATAGACCAAATTATCCTCAGAGTCTATTATCTGGTAATGTTATCTAATCTATGTTTTTATAAATCAAGTTATAATGATTTGTACTAAAATTCCGATGATACCAACTATAACACCCTGATCCAATGACTTTAATTTGGTGGATATATTACTACATCATCACATGATACAATATATTACATCATAAAGGATTGAATAGTTTAGTAGTAATGAGATACTAAAAACACACATGATTATCACATTACATTTGAAATCATGAAATATACCTGAAAATTATATTGATAACTTTATTATTTATACAATTATATTCCTAAAATCACATATAAATCAATTCTTAGTATCCTAGGGAAAGGAAAACATAATAACGGGTGAGATTAGATGCATAGTAAGGGAAATCATACAAAAAAATATATCATAGAACAAATAAAGAGTAAATATTTTGGAAGAGACAAACAATTATAAAATATTCCATATAAAAATATAAATAAATTATACTATATCAATGTATGACATGAAAACATAAATAATCACAAGGATAACAATAACCAGTTTTACAATGATAGAACTAAAAATGTTTGACCACATAATATTATCAATAATTCTTCAAACAATGAAATCATAAATAAACAACTAAAGAGTATTCCAAATACCAGGACCAGGGTGTCTCATAAGGCCTTCTAATGAATTTAGGGGCTATAAAATTCCTCACCCATCACTTACTAAGTCTAATTCATTATTTATATAAAAAAATTAAAAAAAATTAAATACATAATAAAAATAAACATTCATATAAAAAAACTAGAATATGAAATGTTAATATTTTCCCATTTTAATCACTTTAGAAACAAGGTCATATGGCATATAGAGTTATACAGTGGATTATATCATTATAGTATATTCCCATTAATGAATAAGAGTCCATAAAGTATATTAAAATAGATGAAAATACTTTTAAAAGATCACTATAACATTTCATTAGAAAATACCATTTTCATTTTGAAATAACTTATTTAAAATCTAAAATTTTCAATAATATTATGATTTTTTGGAAAATTAAAATGGGAAAATTATAAATTAATCATAAATGAAAATAAAATTCATGATGGTGGAAAATCAATTCATACTACAAACATTTAAACAAATATTTTGATGAAACATTTTGTAAAAATTATTCAATTTTAAAAATAAAAGAAAATTAATTTTAAACCATGTTACATAAATAAGAACATGGATAAAAATGACTATAATAAATAATTATAGAATAGTAAAATCATTATTTATATTTTTAATGAAAATATAGACACAGAATAAAAATATCCCCAAAAAAATATAAAAAAAATTAGGTTTTTCATGAAAACATTCTACTAGACTTTTGAGTACTTAGTGAGAGGGAAATAGAAGAAAAAATTATAATATATAAAAATAAATAGAGAATAATAAAACCCCTAATATTTTTCAGAGTTAAATGATATAATTTTATCATTGGATATTTAACCATAAACAATCCCAATAATTTGTGAGATTGTAACATAAGACCCTTACCTCATGTATGACTTTCCTAATAAGTGATTTTATCATCCCATTTAATAAATTAATAATTTTTATACATATACACCATAATGATACTCATACCTTTAATATTGTATGTTATTTACTTATAGCATCTTATTACCAATTAATTAACAATCTTTCATTATCATTATCATTTTGAGTGTTAACTTCTTTATTTTATATGTATGTTACAATTTGGAATTTGTGGTACTTTCATCTTGATCATGGTCCCATAATCTAAAAAATTTTAGTAATGATATAATATTTTATAAATTAATTATATAAATACTTGTAATCATCTATAATATTAAGATATTTAAAAATTAGTTACACCATTTTTGGAGATGGTAGTATGTATGTACAGATGAATGTTTTTTTTAATTTTGTTACTAAAAAAATAAAAGAAATAAAAATACTATTTTATCATTATATAATGAAAATAAAATCATAAATTTCTTATATATATATATATATTAAATCCATCATTATATCCATCAATGTGAGGATAGGATAGAAAATAAATAATATCTCTATGTAGAGGTAGTAGTCCACATGTATACAAGAGTAAACTTTTTTATTTCCCATTTTATGGAATGGACATAAGAAATGGTTATATAAAATAAAAAAATATCAATATATTTATATTACTGGATTAATTATTTTAGGATAGATAAAATCTATTTAAATAAATTAGAAGAATAAACAAAATTTGAATGATTCTAGTAAGACAATTACATATTCATTGAGAGAACTCATTTGGCCTCCAACTTAACCTTCTTTAGAAGATATTAGTGTAATAAAAAAGTTCAATAATTTTTGTATAGAATATATTAATGTTTTAGAGAAATTAAATTATGATATATAGGGTTCAATGTTTTTTAATAAGGGTAGATAAGAGGTTTCATTTTATTAGTGAGTGGAGGGACACATATGGAATTACATAAAAGATTTAAATAATATAAAAATTTCTAGTGAAAGTTAAAACCAATAACCTTGAAATACAAGTTATGATAATATAAGATGTAAATAGATTCGAAAAATATTATTTATACTAGTTTATATGTAATTTTTATACTTATATTTTGGTTTAACAATTAGTAAACCCCTTTCACCTTAACTGTGTAAACAAAATATTATTGTTTTATTATTCATTATGGCCAAAATATTAATTTGAACTTATTATTTAATATTAATTAGGACAATTAAATTTATGGAATTAATTTTATAATATTCAATATCTATAAGTGATTAAATTACTTTTAACATATGTTTGTAAAATGAAATAACAATAATTTTTAGAAAAATGTGTTGGATCGAATTTGTAGATATAAATGTATATTAGATGGAACAATACAAGAGGGGGGTGAATTGTATGTTTAAAATCTTTGAGTTTAAACACATAAAGAGATTAGTTTAAAAGATCTTAAACAAATACTATTCAAACAACCACAATTGTATTGAATATAAAGGTATGAAGTAATGTAATACTATTAAAAAATGAAGTAATTGTATTCAAGATGAATACAATAATCAGAGTAAAACAAGTGAGAGATTATACCATAAAGCATATAGAATCTTTTAATACAAAATGTAAGAGAATAATTGTAATTGAGAAAATTACAATTGAAAGTATAATGAAGAAAGGAAACAATACAAATTCCTTTCTAATACAAACAGCAGTGGAAATGTAAAAGTATTAAAATTCTTTTGACCCAAAGAGAAGGGTTATCCTTTCACCTAGGATAAGAGGTCTGTCTTACCACCACCTTGGTAAACCCTCGATATGATGATCGGTTCATCCGTCTGCATATCCCCGGCAGCCCTCGATATGATGATCAGTTCGTATGTCTGCCTATCCGTGGTATCCCTCGATATGATGATCGGAACGTCTGTCTTCCTATCCCCGGAAGACCTCGATTTTGTATGTAATCGGCACCTCTGTCTTTCAATTACTTGAAGGCCCTCGATACGATTACCAGACGCACAAAGAACAAAGCATGAGAGAAGTCACATCGTCTCTCTCTAGAACTTGACAGAAGCAAAGTATCTCAATTGTACACACACGTTCACGCTTGTTCTCAATTATCTGTGTATATCTTTCTCATCTTCAAATGACCTTCTATTTATAGGCGTCGGGTTCCAATTGTCACATCTCCTCCAACAGTCATATTTCTCTGAAAAAACTCAGAGGGACTTGGACACCTGGCATTATAACGGTCATATTGAAACATAAATCATGACATAATTTTGATTAGTTTGTAATTAACTCAACGACATCGTATTGGTTAAAACAAGATATATAAAGATGATGAAAAAGAGTACGATTAATATGAAACAAGTGATTTTTGACTAAGTACGAAAACAAGTAATGAAATTATGAATAGCAGAGTCAGTATGATGCAATTGACAGAGTCAGTACGATACGATTGACAAGGTCAGTACGATACGATTGACAGAGTCAGTATGATACATTTGACAGAGTCAGTACGATACGATTGACTAAGTCAGTACGATACAATTGACTGAGTCAGTACGATACGACTGACAGAGTCAGTAAGATACGATTGACAAGGTCATTACGATACTATTGATAAAGTCAGTACGATTAAAAAGACATTTGTGATTTCCAAAACAATATATAGAAGTCAAAGGGAACTTTTGACTCAACAATCTCCCCCTTTTTGGAAAGAACAAAACAAAAAGTAAAGACTACATGAAATTCTTATCTCCCCCTGAGTTATTGGAAACTCTTCCTAATATGAATTTGAATACAACTAACTCCCCCTTAGGTGTATACTTTCCTAAGGATTGTATTCATAGATTTTCCTTGGTTTAGAAGTATTTGATTAAATCAATCTCCCTTTGTAAAACATTCTCCCCCTTTGTAAAACATTCTCCCCCTTTGTGGTTTACAAAAAGAATGGGGTTACATTGAGTTGCCTGAAAGGATTAGAGAAAAGAAATGCAGGATAGAATAAAATAATCATAAAAGTTATTACAAAACAAAGACAGGTTCCAAAAGAAAAGAAAAACAAATACAAAAGTCATTTGTTTTCTCTTTCCTTTTCCTTCTTTACGAGCTCATGAAGAATAGCTTTCATCTTCTTGATTTCTTTGTTGTCTTAATAAATTGAATCACCCTGAGTTTTGAGAATCTCTTTTTGGTTGGAAAAAATCTGATCTTGATTCTTGATAGTCTCCTCCTGGACTCTGATCACTTCCTCAAGGGTATCAATTCTTTCTTGCAGATTCTTGTTATCTTTGGACAACACAGAATTTTGTTTCTTCAACAAAACCATTTTATCTTTGAAGGATGAAAACTTCAAGAATTCAGACTAAAATGCATTCATTTTCTATTCCAATTCTTTCACTGAAGGAATATTGGCTCCATGAGTTATCTGATTCAGCCTTTCAAAAGTTTATTTGTCAAGATTATTGAAAGAAATTTCAAGATCATTTGACAACGTCCTTATATCTTCAATTGCTACCTCATGGTCATTCACTGAGATTTCTGTTTTATATGACCACTTGGTCATCCTGTTGCAAGATTTCTTATGAGCAGCTGAGGTTTCAGAAAGAAATTTCAAATCGGCTTCAACTGACAAAACTTTCTTTCTCAACTCTCTTACAGAACCAAACTTCTTTTTCTGATTGTCAGTAATGAAATCAATTTTCCCTTCCATCCTAGGAAAGTAAGGAATGGTATTTTCAACCCTTCTTAAAACATGAACAATATAATAACTCTTCTTAATAGAGATTGTATGTTCTGAATTAGTATCCTCATCGTACGAAGGCAATTAATTTGATCGGCTTGAGTCAACAACTGGCTATTTTCCTTTTGCTTTTTCTTTCTCTTTTCTTTCTTCTTCTACTTTGTCACTGATGACAATAACTTTTTCAGTATGAGAAGATTGAGCACCTTTCTTTGCTTGAGGGGGTGTTTTATCCGGAGTTTGAGAAGTTTCAAAAGGTTCTTGATCGGCATGAGGGGTTTGTTGAACACCTTCACTCTGCTTTTGAACCGATTCCTCTCTACTCTTCCTCGAACTCTGAAGGAATTCTAAAAGAAAATCTCCTTCCTCCTCTTCAACTTCTTCTATCTCTTCCATCATTTTTTTACCTTTTTCTTTCTCATGAAGGCTCTGTACAATGGGCTCTTGATGCACCTCTGTGGTAAGTTGAGCACTAGCTTCCTCAACTACTTTCAAGAGATTTAAAGCATAAAATTCCTGTGCTTTTCTTTTCAAAAGAACCTTCTTCTTCTTTTCAGCCTGAAGGGTATCCTCAACTATTAATCTCTCAGAAAAGGCTTCGGTTGGATCAAGTCCAAACTTTGGATCACCTTCCTTTCTCTGTTCCTTATCCTTTCTCCATTTGGCAATAACCTCTTTACTGTACTTAGGCTTCTTCTTTGGCTTTGATCTGGTTTGTGGATCAGACTTTTGAGGAACAAGAAAAGAAGGAATGTCTTTGGATGGCATAGGTGACGATTGATTTTGAGCCGATTCAGCTTCTACATCTCTTATAAAAAGTTTTGAATTTGGATCAAAACAAACATTCAGCTTTTTCAACGTACTCTTACTAATCCAGGATGGCTTTAGATCTATCAAGTTTCCTTTCAAAGGAATCTTGCAAAACTTCATGCTCTCAAGAATAAACTTTGTAAGGATAGCTGGATACATAATCCTTTGAGACTTAATTCCTCCTGTCTTGACATTCTCGATGGTTTCAAAAACATACCCCATGAGATTTACTTTTCTCATATTTACAAGATAGTCAAGCATGAAAATATCAGAAACTTTCAGAGTTTCTCTATCCCCTTTCCTTGGGATAAGAAAATCTTGCATCCATAAAGACACAAACCGATTGTCCGGAGAAAGATGAGACACTTTTCCCTTCTCTTCATTTATAACAATCAAAGACTCCTCATCATTTTCTCTATTAAACGTACCGACCTCCTCTGGTAGATTATGAGATGGACAGAAAGAATCCCCTTCTGTTGGGACATTCAGAAAATGATCCGCATGTTTCACAGACATAGATAATTTTCTATCGTACATAGCAAAATTGATAGTCATGTCTGTCAAAAGATACAGTTGTATAGAACTGACTGAATTCATCAAAGAGAACCATATCTTGAGAAACAGGTCTTTCAACACATAAATTCTCCCATCCTTGAAACAAAATGATTCTTTTGATTGTGGAATCATACGAATCAAAAAAGTCCCGAGAAACTAACCTTTCTCTGAAAAAGTCTTTCTCAGTAAAAGTCTTTGAAGACATTTCAACGGGAGTATTAGCAGAGGACTGAGACATATAGGTGCTGCCGATGAAAGATCGTACGATGACTTAAAACCAGTGGAGCAGTGCTTCGCCTCAAAACCTGAAAAACAAATGTGGGTTTGGGGAGGGGGGGCTAGTTATAGGTGATATAGGGGTGACCGTTGATCTTCTACGGTCAAGATTAGAGGAAAAAAGATCAATGGTTAGGATTAAAATGAAATAAAAGAAAATTAAAAAAATGGAAAGTACATACCGGAGAACGTAAGGTAATTGTTGGTTTTAGTAGAGTTCAAAAGAAAACACAATCATACGAAAAAAAAACTATCAATCATCATACCGATGGAAAACAAATTCGTTACCATTAACTGACAAGCCGATGGAAACCAATATTGTTAACATGAACTGAAAAGACGATGGAAAAAAATCTTGTTACCATGAACTGACAAGACGATGGAAAAAAATCTCGTTACCATGAACTGACAAGCCGATGGAAAACAATCTCGTTACCATGAACTGAAAAGATGATGGAAAACAATCTCTTTTCCATGAACTGACAAGCCGATAGAAAACAATCTCATTACCATGAACTGACAAGACGATGGAAAAGAAATTTATTACCATGATCGGTCGATACGATGGAAAAGAAATTCGTTACCATGATCGGTCGATACGATGGAAAAAAAATCATTACCATGATCGGTCGATATGATGGAAAAGAAATTCATTACCATGATCTGTCGATACGATGGAAAAGAAATTCATTACCATGATCGGTTGATACGATGGAAAAGAAATTCATTACCATGATCGGACGATACGATGAAGTAAATAATACAATAAAACTATCAATATGATAAACAGAAAAGTAAATAATACGATAAAACTGTCAATACGATAAATAGAAAAACAAAAACACATACTATGCGAGTAAATAATTAAAGTTCATAAGATAAAAAGAAACATAGTAAGAAAAAAAATTGTAAGAAATGTTCCCCCTTTATAAAGGAGTTGTTTGATGTAAGGAGAAAGTAAAACAAGAAGTGGATATGAATGATTATTTTAATGTAATCATTCCTAGCTTCTGTTTTATAAACTCAAACCTATCGGAAGGTAAAGGTTTTGTAAAAATGTCAGCAAGTTGTTCTTGCATTCCGATAAATTGTAAAATAATATCTCCCTTTTGTGTGTGATCCCTAAGAAAGTGATTCCTAACATCTATGTGTTTTGCATGAGAATGATGTGATGGGTTCTTACTAAGATCTATGGCACTAGTATTATCACATAGAATTTGAGTTTTGGAGAAACTCAATCCATAGTCAGTGAGTGTGTGTTTCATCCACAACACTTG
The DNA here is from genome assembly GCA_963277665.1 of Viscum album. NCBI lineage: Eukaryota > Viridiplantae > Streptophyta > Magnoliopsida > Santalales > Viscaceae > Viscum > Viscum album. The sequence continues at coordinate 660,620,220 of OY728131.1, read as the reverse complement.
AGTACAAAAATTTCCAGCTGATACATACTCAACTTCAGCAGTGGAAAGTGCTACTGAGTGTTGTTTCTTGCCGGACCCAGAAACCAGAGAACCTCCTAAGAAATGACATGTTCCAGATGTACTTTTTCTATCCATTCTACAACCGCCAAAGTCAGCATCTGAAAAAAAAATTTAAAATAAAATCATTTCCAGAAGAATAAAAGAGACCTAGATCCATAGTGCCTTTTAAATACCGAAAGATTCTATTTACGGCTTCTAAATGAGACTCTTTTGGATTAGATTGATATCTCGCACATAAGCATACAAAAAACATTACGTCTGGTTGACTAGCTTTCAAGTATAGAAAAATTCCTATCATACCTCTAAAGATTGTTTGATCTACTGGTTTCCCAGTTTCATCAAGATCAAGTGTATTTGAGGTACCAATTGGAGTGCTAATACTTTTAGTTTTGTCATATCCATACTTTTTGAGTAAGTCTTTAATATACTTATGTTGAGATATATATGTCCCTTCTGGTTTTTGAGAAATTTGAAAACCTAAAATGAATGTTAATTCACCCATCATACTCATTTCAAACTCAGACTTCATTAAATTTGAAAAAGAATCAGTTAAAGATTGCTGAGTTGATCCAAATATGATTTCATTAACATAGATTTGAACAATCAAAACATTTTTAATTTCCATTTTTATAAAAAGGTTTGGATCTGCTGTACCTTTTGAATAATTTTTTTGTAAGAGAAATCTTGTAAGTCTATCATACCATGCTATATGGGCTTGTTTAAGACCATATAGAGCCTTGGTAAGTTTAAAAACATGATCAGGATGTTTTAGGTCTTGAAAACCAGGAGGTTGTTCGACAAAAACTTCTTCTTGAACAAAACCATTTAGAACCATTTGAAAAAGTTTGAAATTAAAGTACACTGCAAAGGCTAATAGAATATGAATAGATTCAAGTCTATCTATCGGAGCATATGTTTCTTCATAGTCTATTCCCTCTTGTTGATTATTTCCCTTAGCAACAAGTCTTGCTTTATTTCGAACAATGATTCCATTTTCATCACATTTTTTTCTAAAAACCCATTTTACACCAATTGCAGTTGTTTCTTTAGGTCTTTCAACTAAAGTCCAGACTTGATTCCTCTCAAATTCATTTAGTTCATCTTGCACTGATTTGATTTAATCATCATCACCTAAGTCCTCACTTGGACTTTTAGGTTAAAATTGGGAAAGAAAAGAAAGATGTTCTATTTCATTTCTTATGGAATTTCTGGTCCTTATAGGTTTATTTACATCACCAATGATGTTATCACTGGGATGATTCCTAAGAAACAATTCATTTGGGTTTTTGTAAAACCTGTTCATCAACATATGGTAGAAAATCATCTGTGGTGAATTTTTTAGAAGTATCTTCTTGAATATTTTCCATGTTAGAAGGATCTTCTATGAAAGGTTGATAATTAGTTTTTGAAAAAACATCTGAGGATATAGGTTGGGATGATTTAAAAACAAAAGGATCAAATTCATCAAATTTCATATGTACTGTTTCTTCAATAGTACAAGTGTTTTTATTAAACACTCTATAAGCTTTAGAAGTTGTTATTAACCTAGAAATATCCCTTCATCAGATTTTGGTGCAAATTTGTGTAGATTATCTTTTGTATTCAGAATGAATACTTTGCACCCAAAAACATTGAAGTATGAAACTTTAGGTTTTCAGCCAGTCCATAACTCATAAGGTGTTTTATTAAGAAAAGTTCTAGTTAAAAAACGATTTATAGTATAACCGTAAGTACAAATAGCTTCAGCCCAAAATTTCTTAGAGATTGAGTATTCACTCAACATGGTTCTAGTCATTTCCTGAAGAATAAGATTTCTTCTTTCAACAACACCATTTTTCTAAGGAGTTCTTGGAGCTGAGAAATTGTGATTAATACCTTTCTTACTACAAAAAGTTTCAAATTCTGAATTTTGAAATTCACCACCATAATCTCTATGAATAGTTATCAATGGTAGGTTTTTCTCATTTTTAACTTGGTATCTAAAAGTTTTGAAATAGGAAAAGGCTTCATATTTCTTTGTGAAAAAATAGACCCATGTGAATCTTGTAAAGTCATCAACTAAAAAAAATACATAGTATTTGCCTCCAATGCTTCCAGATTGTGAAGGACCAAAAAGATCCATATGTACTAACTGTAATGCATTAGAAGTTGAAACTTCATTAATTGATTTAAAGCTAGTTTTATGTTGCTTTCCAAATTGAAAAGGATCACAGACTTTTGAAGAATCATATCTAAGGTTTGGTAATCCTTTTACAAGTCTTTTCTTTGAGAGTTTACAAAGGTTTCTTAGATTAAAGTGTCCTAATATTCTATGCCATAGCCATGAATGGTCTTCTATTTCACTTAAGAAGGGTAAATTTCGGCTTCTAAGGTCTTCTAAGTTAATAGTGTATACATTCTCTTGCCTATGGGTAGATAGAATGAACTCATCCTTGGAATTGTGGACTAGACACTTATCATTCCTAAAATTCACAAGGTAACCTTCATCACATAATTGACTTATGCTGATGATATTGTGCCTATGACCTTTAACAAACAAAACATTTGAGATAAGAAATTTTCCAAGAAAAACAATATTACCTATACCAATAATCTTTCCTTGAGCATTATCTCTGATTGTAACTTTTCCACCTTTTTTTGATAAACTTTTCAAAGAGATCTTTGTTTCCAGTCATGTGGAGAGAACAACCATTATCCATGTACCATATATTTTTGTTGGTACACTTCTCATTTTTCTGAAAAATAAACAATTAGTTTTTCGGAATCCAAACTAGTTTGGATCCAGAATAGTTAGATAACAATGTTTTTGGAATCCACATTTGTTTTACAAAATGAGCTTTATGAAATCCTAAAGACTCAGTTTTATTGAGAGAACACTCTCTTCTCCAGTGTCCACCACATTGGCACTTTGAAAAAAAAAGTTTTTTTGTGGAACAAAATAGTTATTACTAAAAATAGGTTTGGAATGTGTATATCCAAGTCCAGAATGATTTCGCAAAGGTCGGATTTGGGAATACATTTTGTCAAAATTTTCTTTTCCACGAGTAAAGTTTGACAAACATTTCTTTAAGGAGAAAATTTCTGAGTTTAGTTTTAAGACTATGTTTTTATCTTTCAAAACATCTAATTTTAAACTAGAGTTAGGCTCTAAAACATTTTTCTTTGAAATAATATTTTTTAGATCCTTAGAATGTTTATCATTATCAGATTTGAATTTCACAAGGGTTTTTAAAATATTTTCAAAATCAGAAGTTTTCACATCAAGAACATTAGAAAGATCTGATAATTCTTTAGTTAAAAATGAAATTCTAGAGTTTTCTCTCTCAAGCTTCTTCTTGAGATTAGAATTTTCATTTTCAAGTAATTTAGAAAATCTAGATACTTCTTCAAAAGAAGGTAATGTATCATCTTCTGATGATGAAGATTCATCATTTGAAGATTCATAATATTTATCATCAATATAATTTGAAATTAAAGAGACATCTGTAATATCTTCATCATTGTGTACCTTAGCCATGAGACAATGATCTTAGATTGGTAATCTGGCTATATGTCCAATATACCTTTTTCATGAGGAATCATATTCTAAAGATTCATCTGAAGAATCAATACCACTTGCACTCTAAGTAATATTTTCCTTCAAGACTTTATTTGTCTTATAAAACTTTTTCTTGTTTCTTTCAGAGTGTTTCTCCTTTCTTTCTTTCCTATTTAGTAAAGGACAATCAGGTCTTATATGTCCTACTTTATTATATTCATAACAAGTTACCTCTGAATCTTTCATATCCTTCCTATCTTTCTTTTTGAATCTATATTGGAAGTCTTTATTTACCACAATCTTGTTCATCCTTCGAGCAAGATTGGCTAACTCATTATCCGAGTGATCACTATCACTTGATTCCGATATAAGTTTCTTGGCTTTGGATCTTGTAAGCCTTTCAGGTGTTTTAGTATTAGATGTAAAGGCTACACTTCCATTCCCATTCTTCTTCTTGTTGAAATCAGTATCTCTTTTCATTCTTGCCTTGTGCTATAGAAGAATTCCAAAGAGTTTATCAAGAGTAATCTGTGAAACTTTTCTGTTTTCATTAATAGTGTCCTTTTTGACTCCCATTCATTTGGCATTATATCTATAATATTATCTACTAGAGCTTCATCATCAAGTCCTTTTTCACCCATAGATTGTAAACTGTTGACAATTTTCATAAATCTTTGTTGCACTTTACATACTGGCTCTCCATAAGGAAAAAGAAAACCATGATACTCTGCTCGAAGCATCACTCTTCTTGTTTCTATAACCTTGGATGTACCAAAATGAGTGACTTATAATTTCTTACAAATACAGTTGGCTGCTTCACATGAAGATATCTGACTGTATATATTCCTGGTCATAGAGCATAATAAAGTATTGTGTACCTTGTAATTCAGTTGATATTCTTGCTTCTCTTGGTTAGTGAAAGTACTGACTTCTTTGTCAGGAATTTTGTAACCTCTAGTAAGCATAATAAAATTGTCTACACCAGTATTGATCACAAAAGTCTTCATATGATCTCTCCAGTACTCATAATCGTTCCCATCAAAGATTGGTGGTCTAGATGGATTTAGATTGTCTATTGACCCAATATTCATTCCTGACATCTAAAGAAACAATGTCTTTTCCACTCCACATGTTAGTGTAGTAAGTAGTTAAAAATAGTAGTATGAAATAAGTAGAGCAAGTATTAAAAATCAGTGGAAAACCTCCTATGATACCAACTGTTGGATCGAATATGTAGATATATATGTATATTAGATGGAACAATACAAGAGGGGGGAGAATTATATGTTCAAAAACTTTGAGTTTAAACACTTAAAGAGATTATTTTAAAATATATTAAACTAATACAATTCAAAAAACCACAATTGTATTGAATATAAAGGTATGAAGTAATTTAATACTATTAAAAAATAAAGTAATTGTATTCAATATGAATACAATAATTAGAGTAAAACAAGTGAGAGATTCTACCATAAAGCGTATATAATTTTTTAATACAAAATGTAATAGAATAATTGTAATTGAGACAATTACAATTGAATGTATAATGAAGAAAGGAAACAATACAAATTACTTTCTAATACAAACAACAGTGGAAATGTAAAAGTATTACAATTCTTTTGACCCAAAGAAAAGGGTTATCCTTTCACCTAGGATAAGATGTCTGTCTTACCACCACCTTAGTAATCCCTTGATATGATGATCAGTTTGTCCGTCTGCCTATCCCCAGCAGCCCTCGATACGATGATCGTTTCATCCGTCTTCCTATCCCTGGATGCCCTCGATATGATGATCAGAATGTCTGTCTGCCTATCCCCGGCAACCCTTGATTTTGTAGGTAATCGGCACCTCTATCTTTAAATTACTTGAAAGTCCTCGATACGATGATCGGACGCACAAAGAAAAAATCATAAGAGAAGTCACAAAGTCTCTATCTAGAACTTGACAGAAGAAAAGTATCTTAATTGTACACACACGTTCACGCTTGTTCTTAGTTATCTGTGTATATTTTTCTTAGCTTCAAATGACCTCCTATTTATAGGCCTCGGGTTCCAACAGTCACATATCCTCCAACGGTCATATTTCTCCGAAAAACTCAGAGGGACTTGGACACCTGGAATTATAACGATTATATTGAAACAGAAAGCACGACATCATTTTGATTAGTTTGTAATTAACTCAACGACATCATATTGGTTAAAACAAGATATATGAAGATGATAAACAAGAGTACGATTAATATGAAACAAGTGTTTTTGACTAAGTTCCAAAACAAGTAATGAAAGTATGAATATCAGAGTCAGTATGATACAATTGATAGAGTCAGTACAATATGATTGACAAGGTCAGTATGATATGATTGACAGAGTCAGTATGATACGTTTGACAGAGTCAGTACGATACGATTGACTGAGTCAGTACGATACGATTGACTGAGTCAGTATGATACGATTGACCGAGTCAGTATGATATAATTGAAAAGGTCAGTACGATACTATTGATAAAGTCAGTACGATTAAAAATACATTTATGATTTCCAAAACAAGATAAGAAGTCAAAAGGGAACTTTTGACTCAACAAAATGTTCATTTTAAGAAAAAAATTTATTTTACAGAAAAACAAAGCATAATGTTGAATCAAATGGAATTAACAGGTTTTTTTTTAAATCAAATGATATTTATTTTTATTTTTAACCAAACAAAAACTGATTTTAACCTTGTAAATACATGACTAATAGAGAATAACTAAAAAACTTTCATTTTGACAAAAACATCACTTTGATCTCAAAAATGTTGAGAATATATTTTTAAGATTAAATATATATTTTATATGAATTATTAATTATTAAATATATATTTTTTCTATAAAAAATGTATCATAAACCATCTATCTATTATTATATCTTTATAATTTCATAAAATTGATAGTTTTTTAAAAAATTATTATTTTCACTATTCAGTCAAAAATAATTTATTTTTGAAAAATATCTAAAATTCAGCCAAATATATTTTTGACATTATTATTTGAAAAACTATATTCATTTCATTAAATTGAATTTATAAAATGTTTTAATTTTTTTTAAACAAATTCATTAATAAAACTATGTTCATTATGCAATTGTTTTTATAGAGTGAAAAGCATGCTTACTATAATTTAAGATCACGTGTTATGAAAAAGTTATATTAGAAATGTGAAAAAATTAAATTATAAATGAAATTATTTTTTCTAGAAAGAAAATTTAATTTTTCAAATGTATCAACTAATTAATTAAATTATGTGATTTTTGTCTTTTCAATCTAGGTAATTTTGGTTGACACAATTCAAAACATCTTAAAATGTTACTTGAATATCTATGAAGAATATTCCTATTTTTTAATCGTCAATGAATTTGTTTATAGAATTTTCATTATAAAAAAACTATTGGATACTTCTTATTCCAATTTACCATAAATTATAATTGATATTATCTACTTATATATCTTTATAATAATTTATATGATCTTTAGATTTACATTGATAATTAAGCATTGTATAATGAATATTTTCAATCAACTTCTTCCCAATATGTATAAAAAAATATAGTCATTTAAAAAAATTAAATTCCCAATAAAAAAAATAAAATATGATCATTTTCTTCTATTTTTATTTCTACATATAACTGATAGATTTATAAGTCAATTCCCACCTTCATTTAAATGAAATAATTTTCCAATGTTTTAAATGACATTTGATGATTATTTTAATATCTCTAAATAGGTAATAACTTCAGAGAAATACTCTAATATATTTTTCCATTCAAATGTTTCTTGTTAAAATTAAACTTTTGAGATATATAAAACAATTTATTATGACATGTGAAATACCACTTTTTTACAATAGGCTAGTCATTGTGTCTTAGAATCAAAGTAAAAAAACTGGATAATACGAACCAATTATTTGTTTTTCAACCAAAAATATTCTTATTATAGAGAAGTGACTAATGGTTAAAATTAAGGACACATGAATTATTTTCTTTTTAATATTAGATGTATCATATGATTATATTCAATCATTCCATAACTCTTTCAATTATTTGATAATGAGGATATTGGTAGGAATTAATGTAATTTCCAAGAATTTGTTTACCAATAATAATAATCAATGTGATGAATGAAGTTTATAACATAAAAATCTAGGGAGGTAAATTTTATAGGATAAAAATAAGATTCCAAAAGATGTAGTTTCTAATTAATTTCTCAAACTGATTGAATCCATTAATTTCTAATCCCAAACTCACATATCTAGGATGAGATGAGAAAATATGATAAAATATATAAAAGGTATTCAATGTTTTTAAATCTCTTGGATGTTGGGTGAAATCATAAATGTTATTTTCTAAACAAATTCAACTTAATACATTTAGTTTGATTATCTTTCATAATCAATATCCACATTCACAGTTTTAAAGCAAACAAAAATGAAACAATCCAAATATATTTAATTTTACGTTTCATCATGGTGGATTATTGATTCATATTAGAATAATTATTTATTTACATCCATATAGAAGTGAAATATATTATTCACTCTTCTATACTATAATATTCTCTATATAATAACATAAAATCATTTGGACATCCATGTATATTCCTATAACAAATTCCAAAATTGATAATAATTTTTTTGATCGCATATAATGATGTAGTGATCTTAGATTCAGAAAATGAATCATGTAATAATTTCAATATCAATAAAGTTTATTTATTTTTAATTCCATAAAGGTAGTTGATCTAATAAAAAGTTAGTATAAAATACACTTTATAATTCATGGGAGATCCTTCATATAATTCTTTATTTCTATCTTTGACTATTCAAAAAAAGGGATATGTTTTCTTAGTTAAATATTGAATTATACAATTCTGAAAAATAATAATAATTTATATGTTACTATCTTAATTCGGTTTCCCAATAGTTTTAGAATAATTATTAATATTATAACATTAATTTGTGGATTAGTTGATGTTTTAATCTGTTGACGGTGTTTCCCAACTATGTTGAAATCATCATGTATCATGATCTAAATAACATTATCCCCCATTGTTTAATTAACTTATTAATTCTGATGCTAACCATAAAAAATATTACATTCTATAATATTAAATTCTCCATACTATGTCCACAATGTATAAAAAATTATTTCAATACTGAGTGCTTAAATAATTAAACTCTCGTCAACCATCATTTTAATATATATTTAGGACATGCAAATTTTATACTTTTATCCATGGATCGATTTTCAATTGAATAATCCAAAATGATCTCTAAACCAATGAAATAATAAGTTGTGTTCTAAGGTAATATAACCCAACTTTTATCCATAAATGATCGATTTACACCACTTTTAAATAAAAAATAATCCACACACACACAGATATATATATATATATATATGACTAAAATATTACATTTTAGTTAAAATTACAGGACACTCTTGAATCCAATAGATTAAAAATCCATCCATTAATAAAAGAACATATTAAATGGTAATAATTTCAACTATATAAATCATAGTAGTAAAAAATTGGTAACAATTATGACTATAAATTACATCACTTTATGGAAAATCCATCAGTAAATAAAAAAAACATATTAAATTCAAAAGTCATAGGTTCAAATCCCCTTCAATATTTAATTTTTTTTCAAACTATGATCAATATAGAGAATTTAAATGATAAAATAAAGTTTAAATAAGGAGTCCAAAATCAAAGATAAACCTAATTCAGTTTTAAACAAATTCCATCCCTTAAAAATTAATATAACATTTTCTAGAAAATGGGGTTTTTTATTTAATAATTGTAAATAAAATTATAATAGGGTTATGAGTGTTGCAGTCTGATCAACCTCATCCTTATTTTAATAAATAATTTTGTATCATTAGTATTGAGAATAATATAATAAAATTATAAAAATTATTTTATTATATCGTAATTAACATTTCCTTTAGTTTTTTGAAAGGAAGCATAATTATATTATATGAAAAATATCATACATAATCTTCAATACATATGGCTTACTAATCACTAAAAATAGTTGATGAACTTAATCAATAATCACATTTCCTTTAGGTAATATTTATTATTTTAAAGATATAAAATTGAATTAATTTTATAGATAAACACATGAATACTTTGGGTACACATAAAATGGATGTTTTCTGATTTAAAAAGATGTCAAAAATTGGTTTGAAAAAAATTTCTTATTTTGGAATTCATAGAATATTATGGGGTATTAGGGAAAATAGTTGAGTAATTGAGTTTTTATTGAAGAAAATAAATGGTTGTTAGTCATTATAATTTGAAAAATGTTATTTTTTTACAATGGTATAATATTTTTCTTACATAATAAGTGATGGTTTTAATGGATTACTACAAAATTTTAACTCAAATAGAAATAAATAGTATCATTAACTAACAGTTTTTTGTAGGAAAACCTTTACAATGACTAATCAATTTATAAGAATTTTTTTATAAGTGGTAATGATAAAGGTAAATAATGTGATACTTCTAAATATAATTTTAGTTTTCACACAACCACTACTGAACAACGGTTGATCATTCCTCATCGTGATCAACACACCAAAATGGTTCATAAATTTCTCTCCTAATTTAAAATTCTTATACCCATTTAGTTATTAAATTCAATTTTTGGCATTGAAAAAGGTTTTCCATGCAATTTTCCAGGGAACTAGTAAAATTATCCTTAGTTAGATAACCCAATTTGAGTGTGAGCATAATTCCTTATGACCATATGAGAAAAGAGTTTAAGAGAAATTTTGATTTTCTAATTAGTATATGCATTGAATATTGAACGAAGATTTAGAATTGAATTCCAATTATTGGGACTTCTCAAAGGAGGAATTTTGGATAGGGAAAGTGTTTTAATTAATGTTTAGGGGGACTAGGATATAATCATTGTAAGATAAAGGTGGGAAAGCTGCAACATGGATGGACAGTGGAACCCCCTTGTAAAAGTGTACCACTGGCTAGATGGTGGAGTTAAAATGGTAAAATATCTATACCCCCTCAGGTTTTCCAAAGGGGTATCCCCTTCATCCTTTTCTATTGGATCACTCAACTGGAGCACACCTTCCCATATCCTTGAATATTTTCCCTTATTTTTGGGTGACATTATTTGTGATTTCAAGGATGAAACAAATTATAGGATCTTATTTATCCTCTTTTCAATCTTTTTCCATTTCCATGTTGATTTAAAATTATTTCAATTTATGTTGGTAATTAAGAATTTACTGGAGAATGGTGAAACTTCCCAATTTAAATGGGTATTTTTTTAACGTAGTTAGAAAAAACCTTAAGAAAATGTATGCCTATCACCTCGCATCATTTCTCTAAATTTATGTCGCACTAAGAAGGTTTCATTTGTTTTCATTGAAAATAATATTTTTAACAACAAAAGTAGTCACCTTGGTTATTTATTTTCCTCGTATTGAGAGATAAGGAATTCCAGATGTCATTGGTGGGTGTTTGGTTTTGATTTTGGTGTGATGGGACCATATGGTGATATTTTAGTAATTATTTTAAATAAAGCTACATTGGAGTTCAATTTCATTTTTTTAAAATAATTATTATTTTGTAATAATTAATATTTGGGCATAATTTTATTGATTTAAGGGATTGAGAGTTGGTACATGCTTGGTTTTGTGATTGTTGGAGTTATTGTATCTTTGATGGGCCTTAGATGAGTTGTCAATCCTATAAAATAAATGGGTAAATCCCCATTATCAATATGTATTTTTGAGTGTTATCCCAATGGTTATTATTCCTTTTATATGGAATTTGAATCATGGGAATCCATTATGGAAGTCACCTCATATTAATTTGTATTTTTTTAATTAAATTAAATTTATACATTAAAATTATTAAATAATTGATCACCTTGAACAATATGAGTAAGTTCTAAGGCTATTTTTGAGTTAGGAAGCTGGTAGGATGACTTGGTAGCTGATAGATGAGGCCCTAACTTGGGATATTCCATGATACATTTGGACCTAAGGTGTGTCCGTCAAACAAAATTGGATAAAAATTGTGTAGTGTTTCATGATTTTAAACCATTGTATCCCAAAAAGTGTGTCAAATTATGAAAACATCCTTGTCCTGAATAAGACCTGGGGGAGCTTGTGAAACCTTATAGCCAATAGTCTCATAGGGTTAATTAAGAGTGATTACCCCTCTCCTGTGAGATTTTACCAGGCCTAGGTGGTCTGAATTAAGGTAGAATAAGATCAGGTTTGGTTAGGGGGCTAAACTAGTGAGGAACTGATGACTGAGATGGGTTATGGGCTATCATTTGACTTATTCCAGGGTAGCATACCCCTTGTATCTGGTGAGGCCATGTTATATTGACATTGATGAAAAAATATGTAGTATATTTTGGGAATAATTTTTTGATACTATTAATTAGGATAAGGACCCTCATGAGGTTTCCAATGACTTACCTCGGGTACCTAAGTGGGTTCCACATTAATTGTCCAACCCTGAGCGGGTGTGGTTTGGATTGGGTAAAGATGGTAGCATGTGTTAATTTAAAACCCTTACCAAACATGTGAGCCCATGGGGCGGTGGATAGAGGTGTTGGGTTAGTTATTCTAGTTATCCATTTTTTAGTAGGTTATGAAATACACCCTCAAGGTATATATGATATAGTATTGGTTTCCATAGATTTAGAACTGCTATACAGATTGGAGCTACTGTGGATTTAGATCTAGGATGTTTTGACTACCATGTGATGGGTCCCTAGGGTCATGAAGATATGAGTTAGAGAATCCATGGAATTGGTGCATGATATTGGAGATAACATGGATTTTGAGATAACATATTTGGACTACCATTGGATGTGTTCCTAGAGTCATGAGGACATGGTTAGAGATTCCATGTACTTGGATCTCGGTGGTGGAGCTTCCATTGATTTGGAGAACGAATGTTTGGACTATCATGGGATGGGTCCCTATATTCTTGAGGATATTGTAAGGGATTCCATGGATTTTATATGGTTATTACAAGCATTGGTAGAGATGAGTCCTGATATTATATTTATAATGATCATGTAAGAAAACATTGATGATGTCTAGAGTTGTGATGAGGTATTTCTTGGAGTTTTAGTGGATCCTTGTATTTTATTTATTTTTATTACTCTATATATGTGATCAACCCCCAAGTCCAAGCTTAGTGGAAAAGGGCCCTATGGTTTGTCATGGAGGTCTTTAGTTTGAGTCTCCCCAACATCCTACATGTTTTTTTTCATATTTATTTGTAACTTTGTAATTATACTTCCCCTACCATTTGTAATTTATATGTGATCATCCTAGTGGGTGATAGATCTTGTATGACAACATATTTTGTATTTATGGTTTTTTGGATGTTTATTTATTCCTTTATAATCTGATTATGTATTGTTGTAGATGATATTTAGTTCATTTATTATTTTTTGACACTATAATATTAGAGATATTTCTTCCTCATGGTACCTCATTAAACCCCCACTGCTAGTTTGAAACCTTTAGAATTATGAGAGGTTATCCTAATGTCATGTGATGGTCCAACTATACTATTGTTCACAGTGTATACCACCGTGGGATTTTTAAATATGGTATCACATTATTTCTTTTTTCCTTCTATTATGTTTTATGAGTAGTTAGATAAGATACATAGTAATGTGATGGATCTTATGATGGAACCCATAACAGTGCATCACGAACTCATTTCTCGATGGAATTATAGTAAAACATGGATATGTGATTGATATTTGGTTAATTTATTATTATTTCACACCATATTATTTTGGTCAGTGCATCCCCAAATTACCTACATAGACCCCCACTACTAGTTGAAAACATTTGGCATTTGGGGAGGTGCAACTGATGCAATATGATGGTCTGATTCCGACACTATTCATAGAGTGATCTAGGACGAGATGTTAAAAGTGGTATCAAATGATTTATTTTTTCCTTTGTATTAATATGTTAAAATAAATTAGATAGGATACATAGTAATATGTTAGAGATTTTGATGGAACCCATACTGGTTCATCATAAACATCTTTTTCCAGTGGAAGTCTAGGTTACCATGGGCATGTGATTTATGTTCTTGGATTTCTTTGATATGGTTATTTTTGATTTTTATCTATAGTAACAAACATGAAATTTGATATATATAGTTTATGAGTAATTATTTTCATGTATATTTTCCCATTAAAAATAAACTAATTAATATATTTTTTCTCTTTTACTATAGAGGTAAGAGTCATCTCCTGCATCATATATGACATGTAGGATTCATAGGATATATTGATCTTCTATCATATGATTACACTGATGGATGAGGTTAAACTATTCTTAGTTTCTATCCTTATTTTTATAGCCCAATTGACAAAATATATCCTCTCAACTCTAGGGAAAAATTCCATTGTTATTGAAAGTATGCTAGGGAAGAGGCCAATGATTAGGTTTAACATGGTCATTAAGGATGGCTCAAATGATGTCCAAAGTTAGGATGATGTATAGGGAAGATTTATAATAGAGAATTGTATTTTATTTATTTATTAATCTAAAAATATTTTATCATTTCAATGGGAGATCGATTTTGTATTCCATTACATTTAGTATTTTATGTTATTATTGTTGGATTCTTATTTATTCCTATGTACTATGAATATGTGATACTATGATTGATATTCGGTTTATTTATTATTATTTATCATTTTGATAATAGGGTTATAGCCTCCCAATTGTACCAACATAGACCCCTGATGCTAGTTGGAAACCTATGATATTTTACGGTGGTGTACCTCATGTCACATGATGTTTCATTTAAGTTACTGTTAATAGAGTGACATGGGTTGAGATGGTACAAAGTTATATCACTTCATTTTTTCTTCATTGCATTAATCTTTGGTATATGGTAGATATGATACATATAAATGTATCAATGCTTATGATGGAACCCAAATTGTTTTGTCATAAACACATTTTCTAGTATAATTCTATGTTACCATGGGTATGTAATTAATGTTATGGGCTTGATTTCTTATTTTCATTTTTGATTTTCATGTAGAGTAATGAACATGAGGTTTAAAATTCATGGTTGATGAGTTATTATATTCTTGGATCTTATCCCATTATAAATATATGGGTTTTTATATTTGGACATTTTACTATAGGGAATGAGGCATCTCCTTCAACATATTAATTACAAAAGATTCACAGGTTGTATAGGTCTGGTAGTGTGTGATTTCACTAAAGGATGAGGCTCAATTATTTAAAGTATCAAAACTTCTCAAATGATGTTTTCCCATTTATTTAATTGGTTTAATTCTACACATCTAGTATAACTTTTATACATATGTTTATTTCTGATGGATGGCCATGTGGACCCATGTTGAAATGCTTGATGAGGATGATGATGGTACAGTCCCATGGTGCAAGAGACATGAAATGACCCTAGTAGGTTAGTAAAGGTACATAATTCCTCAACCGGAAGTACATCTTGGGATGTTACCTACCTATATTAGTTATTTAAAGTGTAAGTAACAACTTATATGGTGTTTTACCATAAATCATGAAATAGTATTCTACAAAATAAAAACAAGTTTTTGATTCACTGAATATAGATTGTATGGGTGTAAATAGTTAAAATAGGGACCATGGATAATGATGTCAGGATTCTCAAGGGAAAAGTCTTATATGAGGATGTTCAGTGATAAGTAGTTCCTTATTAGGCTATTGAGATTACATGTGACGTTGTTATGTTAGGAGACCCTGAAGATGGAATTAACAAGTGATATATCAAAAGGTCTTAAACATGACCATGAGATATTTCCCATGATCTTGTCTCATGGGGAGAACATGGTCTGAGCTATGTGGGTGGACGTAGAGACATTCATATATGACTGAGTTTTTATCCAGTTGTTTTTTATGTTAGGGAAACCCATGAGAGGGGTTGACTAGGGTTTATGGCTTCCTTTGAGGAAAGAATCAAAGGTGAGTTCATTGGACTATTATGATGCATAATATTTATTGAGGAATTAGAATCCAATAGTAGTGCTTGGTACAGGCTGCTCAATGTAGTGAGAGTGTGGGTAGAAACTCATAACATTTAATGGTGTTAGATAGAATCTATGAATATGGTCAGCCTTAGTATGGAAGGGATTTTGGGACCTTTAATATGATCATATGAGATTCTCTTGGGTTTAGAAGTTGACATGTCTGGACAAATAGTCAACATAGTTTGATGATGTATGAATCACTAGTTTGTGAGTTGAGTTTTGGATCTAGTGATACAAGATTTTACACTACCATATATGAAGAGATGAGAATGGTATGCATAATATATTCATGGTACTCATTTAAATTGTAAAATGGTGAACAATCATGCATGAGATTTGGGATAAGGATTTTTATTGTAATGTGGGATGTCCTTGGGAACATTTGAGGATTCTGAGATATCCCTTCATGGAATAGGAGACATTGGGTATAGATAATGTGTAGTGAAATGATCAATCTTGAAGATGTTAAATGAAAGTGTAGCTTGGGATTAAATGAGAATGGATCAGGTAGAGAAAAACCCTTTTTTAACAATGGATCATTTTGAGTTTGAGCTCGATGATTAAAATATGTAAATCCATATGATGGGGAGTTTTCCATCATCTATCAAATAGTGAGATGACCTTGTCTATTCATTATGTTTAGTGATAGATATATCATGGGTTTAGGTGGTGATTAGTTTGATCTAGTGAGGTGATAATAATGAAACTACTATTGTAGGAAGTGTCTTTATGGTCAAGGGTGATATGACCTCATGCGGGTATGGTTATGGTTATGGAAGATCGTTTGATATAAGGTTGTGATGGGGATTGGATTCCAATATCCAGGAGAGTGCATGATATAATTCTGTTTTCTTAAAGGTTTGATTAAGAGCATGGGATTTAGGATTAGGATGATTTATGATAACCCAGATGTGTAACATGAAGTATGTGTTTGTTCTTATGGGAATCGTGAAATGCGTTTAGTCAATTGATGATGCTTTTTAGGACATCATACTATTTTTAGATATGGAAATAGGTTTCTGTACTTAGACAACCATAAGATGACTCTAGGCTTAAATGAATCATGATTTGGTGTTTTTTAAGGAATTGGTGGTTGTAAATGAGTGTTTTTGAGATGCGTTTATTGAAAGACATTAGGTTTGTAGTTTTATTTGAAATTGGACATGATGGGTAAGAAACTTAATTAGATACATTGTATTAGAAATGATAGGTATATTTAGGTTTTGGCTGGGGACTTTTAATAAATTATGAACAAGTGTGGGTAGATATAATGGGACTTTAAATATCACGAATTCAATTAAGTATTAAAATAAGAATATAGTGTCAAAGTTTAACCAACATTCAGGTTTATGTTTGGGTGGGGGGATTAGAAATCACACCCGGTGAATCATTGGAATGTGGGTTCATAGAATCGATAGGAACTTGTAATAGTGCAAGTTTCATGTCTTGGATGTGGATGTTTGAGCTAAGGCATATGGTGGGGAGAACTATAGGAATATTAAGTAATTAAATAAGAAATCCTTGGGTATCCTAGATTATATGGGCTTGGGGATATTCCATCTTGATGTTTCAACAATGAAGATAATCATTGACTCGTGGTTTAACGGTTTAAATTCCCTATTTTTAAGGTTTCACTTTAGAAGAGAATTTGAAATTGATAGATGGAACACTAAATTTATAGTGGGAATTGATGAATGTAGTAGGTTGTGAGGTATAATTGGATAACCATTGAGAATTTTCTAGGATGAGAAGTGTTATTGTAGGGAGTTTTTAATGTCTCATGACTGTACATCCATTGAAATTTAATAGAAATTTTTAATTTTTAATTAATGGATGGATCGAATATTAAAATAGTATTAGGAATTGAATTATGAGGGTGGAAACTCTTCAATGTAGTAATTTCATATAGGTAATTGGGTCCAATTGGTGCTAGGATGATTGTGTTGAGTCAGTGCATGGAAAGGGTGTCCAAGATATTGTATTGATGCAACTTGTAGACGTTAGCAAGATGGAAACTGAATAGTGTAACCCCATTGTACTGAGGTACCAAAAGAAATATGGTGGGGTTAAAATGGGGTAAAATCTTTATTTGTATCATTATATTTTTATAAGTGGTAGTCCCATTCATCAACCAATGTTGGTGCTCTTAGTTAGAGGAAAACTCATCCCTTATTCTCCCTTGGTTTAAGGTGCAATTATTAAGTGATTTTGATGACAACACATGGTATGGTTTCCCCTCCATCATGTGTTCTATCTTTTTCACCTTACAAGCTGATTCAACATTGTTTTAGTTTAGGTTGGAGATGGATATTTCCCAAGGAAGGGTGAAATATCTAGATATTGATGGAGGGTTTCATGTACCTAAGTTAAAGGTCATCTCATGATGATGTTCACCCATATCCTCTCATCATTTCAAAAAAATTTCATCACAATATGAATAGTTTTTTTATAAAATTGATTTTTTTTATAAAAGAAATGGTTATGTTTGTTTGGTATTTTTCTCAGATCGAGGTTGGGGGAACACCATGGTTTATAGGTGTGTATTTGTTTTTGGTTTTAGTATGGAATGACCTTTCAGTGTGAATTTAGAGATTATACCAAATTGAGTAAAATTGTGGTTTAATTTTAATTATTTAAATTAATTATAAAATTTTAATTAATTTTTTGATGTTTTTGGAATGATCTAGGCATTTAGGTGTTGGTATAATATCAGAGTCGACATCATCATGGTTAGTCAAGATTGGATGGGCCTTGGAAGAGATACCAACCCTTGAAAATAAATGGGAAAATACTCTTTAATAGTGGTATCATATACTATATGTATGGTTAGTATGCTCTATTATATGTCATGATATGTGTGGGTAGCCACTATTTGAAGTTCCCTCCTATTAAATAGGAATTTTTGAACTAAATTAGTTGTTTAATTTAAATGTTAAATTAATTTAATTCTTTGAGAGGAGAATATAAGTTCCAAAGCCACATTTGTCTTAGGGAAAAAATATGATGGCTTTTCCACTTAAGGTTGGGGCCCTGACTTGAGACTTTCCATGAGACATTTTGACCCCCTACCAATGAGGGGTGTCTATCAGAAGAAGTTAAATAAGCATGGAATATGGTTTCATGCTTTCAAACCATGGAAACCTAAATTAGGGTGAGAGATGACTGAGATATACAAGGATTGAATAGGCCATGGGAGGACCATGTGATACCTTAAGGTCAGTAGAAATATAGGTATAAGAAATGGAGAGTATCCAATTCTTATGAGATGTGACTAAGCCCAGTTTGACTGACCATAGGTAGACTAGGATTAGTTTGGATGAGTAGACCAACATTGTGAGGCTCTGATGACTAAGATAGACTTTAAACCTCTATTTAACTTATTCTAGTGTGGAAAAATCCTTCTTTTATTGATTCCTTTCTATCTTTATGAATATTCAAAGAGATTTAGTATATTATGGGATCAATTGTTGAACCAAGACCTTTCAGGTGGTTGAAGACACTCATGAAGGCACCTTTGAAGTATTGTGATCTAGGGGACCTGATTGGGTTCCCTGTTGACTGACCCAACCAGTGTGGGTATTTTTGGGATTGGGTATTGATGGTAGCAAGTCTTACCATAGAAACCATACCTAACATTGGATCCCGAGGTGATCTGTATTGTGGTGCTAGGAATGGGTATTTGAAGGAACCTTGTGACTTATTTTATTTTGGGAATTTAATGGGATGAACCCTAAGGGAAGTTATGATATAGTTTTGGATTCCTGGGATTTGCAGTCAGGATACATGTTGGATCTACCATAGATTTATACCTCATATGGTTTGACTATCATGGGATGTGTCCTTGATGTTGTGAAGATACAAGTTGATGCTAATTTGGACTTGGATATCGGTGTTGGATCTATCATGGATTTAATGGTTGAATGTTTTGACAATTATGGGATGGGTAGCTAGAGGAAAGAAGATAAGGTTGGTTCTACCAGGGGCTTGGAGATCAGTGTAGGTGCTGAAATGGATTTTGAGCTTGAATGTTTTGATAGGCACGGGATAGGTCCCTAGAGTGTGAGGATACAATTGGTTCTTCCATATATTTGGAACACGCAAGTTATAATGAGTTAGGGTCATCATGATGTGATCAGAGACACCCCAGAATTTTTAGAAGCATGAATGGTATATTAGGGTTGTAAAACCTAAGGATTGATATTGGTTATTTATATATATTTTTTTGTATTTATTTATTTGTTTCAACTAAGCATGTCAGATGCATATATCATTGTGTATTAGGTAAATATAAGACCACATTGATGGTTCCCTATTAAGTTATATATTTACACCCTTATTAGGCTAACATTCCACATATGTAAATGAGTAACTATCACATAGGTATTATTGGAACAGGTAGGGTTGATGGCCTAGATCAGGTATAACATGTTATAGAAGGACATATCAGATGATGTTCAGAGTTGTGAGGTGGTATAGCTTAGTGATGTAGTGTAGAATTGAATTTTGTGTTTTTTACTCCATATAAGTGATCGATCTGATGAATGAAAAGTCTAATATTACAGTATGATTTTTATTTCATGTTATTATTGTTTGATATTTATTTTTTCCTACATAATCTGATTATGTGTTATTTTGGATGATGTTTAGTTTATTAATTACTATTTCACACTACAATATTGGAAGAATAGCCTCTCCACTATATCTTCATAGACCACCAATACTAGTTGGAAACCTCTATCATTCTGGGGGGCATGACTAAGGTAATATAGTGGTCCATTTTGACTACTATTTCTAGAGTGATCTGGACTGGGATGTAACATTGGGCATAAAACTATCTCTATAATCAAATAACATGAAATTTAGATCTGTATGCACTAAATGATTTTTCACTCAACTAGGGATGAAAATTACATATAACTATTACACAATCTAGTGGAATAGTGTCAATAATATCCCACTAAGAGTAGATCATGTATGTTATCCATTACTACTGAAAATGGTGGTTGATACCACAACACTCATTTTTTGAATGTATTTTGTATAAATTTCCAATTTTAAAAAAATCTTCTAATGGGGGGGATTTTAAATGTTTTTTTTCATTTCACTAGATAAAATCGAATGTCTCTTCCCACTAGAGAAAATACTCCCCATATTTCACCTTACTTTCAATTTTTTTTTAACATTTCCCCCCTGTCGATGGCCCCTCCTTAGGTGGATATTCCACTACTGACAACCTTTGATCATGGAGAAGCATTAATCGGTGAACTGGCTACATGAAGAAGACTCCCATCCAAATATCCTTTCCCTTAATTTCCTCATGTCCTCTCATTTAATGAATTTCTTCACCAATCTATTTAGGGCTCTAATTCCCCTTACATTCCCAAGCCCTCTTCATTGATTGAACACACTTCTCTGGATGGAGATTTCCTGGTGCTGAATGTTCCTACTTATAACATTGTGGAAGAATTATAGTGTCGCAAGTGGACATTGGTGGATCACATTTGTGTAAACAAGACACCACTTTCTATCTTCTAAAACTTTTTTGATTCTTGTGGATTAATGTCTATGGCTTGGATCTCATCCCTAAACCGTAAAGCATTTGTTGTGGGTCTATCTTCGAAGGATGATTTTTTGCTAGCTTGTAGAAATTTCCCAAGATATGTGGTCTAATGGTACTTCAACGTGTCTCCATGGGGGATGGTGGTTCATTTTGTGAAGGAATTCTCCCACAATATAGTACAGGTTACCCTTCCTGGTCTCCCCTTCAGTTCCATATGGATTCATTACTACGTGTTATTGGAGACTCTCTGGGTGGTTTTCTCTACATAGATGAGAGAACCATTCAGTTTTATGATACTTAGGTTTCACAGATCTCCATTTTTCTTTATTTATCTCATCCACTTCTATATTGGAACCTTATCAATGTTCTGGACTCATTTTCATGGAACCAAGATATTGTCTACACTTCTGTCCCCATGTACTACTCGTTCTTCCATATTATTGGGAACTCCTCCTTGACTTGTTGGTGAAATAATCAGGATGCATAGGGTACTCACAAATAGTGGATCTTGGGAGGTAAGGATGCTCCCTTCTCCTTTTGGGAAGATATAGTTGCCTTGGTTCAAAGGGATTTGAAATCAGAATTATCTCGGGGACACATTGAGTAAGGTGTCTCTTGGGTTTCATTGAGGTTCCCATAGTGGTGAAACCTCTCCCTTTCATGAAATGGTTTATTTCTCACCACCTAGATCCCTCTTGGTCTCTGGGTTTCTCCAGGTGCAGCTCGACAACTCAGTTTTCCCCGAGGTAAGGAGGTTGTGGGTCCCCTTGATAGAGATTTCCTTCCTCGGGAACCCATACCATCTTACAAGATGTTTAATTTCTCATATGTGGTCACAATGTTTTATCAGTTGTTGTGGGGGATTATTCTTTCCCAACCTTCTAATCCTCCTGGTCCTTGCATTAATGCCATATCCAAAAGGATTCTTCTCCACCCTTTAATATAACCAACACACACTCAGCCCATCATTCCAAGGTCAAGGTTAATGTCTAGTAGCTACATGCAAAGCTTCGAGGGGGGCTATATCTTGGTCACAAACCCATTCATCCTCCCCAACACTCACTAATTCTCCCTATGCTATCAGGGTTTAAAATAGATAAATTTACATGATTTTATGTAGTTATATTTTTCTCCCACTTAGTCAAATTGTTCTAATCAGTATGGGGCCAGAGTTAGGTTCTTAATTGTTCAATGGTATCATTGATTGTTTGGAATACTTGTAGCCTTGGTTCCTAGTTTAAAAATGATTTTATAGATTTAGGTGTCCAAAAAACAGGTTTTTCTCATTATAGTGTTTTAACCCAAACAACTTTCCAAAAAAAATTCATTCTTCACATAACGAATGAAAATGCAAGAGTCTTCACATAAATCCCCTCACAATATGTACATATAGTTATTTTGGATTTCTCACATATTTGTGGAACTTATTGAAGCATCATACCAGTATATCACTACAAAGGTCACTGCTGGATGCCATAGTTATTTTAAGACGATTGTATTTGGAATTTGTGATTATCAATATCGGGGAACCTTATGGAAATTTATTGACTCCTTTGTTTCAGTGGATATTTCATGTATATTGTCTTAGTATTATAATTTTTTTATGATCCATAATAAACGAAAGGGTTTGGTAAATTCTCTAGGAATTCCAACACTAAGTTTCAACACTACATGGATCGTAGTGGGATTATATATTTGGGTTTCATCGGAGATCATTTTACATTGTGTAATAATAGGAAAGGAGGTCTTCACTGCTAGTGTCAGCTATATTGATCACTTTATAATGATCATTATTTATATAATTATCCAACCTATATGGTTTATCATCTATTCTGAAACATATTTGATCATTCAACTTTATTGTTTGACTTATTTGGCTGGAAGGAGGATGGAAGACAATTCTTTTTCTCCCACATGTTGCCCGAGTATCTCAGATTTTTTCAATTGATGGAGGAGTCATCATTGGATTCTAGAAAGGGAAGTGCATGGATTGGGTTTCATAAAAATCTTAAAAGTCTTCAATATGATTTTCATCCATGGATCAAAAACTAACCCCTTGCTTTCAAGAGTTATATGTGATGAAGGTGGATGTTGAGCACATGGAGCTTAGGTTGGAGGAGTCCTGAAATGATGATATGTTCAGAGATATTTTAAGAAAGAAGAATTTTTTTACAGATCTAATACTCAGACTTAAATGGGAGTCTCATGAGAAATCGAGAATAAATTGGTTATGTGAAAGAGATAGGAATACAATTTTCTTTCATTCTTGTATCAAGGAGAAAAGGTGCTTCATCAGGCTTAACATCCACATCGAAGATGGATCTTATACAGAAGACATGGATGTAGTTGGTGCCATGGATGAATCTCATTTTATGGTACTCATGGATGATTTAAACTCACCCATGAAAAATGGTTATCTAAGGGGTTGTGATGAAATCCCAAAGTGATTACTCACTCTATTTCTCGGTCTAACATTGCTTTATTTAAAGTTAAGCCTAATGAGCTATAGATTTTTGAGGTGATGCAGAGTCTTAATAAAGAGAGCGCTCTAGGTCTTGAATGCTTCCCATTCTCATTCAGACACCGTCCTAGACTCTAATTAGGACTGACTTAGTGAAGGATATGCTCGAATTCTTTAGGGGTGTATATCTTCCCCGAGTCACTTGCACCACATCACTCATTCTCATCTCTAAAATTAAGGACCCCTCCTCGATTCACCTTTAAATACCTATATGCTTGTGAAAATTTTCATATAAAGTATTGTGTGTCATTATTACTAGAAGGATCCACATTTATCATACTCGATGAATATCTAAAGATCAACTCATATTTTTTAAGGTTCAGTCAATTCAAGGAGTTATTTTCTTGACTAAGTAAGTGGTTAGTGATACAAATCTCAATGTTTGAGGACCCAATTTGGCTATTAATTTTGATATTTATAAGGATTTAAATAGAGTTTAATTGAACTTTATTATCAAGGTTATTTTATGTATGGGTTTCTCTTCCTTGGATACAAAACATATCTATTGTTTTTTTAGTTCATGAGAGTTTTCAATGTCTTTTAGGTGGAAGAATTATAGATTCTTCAAAGCTTACTGAGGCATTAGACAAGGTGACCCACTCCCCCCAACATTTTCATTCTTACCTAAGATTTATTTAACCATATCATCAATAGGATCATTGAATTGGTTATGATTCTACCTTTTCGGTGTATAATGAGCCCCTTTCACATCACTCATCTCATATATAAAGATGATACATTATCTTTATGAATTTCACTAAAAGATTAGTCTATGGTATTAATATTGTTATTGAAACCTACTATACGAGGAGTGGTCATGTGATCAATTGTGGGAAGTGAAATTTCTATATATCAAAATGGTATTTGAACAAGTGGGTAAATACTCTCAATAGATGATTGGGTATGCATAGAGGGAGTTTTCTAATAGAGTACTTGGGTGATATAATTTCCTCACAGAGGCTTCAAATTAATCATCATGATCACATTTTTTGGAGGATCATTGTTTGTAATTTAAAATGGAAAACCACTACCTCTCTTTTGGAGGATGTGTTGCCTTGGTTAACACTATTCTTTCTTCTATCCCAATTAATTCTCTCTTGTTAATAAGGGTTCTGAAATGGGTCATCTCAAAAAGTGAAATCTTCATGGACTCTATCATATAGGATTCTCATCAGGATGGTAAAAATCATTGGTCATCATGTAGAATTATGGAATGTACTTTAAGGGATGGAAGCATCAATGTGGGGAACTTATTGGAAATGTTGGACTAAATTCATGAAAAGTTATCCTTGGAGGTTAGTGAGGAACATACCCTTTATGAGAGATTTATGGTTTCTTAATAAAGAAAAATAGGTTGTGGTGAGTCGAATATCCTCCTTCGTATGGTCCATAATTCTTCCTGTCATTCATACTATTCAAAACCACACTTTTAGGATTGCTGGAAGGGGCGAAAATCAATTCTAGAATTACAAATGGGTATGAGAAAAGTTTGGATTTCCTAGTTTTCCTACTTATGACATTACTTTTAGAAAAGATAGTGCACATCCAAAATTTATTAATGATATTCTTTACTTGAACCAACATGATGTTTTTGATCTAATTGAGTTGAATTTAGATCATTAAAAATGTTTTTTATAGGAACTTCTTCAGATAGATTCTTGGAAAAAGATTATCGCATAGTGACTTCTATAACAGGGGCCACAGAAACATTGTTGGAGGTCCTCTAGTGTATGAAGATCCTAGTTAAATACAATTTCCTTGTCTGTGGAATTAGAAATAGATCTTTAATTTCTAATGATAATGTCAAACGAATTGGTATCTCAGTTATCTCTAGAGGTTCTTGCTGTAGGAACCACAAGGAATAGACTAAAGAACACCTCTTCTTTTAAATCAAATGGGCCTTTTCGGTCTGGAGTGATTTCGGTCATTTTACCGGTCGCCTATCGCTAACATCATCATAACTTCCTTTTATTGACTTCTGGTTTTAGGGTGTAGGCATCATCAGTCCTGAGAATAAATCTCACGTCATGACCATTGTCGTTGGGTGCTCGTGCATTTGGCCAAGATAGAATGCTTCACATTTTAAAGGCACTCACTACTTGGGGTACATGCATGAAGTTCTTACCTTAAATAATCTGGTTTAAATGATTCAAATATTTATGTATTTGGAAGTTTCTTCTACTATCATTCCTCTCTTAGTTACCAATAATCACCATATTACATTCCCAAGAACCTATCATGATAACTTGGTTTGATGGAACCCTATTCCATCTTGAAATAAACTAAACACTGATGGATCATGTAGCATGGGATTCATTTGAGTAAGTGGAGTGGTTCATGATTATATGGTCTCATTCATCTTAACCTATTCAGTTTATTTTGGAATTAGGTATTCACCCCAAAAGAATCTCAGGCCATGCTTACCAGTCATCATCTTGGTAATTATATGAGGATTAACCTAGATGTAGTAGAAACTAAATACTCTACCCTTTATTACTCCCTTATTGGTTTAAGTAATGCTCTCTAGTCCATATCCTACATTGTTAGAGGGTACATGGTAAATTTCACAATCACATGAAGGTCCTTTGTACTTCGCGTGAGGGAAACAAGGTAGAAAATTACCTTACTTCATTGGTGACTGAAAATTATGGCATTATATTCTTCTCTAGATATGATTCCCAAACTTTTAAGGGTAAAAATATAGTAACATGGGATATCCTTGAGATTCATTACATCCACCCCCATAACTTTTTTCCCATTGATTTATTTTGTTTCCTTCTTTGACTTTTTTTTTTGTCCTTTTAATTAATAAAATGATAATGATGGTTATGACGATTTCACTAAATTTGATTGGATTATCCATGGATCTAAAATATACTCATATAATGAAAGTTATTTGAATTTTATGTTTTAATTATTTTTATAATAATGAAAATTGGTAATCGAATATTTTCCATGAAGAAATATAATCATTCATAGGAAAAATCCTCCAAAATCACATAGAATCATTCATGTTCATGAATATATGTTGAAATTTTGTGTAATACGAATCACTTTTAAACATTATGGTGAACTTAGTTTGGTGACCATGTTACATTCTTTCATTATGGAGGTGATATAGTGATTCTTCCAGATCACTTAATTTATATGTTACCACATATTCACAGAAGGAAGTCATAAAATAGTACGTATAAATAACTCTCTCCTTCTTTGAGGAATGCATAATTGTGAGTTATATACTTTAAAGAGATATCTTCTTCTATGTCATGGACTTTGAAAGAGAAGTCACTATTTTTTTGGAGCTCTTCCTTAGCACAATAATTCAAAAAAATTTCCTTGAGGTCATGCCAAAGTTAAATCAAGGTTGATGTAGAATAATAATCATGTAATAATTTTCTGATAATGACCCTCCCAGATAATAATATAATTAAATTATAAAGAATAAATTCAATTACATATGATCTACCACAAGACCCTTTCTTAGAGAGCCAACCAGGTAATTTCCTTCATGAGGGACTACAGAAGTACTCAGCCATGGAGGGACACTCATGTAAATACATCATAAAAATATATCCTTAAAAACCAAAAACACAATGAAAATTATACATTACTATAAAAACAAAAATCATATGAAATATGAGGATTTTATAATTTATATTTTGACCTCTTCCCAATCATCAATTATAGAAAATGATGTGACCACAATTTGGTCACTTCGTGAAGAAACCCTATTATGAAAATTAGTTTTTATTAATATCTATTTTTCCTCCCAAGTCAAATAAATTGGTTGTGTTGATCCAAATAACCTTATTGGAAACCTTTTTCCAAGATTGAATTCATAAAAAATCCCATTCTAGCATTGCATCCTCCATGACCACCAGAGATACATGAATGGGTTATAAACATCAATGTTCTCCCCCTTTGATCATGTATTCCTTGGAAAATGGATCTTTAATAGTTCTCTCACTATCCAATAGGTCCCTTAGTGGTTTAAAATAATTTATTCCCATTATAATTATGTTATATGTTTTTAGTTTATATTTTAATCCTTTCTTTTCTTAACATGATCATCCTAGCTATCCCATATCATAGTAGAAATCCCACATTAAATAGCCTAAATCCTTTGAGCATCCAATTCGAACCTTTGTTCTACACAATGAGCCATGTATATGATGGGCCTCAAACCTGGTGGAATCCATAAAACATACCCTCATCTTATTCATCACCCATGTTTTACCAAAAATGTATGCTTCTATGTAATCCCCACAAGAGTATATTTATTTGTATAATTCACCTAGACCTCTAATAAGTATGACGTTAAAATTACAAAAACATTGTCCCTACCACATGATGCCAAATAGTATGGATTAGTTATGTAGCATGACCTTAATTTTTTTAACTCAAACTACTTGGGTTTTGATTCTAATTTGGTTAGGATACATATGGTATTGTCTTGAGGTTCATTCCCAATACTATTATCCTTCCATATACCCATATAGAATCTAAATGCCCTAAACATTACCAACCATCTTATGTGACAGGTATAAGATACCCAAGGACTCATGCAATGAGAATAAGATTCCATATATGATGTGAATAGGATTACCCATAATTACTTTTGTGAGGATAATAAGATACCCTCATGGTATAACATGATAAAGATAAAAGGTCCTATTACTAAGTGTTAGCCCCAACTATAACCTCTCATTTATAGTTACAAATTGAAAAAATAGAATAGTGTGTGCTAATTTCAATATTTCCATCTACTAGGAAAATTCCACCTAGTAGTCCTAGAATATTGACATTAAATTTCATATCATTATCCCACTTGAAATGAGGTTTAAATTCTTGAAATACGTCATGCACACATGACCTTAAATGGAAATTAACTTCGCCATAGATGCATGACCTTAAAAGACACTAGGTTAGTCATTGTAAAATTACTAAAAAATATATTATTTGTCTCACTAAATGGTATTTAAATATATAGGGTTTTATTCCCCTCATAATGATATATAGGATGAACCTATTATAAACCAAATATAAACAAAAAAACCCTCCTTCCACATTTTATTGGATTCCAGTTCCTCCTTGTATGGAGATAAACTCAAGAGTTCATTATTAAATGGAGCAAAGATATAGAGTGACCAAACACTTAGTTCAAATAAGATCCAATATTATTCCCATGTGAAATGTCCTCTTATGTAATTTTTTTCAACCAATCAATTTATTAAGGGTAATTAGTAATATTTTTTAGTATGAAATCACCAATAAGCCTTAAATTGCTAAAAGATTTTGGAAGAAAGGAATAAATTCCCCTTATAGGAGGATACAAACACTGTTATTATTGAAAAATGAACAACCCAAAGTCTTTCTAGTAAATTCCTTGTGATGTACAAACTTTGGAAAGTATCTCTACATCAACATAAAAAGTCACTAGTGCATTGGTTCTTTAAAAATAAAATGGAGAATCCAATGTGAATCTATAATTATGAAAGAATTAGATTGATAATGAATTATTATTTCTGATAAATAATTTATTGGTTTCCTGTTATCTTTTTCAATCTAAATAGTTTTTATAATAAACATTGGATAAGATTTCAGGATCTCTAGCCAATCTGGTGGAAATCAAAAGACATAAAGGATTTCCATGAACCACCAATTGACGAAACATAAATACAATACTGTGGTTTCACCTAAATCTTCTTCATCTTGAAGAAATAAAATTACACTATAAATAACCTAGTTCTTACATTTTCATATGTTGAATGTACTGAAATAATAATACCTTCATGATGGTTTAATCCCAAACATAGAGATAACTCATGATAATATAGAGGGACCAAGTCTATAGAATAAAAAACCATGAAAACAATCTATTAAGGGAAAGATGAAATACACCTCAACATAAAATCACTTTAACATTCTCAATATAGAGAAAATAAATTCTTACCATACTTATATTAGGGAGGTAAAGGATGAAATCCACCACCATCTAGGAAACCACCCAAGAACTACCTAGGAGGGATATTCACCAAGGTAATCTTTAGTGATGCATAGCCCCAATTAAATGTTATGTTATATTGGAATTTGTTCAACCATAGTTATACAGAAAATAGAACCTATATTAATAATACTATAAAGGAAGTTAACTACTAAAACTCAAAAGTGAGTCCACATTGTTGTTATTTCCATCCAGTAAAAACCCTATTTGTGTATCCTAAGAGTATTCCATGGGAAATATTTGACCAATAATAACCATAAGACTAAAAAGTTTTCAAATATTTCCTTATTTTTTTATTGAAAAACCTATTTCAAATGTCAAAGGGGATTAACATATATGAAGTTCCTCATAGTGGTATCTCTCCATATTTGGGGCTTGATAGAATATATTCCCAAGAAGAGAGGATAGTTTCAAAAACATATTCAACATCACAAGTTAATCCCTATCTCCTAATATTGGGGTAATTTTTATCCCCATATTCATCTCCAGTATCATTGATTTCAATAAAATACACCTAAATTATGGATATAACTTCTCCATGGAATATTTTCTTACCTTAGGCCTCTCATTAGTAAATGGCACTATCTTTTTACCAACTATTGTTGTGAAACATGATATGGTAAATGATCCCTAAAAAGAGGTGGCATACATACGTAATACCAACCAAATAGAGGTATGTGATAATTAAGTAAGTTACTCACATCAATGTAGAGCCCATGGTATGTAATAACCTCCAAATATTACACTTCCAACCACTCAGTGGGCTTGTTCCAATGAAAAAGGAAAATACATATCCAGATTGAAATCCACCCACCACTTTAAGATAGTTAGATTGTCTTGAAAAAAAAATCAAATTTGTTAGTTCAAGTATATAATTTAGATTTTTGAGCATATCAATATTTAATTTCTAAAGGGGAACATACCTAATGAGTATGATTTTTAGGCTGAAGTCATCATGCCATCTTTAGTTAACCTTCTTTAATAAGAGGATATTTATCAACCCACAAAAGTAGAATCACTCTACCCACTCAATTTGGGATGATATCAACCATAAAATTTCTCTAAAACATTGGGTTATTTTTAAGAGCTCTCTATACTAGGGAAAATCATATTTTAGTTTTGGAAGGTCATCAAAGTTTAACTCTGGAATGTTACTAATCATCAGTTCAAATAAGTTAGAAATACCACTATTTAGAAGATACTCAAAATAATCATTATACTTAAGTAGTATCATATCAAGAATTACTATATGATCTTACTGGATGGTCGTTTACCTAAAATATTGTTTTCAGCCAAATTAAATTCCCTAACTTGTACTAGTATAGTGAGAAAGTACGGGGTCGGTCCATAAGGAAACAAAATTGGCATTTTATATTTCCTGAATTTACGTCACTTGGTGAAGATGCTGAATTTAAACACATTTGGTTGGTTCATTGGTACTGGACTCAAAAGGTAACTAGTTACTAGATCTTTTCTAATTCACTACCAATTAAACTTGAATTTAAAGATTACTTAAAAGAAAATTTTAATGAATAATAATGAAAATGTGTTGGGGTTGGGAATTTGTGTGGGACATTAAAACCTTATTACTTATTGTGTTTTATTGTTCATAGTAACCCACATTTCTGGGTTTCATATGTGTTAGAACTCCCTTGGCCTGGTGAGTTCTGATAAAGTCGATAGAAATCAATTCCTTGGTCTGGCAATTACTTTCTACTGACTCTTAGTGTAGGAACCACCCTCTAGAAACGACAAGGATATCCAATGGTCATGGATATTCTTGTGGTAAATCTCCCAAAGATCCCTAGAAACTCTATTCTTGTTCCAGTATGGATGTTTCCAGTGAAATAAAATATTGAAGTGTTGGGAGAGTTAGGTGAGAGATCATGAACAAATACAAGAATAGAGAAAATGGTTCTAGTGAACCCACATTTTTTCCTGCCCCAACACAAGGGGGGGGGGGGGGTTAGCTACTCATGATTGATTGAGTAAGAAACTTACTAAAATTAATGAGAGAATTCATTACAACAGAACTGAAAGAAAAATCAGAAGTATAGTCACACAAGAACAAAACAAGTTCCCCATAAAAAAATATATCTTCTCCACCCTCTAGTGTCCCTCCACCCCCTCTCTCTATATTCTCCCTTAGTCTCTTTTACTCCTCAGGGTCTCCCCCAATCAAAAAGGAACTTTATGAGTTGTCCAAAATTAAGCATCAAAGAAAATTTTGGGTCAAGGAGTTGTTGGAATGTGGTAAAGAAAAAAAAAATAAAGATGAAGTGGTATGCACGGTTTGGGTGCACAGTTTGGTAAACCGTGCGCCAACCGTGGAAGATCTACTATCTCAAATCCTTTAGCAACACCATTTGGGTGCACGGCTTGATAAAACATGCACCAACCTTGTGAGATCTTCTATCTTGAATATTTTAACTACACTATTTTCTTCTGGATGGCCCACACGGTTTGGTAAACCGTGTGACAACCGTCCATGCCTTTCTATCAGTGGAATATCCTCTCACACGGTTTTCACACGGTTTGGACAAACCGTGTGGCTACCGTGTGGTTCATCTTTGCCTTTGAAATTCCTCAATTTTCCCATCCTTCATGTCAAGTGCTTGATCTAAATGACTCCCTTCCATCATAATCAGGGGAAAAGGGTCCGTAGGTCTTCAATTCCCTTCTGAATCTACAAACTTCAAAAATCCATGCTTTATCCTTTGGTTACCAAAAAACATTTCAAGATACATTATCATTTTGAAAATCATCTAAAAACTATCCACAAAACCATTTTATAGATATTAGACCAAGTGGAAATTCCTTATTCACAGAAGTGCATCAAACTCCCCCACACTTGATTGGTTGTTTGTCCTCAAGAAAAAGCATAGACATTCATAACCAAGGTGTCACCAAAGAGATAGGTAGAAATATCACAAATTATTCCATTTAGGTGAATATGAATATTGAACTAATTACTGTTAAAAATTATAGCATTCATACTTCATGTCTTCCCAAGTCTATGAATTTATCCAACAAAGTAGACTTAATCCAAAATAGTTAACCATTCATTCATAAATCAATTTTGCTTAAAAGTGAGTTTTCCCTTCTTCATTCAAAGAGAGTTCCTACCTCTATTTTCATCTCGTTATACACTCATATTAGCTATGACTAGGTTTCACCATCGCTAAATGGTGGGCTATCACTTTTATAATTCACACACCCTCATTGACTTGCATTTCTTGGAACACGATGAAAGGTCATAAAAATTATTGGGCATGACTTTTCATATTTCAAAATATATTATTTTTCTTTGTAGTGGGGTGAGATACTAGCATAAAATTTTTACCAATATGCTCATGTCAATACATGATGAAAATGTTTGAGAAAGTCAAGAGTTCATGAAATTTTGACCACGTAATAGCCACTATTGCGGCAATAACAATTCCCAAAAACCACACCTCTCCTTATGCACAATTCGACTTCCATTTTAAGGGGTTTCTCAATTTGAATTACTCCATAAAAAAATCATCTTTAAACAGACTATTTTTCAAAATGATTGGCTAAATGCTCCTTTTCAAGTTTTACAATTTTTATTCACATCAAATAATAGGTTCAACAATCCAGACATATGAGCCATTTTCAGAGATAATTTCCAAAATTCTATTTTAGAAAATTGGTATAAACCCATGAAATCTATAACAGCAATTTAGATGCACATAAGAAAATATGATACCCTATGTACTTCCAAAATCAATCAATCAGAATGGGGTGCCAATTTAGGGCACCCTCCACCACATTTAAAACCAAACACAGTCCCCTGTGAAGGTAATAATGTAGACAAGTGTGGGCAAAGAATCATGAAAAGGTAGGTCCAAAGAAAAATGAAAAAAGTTAAAAGTGAAAAGCTCCCCTAAATCATGGTACATGTGAAAATTAGGTGGTCTGTGAGAGCTCTATGAATGCAAAAATGGTTGGAGTAGAACAGATGAAACGTCTGCTGGCAAAAAGAACTAGACAATTGATGTAGGAAAAAAGTAGTACCAGTAGTAGGAAAAGAAAAGCACCACACACAAGGACAAAAATGCAGGAAAAAACATCACACCATAGAAGATAGTACAAGACAGTTCAAAGGAACAAAAAAGGAACAAAGTAAGATAACTGGCAACAACATCCGATCAGGGAGCTTAGGGATAGAAAAAGAAAGCACGTGCAGGGTTTGGGAAACCGTGCTCCAACCGTGTGCAAGACACTGCCTAGGGAGTCCAATGGGAATGGTCATCACACGGTTTGGAAAACCATGTGCCAAAAATGCGGTTGGTTCTTTGTGAATAAATTTTTGAAAATTTCCCCCTTTTAAAATGAAAACACACCCTTTTCATTAAAATATTTGTTCCCCTTTTGATGATAAAAGAAATTTTGAGATTTTCTATTGAAAGTGTAATACTCGAATTTAATGAAATTCCATATGTAACCCTAACTTGGAGTGAGAATAAAACACTATAACACACAAGAATAGAAAATAAGACTAGTAAGAAGTCCTAAGAACACTCAAACAAACAAAGCATTTGAATAGAAATTTTTTCAAAATGTCGGGTTACCTTCCGGGCAGTGCTAAGTTTTAAGTCTCGAGCTCGACTTAACTGGGACTTGAGCTATCCCAGTTGTATGGTGGAAAATTTTTCCACCATGTCTTCCATGATATAGTACAGTTTCAGGCACTGCCCATTAACTATAAATGTTTTCCCATCTGTGCCAGCCACTTTCACCACCCCATGGTGGAAACCAGTAATCACTGTGAAGGGTCCCGAACATCGAGACTTTAACTTTCTCGGGAAAAACTTTAGATGAGAGTTAAAAAAAGACTGTATCACCTGGCTGGAAGGATTTACAAGAGATCATGCAGTCATGGACTACCTTTGTCTTCTCCTTATACAATTTCGCATTCTCATAGGCCTCCCGCCTAATCTCGTCAAGCTCTGTTAATTGAAATTTTCACGTTTTCTCTACAGTCATGAGATCATAGTTAAGGGCCTTGAAAGATCAATAGGCTTTATGATCCATCTCCACCGGTGAGTGGATGAGTTTTCCATAGACTAATCGAAAAGGTGACATGCCCAAGGGTGTCTTGAAAACTGCCTGGTAGGCCCATCACGCATCATCCAATTTCTTGGACCAATCCTTTCTTGATGCGCCCATTGTTTTCTATAGTATTTGTTTCTGCTCACGGTTTAACACCTCTACCTGAACACTAGATTGCGGGTGGTAGGCCGTCCCTTGGTTATACTTGACTCCATACTTTAAGAGCACATTTCTCAAAAGTGTGTTGTCAAAATGAGTGTCGCGGTCGCTAATCAACACCTGTGGGGTCCCAAACTGACTGAAAATATTTTTCTTGAGAAAACTGATGATGAACTGAGCCATATTATGAGTTGTTACCACTGACTCTACCCACTTTTAAACGTAGTCAATGCATACCAGAATTTACATGTGCCCATAGGATGGGGGAAACAGACCCATAAAGTCAATTCCACATACATCAAAAATTTAAACTTCAAGTATCAGGTGTTGAGACATCTCGGCATGATGGCTGGAATTTACCATCCACTGGAATCGATCACAGTAGGAGACAAAATGACGTGTGTCCTTATGCATTGTTGGCCAGAAGAAACCTGATTTTAAAACCTTGGAAACTGTTCGATCTGGACCATGATGTTCTCCTTCCAGAGAAGAGTGACAGAATTCCAAAATACTTTGAATCTCATCCTCCTGGATGCAACGACGGATTATCCCATCACCGCATTAGAGGAAAAGTAGGGGATCTTTGCCGAAATATTGCCTTACCTCCGAAAAAAAACGTTTCCTCTATTGAAATGAGAATTCTAGGTGGACAACTCATGTTGCTAAGTATTTTTCTAGATCGGTGAACCATGGATAAGGTGGGACTCCAACGAAAAATAGCTGCTCATCAAGAAAGTATTCCTTGATCCCCCATTCTTCTTCTCTCTCTAAGTGTAGTAGCTTCATCTGGGAGAGATGATCAGCCACCACATTCTCACTGCCCTTTTTGTCTTTAAATTACAAGTCAAAATCCGGCAGAAGGAGCACCCAATGGATGAGCCATGGTTTGGCGTCTTTCTTATTTAGAAAATACTTTAGAAGAGAATTGTCCATGTAGACCACAACTTTGGAAAGCACCAAGTAGGAGCGGAATCTGTCAAATGAAGAAACCAAAGATAGAATTTCCTTCTTTGTGGTGGTATAATTCAGTTGTGATTCATTTAAATCTCGGCTGGCATAATAGATCGGTCTGAAAATACTATCCAGCCACTGTCCAAGGACTGCACCCACAGCATAATTGATCGCATTTCACATATGTTTAAACTGCTCCACCCAATTTGGAGCAATCATGATGGGTGCAGAGACCAATTTTCCTTCAAAATTTGGAAGGATTCAATACATTTATCATCAAACTCAAAAATTATATCTTTGGATAGTAGATTGGTTAAAGGATGAGAAATATTGGAAAAGTCCTGGAAAAATCTTCGATAAAAACCCACATGCCCAAAAATTCTCCAAATCACTCTGATGGATGTGGGAATGGGAAACTGTAAGATAACTTAAATTTTAGCTGGATCCTCCAGAATTCCTTTCTTTGAGATCCGATAACCTAGAACAATTCCATGTTGTACCATAAAATGGCATTTCTCCCAATTCAAATCCAAATTTCTGTGCTCACATCGCCCAAGCACCAGCTCCAGATTCGTCAAACAAGTGGTAAATTACTTCCAGTATGCCAAGAAGTCATCCATGAAAACCTCTAGAATATGCTCCTCCATATCATGGAAGATGGATAGCATGCACCTCTGAAAGGTTTCTAGAGCGTTGCATATTCCGAATGACATGTGGCGGTAGAAAAATGTTCCATATGGACAAGTAAAGTTGAACTTTTCATGATCCTTCGGAGCAAGAAAAATCTAGTTATATCCAAAATAACCATATAAGAAACAATAAAATTCATGCCCCGCCAATATTTCAAGCATCTAATCCATGAATGGAAGAGGGAAATGATCTTTCCTTGTGACATCATTTAACTTCCGGTAATCGACACAAACCCACCATCCCGTGACTATTCAGGTCAGGATGAGCTTGTTCTTTTCATTGGTCACTACTATGATGCTTCCCTTCTTCGGCACCACCTAGAGAGGACTCACCCACGGGCTATCGGGGATGGGGTATATAATACCAGCATCAAGTAATTTAATCACCTCCTTCTTGACCACTTCTTTCATGGGGGGTTTCATTCTCCGTTGTGGTTACCGAGATGCTTTTTCCCCTTCCTCCATAATTACATTGTGAGTGCAGATAGTGGGGCTTATACCCTTAAGGTCAGACACTGTCCAACCAATGACCTATTTTCGCCTTCATAGGACTTGCAAAAGAGCCTCTTCTTGATCTTTTGAGAATGATGCGTTTAGGATCATTGGCAATGTATGTTCCTCTATGAAGTAAACATACTTCAGCATGGAAGGGAGAGGTTTTAACTCAAGACGGGGAGCCTTGAGAATTGACGGTACGATAGGTTCAACATCGCCTAGCTCTAACAAATATGGAAAATTTTCCCTTTTCCAGTAATGGCCGCCTTTTCCTTTAATAAAGCTTACATCCTCCATATTTTCATCAATGTGGTCATCCTACCGAACAAATTCTTTGCTGAAAGAATAAGATTTCATATCACCTTCATCTAGGCCGAAGCACTCAACTGTTTTTTTTTTCAAAGAACAAAAATCCTCTTTCTCCATCTGCGAAACTTGTTTCACTTCTTTCAGGAAGTTGTAAGAAGCCTTCTCATCACCAACACGAAAGATCAGTTCACCTTGGTGCACATCAATTAACTCCTTTCCGGTAGCCAGAAAAGGTCTTCCAAGAATATGGGATGCCTCTTGGTCTTTTTCCATATCGAGGATAATAAAATCTTCTGGTAGAATCAACTTCCCCACTTTAACCAATATATCTTCCAACAGCCCCCCTAGGGTTTTTAATATAACCATTGGCTAATTGGAGTGCCACTTGGGTTGGCTTGAGATCGTTAAGCCCTAACTTCTTGAATACCCCAAAGGCCATTAGATTGAAACTCACCCCCAAATCAAAAAGGGATTTACCAAACTCTCATGGTTCAATTGTACATAGGATAGTAAAGCTTCCCAGATCTTAGAGATTAGGAGGGAGAGTATGTTGGACAACCACCGAACATTCCTTGGTTAGGGAAATGGTTCCCAAGTCATCAATTTTCCTTTTTCTTAAAAGAATTTATTTCATGAACTTCATTTAGGTGGTAATTTGACTTAATGCCTCAGCAAAGGGGATGTTTATATGAAGTTTCCGAAATATCTCCATGAATTTAGAAAATTGTTGGTCCAGCTTCCTTTGTTTCATCCTTGCTGGAAATGGAAAGGGACGCTCATATGCTTTGATCACTTCCTTACCATTATCCTATGGGAATTTTGGTTCTTTTT
The DNA here is from genome assembly GCA_963277665.1 of Viscum album. Classification (NCBI taxonomy): domain Eukaryota; kingdom Viridiplantae; phylum Streptophyta; class Magnoliopsida; order Santalales; family Viscaceae; genus Viscum; species Viscum album. The sequence goes on along the minus strand of OY728131.1, from coordinate 660,581,931 downwards.
CCTTCTCATGTCTTGGGGAAGATTCCTCAGCTACAACTTCTCTACCTGAGGACGTGGACTACTTTGATGATGGGGCACCCTGACTCATAGTGACCTTTGGCGTCAGCTCCTTCCCACTACGTAGAGTAACAACATTTGCCTCCTCCTGTGGATTTTTTTCTTGGTTTCCCAGTAGTGTACCCGACTGTCTATGGGACAACTAATTTGCAAGCTACCCAATATCTTTCTCGAGGCATTGGATTGATGCCTCCTGGTTTTGAAATCATGTCTCAGCAGTTGTTATGAATTTGGACATCATTTTCTCTATCCTTGATGGAGGTTCCTGCTGAGTTTTTTGGGCGACTTATGGGGGAGGTGGCTATCTCAATGGTTGGGAAGGATGAGAGTTTTGATACCCTTGTTGTTGATATGTGACCTGCTGGAATTGGTTACTCTGTTGCTGCCTCAGGTACTAATTTTGGAAATTTTGTTGCATGTAACCATGTTTTCTTTGTGGTCGGGGCTGAGGATTTTGCTGTTTCTTCCCCCATCCTATATTTTAATTTTTCTGCCACCCCTTGTTCTGGTATTGAGGGTAGATGTTGGGTCCTCTATTTTGCATAACATAATTGACCTCACTGGTTGAGGCTCCCACATTATCCCATGGGTACTCTCCCATGGGATGGTTGTCACCACAATCACCAAACACTGGTGAAGTGATAGATTGAACATGATATGGATGCTTTAGATTCAAAGCGTCGATCTTCTTTGAGATGATATCGAGTTGATCCGCTAGCATGGTGGTGACATCAATATTGTTCATGACCCTTTTTTGAGTACCTCTTTCAGAATGCCACTAAAAGCTATTGGATGACATGTCATCTAACAATTCAAATAGATCTTCAGGAGAATTTCTCATGACTTTCCCTCCAGTAGCTGCATGAACCATAGACTTTGTGTTAGTAGTTCTACCACCATAATGATTCTGTACTTGCATCCATAATGGTAGTCCATGGTGTTGGAACTTCCTAATAATCTCCTTAAATCGTTCCCACAACTCATACAAAGATTCTGATTCATGCTGCTGGAAATTATGAATTTCATTTCTTAAAGTGGCCGTCTTCGAAGGAGGGATATATTTTGATAAAAAGGCTTGATTCAATGCCTCCCAAGTTAGAATGGATCACTGTGGCAATCCCTTGATCCAGTCCTTTGCCTTTTCCCTTAATGAGAATGGAAACAGTCTAAGGCAGATGACATCCTTTGATACACCATGGTACTAGAAAGTGCCACAGATCTCCAAAAAGTTGGACAGGTGAGCATTGGGTTCTTCACTCGGCAAAACACCAAATTGAATGGTATTCTGAATCAACTGAATTATTGCCGAATTGATTTTAAAATGTTGGCCTTGCACTGGTGGCCTGACTATTCCGGTGTCCACTCCCTGAATGGAGGATAGTCTATATTACATAAGAGTCCAGCGCAGTGGCACTGGTTCCTGAGGTGCCGGGGGAATAAACTGTTGTTGACCTTGAGGTTAATAAGCTTACTAGTTCTGAGGCAAAAAGGGGGGTTACTCCCGCGAAATGTATTGTCTCTATAGTGGCTGCCCGAACCCCAGCACAAATTGAGCTGGTGGCACTGTTGGTTCCTTGGCAGGTACTCTATATAAACCCCTGGTGGATTCAGATGCTGCTCTTCATCGCCACCCCTTGGTGGATTCCCTTCGATAACAAATGGCTACCCAACGTCTTGGATAGCCCCCTGTTCTTCCTCTTGAAAATCCACAAGATCATATGGGTTGTGATCACCCAAAAGTTCATGACATCACCTCGACAACATTCTTACGATTTCAGGGTCTATCAGGTGTAACTCTGATGACTCGGCAATCTAGGAACGAGTGACGCGGACACTCATATACTACGGGACTGCACACATATAAAAAACACCTAGAGTAAAAGGGAAAAATAGTTGAAAAATAAAAATGAGATGAAGAAAAGAATTTTTAGAGAATTTTTAATTTTTATTTTCATGAAATAATCCCAATTCAATTAACAAAAATGACCATCTATTCTCCCTGGCAACGACACCAAAATTTGGCCAGTCATATACTTGAAATATTGTTTTTAACCAAATTAAATTCCATAACTTGTACTAGTATAGTGAGCAAGTACGGGGTCAGTCCACAGGGAAAAATAATTGTCATTTTATGTTTCCTGAATTTACATCACTTAGTGAAGATTCTGAATTTAAACATGTTTGGTTGGTTTATTGGTACTGGCCTCAAAAGGTAACTAGTTACTAGATCTTTTCTAATTCACTACCGATTAAACTTGAAACTGAAGATTACTTAAAACCAAATTTTAATGAATAATAATAAAAATGTGTCGGGGCTGGGCATTCGTGTGAGACATTAAAACCTTATTCCTTTTTATGTTGTATTGTTCATAATAACCCACATTTCCGGGTTTCATATGTGTCAGAACTCCCTAGGTCCAGTGAGTTCCGATCAAGTCGGTAGAAATCAATTCCTTAGCCTGGAAATTGTTTTCTACTGACTCTTAGTATAGGAACCACCCTCTAGAAATGACAAGGATATCCAATGGTCAGGGATATTCTTGTCGTATTTCTCCCAAAGATCCCTGGAAACTCCATTCTTGGTCTAATATCGATGTTTCCAGGGAAATAAAATATAGAAGTGTTGGGAGAATTAGGTGAGAGATCATGAACAAATACAAGAAAAGAGAAAATGGTTCTAGTGAACCCACATTTTTTCCAGCCCCAACACGGGGGGGGGGGGGGTTAGCTACTCATGATTGAATGAGTATGAAAATTACTAAAATGAATCATAGAATTCATTACAACAGAGCTGAATGAAAAATCAAAAGTTCAATCATACAGGAACAAAACAACTTCCCTAGAAAAAATATCTATTCTCCACCCTCTAGTGTCCTTCCATCCCCACTCTCTGTATTCTCCCTTAGTCTATTTTACTCCTTAGGGTCTCCCCCAGTCAAAAATGGACTTTACCAGTTGTCTAAAAGCAAGAATCCATGAAAATCCCAGGTCAAGGAGTTATTGGAAAGTGGTAAAGCAAAAAAGAATAAAGCTGCAGTGGTATGCACGGTTTGGGCGCACGATTTGGTAAACTGTGCGCCAACTGTGCAAGAGATACTATCTCAAATCCTTCAGCCGCACCGTTTGGGTGTAGAGTTTGATAAACCATGCACCAACCATGAGAGAGCTTCTGTCTTGAATCTTTAAACCACACGGTTTTCTTCTGCATGGCCTGCATGGTTTGGCAAACCTTGTGACAACTGTGCGGGCCTTTCTGTTAGTGGAATCTCCTCCTGCAGAGTTTGCAAAGAGTTTGGATAAACCGTGCAGCTACCATGTGATTCATCTCTACCATTGAAATTCCTCAATTTTTCCATCCTTCATGTCAAGTGGTTGATACAAATGACTCCCTTACAGCATAATCAGGGGAAAAGGGTCCTTAAGCCTCCAATTCCCTTCTAAATCTCCAAAATTCAAAGAATCCATGCTTTATCCTTTGGTGACCAAAAAACCTATCAAGATATATTATCATTGTGAAAATCATGTAAAACCCATCCACAAAACCATTTTATAGATATTAGACCTAGCGGAAATGCCTTATGCACAGTAGTGCATCACTTACTACTTATATGGATTTTATATATGGGCAACAAGCCTTGGTACAACTAAAGAGGAATCTATATCCCAAGTGGTTGGATTTGACTCCTCCACCAAACATTGAAATTCGTAAATTCACAATATTTGTTGTAATGAGTTATCCATAGTAGAAAATTTTCCATTTTCCCCAGTGTGGCCCAATTTTGGGAACATAATAATAGTAAGATACATATAGAATCAAAATTTTCATGAAGACATAGATGGTCCCACATATCCCTATTACAATAACCTCATAGTTGGCTATATTGTTAGTTGAAAAGATCTTTACCAAAAATTAATCAACCGAATCATCTCTACACCGAGGAAAGAAACAATATTTGATCTCTCTAATTAAAAGTATTAATAAAATGAGATAGCATCATATTTTATTATTAGATTGAAATTTTTGGAATTATCCTTAGAAAATCAACTTCAATACATAAAATTACTAGAGATATGTATACAAATCCTATAAGATGAGTGGTTAACATGCTTATACATTTGAAGTACCCTAGTAAGTTCGAAGATGTTTTAGTGATAGAATAATTTTTAGAGGATTTTATTTTGAGAACTATAAAATGATTTCATCAAGATCCACTGTCACATATAAGGAAATGGGGGAAAGTATAAACAACTACTATTTCCATCAATTCGACAAGGATTAAGTGAAATTAAATTAAAATAAAGAATAATTAAACGTACTCCTTCCTTAATGATCAAGTTATAGGGTACATTATCTCTACCTTAGAGAGAAACATGATTGCATTTGCAATGATCAAGAATCCAAATAAGTAATGGAAGAATCATCACCTAAATTATGACCCATGACATCATATTTTGGGTAACATGATCCAATAACTCTTTATCTTCAAATATCTAATACAAAAAGTGGTATATGATGGTTATGTATGATCGAATATCCCCATAGAACATGTTTCATTTTTATTGGATTTTCTCCCTATAGAAGAACAAGATGAAGAAAAATATGTGAAAATTACTCATATATGGATACACAAGAGTTTGAGGAATGTATTATCTATTAATCAATGATTCATGTGAATGGAATCACTAGTTTATGATAGAATCAACTTTTCATGAGAATAATTACCGATGAAAATCCAACCATAGCACCTTCAAATTTTCATCCTTCGAATATCAAATGAAACCGGCATAGGGGAGACCATGGGAAAGATAATTCCACAAGGATTATTCAATTATTAAAATAAATCACAGAATTAATTCACCTAATATTGGGATAATATATACTATCACATGAAAATGGATTATTTTTTAATGAGGGTAGCTTGTTTTCTTTAGTCAATGTAATTTGAGTATTGAAAATGTGTTTTGAGAAAGTGTATTTTTATGAAGTGGGAGCCTAAATTTCTATTAACAAGGTATCATCTAGGTCTAAATATTTCTTACATGGTTATAATGAATTTACTCTTGAAAATGGTGATTATATGTTAATATAACCAATTAAGGGATAATAGGGTTTCTCATCATATACTCATAATATTGGTGAAGAATTTATTGATCCCACGAATGCCTCAAAATAAATAATAGTCTACTTTATTGATTCAAAAGAAAACAATGTTCATAGAGTATATTCTCAATGTTAGTGGAAGTCCCAGTCACCAAGTCTTACACTTAGACTCCCATCATCTTCCACCAGTCATTCCATTGGAAATGGAAATAGTTTTTCATTTGTTGTATCTATTATCAACTAGAGTTTAAAATTGCATATTTGTTGATGAATATAACATTCCATTTTGATGTGTAAAAAAATACTTGGAATAATTTTAATGTTTCTTCTGGGGATATTTTACCCAACAGTGAAATTACAATTCCCTGATTCTGTGGTTATCCTTGTAATTAAGTACCTCATTATGTAGGTTTTTGGGAATTCCCATACCCTATTCAGGTTCATTCCACAAATTATTTAGTCTTGATGATAACAAAAAAACCCCTAATATAGTAAAAATATCTATTCTAGGGGTGGAACCTTCGATATATAAATCATAAATATGCTTCAATATTGAACACAATATTGATTAAGATAAAGGAAGATCCACCAAAATCTCAAACTTTATCATGTTCCCTTAAAATCAAGGAATATATGGAAATTTTTTAAATAAATGTTATTTTATTTCACATGATGATAAATAAGGAAAGGTATACTCTTTCACATATAGAAATGTTTTAGGTATTTATCCTTTATCTTGGAGAATAATTTGATATAGATTCCACATGTTTAGGGAACTATAAGAGCATATTTGAGTGACCATAGAATTTACATATCTTCTAATTTGTTATTTGAACAAAAAATTGATAGGTGCATCATTATTTAGGATTATATTCCAACGAAAATAGATGAGGGGATAATGAAGCCAATGATATCCAAATATCAACTTTATCCAAGTGAGTTCCATGATTATAACATGAAGTGTGTATAAAAAATCAGGGTAATCCATCTCTAATTGATTAATAAAACATGTTATATTCCATTAGTCTGGATCATGTATCTACACATTTCAAATTTTTAATAAATCATAACTTTCTTAGGCTTCCAAAGATTATGAGTCTTGAGGAAGTGATTATGAAATATCATCCAAATTATTATCTATACCACTAACTATTGAGATGTAATATTGAAGGATGATTTGTCTTTAATAATTTTATTCAGAAGTATATAGTTGGATTTTTGAAATATTTAGTGAATCCAAAGACTCATGTGTCATGAATGAAGGGCCTCCCAACCTAAAGTGAAAATCATAATGCATGAAAATCTACATAAGATATGAATTCCTCATCACAAGACCTTAAATAACATGATGTTACGTCTTTATTTCAGGATGGTAAAAATAATAAATGATTTTATTTCTTATAAGGTCTTAAACTACTTAATGTGTTTGTTCAATATGACTTAACATCATTATATGAGAGTCATATCCATATAAGGGTCATTGAAATATTTTTACTTATCTAGAAACCAATATTATGGAATGTGATCCCAACTCTCAGAGACAATAATATAGAATTTTGATCTCTATAAATCCAATAATGGATTTCAATTTTGTAAACCAAACATGGGGTGGTGTTTTTATACCTCTCCTTGTATATGATCATGATATCTGAAGTGGTTTTCATGTTACAACTACATGTAGCATGAATCAAGTTGTCACTAGATACATTGTTATACCCATGATTCATGATTTACATCTAGCCATACATCCCCTTAAATTCAATCTTCTTTTTATCCTGGTGTATGGGAATTTACCCTTCACCAACTTTCCTTTAGTAGACCATATACTAGAACACTATCCTATATTTAAGTAATCATGAATGGATTGATTCATGAAAATTTATAAAACATGTAGGCATATTTATTTCATATCATAGACTCAAATTCATGTTTTATTTCCATTTAAGCCATTGTTTATTCAAGTATCTGAGGCCTCACCAATTCTTATTGGGATTTCCATTATAGGTATAGTATTGAGTCAAAACCATTTAATTATTTTTAACATATTGAAAATTTGTGTGAATCTCTCAATATAAAGGTCACTTATGTATAACCATAAACTTCATGAAACCTAATTCATTATACCACAACATAAAATTAGATGATATAATATCAATACCATATGACTTTAAACTATTCAAATACATCCATATGTTGTGGCCTTAAACTGCATGGAGAGGTCTATTTTAGGAGACCTTGTATTATAAGTTCCCATAGCTTAGAGCTCGATCTACTTGATAGATTTATTTCATTGGTGATCTAATTTCTATGGAAATTATTTTCATCCCTAATTACCCCCTTTACTTTAACTACACATTCTTCAATTCTTATTAACAAAGTATTTTTAGTTATTACTATGTCTTATACCCCATGTCCAACAACATCATCTATCTACATTTCTAATTATGCTCTAATGGTGGTACAATTTTTAATTCATAAGGATTATAATCCTTATCTCTCACCAGATCACTCATACAGTGATCATTTATCCCATGAACATGAGCCAAATCATTATAAAGATATCCCATATCAATAACTATGTGTGGAATGATTTATATATGTATTGGATAAAAAGTGATTATTATATATTATATCCTTATACCATCCATAAATTCCATAAACCTCTACATTTTATACCAAATAAAATTCAAGGACCACATTATATAACCTTAAATTTCATTCACGTGACATCAAAATACATATCATAAATTAGATCCCAAAGGAATTTAAATTATTTTTAGTGGTATATCCTATATTACCTTGAACTTATTAGAGTGTTTTATTCCATGTGAACTAAAATTGAAAAATATTTCCTTATATAAGAACTCGATATTTGTAAGGGTATTATTTATAAAGTCAATCTAAGGACTATAGATACATATATTTGTCTGTATTTAACAATTCAAATAATATTTTACTATAAAATTCCATTTATCTTAAATACATGTGGATTGGTTCCCATTGCTATTGGATAAATAGTGATTCAAAGATCTATCAACCCAAGGACAACTGCAGATTCCATTTTCTGGCTTGATTTATCACATAAACATGCATTGAGGTGGATCCATTTCAGTTTATCTTGGTGCAAAAACCTCATTCACATCAGGTTTTTAGTTTACTCACAAAAGGGTAATCATCCATTTCATCACTATGCATCATATACATGATTTTGATCTATATTGATACTCTTTTATAAGAAGAATGTAAAAATGGATTCCAATCATATTAGGATATGAAATGATGTCTGAATATTTTTATTCTAGTCCTAGATAAAAATTCAATCCAAACAACATGATGTTAAAATGTGTGCACCTATGATTTAGGCTATCTATATTAGCATTAAACTCTCCAATAACCTAATGTGTTCATTTCACTTGTTATCATATATACTACCTCAAATTTTGGCCAAAATTAAATAACCTTACACCTCAACTGCAATTAATCAAATTTTTATGATATTAAAAATTAGTCCTTCATAGTTCAAGATGTATGTCTTTAAATTGTGAATGAAACAGAAAAAAAGAATTATCAAGTTCAAAATATATAAATTTAATCCTAATAAAATGTTATCTATATGATTTTTAATCGCTTCTCTTTTATAAATTAAGATAAATTTTGAGTGTGTGAAATACCAAAGGTGACACATATGCTTATTGGGTTGAAAATAACCAAAGCGTGTCTAGAGAAAAAATCAATTCTTTACTCAATAATAAATTTACCTTTATATTTTAGGAAAAGGTTAGAGTAAAATATAGAAAGTAAAAATATTTTAGGGATTGAAACATAGACCTTGAAAAAGTAAATTTTTATTTTTGAGACCCTATGTTACTAGAAAAAATGAGATAAGGTCTAATTAACCTCTTTATAGTGAACCTAAAGTTTCTATGTGTAAATATCAATTTAGGACAAGGTCAAATCCTTACTAACAGTAGGACCACCCTTTCAGATGATTTTGTACTCAATAAAATCATGTCATATTCCTTTGCCACAATAATGTGTTCAATACAAAGTGGTATAACTGTTTTCATCTTCAAACAATTATTTAATATTCTTCTCTTCATGAAACTATCTTACATCTTTGATGCTTGAATCATCACCAACCCAAAGTCTCGAGTTGATATTATTCTCATAGAAAACTAAAAAACATTGATCATATCCTCTTTGTTTCCCCTTCCATAGAATTAGGTAATGTGATTATTGATTGATTTGAATAAACCGTATAAGAATTAATGGTAAAAAATATACATTAATTTGATCTACTAAGTGGACCCTATGGTATGTTTTTGGTTTTATAAGAAAAACCCCCTTTAAAAAAGGCTCTATTTTTATGATGGTGTGGTGAATATTTATCTATTTATAATGGTTAACTTATTACAATATGTTTTTATTTCCCATTGAATATAAAATTATTATCTTATAATTTAACATTTAAATATACTAACTATTCACATATATTCAATTAACCTTGATGTTAAAAATTTTTGAGTCATACCCACTTTCATTGGAATATTATGACATCCTATTCCTACACCCATTAATTTATGGAAATTAATTTTCTAAAAAGAACAAAATTTCATGGGTTATGATACTCATCTTGGACCCTTAAATGACTCGAGTTGAGATTTTATTCTTAAGAAATTATCTTTGGGTACATTTTCCTCATTTCATGACACAATATTAAATCCCTAAACACCTTAAAATTTCTAGAGTTTTGTATTATTTGTAAACTAATTCCTTTATGTATGATATATATCTATGTAAGTGTTCCTATTGTATAGGTATACTAGTCCAAGTTGGGAGTTTTCAATTGGCAAAAAACTAGAATTAAACCATTATATGTTATCCACTAAACAAGATTGATCTACATAGTTACCTATTACTAAATACTATTTATGGCTATATTCCTATTCTAATAGTATACATTTTGATTTCTAGACAACTAGCCCACATACCAACCATAGTACTTCATTTTCACCCAATCCATACATTCGATACCCATATTAGTTCATGTAATGTTTTATGCATTGTCCAAACACAAGGATACAATATATATAAACCGAGTTTATTTATATTGGGTATATCCATGAAGCTTGTAATTATTCAGATCCAATTCCAGAATAAAAATACCTTGTCATGAACTTTATGTTTCTTAACTCTTATTCTCACAAGATGCATAGGAGAATATAGATCTCCAATCTTAGATCCACCTGTAAAATAAACGTTCATTTAATTCCCCTTACTAACCTAGTATTTGGACCTATAACTTTGGGAAAGTTTTTACAACATTAACACCAGGATACCATAACCCTTGTGTCGATTATTCCTCTTGAAAATACAATCACCTTGAATAGAGATTATCCTTTTGGTATCAAAGTCTACATGTTTATTAATCCTCTTTTTAAAACAAACACTTTGAGTATAGATTCTCATATTGTTACCAAAAATACTTGAGTATATATCCACCTATTAATAAACATCATGTCATTGGTAGTTCAACTCCAAAATATTATCTTATGTTCTAGTAATACAGAAAATAACTCTATATTATCTTTGAACCATATTATTTTTTGTTATGAGTGTATCTAATTCTAATGGATGTTTTTGGTAATTGAAAAAAATGTTCTTTTCAAATTATAATGGAATCCATAAATTGATATTCACTCAAAAAACACATGTCAAGTGAAAGTAGAAAAAATATATATATACATGAAGAAATTAAAAATGGGATCTCCATGTGTTACATGATTTCTCACTCACCAAGGGATGGATATTCCTCAAAAATGTTTTTGATTATGGTGACATGGTGGTGGCTCCTCTCACAAGGAGCACATCATCTATGTCATCCATTATAGAAAAAAATAGTTTTCAAAACTCTAAAACTCATATATGTGGTTATTTTTGGAAACCTTTATCATTATATAACACCTTCTAAGGGAAGACCCTATATCTAGGGTCATATATCATTTTTTAGGATTCTATTTAACTAGTCATGGAGACAAAATGGACTAAAAAATCAAAGGTTATGGAAGTATAATGTTATCATCATTTTGGAATGAAGTAAAATATAAATGGAATATTATAAAAAAAATTATCATATATAGAAAAAATTATCTTTCATGGCCACATGGAATTGTTCATGTTTGTGAATTTTTTGATGCTCTGAATCAATAATCATTTGTAGTTATGTAATAGTTTTATTGATGGAAATCAGTTTCACTAGTGTAACAGAAATATTTTAAGGCCAAATAAGATATTCATGATTTAGTATTTCTTTGTGAAGGAATAGTAGTGATCCTTTTCATCTACATATTAATTTTAGGGCACGAAAATCGCTTTATACCTTCTCAAAAAACATCATTTTCAACCATTTGATATTCTCACTTTTCTAAGTCAAGATGACCATTCTTCATAGTTATATAACTCTTTAGTGACAATGTATTATGGGAAGGAATTAATGATGTGCATCTAATAAATACCTAGAACACACACCGAGGAAGGTATAAATGCGTGGAATATAATTTTAGGAGATCAATTATTTAGTTTCATGTAATCTAAGATAGAAATAATTTTTTTACAAATCTCTTTGATTTTTCTTGGCCTTTGAATAAATTACACTCATGTAACTCTCAAGTAGAAGCTAGTGAGAAGGTGAATTGGTATTGTGTAATAATTTATGATAATTCTTCTCTTACATAAAATTTTCAAGGAATATACCTAAAAAAATCCATTACAAAGGAACTATCATGAGTCCCCTTCAAGAAGAGTATCTCACTTAAATTCCTTCATGAGGGAATCTCATGAAACTCATTTATAGAGATCCACTAGAAAAAATATTATATGCACAAGATATATTTAAACCCAAATATTGAGGCATCATTAACTATTCAAATAAATTCCCAAACTTTAATGAAGTAGGGTTTCCTAAATTTTATTTCCTATTATTCTTAATGTTTTTAATGTTAAAAGATCAAACCTATGTTTGGTGACTTCTCGAATGAACCCTATTAAAAGTATCTGGACCTCCTTAATATGTCTCTATCTATCCAAGCCATCTACATGGGACAAATCGACCAAAAATAACTTATTGGATTCATTTATCCAAGTTAATAGCCCAAAAAAACATTCTATTAAGGCCTAATCAATGACCTCTTGAGATACATGATTGGATTATGCAGGACAAAGCACTCACTCTTCAATCTCGGATTCCATTAATAATGGATCTTTCCTGGTTTTTCTTCATAAATGATAGGGATATTATGGTATTTATACTTATGTATTCAATTGATAATGAGGTCTTATTTGTTAGGATTTTAGGGAAACCCTTCTTGGATTAACGTTCTCTTCCGGAATGTTCCATGTCATCTTCATTATCCCATGTTGAATAGTATACTAGCCCTTATAAATCCAATTGTCCTCTTTAGTAAAATCAATGAGACATGCATACCATGGGACTCCAACCTAGTATAATCCCCAAAACCAACCTTCAACATAGTCATCTATTAGGTTGAAATAGAAATGGATTCTCATTCATAAGGCTTAAACCAATTGGTTTCTCTATACCCTTCACTTATTAGTACTAGATATAGATATTTAAACTATATAATACATACACCTCACTACATGATGTTAAAGTAAATGGACCAGTCTGACCACTCACCCTTAATATATGAAACTCATATTACTTGGGTTTTGATTCCAATTTTAGACATATATATATGATTTCTTCCTAAAGTTCAATCCGAACACCATAACCCTCCCATCCCCCCCTCAAGAGGAAGCATCTACCAAACATGACTGACATTATTATATAATGTGAATAAGAAACTAGAAACCTTATATGGTGAGAATAATATAACATATGTTATGAGAATAAGATGAACCATCCTTAGTTATTTGATGAGTCTAATATAACCTCATGTTCAGACATGATGAATATAAAAGGGCCTCTTAATAAGAGTTAAAACTAACTATTCCCTCTTCTATATTGTTACCTACATACATAACAAACCAGTAAGGGTTGTTTATGTGTATGTTTAACCACTAGGTACCTTTTACATAGTGATACATTCTATATGAATTTAAAATATATAGAATTAGTGTATTTTTCATGATGTTAAAGTTCTTAGAATAGGTCCTCGATGCATGATATTAAAAGGAACTTCACTTGGTCCTAGATACATGACCATTAAAGGAAACACATTGGTCCTTATCAGATTATCCTAAAAGGTCTGATGTGTCTCATTAAATTTCATCAAACTATATGGTTTCTAATTCCATTCGTAAGGATAAGTAGGAATCCACTCTCATGGGCCTAATCCCAACTACAAAACACCTCATTCCCCCCTTATAATATTCCAATACCTCCCTTATGGTGATAAATTATTAAGTTCCTTCGTACATGGATTCAAACTATAGATTGACCAAATACATGAATCAAATGAGATATAGTATAATAACCTCAATAAGTATCATTTTAATAGTATAATTATAATCAATTAATTTATTTATGATAACCATTACTATTACTAGGAATGATTTATGAATATGTATCAAGTATATAAGAGATTCCTAGACTAGGAATGTTATCTCATTGATGAATGAGATGACCTCCCATCATATCAAAAAATGCACAACCCAATGTTTCACTAGTAAGTTCTCAATTGTTTCCTACTTTTATAGAGAAGTCCTGCACAAATTCAAAATGTTATAGGCACAAGGGAACATCAGAAAAAAATAATTACTAACACATAACTCTTTATTATTACCAATTTTCTGAATAAATAGTAATCATGCACTCATATAGTTAATAGTGTACTCCATTCTAAATAACTACCCTTATCACTAATTTTGTTGCATTAACTTGTCCTAAATCTATTTCTTCCCAAGTAATATTTCCTAAAATCCATTATCACTAATACCTATATACCTATTCCATATCTCAAGAAAGAGTCATGGTATGTTGTGGTAATCCTAATCACTAATGTCGAAACCCACCAAAAATATTTTACCATTACTCATTAGTATAGAAAAAACTCTTCAATAATAATAAATTTAATCATCATATTTTGTATCCCAATCTACTTCCCACTATAAAATCTACATCATCCCATGACAATTATATATTTTCATAATTTCAATTTTATCATTGGATGAGGATTAATTAATGAGAACAAAGAAAATAAATTGATGAAATTATGGATATATAAATAGTGAATAATCTAGAGGAGAGTGAAGGCTATTGAGGTGACTATGTGGAGGTAAGTGAGGTGAGGGTGGCTAAAAATGAATGGAGGTTACTGATAGATAATTCATGAATAGATTAGGGAGTACATACTTTGAGATCGAAAGATATGGGTGTGTCAAGGATGGGGGAATGGGTTGTTTAGAAATAATTAGTATAATTTTTATAAAAGAACTTTTAAATATTATTTAGTGAATGTTTTTGTTAAAATCATTAACTTAGGACTCTAAATATTGGGGTTGGTTGAGGCTAGAGAAGATGAAGGATTTTTAGAAAAAATTATTGGATGTTTTTATAAAAAAATGCTAAATATTATATAGGGGAAATTTTTATTAAAAATATCTCAAAATAAATAATTTTGAAAATACCTTTTGAAAAATTTATAAATAACAATTTAGATATGGTTTTTTATATCACTACTAAATATATATTTTATTATATTGATGTGGTTTGATTATTTTTCTTTATTCTTGAATAGTATAATAAAAATCTATGAGATATTATGGTCAAAACCAAGATAGCCCATGGTTTGAAAAAGAGAGGATTCTGATATCTTTTCTTTGAATAATGTTTTCTTTACACCCTTCACCATTTCATCACTTTATTATTTATGAAACTCAAGAAGGGGATGCTAATAGAGATGTTTTATGCATCAATTTTTATCAATTCAATATAATTTTAACCCTACTTGAGTAGGGAAGAGGAATCAAAGGCTATTTTCTTTGAGACATGGTTGATAGATCCTCTATAGAAAAATATAATTCAATACAATCCCTCTAATTATTAGACTTTATATAAAAATAAGTGTTATTTGAGATATTTTTAATGGATTTCTAGGAGCTGGTTGCTTATTTTTGGTCATAGAACTTTTTAGGATCATATAGAAGGCATAATTATCATCAGTAAGAGGAAATTCAGTGTGGATATAAATATGTTAGGGAACTTATAAGTTATTTTATTACTCCCATAACTGGGTGATCTTAAATATGATGCTTCCAGTGTATAAATTTAGAACACTCTATGTTGAGTTATACCTGTGGGCTAAAGAAATTACTTTTATTTTATTTATATGGTCACTTATATAGGTTCTATATGGTTAAACCTTCAAAAAGTTCAATAAAATAACTGAAAAAAACATATAAATCTCTTGTTCAAACTGGTGGGGTAGAGACTAGAGTAATTTATAATTGTATAAGAAGGATTGATTCAAGAAGAATTTAGGATGGATAGAGTCAATAATTAGTAAAACTATTTTCATGTTTAAGATTTTAGGCATTGGGTCATCATGATAGTTGTGGAAGGGTATTCGTAGCTGAGAAATCTTCTAATGATAGTGGGAATGGTCCTTATATAGTAAGAGGTGGTATTGTAATATATTATATAATTTATTATGGTTAATTTTATAAATAATTTTATAATTCCTTTATATTTAAGTAACTAGTATCATTTATGGGATTAGGGGAAAATCTATCCTATAGGATTATGGTCATTGATACTCCCCTGGGTAAGCAACTAAAGAAGATTAAGGGTTGTCTGTATTGTCTTATTATGGCTGGAAAATTTATATATATCTATGATTTCTTTACAATCTACATGAATATATTTGACATTATCATTGTAATGTACTAGTAAACATTATTTAAATCTTATATAAATTATTATCTATTGTGGTACACATTTCCCTCTACACTTGGTACTTAGTATACTATTATTGGAGAATAATAATCACATGATTATTGATCGTGACTGTATCAATAATTCCTATTTCCATGATTCTAGGCCCAAAGGTTAAACTCACTCTATATTTTTTATTTGAAAAAGAACCAAAAAATTATAAAACACTTATTATAATAGATGACCTTTTACCCATATAGGTTCTGGAGGATTAGAAAAAACTGTACATTTATCAGAGTTGAGTAAAAATAAAACAAATTCCTACTACGCTTCCACACACGCTTACTCCAAAAGTGAATTTGTTTAAAAAGAAATTCTAATATACCCATAAAAAACTTTTTATTTAAAATAATGGGTGAGCATTCAATTTCCCTGTAAGAGGTTTTAAAACCGTTGAAATGCCTTTTAAGGAAATCAATATTTTGAAAAAAAAATTATTAAATAACATTGAAATTCTATTAAATCATCATGAAATAAAAAAAATAATGCATTAATACATTGAACATATTTATACTTTGAAATTATTTTCACTTTGAAAATATTTACACTTTGAAAATGAATTTAAAATAATCCAGCGAATTTCAGAAAATATTATGAAAGATTTTGAAAAATAAACGATTGTGACAACATGAAACATTGAAGGATATGTTGGGCCAACCCACTTGTTGAGGGATTGGGTTCACTCTCCAATACCCAACCATATTTACAAAATTTAAGTGTCAGATTTTATTAAAATAATTTATATGTTTTCCATACATACATATAAATTTTTCAATGAGTTTTAGTTTATATATATATATATTAAAATATTATCATACATGAAATAAATATATTCAATTTTATTTTTATATAAATATATAAATACGAATATTCCTTGGAAATTACATATGTTTTGACTTGTTAAACCAAATCTCATGATACATAGACATTTCATAATTACATAGAATCATTCAAAAACTTCAACTTTCATTCTTAGTCCCATAAAAATCCATTTTGGTAATGTTTATTCAATGCTTATGAATATATCTATATACATATATATATGCTTGTATAAATTCCATGATAACAAAATAATCTTTTTATGGACATAATCTGGATTTGTATATAACATGCACATGATAAAATTATGAAATTATTAATTTATAAATTTATACTTAGATTAATACTTGGTAAATAATAATTTATTTAAAATAGTAATATACTTGTAAATTATACAAATATATATATATATATAATCATTTCACATAATAAAAAAATAAATTCATGTTTAAATAAAAAATTGATAAGTAGAAATATCCCTTAGCGAAACTTATATGAAATAATATTTCAAATCATAAAAATTGTTAAATATATATGTATATACTTAACATGTAATTATAAAAAATTGATCTTTTACAAATTAAGTTTGACCATAAAAACAAAATCATAATTTTGAAATAATTATGAAAATTATCTCATACTAATTCAAACATTCAGAATAGTAACTTGGAAATAATGTCAACATCACCCAAACTAAAACTTATCAAATTTTAAAAACTAAAGATCATGTTTGATTTTGATTTAATGAAACCAATAAACAAACTTTTACCAAAATAATTTTCCTCTGTGAAAATAAATGTAATAAAAAAAGTTTTTCAAAATGAATAATTCCATACTAATTACTTGTGTAGACATTCTTCAAATTGCATGTGTCTCATTTCTTGTACACTATCTAGAAAAAATCACAGAAGTGGAAAATACAGAATAAATAAGACAAGGCCACGACCCTCTACCTCAATTTCCTTTATTTAACATTTATATGGACAACCAAAGGGGATAGAATAATTTATATAGCAGTTCTATTATGCTTAAAATAATTGAAAAGTGGCTGCAATTTGAGTATCAAAGAAGATATCGACATAGAAAAATGGGCAGGTATACTTTAACGCGGATAAATAAAAATCCAATAAAATCCATTATTTGAAAAAAACGAAAAGGGATTATATACATATTATATTTAATTTTGAGGAATTATTGATGAAGAAGAAAACATTAATCACAGACAAAATGATACAAATCATTAAATCATACGAATTGATATATTTTAAACATTGACGTTTGGGGAAAAATCCAAATCGAAGATAAATGTAATTGAATAAATAAATACATCAACATGACCATACATTGATGAAGAATTCCACAAGTGTATGAATATCGACAAAGAGGTCACTAGTAGGTGATCTCATTATGATTTAGACACCGAAAATAGATTAAAAATGAACATACTTGCAGATCGAAACAGATCTTCCAAATCTGAACCCCAAATCTTGTTTAGAAACCCCATGTGTATAAAATATCACTGGGGATGTTAGTTGGAGGCCTCAATTTCTCTCAATAAGGCTTCAGAATCAATTCAAATTTCATCAGGTAGTCGAACCTCTACAGTGTACTTGTCTTATGTCGAAGACATCATCTAAAAATGACCTCAACTTCGTCCTTGAATCCCGAAGAATAAATTGTGCTTGACCTCACTCAAGTTGACCACGACTCACAAAGATGAAGCCTCTTCATGCTCTTGTCTTATCTACAGTCGAACTCTCCCAACCTCGGCCTCCTCCTACAGAGGAAACCTATTGCGCCTCTTAACTCGAAACCCTAACACATTTTTTTTAATATTTTTATATATTTCTTTAATTTCATATTTCATTTATTATATATATATATATACATCGTATTATATATCAAAAAATAATTTTGTAATTTTTTAAAATTAAAATAACAATTTTAACATAATTTGTTCATAAATATTAATATTTTTGAAATTTGAAAATTAATAATGTTTATAAGTTAAAATTTCATTACCTATAATTCAAAATGAAATGTAACAATGTTTTTTAAATAATTTCATTTTATTATTATATAATTTAAATCTTTATACTAAATTATTTTAAAAAAAATTATTCCAATTTAATTTCTTTTAATTATAAACATAAATTTTTTATTATAAACAAATTCATAAATATATACAATATTGTAAAAAATACTAAGTTTATTATATGAAAAAAATAGAATAAGATATCATTTTTAATTATTTTTTCTTTAAAAAAAAATATATTATAAAATACCATTTCATGATACTATATTTCATAAATCTATTATTACTTTTTATTTTCAATATGTCATCATGTATTAAAAGTAACATTTAAAATTTTGAATTATAATTAATTTACTATTTACAAAATATATCTTGGGATGTTAATTTCTTAACCCATTAAATGAACTGCACCCTTACAATTCATTTCATCAGACGTGATAAAATTTAGAATTTTTTTCTTTAGAATTAAATAATTTATAAGGTGACTTAACTAGCTAAAAAAATCTAACAGATATATTTGTTTTCCTCAAAAGATAACATTTAATCTCCAAAGTTGTCTAGACCATTCCTTTAATACCAATTTTAATTCCCATGCCCATGCTTCCAGATGTAGGGCTAAAAATGATGTGTAATTTTTTTAAAAAAAGTACCAAACAATTACACTACACTTATTACAATAGAGGAAATTTTACCTATCTAGGTTCTGGTGGATTAGACAAAACCTTACATTTATGATAGTTAAATAAAAAAATACCTAATACACTTCCACACATGCTAACTCCAAGATCGAAGCTTTATGAAATATAAATTCTAATATTTTTGTGAAAAAAACCATTTTTAAAACAAAGTGTGAGCATTCAATTTTTGAGTAAGAGGTTTTGAAATTGTTGAAATAACTTTTACAGATATCATTATTTTAAAAATAACTTTTAATTAAATAACCTTTATATTCTTTTAAAACATCATGAACTGAAAAAAATAATAATTTAATACTTTTAACATATATATACTTTGAAATTATTTTCAATTTGAAAATATTTACACTTTGAAAATGATTTTAAAATAATCCAATGAATTTTAGAAAATATTAAGAAATATTTTGAAAATGAAAACATTGTGACAACTTCAAACATTGAAGGCAATCTTATACCTACCCACTTGTTGAGGTATTGGGTTCAATCCCCAATACCCAAAAATATTTAAAATTTTTAAGTGTCAGATTTAATGAAAATAATTTTTAAGCTTTCTATACGTTCATATAAAATTTTCATTGGGTTTTAGAATATATATATATATATAATACATAAAATAAATATATTCAATTTTATTTATATATAAATATATGAATACTTATATTCATTTGAAATTACATATTTTTGAGTTTGTACAACCAAATATCATGATTCATAGACTTTGCATAATTACATGATATTATTCAAAAACATAAACATGCATTCTTAATCCCATAAAAATCCATTATTAATGTTTATTAAATGCTTAGGCATACATCTATATACATATATATATATTCATTTATAAATTCCATGATAACAAAATAATTGATGTATGGCCATAATCTTGGTTTGTTTATAACATGAACATGATAAAATTATGAAATTCTTAATTTATAAATTCATACTTAGATTAATATATGGTTCAAAATAATTTATTTATAATAGTTATATAATTGAAAATTATAGAAGTATATATATATACATTTCATATAATAATAGAATAAATTAATGTTGAAATAAAACATTGATAAATAAAACTATCCCTTAGTGGAACTTATATGAAATCAAATTTTAAGGCATATACATTGTTAAATATATATTTATCACGCATGTGTAATTATAAAAAATTGATCTTCTTCTAAATAAGTTTGACCACAAAAATAATATCATCATTTTTAAATAATTAAAAAAACTATCTCATAAAAATTCAAAAAACCAAAAATAGCAACTTTGAAACAATTTCAAGATCACCTGTGCTAAAAATTATCAAATTTTAAAAACTGAAGGTCATGTTTGATTTGGATTTAATGAAACCAATAAACAAGCATTTTAAGAAATAAATTTCTTCTATAAAAATGAAATAGAATTTTTTAAAAAAATTATTTGAAAATGAATAAAAACATTAAAAATTCCTTGTGTAGACTTTATTCCTATTTCATGTGTCTCATTTCCCTTACCCTATATAAAAAATCACAGAAGTGGAAAATACAGAAGAAATAATACAAGGCCATGACCCCCTTCCCCATTTACCTTTTGTGACATTTCCATTAAATCACAGAGTATAAACTAAATTATATTGAAGTTCAATTATGCTTAAAATAATTGAAAAGTGGCTATAAGTGGAGTATCAAAGAATCCATCGGCATAAAAAATGAACAAGTTTGCTTTAATTTGGATAAATGAAAATCAAATCGTATCCATGATTAGAAAAAAAATGAAAAGTGAAGATATATATATTGTATATTATTTTAATGAATTATTGAGGAAAAAACAACATGAATCATTAGAAAAGTGATACAATGAATTAAAGCATATAAATATATACTATTTGAAATATTAGAATTTGAGGAAAATCCAAATAGAAGATGAATGTAGTTGAATAAATTGATATATCAACATGACTCGAAATTGATGATGAATTCTTCTAGTTGATGAATATCAACCAAGAGGTCCCTTGAAATCCATATCATTAAGATTCATTCTTAAAACAATTGATGGAAAACGAACCTACTTGCATATTTGAATAGATATTCCAAACCAGAAACCCAAATCCTTTTCAGAAACCCCACATGTCTCAAATACAGCGGTGAATGTTAATTAGAGGAATCTATTTTTCTCCCAAAGGATTTATACTCGATTTAAGGTTCATCCTATTGTCAAACCTTCACTAAAAGCTTTTACTCTATTGAATCCTTCATCCAAAACTGACCTCAACTTTGGCATTAACTCCCAAAGAAGAAAAAACACTTGACCTCTCTCAACTAAACCTCGAATTGTGAAGACAAATCCTCTCCAAGCTCTCAGTTTCTCTATAGTCGAACTCTCCTGACCACAGAATCCTCTCATAGAGGAAACCTACTGCACCTCTTGACTAAAAACCCTCTCCCATTTTTATTATCATTTTAATATTTTATTTTTTTAATTTAATTTTTCATTTAACTGAAATATATCATATTATATGTCCAAAATTAAGTTAATAATTTGTTAAAGTCAAAATAGAATTTCTAACATAACTTGTTCAAAAATATTTTTAATTTTGAAATATCGAAATTAATAATGTTAACAATTTCAAATGTCATTATTTATAATTCAAAATGAAAAGTAACAATGTTTTTTTTGAATAATTTAATATTTTTATTTTATAATGTAAAACTTTATACATTACTATTTTAAAAAAATAATTCTAATTTAAATTGTTTTAATTATAATAATAATACTTTTATTATATACAAATTTATAAATATATACAGTTTTGAAACAATACTATTTTTATTTTAAGAAATTTTTTTAATAATATATTACATTTAATTATTATTTTTTAAACAATATAATAGAAAATACCATTTTATGATACTATATTTCATAAAAGTATAATTATTTATTATTTTAAATATGTATTCATGTAATAAAAGTAACATTTAACATTTTAAATTAAAATTCATTTATTATTTACCTAAAATTCATGGGATGTTAAAGTATCATGGGAAATTTGGATTAATTACCTCTAAGATGGAGAGTTGGATGGTAGTTGTAGTTAAAGATAAGAAATTAAAGTTGTTTCTTTCAATAGCTTCTTCCATAATGTGTTTCCCAATGATTTTTCATGATTACCTCCTACAAAATAGATAGAATTGATAATTGAGTTATTTCTAATAATGGTTCCAATTTTTATTCTTGGTTATAATATGTCCCCAATAATGGTTGGGGTAATTAATGATTTATTGGGGATTTTGAGTATTTTTTTTGAAAGAGAGATAATATTAATGATGAAGATCCGCAGTCATACATAAGTAGATCCATGAAGGGAAATTGTCCAGCCATACCTAGTTTACATCAAAGGGACCTGAGGCCGCAAGCGGATGGGCTGAATTGTTTCCATCACTTTTGGTAAAGGAGAAGCTGCATCAAGAGAATCCTTGGAAAAGTGAGCAGATTCTCATGATGATGAGGCCAAAAGGCTGGAGTCTGGGATCATTGTGGTTAATAGCATTGATAATAGTAAGGCAGTCAGACTCAATGATGATATCAGCCCATCCACGTTCCATAGCAAGTGTCATACCTGCAAGGATAGAAAAGGCTTCTGCAACTGTAGGCTCCCAAAGGGCATGATGTAATTTATATTTTGCTGCAATGATTCGCCCCAGATGATTTCGAGCCAGGATGCCGAGAGCAACTGGCCCATTGTGGGGTCTAGTGAGGGGGACAAGAAGGGGTAACGCCTGTTGTAAAGTGTCCTTTGTGGTCCTTCCAGCCCTCAATCCATGAAATTTCTTGTTCAATCCAAAAGTTAGGGGTTTTATTGACGTGGTGGAAAACCGAATCGTTACGCCGAACCCAAATGATCCAGGCCAGGGTGCAAAGATAACTAAAATTAGACGAAGAAAGATAGGATCACCAACGCATCAGAAGATCAGGGAGGTCAAATGCCATGTCCAGTGAGGCATCTGAAGTTGGGCCCCAGTTATTCCAAATTTCCTTAGCTCACAGGCAGCGAATGATGGTGTGCCAAGGAGTTTTTGGGATATTCGGGCAGAAAGGGCAGGACTCGGCACTGGCTATATGATGAAAGGCAAGATGGCTCATTGTAGGGAGGGTGCCCATGCATACCTGCCACCAGAAATGGAGGATTTTTGGGGGAACGTTGAGCTTCCAAATCGCATTCCATGGTCCCTCGTCATGGTTAGGAGAGTGGATGCCAGGAGCCAGTATGTACCTGGATCTCACTGTTTAATCGCCTGAGGTATCGCTGGTCCAGAACAGATGGTCACAACCAACATCAGGGACCCAGGGGATACTAAGGATAATTCTTTGTTCTCTTTAATTAAACCATTCTTGGATATTTTCCACACACCACCTCGAACCCTGGTCAGAAAGGATGCAGTCAACAGTGGCGTCTTCAAGACCTGGTTGGGCGGGGGATGTGGCCCGCATATCATCCTTATCGATAAGCCATGGGTTGGTCCAGATGTTGACAGATGAGCCATTTAAAATCCTCATCCCAACCCTTTTTCCAGAAGATTGCAAGCCCCCCAAATACTTCTCCAGAGGAAGCTAGGTCGGGGGCCAAGAGAGGAACCAAGGAAGTCCATGTGGGGAAAGTATTTGGCACGGAGTACCCACGCACAGATAGATGAAGGTCGGTTCAAAAGGTGCATGACGGATCCCACACCCACCTTGTGTTCCCGCTTTAGTTCTACGGGACTCCGTTCATCCCTCAGCTCGGTGATTGTGGTTCGGCTATTTCCCCTTCTTTTGCACTGCTCCTCACCCCTTCGTGGTGCGGATCTGGTTCCATTTTCCTCCGGGGTTCCGCCTATTCCCGGATTCCCCTTTTGCGCCTTGGAGGGAAGCATCCTCTTTCCTTGTTGTCTTCTCCTTCTGGCGAAACCCCGGCCTGCCAAGGGGCCTTGCAATCCTTCCCGTTGTCGGCATCCTTCGTCGGCGTCAGATCTGTGAGTGGAGGACGGTTCCAGTTCACATTCTCCACAAGATTCACCATTTTCATGGATCCGAGTGTCCTCTGTCTCTTTTCCTTCACCGGCTTCTGAAGAGTCATAACCCTAACTTGAATCCCTTCCAGCTGTTGACCCCTGTTTCTGTACTCGAGTTTTCCTCCCCCTTTTTTTGACTTTCGTCTTCGGTTTCGCGAAGACAGGCGTCGGGCTGGGGGCGGGTTTTGCTTCCCCGGTGTGTGTTTCTCCTGCAGTGTAGTGGCTTGATTCATGTACCATCCCACAATGGATCACTGCAATTGAGCACTCGTGAATTGGCCGCCGCAGGGTGTCTGTTCCGCGTGATTCTGACACAAAGCTTCAGTCACGAAGAGACTGGCTCATGAAGCATCTACCGCGAAGAGATTGTGTTCACAAAGCTTCTACCTCGAAGAGGTTGTGTTAGCGAAGCACCTGTCATGAAGGTCTTCGGCATTGGTGGTTTTTTGCGCAGTTTTCTGTTCACGAAGTGCCGACCGCAGGGGACTGTGGCACTGTGCGAGTACGTGGTTCTGGTTCTGGACATGTGTTCATGAAATGGCTGAGTCGGGAAACACCTAAAGCCAAGGGCAAAGAAGTTTCATGATCACAGTCAATGTGTGAAGTTTATTCCACGATGACCTGAGGTGTTTCTTGATTGTGAATATCTGAGGTGTTGAGAAGATGCGAAGTCCTTCTGTGGGGTGCTGATCCGCGAAGGTTGGGGGCGTGTGACGCGAGCTCTTGTCGGGACCAGTCTTGAGGCTGTGCTATTTTTAAAGGCCGTGGAGCCTGTCTCAAGTGGGTGAACCACGTTTGGGGCCGAGAAGTGCTTTCTGGTCCAGATTCCTTCCCGTTGGACCGGGTTTTTTGAAGTGCGGGTGGTTTGGGATCTTCAAGGGAATAGACACTTAAGGAAGATTGTGCACCCATATGTTGATTTGCGCCATGGAGTCTGACTTAGTTAATCAATGGAAGAGGATGTACCTTACAAACAAAGAAAAAGCGGCAATCGAAGCGTGGAGAAATGAAGACCCTCTCTTGAAAAAACGTATGTCTCTGATCGTTGTGGGAAAGTTTGTTAAAAACATTTCGGTTAACCAAGGGGCTCTCAAAAACACTCTAAAGAACATCTGGAAACGTGATACAGGAGTTTCTATTCGGGAAGCGGGTATTAATCGCATCATATTCGAGTTCTTTAATGAGATAGATAGGGACAAAATTATGCATGGCATACCATGGTCCTTCGATAATCAACTCCTCCTCATGGAATAATTCAAAGGGGGAGATGATATCCATCAAGTGAAGTTAACCCGCTCCCCCTTCTTGATACGAATTAAAGGAATCCTCTTCCATGCAAGAACGGAATGCATAATGAAGGAAATTGGGAACACGCTAGGCCACTTTTTGGAATGGGATTGTTCAGACCCAATAAAATGGGGCCCCGAGGTCCGAATCAAGGCGGAAATTGAGGTGTCAGGGCCCCTAAGGAGGGGAATGTTCCTAAAAATAGAAGATGCCAACACCTAGATATCATTCGAGTTTGAGAAAATCCCAATCTTCTTCTTTTTCTGCGGTCTCCTTGGTCACCTGGAATGAATGTTCACCACAAAACATAAGAGTGGATCAGGTGACATCACTCTCTAATACGGCCCTTGGCTCTGGGACAAAATAAAAAAATATGCTTTCTTCCCTGAGACAGAAAAACAAAAGGACCATGGCCGTCTCACGTTGGCACATACCAGTTAGGTGGAACACACACATGGGAAAGTCATTACTCTTGGAACAATGGATTTCTCTAATGCGGACTATCCTACTCAGAGAGAAGCGGGAGTTCATTCTAACCTCCCGAAGGACAAAACTCAATCATACACAAGGCTGGCGACGAAGAAAAAAGAACCACCAAGGCAATCCTTAACGATAATAACGATGAACTCCGAACCTCTAGATCCGGATCCGGATCCACAATCATTCGTAATTGTCATAACACCAATGTAGGACCTTGGAATGACCAAAACTCCAATGCTGGGACCAATCACCCACCACACATGGAAAAGGGTCCAACGTGGAGGAAGTGAGAGTCCCGTGGAAGACCCTAACCCCGGGGTCAGGAAAAGAAAAAATGAAACATGCCATTCGGGGAGATACCTCGCCAAAAGAGGGAAAATGAAAAGTGACGAAACAAGTTAGGAGGAACCAAAGGTGGCGGTGGGTGAGACCCAGCCCTGCCTAGAACAATGATCGTGTTATGCTGAAACTGCCATGGGCTTGGCAACCCACGAACAGTTCGCATGCTTTAGAGCAATTGCACTCAAAGTTGCCCCGATATGGTTTTCATATCTGAAACCATACTAGAAAACAAGGACACCAATGATATTGCTTTGAAGTGTGGTTTCCAAGGCTTCTTTTCGGTGCCTAGACAAGGCCATTCTGGGGGCCTCTGTCTCCTGTGAAAAGACAATATTGACGTTAAAATCTTTTCTTTCTCCATGCACCATGTGGCTGCGACTGTACAATCTGAATCACACCCACCCTGGACCATTGTAGGATTCTATGGCTAGACATCTCACTCTGATAAGGATAATTCATGGGACCTCCTTTCCATGTTGTGATAGGATTTACCTAGACCTATTCTTTTTGGAGGTGACTTCAATGAAATCATGTTCCATAAGGAAAAGAAAGGCTGAATAATTCGTCACATAGCCTCGATGTCAAACTTCAAGGACACTGTCAATAGGGTGAACCTGGTCGATTTGTGGTACACAGGTAATCCCTTTACATGGTTTCACAGAAATACTAAAGGCACCTGCATCGCTGAGCGTCTTGATATATTTTTGGGCTCTACCGACTGGATTAATCTGTTCAATATGTTTAATATTGGCCACATGGCCCATAACTATTCGGATCACTGCCCAATTTTCATTGAGTTCCTGCAAGGTGGACAAAATAGAAAACCCCGCAGACCCTTCAGATTTGAGAGATTCTGGTCAAAAGACCAGGAATGCGAGGAGGTGGTCCGATCGAGTTGGAGGAGTTATAATGATGATTTTGGCCTCAATCTTCAACAGGTTGCTTCTGGTCTGAGATCCTGGAGCAATAATAAATTCCATCAACCTGATAGGAATTGTGTGGTCCTCGAAAAGAAGTTACACCACTTACTCAGGCTGCCCCATCCAATGGAAACATCTCCAAGATTGGTGCCACTCAAAGAGAGCTGGATGAGGCTCTTCGTGTTAAGGAAAGCTTTTAGGACATGTGGGCGCGAGACATCCATATCAAGGAGGGTGACACTAATATAAGGTATCTCCATGTGAAATCATCATCTAGGCGTCAAAAAAAATTCTATCATGAGCCTATCTCGACCCGACAGATGCAAAGTTTCTGACACTGATGGCATTCACGAAGATTTTTTAGGCTATTTCCAGAACCTCTTCTCCACAGGGAATCCTTTTATGTCTGGTGAAGTGGAAGATTGCATTAGACCTGTGATCACCGATGAGATAAACTGGCAGCTTTCAAAAGATGTGACGAATGATGAGATTCACATGGCTTTGAAACATATCCACCTCACTAAGTTCCTGGGACTGGATGGTTTCCATGCCCTTTTTTTCAAACAATACTGGCAAATCATAGGTCCCGACATCTGCAAAATGATCAAAAATATCTGGGCAGGGAATACAAGCATTTCCGCCATCAATTAAATTGTCCTCGTCCTTATTCCCAAAATCAAGAAACCCCAGACAGTACCAGATTTTAGGCCTATCAGCCTCTACAATGTCTCTTATAAGATCTTCTCAAAAATCCTTGTCAATCGGCTACGTCCTTGGCTTCCTGTTATTATCTCCGAAAACCAGAGCACCTTCGTGGACAAGAGGCTGGTTACTAACAATGAAATTGTGGCACATGAAGTGTTCCACTCGATGAAAATGTGCTCCATGGCGAAAAGAGGAACCATGGCCTGGAAACTGGATATGACCAGAGCCTATAATAAAGTGGAATGGCAGTTCCTAAAATATATGATGCTGAGAATGGGGTTTTTCCCGAAATGGATAGATATAGTCATGCACTACATTGGGGATTTTGAGTATATGTGTATTTTAAAATAGAAAAAATCTTGATGGGGTAAACTTATTCTATTTTCCAATAAAAGGGATATAAATCTATGATTTTGTGTGGATTATCACAAGTGAAATCAAGTAACCATTAAGAATCACTACCCACCATGTAAGATCATATAATTATTTTATTAATTAAAAATAGATAAAATGTTTTCAAATATTAACTTATGATATGGTTACCATTAACTTTTAGTGAGTCCAAAGGTTGATATTTAGAGTTGATATGGTCATTTTGAGTACTTGGTTATGTTTTTTAAATTTAATAATAAAAACAATTATATTTATAACCTTAATAAATAAACTATTTTATTCATTCCTATAATATTTCATGGTTTCTTTATAAATGATATAATTATGTACTCAACATCATTGGAAGAATATGATAAGAATATTTCAGTTTCCCTATGTATATTTTGAGAGTATTGAATTTATTCTTGGTATTTCAAATTTATATTTTGGAATGTGGAAATCAAACACCCTATGAATGTTAGAACTAAATCTAAAATTTTAATATATCTAATGAAAGTGCATGCCATGATTAATTGAGAGGTATCCAATAATTTCTTAGAGATTTAAATTGTCTTAGGTATTACTAGATATTATCATCTCTACAGGTTGAATTTTCCTCAAATAGATTCTCTTAGGACCAATTTAAAGAAATAGGTAAAATTATATTTGGTATGATCATTTGGAGTCAACTTTTTAGGAATTGAAAAAATGGATTAGTAAAACTACTATATTAATATTTATAGAATTAGTTTTGGGGATTGAAGTTTATTGTTATGCTTATTATCTGGGTGCTGGATATGTATTCATGTAGGATAAATATGTGGTGGCCTATAATTTTCTACAAATTTTTCCTCATGAAAATAATTATCTAACCCATTATCTTGAATCTACCTCTATATTTTATTCATTAAAGTGTTGTATGAATTATATTTTTAGATATTGTTTCATTAT
The DNA here is from genome assembly GCA_963277665.1 of Viscum album. Classification (NCBI taxonomy): domain Eukaryota; kingdom Viridiplantae; phylum Streptophyta; class Magnoliopsida; order Santalales; family Viscaceae; genus Viscum; species Viscum album. Next base: position 660,552,183 of record OY728131.1, on the reverse strand, counting down.
ATGAACCATTCATAAAATACTAAAATATTTATTTATCAATTGGATTTTAATTTGAGATAGTGTTGATGGATCAAATACCAATTAAAATTTAATTTTAAATTTCGATATACACCTATAAAGGGAAACCAACGAATGTGGAATATGAAAATAAATAATAAAGATTTTTTTATCATAGATGAGCTTCACCCCATTATATTTTTTATTGGATTGTGTTATGGTTATATCATATTTACATTGAATTATGAACAATAGATGGATTAATGGCCTCAAAAATCATAGATTATAATTTTATCATCATTTGGTAGAGACTTTATTATAGGGATATTATTTCAGGGGATCCATGAAAGTTAGGAGGACATCGAGGATGATTCTCTTAAAAAATTTCTATATATCCAGATAGTATCTAAAGGGAAAGCTGTTGTTGTGGATGGTGAAAGTTTCCAACCTGTTCCTCCTAGGAATGAGAGACAGAGGAAAGGCTATTTCTATCTCAAGCTGACTATGGTCACCAGGTCTCATGGTTCCTTTGAGGACTCTAATTGGTATGATGATTATAATGATTTATGTCATTTTGATTATGAATTATGATTATTTTTAGATTATTTAGACATGAGGGCATGATGATTGTATAACCCCTTCCATCTCCTTCAAATACCTCTTTTTTTTATTTTTAATAAGAGGGATCTGCCCGAATCTTCTCTCTATATATTTTAAAACCAAAATAAATCTTAAAAAATAGTGTTTAATATTATTAAACTCGTGTTTAATATTTTGGATACTTAAGTAATATTATACTATAATAAAAACAATTTTTGGTTGATTTTTATTAATTAAGTATCCATGAGGTCTAATTATATTTAGTATTTTTTTTAAAGAAAAAAATATTGTATGGTTAATAATAAACTAAATATTTTCATAAATATAAAAAAAAATATAATTTTATCACAAACTTATTTTGTATGCTTTAAAATGTATTTGTTTATAATTCTTAATTTTGTAAAATATAATAATGTTAAAATTAGTTTTTAATGCACATAATTGTTTTTATTATATTTAATTAATATATGTAATTATTCGTAATAATACCCATTTTTTATGCATTAAAATTAAATTACAGAGTAAAAGACTAAAAAAATGTATAAAAAATGATAGTAAATGATTTCTTGGGGGATTTATGAACTTAAATAACCCCAATACATTATTTTAAAAATTATCTTCACTTTCAATGAAAAACATATGCTCACTTTATATTAAGAAGTTATATTTACCAAAATGTAATTAATGTCACCTATAAAAGGAGATAGCCTCAACCCCATTTATACACTAATTAATAATATATAACTTAACCAAAAATATACCATAGATTATCCTCAACTATCTACCCATTTATTAGAAGATTTTTTCTTCCCAATACACCAAGCTATAGAGCCTTAATGTGTTACCTGAGGGAGAACATCCCGAGGGAGATGTAATGTTCCCAACCGACCTCCGTTAATTATTTTGTACTTCTACCCCTAAATCCAATTATGTACATGAAATTATAATTAAACATATATTAATTATAAGTTGAAATTTTATTATACTTATTTAATTTCTATTTTTTAACTTCCTAAAAACCATATGAAAAATTAGGTTCTCATCATGTGTATATGCGTACCATTGCCCCCATGAATGACATGCATGATTTTTCACCACTACCATTCATTAATGGGTATAAAAGTAGATTAAATAAATTAATATTATATTTTAAACATTATTAATAATAAAAAATTATAAATAAATCCCTATATTCCTCTATATATATTGAAAATTAAAGCATCTAATGTGCATACGTGAAAACTATCACCTCTAAAAAGTGATGTATTTCATTTTCCAATATTGTATTTTATTATATCTATAACTCTATTAAAATATTATTTGAACCATAAATTAAGTCTAATTGATATCATCATGATTCTGTGAAAATGAAATTATTCCAAAAGAATCTCCTTCTTAAGAATATCACCCCATCAATTTATAACATGTTCTTATTTGGGTTGATTTAACTACATATTTGATCAATTTTATAAATTTATATCATGAATAAATAGGGAAAACTAATTACTGGTTATATTTTAAAATTGTAATTAAATAATTATTTATTCATTATTATATAATGGTAATAATAATATCTAACATGTTATTAAGATACCACCCCTCGTTCGTTAAAACTATTGAAACTATCTTTTCTCCAACTTTGTCATTACATATCATAATTAAATACATATGAAATGAAATTAGAATTTTATAAATCATTATCAAAAATATATAACAATTCCTATAATGTCATTTTAATGATGAAATTTTAATATATAAATAATAATCAACATTGATATTACTAAACTAGTGTAAAAAACAATTAAATATAACAACATCTGATATTAAAAATAAAACATAAATTACTAATATATTGGTCATAAATGATTATAAATTAATTTTATAAAAGGTTATAGGTATGAATAAGGTTCACAAATATGTGATTAGGATAGTTATTATTTTTATATTGGAGTTTTGAGAATGTTTTCATAAACCAGATTAATGGTAAGAGTTTTTTATAAACTCAATCCCCCTTTCTTTGAGTTATAATGTCTCATCATAAAAAATTTACTTATATGATTGGTTTCTTCCACCATATGATTTTATATTAAAATTTCACTTTATCTATAGGTAAATTTAAAATATTTACCATCAATGGATTTCTTCCCTATAATGTATAAAATTTTTAAGAATAATTCTTATTCTCATAAATGATGATTTTTATTTTAGGTCCATATTTTTCCCTTCTAGCCAATCTTTTGATCTATATTTGGAAACCTTATTATTTTATATCTCATATGAAATTTATATTTCACTTATCCTCATTTTTAAATTACGTTTTATCATCCCATTTCTCAATTTTAGATTTCAAAAAAGTTATTGTAAAATACTAAATTTGGTTTTCTTACGTGTTCATTTTGTTTATCTTGTACTCCACATTTCCTTGAGATAGTATTTGAGTCATTTTTATGGATCCATTATTTATTATTTATTTTTATTAAAAATATATGTTTTCAATAAATTACACTTTACCTTTTTAAAAATAACATTTTTATAGTGACATGTAACTAAATCATTATACAATAATTTTAAAAATGTTTTTTAATTTCTATTTTAAGGGTTTTCCATGTGAAAAAATTATTTTACAATCACGAAAATTATAATCTAAAAAATTTACATTCCTTATTTATTAATGTTTTTTTATAAATAATCCTGTTTAATAATGATTTTTAAAGGAAAAAAGGAACATCCTTTAATTTTTCAAATTGATTTACCCAAATATCTAAAAAATAAATTTCCTTCTATGTTAATATATTTAATTATCCTTAATTTATATTGTGGATATGTTTTTATACCACTATACAACTAATTTATACGGATAATTTGTAAAATTTTCTATCTCTTTTTTCATGAAACCCATCATTTTCTATGGCTTAATTAAATGATATTTGAAATATAAATAGTTTCTCTATTCTCTTAATACAAAAAATGTATTGATGATAATTATTGATGGCTGGGGACCTATATCACCATCCAATGCATTGGTTTAATTTTTATGTCTCACAAGCTCAAACATTTACATGGGTAGTAGGTTAGTCCCAAGAGGGTATATGGGCTGTAGTCCAAGCCCAATAGGGTATATGGGTTTTTAGGCCAAAACCACTATGTGGTAGGAATTAGGAAGAAATGCCTACCCAACTAGGTTATGGTTTCCTATTCGTTCTCTATACCAAATTTCCATGTCATATTTTTATTTTATGAAAACATGGATTAATTTAATTGTTTTGTTTTTTCTTCAATCCCATGATATGGTATATTTTTTATCATTTTATTGTCCCATGTTATCGATGGAAGGATGGACTTGGGGGTGAATATCCCACTTAAAATTTTTAGAAATAATCACTAAATTATCAGAGTATTATATATTCTAACAAAATTATTGATTAATGTTGGTGAAATGTTCAAATATACAAGTAATGGAATATAAATTTAAATAAATAATATCAATATTTTTGTAGTAGTATTGTTTACATTGAAACTATGTCTAATATTCAATCCATACTAACTCAGAGAGAGGATGGTTAATCACTAAAAATAAAGATTGGTATCTTTTTTTGGTTTAGAATAAACATATTTTATTATTGGATAGACCTAAACTTTTACCTTTGTGTGTTCAAGAAAAAACCAATGTTTTTCTAAGTGTTAGCCCAACCTTGTCACTTGACCTTCTAAGGATGTATAAATAATCGAATATATTCTACATATTAGATAAATTCTATGTGATTTAATTTTTATAAGGTGAGTATAACCAATGAACTAATTTTTCAATGAAGATATAACAGTGTGAACTATAATTTATAGAAACTTAAATTGAAATAATAAACTTACTAGAACACGAAAATATATTGACGAATAAGGATTTTGTATAGAAATGGTATTATCCCCTTTATAAATTGGTTGAGAACAAAGAAACATTGGGAAACTAGAATATATTCATTAATTAAAAAATAATGAATCATCGTAGTTCTAAATGATTCCACTCTTCTAAAGTTATTATTTCTTGTTGTGTATCACATTTCTTTAATTAAAATTCATTTATAAAAAAACTCTAATGGATATTAGTTTTCAAAATAAGTTAAACGAATCTTCTTTACACTTGTCTCTCTGAATTCTTCATGATCAGTAATAATTTATATTTCAATAATTCCTAATTTCTTAATAGATAAAAACCTTTCATTTTAATGATTATAAATAATAAATATGAAAATATACCTCTTAACAATATTTTAAATATCACATGAACCATTAAAAATAATTTCTCGAAAATTCCATTTATTATTTTGTTAAGGAATAACATATTAAATAAAATTTTAAAACGAGTATAATGGAAAATCAAATATCAGTATTCATGAAATAATATTAAATCAATATCAATACAAATTTAAAAAAAATTAAAATAAAAAAGTTATGAGAAAACTAATTTAATTAGACTATCATAATTGATAAAAAATATTTTCTATAAAGGATATAATAGGTGGATTTTCAATTTATAAAAATAATATTTTACCAAAACTCCTAATCCTTCAGCACTAACAATTACCCATTTTAAAATTTCTAATCAAAACATTTAACGAAAATTCCATAAAATGTTATCTACCATTTAAAATTTGTTAAAAAAACATCCCAAAAATGAATCCCCCATTTTAAAATTAACGTCTCATTATAATTAATCAAATATAAATAATTACTAAAATCTAAACAATCGTTAATATTATTCATAATAATGATGTTAAAAACATTTAATCTCAACATATACAAAAATTATTAAATGGTAGCAACCAATTAATAGACATAAACATGATTAAATAAAATTTGGTGAAGAACCTATTTAAATAGGAATAGAATATTAAAAATCTATAGTCAATACTCCCTCAACACATTATTATTTATAGTGGTAATTATGAAAATAATAATCCAAAACATATTTTACCATGTATTATAAAAATATTTTTCAAATAAATTTATCCTGATACACATTTTTACACATAAATAAAATCTCCCCCTAAATTTATCTAATTACCCAAAAAAATGAGTATAATCATGAAATTCCTTTAATATTATATAATAACCCTAACTTTATGTATCTATTAAAAATATACTCAAGTAATATGAAATATATTTTCAATGAATAAAAAATTAAGAACATTCCAATAAACCATATTTTATAACATTTGAATATTGTCACTAGCCATTGAGAAAATAAGTAGTTTAATGCATGTTAACATACCATATATTATAATAAAGATAGAAAATATATGCTATGCAGAAGAGAAATAAATTTTAGGTTAAGTAGACCAGTTTTAGGATTATAAGATTTTATAATGATCTTTTGAGAACCCATGATGTATAACTATTAGTCCTCTAGATATTAAAATCATATTTTGAGATAAATACCATTTCACATCCTAATTATTGAACATGTTGTATATAAAAATATTAATCATAGTGTCTAAATGATCCAAACATATAAAAATGAACATTATACCCCCTTCAATTAATACTAATAATAATATTAGTTTTTTACATTTGAGAAATATTATTATTATATTCCAACATAATTTTCTCAATTTTCATTTTATTCATGGAAAAAATATTTTCAAAATTTTATTTCTTGTTAAAAAATTTAGAAAAAATTTCCTTTCAAACCAAATAACTTATTTTAATGCTTTTCAATGTAAATTTTGAGAGTTTTCTAAATCCAAAAAAATTTATCATATGAAAATGAAGATAAAATCCTTAGTTTATAATTTTTCAATGTTCTCACTATGTGATTCCTTACTGCATGAATCTGACTCCTTATAATAACTCAAACCAGCATGGTAATCTTACATTTATACCTTCTTGTATTGTGTTTCTTTCGCTTCCTTCATCAATTTTGGATAGTTATATTTCATGTGTCATATCTTCCAATATTCATATAATGTTAATTTTGAATACTTTTGTTATTAACATGACTTAACTTTCCTTTTAAATCCTTTATTATACATCCTTGACCTTTTTTGATTGGAAAATTTTCCAATATTTATAATATTCTTAAAATATTTTGAAATTTGATTCAACTCATTACCTTTTTCACTATTAAAATATTATTCACTTTCATTAGACGATTTAAAAAAAATATTATTACAATATTTAAATTTTACTCCCTTATTTTTTTCAATATATTCACTATTATTTATATTCAAATCCATCTCATTTTCAAGAATTAATTCTTCAAGTTCATCAATAATATAATGAGTTAAATGATATCTTTCTTCGATTTCAACCCATTTTGAGTGGAATTTCATAGGTAATTCTCAAATTAATCCTTTAATATGCACTTTATTCTTTATAGTCTCCCAATGTACAACCATTACATTTATTACCTTGGAAAATTAGTTTTACATATCACAAATTTTCACATGACTATACATTTTGGATTCCATAAATTCAATAGGTTGTATTCTTAATTTTGTTTTCAAAAAATCATCAGTGCCATGATTAATGAATTTAAAGTCCTCCTAGTTGAATAATAATTATTTAACGATGAAATTTTACTATACATGAGTCCAATTAAAGCCTAATAATGTAAATACATTTCATTGTAATTTAACAAATACTTAGAAGTACTATTTTTCTGTCAGTGTATCCAAATTCAAATCAGGTAATTAATAATGTTTATTCATAATAGTCTAAAATTAAATTTTAAAATCCCTTGAAAATACCTTCATATGATTCTTACGATATGAATAATCAATTACATTGAAGTGATATGGTCTAAGAGGACATATGATATTAATTCCCTGACTTCCCATTGAAAACAAAAATTCTATTTCATTAGACTCTTAGTCTTAGGAGAACGTTAATGTTTCCAATGATTTCACCGAGCCACACGCGCGTCCATCTGATTTGAGGATGACGAAGCTGTTTGTTGCCCCACATTACAACTTTCCAAAGGCGGGTGACATCTATCACTTGTTCAAGGATGTTTTCTCCTTGATAGAAATGGGATGATGGGATGTCAGTTCTTCCTTTCATGGATTCCTCCTCGAAACATGTCACCTAGTCTGGGTCTCCTTTATAAACTTAAGACATTATTAGTGAATCTCTTCCCAGTTCAATATCTTCATGGATTCTAGTTAATTACACTTCTTTTTTCGGGACATTCCAAGGGGTCCATCAAGGGCAGCAACCTTCGGTCGGGGTAGTAGTCACGTTGGACTTCACTGGTGTGTTTGGATGCTGGAACACTAGCGCGTCTGGGTTTCTTCCCCTTATTATAGGAATTTTCGAGGGCAAGTAATCCCAAGACATCCCACATTGAACGCAGGGAATTATATGCTATAGGAATGTATCTGAGGTTTTCCTAAACTTTATATGTTTAACATAGGGTATGCCTCTAGTTTAACGTTTGGCGGAGATGGATCAGACTGATCAAAACAATGACTAGAGTTGATCAGATGGGTGAAACCCGTAGAGGGAGAACTGATGTTGGGGCTAACATGTGGTTAGTTTCCCGACTATTTCTAGGAGGGTTGAAGAAATGAGTTGGTATGATCTCACCGGGATGTGGCGGCCCAGATAAGAATCAAGATAGATTATGGATTTTTAATTGATGTGGAGGGGGAATGAGATGGAGCCTGTATGAATATGACAGTAATATTGGTCTTGTAAATGGCTTACCACTAATTGGAGTTCCAACAGCTTACCACTGATGAGGCATACAACAGATTACCACTGAAAGGGGCTGAACCTCAGGGAGGCTTCCTACATACCCTGTCTAGGAGACATGGATCAAAACCCATGTAGTTTTAGATGTTATGTTGGCGAACCAAAGTGAAGGGAGTCGGGACCAATGGTTGTTGGGCTTTAACCTTAGGGAGGCTTCCTACATACCTTTCCTTTGTGAGGATCAAAGTCTATGTAGTTCAGGATGGTTTGGATGAACCGATGTGAAGGGGGTCAGAGCGACCGGGTGTTGGGATTGAACCTCAGGGAGGCTTCCTACGTACCTTGACTTGGAAAGGATAAAAGTCCATGTAGTTTAAGAAGGGGTTTGGTGAACGGATGTGAAGGGGGTCAGAATGACCGAGTGTTGGGATTGAGCTTCAGGGAGGCTTCCTACGTACCTTACCTTGGCAAGTATCAAAGTTCACATGGTTTGGGAAGGTTTGGGGATTACACTATAGGCTTCCCAGAGAGGATGTAATGGTCAATGCTTACTCTAAGCCCATGTGAGTCATGCTCGGTGTGAGATACAAGAGGAAAAAAATACCTGATGATCATGTCGTGAAAGGTGTGTCTATGGAAAGTGAGATGGGGATTATACGTTGTTAGCAAACAAAAATGCAAACAGGGGCTTACGCATGGAGCGACCCAAAGAGGAAACATGGGATTATGCGTGGGGTGGCCCTGGGGATATGGAGACTGGGATTTACTCTAGGGTGGAGGCCCGGGTAGTGATAAGTTCGGAAGGGAGAGGGATTTGACACTGACGAAAGGAGGGATCTTGTGCCCATCCCCCCCCCCCCTCTGGTCTTCGTCCAGGAAGAAGATTGGAGGAGCGGGGGTGCCACCTCTTGCGAGAAAAGATGGGGCTTACACCAAGGTAGTTTCCCTGGGTGGCCCAAAGGGAGAGGGATTTGGCACCAAGGAAAGGAGGGAACTGATGCCCATCACCCCTCTCTAGTCTTTCGGCAAGAAAGAAGATAGGTGGAGAGGGGGTGCCACCTCCTGTGAGAAAAGCTAGGGCTAACACCAAGGTGGTTTCCCTTTCCCCACAGACAAACGCCTCTCTAATAAAGAGGATATCATTCCATGTGAGGAGTGGTCACACTCTCGTGGAGACCAGTGGGCGTGCAGAATTTCCAAGGTGTGGAACAACATGCACGATGCATGGGGTGAGGTTACAGTTTAACGTCATGAGATGAGGATAAGAGTGCTTGGTAGTTTAACGTCATGTAGCTCGAATGAGGTGGGTTCACTTAGCACCCCTAGGACTTACATAACCACACCCTCTACACCTTGGTGAAGGGAAGGGACCGGAAACTTCATGACTGGGGGTGTCATGAGGTGATCCCATTGGGGGTCCATGTTAGCATGGCTATGCGAAGAAGGAATAGTTGTTAGCGTGAATATGCGAAGAAGAATGAGGCGAAGAAACACAATAGGTAGTATCATCCAAGGGACATTGAAATTTCTTCATGAAAATATATAAGGTTGCATGGGAAAAGGGGGTGTGATGTAGATCTTTTGGGTGCAAGAAGTACCTGAAGATGATGTCCAGAAGAGGGACATATAACATGTGAAAAATAAGGTACATGCAGGGAGTGAGGCTCGCGCGTAAATGGAGAACTTGCGCAGAAATGGCTGGGTGAGTGGGCCCAGAGGTTTGCGCGCAATTAGAGAGGGATTCAAGGAATTGATTTTCAATTGGAAGAGTTGTGCAGAAGAGAAAGGATGTGTACAAAATCAAAGAGATTTTCACATGAAGGGGATCTGAGGTTTTGCATGCAAACTAAAGGGATTGTGTGCAAGGTTGGGTACGCAAGTCAAAGTAGTTGCGCACAAGAACCGGTTGATGTTTTCACGCAAAGAAAATGAAATGTGCACAAGGGAAATGAATTATGAGAAATGGATTGTGTGCAAGGGAAGGGGATTGAGAACATGGGCAGTGACTTAAAGGGATTTGGGCGAGGGTTCTTCCTGTGTGGTCCTGCATGAAGACAGACCCCTGGGAGGCCTGTCACGAAAAATCCAATACCTGAAATCCATTTTCTGTTTACTAAAGAGGATGATTTCGTGCACGGGAGGAAGTTCAGATTCTTTAGCCACTACAAGTTGTAGAGGTTACCTTCTATTTATAGGAATTCAGGGTCCTTGAATCCGCATGGATGTTGGCCGACACGAAAGATTACGTGAACGGGTCTACGGCGTGAAAGATTGCACGCCGGCATAGAAATATTCCTCAGATCCCACGGTTTTCCATGCGAGAGAGAAGTTTCTTCATGCACTTCTTTGATTTTTTACATGGCCCTTCCGGCCCTCCCTGAATAAATTTCCAAGTCGAAATATGGCTTTGCTTTGTCTAAAAAATCCCCTTTTCTAGGACTGGAGTGTTTTTTTCATCTACAAATGCCCCCCCTGGAATCGGATCGGCGAGGGTACACAAATGTTAGATTCTGGGGGAAAAGATGAGATGCACAGACTCCTGGGGTCGCTGTGCACCAAAAATAGCCTCGGCGCGTAAAAGATCGAAATGGCACGAAAACTGTTTTTCACGCACGCGAAAACCCTTCTCCATGCCTATAAAAAATATTGTGGGTCCCTCAACTCATACAGATATTTCTCGTGTGATATTTCCCAAGAAATCACATGTGAAAAACATCCTTTACTTGCATGAAAACACTTTCGTGTCAGATAATTATTGGAGTTTGGAATATGGTTTTATGCGCAGGACTGGGACCAAGATCGGGCCCAAAGGGCCAGGAGATTTAATGACCCTGAATCTAGGCCCAAGGCGAGATGCATGGGCAACGCTTTGTATCCAATAAAGATGAGAATAAAGCCGAACGTAGTTCTGAGAGTTTATTTTAATTTCATGTGGGACGATGAAGGGAATGTATGGCCTGGTTGTTCCAGAACACATCCTACCAAGACTACTAAGACCATGTGAGTGATGCTCGATGTGGGAAAAAAGGAGTAGTGGTGGGACCTTCCTAAAACAGAAAGGAACATGTTAGGAGCGAGGGGACGCTTGGTGAACATCATCCCAATGATTCTAACTTGTCCATGTGATGCTCCTAGATACGTGAAGAATTAAAGATGAGTATGTTGGAATTCCACTTGAACATAAGGAAGTGGAGATATGTAAATCATGATGCTCGAGATCTGGACCACAATGATGGCAGCGTGATGAGAGGGGATGGCTGTTGACTGTGTTCGAAGCACAGCATCCATACCACGTTATCCTGATATGGGAAAAAACATATGATGGTTGACCGCTGACTTTGTTTGAAACACGAGACCTATCATAAATGTTGTCCGGGGTATTTAGGGACGTTGGCCCAAGATGGTAAGTGAGCCAAGGTGGCATAAGACTAGGCTGTGAAGGGGGTCCCTTCAGATGTGGAAGAGGATAAGGATCCAAATAACGGGATCACGAAGCATGGACATGGAACAAGGGGAACGTCCCTGAAACTCCACACTTCAGGCTATTTGTCAAAACGCATTAGAGTACGACAATAAGATGTATCAGATTGATGGAGTCAAGTCCCTTCCTAAGGACAAGGATCCTCGAGTCGCATGCTTCCAAGTTAGGTTACTAGGGTAGATCATTAGGGGGGTACTTGATTTAATGGACTGTGCAAAAGGTGAAAAAATAGCCAAACGTGATGTGCAGTTCGCAAAGGGAGATCTTAGTTTAGGGTCCTAGAACATAGAATGAGACATGGCAGGCACATTGTGTGGCTATTGAAAAACCCAACATGAATGAGAATTTGATAGGTACTCGCCACACCACATGTTCCCATAAGGGTTCGGGCCAAGGGGACGAAATATTGGGGGGAAAGACTGTAGATTCATGGGGTTGGACCCGGAGATAAGATGCTTGAGTATTCCTACGTATACCATGAGGATGGGAGTCAAGCCAAACGTAGTTATGGAAGACGTCAGGTAATTTAATATCTTGCATCAGGGACGTGGAGTGGTCTTATTTTATGGTCATAGAGCTTAGACCATGGATGGTAGGAAATGTGGGAGACACACGGTGATGTAATTATACAACCTGGCATGAATGAGGACCCAGAGTTTGGATCACCATGCGCTTCTTAGGGGAGGTTTCAGGTCGAGGGACCGAAAACGAAGGTAAGGGTGTGCCCGAGAGAAAGTGCACGGGCATTCATACTTACCCCATGAGTATGGGGATCAAGCCACATGTAGTTTTAGGGATGGAATGGTAAGATACTGGTGATAGGGATAATAAGGTTGTGCGGGTCTGGCCCTTGCACCAAAGAAGCAGTATTTGATAGACCGTGTTTGTCCTTTTGGATGAATGAGTGTTTTTTTGAGAAGCGACAGACCTAGGATATAATTTTCATCCATTTCAACAAGAATCAAGTTGTGTGAGGGTGTTAAAAAATGGTATGGTGTGTGACCTATACCAAACATGACGTACCCTCGAGTGAGGACACCACGATGTAGTTCCACTTTTCTTCATGTGGATAGGACGATAATGTCACTGTTTAGGGTCATGTGTTGGGACTAGACGATGTAGTTTATGGTCATATGGCCTGGACGAATATAGGATAGATGAGGTTTAGGAGGGTATTGTGCACGGTGCGATAAAGAATACATGACATGAATGAGGAAGAGGTCCACATCACACTGTGCGTGATCCTGAGAGATAAACCTCAGGCCAAGGGGCCAAAAAAAGGTTAGAGGATTTGGGAAAAGAGAGGCTAACTCCCGGCTGAGCTGGACTTAGAGACGAGAAGTCGGGGAGTTCCTATGTATCCCATGAGGATGGGAATCAAGCCAAATGTATTTCTTGAAGGTACCTTTTGACGTCATGTGGGATAAGAAGTTGGAGGGACTAACTCTGAGAAAGGGGCATACGTGGTGTGACTATTGAAAAAATGACGAGAAAGAGGGCATAAGCCCACATGTGCCACGCTATGTAGTCCTATAAGGGTATGATCCCAAAAAGGCAGAATAGTAGAGAGGAACCATAAAGAGATCTAAGTTTAAGGCTATAGAACTCGGGCCACAGGGAAGCTGAATTCATCCCAATAGGCATAGACCTCGGTCCAATCCCTAAGACAACATGAGTTGAACTCGGTGTAGGAAACAAGGGTAGAGGAGATCATTGCAATACATGGACTGCATGTAAATGGGAAGTCGGTGTGAGGCCCCAATGAATGCCTTACCGCGGATTTTTTCTCCTAACATGCACACGTTAACTGAGGGATAACACCAGGAGTGTCGAGATTCCACTTGGACATGATGGGGTGGAAACGATGTGAATCATGTGACCAAAATTTTGGGCTTACTGAGGTTGGTGTGATGATGGAGGATGACTGCTGACCATGTTTGAAACACAATATCTATATAGTGTGACCTGAAATGGGAACAACAAATGAGTGTCGACCTCTGACCATATTCACAATGCGGGACTTGTATCAAATTTTTGTTCAAAACCCTCAAGGACGTTGGCCCGTACTGGTAGGAGTGCCCTCGGTCAGAGAATCCAATCCATTTGGGGGTCCCTTCAGATGTGAAAGATGATGGAAGCCCTAATGAAGGGAAGCACGAAGCCTGGAAGGTGGGTGAGAACATGTCCGAATAGAATTCGACACTCTTGGTGTAGGACCAGAGTACTCTTGGGAACATTGGTGAATCACCGAAGAGGGTCGAGGGACCCATCTGAGAGGCAGTCGACTCAAAAAGATGAGTATATAGAAAGGGAGAGAAATCCACTCAGGAGAGAGAGGTATGAAGCGTGGTTGTTGTAAACCCATCGCGAATGGGGACACCAGCCCATACCACACCGTATATCCATCTCTTGGAAGAACGCAGGCCAAGGGGCCATAATGATTGGGAGATTTCCAAGAAGTGGGGATGGACCCGAAGACAAGATATTTAGGTGGTCTTATGTTTCCTACAAGGATGGGAATCAAGCCACACATAGTTCTAGAAGATGTTGTGTAGTTTAACTTATTACGACAAGGATGTGGAGTAAGGGAAAGATACCCCTATGAGGGATGAGTATAACATGGAGAATAACCCAACATGAATGAGGACATATAACCATATCACAATGTACAATCCTAAGTGAGAACTTGGTCCAGGGGCCCGAAAAGGTCGAGGGACCTGAGGCCGGGCCGCAAACAGAGGGTCACGACCAGCTTTTAGTTTAATGTCATGCAGTGAGGACGATAGTGATATTAGTTTAATGTCATAGATCTCAGACCGTAAATGCCTAGTTTAATGTCATATGCATGGGATAGGTAAATGAAAAGGGAAATTCATCTTTCCTATGGAAGACCACAAGGTGGCAGTGATGATATAGGATATATTTTGACCATGTTCGCAACACAACACACCCCCTTCCATGACCAAGGAAAACAATTGGGAATCGACCATTGACCGTATTCACAACATGGGACTTATAACAATTTGTCTCTCAAAATTCCTGGGGATGTTGGTGTGAAATGGTTTGAGAACCCTTAGGTTAAGTATCCATGCCATTCGGGGGTCCTTTTGAATATGAAAGATAATGGAAACCAAAATGATGGGGCCCATGAAACATGATGGGGCCTATGTTTGTGGAAGGTGTGATAAATGGTGGGAGGAATGTCTCATGGGGATGTGTGGGGCATGGAAAAATTGCCCGACATGAATATGGACGTGAGTCCACACCACACCGCACACTCCTAAATGAGGACTAGGGCCAAGGGACCGAAAGGGTCAAGGGACCTAAGGTTAAGCGTCCCGAACAACTGTAGCCATTTGTCCTCTCATGTAGGGATCGCCTCATCATAGCTCCTAAGCCGACATGATCAATTCTTGGTGTGGGAAACAAGGAGTAGGAATGGGCTCTCCCCACCGATTAAGGGACCACCGGCTAGGATCACAGTCCTACTCGAGGCTGACCGGAGCTTGAAGAGACATCGAGAGGGAATTATCCACTACACTAAATGTTCCGGAAATTTGGGGGTACTTACTACAACAAAGGATAGTTGTTGACTATGTTTGAAACACAACATTCATATCGTGTGATATGAAAGGGGAATAAAAAATGAGCGTCGACTGCTAACCTTGTTCACCATGTGGTAATTTTGTCAATTTGATGTCTGAACCCTCAAGGACATTGGCCCAAAATGGTAGAAGAACCCTTAGGATAAGTATCTATACCAATTTGGGGTCCTTTTGGATGTGAAAGATAATGGGTCCCATGAAAAGGAGTGAGTGAAACACTGATGTGCCCGTGCATTTTAATTTCAAGCAGGGATGTGACAGAGGTGAACGTCTCCATGTGGTGGGATGTATGGTGGGGTCATGATGAACTCGAGGTGAATTAGAGAGGAATCGGGCACCAAAACATGTGTTCTGACCCGAGGGTAGATTCTGGAGTTTGGGCTGGGCTGAAAGACAAAATGTCCGGGCGTTCCAACATATCCCATGAGGATGGGAATCGAGCCACACATAGTTCTATAAGGACATGCAGTTTAGCGTCATGTGTTGAGGAAGTGGGAGAATAGAAGAACGAGGAGGGAGAACATGGTGCGACAGTCACACCCCTGACATGAGTGGAGTTGAAGAAGCCTGCACTACCCATTTAGGGTCCTCCAAGAGAACTACACCCAGAGGGAATAGTCGAAGAAAAGAGTTTGGGGGATGGACTCTAGGCGTAACATCTGTGCATTCCTACGTATCCCATGTAGATGGGAATCAAGAAACACGTAGTTATTGAAGGATACAATTTAAAGTCTTACAGGATGACATACAATTTAATATCATGTATGACATGGCTATTTATGGTCCCCTAGTACTAGCAGTTTAGGGTCATGCAGGACTCGGTAGTTTAGGTTCATTCTGGACCATGGATTTCCCAAGAAAAGTATTTCTTGAGTAACTTGGAATTAGTGGGAGGAGTTATATGCTCACCATCCATGGTATCTAGGGAGTATGCTCCATTAGAGTAAACCTTGTGAACAATGTAAGGTCATTCCATTTTGGGCTCCAACTTGGGTGGTTTTCTTCTAGGTATCATTGGTGTCCTGAGGAACAGTATCAAGTCGCCCTTCAAGATGTAGGAGAGGCAAAATCTCTTGGTGAAAGCTCTAGCCAACTTTTTATGGTGCCTTTCCAGATTGTGCAGGGCATGAAGCCTATTCTCTTCAAGTGATTCTAGCTCAACCAAAAGGATTTCAGTTACTTTATCTGGTGCTTACAGATCATAGATAGCTATACACAATTAGGGAAACTAAATCATGATGGGCAGGATGGCCTCTATTCCATACACCAGGGAATATGGGGTCACCTGGGTGGAATTGCGAGTTGTCGATAGATAATCCCAGAGGGCATTGGGGAGCTTGTCTGGCCAACACTTCTTATTCTAACCAACCATTTTCTGCAAAATGTTAGATAAGGTCTTGTTGATTTCCTCGATCTTTCCATTTTATTTTGCATGATAGAGGGAGGTATGGTTAGAAAAGATTTTATACTTAGCGTGCAATTTCTTTAGCTCAGCTTCCGGGATGTTCGTGCCATTATCGGTGAGGAAGGCATGAGGGATTCCAAATCAGTAGATGATGTCGGAGCTCACAAAGTCAACAATGGCATGAGCCTTGATCTCCTTGTGTGGAACTGCCTCTACCCACTTGGAGAAGAAATCTGTAGTAGTCAAGATGAACCTACACTGGCGAGTTGTCACTGGTGGGTAAGGTCCCACAACATTGAGTCCCCATACCGCAAATGGACAAGAGTACTTGGTAGAGTGGAGAGTCTCTGGCGGCCAATGCATGAAGTTAGCCTGAATTTGGGATGCATGGCACCTCTTGGAGAACTTGATGCAGTAGTGGATCATGGAGGGCCAGAAGTACCTCAGTCTCTGGATATGATGAGACTGCTTCAGTCTGGTCTAATGAGCCTCATAGGAATCAGCTTGAACCTCTTGTATGACCTGAGAAATCTTGACTCCTTCAATGCAGTGGATGAGAACCCCATAAAACCCATGCTTGCAGAGGATCTTCTCATGACCAGAGCCATCCTAGAGGGTGAAATGTAACACACGACATCAGATTCTCTTATGCTCGGCCTGATCTGCCTGGAGATAGCCATTTTGGAGATACACGAAAAGGAGGTTCTCCAATCAGGATTCACTTCAATAACATAATCCTAGGGACCTGGGGGTCCTGACATGGAGGTGTCGACGGTAAGGTGGCTTACCTATAGGCTGTCATCATCATCTAGGGTGATAGGAGAAATGACTCTTTAGTGCACCACATGGATAATCTGATCATCTTGTGCGGGCTCTACAAGTGATGCTGCTAGGTTGGCTAGGGCATCAGCCCGACTGTTATGAGACCGATGGCCATGAGTAACTTCCAGCCATGATGGGAACTGGGCCATTAGCTGGAGAGTGTGCTCCAACAATGGTATGAGCTCTGGCTTTCTGATGACAGAGTCACTGTTAATCTATTTGATGACTAGTTCATAATCCCCTTACACATGCAAATGGGGAACATCAATCTCGAGGGCCAGCTCGAGGCCAGTGATGAGAGCCTGATACTCTGTCTAATTGTTGGTGTAGCCTTTGGACAATAGGAATGAGTATGGCATAATGTCTTGGGCTGGGGTAATAAAGATGATACCAAGGCCTAGTCTATTGAGTCTGGGATCATTGAGCCTCCTACCAGTGGGGCTTCAGGAAGCACCATCGAAGTGCATCTGCCAGCACGACATGACTTGGTCTACTGAAAGGATCGCCTCATCAGGGAAAATGAAGTCCATGGACTGGTCAGCAGAAGCCAGATGGGCAGCAAGGATGTCTGCCAATGCATGACACTTAATATCCTTCTGAGGTACAAACCTGATGTCAAACTGCTAAAGGATTACTGCCCACCGAGCTAGATGACCTACCAATATGGGACACTTCAAGATGTACTTCAGTGGATCGACCCAGGATAGCAGTTGAACCTTGTGGTGTTATTGGTAATATCACGACTTCTGTACTATGAATACCAGTGCAAGGTAGCTCTTTTCGATAGGGGAGTATCTAGTCTCCGTATCGAGGATCATGCGGTTGAGGTAGTAAAGGTTTTTCTCAGTCCCCTCATTGTTCTTTTGGGTGAGAAGGGCGTTGACAGATCGTTCTAGGGTGGTCACATAAAGGACCAATGGTTTTCCGAAAACCAGTGACATTAAGACCGGAGGTTGGAGCATATACTGCTTGATTTCCTCGGATGCAGTCTGACATTCTTCATTCCACTCATAGATTGTGCCTTTCTTCATGAGCCGAGAAAAGTGCTTACACTTTCCAGCCAAATTCACAATGAATCAGCATATGTAGGCTAAGTGGCCTTGGAAACCTCAAAGCTCTATGATATTTATTGGGGTAGACATCTGGATGATGGATTTGATCTTCTCTAGGTTGATCTTGATGCCTCAGTATCCGACAACGAAGCTGAGAAACATTCTAGAGGTGACTCGGAAGGCGCACTTCAATGGTTTCATCTTCAGGTGATGGGAACGGAGGAAGACAAACACTTTCTCATGGTCTTTGAGATGGTCATGGAACTGGATATATTTGACCAACCGATCGTCCACATAAAATTCCACCAATTTCATGAGGATTGGATTGAATATACGATGCATGGACTGTTGATATGTGGAACTTGCATTCTTTAAGCCGAAAGGCATTCCTTGGTAACAGAAAGTACCTTGTGGTTCCCTAAAGGTTGTAGACTCCTCATCCTTAGAGGCTATTCATATCTAGTTGTAACCAGAGTACCCATCCATATAGGAGAGGTCTTGGAAACCATCTGTGGTATTAATCAAGAGTTCCGTCACAGGAAGGGGAAAATCATCATTCGTACAGTGACGATTGAGATCCCAGAAGTCGATGCAGACTCCGATTTTTTTGTTCTTCTTCATGATTGGCACAATGTTGGATAGCAATTTGGGTTATTGTACCTCTTTAATGAAGTTGGATCTGATGAGCTTATAAAATTCTACCTCAACCATGGCACTGTGATAAGGGTGCATCTTTCTGGGAGGCTACTTGAACCTGCGATGATTTTCCGGGAGACCGAGGCAGTTGATCTCTACTTGAGGATCTAGTCCCAGCATCTCATCATAACTCTAGGAAAACAGAACAAAATGCTATTTAAGAAAGTCTACATACCGTTGTTTCTCCTCGGGGACATGGCAGTACTGGTCAACGTGGGTCTCGGGTCCACCTCACTACCGAGGGTCACCTGTACCAATTCATCGACTATGGAAGAGACCCCTTCTTCCATGGTGGAGGGGGGGATCCACTAAATCCTCTTCTTCACTTATGGAGGAGAGATCCTCAGTGGGTGGAGTTTCTTATGGGTCGGAAGATCCTGATGGGAGGCTGGTACCAGCCAGAGTGGTAGTGGACACTACGTCGGGGGACTCCTGTGTTGCCGCAACCATGGTAATGAAGGATTTCAATCTAATCCCATCTAGTCTTCGGCCCAAGGGGCCACGTTTGATGATGTCAAAGTAGTAGTGGTGCGTCGTCTTGAGCCAGTTAATACTAGCCCGGTGGAACCAGCTAGTATGACTTATTATCGTATCCATGGGGCGTATATCCTGATATCTTATGGTTTTAGGAGGCTTTGAGATCACCTAATCCTAATTTTTATAAGAGTATGAGGTGATTTTCTACCATCACTTAGACTTGGTAATGTGTTTCTCCCTCATTCCAGACACAACGAAGAATTGTCCCATGTCTAGGGTTGTAGCCTCCAATCTATGGATTGGAAAGACGTAGGCATCATCTAGATATATCCACAAGTTAGTCACAGTCATGGCATACTCAACCTTGTCTATCTGAATTTTCTTTCCCTTGCCCTTGTATTAGTCATCATGTTGATAGCGAGCCTCATAAGAAGCAGAGGGAGATGTGTCACCTTGAATCATTCCCACTCAACCATTGAGGAAGTATTTGAGGAATTGGTGATATGATGAGGGAACTACTTCAATCAAGTGGATCAATGACCTGACCATCAATGCAATGTAGGCTGCATCCTGGGAGACAACCATAAATTCAGTGTTGGGGAATAGGCCAACAAACTAGGTCTTCAAGAATATCTTTCCGACCAGTGTCTATTCTATCCTATCATAACCTTGTATTCTTAGGTCTGAGGGGCTCAGATCATCTTTAAATAATACAAGTTTTAGCAACGTCCGAGTCGGGATTAGGTTGATCCCAGAGCCCGTGTCGGAGAGACATCAATGAACCTCCACGCCATTGAACTAGATGGTGATGTACAGTGGGAGAATGTTCCCCTACATGAGAGAGCATTAATCTTCTCTAGAGAACAATATGATGGACTGACATTCAACATTCTCAATTGCCTCACCATGGAAGGATTCTGTGGCGACTACTTCTACCTCAAACTGGAGTGGGCTCCTTAAAGCCTCAGAAAGGGCCTCACGCATGTATGACGATAGGCGAAGAGCCTCAAGGATAGATAGCCTTGCTAGAATATGGGAAATATGTTTTAGAACATCATACATTTTTTCCAGGCATGAAATTCTTCTTACAAGAGGTTGCTCTATGACAAGATGTATGGTGGACCCTACTGACCGGACCCGCAACTTGTTGGTGCAAGGAATATCCCACCGCTAACTAGTCGAAGCCCACAAATTCACTACTGAAGGAGGGAAAATGACTAATACTAGCTTGTAGTAGTGCGTGGCTTGTCGCGGTGAGGTAGGGGTGGCTCTGCCAGATCCAGCAGCACGAACGACGGCAAGGGCGGACCAGATGTCACCGTATGAGAAGGCTGTCTTTGCTGAGCACTGCGCTGAGCCTACTTTCTGGTTTCAGTCACATGCATATCCTGGCTGGACGTACTGACTGAAGTACTCTAATAGTCCATACAGCCATGGCTTAGCTGATGATGATGACAGTTGGGGACGTTGGGAGGGTCTGCCTAGCGCTTCTCACCATCAGGATTTATGTAGGGGTTTACCAACTCTACAGTATTAACAGAGCTGTACCCTTGAATATCACTTGAAGAGTCATCCTCTAATGGGTGTATTTTGGGAGGAATCTTTATCTCTGGGGGCATGAAGTCGCTGAGAGTATGTGATGATGATGCCATTTGGCATGTGACTTTTTTTCCCTTGCGCCGCCGATGTTTTCTCCTCTCGGAAGAGGACGATAGAGATGACGATACGAAGGTAGTAACTGTGACTTTTGGAAGATATGGACAATTTTGGCATTCACAAATGACACCATGGAAATGGGAAATAGTTTTACGAACCACCCAGTCATCATACGTATTGGACCCATGGGTAGAAACCGGATGGAACTCTCCTTCACTGTCACTGTTGTTGTCTGGCCACAAGAAGATACACGCCACCTGTGCTGGGGCTGGGCTTGTTGTTATCCACCTGGTCTTGGAGCTAGTCTTTGAACACATATCATTGTTTGACACTGTGCTCTAGGATCCAGTGATAAGGGTGGTAATTAGGGCGATTAGTGAGGTTCACCTCTTCTGGCCTTTGACACTGAGGAAAACGTAGAATCCCCTACTCCAAGGAACTGCAGAAGTAACCAGGGATTTGTGCCTCGTTGAATGAGTAGGTCTAGTTTCTCCTTTCCGAAAAGGGGTTCCTTGAAGCTTGACCGTGACAAGGGGCTAGAGGAGCCTTCTGAGGAGGTGGAGCTTGGTTACCTCTCTTGTGTGGTGGTGGCGCATTGTGCGGGGGCACCTGCCGATTTTGAGGTGGGAGCTATTGGGCTGGAGGCTGCACCTAAGGTGAAGGGCCTCTACGAGGCTGCAGAGTTGGCTCCACCAGTAACAATTTTAGTTGCACAGGGGCCTCTATTTGGGCCACTACAGTGGGCTCAGCTCTGGTGGACCTTCTCACGGGGATTTCGGGAGGCAATAGACATGCATGTTTATTCTGCTGTAGGGATTCGTCTAGGTGCTGAGACTTATCATAGAAGTATGAGAATCCCTTGGGGTAGTTCTTGCCGATCAAATAGGGAACCAGTTCCGTCTTGACATTCCAAACACACATCTTTAGCAATTGCTTCTAAGTCAGCGGAATGTCAAGGGAGTACATGAGCCCTTTCCTCCAGGAGATAAAGTTCGTAACACACTCATCAGGCCTCTGCTTGCACTTGAAGAGGTAGCTGATACTCATCTTCTAGTGGTGGAACTGAACTAGTAGAGGAGTTTCCTATGAAGGTATTCTCAGCCGGCTACGAATCTGACAGGGAGCTGGTTGTTCAAAACAAATGCAGGTCCTTCCAATGTCTGCACAAAACACTAGAGTTTGGCCGCTTCCTGCTGCGCTAGGGTTCCCAACATGGGGCCACACCTAGAGATAATGTGGTCTAGGTGCTGCGGCGGGTACCCTGTCCCATTGAAGGGGGAATGGTGGGATTCCCAAAACCTAGGGGTGCTAGCATATCATCCAACCATGCTAGATATGGATTTTCATTAGGTGGAAGTTCCACTTGTCATGTTTTCAGTGCCTCGAGGCGGGCAATGAGTCCCACCATCTGATCATCTGGGTGGGGGTTCCTATCTTGATGGGGATCCCTAACTACAAATGAGTTGGCGAGTTCTTCAACATGATAATGTGGCCCAACGGTTCGAGGGGTGGATAGTGTAATGACCCGTGGGGTAGCTGGGGGAGCCCAAGATGGGCCCCGAGGGTTGTGATGTCATTTAGGAGGATTTGGAGATACGTACTGCGCCCTCTTGTCGTAAGCTCCGGCCTCAACCCTGTCTAGGTGGGCAGGATGATCAGGGTCACCCAGGGGTAGTTCACCATGGGGATTTTGTACCTGCCCCTGCATCCATGGCCGAGGATCGCCATAGTCTGGTCGTCACCCTACAACACATTCAGTCAGGCGGTCGTCGACCATCTTTTACTGTTTAGAAAGTTGTTGAGGCAACATGGATTTTTTCTAGGTCTTCTTCCATCTTCTGCACTAATCCAAATGGGTTGGATGGTTTAGTGACTCCGAGATTCTCTTTACCCTTACTATGATTCTGGATAAGGACTAATGCCTCAGTGGGAGGGGGGAGACCCAACAGGCTCCTCTGTTGGCGAGTAACACTCCCCAACAAATCCAATAGCTGTGACACGCCTTTAGGGGGGAGGTCCCTATCAAGGTTCTCAATCTCATTCTCCTCCTCTGATAGGCTGGCCATGTTGACCACTGCTCTACCTGGGGGCATGTCCTTGATAATACTTGGTAGGTCGGGCTGCCGCCGGATCGGAATGAAGAGGAGGGAAGCATATTTTCCCTAGCCCAAATCTGCACATGGGGGGAAGCCTCTTTGATAATCTTTTATAGTACCTTGAAATCCTTGACGCATCTTTGCTGGAGGGCCTTATGGCGGTATGAAGACTCAGGGTGATGAGCCATAGGGAGTTCGGACAGACCAACCAGATGGCATTGCTCTCCAATGTCTTTAAATTACAACTGGATCTTCAGATAAGCTACTCTCTAGTGAAGAATGCCGAAGTGCATCGCCTAGAGGGTTTTACGGAAACACTCATCTTCCTCTAGGGTGAGGGATTCCGGGGCGT
The DNA here is from genome assembly GCA_963277665.1 of Viscum album. NCBI lineage: Eukaryota > Viridiplantae > Streptophyta > Magnoliopsida > Santalales > Viscaceae > Viscum > Viscum album. The sequence continues at coordinate 660,528,255 of OY728131.1, read as the reverse complement.
AGAAATTCGGCATGGCCACGTGCCAAAAAATATCAAGGAAGTGGTCCGCTATGAGGATATTCCAAAAGCTCCTTGCCTCGGATTTAGGGTCTGGACCTTCATTTCCCCACTCGTCAATCAGAGGTGGATGAGGAATATATAGCAGTAACGAAGAAGACCGCTGGGATAGTAGGCTGTCTTGTGGATAATATTGCGAGGGTGCTGACAAACTGCCGCATCTTGGCTTGTCCTCCGAAGAGTGTAGCGACTTAGCCAACATATCACAGGTAGGACGGGTTGATGGCCGCAGTTCCTGGTGTAGGGACTAGGGCTACTGGCGATGGACCACGCTGCGTCTTGTCTACCATTGGTCCCCAGAATAGCACTCTATGATCTCCTGTCAAGGTATAGAGTTCTTTTGGTGATGATGGTGGTGATTTCACGACCGTAACTTGTGGGGTTGCCAAAATTTCTTCCTCTTGGATATACCTACGGAGGGAGGTGGGAATCCGGTGGACTTCACATTACGGGAGTATGAGGCCAATGCGCCTTGTTCTTATCCCAACCCTTAACATAGAGGACCGAGGGGAGGGTTCCATTGTCGAGTCATAATTTGCTTCAGAGTTCGAGAAACAAACCAGTTTGATCCCAGTCTAAATATTCTCAGTACTTTTTTATAGAGATGACAACCCACCCTCCTTCCCCATGATGGTTCTCCAGGATAGGGTAGATTCCGGGCACAAGGACGACCTTCGGCCGTACAGGTGTTGGGGTGTGTAGGACTCCTGCCTGAGTAAGCTGGGGTACAAGGAGCACCTAGAAAGATATCAAATGGGACATGGGGAGGACCATTGTGGGAAGTGTTGAAGTGGGTATGACCTCTTCTGAAGCTGATAGAAGCATCGGTAGAACCTACATGCTTATTTCCTCTAGTGACATTAGTGTAAGCAAAGGTCCTCGTACTGGTCGAGCCGAACACAGGTAGGACCTCCGTGTTGGGCACTGGGGATGTGAAGTTGACCTCCACCCCTCTAATTTCCATGGTAAGGAATAATTTCTCCTGCTACTATGAGAACATTGGGAGGTCCCTCACATTAGAGAGTGACCGGATGTGCAACATCCCCGCACCAGTGATCTGTGGAAGTAGGAATGACTACATAACCAGTGTAATGAGTGCGGGAGAGACTCTCGTACTAAGTGTTTCCGTCGTGGGGAAGACCTTAGTTTGGGTTGAAGGTGGCATGGGGTGGACCTCTATGTTGATCCTGTAAGCAGGGAGGACCCACACTTTCCATGGTGGCAGTATGGGGAGGACCTCTGTACTGGGTGTCGTTGCGGCAGATTGGTCCGCAGAGGCCACTGCCTTTGTCGGAAACCAAGAGAGTCAACTCATCCTGCCCATGGGGCGGTTGGGGCCTTGATCCGGGCTGGCTATGTAAGTTCCCATGCTCAGCATACACAGGGGGTTGATGATACACGTCGGCAGTGTCCCGAGCCATAGTAGCAGCTGACGTTGATGCCCCTTGATGGGAATCCTATTTAGCTTGTGCCCGATGCTGGCGTCGGGTCAGGCGGATTGGGGATGGTGGTGCAAGTACATAGCTTACCTATTCTTCAGCTCGAGGGAATGGGTGGTGGCGCTAGCACATCCTAGTGGGGGCCCTCCTTAGGGGCCCCTGAAATGGGATCACGGCTAGGTTGGCCCAGGAATTCCATACCTCGTTGGCGTAAGGTAGAGAGTTATTGAAGCGTTCTAGGGAGAATCTCCCGAAACGATTGTATGTTGGAGTGGGGAGAAGTTGCTCCATGTGAGACCCATGTGCGTTGTGGTAGTTACAAGTCGTAGATGCCTCTAGATCCTGGAGGGCCATATCATGATTCAGGATAATCACTCCTCCTCATACCGGTGTACGAGGTCGTTGATCACCCATTGCTGGATGAGGGGTGATAGGGTGTGGGTACCTCACAGCTGTGGTTGTGGAGGTTATTTCATAAGTGGTGGAGCCATGCAGGGTTGCTTCATTAGCATTTCCTCTACCCTTACATTGGTGGCCGGGTGGTGATCGGTCTCCTGGTGCAGTATCTTGGTTCGTGAAAATCAAAACGATTAAACCATTAGTGATGAAACAAAGAAATCGACATACAGTGCCCCATCGCCATTCTGTCTTCCATGGATCGTAATAGGGATCCACACTAACAACATCGTAGACCGAGATTCCCAATGTTTTGAATACCCCAACTCTAGGACTGCTATTTGATTGGCGGGACCCAACGCCGGATAACTGGATCCAGTAACATGCTAGTCCACTGATGTCTCAAACGCTAATAATATTTAAATTGAGGAGAATATATTCAAGTTGGGTACACCATTTCTATTTCCAATGATTTCTTTGGGGCATGAACACATCCATTTGATTCGAGGATGGAGAAACTATTTGTTTCCACGCATTCCCTCTTCTAAAGGTGGGAAACATCCGTCGCCTGTTCAGGGATGTTTTCTCCTTGATCAAAATGGTATGATGGGATTTCGGTTCTTCTTTCATGGATTCCTCCTCGAAACTCATCACCTAGTCCGCGTCTCCCTTATAGAATTCAGACATTGTTTGTGAATCTCTTTCCAGTGTCATATCTTCATGGATGCTTGTTAATTACACTTCTTCTGTTAGGAAATTTCAAGGGGTCCATCCAGGGAAGCAACCTTCAATCCTGGGAGTAGTCACATTGAACATCACCGCCGTGTCTGGATGCTAGAACACTAGTGTGTCTGGGTTTTTCCCCTTATTATAGGTCTTCTCGAGGTTGCGGAAGCCCGAGGTATCCCACGTCGAATGTGGAGAATTATATGCCATATGCATGTATCTAAGGTTTTCCTCAGCTTCCTATGTTTAACACATGGTATAACATGAGTTTAACATCTAGAGAATATGGATCTGACAGATCAGAACAATTAATAGAGTGGATCAGATGGGTAAAACCCCTAGAGGGAACACTGATGTTGGGGCTAACACATGGTTAGTTACCCGACTACTGCTAGGATCGGTGAAGAAATTAATTAGCATGATCTCACCAATATGTGGAGGCCCGGATAAGAATCAAGATGGATGATGGATGGTTAATTGAAGTGGAGGTTAAATGAGATAGAGCCTCCATGAGGATGATAGTGATATTGGGATTGACAATGACTTACCGCTGATTGGGGTTCCAATAGGTTACCATAGATGAGGCTGACAACGAATTACCGTTGAAAGGGGATGACCCTCAGGGAGGCTTCCTACATACCCTATCAAGGATATAGAGATCAAATCCCACGTATTTTTGGATGTTATGTTGGTGAACTGATGTGAAGGAAGTCAGAAATAGTGGTTGTTGGGCTTGAACCTTAGGGAGGCATCCTACGTACCTTGACTTTCAAGGATCAAAGTCCATGTAGTTCAGGATGGTTTGGGCGAACCGACGTGAAGGGGGTCAGAGTGACCGAGTGTTGGGCTTGAACCTCAGGGAGGCTTCCTACGTAACTTGCCTTGGCAAGGATCAAAGTCCACGTAGAAAGTGAAGGGGTTTGGTGAACCGACATGAAGGGGTTAGAATGATAGAGTGTTGGGATTGAACCTCAGGGAGGATTCCTATGTACCTTGCCTTAGTAAGGATCAAAGTCCATGTGGTTTGGGACGTTTTGGGGTTTACACACTAGGCTTCCTAGAGAGGATGTCATATTCGATGCTTACTCTAAGCCCACGTGATTCATTCTCAGGGTGAGAAACAAGAGGCAGCAATGACCTGACGATCACATCAAGAAAGGTGCTCCAGTGGGAAGTGGGATGAGGCTTATACGTGGTTAGCAGCCCAAAATGGAAATAGGGGCTTATGCGTGGAGCGGATGAAGAGGAAATAGGGGCTTATGCATGGAACAGTCCTGGGGAGATGGAGACTGGGACTTACTCCAAGATGGTGGCTCGGGTGGTAATAAGTCCCAATGGGAGAAGGATTTGGTACTGAAGAAAGGACGACTTCGATTCCCATCCCTCCCTCTCTGGTATTTGGATAGGCAGAAGATAGGAGGAGCAGGGGTGCCACCTTCTACAAGAAAAGCTTGGGCTTACAGCAAGGTGGTTTCCCTGGGTGGCGATAAGGCTCAAAAGGAGAGGGATTTGGCTCCGAATAAAGGGGGGATCTGGTGCCTATCCCCCCCTCTCTGGTCTTTGGCCATTAAAAATATATGAGGAGTAGGGGTGAAACCTTGTGCAAGAAAAGCTGGGGATAACACCATGGTGCTTGCCCTTTTCCCATAGACAAACACCGCTCCAATAAAGAGGATCTCATTCCATGGGAGGAATGGTCACACTCACATGGAGACCAGTGGGCGTGGAGAATGTATAAGGTGGGGAAACCCATGTATGATGCACGGTGCATGGTCATAGTTTAATGCCATGTTCTAAGGATGAGGTTTCTTGGAAGTTTAAAGTCTTTTAGCTCAAACAAGGTGGGTTCACTCCGCTCCCATGGGATATACATAACTGACACACTCTACACCTTGGTTAAGGGAATGGACCAGCAATGCCGTGGCTGGGGGGTTTCATGATGTGATCCCATTGGGGATCCACATTATCTTGGATTTGAGAAGAAGAAATATTTGTTAGCATGTCGATTTGAATAAGCATAATCCGAAGCAACACAATAGGCAGAATCCTCCAATGGACTTTCAAATTGCTCCGTGAAAATATATAACGTCACATGGGAAAAGGGTGTGTGATGTAGATCTTTTGGGCGCAAGAGGTGCCCAAAGATGATGCCAATAAGAGGTAAATTGAACATGTTCAAAATAAGGTATGTGCAAGGAGTTAGGATCACACTCAAATGGAGAACTTGTGCAGAAATGGTCGGGTAAGTTGCCTCGGAGTTTTGCATGGAATTGGAGAGGGTTTCACGCAATTGATGTGAAATTGGAACAGTTGCGCAAAAGAGATCGTGTGTGCGTGAAATCAGAGAGATTTTCACATGAATGGGAGATGAGGTTTTACACAAAGACTAAAGGGATTACACGCAAGGTTGGGTGCCCAAGTCAAAGTAGTTGCGCGCAAGAACTGGTCGATGTTTGCGCGCAAAGGAAAAGAATTGCTTGCAAGGGAAATGAATTGTGTTCAACGAAGGGGATTGCGCGCAAGGGCCGCGACTTAATGGGATTTGGGTGAGGCTTCTGCCAGAGTGGTCTTATGTGAATTAAAACCCTTAAGAGTCCTTTGTTGAAATATCTTGTACCTGAAATCCATTTTTTTCATGCTGAGGAGGTTGATTTCACACACGTGAGGCGGTTCTGATTCTTCGGCCACTAGAACTTGAAGGGGCTCTCTTCTATTTATAGGCATTTGGGGTCCTTGAATTCGCACAGAAGTTGACTGACATGAAATATTGTGTTCTTGGGTCGGTGATGTGAAATAATGCATGCTCGGGTGGACAACGTGAAAGATTGCACGCACGGGTCGGCGACGTGAAATATTGTGCACCGGCATGGAAATATATCTCGGATCCCGAGGTTTTCTGTGTGAGAGAGAATTTTTTTCATGCACCACTTGGGTTCTGCGTGAAACCCTTTTGGCCCTCTTGGAATAAATTTCTGAGTTGAAATATGCCTTCACTTTGTCCAGAAAGACCTCTTTTCTAGGACTGGAGCGTTTTTCGGTGTCTACAGTTAGCATTAAAAAATGATAATATCAACACTTTAAAATTTATAATGTGTGGTAATCCTTTATGATATATATTCAATACCTATTATTTTTGTATCATTTCACTTATATAAAAAGGATTTAGTACTAACTATCCAATATGGACTTACTGCAATAAAAATTGTTGGCCCAAGTTATCTGTGGAAAGATGATCTAGAGGGAGTTAAATTTTGTTACAAATATTTTTATACTTAATCAATGAATTATCACAGTATTTTTTTTAAAATAAATAATAGATTAATATGATAACAATGTTCAAAGAGATAAAAAATTCAATGAAAATTAACACAGTGAACACTAATATTATTATAGTACTTCATTTCATAGTGAACTTATTTATATCCTTAAACCCCTAACTCAATGAGAGGACTTGTACTCACTAAGAATGAATAACGATGTATTATATAGGTTTAGACTCCAAAATGTCTATTACAACACATAAAAAATTTTATTTTGTGGGATTATGAAAAAATATAAGCCTTTCTTAGGAGGATCCCTAACCTATCACTCATCCTTTTTTTGGGTTTAGAAATAACATAATCTATTTTATAAGGAAGACCATGCCTATGTTATATATTTTTAATCAATTGATCATAACTTAGACACTACTTTTTGAATTGAGGTTTAACCATGTGAACAATGAATTATACACTTGAATATAAAAATAAAAATAAGTATACAACTAAAAGATGACAACAGAGAAGGCCAGTATATATAAGTTATCTTCATCCATCCACAAATTGATGTAGAATAAGGAAACTTTGGGAAAACAAAAATTCTTTAGTAATTGAAAAGTAATGAATCAATGTAGTTCTAAATGAATCATCAATTCAGTAATTGGTCTTGATTTTTTTATCAAACTGATTAATATTTCCATTATTTATAGAAAAAAATCTAACAAATATTAGTCTTTAAAATAAATCCCATGAATTTCCGTCATGAATGTGTTTCCAAATTCTTTATGATCAATAATAATATACATGTATATATTTTTTCATTTCAAAATAGAACTAAACATCATATTTAAATAGTTAGAAACAATAAATAGATAATTAAATTATTTACTAGTATTTTGAATATTGTATGAACCATTTAAAATGTAACACCCCAAGATATTAAAATAACACTGTGTTCGATAGCGTATGAAACACACAACACTAATCCTTAACAAACTACAAACTATAATTATTAATTATAACACTTATAACCTAGCCACTTAATTAGAAGGTATAGATAGAGATAACCAAATTATGAAATTAATATTAAGTTCATACACAATAAATATTTATTTATTAATTATTATGAAATAAATTCTAAATTTTTTTGTAGTCACTTTATTCTTCAAAAAATAAGTTTTCTTCAAAAATGTTTTTATTTATTTTTGTGAGAAAATAAAATAAATAACTTTTCCAATTTTATGAAATTTATTTTATAAAATTAAATTAATTTTTAAATCATAATATAAAAATTATCTCTGGGTGAATTTTTGGGATTTTTAGAAAAATATTCATTTTCATTTTAATAGTGAAAAATACTGGTTTTTTATGAAAATTTGTATTTTTATTTCATGAAATTATGAAGTTCCATTTTGATTAAAAATAATTTCAATATAAAATTAATTTTCTTATATTATTAATAATCTAATTAATTTAATTTTAATAAATTTTATGAGTGAATTTGGTACAAAGACATTTGTAAGCATAAAAGGAATTTTTTAATTTCTTTTCATTGTGTATTTCCTATTGATTTTAAATTAACAATTGAAACTTTTACAAATTTAATCTTGGTATGTGCATTCCATTTTTTGAATAAATATTTCCATTTTTTTAAAATAAATCCATTTTATTTTTGTAATTATGATTAGTAATCATATTAAATAATTATCCAATGGTAAGGGTAAATCGAGAAATTCAGGTTAACAATTATATGATAAGGAATAAAAATTTCCCAAACACTTAATTTAATTTAATTGGACATAAAACTTCTTCAATAATCATTCAATATTTGAATATATGATATTTATTTTCATTTGGCTATGATTTTTAACTTTATTCTATTTTATTTAAAGAAAAGTCAAAAAATTCATTCTCACAATTTGATTATCATTAAAATTTTAAAATATGGATAAATAGAGGATATATTAAGTTATAAATAGTAATTTTAAGGATAATGTTTTTATCAGTGTAATTTATTTCATGTTTTTAGGGTTGAACTAATTATCTTAAATTCTTGTGAAACGACAACACAATATTTCTTTAATTGATATGAAAATAAAATAAATAATTTTAAAAATACTAGATTTAATATAATTAGAAAATATTGTCGTATTAAAATAATTTTTTAGATAAATATAACATTATATTATTGTTTTAAAATATATTATTTGAATTTCATTTTGGTCATGATGTATTTAAAGTCAAATTAAATGAATAGTTTCAAAAATTACATTTATGATATTTTATAATAATTAATATTTTATTAAATGATTTAAAATTGATAAAATAATAGATTTTGGCCAAATAAATTGGATATAGTTTAAAAAACCAACCATGGTCCATTTATGGGTCTATATTTATTTTATAGTTACATTTTAGACCCTTAATGTTTAGAAACCATAAATACTGTGGTAATTGTCATAAGGGTGATTTGGGGGATAAAAATCAAATATAAGGGTAAAAACATAAAAAAACCCACCGAAATTTCATTAAATGATATTAAATTGATCTATACTAATTATATATTTTAATTATATCAGTTTTTAATCATTTTTGTATGAAAATTAGTTTTTATTAATTTTATACTTTAAGAAATTCCAAAAAAGTACCCCTCCTCTCACTTATAAAAGGGAACATCCTCCCCTCTTTTGTTTACACATAGAAATTTTTTATGGAAAATACATAAATAAATACCTTACATAAATCCCTATAATTTTTTATAGGACATTTTATTATCATAAAACCATCCTTGGAAGTATTTAGGTATAAACATAAGGAGATTGTTTGAAAAAGAGGTATTGTTCTTAACCATGAGTTTTCATGTTATTTAATATTCTTCATATGTAAAATATATTTCAACCACTATGAAATAATAAATTATGTATCTTCCATATACTTATACGTTCTTTATGTGAATTTCATACAATATATCCATCACCACTTTCATTAAATGGGAAAAAATTCATTCTTGTGTATGGTGAACTACTGCCTCACAAATTGTTGTCATTCATTTTCAATCACAACTACCCATGGATGGTGTTAATGATGGTTTAAATATATATATATATATACATATGATATTAATGACATATGTATCATTATATTATTATTATATATCATATAATTTCTTACCCTTTCATTCATTTAACAATGATAATGTTGTTTATGAAAACACGTGGATTACCACATCTATAAAGGAATTTAATTCTTTTTTCTTAACCACATCACATTAATCTTACCTATAAATATATTTAAATAAATAAAAATATATTTATAATATAATTTTAAATATATAAATATAAAACATTAATTTTTTATTTCCATCATGATCATTGAAAAATGGGAACGTTACCCATTCATTCATACAACATACCATCTCTATTATTGTGACATTGTTAATTTTTCAAAACCATATTTATCTATTGGTTTTAAAATTATAATTTAAATATAATTTTTTAATAAATATCTTGATTATTATTTTAGATAATACTGAATAATAATTTATTTTACCATAATGAACCTACCAATGTAATTTTAGATATATGATTTGTTTATCATCAAAATGACCAACACAAACTTAATTGATTAAGTAATTAAATATAAAATGGTAATAAATAAAATAAAAGGATTAATAAACAAAAAAAGGTTCCTAATAATGTAAATAATTAACATATGTTTATAATTCAGGAAGATAAAAACTTATGTGACAAGTTGGGCCTAAGGTAAGAGATTACGTCTAAATTCCCACTCCATTGAGGCATATTTAGTATTACAAACCTATTGATTTTTATGATGTGTATATACATAAAATAGTTGTTATTCTATATGAATATAAATTTAATAATGAATATTTATTAGTCAATTCAATTTATTCTTTCAAGTGTAATGTTTAAGTTAAAATTAGTACTTATTCCTCTTTTAGATCAGGTATATTATTCTTCTATGTACAAATCATTCAAAATTATATAAAAAATTCCTCTTATATAATAGAATTATTTATTATAGAAATTTTAAGTTATAATTTAATTTTTTAAAAAAATTTACATATATATTTAAAATTATTTCCTAAAGGTTCATTTTCAACTTTCCTTTCGAAAAGTTAAAAAAGGTATTTTTAACTTATACGGTGTTAACATAACATTCTACCACCATAACCATTTCACACCCTTTTGAATATTATACAAGTTTTCATTAGTTTTATAATGAAAGATTTAAATTAAAACATATTTTAACTGTTTCCCATACATTTTTATCTATTATATAAATGAATTTATTTTACTATAAAATATACTTTTTTTATGGCCATCTCTCTTATCTTGATTAATCTCACATACATAAACATTATTTTGAAACATTCACTTTTTTGTGATAACTAAAAAATATATTTTCCTTAAATATAAATATTCATTATTTCATAGATATTATTAATACCTAAATCATAATCCTTTTTATATATAGTGTTTTACTATAAAATTTATTTGATTGACATGGGAATTGTTGATAATATGTATATTTTACTCGATATGTAAATTTGTTGATAGGAAATATTGTTTATGAATTTTTGTTGATCATTCAACATATAAGGAATGCATTGGAAATGTAGTGATTTTTAACCTAAAATTGTTTATCCCCTCAATTCATCGATATGTCTAATGATAGAAATTAGTAAGTTTTCATTAAATGGTTTTATAGTGTATACCTACCCATCAATTAAACTATAATGGAGTTATGTCATCACAATATATATATCATAATTTCAGTGACCATGATAACTAATATTATGATTTTTTATTGATAACTTAGTTATTATATTCCATGATATTAATTCATTGATATTATCCACAGTTTCATTTCTTGATCAAGTTTTTGATTAAATGACATTTATTTTCAGTTAATTACCATTTCATGTTGATCATTCCTTATTGATTAATGAGATATTTTTTCTGTATGTAAGTCTTACTAGGAATTTTATCTCACCATTTATATGTTTTCTATTCCCCCAGGCATGAAGAAGGATAATATGAATAATATCAAGTATATAAGTGTGTTTTTATATTGTGTATTTAATATATCCAGTTTAATATGGGAATCATGTATGTTTCTATGTTTCTATGAATAATATATTAATCAATCCTTTTAAATTATATCATAATTATCTAGTTCCAATGTAATAAAGTAACCATCAAATCTATACAAAAATATTTAGGGATTTTATAGTTGATATTAGAGAAAGTTTAATAGAAACCTTGGAAACTAGATTTAGGAAAATATATATGAGGGAAAATAACCCTATGAATGAATTTTAGGATGATTCTAACTATACAATAACATCATAAAATTTAAGACGGTAGAGATTTTTTTGTTTTAATAGTAATACATCACTATCTAGATACTTCAAGAGGATGTGGTTTAGGAAGAAATTCTTCTAGAGGTAATCACCCTAAAAAGAGTTAGTTGATTATATATCAACCATCATTCTAGTTCATGGGGATTGCACCCTTTCTACACACATTTTTTGACACTCCTTGGATCTAATCTTGGGTTAACTCACATTTTCATTATAAACCATTATAATGGATTTTGAATGATAATAACCAAGGTTAAATTAGGTTAAACCTAAGGTTTAATATAGTAAAAATCATGTGTTATGATTTAGAAAGTATATAAATGATATTTCATGATTTCACACTATGATTATTGTTTCCCATATAATGATTTTTAGTTTCAGTCAATGGATGGAACCAGAGGGAAGCTTGTTAACATTAAATGTGAGAGAAAATTTGGTGATTATGATAAACTAGATGGGATTACATATAGAGTGAATGTTATTGCAATTTTTCCTAATTATTTATCATGATGTTTGATTAAGAACCTTCTTGTTTAATAACTATTGGACACAAAAAAGTAGATAATGATAGAGTTCACTTAGAACATGGGTTGTGGAGATGATGGAAGAAATAAGAAAAATTATCATTCATGTTATAAATGTGGAAAGAGACACCTTTTAAAATTTATCTGTGTAATGGCAGAATATTTTATGTGAGGAAAAAAGGGAATAAATTAATTAATTTTAGAGGAAAAATGAACAGTATGATGGAAGGGAATAAATTACATCCCATGAAACCGTTTTTAGTAAAAAAAATTATTTTTGGGGAATAATGGAATCATCTGAGTCAATTACCTAATAAAATAGTGACTCCTAGAATAAGGAAGGACCTATGCTATGGAAATTTTTGATGTTTCATGATGGAAGTTATTATGTAATTCCCCGAACCCAGTTACCCAGAGTCGATGCATTATTAAATAACATTGGAATGATAATAAAAGATCAAGTCTCGAAAGACCGATTAGTTTAGTAGCCTTGGAATCACTAGATACATTCATCAGTCTTACATTACATCATAAAATGAAAACTACAACAACATAGTCTCCATAGTCTACACTCATATCCCCTCATAATATCCCTGCAGGTCATTCATAAATTACTTCTTGAAATCCTAGGAAAAATAAAACATAGAAAGGGGTGAGCTCAGATGCCCAGTAAGGATAACAATATAGCGGAAACTTTCATAAATAAAAACAAATATTTAAGGAAATGTATAACTAAAAAAAGCCTTTTAAACATGAAATTCAGCATAATATGGATGAAATAAAATGAAATAATTTCATTTACTTATTCTCAAGGATATTATACTAGTCTAATAATCACATGCAATATCAATAACCACTTTCATAATGATGGAATGCATAATGCCAGACTATCATAACCACATACTCAAGTCCTTACGCCAAGACTAAAAATAAGATTTTGTCAAGGCCTTGTGCCAAGATACTAGTTTGTCTCAGGAGACCTACTGATGCATCGAGGATCTATAGCGGGCTCCACCCATCACTTATTAAGTCCAATGCATTCCTCATATGAATAGGTTTAAACATAACATAGACATTCGTATTAAAACTAGCATACAAAATGTCAATACTTCTCCATAAACAATGAATGGTATATAAAATAACACATCCACAGTCAAACATATCACAATACCTTCAATACAATATGAAAATTTTGAATCATAATAAATAAACTTCAAATAAGCTTAAAATCCATCAATAGATGCTGACATAGATGAAATCAAAACTGTTTGAGAGAAATATATCTTTTTGGAAATCATTTAAAAGTCACATAATTATAAAATAAAACATTTTCTTTGAAAATATTATTGTAATCTTGTATGGTAAGATTCAATTAATTTATAATGGAATAAAATAGTCACACACGCCGTATAAGTTAAAAAGACATTCTTACCTTAATTCTGTCGAAAAGGTTAAAAAGAACCTTGTTTGGAAAACGATGGAAGGATTCCTTTATAAAAATATTAATAAAAGTAAAAAAAGGTTATAAATGACTTTAACCCAAAGTATGTAAAATATTAAGAATGATTTGAAATACATTTTTAAGAAACATGGATGTGGATGATAAGGAGTTCCCAGTAGATAATTACGTATAAACAACCTCAGATAATGAAGAGATTGTGAAATAAACCCTTACCTTGTACTTTTCCTTGGTCTAGGGTAGGTTAACCTCTTGTATAATAGTTACATAATTGTTATTAAATTATATATGATTCATATAAATATTATATCATATACGATCTTTTAATATTGCATTGTTAATAATATTTTAGTATTATCGTCATTTTAGGTGTTAACTGATTCGTTTTCCTTTATATGCTTTGTTACGTAAGTCATGTTTGTTATTAATAGGTTGTATCTTATTCATATCAAGAATTATATAAAGTCATTATACAATACTTTTAATCATAAAATGAGAATTATTCTTGAATGGATATGATGGGGAAATGAATCTCATCGTGTTCGTGGAGACGGTAATCTGTACGTACGCACAAACGCTACTTCCATTTCATTTTTCATTTTAAAAGGAATAAACACCAAATGATACATAGGTATATTATTATTACAGTATAATATAATATCTTATATATGTTACTTAGGTTCATTAACACCATCCTTTATACGTTCCATGTATGGTATGAATGAGTCATATCACTTTGAGGGGGCGGTAGTCCGCACTTCCTCAAATGAAATTATCGTATATATATACAACATGAAACGAATAATGGTATGATATAAAATGGAATTACAGAATATTATATATAAAATAAATATCATAAATATCATATTTAATTACAATTCCATCATAATGGACACCATGAGAGGTGGTACGAGATAATTGAACAATCATCGTTTCGTGAGGCGTTTGGTTTCAATCCACAAAAACATTATGTTCTTCACCCATTAGATGGAGGTGTGTGTAAGTGTAGTTAGAATACCTCTCATAAAAATATCCTAGTATATTTAGGATACAGTTTTTGTTAAAAAATATAATAATAAGAAGATTTTAGAGGATGGAGAAGTAAAATAAAAGAAAAGAAGCTAAGAGAAATTGTTTCCTTTAATTTGGGTAACTCCCTTTGGTTTGAACCAAAAAGGACACTTGAAGTGCCCTCTGCTTAAGATAAAGCTTATAGTAGGAGTATAGGGATGTAGGGAGCTTAATTAGGCAGATTTTTTACAAGCCAAAAGGCTTGAGAGGTGTGAGGAAGTGGTTATAAGTGATGTCCTTTTATAAGACGGAGGAAGGGCTCTTTAGGACATATTGAAAATATTATTTTATTATATAATGATATTAAGTTTCTAAAGGTCTAAAACTCATTAAATATGAATATAAGATGACTAATGATTGAAATTAAATCATCAAATAAGAATTTTATAGGGTTTGGGTATTATTTTAGTCTTTATAATCTTATTTATTTAAATCATTTATTAATGAGGTAAACACTACATCATTATTGTGTCATAAATAATTTAGTTTATTACATGTCTAAAAATTAATAAAAAAATACCATGATGTAGGAAATATTTTTAAATTTCTAATTAATATTTATATTCTAAAGGATAACATATATAACCTTATGTAAAAATTGTTTTTCTAAAATATATATGCTTATGTCATTTTTGTATTTACTTTAACTTAATTAATATAAAGTGTCATTATCACTTACAAGTGGCTCCATGGGGTCCCAAAATCGACCAAAAGATTTACATGGTCATAAATTTATCAACCAATAGGGTTAGGACACGTTTTAGGGTAATTTAGTATTATTATAATATTATTTTTTTCCCTTATTTACCGAACTTACCCTTTAACCATGGTAAATAAAATATCTACCAAAGTAATTATTCAAAATGTCTAAAAATAAAAGTTACCTATTTACACAATTTGAGCCCCCTGATTATAAATATGGAATCCATTTTTCTAAATTCAAAACATAGAATTGGTAGAAATTAATTTAAAATTAATTCCCGCTGTCAGAACAAAAAGCGTGTTTTTAAGAAATAATAACTATCAAAAGATTGACACTTGTTTATGTCCGGTTTAAATGTGAAATTATGTCCAATGACCAACATTGTATTAAATGGTAAAAATATATTCTAAATATACTCTAAAACCACTCAAATTCATAATTTATCACTATTAATTATTTCGATTGAAAAAGTTGTTTTTAATTAAAATTTAGAAATTATCACTATTCACAAAAATATGAAAGTTTTTAGAAAAATACCAAAATAACACCCTATGCTAATTTTGATATTATGAATCCAAAAATTAAGTCCATTTTGAAAGATAAAATTTCTAAAATTTTAAAAAGTGGGTATTACTATTCATAACAGCTAGTTTGATTGGTCACAATGTATTAAAATCTCGAAGTTGCGTACAATGCTAGCTATTGCATTTATTCAAAGGGAAACGTACTGTGGAAGCTTGGGGTGTTACATTCTCCCCTCCTTCAAATAATTTCATCCTCGAAATTTCTAGAATATTACTACATAAAAAGACTGAAGTGGTTCAACATCATAAGTTCCTCGGGTTCCCACGTTGCCTCTTCCATCTTATGGTTTCCCTATAGATCTTTCACTAGACGATTCATCCCGTTTCTCAGCACTTATTATCTTATTTCAAGAATCCTGAAGGGATCTTCACAATAAGAAAGATCAGGTTCTAGTGAAAATTCATCATAGGTGAGTACATGTGTTGGGCCAGGCATGTATTTTCTCAACATTGATACGTGGAACACATCGTGAACTTTGGAGAGATTTGGAAGCATTTCCAAATGATAAGCTACATCCCCAATTCATTCTAGAATTTCGAAAGGTCCTATGTACCTGGGACTCAATTTTACCTTCTTACCAAAATGTATAACTCCCTTCAATGGACATACCTTCAATAAAACATGATCTCCTACCTGAAATTCCAAATCCTTCCTTCGGTTATCGGCATAGTTCTTCTGCCTACTTTGAGCTGTTTTGATGTGGTTTTGGATTATCTTCACCTTTTACATAGTTTCCTCCACCAGTTCTGGGCCTACAAGTTTTTTTCACCAACATCATCCCAATAGGTTGGTGTGCGACATCTCTTTCTGTATAATGCTTCATGTGGTGCCATCTGAATACTTTAATAGAAGCTATTGTTATAGGAAAATTCTACTAGAGGTAAATATTGATCCCACATACCCTGAAAGTCAAGTGAGCATGATCTCAACATGTCTTCTAAGGTTTGAATAGTCCGTTCTAATTGTCCATCTGTTTGAGGGTGGTAGGCAGTGCTCAAATGAAGTTCAGTATCCAGGGCTTTCTTAAGACTTTTCCAGAATCTTGATGTGAAACATGGATCACGGTCAGAAACAATAGATATGGGTACTCCATGAAGTCTCACAACTTCATTAATATATAGTCTTTCTAGACGTTCAAGTGGTAAATCCTCCCTTATAGCAAGAAAATGTGCTGACTTGATAAGACGATCAACAATGACCCATATTGCATCGTTCCTTCTAGGAGTCTTTGGTAGTCCTATGACAAAGTTCATCGTGATATTATCCCATTTCCACTCAGGTATGGGAAGAGGTTGCATGACTCCTCCAGGCTATTGCCTTCCAGGTTTCACTTTTTGACAAACCATATATCTTGACACAAAATCAGCAATCTCTCTCTTCATGTTGTCCCACCAAAAATATTCCTTCAAATAGTTATTCATCTTGGTGCTCCCAGAGAGTATAGAGAAATTGGAACTATGAGCATCGTCCAACAATTCCCTTTTTAGATCATGTATATCGGGAACACAAAGTCTCTTACCAAATTTCAAAATTCCATCTTCATACACAAATTCATTCAATATCCCATCATTCACAGCTTTAATCTTCTTTTGAAATTCTTCATCATCGGTATGAGAACTATTTATCCTTTCTAGTAAAGATGGTTTGGAAATTATTTGAAAAAGTATCGATGTTTCACCTTCCATGGTTATTCCCATATCCAACTTTACTAGATCCATGAAAATAGAATCCCTCTCCACTCTCATATTATTCAAAACTCCATGATCCTTTCTGATTAAAGCATCTTCCACCATATTTTCCTTCCCCGGGTGGTATTGTATCGTGCAATCATAATCTTTGAGTAGTTCAAGCCATCTCCTTTGCCTCATGTTGAGTTATTTTTGTCAGAAAATATACTTCAAACTCTTTTGATCAGTATAAATCTCACATTTTTCACCATAGAGACAGTGTCTCCAAATCTTCAAAGAAAAGATTACAGATTCTAACTAAATATCATGAGTAGGATAGTTTTTCTCGTGAATTTTTTGCTATCGTGATTCATAGGCAATAAACCTATCATTCTGCATAAGGACACAACCAAGTCCTTTCTTCGATGCATCACTATAGATAACGAACCCATCATTCCCTGATGGTAGAGTCAATAAAGGATCATTGACTAATCTTCTCTCTAGTTCTTAAAAACATTCTTCACACTCTTTTTTCCAAAAAAAATTAACCCCTTTTCGTGTGAGCTTCGTTAATGGGTTTTCCAATCGGGCAAAATTCTAGATGAAACGTCGATAATAACCTGCTAAACCAATAAAACTGTATAGCTCAGTTATTCTCGTTGGTGTTATCCATTCTTGGATTTCCTTGGTCTTAGAAGGATCAACAGAGATTCCATCCATTGAGACAATATGGCCAAGAAAATAAATCTCCTGAAGCCAGAATTGACACTTTCTAAACTTCCCATATAATTCATGTCTTCTCAGAGTCTTTAGGATAATGCGCAAGTGATTTTCATGATCTTTGTAGATTTTGGAGTATAAAAAGATATCATCAATAAATACCACTAAAAAATCATCGATATATTCCTTGAAAACTCGATTCATTAGATCCATGAAGACATAGGGTGCATTAGTCAACCCAAAATGCATTACTGTAAACTCGTAATGCCCGTACCTGGTTCGAAATGCTGTCTTTAGAATCTCTTCCTTCTTCACACACAACTGATGGTATCCAAATTGAAGGACAATCTTTGAAAAGTTTTTATCTCCATGAAGTTGGCCAAATAAATCATCAATGTGAGGTAGGGGATACTTGTTCTTTATTGTTATAGCATTGATCTCCCTGTAGTCAATACATAACCTCATAGATCCATATTAATTCTTAACAAAAAGGACATGGTCTCCCCATGTAGAAGCACTAGGGAGAATAAATACCTTATTACTCAATTCCTATAGTTGTTGTTTCTTTAGTTCCACTAATTCCACAGTTTCCAGTCTATAAGGGGTCTCCGATATGGGCCTTGATCCAGGAATTAAATCAATGGAAAACTCAATTTCTCATTCTGGAGGATGTTCAGGTAAATCCTCTAGAAAAAAATCAATGTATTCTCTCACAATAGGTACATCCTCTATTTGAACATTCCTTTCCTTACCTGTAACCATTTCATTCTCTTCCTCCCTAATAATTGAATATAGTTGTGCTACTGGGGGTGGATCTAGGTAAGAATTAGGTGGTGACGATTCTGCTCTAAAGATAAGGTGTTCTTTATCATCATCATAAAAAATAGTAACCTCCTTCTTCTTACAATAAATTTTTGCATCATGGTCTAAAAGACAATCCATACCAAGGATTATATCAAATTCAATCATGGGTATGACAATAAGATCAGCAAAAAAAGAACTTTTATGTGCTCTAATGGGGACTGATCCATAGAACTTTTTGGCAATGATAATTCCCTTAGGAGTTTCAACTGACAAATCCCTTGTTAAATCAAATTAGAAATATCTAATTTTCTTAGCAAACTGAGAAGATATAAAATAATGCGATGATCCAGAATCAAATAAAGCATTGGCTAAACTTGAGGAAACCATAAAATTACCTGCCACCATATCTTTGGGAGCTTCAACCTCAATAGTAGTGATAGCATAAGCTTGGACTTTATCCCTTGGCCTTTTTTGAGGTAAGTTCCCCTGATTCTTAGGAAATTAATTTTCATAATGTCCCATCTCCCTAAAATTATATCTTGATCATCGGAATCTTCTTTCTTCCCCTTGCAATCACGAGCTTGGTGGCCTTTTTCACAACACTTGTAACAGACTCCCATTCCTTTCAAGAAAGTACTGGGGTTTTTCTTCCCACATTTACTATAGGGTGGATATTCAACTTTTCCCTTCTTCCCCTTATTTCTATTTCCAGAGTGATCAACTGATCTCTTCTTCTCTTGCTCTGCTTTAAAGTAGTAAGACTTAGAGAATTCTTTTTCTGTCTTGATAGCACATGAGACAATATCTTCGTACAATAAGAAGGTTTGTGAGACTAATGCTCGATGGAGAAATGGTTTTAACCCATAAAAGAAATGATAAATATTACTTCTTGGGTTATGTATATAATCTGCAGCATACCTCCCTAACCTTGTAAAGTTAGACTCATACTTTGCGACATTCTCATCCTCCTTTTGCCTCAGACTCATAAATTGCCTTTCTATATCTGCTCGATGGTCATGAGGAAAGTATTTTTCTAAGAAAATCTCTTTTAACTCCCTCAATTCCATATTTGATACTTCATCATCTTCCTTATTATTTTGAATCAATGACTACCATTGATCAACATCTCTAGTGAGGTGGTAAACTGCCATGATAATTTTTTCCATTTCCCTACTCCCCAAAGCATGGAATATTTTCTCTAAGGAATTCATCCATCGCTCAGCTACTAGTGGATTTGTACCCCCATTGAAAGTTGGTGGTTGTTTCCTCATGAAGAAATCTAACATTGATCCTCCACGCTGCGGATCAGGGTGCTCCATACGGGTATGTTTATTATTCATAACCTGAGAGAGTTGTCCTAGTATGGTGATAAGCTGATCAGCACCAGTTGTATCACTAACTCCACTATAATTATCTTGAGAAGGAGCGAAATCCCTACATGTAGTGTTTGCATTGATACAGTTTCCATTCCTTCCACTAGGCACCATTTCTAAACAATTTCATAAACTAGATCAGTTTATGAATCAAGTTACATAATTCCATACTTGTAAAACACTTAACATAAATTAAAATATTTATGGATATAATCCATAATCATAAAAAATGTTTTCTTTGAGGAAGTATATACTCATAAAACCTTCATAATGGTATGTAAATAAAATGAGAATTATCCTAAGCATATCCCACGGGAGTGTCGTAACCAAGAGTGCAGTAAGGCCCGTTGTCGTGCACCAGTTCCCATTCGAGTCTAGCTCAATATGGTGTTTTTGGGTTTTACCCCTAGGTACATCTGTGTCAGAGCCACCTCTACCTGCTCATATTCAGATAGTAATTTATTTCTTGGAAAACACAAAAAATCTTTACAATACCAAAATTCTAGGAAGTTCTTCTATACTAATCCTCAAAGTCTATCTTAGTTCCATGTTCTCTAATCAGAGTTTATCTAAATCTAGCTTCCAAGGTTTGTACTAAACTTCCTCTGATACCAACTGTAATGCCCCGACCCCGGTTACCCAGATCTTGTGCATTATTACATAACATTTTCATGATCACAAAATATCAAGTCTCTAAAGACTGATTAGTTTAGTAGCCTTGGAATCACTAGATACATTCATCAGTCTTACATTACATCATAAAATGAAAACTACAACAACATAGTCTCCATATTACACACTCATATCCCCTCATACTATCCCTAAAGGTCATTAATAAATTACATCTTCACATCCTGGGAAAAATAAAACATAGAAAGGGGTGAGCTCAGATGCCTAGTATGGATAACAATATAGCGGAAATTTCATAAATAGGCATAAACATTTAAGGAAATGTATAACTAAAACAAAATCCTTTTAAACTTGAACTTCAGCATAATATGGAAGAAATAAAATAAAATAATGAAATTTACTTATTTACATGGATATTATACTAGTTGAATAATCACATGCAATATAAATAACCACTTTTATAATGGTGGAATGCATAATGCCAGACTATCATAACCACACAGTCAAGGCCTTGTGCCAAGACTACAAATAAGATTTTGTCAAGGCCTTGTGTCAAGGAACTAGTTTTCCTCATGAGACCTACCGATGCATCGAGGATCTATAGCGGGGTCCACCTGTCACTTATTAAGTCCAATGCATTCCTCATATGAACAGGTTTAAACATAACATAAAAATTTGTATTAAAACTAGCATACTAAATTAAAATACTTCCTCCATAAACAATGAATGGTATATAAAATAACACATCAATAATCAAACATATCAAAATACCTTCAATACAAGATGAAAGTTTTTAATCATAATAAATCAACTTCAAATAAGCTTAAAATCCATCAAAGGATGTTGACATAGATGAAATCAAAACTGTTTGAGAGAAATATCTCTTTTTTGAAATCCTTTAAAAGTCACATAATTATAAAATAAAACATTTACTTTGAAAATATTATTGTAATTTTATAAGGGAATCTTCAATGATTTTATAATGGCATAAAATATCCACACACACCATATAAGTTAAAAAGGCATTCTTACCTTAATTCTATCAAAAAGGTTAAAAAGAAACTTGTTTGGAAAAAGACGGAAAGATTCCTTTATAAACATCTTATAAAAAGTCAAACAAGGGTATAAATTACTTTAACAAAAATTCTATAAAATAGTAAGAATGATTTGAAATACATTTTTAAGAAAAATTTATGTGGATAATAAAGAGGTCCCAGTAGATAATTACGTATAAACAACCTCAGATAATGAAGAGATTATGAAATAAACCCTTACCTTGTACTTTTCCTTGGTTGAGGGTAGGTTAAACTTCTGTATAATAGTTAAATAATTTTTATTAAATTATAAAATAATCATATAAATATGATATCATATATGATCTTTTAATATTGCTTTGTTAATAACATTTTAGTATTATCATTGTTTCAGGTGTTAACTAATTCGTTTTCCTTTATATGCTTTGTTGCGTAATCCATGTTTGTTATGGATAGGTTGTATCTTATTCATATATAGAATGATATCAACTCCTTAAACATTACTTTTAATCATAAAATCAGAATTTTTATTGAATGGATATGATGGGGAAATAAATCTCATCGTGTTCGTGGAGACAGTAATTCATACGTAAGCACGAACCCTACTTCCATTTCATTTTACATTTTAAAAGGAATCAAAACCAAATGATACATAGTTATATTATTATTCCAGTATAATATAATATCTTATATATTCTAATTAAGTTCATTAACACTATCCTTTATACATTCCATGTATGGTATGAATGAGTCATATCACTTTGAGGGGGTTGTTGTCCGCACTTCCTAAAATGAAATTATCATATATATATACAACATGAAATGAATAATGGTATGATAAAAAATGGAATTATAGAAGATTATATATAAAATAAATATCATTAATATCATATTTAATTAGATTTCCATAATAATGGCCACCATGAGAGGTGGTAGGAGATAATTGAACAATCATCATTTCGTGAGGCGTTTGGTTGCCATCCATAGAAACATTATGTTTTTCACCCATTATATGGAGGTGTGTGTAAGTGTAGTTAGAATAAATCTCATAAAAATATCCTAGTATATTTTGGATACTGGTTTTGTTACAAAATAAAATAATAAGAAGAGTTTAGGGGTTGGAGAAGTAAAATAAAAGAAAAGAAGCTAAGAGAAATCGTTACCTTTAATTTGGGTAACTCCCTTTGGTTTGAACCAAAAAGGAATCTTGAAGTGCCTTCAGCCTAAGGTAAGGCACTAGGAGGAGACGGGGGATGTAGGGAGCTTAAATGTTCAGAGTTTGGGTCAGCCAAAAGGCTTGAGAGGTGTGAGGAATTGGTTAGAATTGATGTCCTTTTATAAGGGGGAGGAGGGGCTCTATAGGAAATATTGAAAATATTATTTTATTACATAATGATATTCAGTTTCTAAAGGTCCAAAACTCATTAAAGTTGAAGATAAGATGATTCATGATCGAAATGAAATCATCCAATAAGAATTTAAAATTTTTTGGGTATCATTTTAGTCTTTATAATCTTATTTATTTAAATCATTTATTAATGAGGTAAACACTACATCATTATTGTGTCATAAATAATTTTGTTTATTAGATGTATAAAAATTATAAAAAAAATACCATGATGTAGGAAATATTTTTATATTTCTAATGAATATTTATAATCGAAAGGATAACATATATAACCCTATGTAAATTTTTTTTGCTAAAAGATATATGCTTATGTCATTTTTGTATTTACTTTAACTTAATTAATATAAAGTGTCATTATCACTTACAAGTGGCTCTATAGGGTCCCAAAATCGACCCAAATATGACCATGGTCGGAAATGTATCAAAACATAGGGTTAGGAGACGTTTTATGGTAATTTAGTATTATTATAATATTATTATTTTACCCTTATTTACCGAATTTACCCTTTAACCGTGGTAAATAAAATATTTACCGAAGTAATTATTCAAAATGTCTAAAAATAAAAGTTACCTATTTACACAATTTGGACCTCCTGATTATAAATATTTAATCAATTTTTTTAAATTCAAAACACACAAGTGACATAAATTAATTTAAAATTAATTCCCATTGTCAAAACAAAAAGCGTGTTTTTATGAAATAATAACTATCAAAAGATTGACACTTGATTATGTCCGTTTTAAATGTGAAATTATGTCCAATGAATAAAATTGTATTAAATGGTAAAAATATATTCTAAATATAATTTAAAACCTCTCAAATTCATAATTTATCCCTATTAATTATTTCGATTAAAAAATTTGTTTTTAATTAATATTTAGTAATTTTCATTGTTCATCAAAATATGAAAGTTTTCAGAAAAATAAAAAAATTTCAGCCTAGGCTAATTTAGATATTTTAAATCCAAAAAATGAAGTTCATTTTGAATGATAAAATTTATAAAATTTCAAAAAGTTGTTATTACTATTCATAACGGCTAGTTTGATTGGTCACAGTGTGTTAGAATCTCGAAGTTGCATACAATACAAGCTATTGCATTTATTCAAAAGGAAATGTACCGTGGAAGCTTGGGGTGTTACATATTATGTTTTGGTATTTGATAATTATGCTTTATAAGTATTATATCAGTGATATTATAAATATAAAAATGATGAAACATATAATTATTATTCCACATTAGTTTTTTTCAAGGATTTGAAAACACAAGTTTAATGGTATTGATAACATTGATAATTTATTTAGTTAAAGGTTATATTTTACGAACACTCATTATTGAGGTTATTATTACCCTAACTATGTGTTTGATATTTGGATAAACCTATTTTGTCTTGGGATGATAACTCCAAGACCGTTCATAATTTTTATGTTATAAATACCCCTTTTATGATTTGTGTGATGAGAGTTTAACATGATTAATGATATATTTATAGATATTTATAGGAATACATCCCTTGGGTTTAATAGATGTTTTAGAAAAATTCATATTATTTGTAACAATTATTTTACACTGTGTGATCATAAGTTTAAATTTCTTGATAACCTTTATGGTAAACATGATTATTTAGGTAGAGTTATTTATGGTTTACTAGGATAAATTATTAGTACATTTTGAGAATATATCATATAGAAAACAATTTACGGTTAAAATTTTAAAAAATGTAAAATTATTTGAAAATAAATTTTATATTTGAGGTTGTTCATCACATTGTTGGGAATATTATAGTTTTAGAAAAAGAACACCCTGTAGGTCGTGTGCCAAGTCGTCTCATCTGACTAGGCTGTGAGGCTTGACCCCACAACTAAAGGTAGAAAAGGGTGAAATTCTTACCACTGGTATACATTATTCCCTAGTTACTATGGAATTTTTTAAATGATTTTGTGGAAAATGATTAAAATTATTTTTGGAAGAATATTATCAGATCATTTTTCTGGAATTTTTGGTATTTTGTGGCGATTTTTGAAATTTTAGTTTATGTTTTATTGGGTTTATGTATATATAACCTTCTAGTTAAACATAAAGGAATGTTTGGAAATACTGTTACTACATTTTTGGAGGTGTATGCTTAAGGGTACGAGATAAATTTAGAGGTGATTTTTTTTAATGTATAGGTTATTTCAGATGTATGTTTATTTACTTGTAAAATAATATATAAAGAACCCTTGATGTTAATTTGGAAATTTGGATGTAAAATATATCATCTCTTTATATGAATGTTTATACATTTTTTTTATTATATTACATTGTGGTTACCATTTAAGTTTTTCATAATTTATAAATATTAGAGTAATTGATTTAAATTAGTTTATGGATTATGTGATCTGTGTGAATTTTAGTTTTTTGATTCATGTGTAAACACATTCTCCATTAATACTCACCATTTACAGAAAAAGATATTATTCTGGTAGAAATTTATTAAAGGAAAAAATTGTACTGGTCAAGTAAGTATTTTATCTTATATTATTTTTATATATGGTAATGTAATTTCTCAATATTAGGGAGAATTTTCTTAAAAAAATCTTTTGATATTTCCTTCAATTAAGATGAATTGACCACCCTTTCACACATCGATAACTTATGATTTTTTGGGCATTAAATTTACAATGAATATGATCTCTATCAATATTTAATGATCTTATCCCAATATTTTTCAATTGCATGTCTATATATTCACTTTCCAATAATTTTCTCTTATTTAAAAACCTAGTTATGTATCATTCTAGACAACTATCATATTTTCCATTCCCTTTTTCAAGTGGATGTTTAATTAAACCTTTTTGTGATATAGTTTTTCCACAAGTACCTTTCCAAATATAAAACCCTTGTTTACTGAGAATTAGTTTATATTTATAGGAAAAAATTTATTGAATGGTGGATAGTTTAACTCCATGATATTTTAAAAGAACACTATGTTCGATATCATATACAACATGCAACACTGAACCTAAACGAATCATGAAATATTATAAATTAAATATGGTTGTAATAACTTAACCACTAGATTAGATGATATGAATAATAATAACCATTTTATTAAATAAATTTGAATTTCATACTAAATAAATAATTATTCATTAATTCATAGTAAATAAACACCCAATTTTTTATGTGCCAATTTATTATTCAAAAATATGTTTTCCTTAAAAATTATTTTTATTGTTTTTTGTGAGCTAATAATACTAATAATTTTTTCCAGTAATATAAAATATATTTGATAAAATATATTTAATTTTTGAATTCATAATATTAAAATTAATTTTGGATGAATTGTTTTATTTTTTTTGAAAAGATTGATTTTTGATTGAATGGTTAAAACTAACGTTTTTTTTATTGAAAACTGATTTTTTGTTTAAAGAAAAGAAAAAGTTAAATTTGTTTTTAAAGTGATTTAAAATTAAAATTTTCTCTATTATATTATTAATAATATAATTATGTTCATTTTAAATAATTTTATGATTTCATTTTTCCTAAAAACATTTATATACATAAAAAGGTATTTTTCTAAAAAACTTTTTTTCTATGAATTTTTTTTTAAATTGATTACCACCACTGAAAGAAATTGGATGATGAACAATGGATTCTATATCTGAAAATTATGAAGTCCAAATGTGAAAAATTTGTCCCCTTTATTTTTATTCATTATGAATAGTAACCATAGTAATTAATTGTCACCTTGGAAAGGGTTAATCAAGTAAAAAAGTTAAAAAATAATATGACATGGACTGGAAAATGACCCATAAGACTCGAGTTATTTTCATTGGAAGAACTTATTTCACTGTTACATATCCAATATTCTAGTATATGATCCTTTATTTCCATTTGGCTATAATTTTATCCTTTATATTAATTTATTTAATGATAAGTAAAAAATGTAATTATCTTTTTTTTATATTTAATTATCTAACATTAGGATAAAAAGAGGTTATATTGGGTTCTGATATTCTTTTTTAAAGATAAATTATTCTTTTGTCATGTTAATTTATATCTAATTTTTAGTGATGAAATAATTAACTTAAATTTTTATGCAACGCCGACACATCCTTGTTTTAATAAATTAAAAAATAAAATAAATAATATTAAAAATACTAAAACTAATATAATTTGAATGAATTATTATATTCCATCAATTTTTAGATTTATATAACATGATAGTGATGTTAAACAGGAATATATTATAATTAACACTTTTTCTTGATGTATTTAAAGTCAAATAAAATATATAGTGTCCAAAATACAATTAATGATATTTTATAATAAATTATATTTTATTAAAGGATTTAAAATTTATGAAAGTAGTATATCCAAAAAAATGAATGGGATATGTTTGAGAACAGTATTCATTGTTTATTTATGGGTTTTTTATAGTTACATTATTAACTCTTATAGGGTAAAGAACTTTAATACTGTGGTAATTGTCAAAGGGGTTAAGATGGTGTTATAACTAAAAGATAAGGGTAAAAAAATACTAAAAATTCCCCAAATTTATTTTTATTGTAGTATTTAAATTCATACTCATCCTATATTTTATTTATTTCAATTTAAATCAATTTCAATATGAAAATTATTTTATATTAATTTAAAAAATTGGGAAATTTCAAAAGCTCCCCTCCCCTCACTTATATAAGGGAACACCATATAATATTTATTTAAAACATAAATGGCCTTATGGTTTGGTACATACCTAAAAAAATATCTCCCTTACATACTTACTCACATCCAAGATACCTTGGTTGGAACAGAAAACCATCCTAATAAGGTTTTATTTGAAAATCGATAGGGATTTTCTGAAGAAGGGCAATAGTTCTTAATCATATGTTTTAATTTTATTTAATCTCCACTCTCTATAAAATATTATTCAACCATAATAAAATAATGGCACTAGTATATTCCATATACTAGGAACTTTTTTGTTAATTTAATACCCTATATTCATCTCCTCTACCATCAAATTTAAAATGAAATTGTCGTTTATGTGTACGACATAAAACTTCCTTATGAACCAATGTAATTTGTTTTCTATCATCACTTCTCACAACTAATTTGAATGATGTATCTAATATATATATATATTGTCTATTTTATATTTATCAATCTATAATTATAATGTATTATATAATTTCTTACCTTTATATTCATTTAGAAACGACAACGTTATTCATGTGTACATGTGGATTATCACCTCCACAAAGTGATTTGATTCGTTTTTCATGACCCAGTTAAATGAAATCTATATGATGGTATATTTAATGAAATAAAATGATATTTATGATTAGATGACCATTCTAAAAATATGAAATAATAATTACCTATTTCAATCATGGTCATTGAAAAATGGAAATGTTACTCATGTGTATGTATGACTTACCATCTCCATGATTGCAATGTTGTTAATTTTTCATATCCATATTTATTAATTGGTTTTAAAAATATAATTTATGAATAAATATTATAAATATATCATTATTATTATTATATATATTATGTTACAATATATTCTTTAACCATAATCAACCCACCAATGTCATTTTATACATACGAATCCCGTATCATGAAAAAAAACAAACGTAAAATCAATTGATTAAGTAATTAAATATTACATGGTAATTAATATAATAAAATGAATAATAAACATGAAAATGGTTATTAATAGATCAAATAATGAACATAATATTATTATTCTGTAAGATAAATAACTAACATAAAAATTAAAAAATGAGGTAAGGTATTTCGTATCAATTTACCTTCCATTGTGACATATTTGGAATTATACACCTCTTTATTTTTATAGGGGTGTACATACTACCCATTTTTAGATTTAACATTAATATAAATTATTTTGTGACGATCAATTATTAAACTAATGTTCCAATTTCAAGTTCTTGGTTTAAAATAAATATGATCTAATTCCTCTTTTTAATCGAGTATATTATTATTCCATGTACATATTTTTCAAAAATATTTTATAAAAGAACATTTATTTATTAAAATGATTTATTAAGGTGATTTTATGTTATATTTGATTTTTTAAAAAAAATTAATGGAATATTTTTTATGTTTTCTAGAAGGTTCATTTATTACATTCTTTATAAATAATAAAAAAAAGGTTTTTTTATCATATACAGTATTGAAAAAACATTCCACTCTCATAACTATTTTCTGACCTTTAGCTTCTTCTTAATGTTTTAAATGGTTTTACAAGAAAAAGCTTTCTAAAAAATTATTTTAAAAGTATCATTTCTATTTTCATACATTCTTTAAAATAAATGACTTTACTGCAAAATCAAATTTTTTGATGGTCTTCTCTTATATTTTGATTAATATAATGGGCATGGCCTTTATTTTGTAACATCCACTTTCTTAATAAAATTGAACATCATATTTCACATAAATATTAAAATTGTTTATATCTTGGATATGCTTATTTACTTAACAGAATACTATTTCCATATATGGTGTTTTAGTTTGAAATTTATTTTATTGGCTAGGGAATTATAGAAAATACACACTCTTTAATCGATATGGAAATTTATTTATAAGGAATATTGTTTATTAATTTTAGTTGATAATTCAAAATATGGGTAATTCTTTAGAAAAGCATTGTTGGGTGGGTTCTATAATTATGTATCCCATATATGCATCAATAAGTCTCATGAGAAATATTAGAAAGCTAGAATTAAATTGGTTTTTGGTTTATACATACCCATCAATTAAACTATATTATCATAAGGTCTTAAAGATATAGATATCACGAATTTTTTAGAAAATGATGTCTGGTGTTTTATATTACCTTCATTGATAATTTAGTTATTATTATTCATGAGATTAATATATTGATATAATCTATGGATTTATTTCATTCTCAATTTATTGATCAAATGGTGTGTCTTTTTAGTTAATTACATTATGAAATTGACTATGCCTTATGGAATCTTTATAACTTCTAATGTAAATAACTCTTATTGAGAATCTAAGCTCACCATTTAATTAATTTCTTCCCCCAGGATATGAATAAGTGTATAATAAATAACATTAAATATGAATTAATGTTTTATTCTATTTATTTTATATTTACAGTGTAATGTGAGAATCATGTATGTATCTCATTTTTCAAGGCAACAAAACTGATTGATCTATCTGCATCCTTTTAATCTAGTTCATATCTAAAAAATTAACCACCATTTATGTGTTACTGGAGTGAAGGTGGTTATATAAAATACTTTCAATGAAATTCATTCATTATTGATTTATATAAAAATGTTAAATAAATTGTTCAAACTAGTTTACTGTAAAATTAAATTTATTGTATTCATGTGAAAAATATTGAAACAATATAAATATTAATTTAATAAAAATAAAAGAAACATAAAATTTTGAAAAATGATTAATATGGAAAAAATAATTTATAAATAAATATTTTCAACTAAGATTTAAATAAGATTATTTTTAACTTTTTTTTAAATATACATTTTTTAAAAACTCCCAATTACTCAAATTACACATTTTATAAAATGGGTCATTATAATATGCCTTGCGGGAAACTCGTGTTATTTCATATTATTTTTAATACGATATTTCTCGCAAGATCAGGTTTTCTCAAATTTTTATAATCTAACCCATGATAATATATTGATGGGTTTTCCACTTATAGAGTAATTAAGATCACCCCTTATGTTTCCATTTCCTTGGTTATAAAGATGTGTATAACTTATGAGGAGTATATAATGGAGTATTATATGATTTAATTATAGAGAAATGTTCAAAAGTATCATAAAGAGATTTATTATTTAACTGATCGTCAAAGAACCTAATACTTTCTTTCTTGTTATTATGTGACTAATTTTTTTATATAATTTTTAACTTATATAAATTATGTAAAATAAAGAAATGTATATCTTGGTTTTTACCAAATATAGTGTTTAAAAAACGTTTTTTTAGCACAAAATCTGGGAGTGTGGGTTTGTGGTGCCTCAGTTGGTATCAGAGTAGGGATTTGTTATTTTTTGGAGATTATTTTAGTTGTTTTAGAGATTAGGATAATGTAACTCTAGTGAAAACTCTAAGGATAAGTCGATGTACAAGAAAACATCCTAATTTTTTAGTAAATTAGATATTGTGTGGTTTACTAGAAACTGCATCCCTATCTTGATACTATCAAGAAGTTGTGTCTATTGCACAAATTAACATTTGGGAAATAGACATAAAAATGATGATTGAGTATCCAATTGATCTTTATTCGGTCCAAAATTATTAGTACTAAGACTCACACCTAGCTCGACACCCCTAAAGGATACCCTTTTGTTGGTTCAAATTATCATAATGAAACATTATGTTGGATTTATATACCTATATAGCTTAAATAGAGAACATAGTAAGGATATGATAATGGATAACATGGATTGAAAAGTAGATGTTTATAAGTTAGGGTATTTATTTCATTTATTACTTATTTATTCAAGTTCCATAGTTTTTATTCTATACATTTAACAATTTATAATTCCCAAAATTTACTTTATTTAATGTTTTATTTATGGACTCTAAAAAACCATGTCAACAATGGGTGTAATGAATTTTTTTTACATTTTCTAAACTAGTATCTAAATGGGATATATGATAGATATATGAATTTTATGAATATGATATCCTAACTTATAAATAGTATAAGAAACCATGTTGATATCCCGAATTCACCATGGGGAAATTTTTTTCGGATTATTTTATAAACCAATGAACATTGACATTTAGTGGGTATTCAGATCCACTAATTACCAGGCAATTGATCAGTACATTAGAAAAAATATTTTTCAATATCCAGAATTCAAAACATGGAAAGTTTCTTTTAACTGTATATCATTTGGAAGGTGAGTTGATCAATGGTAGGCAGAAATCACAAACATGAGAAAAAAATATAGGAATAGATACCTTAAAATAATAATAAATTAAATATAAAATTTTTAGTAAATATTGTCCATAAACAATTCACATAAAAATAGAGACTTATTTCTTGGAGTTAAAACAAATGGATGATGGATACATTAATACCTATGAAGAAAACATCATAAGGATTTCAAGGTAATACTTTTCTTTTATCATTTAATATTAATGTAGAAGAGATATTTTATTTTGTGATTGAATGTTTAATCTTAGAAAATAACATCTTATAAATGATTCTAGAATCTATGAAAAGGTATTTTTGTGAAAAAAACTAATATTTACCACTATTAGATTCCAAATCCAACCGATGACATAACAGAGGCTCGTTCCTGATAACTTCATGTTGGAAACCATTAATGAATAATAAAAGTAAATATTATAGGAATAGATTCACCAAATAATAATAGTTACTTAGTAGAAAAAATGGATAATGGCCACTCCGTACGTTAGATGTCCACTCAGTTGCAGATAAATAGAAATAGTAACTAAAAAAGTACTAAAAGATTTTAAACTATGAAAAATGTATAACCTAAAATAATCCATCAACTCACCCCAAACTCCATCTCCTTTAGAAATGGATTCCACCATATTCTTTTTCCTCAAACTCCATATATATAATTCCCCACCATTAATGGTAACTAAAAATGGTAAAATACCTATTTATAATATTTGATAAACAATACTAAAAAAGCAAATATATCATCATGTGAATTTAAAAATTTCCATCCAATACTAAAATATCATTGATATAAGATATGTAAAAGGTAATCTATAAACTAATCCTAAAATAATGATAGAAATGAGAAAAATCTCTATAGACATTCTAAATAAACCACACCCCATTTTAAAGGCTTTAAAAAAGATCCATTTTATGCTAGTTTGAAATTAACTATTTATAAATAGGTTTTTTATTTCATGAACATATAAATACCATAAATGTTTTCTAATTATTTTATTAATAATTGTTTTCATTTTCCTTTAAATAAAAAAATTACTATGAAAAAACATTATCACAACAAATCCTCCATTATAAAAATAACCTTTTGAAAACTGGTTTTTAAACAACTCATGTGTAGTTTTTTAAGAAAAATTATTGTGGTCTTGGTTCTAGTCTTCCAAATTTATGATTCACGTTGTTAGAATTTAGAAAAAACTTTTGAGAAATGAGAAAATATATTCTTTAGGGAGAATGAGATAAAAAATAGTATACTAAAATCCTAGTAGAAGAGGATGAAAATATTAAAATAAATATATGTTAGAACATATCATATAAAAAATAAATTAAAACTAAAAATATAGGAAAATTCCACAAGGTTACTAAATATAAGGGTTCTATAACATCTATATCACTGTTTAGGGAGACCAACAAAGAGTAATCTAAAATAATATTATATTGTCTGGGTGTAATATACATATTAGTGGCTAGTAGAATTTGTACACAACTTTATCACTAGTCAAGCTAACCATAGCTTATGGGTTTAGACCTCGTCTAATCTAGACTAACCCGCCAATGTAACTTGGTCTTCCCATATCGTTTTTATAAATTATTGATAATAAAACATTTTTATATCACTATTCCATTCTACAATTACCAAAAATATATAAATAAATTAAAAACCAAGAGCTGATCTAATTCACACATCTATCTACTTAAGAAACTGATTTCAAACAAAAAATTGTTTTCTATTTAAATTTTATTTATGGATTTTAATAATCATTTTATTGGTTCTGAACATGCAATAATATTTATTTTAGAAATCCATTTTGAAACTCAATTGAATGCATAGTTTAATCACCAAATTATAATTCCAAATATTTACCATGATCATTACGGTCATACGCATTCACACAAAGATAAAAATATTTATCATGTTTCACAAATTTACACATTCTCATATGAATTTTTTCATATATATATATATATATATATATATCTGTGTGTGTGGGTGGGAGGGTGTTTGTGTATGGGTGTTTGTATATACCTATTTACATAAGCATAGAAACTAAAGGTAGTTACAACCCTCTCAATTTTATAATTTTTTTTAAAAACATTTTCTCATTTCTTAATACATTATGTATTACTTTAAATGCTAAATAATAGTTAATAAACAATTAAAATTATACATTGAAGACAAAAACACTTCTTAGAATACCCAAACCCATGATTAAAGGCCATTTGACATTTTATTAAGACAAACGAAGTGAAAAATTAATTAAATAATATTTTTACCGAGCTTCTAATTATGGGAAAACCATTGAATTGAAGTTAAAATAAAGTAAAAAGTTATTTTACCATAAAATACATCGTGAAAATATTTTTTATCTTCATTTTATATCAAAATAAGGAACTAAAAATTCACATAGACATGGTTAAATAATTTAAAGAACAAAAACAAGGGACAATCATCATAAAATTAAATGGAACTTGTCACATTCAAGGACTATTACTAGAATAGGCCTAAAATATTGAGCAATATACCATAGACACCAAAAATAATAAAAATAAAACATCCCAATCTGAGATAGGGTTCTTCTAGAGAAAAAAAACTATAAGGGTGAGTAAAAAATTACGAGTAAAGAAGAAGGAGGGTGAGTAGGAGGTTTAACCTCTAGGAACAAAACTTGGATCACAAAGAAATCTCATGTGAAAATAATTATGGGAAGAGAGTTAGAGAGAATTAGGGGTAGTCAAGCTACACTTGGGATGGTGCATTGTGAACAAAAGAAAATATAGGTGGTGCCTCATGATTTTTAGGTTAAAAGAAAAAAGGGAAATTAATTTTAATATTTTATAAAGAATATAGAACTAAGAACAGTTTGGATGCATGGGTTATCCAAAAAAGGTTCCAACATGCACCTCCTACTGGATGTTCTTGAAAACACCACATGGGAAGAACACATGGTCTGAAAAACCATGTGATAAACATGTATTTTTACTATGTAATGTTAGGGAATAATTATCATCTTTTGAAAATGGTATCCATAGTATTCCAACCAAGTTCATAGGATTAAATTCTAAAATTTAAGAAATATAAAATAGTGTATTCCAAAATTTGAGAATGAGATTGATAATAATTAATTAAAAATAATAATAAGTAAAATAATAGGGTTGGGTGTTATGTGTGATCAAAGGGATTAGTTTAAATTATATATGTCCCTTGGTTTAATCTATCTTAATTCTTTTTCTTATAAATTATTTTTTCTTATATTCTAGATCATAGACCACTAATGTATGGAGTGGTTGAGCTAAATTTTATACTATTTATCTTCCCTGATTATAGGGGGGAATATTTTCCCACAATATTTACTCTGATGTACTGGAACTAGTCACTAGACTATAAAAATATGAAATATTCCTCTGGTATGTCGCAGGCTAGATCTGGAATTCCATTTAGAGACAGATCATCTTAGCCCACAAAAAATGTCATTAGTGTATCCATTTATTATTTCATATGTCGGGTAGTTTTAGATAAAACTATTGGAACATAGTAGGTAGAAGATAGAAGAGGTTCACAAACTCTAAATATTTGTCCACATTGATTTTTCTAGGGATTTCGGGTTTAATTATTGAATTTTTTGTTTTCTTTTAAATTTCTAGTTTTTTGGATTATTTAAATTGTTATTATGATTTTAGGGATGATAATGGTGGTGAATCGGTTTAATGTAGTGAGATTTCGTATTCTAGAAACCCATGTGGATCCTGTAATATGGTTCAACATGAATTCTAGTTGTGGTTGCATGCTTTGAAAATGGTCTCGTAAACCATGTGTATAAGACAGGCACAACCACTAGTCCGTCTTTTGATTTTTTTCAAAATTATTTATTATTTTTTGGATTTTATTAATTTTTTAAAAACTATTTTTTGTTTTCCAAATTAATAAAATGATTTTGTAATGGAAAACCGATTTCAAAATAAATCTTTAAATTTTCTAAATTAAATTTATTGAATCTAAAAATTAATTGTTTTGTTTAAAGAGTTTTTTTCATTAGTAATTAATAAATTATTATTCATAAAAATCTTAAAAAGTGTTAAAATAATTTTATTATAGAATAGTTTAAATAAGTAATTTATGAAAATGTAAAACATTTCCACGTGGAATTTAAAATTAATAAAGGAAAATATTTTTTTTAGGGTGAGGTTTGTATCTTCAAAATTTTTGTGGAACATTTTAAATTAAATTAAAATTAATTTTGTTTTCTTTTCAAAATGGTGTAGGATATTTTAAAGTTCTTCCATTTATTTTAAAGGGGGTAAGTCTTATAGTTTTAGAAAATATAGAAATGATCTTTTCAAATTTCATTTTAGAATTTTAACTAGGGAATTGATTTTTTTTTTGATTTTTTATGGGTAATGGTTTTTAAATAAAATTGATCTCAAAGTCTCTATTATAAAAGTAAAATTTCTAAAAAATTCAGAAATAAGGAGTCTTAAAATTTTCCCATTGTAAAAAGAAATGAGTATCATCTGATAATGAGCTAGACTGATGAAAAACCTCTACAGTGACTCCCTTATTAGCAAGCACATCCGCAATATAATTCACATCTTGATAAGCATGTGTTATGATATAGTTTATATAAGACATCATGTGTAAGCAGTTAGCCCATCGTGTTTTCAGCTTCCAAGATAGATGTATTAAACCCATCCTGACCGCTTGCACAATGGTAGAAGAGTCTAACTCAAACCATACCATGTTCAAGTTACGTTACTTTGTAATGCGCACCGCTTTGATGAAGCCAATCATATCTTCATCAAGATCACTGGAATGTCCACATTGACCATAAATAACTTCAACAACATCTCCATTATAATATCTGAAAATAAAACCGAAACCTGCAGGTTTCGGATTACCCCTCGATGCACCATTTAGGTTACACTTTATCTAGCCAGGGAATGGAAAATTCCAGAAAACCTCAAGAAGGTCTTGGGTTTAAAGAAATATCCTTTTTAAATTCATCCTTCTAAGGATGGTTAGGTCACTAACCGAGTTATTGAAGTTCACATCATAGGTTCTTCTCACTAATTAGACTGCATCAAGAATCTGGGAAGCAACACCTTGAATATAGAATTTTTTCTGCTTGTGAATAACCTAGTTATGACCTCTCCAAATGGTGTGCAGTAATTCTACACAGGTAAAGAAAAATTGCAAGGAGACCTGCTTTGAGAAATGGAAACTAAGCAGGGCCTTCAAAAAATTACAAATAGACGAAATCGAGATATAATTCACATAAAAAATTTCAAATACCATCTTCCATAGAGAGACATTAGTTTTACAACTTAAGAAGAGGTGATTCACATCCTCTCTGTGTTAATGGAAGAGGGGGATTTTCGAGTAGATGGAAATTCCCACACACTTTATGTTTTCATCTAAAGGAACCTTATTCCAGGAAATCCTCCATAACAGTTTATACATTGAGGGGAGAAGCCATCTTTTATTCCGTCCAATCCAGTGGGTGCTTTGCGGAATCTGGTGTTGATAGAAGTTCTTAGAATCAATTATTCCTTTAGGAGTAGGTTAAGAAATGATCATGTCTTCTAGTATTAGAAATTCAAAATTACATATAAGATCTGTAATATCATCAGGTAGAGTTTCCAAGTTTTCCTTGTGATCCTTGATATTGATTCCATGTTCTATGGACTGGAAAATTGAGGTAATCTGCTCAACCAATGGGGTGAACAACAAGTTTTCATACCAAAATTTGAGTTGTGATTTCCTTCTGACCAGCCAGTTCGAAGACCCCATAATACTTTGGGAGATTTATCTCAATCTAGGCCATATAGATGACTCTATGTACCCCAATCTCCCTATGATCATTTTATCCAGAAACCTTGATCTGAGAAACTTTAGATATTCAGAGTGGTTTTTGATGCTTCTCTAGATAAATTTGGAAAGAACCGAATAGCTAAAGAGATGTAAATTTTTAATTCCAAGACACCCTGATGGGAGAGGCATGCAACAAATTTTCCAAGGGGTAGTGATGGCCTTTCTTTCCAAGATGATTCCACTCCAAAAAAATTCTTCTCCATTGAGTTGAAATTTTTAATAAATGAGGAAGGCCAAGAGTATAAAATAAAGGAGTAGACATGTTTAGAGATAACCACATGCTTAACAAGGCACACCCTTCTTTCCCTTGAAAGAGCTTTACCTTTCCAGGAAGTAAGGGTTTTCTTGACATGGCTCAATATTTCGGTGAAATTTGAAGCAATAGGCTTTCCCCAAAAGAGGGGGACTCCAAGATAGGTAAAAGGTAGTGTGCCATCCATTATTCCCAGTTCATTTATGATGGAAGTCTTCATTGGGACCGGAATTTTCTTACTAAAGTAAATGAAGGATTTATTCCAGCTTATTTTCTACCCTGGAACACTTTAATAGTGTGAAATTTCATGCTTTATATTTTTAATATTCTTCTTGTGGCCCTGAGAAAAGATGATAATATCATCAGCAAACAAAAATGGGAAGGGGATCATGTACCTCTGGCTACCGTATGCAGCTTACATCTCCTCATTCTACTATGTGAATAAGAAGCCTACTTAGGTAATCTTCAGCAATGGAGAAAATAATAGCTGAGAGAAGGTCACCTTGCCTTACTCCTCTAGAGCACTGAAAATATCCTTCTGATGACCCATTAATTTGAATAGAAATGTGTGCTGATCCAAGAAAACTTCTTATACACTGAATAAAAGTAGAATGGAAACCAAAATCTTGGATAAAATCTCCTAAAAATCCTAATGCATTGTGCCAAAGGATTTTTTAAAGTCAAACTTAAGAGGAACATTCCCCCCTCTTATGGATTTATGAAGGATATTCACACACTCTGAGGTAGTAAGAAAGAAATCTTGTATGCTTCACACTTTGACAAAGACAAACTGATTCCAAGATATAATTTTATTTGAGATGCTTGAATGTCTATTAGAAAGAATTTTTGTAATCACCTTATAAATTATTTTGACAAGAGCGACCGGTCTGAATTTAGTTATATCTCTAGCATTATCCAGCTTTAGGATCAAAGCAATGAATTGAGAATTAAAACCTAGGATGAAGGACACACCACTAAAGAAGTGCCTAAATATATTTCATACATCTTTTTGTATGACATCCTAGTAGAATTGGAAGAAATGATTTGTGAAACTATCTGGTCTAGGAGAGCTCACTTTTTAAAGTCTAAATACTACTTCCTTGAATTCTGATTCCAGAGGAGTAGAGAGCAAGAAATAATTTTCTTCGTCAAGGACCAACCTGGGAATGATGCCTTCCCTAATCTTTGAAACTTTTTGGGGGTCCATTGAAGAGATTCCAATAGTATGAGATAATGTGTCTGGAGATCTCCTTTCTATTATCAAGAATGAGGTCTCCGTCTCTAAAAAGAGAAAGGGGCATGTTTTCCTTTATGACCCATTGGAGAGCATTAAAAAAATTTTGTTTCTATCACCATCAGTAATCCACCTTATTTTTAAGGTATCCCTTCTTAGATTGGCTCTGAGTCTGATGATGTTGTGAATATTAGTAGAAATATCATCCTCTTGGATGGTATCACCCAGGAAATTAGTCTTAGTGATTTCCTCCTAGACATCATGAAAGGAGAATTCAAGAGCATTTATTTCTTCATCCAGTAGACTGAATTTCCTTTTTCTCTAGTCCTTCAATCTGATCTTCATCATTTTTAGTTTAGAGATGCTACTAATATGGTTAATATTAGAGCAGTTTGTACCTCATGGGTCTCAGAAACTCTTTGAGTGCTTCAACAGAGAAGACCACTCGTTTTTGAACCTCAACACTATTGGCATCCTCCCCATGTTTTATGGGTAATGCTGTTTATGATTTTTCTCTTTGGTTTTTCCATTTACCTATTATTATCTTAGTTTGGATAATGTTAAATGTGGATGTGTCTGGATTTAAACTTCTTATTTTTGTATTAATTGGATAAACCCTAGAAAATATCCATGGGAATTTTGAAAGTTAGTGCCTTAAGATTTCCATGAGTGGTATCCCATATATTTAGGTAATGTGATGCTCTGGTTAATGGCATCTCCTAGAATCCAGGAGAGGTGGAAAATCCGATCCATTTATAGTAGTTGAGTATTTCCTAAGACTTTATGGTTGGTTTTTATTTGTCTTATAGTGATTATTTTATCTTCTTGAGTCAATAGTTATGAATCACTATATGTTTGATTTTTCAGAGTCCCCTATCAGAATAAATATTTAGTGATGTTCTCATTTGACATAAATTTAATTGAGGATATAATTATTAGGCCCATGGAAGTGATTTTGGTTTTCTGGGGATGAAGTTCAATGTTTATTGGCACTAATGTTGGTCTGGGTGAGGATCTTATATATCATGATGAGTAGGTCTCTTATATATTCTTAAGTGTTGGTCTTGAATATTTTGGGTCCCCTTGTACCATTATTATAAATCTTTTCACTGTTGAGAATGGTTGAATATTTTTGAGAGATTTTTGTTTTTGAGTGTCCTGTTTTTGGTTAGGTAATATTCTAAGTGAGCCAGTTCAAGGAATTTATATTTATACATTGTTTTAATATCCTTGACTGATATATGGTTTGTAGTTGGGATTCTTTTGAGTGTTCATTTTGGAGACCCATGTTATTGAGTCGATATGAAATTTTGGATTTGTAATTGATTGGGAATCTTAGTTAAGTTCCATTGATACAAATCCTTTTTTGACCTTGGTGCTTTCCTCAAACTATTCACTGGGCCTATATCCCCTTTTATGTTAGTGACGTACTCATGGTACATATATTATATTTTAATCTTGATTCTATTTTAATAACCCCAAATCTATTTTTCCTTGTTTTGAAGGTAATTTCTTATGGAAATTTTGAATATTTTATAGTAGTGTTCTCATATCTTTTGTGAAATTTGTAAGATATTTTGTTTGGGTTTAAATACCTATGGTGAGAATGAATATTTTTGTTTTAGTGTAATTCTAATATGGTGGATAGAACACAATATTCAGTCTAGCCATATATCTTTTTGGATGATATGGTTTGGAGACCCTTATAGATGCTTGTTTTAGTGAGTGAGTGTTTGATAGTGGGGCTTGAGTTTAAAGGTTACCTAAGAGGTAAATTCATTATGGACGATGTTTATGATTAAATTATGTTTGTTTTATCATAATGGTGTTGTTAGGTCTTAGAATTTCTTTGTTTAAGAGAATTGGGTAATGATTGAGGAGGTCAAATATTGTCCTTCATATTTACCGTCAGAATCAAATGAGGATTTCTTGTTGAATAAAGTGTTATGATGGAGAGTTTTTCACATAACTATAATGTAATTTCCATTTTTGTTTTTTCTAATTAATAATCATTAAAACCATCATTGAATTATGGGTTAAAGTACTAGAAATTTTTGAAATTTTTAAATTTCAGTACATGGTCATGTTTGGTGCACAATTAGTGGAAACATGGCATAGATCGTGTGAATGTATCAAGAACTTTGGAATCTTGGTAAAAATTCATTTCCATGGTTTTACCATATTTGGAATCTTGGTAGAAATTCAATTTAATTAATTTCTCACATCGGTTGATTTAATAATTTTTTTTGACATTACTTTTATGTTTTGGCATTATAAAATGTTTTTTTAATCTTGAAATTATATTTTAAATTGGTTTTTAACTACTAATTTGGATTTCACAAAATAATTGAATTTCTAGGAAATGATAATGTGTTGTAATTTTTTTATAAATTCTAGATTTTTCTAACTGCCTTCGGTTTTTATGATCACATACAAAGGTATAGAAATATATATATATGTATATATTTATATAAAAATTCACATTATAGTATTTGAATTTATGCAATGTGGGATATATATATATATATATATATATATATATGTATGTATGAATACATATGAATGTAATAATAAAGTGAAATATGAGGAATTATAATTTGGTAATTTGACCTCATTTCCAATAACGTCTCTAAGTGGGTTTTTAAAATAAATTTTAAGGCTCATTCAATACATTTCATGTGATTCATGAATCCTTAAATTGATTTTTAATGGAAAATCCTTGGTTTTATTGGGACCCACTTTCTTATTAGTCTTGATGTGTTATTTAGATCAGTTATTGGTTATTGATTTATATTATGTGTTTATGGTATTTTTATAATGACCTAGCGATATGGACCATTATTATTATAAAAAAATTATTCAAACCTCATTGTATAAATAAAACCCAGATTTTTTATGAAATATTTTTTAAAATAAAATTAAATTTTAATACCTTGTGTTACATGAAACACCGAGTTTAAATGAACTATTATATATTATACAATTATGCTTATCACCTAGTGGTTAAATTGGAATGTATGAATAATATGAACTAAATTATAAAAAAATTGTTACATATTTATGAACAAAATCATTATCAATCAGTTAAATTAAAATAAATAAATAAATAATCTTTTGAATGTAAAAGATATATTTTTATGAATTGTTTATGCAGATAATGTATTTTTATCTTAATAAATTATATTAATTAATAATAGTGAATGATTTTAATGAAATATATATATATATATAATAAAATTTTCTAATATTACCTAAACTTTTTTCTATGAATGAGATCATAATTTACCTTTTTTATGTTTAAAAATATATTTCTCTAAAAAATGGGGTTCATCCCATATTGAACACTTATTCTAAAATTATTTACTTCCACCTATTGAAATTTAATTTGATAAAATTCATTCTATATTTGGAATTATAAGGTTCAAATATTTTAGATAAGTACCATTTATTTTTCTTCAATATTAATAGAAACCGGGGAAAATTTTATCACCTCTTTAAAGGGTAAAATAGGTTAATCTAGGTTAAAAGTAATTGATAAGTCCATAAGTTTTCATAATAATTCTATGTAGATGAATTGAATTTGACCCTCATAACTTTATAGTATATATTAGTTTCTTTAGTGGACACTTATATATGAAAATGACCTATATAATATTTAATGTAATGAAAGTTACAAAATGTCCCTCCCTTATTTCTAAATATCTTGTTTGTGTCTATAT
Organism: Viscum album; assembly: GCA_963277665.1. Taxonomy (NCBI): domain Eukaryota; kingdom Viridiplantae; phylum Streptophyta; class Magnoliopsida; order Santalales; family Viscaceae; genus Viscum; species Viscum album. Next base: position 660,484,998 of record OY728131.1, on the reverse strand, counting down.
AGGGACAAAAAAATTGTAAATGAATATAAGTGTCCATTTTGATCCTAATGAGAATAATTTTAAGATAAAATATTATTTATAATTTTGAGTAATTATATAATGGCCTTAAATTCTTATGCATCACCAGAGAAATATTTCAACAATAAATAAAAAAACATAATAAAATATTTTAAAACTATTAAATGTATTATAATTTGAGTTAGTTAAGGTGTTTCATTAATTTTTAAATTAATATGAAATATTAGTGTTTTTTAAATTATTTTCAAATTAATACTTTTTTTATATTTTATATAAAATTAAATGAATAATTACTACACTTGAAATATTGATATTTTATAGAAATAATATTTTATTAAATTATATAAAAATAATAAACTATTCAATGAGGACAAGAGGATAAGATATGGTCTAAAATTTTACATCATTCCCATTTATAGATATTTTGGAACAATTTTAATTTTTCATGAATTTAATAGATTTTACTCATTCAGGAAAATCCAAGGGTTCCACTCTTATCAATTATAAAAGGACACCCCTACTTTTTCTTCTTCACTCCACTTTGTGCCTTCTTGCTCAACCAAAATCAACCAAGTACTCTTATCCACTTTACTAAAAACATTAATGACATGTTGTACTTCCCAAAATACCCACCCTGGTGGAATTAATATGATATCTAGTGGTTTTATTTCAAATAAGATGAGGTTTTAATGCGTTTATATAAATTCATACCTATGGTATGAAATTTTCGTCTCACTTTTAATTTTCTGAGACACATGCCACATTCACCACTCATTTTTTTTATGTAGTGTGTATACTACCAAGGAATTAGTTTTATGATTATTCTCAGATATTTTAGAGGGATTTATATATCCATATATAGTTATTTATTTCATGGGAATTATGATTCAGAATTACAAAAGTGGTAGGGTTTTTTGTTACAATCTCATTGTTTATTAGGGTTGTTTATTTTTAATTTATAATGATAAAATTTGATTATATATCTCTGAATACTATCATGAATTTTATTATAATCTGATTATTTCTATTAATTAAATGTTTTCCATTTGTTTTATTTATATTATGTGTTCAAGAGATTGAAAATTTTTTATTTAAGGGAAATTTACTTTAATCTTCTCTTCGATCAAAAAAACTTTTTCTTATACATAATTTATTTCTAGAAAAATTCAAGAATTTTTTATTTTTATCCAATGATTATTTAAATTCATTTTTACACATTTTTCTAATTTTAAAAAATAATTTAAATTAAATCATCATATTGCCTCCCGAACGAGGTACTATTTTAATTTTTATGAAAGTATAAAATAATTTTTTTAACTTATAAGGATTTAAGGGAACTATATGATGTCATGACCACTCATTGTTTTTACTATTACTTTACATGTTTCCAATTTTTTTTAAATAAATATTTTCCTATAATATTTTGGGTAAATTTTAAAAAAAATTGATTTTAAAAATGGAAAGGTTATTTTTTGAGTAAATGATTCAGTGATATTTTAAAAGGATTTTTCATATATTATAACATCCATTGATATTAATTATGAATTAATGGGGATATGATATTGTTATACCAGTATTACTATTTCTATGAATGGTTAATGTTTATGTGGATGTCCTGTTTATAAAAACCCATTTACATTCTATGGGTCATTCTATGTTGAATATATTAAATGTTTATGAAACACATTTTATTTCCATGGGTTATGATTTGATGATACGGTGAATGTTTTTTGATCTTGTGGAACGCATATTTACTCTTTTGATTATTGGGTGGTGGTTATGTTATAACCTTGTATGGTGGGTATGTTATAATCGAGGATAGTGGTTTCATTATAACCAATGTCTATGGTTATGTTATAACTAAGAGTGGTGTTTACATTATAATTGGGGATAGTGGTTATGTCATAACCAAGGATGGTGGTTATGTTATTACCATAGATAGGTGGGACATATATCTCTCTCCAATTCGTTGGTTTAAGTTTTATATCACAAGATATATTCAGGAATTGAATGGGAACTAAATCTAGTTCAATAATGGATTTTTTCTACTATGATATTATTTTGAGTGAACCTTAGATACTATAATGGTTTGGGAAGTGAACACATTCAACTATGATAGTCTTGGTAGTGGGACTTAACTACTTAGGAAATTATTTTATATACTTATTTTTATTCCACAAACTTATGACTTATTCAAATTTTATTCTCTTGTGGCTCATGTTTTTCTAATTCTATTATAATTCATGTTATATAAAATGTCAATATTTATTCCATGTCACACGATTATGATATATTATATGTATTGTTTTATTTTCAAATGTTATCATCATGTTATAATACCCATATATTCATGTTATGATCAAGTGGTCATTTATATCTCCTTTGTTTAAACTTATTGAGAAAATGATCTCACCCTTTATTATGTATAATTTCCCCTAGGTTACTAAGAAATATACCAGTAAGATATGACTATGAAGGATACTAGTCACAAACAACATAGTGAGAGATGGTGTGTACCATTTATGATCAAATTTTTCAGTTGTCCAAGTTTCCGAAGGCACCACACCTCGATGATTTTTTCATGTATTGTTATTTTATGCAATGAATATTCATATATTAAGTTGTGATATCTACGTATGAAAATTATGGGCCGCTATAGTTGGTATCATAGAAGTTATTAGTTACCCTTTGGAAACTCGGATGATAAATCTTTAGTGATAACCATTGGGGTAAGTATATGTATAGAATAAAATCCCAATGCTTTATAAATTATCATGGATTTACTAGAGTAATCATAACTAAATTGATTAAAAATATGTTTCATGATTTATAAATCCTATAAATTATTTTTCATGACTATATTATTTCCCATTATGATTATTATTTCTCACACTTGTATTTTGGATTTTATTGAATGGCTGTAACATGAAGGAATCTTTTTAATACTTAGTGTAATGTAAAACTCTATGGTTTTCCTCATAATAAACTGAATGTTATCGGAGATGGAATGAAAAATATCATTGTTATTCTCACACAATTTTCTCTATAAATTAATCAGACAGAACTTATAATTGAGAAAATATAGGAAATTTAATTTGTTGATTCCTTCATGAGGAAACATCCACCTCTCTTAATGAGTCATATAATCCACTAATTTATGAGTACTAGATCTGTACCACTGAAATGATATTTTTCTTTCTATAGTTTTTGGAACATGATAAAGTTATTCCAAATGTTCAATATTTGGAAATAAAATATGATAAATGGTGGAATTTTATGTATAATATGAATAAATTAAAAGAAATTAAATTTATGGAGTGGGAAGAGTTTAAGTGCTTATTTCTTAATAATTTCTTTCTTCATATTCTTTTTATAAAGACATTGAACCAATTCCATGAGTTGAAATTGGAAGATGATGAATCTATTTGTAACTATGGGGAAAATTTTACAATACATTGAAGGTATACTTATGGAATTATCATCCAATCTAAAAGTTAATTTAATTGATTCAGCAGTTTTTCAAAACCATTTTTCTAAAGGGTATTCTACAAAAAAGACTTTAGTAGCTATGAATAAGTAATTATATTTTCCCTTAAGTAGTAAATTTAGATTTTATTTACCCATAAATTTCATGGTTTTGATAAGAATAAAAAGATACAATTTAAAGGGAATTCTTATAACTATGTATAAATGAAGAAAATCCATCCTTTATGCTCAATGTGTAGAAGGAAAAATAGAAGAAAGTTTTTAAGGGAACTGGTAAATGTTTCAAGTGTGGAGAGGAATTTCATAGAAAATTGAATACTAAAATTATTTGAAGAATTTAATTTATAATGATAAAAGATAGAAATATATATAGAGTGAACTACTAACACTATAGTGTTTTAAATATAAGTAGTATTGTCATTATGTCAACCCATTCCCAAATCCAAATGAAAATGAATATTTTCAACTTTAAAAAACCTCATAATCCTTGAGACAAATGGAAATATCATTTGATCTCTATTTATAATTAGGGATATGATAATTTTGTTGTTAAAGGTACAATTACCATCCACTAAAGAAATGCTAATGTCTTATTTGATTAAGGATTTATCCTCACTTTTATATTAGAAGAATTTGACAAGGGTATCACAATACCACCTCAAATATTATATGTTGAATTATCAGTGAATACCCATAATGTTTTGTAGATCACATCCTAAGTATTTGATTCTTTTATATTGATGTTTTTTGGGATGGGCCCCCTTAAAATCTTATTATTCTTCCCATATTATAGTTCATTGTAATCTTGATCATGTATTGGATCTCTATACATAAGTCCCACATCAATTTAGAAGGAAGTGAACTCATATGTGATATTATGAACCAAAAAATTATATTCTATCAATGTGATGATAAATTTTACCTTATAATGGAAATAAAATCCATTATATGTGTATTGATTCATATTAAAAATGGATTTTTATCTTAGATGATTGGGGAGAAACTTGATATCAAAGATATATATATTTTGTGGGTGTTTGTGGATGGATTTCCATAAGACTTTCATAGTCTTCCATCAGACCATTATGTGGAGTTCTAAATATAAATAATACATATTTTTACTCCTATTACAAAGACCCCATATATAATGGCTCTAATTGAGTTGATGAAATTGAAGAACTAACTCTAAGATAACCTTGAAAAGCGATTCATTCAACCATGTGTGTCACCTTGGGGCTCAATTGTTATTCGTGTTAATATTAATTATGAATCAATGTGACTATACATTGATTATAAAGAACATAATAAGGCCACTGTCAAGAACAAGTATCCTCTACCCTGTATTGATTACTTGTTTGATCAACTATGTGGAGCTCAATACTTCTCTAATATTGTTCATTTTTTTGGATATCATAAATTTAGTGTCATAATGGAGGATATACACAAGAAAAAATTCTATATAATGTCTGGAATCTTTGAATTTATTTTTTTTCCATTCGGTCTTACAAATACCCCCACAATATTCATGGATTTAATTATTAGAGTCTTTAGAGATTACATTGATCAATTTGTGTTAGAATTTATATGTGATATTTTCATGTATACAATGTTCAAGGAATATCATTAAGATAAATTGAGAATATACTGGAGACCCATATGAAGGATAATATTTATGAAAAATTTACCGAGTTTAAATTCTGGATGCAGAAAATTTCATTCTTTGGTCATATATTCTCTTTTTAGGGTTTATCTATAGATCCTTCAAAGATAGAAGTTTTTAAATATTGTCCTAGGATAATGACTATTTTTGAGGGCCATATTTTTTTCAGGATATTATAATTATTTTGTGGATAATTTTTCATGATTTCCTAATCTAATCCCAAGTTAACTCATAAGGTCATTACGTTCCTTTGGATAAATGAATTTGATGAAAATTTCAAGCTACTGAAGATATGGTTGTTCAATTCGACTGTTCTTACTTCACACTATAGTAGAGAAGGGTTTAAGTCTATAGTTATGCATTAAATAATATATTTGGATGATTTATCATTTAGAAAGAATTTTTTATAGCTTATTCCTCAAACCAATTTAAGGTTCATGGGGAAAAATACCCAACTAATCATTTGGAGTTAGCTGGGGTAAGTTTTTAATTAAAAATATGGAGGAACTATCATTACAAAGAAATTATTAATATATATAATGATCATAATATTTTAAAGTATATTTTCACAAAGAAATAGTTGAATATGTTCTAGAGAAGGTAGTTGGAGATGACTAAATATTATGAATTATTAAAACATTACCACCTAGGTAAAGTGAATAAGGTGGTCGATGCTCTGTGTTAAAAGTATCATACTAGATTATCAATGATGAGGATAAAAAATATCGAATATTTTTTGATTTAAAAGGATGGATATTGATATGATGAAGGAAGGGGAGAGATCTTATCTTTTTCAAATGACTATTCAGCCATCTATCCATGTTAAAAATGAAGAGGCATAACAGGAAGGAATGGAACTAAATAAGAAGGTGAGGAATGTTCTGGATTTTTACATTGATTGAGTTGGAATAATAAAGTTTATGAACTATGTATGTGTTCCATCCATACTTGATTTTTAAAAAAAATATTTTGGGTGAATCTCTCAGTTCACAATTATTAATTAATACAAGAAGTATATATATATATATATATATATAGAATAGTATTTTTGGTGGGACAAAATAAAGAGATATACTTATCAGTATCAATATAGGGGCTTCGTAAGTTAGAAATTTAAGTCTAAAAGAAAAAATTATAATGTGATTTTACTACCATTACCCATATCAAAAATAAAATGGGAAAACATCACCAAGGATGTTGTCATTGGAATCCCCAAAACAATAATAGGGAACAATACTATACTGGGTGTAGTAGATCTCCCTAATAATTTAGCAAACTTCATTACTATTAGTGAATAATTATCTTTAGATCAGGATGAAGTAATTTATATTTAGGAAGTGGTAAGGTTTCATAGAGTGAAACATTACATTATATCTGATCAGGATATGAGGTTTACCACAATGTTCTGTTGAAGTGTTCATCATGATCTAGATATAGAGTTGAGTTTAATTAATTCATAGTATCCTTAGATAGATGGACAGTCTGATAGAATAATTCAAACCCTATAGGATTTTTTGAGATCTAATTTTTTGGAATTCGAAAGTGGTTAGGATGAACACCTTCCAATAGTTGAGTTTTCTTACAATAATATATTTCTATCAAAACCTTCATATGATATTTTTGAACCCTTCTCTTGAAACAAGTTTAACACTATAACATGTGGTAATAAAATTGGATAAAGAAATATTTAAAAAACCTAATATAGATTATGAAATGAATGATTCAGTCATACCCCTTGAACAACACGTCAAGGAATTTTAGAGTTGACAGAAATTTTTTGCTAATAATCATCGATGTGATCAGGAATTTCAAGTTTATGAGGAGGTTTTTATGAAAATATCTCTATAGAATAAGGGTATTATATTTATAAATAAAGGAAAACAATTCCCTAGGTATATTTTCCATTTCAATATTATTCATCCAGTATAGATAGTACCTTATTACTTAACACTTCCATTAAACCTCTCCCTAGTTCTCAATGAGTTTGGTTGATCTCTCCTAATGAATTACAAACTTAATACATCACATTTATTAAAATGAAACATGATCTTTTATATGATGAATAATAAATAAAAATCATATATCATAGATTGAAAGTGATACAAGACAAGACTACTCACATGGTGAAAGTTTTATGGAGAAATCACAAAGTCAATGAAACTATATGGAATCCCGAGGATGTAATGAAACAAAGATATACTAATTTTTTAGTTAATAGTGATGAAATTGGGATAATTTTTTTAATGTTTGTTAAATGTAACACCTTTTGATTTTATGAAATATATTTTCAGATAAAATTTAATTTCTTCAATAGCATGAGTTGCATTCATCAAAAAGATTAAATGAATGCAATATACTATTAAATTATAGTTATCACCTAGGTATTTAATTGGTATGTATGAACATGAATGCCTAAATTGAAAAAAATTGGTTGCATACCTATAAATTTACTCTTTATGTATCAATTAATTTGGAATAAAAATAAAAACCATTTTAAAGTAAAAGTGATATTTTTCTAAAAACCACTTTTATGCGTGCATTGTAATTTTATCTTAATAAAGTAAAATAATTATATTTTTATGATTTAAAAGAAATTTATATATTATATATTAATTAAAATGTTTTGACATTAATTTAATATTTTTTCTAAGCATGCGATAAGAATGAATAATGTTTTATGCTTAAAATATATTTCTCAAAAAAAAATTCATCAAATGTTTCACACTTATTTTAAAATTAATTTATTCCAATTATATGAATTTAATATCATAAAATGGATTAAATATTTGGAATTTAGAGGTTCAATTTTTTTAAGTGGAAACCTTTTATTTTTTGCCAATATGAATAGTAACTGTGGTAAAATTTATCAACTTAGTAAAGAGAGAATCATGTTAATCTTTGTAAAAACTAAGTGATAAGGCCATAATATTTCATCTTAATTATTATTTGATGAATTTAATTAGAATGTTATCACTATAGGCTCAAGAATTATTTTTTAATGGACACTTTTCTAGGATAATTACCTATAAAATATTTAAATCAAATAAAGTTACATAATGTCCCTCTTTTAGACTTAAATATCTCTTATGTGTCTAAATATAGGCAAACGAAACTTAAGAATGCACATAAGTACCTATTTTGAGCCTAATGACATTATGTTAATGATAAAAATTTATCTATTATTTTTAGTAGTTATATAATGACCTTGGATCCCCAAGAAAAACTGACAATGTATCTCTCCAACTAATAAAAAATATAATAAATGAATTTAAAAATGATAAATGTAATATAACTTGATTGAGTTAAGGTGTTCAAAAAAAATTTTAGATGAATATAAAACATTTGTGTCATTTATTTTATTATATTAAAATTACAACATTTTATTTATGTATTTTAAGTCAAATTAAATTAATAGTGTCTAAATTGGATATGATGATATTTTATAAAAATAATATTTTATTAAATTATGTATAAATAATAAAAATAATAAAATAGGACCTATGGGATAAGATATATAAAAAATGGAATAAAATTTCCATTTATAGGCAATTTGGAACCATTTTATCATGAATTAATTTAATATATTTCAATCCTTAAAAAATTTCCAAGGGTACCCCTCCCCGAAATTATAAAATATCACCCATCCTTTCTCTTATTCACACTACATTGAGCCTTATATACCAACCAATCTCAACCATATTGTCTCCCCCAATTCTCTAGAAAAATTATATTAGTACTATTCTTCTCAAAAATAAAATTGTAGAGCCCTTAATAATTCAATTAAGTTTATTCACCTCTAGTTGTTTCTAGAAAACAAATGATTTCCCTTAAATTTATTCAAAATTATGTTCTCAAGAGACCAATTTTTAAAGGAAAATTGGCTTTATATTTCTCATCATTCAAAACCATTTTTATTACATATCCATATTTTTATTAAAAAAATTCTAGAATATTTTTAATAATACACTATGAATTTTAATGTAGTTTTTACCCACAGTAAATTTTTACAAATTTGTTCAAATGGAATATTGTTGTCATTTAACAAATTATGTACTTTTAAATTTTTCATAAAAGTATGAAATTATTGTTTTTTAACTTATAGAGCATTAATGAAATTTCTTTTCATTATTAAAAATAAATGTTTTGAAGATTCCCTTACAGGTTTATAAAGATCTTTTAAAATAAATATTTTTCTATAATATTTTGGATTTTTTTTATTTTAAAATAGATTTTCAAATTAAAAATGTTATTTTCCTCATGAAAAGATACATTGTTAATGAAACATAATTTTAATTTATGAAAACATAATGTCATGTTAATTATGATTTAAAAGGGTTATCATCTATTTATATCATTCTAAATCTCTATATTAATGGTTAATATTTATATTTATAAGATGTTTATGACACTGATTTATTTTCCATGGGTTATGATATGATGAATGGATGAAATATTTAAGAAACCTATTTTATTTTTATGGGTTATGAAGTGATGATAAGGTGAATGTTTTTTTGATCTTGTGTAACACATATGTATGGATTTTATTATGTGATGGTGATTATTTTATAACCACGTTTAGTGGTTACTTTTTAATAAAAAACAACAGTTATGTTATAACCAAGGATGGCAGTTATGTAATTACCCTGGACGAATATTCTATTATAAAAAATTATGGGTGGGAAATATATACCCCTTTAATGCATTGGGTAATTATTGACATATCATGTGATAAATACAATTGGAATGGGGAGTAAACCCAATTCAGTAAGGGACATTGTCCACTATGATTTTCCTAAGAGTGAACCTTGATTACTACGATGGATTGGGGAGTAAACCAATTATACTATGATTGTATTTGAAGTTATCCTTGAATACTATCGAAATGGTTTTATATGCTTCTATGTATGACACAAACTTATGTATCATGGAAATGTTATGCTCTCATGGAACATGTTTTTTCATTTTTTCTTCATGTCTTATTAACTACCATGATTTTTTCTATGACTCAAGATTATTATATATAGAATAAATTTTATGAATTTCAAATGTCATTATCTTGTTCTCACACAATTATATTCATGTGATACTCGAGTGATCAATGATTTCTCTATTTTTTACCCTTAAGGAGCATATGAACTCACTATTTTTTATGATTCCCTTCACATAGGTTATGAATAATAGCACTAGTATGATATATCTATGAAGGGTGATAGTTATGAAGAACTTAATGGGTGAGAATGTAGATCTTTTTTGAATAAGTTGTTTATGTGTCCATGTTTACAAAGTCACTAGACCTATATGATTCTAGAATGGATCATTATGTTATGTAATGGATATTAATATATTAAGATGTGATATGTATGTATGAAAAGTCTGGGTTGTTTTAGGAATCCCAAGATACTTGGATAGGTTATCCTAGACAAGACGAGGTCTAAAACCACTAGCTTCTATGTCTCCTTGAATAGGTTTATAGTTTCGTACAAATTTTATGGATCAATGATATGTATATTTCATCGGGCCTATATAGTAGTATTTTTTCAATCATTTAAGGTCTACCTAATCAATGAAATAGATGTTCTAGCATTACAAGACTTATTTATATTGTATAATTTCTTGTTGTTTTCCATTTTATTTCATAGTTTATAGGATTTTTTATACACTTGTCTTATTTTTATTTTATCAAAATCTATTATTTTTAGATTTTATTACAATATTTTACTTTATTTTAACTCTAGTATATATTTTCTCATTGTAAAAATGGTTTTTCTTAAGTTTATGAAAAAACCTAAATACTTGTTTTAAAATGGGACTTTTAATAGAGTAGGATTGACCAGATAATTGTTTTTGATAATGATTATTTTAAATTAATGAATAACAAATTTGTAGATTTATAAAATAATTAAAAAATATATATTGAACTTTATATGATCTTGAAATAAAAACTTATTTTTAATTTTTATATTTGAAACTTGAACAAAAATGAACATATATTTAATGATTAAAACATGGTTTTTGGTTTTTTGGCATTCCTACTAAGCTAATTTTCACACACCTATCAACATTTTAGTTTATAGTTCTAACATATCTTGTTATGTTCTTGGGGCATTATAATTTTCTATTGGAAGGTGACTTGTCAGGTCACACGGAGGTATGTAAGTTATTTTTTTATTTTATTTTATCACATTTTTAAAATTAGAATTTTAAATTTTTTAGTTATCATTATTGGTGATGGATTATATATGTAGAGGTGAAAGTAAATTATTATAGTTGTGGTTGTTTCTGTAGGTTATGTAGTTAGGGGTGATAAGGGTGATTAGTTTAAATTATATATATTTATTCTTATAATCTTGTTACTATAATTTTTATACATTGATTTTTCTTATCTGTTGGTCCAGGAAACTCTATTGTATGAAGTGGTTAGGCCAAAATTTTCTTCCATTTATTAAATATTAATACTTCTTGAATTTTTGTTCCACTAGATTTAAATTTAGGCAATGACACTAATCATTTTCCCGATGTGATATGAATTGTTATTTGGGTATGTCATCAGCATGATCGGGGGCATCCAATATAGGTATGACCAAGGTTGGTCTTTGACAAGATTATATGATGTGAACTTAAGGTGGAAATTTTAACTGGAGGCACTCATTGTTGTATTTGTTCTAGGGACATGAAAAAAGTTTATTTCAATCATAATTCAGTTGATAAAAACCATAAAAGAGAGAAAATTTATTTTTCTATGTGAAGAACATGTGGGAATAAGGATCATGGGATTGTCTCTACAGAAAAAGTATGTTTTTACATGAAGAAGAGATGGACATTGAGCACAAAAATTGTACAATGATATGAAAATACAAACTAATTAAATGGAAGGACAGAAAGTATAATTTAGTGAAAAACATTCAGTACAATGCTTCAATTGTATGAAGTTTGAGAATTGCACAAATAATTGCATGAAACCAAAGGTTGATGTTGATAATCAACATTAATATCCACCTAATCCAAGGGACCAAGTAAATTATAATTCAATGTCTAATATTAATGTGGATAATGATAATTAAGTGGTTCTAGGAGAACTTATTCTTCACTCAAGATTTCTGGATGTCTTATATCTTTTCCTATTTTTTCACTATTATATGTCGAAATAAATAAAACTTATGGTATCATTATTATATACAATATATATGAATCTCTTTAAAGGTTTTAGGGATTATTATTTTTCTAAGCCGATTGACGCTTCAATTTTTTCAATTTTAAGTGAATTTTGAAATAGATTTTTTATCTTAACAAAGACTCCATGTTAATTACCAAATAGGGGAATCTCATTCCAAAAAACCTATGATCATCTATAATTGAATGTTTTTATGGGATATCTTTGAAAACTAATTCTATCATAGGAGTTATGACACCAAATCATGAGGGAAATTTATCTTAAATGATTGTTTATTATTATTGACCTATTATGATAGAAATTGATTTATTTCTTAAGTTTGTAATCTTTATATCTCTCTCAAATTTATAACTTTGGTCATGTCTATATTTTATAGATCTTAGATATTTTGATTATTGTATGATAATTAAAATTTCAATGATGTAATTTATTTAAAGGGGATAACATAAAAGCCCATGATTTTGGAATATAATTTTGATAGTTTATTACTAACATAAAAATGAAATAAAATGATCCATTACATATTTGATTAATATTATTTATAATATTATAATAACAATAAAACCTATACTAAATAAAATGTTACTACTCAACTACAATAGCTTACATTTAGAGTATAAATAATTAATATGATCTAATATTAAAAAAGTATAATTTCTAAAGTGATTATTTTAATAAAGTTTTATATATTTTATCCTAAAAAGTAAAATATACCACGTTTAAAATACTATATATGAAATAATATATTAACATTATTTTAATTAATAATTTATATGCAATTATATTAAGAACACTTAAAATCCCCATTTCAATAAAAACAATTTTCCATTATATATTTTTTCTCTTTTTAAAATGAATTTTATTTATTTTAAAATTTTAATTTTATAAAATGAAATTAATTTTTGAATTTTTAATTTTCAAATAATGAGAGGATTCATTTTTAAGATTTTCTTGAAAAAAATTGATTTTGGGTTATGATAGAAAATTCGGATTTGGAAAATACTATCACGTTCATGAAATTATGATAATATAATAATGATTTGAAATTTTATGAATCCTTATATTTATAAAAAAAATATAAATTATTATAATAAGATTAAAAAATATAATATTGGATTCAGAAATATCATGTTTAATATTTTTTAATATGAGGTAATATATTATACTAATAAAAACATTTTTTGGTAAGATTATTTTAATTAAGTATCCACTACATATAATTCGGTTTTGGATTGTATTTAAATAATCATAACTCTAAATTTATAATTTTATCATAAACATAAATTTTAGGCTTAAAAATACACTTATTCATAAAATAGTTTTTTATGCGTTACATGTGCTAATATTAAAATTAATTTTTTATATATAAAAAGTTTATTAGATAAAATTAATTTAATATTTGGAATATGTAGGTCTAACTTTTTCAATATGGTCCATTTTATTTATATGAATTAAACATAAATTACTTAGGTAAAATTTAATTACCAAGGTAAAAAAATATAAAATTGAAAAGTCTAAGATTAAGAAAATTAAAAAACTTTTTTAAAACATGTGTGAAAATGATGTTGTTGTATTCTTTACCTTACAAAATAACCCAATATATTATTATCCAATTTGGAAATATTTTCCATGTTAATTGTGTGTTCATTTTATGTTGAGAAGTTATATTTACAAAAATGAAATTTCATTTACCTATAAAATAATGTAACATACACCCCATTTTTACACACATTATAAAGAAATAAAATGAAAAATGGATATGAACTAGTCCCTCCTCAATTATCTATATACTATAATCATTTTTCATTCCAATGGACCATGCTAAGGAGACTTAAGGTGTATGTAAGGGGGAACATCCAAAGGGAGAGGTAATGCTCTCAACTGAGCTCTCTTAATTCATTTATTCTAACATTAAAACCTATTCTAACCATAAAATTATTATATAACCATTATTTATAATGTTATTAAATGTTATTATACTTATGTAAAATCCTTTTTTTACCTTCCACCAAAAACAATAAAAATATAAAGACATCATCATGCATACATGCAGACTACCGCCTCTATGAACAATATCTATGGTTTTTATCCTCAAATTATATGAAGTGTAATAAAAGTATATTTTATATATTAATATGATATTTTTAACATTATTAAGATTAAAAAAATTATAAACCATTACATACCTTTCCCCTTATTTAAGGAAAATAAATGTGTCACTTGTGCGTACATGCGAACTGCCGCCTCTTTGAAAGTGACATATTTCGTTTTTCACAATAGTATTTTATTATCTATCCAAATATCTTAAAATATGGTTGAACACATTTAAAACATATAAATAATTTATTTATGATTATTTAATAGTTATTTTATTCCAAAATAATCAATTTTTTAACCATACTCACCCATCGAATATAACATGTTCATATTTAGGTCGATTTAACCATTAACATGATAAATGCTATAAATTTATATCATCAATAACTAAGGGAAGATTATTTATGGTGATATTAAAAAATAATAAGTAGATAATAATTTTATTAGTTCTTTAATGGTAATGCTAACATCTTGCATGTTTTTAGGATCCCACCCCTCATTCATTAAAATTACAAAAATAATATCTTCACCAACTCCGTCGTCAGGAAGCAAAACTATAAAACATATGTAATGAAATTAGAATATTATAAATACTAATAAAAAATATATATCCATGTACCTATAATTATCATTGAAGAATTAACCTTAAATCTATAAATAATAATCGACACATCCAATACAAAACTATTTATAAACTAACAATCAAAGCTGATAACAGCTCATGGTGAAAATAAAATATAATTAACTAATATAATTGTAATAAATTATAAAAAATATTTTTTATTAACGGTTATGGGTGTGAATATGGTTTTAAAATAGGGGATTAATGTATTTATTTTTTATATATGAGGTTAAATCATGTTTGGCTATGCGATATTAAAGTAAATGGTTTTTTTGTAAACACAAACCCCCTTTTTGAGTTGTAATGTTTCATCATGAACTTCTTACTTATATTATTGGTTTATTCCTCCATAATATTTTATATTGAAATTTATATTTCTATATTGGATAAATTTACCTTTGAATTCAAATTTTCCTCCTTGATGAATTTCATCCCCACTGATATATGACACTATTATGAATAATTCTCATCCACTTCAATGATGATTTTTCTTACATGTCCATATTTTCCCATCCCTCTAATTTTAAACTTTATATTTGGAAACCTAATTACTTGTTACCTTTTAGAAACTATATATTTACCAAATATTTCTTCCAAAGGATATTTTGTTATCTTTTTTATGATATTTAATTTTAATTAAGGTATATTAAAATATTAAAATGGTTTCCTTCATTGATGAATTGTTTTATATTACACTACACATTTCCTTGAGACAATATTAATGTTTTTAAAGGATCCATTATTCAATTTTCTTTTCCTTAAATGTAATTTTTTTCAAACGTTTTCACATAAATTTTTTGAAATTAATATATTGAAAGTGTCGGGAAATGGCCTAGGCTTCCATCCAACCTGGCACATGACCTAGCCTGTGGTATGGACAAAAGGGTGATCCTGATCCCCATAGGCTATAAAATAGTGACTAGGAACCAAACACCACAGATTGGGAAAAATTTCACCCATGTAATTAACCAAAAACATTAACAAATAAAAAAACAACAACATGTGATCAATAACCATAACCAGAAGAAATACAACTTTCACATGTTAAACATTTTACAACTTTAAATGATAACCCAAAAAATCAAATGGGTGTAGGAGCCAACTACACTAAGTAGTACCCCCATGAAACATACAAGATAATTCCCACAAGCTGCAAACACCAACACCTTCAAGAAGTGGAACACTAGAATCCAGATCAATTATCACCACTATGGAACAATATTCGATTACCTGGGTCCAACATATAAATATCTAAAAAAACCTAAGGATATATGTAGGGTGTGATCCAAACCACAGTATGATATCACTAATAAGAGATTCCATGATACAACATAGTAAGAAAAATAAAAATGTATGTTTTTATAAAAGGGATTGGAAATATTTTTAATGATATTGTTTAGGGAAAACACTTTAAAAAAAATAATCTTTAAATAAAAAATGCTTTAAAGTTAAAATAGAAAGTAATTTCCACCATATTCCAATAGTAATAATAGAATCACATGATCTCCATGGGTAATCATTAAAGGAACTAGAAATAGAGGGACCCTATAAACCTTATATCTTAGTGATATTGAATTGCAACCATGAACTAGAACATCATTATGCATTATCCACTATAGAGGAATCCATCCAATGTTCTAGTGGTCTTCGATCATCATAATAATTTTGTTAGTGTTTTTGCATCCCACATGCTAGATGGAACGAAGAATCAGTCCTACTGATCAGATTCATGCACAAGTCTTAGTATTCCCATCCATTCACCTAGGATTCCCTTTCATTCTCAATTCTATTTATCATGTCTAACAAACCATTTCTCTCACATTCATACACACCCAAAAACGGGGTCTCACATAAAAGACACCATTTTCCATAGGCAAAGCCTTATTAAAATCCTTAAGCACAATAGATTTTTTGAAATCATTATTCACAATAGACATAAAATCCATAAAACACATTTAGAAATAAAATAAAGAACACAAATATCATCAAATAATCTTAAATCATGGAATCACCTACCAAATGTCTGGAAAATTCTAGAATTTGGTGTTAAACCACAACCAAAACATAAGAAGACCCTATATAATAAAATAAAAAACCATAAAAATCAATATTCATCCCAAAGAAACATGATTTAACCTCCACTAGGTCAACCCATCCACTAGATAAAGAAGATCCATATGAAGGGGGAAGAGGACGCCAAGAAGAATAAAGAATTCAAGAATAGAGGGACTTGATGGATCATGAAGATACTACACCCAAACCACTCCATATTTTGATATATGAGGAAGTCTAGATGATATGGATAGGATCATGGGGTAGTAAATCCCATATGGGAGAGAAATTGGATGAATTGGCTGTTAAATTTGAAGAGTGAAAATGGGAATATCCACATTTTTAATAACCAAGATAGGCTGCATGGTTTGGCCACATAGTTTTTCAACCCACATGGAAACCATGCATACCTCTCTTTATAAATAGGAATAAGGACTCTTTGTTCTTTGGGAAAGGGTGCATGCCCACACGATCTAATTAGTGCATATATCTATGGCATATGGTCTATCCTGGGTTGGCGCACAATTTCTACTAATGAGGCACCAATTGTGCACCACTAGATATTAGGTGGAAAAAAATCAATTTTTCCTATAAAACATCCAAGAAAGATAAATTACCAAGAAAAGTACAAAATAAAGAATAATATACATCAAAAAGTAATAAAAAATGTAAAAATACTCTCCACCATTTAAACTTTCCACCCTAAAAAGTATTTAGAAAGTCTGATTATAGAAAAAAATCATTACTACTCAACCCTAGACTCCTACAACAATGTCTCATGTTCATCATTCCAATGTTTCCAAAGAACCTGAAAGAATAATATGGATTTCCACCCAAATCACTCTCTATTTGGAATCGACAATCCATACTGGCCACTCAAACACAGACAAATTGGATTCCAGCTCCAACTCTTCCTAATTCAACATAAGATATTGACACAAATTAAACTTTTTTAGTTCTGATACATGGAAGATGTCATTGATTGAAACCAATTGAAATGGATATGATAATTAGTATTCCACCTTACCAACTATATTTATAATCTATAATGTTTTATCATGCCTAGGCATTGTCTTTTCTTTCTTACCAAGATGACGATAACCCAAGAGAGTCACTATCTTAAGAATAAATAGATCACCAATAGAAAATTCTTAGGCTTGGTGTCGCATATTGATATAAGACTTATGAAAGCTCTATGATATTAAAAAATGTGACCTAATAAAATTAACCTTAACTCATGTATCCTACACAAGGCTTGGTCCCAATAATTTAGTCTCACCCAGCTCTATCCATAATAATGGAGACTGACAAGGCCAATCATAAAGAGCCTCAGAGGGATCCATTCTTATTGGAGATTGGTAACTGTTATTATAGGAAAATTCCACCAACCCCAAATGGCTATTCCATGAGCCTCCAAAATCCAAAACATGTGCTTAGGTCCATTTTTACAATATTTGATTCAACCATTTCATCTGACCATCCGATTAAGGAAGGTATGTCATGCTTGACTTGATCTGTGACCCCATTTCCTTTTTATGGACTTACTAGAACCAATACGTAATGCAGGGGTCTTTATTTGAAATGATATCTAGTGACACACCATGAATCCTCACTATCTCTTGATCATATAATCAACCCGACTCATCTAACTTTGATGAATCCCTAACTGGGATAAAATGGGTTGATTTGGTTAGAGGGTCAATCACTACTCCAAAGGAATTCCTCCCTCAGGGTGAATGAGGAAAGCCTATAATGATTTGTACAATGACCTCATCCCACATTCAGGTAGGGATTAGTAATGCATGAATTAAATTAGAGGGATTTGGGTGCCATTATTTGCCTCATAACATGTATAACACTGATATTCAAATTCTTCAAGATCCTTTCTCATACCCAACCACCATAACCGATATCTCACCTCATTGAACATCCAGGTGGACTCCGTATAAAAATTCTATTAAGACTGGTGGTTAACCTACATCACCAAATTCCATTATAACAATGGAACTATCTCACAAATCTTGAATAAATGAACTCCATCAATGTAAAATGACTATTCACTGGGATCCTCCCCACCTTTTAAGATTTTTATAGAATTCTGGAATAACTCATCACCAGCCTTCTTTTACCGAATCTGCTCCAAAAGGGAATTTGTCACTTGAACACTAGTTAAGAATATTCCCCCAATATTCTCCTTTAAAACAAGATTCCTTAGGAAAAAATACCCATCAAATTACATTCATCATTAGACTTTTTCACTTCCTACCCTGACAGTTTCATTCTTAAAGCATCTGATACCACATTACCTTTATTGGGGGTGTACATGATATCAAAATCAAAACCCTGAAGGAATTCAACCCAATGATTCCACCTCAGATTCTAATCCTTAAGGGGGGAAATGAAATACAAGATCTCATGGTCTGATTAGACTAAAAACATACCCCTAATGAGATAATGGTGTTACGTCATCAGTGAATGCATCATTTCTGCTAATATCATGGGTTGGTTAATTCTTTTCATGTGGTCAGAGAAAATAAGATCCACACACCACCACATGATTATCATTCACTAACACACACCCAAAATCCATACTTGAAGCATCAAAATAGACCATGATCCACTTTCCAGATTCTGACAAGTTCAAAATAGGGGTTGTGGTAAACCACCTCTTACGCTCTTCAAAGGAAACATGAAATTTCAATCACCACAAATACTTCACCCCTTTCTAGGTAATCACAGTTAAGGGTGAATAATTTTGAGATACTTCTTAAGGAAATTGATTATAGTACCTTTCCAAGCCAAAAAACATCCTGATTTCAATAATATTCTTTAGAAACACCCATGTAATCACTAAAAAGATATTCTCAGGTTCCACCGAAACCTCATGTTGTGATATCAAAGGGATAAGGAACATTAACTCCCTGATCCATAAGGTGTACTTTGAAAACATATCCTAGAGTAAATGATCTAGAAGAGTTGCCAACATGATCCTTTGGGGCCACTCATACTCCCCTTCAATTACAAATTATACCAAGATCCCATCCACAAATAACACAATGGAGGAATCAAGATACAGATGGAAAACGCAATTCACAAGTTCCTTGAGAAATAATGGAGAATTAGTCAACCAAAATGCATGGCCAAATATAGAAAATGGACATGCCAACATCATAATATCTTCTAAGAACATTTTCCTCTTTGACTCTGATTTTGGGATACTCATAAAAAAATAGATTTTAGAAAACCCCCATTACCCCTTAAGATGATCAAATAGGTCATCAATTTTGGAAAATATATATTTATTCCTCATCATTACCTTATTCAGATTGTGGTAATTAATAATCAACTAAAGATATCCATTAGTCATCTTTAAAAAAACTACGGTGACCCAAATTGAGATTCTCAGGTGAATGAATCCTTTGGACTCCCAATCATACAGCTATATATTTTATTCTCTCAACTTCATGGGGGATATATGGTATGATGGAAGATATATATTCTATGTTTTTGACACCAAATTGCTGGTGAAATCTACATCCTACCCCAGAGGAAACCCAAAAAATAAATCTAGAAATACTTCTAGGAACTCAACCAATATATTAGGTACCCCACTCTTAGAATCATAGCAACCATCCTCCAACATGTGTGACTATTGGATGTGGAGGTACATCACGTCATGACTAAGGGTCCCATTAACCTTGAAAGACTCAAGAGCATCCATTTGGTTCAACAAAACTTACTTTCCATTGATAGAAATCGATGTGCGCCTAAAAACACACCATCCAATCCATACTAAAGATCATGTTAAAGATTTCCATTTCCAAAACTAAGAATTTCTATTCCATATTAACCCCTAATAGAATGAGTTCACAAGATAGAATCTTGAAACCTTTCTCTTCCTTATTACTGAGTAGCATCACCAAATCCATCACAGACTGCATGATCCTAGTTGGAAATTTCATCACAACTAAAAGATTAGAAAAAACAAAAGAAATAGAGGCACCTGTATAAAATAAGGAAACATATATGGATGATGTATCTAAAAGAGTAACTGGAACCATAAAAAACCCTACATATAATTCTACTGGTGCTTGATCTAAATCATGGAGTTTCCTTTCCTCTACCTGGGTCTAGAAACAACCACAGACCAATGGATCTACGTTGAGATGAATATGACTAAATGAAGTTCTAGAATTATCTCCACAACCACAAAACTTATATCCTACTGTATTGGATGGATCTAAATAGGTTAAAATTTATCTTGAATCTAAAAAAATAACAACAACTAGAAATAGACATGTAGCTCTTCAAAATCACCGCATGTTCTCTAGACATCCACCACGATCGTAAGGCCTAGCTGGAGATGAACATGTTGACCGCACTAGCCCCACCTTCCCAAACTAAAGGGATAAGAACATTCCCACATCTGAATCCATATATTAAGGAGGTTAGGAAGGATGTACTAAGTTATCACCTCCTCTCATTTCCTGCTCGTCTCACTTTCTATTCTTTTAATAATAACTAACTCTTCTCTGATGAACTGCAAAATTCATTCCATGAAAATCTGACTTTCCACTCTAATTGGTCTCTATAATCAAATCATGATCAACACCTCTTCAGATGTATCTATATTGAACAAGAAGACTTGGGATTAGATATCTGATCACATCCCCATTTCAAACCATTGATACTTTAGCTGCACATTAGAAAATACTTCTGGTGAAAACTCATATAACTCTGCAATGTGGTTTTTATATACAATCATTATTGAATCCCCTAGTAGAGATCTTGAAATTTCCAAGTCTTGGTGGAGGCCAAGGTCTCAGGGAAATAATACTCCTTGAGGATTACCATGAAGTCCTTCAAACCCATAAACTCATTCATCCCAGTCTAAAAACTGAGTCCCACTATATCTGACTAGGAAATTAGAAAAAGAACGAAGCACATATTACAAAAACTGATTCATGAGTATTAAGAAAAAAACAACCAATCGATATTCTCAATAAAATACTCATATTCCTAGGGATATATGCTACCCCAGTATTATTGAGGTTTTTTCTTGATAGAATCTTGATATTTTTCATTTACTGGACCCGATTCGACTTCCCAAACTTGATCAACACCAAGTCCCACTCCCTGACCTAAGGTTTTGATAGCCCAAACCACTGCTTCCACTAGTCTCTAATCAAATGAAGAGGTATAAATCTCTCAAGTCTTATCCTATAGTTGTATAATAAGTCTCAAATGAGGCATCTTCCTATATCAATCATCAAACAAAACAGAAAATTCATAAAAAAAATATTACGAAAGTTTTCATTAACTTCTACTTTTTTAAAAAATTTATAAATCAAAACCAAAACCAAAGAAACACAATCACATGTAAAACCCTTCCACCCATGCTTGGTGTTTATGCACTATTTGCAGCCTACTCATCTCACCTAGAGAACGAATGAAACCAAATCCATACATCCCATTGAAACTTTAGGTCTTTCACGAGGTTTGTTGTTTAGAAACCCCACTCATAACCAGAACCTCAAGCCCTGAAGATCCAATCTCATTTATATCCAAACTCTACTAGGGAATAAAACATCAAAATTTTTAATTATTTTCAACCATGTAATTAACCTAAAACATACCATAATAAAAGAACATCACCACGTGATCAGTAACCATAACAAAAAGAAATAAAACTATCTCAATTTAATCATTTTACAACTTTAAACAAAAACCTAAAACCTTAAATGGGGATGTGAACCAATTGAACTACTAAGAACCCCCATGAAACAAGAGAGGAAAAATCATCGATAAACCTCCACATACACCAATAAGAAGTGGAACACTAATAACCATATCTACAATCACCACTATGGAACATCATGAATTTACCTAGGTCAAACATAAAATGACCAATATACACCCGAGGGTGTATGTTGGGTGTGATCCAAATCCAAGTTGGATACCACCAAAAATATATTCCTTGATACAAAATAATAATCAACATTAATGTTTTTATAAAAGGGATTGGAAGTAATTTTAATGAATGATTTTACAGAAACACTTTTAAGGAAAATACTATTTAAAATAGAAGCTTTGACACTAAAATGGAAAGTAGTGCCCACTATATTCCGATGATAATCATAGAATCACATGAACATTAAAGGTAATCTCTAATGGAAATATAAATAATGGGACCCTAGGAACCTCATATCTGATTCATATGGTATAGAAACTGTGAACCACAATATCCTCATGCACGATCCACAAGAGAAGAATTTATTCAATATTCTAGTGGTCCACAATCTGCATCATAGTTTAGATAGTGTTTTAATATCAATCATATAAATGTGAATCAATCCATGGACCTATCGATCAAACTATAGTACTAGTCCTAGTCCACCCTTGTCGTCATCTAATATTTTTTTCTCAATTCCATTTATTATATAAAAAAAACACTACTCACACATTGTCACACACTCAACAAATGGGCCGAACATGAAAAACACCATTTTTCATAGGTGAATCCTTTTTAAAACCCTTATGAATAGTAAAATATTTTGATAAAATGATTTTTACAACACATGCAATCCATAGAACTCTTTTAGAAAGAAAGAAAACACACTATCATCTTCAAATAATTCTAAATAATGGGATCAAATACATTAATCCTAAAAACATATAGAATTAGGTGGAAAACCACAACCATACAACAAGGAGATCCAATAGTGGAAAATAAAAACCACAATCATAAATATTCAATTGAAAAAAATATTTAACCCTAATTAGGTCAACCGATCTTCTGGAGAATAAAGAACCCAAAGAAGGAGTATGAGGCTAAGAAGAAGGAAAAAATCAAGAGTATAGGGACTTAATAGATGATTCTAGGATATACAACACTGAAAAACCCCAAATTTGGAGATACAAGAATGTTTTTAGGAGAGGGGGAGGTGGATAGGGTTGTAAAGACCAAGTGTGGGAGAAATGGGTGAATTTGGGGCTAAATTAAAAGGGGGAAATGGGGAAATCAGCATTTTTGATTAACTATATTGGTCGATCGTTTTGGATGCCCAGTTTTCAAAACCGTGTGGAAACTATACATCCCTAACTTTCCAAAGAGGAATGAGGCCTCATTGTTCCAAAGGAAAGGGGTCATGTCTACAAGGCTGACCATACAGCCTGGATACTTCCATTATCTTGGGAAAATATTGTCTCCTAGGCTAGAACATGATTTTTACTAATCGTGCGCCAAATGTGTGCCCCTAGCTATCAGGTCTAAAAAATCCATTTTCCCCAAAATAGCTTTGAATGATAATGAACCAAGGAAAGGTGAAAATTAACAACTACAACAACCCTAAAAAGGAAATCATGGATGTGATTGAAAGCATCCCGTAACTTTTTTTATTATAATGTTAGAAATGTTTTTTAAAAACTATTTAAAAGAGTTTTCTATGTGGAAACATTATATTGTTTTTATGACCATACCTTTCAATGAAGATTCCTTACCCTTTTTTATTTTTTTATAAAAAACCTAATTCATAATGATTTTAAATTGAATTTGGGTATTTTATATTAATTTTTAATGTGTTTTACACAATAATATTGAAATGTTATTTTTTATCCATGTCAAAATCCTTAATTATCATTATATTACACTAGGGGAAAATTCTTAAACCACCATCCAAAATCATTAACTATCTGTAATATGAAATACTCTATGAATGTTTTCATGAAACCCATCTATTTTCTATGGGTTAATTAAGTAATATTTAAAATGTAAATGTTTTCATATTCCCTTGGATCATAAATGTATGGATGGCTATTATTGACAAGTGGATCCCTATATCACCCTCCAATGAATTTTGTTTTTCACATGACATAAAAAGTGTAACAGAGGTAGTAGCCTAAGCCCGAAAGGGTATATAGGTTTTTATCCCAAGACTAAGTGTGTAGATGTGTAGTATCCTATGACCAATAGGGTAAATAGTTTGTTTTTGCATACCCAATTGGAAAAAAATGTTATTATACCAATCCTAATAGGTTTCATGGGGTGGAAGTACAATCGTAATGGTGTAAATGGGTTTTTATCCCAATTCCATGAGGGTACACAAGTTTTTATCCTAATCCCACTATATGATGGGTATTACGTAGAAATGCTAACTCCACTAGGTTTTTTCCCCCAATCATTTCACCCATTCAACATTTCCATGTAATAATATTTTTTTATGCCACCATGGATCATGTTTATTGTTTCCTATTCCTCCACTCATATTCCATGTAATTGGATTGATCATTTTCAATTAATGGATATTATAATATTCTATGTAGATAAATATAATTATTATATGTTCTTTTTTAAAATGATATTTCTCTCAAGTTATTTTTTTTCATTTGAATACATTCTAACTGATGATAAAATATTTTTGATTTTTCCCCTTATTGATAAATTGATCTCAACCATTCCTTAGGCTTCCATTTCTTAAGTTATAATAATATATATAACTTATTATGATTCTAAAGGGGAGTCTAGTGTGGTTTTATTATGGAGAAATGTACACAAGTATTTTAAAATAATTTTATTGTCTAACCTGTCCATAAAAACAATAAAAATTCAATGAATTTATAGTGTAAACCAAATACATTTTTATCTTATTTTGTGCTAATTCTATTGTTTAAGGAAAGTGTTTTTTAGAATCAGATGTTGGGGTGTGGGTCTAAGGATCCCTAATCACCAAAGAATCATGATGTGATTTAGTCAAGATATGAACTGACTTAAAAATTCAATGAATTTCTTATCCATTAAAGTAACATTTTGGGATAAAATTTTAGTTATCTTGTATATAAAAAAATTCAATTCTTTATAGGGTTTTGATATCCTTTTTATTGAATCAACATATATCTTCTAAATTAAGGTTTTTTAATTGTAATCAATAAGATATGAGAACTAAATTGAAGATGAGTATAACATATCATTCATAGATGAATGAGAAATCTGAATGTACCATAATGACTCAAGAAGATTTTCATTGAGTTTATGTATTTTATTTTATGATATTATGGGAGGATCATATTCCTTTGGAAAAATTTTATTAAAATTATAATTTTTAGGAGTTGACTTAAATGAAACCTTTGGAATCATTTAAAGGAATATTAGGTTGATGACCAGTATATTGGTTTGAGATAGGATAGAAGCCCATATTAGTTCCTAGTCTTTTGTAAGAGATGAATGATTTTTTTTATTTTATCAAGAAAAAGATGATGATAGTTTAGAGTAAATACAAATAGTATATAGATCATTGATAACATAATTTTTTGTTCATGGTTGGATATCATGTATTCATGTGAATTTTATATTTTTGGGACTTTAATAACTCAGGAAGTAGTAGAAGTTAACTCCAAAATATGTGAAATTTTTTTAGGTCATGTTATAAAGTGAAATATTGTTTGATATTTCCAGCTAAATGTGAGGTGATTAAGGTTATTTTCATGTTTCTTCATTGAAAAGGTATAAAATAGTTTCTTTTCATGTGTTGAATAAGGATATGATTCATTTTGAAATAAACAAATATCTAATTGGGATATTGATTTAAGTAATTTATTATCAATTGATTTTTTTGAGGGGATATAACATCCTATTAGTTTGAGTTCCATGGAAACATGATATTGTTCAAGAAGAGACTTGGATGAGAGAATATAATATAAAATTTTAATATATAGTTATACATATAGAATATAAATTCTAGTGACTTTCTAATGGTGGATAGTTCAATTAAGGGAGAATCATGACACCCCTATGTTAGTAAGTACACATTGATTTTATTTTTGGTTAGTTTTAGATGAAAATAAAATTTTACTAAATTATATAAATGGATTAAAAATTTAGTTTTTACTTTATGAAATTATTCATGTTTACTACCCATTTCAAGTATCTAGTGATATCATGGAATGCATTATTCAGTGCATTTTGAAATAACTACTCATCATGGAAACTTTTATATAGTATGAAATTATTGACTAGTTGTAAGGTTTAGGTTATTACAATTTTATTGATCATTATAAGATGATTTCCATATATTTGTTTTGAAAAACCTAATTTCCCCTC
Source organism: Viscum album (assembly GCA_963277665.1). Taxonomy (NCBI): domain Eukaryota; kingdom Viridiplantae; phylum Streptophyta; class Magnoliopsida; order Santalales; family Viscaceae; genus Viscum; species Viscum album. The sequence goes on along the minus strand of OY728131.1, from coordinate 660,457,796 downwards.
ATTGGACCCATTAATATTATAAAGTAACTTTTACCAGCTATATAACATTTTCAAGAAGTTTTTTTGGGATTTGTATGATTGAATTACAAATATACCTTAAATATTGGGGGATATTTACACCAAATCAAAGTCAATAGATCATCAATCATATTCATTCTTAGGCCACTCTATCTTTTATATATCTATTATAGGATCCTTTATGGAATATTTAATCTTGTACAAATGAATCGTGAATATTATATCATGAAAAATGATCTTGATCTCAATTTTTTGATGATAAGAATTTAATTATCATATCGATTGCAATAATATAGGATTTAGGGTTGTGATAATTAATAAAATATTTTATTCGGTAGATGTTTTCTCTTATTTATTATGATAGTTGTGATCCTTTGATTAATTTAATCATGTGTTTTTTTTTTAACTTTCATTGATTTGGATTTATCAAATAAAAATCTAATGAAAATTAATTTAACAAATAATAAAAATTGTATTTTTTGAAATTGGTTTAATTTTGATGAAAATCATGGAAATTGTAAATTGGAAAAATAACTAGATCTTATTTTTTAAAAAATGGTGTTTTTTGTAGAATCTCTGAGATATGTTTTAAATTTAATTTTTGGGAACATTAATGATGAAATGAAATTTTGGGGAAAATGAATTTTTATTTTAAAACATTATTAGATCTAAAATAATGGATTTGGTTGAAATTATTTTGAGATCTCATTTGGAACTTAATTTTTTTAGATATTTGAATGGTTTTAGAGTAATTGATGGAAATAAAAATATCTGTAATGGGTGAAAGTTCCTAAAAATAGTCAGAAGTTCCATAGATATGGTTTAAAGTATTAGTTTGGAATTTTTTATCTTGGAAATAATGGAAGATACATGGTATGGTTGTATGCATTGGGAAGGTAAAAATTTGGATAAATAAAAATTCATTGGTGGTGAAATGATTATCATAGAAGTTGATGAATTTTTTTCACTATATCATTGACTATGATGTGGTTTAAGACATCATATCATGGACTATGATATTATTTGGTATTTTATAACAAAACATGTGTTTAAATATAATGATATTTTATTTCCTTAAAATGATACTCCCTTCATGGTTATCTAAAAAAAATTATCCATTTTACATCATATAATTATTTGGAGACAATATAATTTTTATTAAAGAAGTTTAACAATCAGATTATTACTATCAAATATATATAACTATTTAAATTTCTCTTATCTCTATTTTCATTCAAGGAAGATGTGTTAGAACACCATTTATTCTAAGTAGGTCCTAATGCAACATTCAGTGAATTCTATGGTTGTTGGATTCCTTCAAACACAATAAAAAAAATTTCTCTGAGGGAACCCAATTGAACCCATTTCTAATGAATATAGAAAGCAAGGGAAGTGATTTTCTCTTGGATTATCAATTTATTATATCATTTTATCTTATTGTATCTTAGGAATGGATTTTTCTTTTCCTTTAATCATAATTGGAATATATATATATATCATACATTACCAATCAATGGTATCCAATCAATGGTTAAAGTGAAAATCAATTATTTGGTACTCTTATGCATGAAGGATGGAAAAGTATGAATCCCATCCCATGAACATAATTATTCATACATATATATTCATATCCCAAAATATGGAATAATTTAGTGCTATGATAGATTAATATGTATTTCAAATTGGATGTGTTCATATGAGGGGATTTGTTACCACCCCATTCATGATTTCATGAAAAAATGTTGACAAGAATTTGATAATATTAAGATCCTTTAAGGGAGCCTAAATTGGAAACTTCCAAGGAACTGGGATGTTTCCCCTTCAAAATAAATGTTTTTATTCTATAGCTTTATAACCACAGTGTGTCATTTATAAAAAACTTCATTTCCCTTCATATTTTTAGTTTCTTATGTCAAAATAAACCTAAAATTACTATTTTGGGCATCATTAAAAAATTATTGATATCAAAGGACCATGGGATGATAATTTATGTCATGGTTTATTCATATTTTTGCCATGTTTGACCTTCACTATGAGGACCACCACATTAAAACCATAAATTTTATGTTGTTTCAAAAAAAGACTTAGCTACCAAAAATCCCTTGTTCAAAGTGGTTTTCCTATGTAAAATTCATTCCTAAAGGTGTATAAAAAATAATATTTTGAGAAGGATAAAATTTATGCAATATATCATGGTGTAATTATATTTGAAAAAAATATAAAGAATAATATATTTTTTTTCATCATGTTAAATAATTGAATTTAAAATTTATTTAAGAGATTCTTATTTAACTATTTTTTTATATAAATTGTTTATAATATGAGAATATTTTATGTCATAGTTTAATGTTTTTAAAATTCTTATTATAAAATTTTAATTCCATGATAGATATGAAAACATAATATTTAGTTTTCATCTACCTTGAATTAAATTTTTAATAAATTTATGATAAATTACTTAGAGAAAAAATACAGTTTATAAAAATTTAGTGTTAGAGTTATGATGGGATTGAAATATCTATTGGTCTTTACAACCCTATCCACCCCACTCTTGTATATTGAGCATCTACATCATTATTTAGATCCTAAAAAGTATCCTTGGGTAGTGATACTTTGGGGAAAAGTTCTCACTAGCCTAGATAATTATGTGTTCTCTATAAAGATAGGGGTTGTTTATTAATGGATTCAATATTAAACATCTGTGTATTTTAAATTTGATAGAATTATAAAACATTACATGAATTCAGTTTAATGTACCTTATGCATGGTATGAATTTAGATATATATATATATTACTATAATTTGATTTTATTTTTTTGTGAGTAACACAAAAAGTGAGTTGAATAAATAGTAACACAATAATATGGTTTGAAAATATCAATTTGGTGGACGAAATATAGATTCAAAAAAACTAAATAGTTAGAATCATTCATGAATAAAGGATTAAAACAAATGATAATGAAAATTTCATAGGATACATTAGTTATTTATTATATATTCATGTATTGTATATTAAATTAGTGACACCTTAAAAAAGAAATTCCTGAAATACTAAGTGTAATATTAATTCTAAAGAATAAACATGTCAATAACTCTATCATCAAACTGGTTAGGCCATGTTATAGCTTTGTACCGCTTGATTACCCTATGTAAGGAATGTTTGGTATAGATCCCCATAATAATTTTATGTGCCTATATTAAGTATGAGCTCTGAGTTATACTTGGTTGGTAAACCATAATATTATTTGTACTCCTGAGTAATTGATATGGGTATTCTCTATATGATGGATTTGGGAAAATATTGGTTCACTCCACATTCTAAGAATCATATAAGATATGATTGGAATGTTTAAATTCCAATATATCTAAGTGATTAGGGAAATTATATAACATAATCATTTCTTAGAAAAATATAGATCTTGGTAGATTGAAGGTAAGGATGTAATGGGTTGTCATTTTAGTGGGATTATATTCATTAAAAGTATCTGATGAAATGATATTAAATATGATATCCACCAATTGATATGTCTTTTTTATAGATTCAAACATGAATAATGTTTATCATTTGGAGTTATCTTGTAGGCATGACGTATAAAATAACAATAGATTAGTTTATATGGTTGAAAAATAATTTCAAAGTGAAGAATTGTGAGTTTTTGAATGTGAATGTTATAGAAACAAATTTATCTTACTCTGAATCATATATATTAGATACCAGGTGTTCAGGAGACATTTACGTAGAAAAATAAAGACTCAAAATTAACAGATAACTAAATAAAGGTAATGTATATCTTTGTGATAGTAATGGGTAAAAGGTTACTTTAATGGAGTTCATAACTTAAGATATAATTGTACATTGTAATTTATTTTTGGAATTAAAAAAGCTAAAATTATTTTCTTTTTATAGATAAAGAATTCATTTCTGTATCTTATTTGGAGAAGATGGTATTTCCATTATTTATTAATAATAATATATTTTCTGTATACATGAATTGAATGTTTTATGCAAATGAGAAGAAAGTTAATGGTTTATATATCCTCTACAAAGATAATCCAACCTATATCATTTTCATAAGAAGATCAACACTGATTCTAACCCCAATTAACTTTGTTATTGTATCCTTGAAAAAATTAATAATAAACTCATTCAAATATTCCATTGATATATATTTTTGAACTCATTATATTATTAATCATTTTACACATGTGAATTCTATATATTATAAAAAATGAACATAATAACTTTTAATGGAAAATGTGAAAGAGAGAAAGGGTTATTGGATCATATGAACATGATATGTACAGATGACTGATATAACATCTTGACCCTAACTCACTGTCTAGGGAAAGACTATAATTTCACTAACATTAGGTACATCCCCTAAATGCAAAATATTGGAAATAATTTCAAATGCATTAGAAAATTTTGGGGGATGATTTTCCATTAAATATATAAAAACCTTATGAAATTACTCCCTAAAACTTTATAAAATATTATGAATGAAGGAAACAAGACCAAAAAACAATACATAACATCACAAAACCATAATTTGAGTCATATTGGAACAAAATATAATAAAATACAATAAGGACACACACCCAAAAGGAAGAACAAGTTACGACATGTAACACTCCCAATAACCACAAGACCACTGCCTATAAACTCCCATATCCATTAACCAATACCAAAAAAAACTAAAATAAACTAAAAAAGTATGATGTTTCACCTTACCTACATCATTTCAAACGAAACTACATACCCACCAAGATGAATATGTAGTGGGTGACTATGAAAAACTAGTCGGTAATCCACCAAAAACCTCCCACAAACACCACTTAAACAAGATCATGTTAGATAAAATTTTATATAAAACAAGAGAGAAGAGAAAGACATTAGAAAATATGAAGAAATAATTTATATATATAAATCTCACCAAAAACAACTTGTCCTCTGAAATTAATAGTTTCCCAAAAAACACTAATGTCATAACTCACCCACACATTCCATAAACTCACAAACCTAATTCATGAATCCCCATTAGATTTGGAACTACAATAATAAAAAAAAATCTTTCGTGGAACCCCATTACTCCAACCCAAGGCATTACTCAGTGGGTAACAATTCATTGTTCTCAAATGTATCACCATAAACCAAGTCCAAACCAGCAGATCCCAATACAATGTAGCCTGGGTACACAACAACTCATACCAATCCAACATTTCCCTAGATTCCCATCATCATTCATGTAAAAACCCAATAATTTCCTTTATATTCATTTCAATATAACACATGATAAACCTTAACCTCCATATTAACCAAGTTAAACAAATAGACCACATATTAATAGGTTTTGGGTGTGACCCACAACCATTAATGTAAAAACATAAAAAAGAAATATTATATTCAAAAAAGAATAAAAAAATATTTTACACAAAAAGAATGATACATTAATTTTAAAATTGTATACCTTTATATTTTTAAAAGGAGAGTAAAAAATAATCCACTTAACTCAACCATGTATAGTAAGTAGAATCCAAAACAAGGTGATCTCAAAGATAGAATCAATCAAAGTCACCTATGAAAATCATTCTGTTCAGGATCCCTTATAAATGGAGTAATAATGCATATTTTTTAAAATGTAAATGGGGTCAACATTTAATTCAGTATCCTTTAAGTGTCACCTAGTATTTCTTCTTCAAATGTGCATATTACCCCTAAAAATGTGGTACTAGTTTCTTCAATTTTAAAAATAACTTTCATTTCCACCTCGCATTACACTAAAAAAATATTGAATGTTTTTTTAAACTCTAGGTTGACTACTGTGGTTGGGGATATAACATTGTGAAATATCCATTTTAATTTCAACCCACAAAATTTTAGTCTATGACATGGTGGACCTCAACTCTTCATTTCATCGCTTTTGAGCTCTCAACCTCCCTTCAACACCACATTCCACCATTCCTGAGCTCCACCATGACTACTGCTATAACCAAGGAGTTTTACCCATTTTTCATAGGTGAACTAACTTATTTAAAACTACCACTACTCTAGTTTAGGTAACCCGCAATCGTCATTTCCAATACCCCTATGCAGTTTGACTTTTCTAATCCCAAGATCTCCCATAACCACCCAAATTACCAAATATATTTTCTTCTTTCTATAGGGGAAACCTAAGACACACCACACACAATATAATGGTGATATCTCTAACAATTTCATACTCAATGATTCTCATAGGGTAACTCAATGTCCATCTTTCCCAAGGTCATGTCATTTCACACACAATGGTTCACTTTGGATGAAATGAATAGAATACACATCTAAAAGAACCACCACATATAGAACAAGGACCAAAATTATGTCTTACCACATGTAATAATGAATCCCAATGATCAAAGTCTCCCTTATTTTACCATTATCCCTAAAAAACGTCCCAAAACCAAAAAAACCCCGGTTATATAGAAAATTCATAATAAAACAATTAATTCCACAAATCAATGGGGTTTCATAACTAAGTTCTTTTAAAATTGGTGGTTACATTTACTTTGTAACCTTTACCAAGTAATATATTTGTTATGGTTATGTGTATCAAATGAAGCATAAGTCTGAGTCTTTCAAAAAGTACTAAAAAATTTAGAATAAAGTGAAAAATATGAAGGGAAAATTTATTGAGAATCATGGACCAAATTAAGGTGGGGAACAATTGATCCAAGAATTACTAATCATTAGAGACATTATATAATTATTAATTTAGTCACTTCTCCTTGAAAAAAATAAAATTTTGTGTTTTGAGGAGGAATATTACCATATTGAACATGATTTGAACGATCATGATTTAGTTTAAACATTCTATATAATTTTGGAGATATATTACACAAATATATATCTACTTACTATGCCACATTACATCTAAATATGGTTTAAATAAACCATTTTAGGTGTGGTATAAGAAATTTACTAGATTATCTTTTATGATTATTTGGGGTAGTGAAGAATATACATGACATTTTTCTTATCTTAAAGGTGACTTTAAATCCAGTATATGATCACTTTTCAGTTATCTCAAAGACACAAAGAGACATTATTTCTATAGAACAACTAAGGAAAAAGTATTTGGGGCCCAAACATGTATATTTATTGAGAAGGAATATATTAGTTAAGGTTTTAATGGGAGTAAAATTGAACTTGGATAAGTTCAAGATAATATAATATGAATTATTCATGATATGGAAGTTAGGATAGTTTCACAATGAGTTATGAATGGGGAACCCACTTAGGTTACAATAAAAATACCTAAGGTTTTATATTCTTTATCTAGATCCAAAGAGATATGAATATCTTTTGTAAAATAGTGAGGAATTATTGGTCATAGATTATGAACCCACTACCTACAAAGATCCCATTTAGAGTTATATTTTTCTAAATGGTTAAATTCCATGAAATTTGAGATGGTTTCCATGTAAAATAACCATTTTGAAAAAATTATATATGTTCTTGAAGGGGAGATACTCATAGTATGTAACTGGGATTTCTAAAAGAAAACTAAATTGAATATTAGAGTGCCTACCTATAAATATACCCATTGAGAAAGGGTTGCAAACAAATTCATTGTATTTTTTTATGAAGATACTTTTTCTCCAGTTGTGATTATAGTGTCAATCAGAATAATTATTACCTTAGTAGCTTAGTATGAATATGAGATATATAATATTGGTACCAAAACCACTTTCCTTAAGTATAATTTAATTGTGGACGTGTATTTGATATAGTATAGTGTGTTTGATTTTACTAATTATTATACTAATTTCTTCATGTTATAATGGTCCATATATGGATAGAAACAAACTTCTCAGAGATGGATTATTTATTTTCATGATGCGATCAATGTTTAAGGTTTAAGCTAATATGTTGTTTATTCTTGTGTATATAAGTGTTTTATTGGGTGTGTTATGATATTTATGAAATTATATGTGGATTTTATCATTATTATCATAAAATATTCCTCAATATTACATTCTCTAAATATATGGCCAGTCAAATTATCCTTAATAAAATAAATAGTTAAATAAATCTATATATGGGGTATTAAGATATATAATCATATTTCAAAAACGTTTCTTGGGCTAAGTAAAAAAACATATATTGATAATTTTTTAAATTTTTTTTAGCTTGGTTAACTAAAATAAGGGTCTTATAACATTTTTTTCTATAATAAAACATATTAACAATAAAAATCATTTTAAAGAGTTAGAAATGATGAATAAGATTCCTCATGTCTGCTCCATAAGATCTAACATTTATTACATTTTATTTACTTTGCAATATACTCAATTTTAAGGTATTAACCATTTATTATTTTAAAATATTGATGGTGTAATTAAATTATTTGATGCATGTTTTTGGAGTTCAGAGAAGAAATCAACTCATGGGATAGAAATTGGCAACAAGAGATGATTGCAACCCAGAATTAATATTAATTATTGAATGGTTTCTAGGAATAAATCATAAATATAATATTATAATGTGAAATTAATTAATGAAATATGATAAAATTCATGATTTCGAATGGGTTTATTGGAAGTTTAATCCAAAGAAACATGTTTTTTGTGTATCTTCTTTCTAGAACATTCACGACATGAATCTTTAATTCAAACCATGAATATATATGGACCCAACAGATTTAATGATCTAGTGTTATTAAATATTCTTATTCACATCATTTTATTTTACTATAAACAATAGGTTATCTTTAATAATGTTGAGCTCCATCCATCTATTTCCCCCCTCCATTCGATGTCCAAACAACAGTTTGATCCTATTATTTTGATTTAAGAGTCCTTACTTGTTCTAAAATGATTCTATTATTTTATACTTGAAAAAAAACAATTAGTGAAAATATTTTTTGATCTAATCAAGAGGTTTTGGATTTCGATAATTATGGTTTCATTGATCATTAATTGGATTGGCACCTAGATTCAAGGAAGTTTCATTTGTGCTTCAATTGGATGAAGATCAGTATCTACATTGAATATTCTCAAAAACTTTTGGATTGACCTACCTTTATATCTTGGTTTCTTCTTATCCTAGTTCCTAGTATTATAAATCATTTCATTTCATGTTTGTATATTGGGTTCAATATTGATTTTGGATTCAAGTAGTGATCCTTAATTTTTAATCATCAATGTATTTTAGGTAGGAAGAACATTATTTATCATATGTTTGGTATGGGTTCTTGGAATGATTATAAGTATTCATGTGTAGCCCTTTGAGACCTGCGATGATACTTGATTAAATTTTTTTAACATTATCTTGTGTTAATTTTATATATACTTTGATGATTAAGATAATTTCTTGATTTGACACGATTCTTTATTTTTCATTTGTATCTAGTATCATATGTAAGTGATATTATTTTTCATGTTGCAGTTGAGTGTGAAGATTGATCCTAGTGGAATATACTCTTAGAGGTATGTGTCAAAATTTTAGTCTTCATTCATGGTATTGTCCCATCTGTTGATGTTGGTTCCCCAGAACTGACATTTTTTGTACATGATTACATATTTTCTAATTAAATAAATGTTTCTATCACACATTAATTATTCTTCTACAAGATATTTCTCTGTGATAATGTCATTAGAATATATGACACATTGAAAGGTTAATAAATTTCCTCAATAGGATGAGAACGTAGATGTCTCGTGAAAGTATTCTTGAATCATGTTCTATGGCTGGATGATATTGATTCATAAGAAACAAATGATACAAGATATGAAGAAAATGAGGCTCATGGGACATTGATAGACCCTCTCATAGTGTTTACACCTAGTAATCTCCAAGATAAGTGATTATGAGTACATTCCAGTTAATAGTAAATCCACATTTACAAGTTTTATATGATGTTCCTATCTATGAACATGTTTATTGATCATTATAATTTTATCTTTTCATTAATTGATATCATGTATCATTTCCTTTGATGTATTTATTTAATCCATGATGAAATATGTTCACAGAAATGTAGGATACATTGGGTGTGTCATGAGTGATATAACATTAATAGATAATTCTAGAAAGGATTTATCCTTTATTTCCTATAATGAAAGTTTATATCATTGACACTTTAATAGAATAAAACTTCTTTCATAAATCTATTTCCATGGTTTTATGTTGGAGAGATCATTTATAAAAATTCAATGACATATTAATTAGCTATACCGGTTGATTCCACCAATATGTAACCTGATTGATTAGGGATTTTGAGAAAAAATGTTTATATTACATGATAAATGTTTGAAGGATGTAGGACATTACTACAATGTTAACTTCATTCTATATGGATTTTGTATATATGTTTCCAGATTCTAAACATGTACTTTAGGTGGTTGTACCTAATTTCACTGAAAATAATGCCTAGAGGGTCACAAATCAAGTGTATCCATAATCTTTGTTAAATTTTAGAAATGAATTTAATAATTTAGAATATAAAATATTTATTCAGGTTTGGTTGATCACTTCATTTTAATCACATGTTATTCAAAAGAGTAAAGGGGGTTGAATAAAAAATAAAAAATATTAGTTTTTAAGTTTGGTGAATATAATATTTATTGTATTTATCATATATATGATACAGTAACATTTATTTAATTAAATAGTCATCATTTGGGTATTGATAAATGTTGACGAGGGAAAGAAAGTCTAGTTTAGTGGTCTAATTTTATATAATTGATATTTATTTATACTCTTATTTTTTTCACATATCAAGAAATTTAAAAAAATAATATTATAATGAATGGAAATAGGGTAAATTAAGAATATAAGAAATAGTTAAGGTCCTATGTATAGTTTTTCAACCCTAAAATATCTATAGTAAATATATAAATATATATAATTATATTCAAATATATAACTTCCCTAAAGTGACATTTTGGGAGTGTATAACTGATAAGAGATATATCGAGAGATATATCTAAAAAGATATCTAGAGATATACTTAGAGAGATTTTTCTAGAGTGATATGTAGAGATATATATAAACATATATCTAGAGATATATCTAGATAGATATAAACCGTTCTTTAAATAACTACAACTTCCTCCTATCAAAAGTTTTTGAGAGAGCACTTAGAGTTATCGCTCTTCGAGATGAAAATTGATGCAGTCATCCATGAAAAATTAAAGTGTTCAGGATCATCCATTCTAGAAATTAGTGATTCAATGGAAATAATTATATATTGTGGTGCATGTGTGGACCACACCTAGAGGGATTCCACACTTAAATCATGTTGCACAGTGATGGTGTGATTACATTTGTTCCATCAAATCATTATCAAAATAGAAATTACTAGTTGAGGTGATTATTTATCTTCTTAAAAATTAATATTAAATTACATGTGATGATGTTATACATCTAGTTCTAGTATATTAATGTTTTCCATTAATCTTATTTTTTCATTGGACATGATCTCATATTCTTGTAAAACAATTATTACATCTAATTTAAGAATAAAATCCATGTTGGTCATACCCTCAGCATATTCTTATGATGCACCAAAAACCTACAAGTGGTATCTATGTGGTCAAATGTATATTTTATAATTATTTTTTATTCATAGATTGATTTAATGAATTTACCTTTTCTTTTGCATAAAACAATTCATCTTAATAATTTGAAATCATCATATTTTATTTTATTAATTTTCAATAACAAAATTAGTAATCAGTTAATGATTAAAATCATTGATATATATAGATAGTACATTGGGTGTCCCAAGTGTGTCCTTTATTGGATACCCGACATGGGAAATGATATACTGTGGACATGGGAATGATTCAAGTACATTCCATCAAAAATAATACATGTTTTGTAGCTTACTGCTAACAGTGTTCTTGAATTTTAAATGAAATATTAATTTATTGTCGAATTAAACTTATTGATTATTTTTTCTTTTTTTCGTTCATTCAAAATCACACAACCTTTTAGAGAATTACAAATAGTATATTAAAATAATTTCAAAATTAAAATTTCTATGAACACCTGAGGATTACTCCAAGTACACTTGTGTAATTCATTAATTTAAATGAGAGTAATTTTTTTAATATTATAGATGATGGAAAGTTTTGGATTATTAGATGAAATTAAAATAAATTGAATAAATTGGATTAATACATGTCACATTATCCTATTGAAATAATGAATCTATGTAATTGAAAATAATATTGTAAATTTATGCTCATTTTTTGATGTGTGGATTTTCATGAGATTAGACCAACCCTTTTGTGAGATTCTTTTTTTAATTTATTATAGTAAAATTATTATTGATGTCATGCATGTCATCCCCTCCTTATTATGTAGGGGACTACATGACCATAATTTATTTTATGTAATCCACTATTTATACAATCCATCGGATCCCCTCACCTGTGTGTGAGTAAAATCTTATGAAGGATGGATCTTTAATGTGAGTGTAAGTGGTCCACGTCCGGGAACCAAGGCAAACCCAATCAAAGTGATACAAAGGACCCAAAGTAGAAATGCTAAAACATGAACCATGAATGGTTCAAGGTGTTTTTCCTTAAGGTTGAGGTTTGGTTAATCATCCTCAAGATAAAATAACCACTATAAAAATCTTGTGATCATCCGATTTATATTTTATTTCTATAAGTTGATGGTTAATTAATTTTTGTGAATATTGTGCATCACCTAATAAATATATTAAAAATCATGCAATATGGAATAAAATATAATAATATTATGTGTAAATGTTTCATGATACATTGTTAATCACTTAAGTAAAATCCACGTAATAGTAACTTGGCATGTAGAAGGATAAAAATTGTATTTACTCAAATATAAAAATATACGTCAATTAAAATATCATGTCAGTGTAACATTACACTACTTAACATAAAATGAACTCATTGTTCAAAGTAACTGACTAATCCAAGCTTGTGTTATTTTAATTATCATGGACACTTTAATCATTGAGTTTTGGATTGACTTAACATGGTACACATAAACAGTTACTTCATAGGAAGGACTTGGTTTAACTAATAGGTAAGTGTTGAAGAAATAACTAAAACATTATTTCTTGATTGGGGGGTCCACTTAATGGTTCATTAAAATATGATGTAATTTTTTTTGGAATTTTTCACATCCAAAAACCCTTGAAATGACTTGGTAGGACAATGAAATTTTCAGGGTATGGGTAATATGGTTCATGAAACTAGAATATCTAACAATAAAGATAGTTCAAATTTAACGGTGAGGGATATTAGGTTCCGAAAAATATTGGGATACTAAAGGAATATATTTCATTTTAAATTAATTAATCTATTTTTAAATCTAAACTAGAAATAATTACTACTCATAAATTATTGATATGTAAAATTAAACACCATCAACAATATCACTATTATACATACTTTAAAGGTATAACATTCTCACTGAAACAAATTTCTAGGAATGTTATAGGCACTTACGTGTCATAATACACCACAAACAGAAATTGTACATGATAGAAACCCCACTTCCTATGTGTATTTATAAAGTGACTATTAAGAAAGTTGTGAATATCTATTTGAATCATCTGGATAACACTATAAACGTACAATTTTTCATGTTATCCCCCATGTAAAATGATATTTTAAATAAACATAATGATATGTATGTTCATAGAATCGTTTATCACCTTAAGGAACTCTATCAAGATATTAAGAAATCAAAGAGATAGGAGATATCCAAAGCACTATTCAAATGTAATCATAGATATTCAGAGACCACTAGGGATCATTTGGTCAAGGTGACTGTCTACATTGAGTTACATGACATCTTGGGTTTTATGATTCTTAATGATTTGTGTCGAAAATATCATTCTTTCCTCACAACCCAAAACATTATCAATTTTTTTATTTATAAAATTTGTAATAGTGGGAATATTTTTTTAAGTTCTTACAATTATTCAACATGTTTATAAAGACATGGGTTGTGAAAAAATTTCTATCATTATAGTGGATAAGAAGTGAAAGAAGAAAGAAAATGCACTGAAGACTAATTCCTAGACTAAGGCTCTCAATAACCATCCTTAAAAAAAGAATAAGATAAATTGGAAAAGAATGTAATAAAATTTTATATGTTTTAAAACCATAAAGTAGGGCCACTTGAAGATAAATTTCACCATGAAAAATAAGAAAGGGTAAGATATAGGTGTATTAATTATTGAGTGTAATCATTCCATTTCGACAAGATGGGTATTTGATACTGCATGTGGTGCTCAAATTTCTATCCCAATACTATAACCAAGTTTATTTTTGAATATTGATAGTGATGGGGTGGATTTAAGGGAAAACATAGAAAAAGGCTAGTATTTCTAGGCGGTAAAGACAACTATGTCACATAACAGAAATGATTTATTTTGGTCTTAATGATTTTTTATTATCTACCTAGTGTTAGTAAGAACATTATTTATATTTTTTGTTCAGACATGGATGGATTTATATTAAAATTTTGAAATAAAGGATGATACTTTTATAAAGATAGAATATTTTATATTTAGTAAAATTTTATAATAGAATTTAATTATTGAATTATGAAACAAAATAGTAGAATTTTGATGATTAAACAAATATGTGTGACTCATATGACACCCATTTGTGGAATCATCATCCAAGTCATGAAAACAAGAAGTGTTCATTAAGGATTTATCAATATGGTTACTTAGAATATTTTTGAGCTTACCCTACTTGAAATATTCCTCACTTTTTTACAATATAAGATGACCAAACCATAATTCTTTGGCCAATATGAAAGGGCCACAGATTTTATAGAATTGATACACACTTATGTGTGTGGAACATTCCAAGTATAGGATTTAGGTGGACACTCATATTTTATTACTTTTATAGATGAAATGAGAAGGTATGATTATATCTACTTAGTGATCTATAATTTTGAATCCTATGATAAGTTCAATTAGTTTGAAAATAACGTTGAGAATCATCTTCATAAGAAGATAAAGAATATAAGATTACATCCATGTGGTGAATATCTTAACCAATACATTATCAAATTTCTATGGGAGTATGGAATTATATACCAACTCAATCCACATTATACATCATAGTATAATGCTGATAGTGAATGGAGAAGCCATACCTTGTTTTACATGTTAAGGTTGATGATGAATAATGAATGTATTAAATTATCCTTTTGGGGTACACATTATAGATAACATTATACCTATGAAAATGAGTACCAAACAAAGTGGAAAATGGTATTCTCTATGAGTTATGGAGTATAAAGAAAAACAATTATTCACATGTTCATGAATGGGGTTGTGAGGTATTTATTGAGGCTAGATCAAGAAACATACTAGCACACAATGGAATAAAATGTATCTTTATGGTGTATCCAAAGAAACCGGGGGATAATATCTATATATCCCTTTATACATGAATATAACTATCACAACATGGGACATGTAACTTGAGAAGTATAACATCCTCAGGGATGTTAGTGGGAAAAATTGACTTCTTAGAAGATGATGCTGGAGATACAAAAGATCTTAAAAAGGAACTAATTTGAAAATTCCCCATGTAGAAGGAGGTTCATAAAATAAAAGTGTTGCATATTCATGCTAGAGAGGTAAGAGATCTATAGTGATATAGTTTCCTTGTCATAGATGATGGTGAATCATTATATATTTACAATGGTCATCTAATATCCAATAAGAAGACAATAGAGAGGTTAGAAGCTACATGATGGAAAGAATAAATGAATTATAACATAGATTCCTTGTATAAAAATAAAAATTATGTTTTGATCGATCTGTCTGTTGATGTAAAACATGTTGGGTGTAAATGTGTATTAAAAATAAATATGGAATTTGAAGGTAAAGTGACTACATATAAAGCATGGTAAGTGGATAAAGGGTTTAGATAACATCCATTTATTGACTATATTGAAAAGTTTCAGTATTTATCTTGTTTAAATATAATAGATTTTTTTCCATAATATCTCACCATGAATATGAGTTTTTGAAAATAGATTTAATAACTAAATTCCTTAACGGAAATGTTAAAGTGGATATATATGTGAGATATCATAAAGGGTTTGTGACTCCAATGAATTCTGAAAAGGTGTGAAAGTTGGAGAGATCCATTTATAGATTAAAGAAAGCATCCAGTTAAGGGAAAATTTTATTCAATGAAGCTATAATGAATTTGGTCTCATTAAAAATGAATTTGAACAATTTTTTTACAAGTGGTTTAGTTTTTGTTTAGTTATTTTCAAAATATTATATGCAGATGGAATATTACTAATTTGAAAAGATATACCAGCCCTATAAGAGGTCAAAGAATCATTGAGAAAGTGATTCTCAATGAATGAAATAGTTAAAGAATAAAACATTATAGGGATTAAGAGATAGTCATTATAGGTTATATATATTCTATATTTCAGATATATCATAGCAATAAAAATATTTAGTTTGGATATGTCAATTTTCTTAATGCAGGAGTTGTGGCCTGCAAGAGTTCAATTTAGCAAGTTATCATTGATTCTTCATTGGAGTCTAAGTATATTGCAGATTTTGATGCAAAAAAAGAAGTATAATAAGTTCAAAACATTCTAAAATATCTTTATTTTGTTCCTATATGTAAATACACTATTATATTTTTTGATGACAACATTGTAGTCGTGTCTTTATCCAATGATCAAAGGTCACACTAAATGAAAAAATT
Organism: Viscum album; assembly: GCA_963277665.1. NCBI lineage: Eukaryota > Viridiplantae > Streptophyta > Magnoliopsida > Santalales > Viscaceae > Viscum > Viscum album. Next base: position 660,441,041 of record OY728131.1, on the reverse strand, counting down.
AAGTGCTTTAGAAGTATCATCACTTGACTGTTTTTTATCAATGAGGTGAAGCCATTGTGAGTATAGTATCTATAGATGAAATCACGATCTCCCCCTTAATGAATGATTAATATTAGAAGAATAATGATTATTGTGTAAAACCTAGTGGAATGAAAGATGTTGTTAGTAGGCTCTAGTGCGAGTTGTAGTTTGATGGAGTTGGTTCCCTAGAATGAACTTATTTAGTACTCAATTAAATGTTTTTATTAATTAAATAATTTTTTTTGTATCTTGATTATTTTTATACATGATATTTATATATTCAAATTTCATTATAATACATGGCTTACTAAAATTTCACAATAGTTCCCCGATATGATGAGAACCTAGAGGCGTCAGGACATTATTCATGAATATTGTCATATGTAAGGATAATACTATATGTTGGGATGCATAATATAAAGTATATTAGGGGTTTGAGGCCTATAATACTTTAATACACATTCTCATGGTGTTCTCCATTGGTAATATCCAAGATAAAAGGTTATGAGAATAGGTTATCCAATTGGAAATCCACATTTCCATGTGTCATTGGAAGTTATTATCAATAGAAGGGTGTATTGATCCTTATAAATTAGTATTATAATTAATGTATATCATGAATTGTATACAAATATGTATTGATGAAATCCATGAAGACATATGTTCATGGTGAAGTAGGATATATTGGGTGCATCATGGGTGATATAACATTAACGTATAATGAAAGAAAGGATTTATCCCTTATGTCCTATAAGAGAAATTGATATCTTACACCCTATGATGGAATATAACTACAACCTAAATTTATGTCTATGGTGTTTCCTGGGTGATTTCATTTGAAAAAATTCAAAGAAATAGAAATTTAGTGTATAGGAGGATTGAACGGGCATGAAACCTTCAGAATTTGAGATATCATGATAAAATTATTATATTACACGGTAAACATTTTTAGAAGTATGAAAATTTTTGTAACATTAAATTATTTATCTAAGAATGTTTTGGCATGTTTTTAGATGCTAACCTTGGAATTTAAGAATTTATGCCTAACGCCACTAAGATGGAGGCCTAGAGGGTCACACACTATGTGTGTCTATTTTCTCATTTAAATTAAACTAATGAATCTAAGAAGTTAGAATAAATTATATTTATTTATATTTGGTTGATCCTCATAATTTAATCACAAGTTATTAAAAATAATAAAGACTATTAAATAATAAATATTAAATATTACTTTACAAGATTAGAGAATATAAAATTCATTATATTTATCATTGAAATAATGAATTAACATTCATTTAAGTAAATAGTCATTATTCAAGGATCAATAAATGTTGATGAGGGATAGAAGACAAAGTTTAATAGTCTCATTAGAAATAATTGAAATTTATTTATACTCTTTGTGTGTTTCACATGTCAAGTGATTAATTATAAAGAAACTGTTATTAATAAAAATGGGGTAAATTAAGAATATTAGAAATGGTTATGGGATTTGGTGAAGTTTTCCAACTATAAACCTTCCATAATAAATATATAATAATATATAATTATAAATAGATATACCACTTTCCTAAAGTGATTTTTTGGGTGTAAAAAATGTATAAGAGAGATATCTAGAGAAATATGTCAAGTGATATATCTTGAGACATATCAAGATAGATATACCTAGAGATATATCTATATTTTATAAATAGTTACCTTTTCCTCTAGTATTTGGTATTCGAGAGAGAACCAACAATTCTCCATCTCCATGAAGAAATTTTCTATACTCTACCATGAAGAATGTAAGTGATATTGATTGGCCATTCTAGCACCAAACTATTTTATGGAATTGATCATAGATTGTGCTGCACATATGGATCACCATTAGAAAAATTATGCACCTGAATACAATAATTCAATGATGGTGCAATGAAATCTGTTCCATCATATCATCATTGAAAGTAAAATTACAAGTTGTAGTAATTCTGGATTTTCTTATAAATTAATTATAAATTACATGTGAAGATTTCATCCCTATATTTTCAAAATAATAATGTAGTCTATCAATGTATTATTTTAATTTTAAATTATCTCATGGTCAACTAAATAATTGATTTCACATGATTTAAGAAAAAAATATCAGTTGATCATACCTTGAAAGGATGCTTCAACTATGCCTTATAATTACTCCATTAGGTGTATGTGTCATCTGTATTTTTGAATGCTTCCATAGAGGGAGATTTTTTTGGCTGGTGATCGACGTTCCTTAAGGTATGGTTCCTATATAGGTTGATATAGTCTCGAAGCACATGCTATATTTTTTATGTTACAGGATATACTTGTTTACCATGTACTCTATTTAATTTCATATATTACCCTTGTATACCGTATATAGTTATGTGAATGGTAGTTGGTGGTGTCCTTTTTATTCTTATAGTAAAACCATACTCCAGAAATTAATTATGCTTATAGATTTCATGACTAGAGATCTGGTGAAGGGAAAGGGTGAAGTGGTGGGAATTTGAGAAGGATAGATAAAGGATACTAGACATTTCCAGATGGAGTTAGGGCTAGAAATATACAATTTTATTTTATTTAAAGTACTTACCACATACATTGGATCATTTTTTTTGTTGTGTATCTGATATATTGTTTTATTAGTGCATGGGTTGGTTTATATTTTTATTTGTTGGTACTATGATGGTAATGGATTTATTCATTATTTTTTCATTATTGATAACACTTTCTTTGCTATACTCTGTTTTTTAATTGGTGATATGGGAATAATATCCCCATGATGTTCCAAAGGCCCTTATTTCTAGCTTAAAACCTCTTGAATATAAAGAGGTACACATGAGGTCATTTTTATCCAAGCATAAACACATCAGTTTATGTTGAAATGTTAAAAAATAGTATTAAAGAGCTATATTTACTAAAAAATTTATTCTAGTTGCCTTTATTTGGGATAAGAGGACAAGAGATAGGTTGGTTGGGACATAGGTAGGAGAACTATACCAGTGGTTGACTAGTATGGTATAGTGGTCCTCTGAGTTTCTAGAAAGATGAAATTGGGGTTATTTTTATTTTATTTTACCATTTATTAAATTCACCTTAGGTGGTGAAAAAGTGTATTAATTTATGGGATTGTGTATGTTCCTGAATCACATTTAGTCATGTAATATAACATGCTATATAACTATTACTTTCATTATATAGATCCCAAATATTAAATTCCTATTGAGATTGTGATATGTTATCTTTGGGCATTATTTCTTGAATGATTTTATTTGAGCTATTTATATTAAATGATTGATTTTATATTAAATGATTGAGTTTAATAGTTGTAATTAATTTTAATTACTATCACTAATATTTCTAAAAAACTAAATTGAAATTACTGAAAATTATAAATTATGATGATTCCAAATATGAAATCCATTTTCAAAAATTCCAATCATAGATGTGGAAGAAATGAGTTTAAATTTAATACTGTATACGGGACGACAAAGCGGGTTTTTATAGTAAAAATGTTCAAAAGTTTGAGATTAGTTTATATACAATTTAAGATACAAATTGATTCCAATAAACTAAATTAGATTAATTGATATAAGAAAATATCTAACTATATTTTATAACCAATCAAAAAAATATTTTAAAATTATAAATAAATTAGACAAAAACAGTAGTTTTGGATTAAAATTCAGTATTTCTCACTATTAATAAAAAAATAAAACCTCATAGAAAAATCAAAAAATAACCTTATTCTAATTTTTATGTTCTTATTTTAAAAACTAAGATTATTTAGGCATATAAATTTAAAAAACTTTTAAAAATTGGACTTTAAATAGGTTCTCTATTAAAAGGCGATAAAAATATCTTTAGAAAAATATAAGTTTTTATGCGTAAAATTTTGTTTTTTCTTATCTTATGTATATAAAACCAATTAGTTGAATATAAAAAATATTTGATGGAAAATATTATATATATACATATATATATATATATATTTCAATAATATTATTCAAAAATAGTAATTAATAAAATTTATTAAGAAAAAATTCCTTTGGGATCATAAAAATTGAAATTTATCCTTATATTCAATTGGTTTATATTTTCGTTTCTGATTAATTATTTACCAATGAATTTATCTTATATTTTTATAAAACATATTTTTTCATAAAATATTTAATACTATTTATAACCTCTAATTTAATGGATAGGTTTTGTATTATTATTTTAAATAACAATGTTTTAATAATATATGTTTTTTTAGAAAAAGTTGGGTGTGCGTATAACACAATTCATTGAAGAATGAATTTGTTTCATGTGATGTAAACTAACTCGTTGTTGTGTTCATTTTGTGCTATAGAATATATTATGTTTATTTAAATTATTAATTATAGTGAAAGTCTTGGGATATTATATTCCTCTACATTCTTGTTGTTGTGTGTCATACACGTTGTCGAATACAATATTCATACTATAGAATTGTGGGGAAATACATCACACTTTAAATAGTCTCAAATTATAGATTAAAAGTATGATGATTTAAAATATTCCTTTAACCCAACATTCAATATTAATTTTCTTGGTTGAATCACCCCACTTATGTGAAACTGGTGGATTAATCCTTAATGTAAGATATTGAGTGGGGTGGGATGTCATGGATGACTGATTCCCCTTATTTTACAAGTTTTAGTAGGGGTGGATCTCACAAAAAGAAAGTTAAGTGTAAATAATCTGGAATGGGAAGTGGTGTTGTTTTTAGGCACCTATCCCAGACTATATCATAAATAGTCATGGTAAGTGTTCAAATTATCTATCATTAATTTGGAAAGGCTTAGCATGTGAGTCTTTTATGTATGGAATCACCGATGGTATGTCATGATTTTAGGTGGATGGGTTATCTCTAAAGGTTCTGTAGGGTGAATTTCCCTCAAACAATTAGTGTAGGAACATCAACCCCAAGTGTAACCAAAGTTTAGTACAAATACCATAAGGAATTTAATACTCAATATCATGGTTTTGGAGGCATATTTGGTTCATATTATGGGTATATATTGATATGTATCAAGCCTAAAAAAATTTTAAAACCTTAATACCAATCATAAGTGAGGTAGTTCAATTTGATAGAGAAAGTGACTATATAATCTGATGTAGGAAGAATTACTATTTGAGGTCACATTCCTTTTACATCATCTTTCGAAATTGTTTTATTTAATATGGTTTCCTCTCATTCATTTATCTCAACATGTATCATAGATCAATTTAGTTATTTTTTATACTTCTTGTATATTATAGAAATATCTAAACCTATTCAGAAGATGAAAGAATGTGTCTTATTTTTTCCTTCATGTATTGTCTCCATATCTGAGATAGAGATATCATGGAATTTCTTCATTCTCGAGATTAACCTCTTCGATATAATTCATAGGATAGATTAAATTATCATTTTTAAATCCCATATTGATTGTTCTCATCTGAGAGTGACCTTTATTAAACCTGATGGAAGCTATCATTTATTTCAATGAGAATGGAATTGTGAACAAGTTGAGTTGGACCCCCTCTTCTTGAGGATAAAAGGTTAATATATAAGATATAATCTCTTATGTTAATCATTTTTAAAGGTAATTTTGGGATAGTTATTCCTCCTATGGTTAGTAAATTTATTAAAGTGTTACGGGCTGAATTTTTGGGGTTTCCTCTTAAGTGGGAGTTTATTTTTTTCATTGATATATTTCTTACTACATGGTCGATTTCATTTCCCTGAAATCATATGTCCCAACCAGATTAATTGAATTAAATATTCACTTAGATGATATAGAATATAATTGATTTTTTTCCCAATTTTCTCTTGGGGATGAATATGTACTTTTTAATAAGAAGGCTGATGAGACTCTATTAATTTATTGACTACATGAATCTGAATCATATGACTCTCAATAAAAAATAAATATTTCCCCACATTTATGACCAATATAATAAATTAAAAATGGATACATAGTCCTAAAATATCAACCTTTAGTCAAGTTATCGTCTGCTCAGGGTGAATGTAATACCCCAAAAATTATAATACTTTAGAGTTATGCTAGGATGTTTCACACAGAACACTAAATAAAAATGAACTTTGTTATAATTAAGGTATACCATTGATAAATAGAAGTTTAATTAGAAAGTTTAAATAGACGTAACTATATTAAAATTTCAATACATAAAACATAATAAATGGCATCAAGTAGAAGAATAATCCTCTACTAGGATTATTTTTATAAGATTGGAAGAGAGACAGCTTTACTAGAGTTTTACCTAGACCAAGAACAATATAAACTCAAAACAAGTACATCTGGAGTGAAATAATTTTTTGGAGAAGTTTAAGATCATGGAAAACAATAATATATCCATTCTATCGAAATTCTACACATGACTGCAACAACTCTTTATCTTATCCTTAGTTATTATGTAGAGATTTTTAGGGGTTATGTAAGTAGATGTTAGAATTATATAAACATGTGTTAATCAATGTATTAAATTATATATATGTAATTGGAATTTTTTATATATTTATCATTTCTAATTTTAAAGAATAATACGGTTTATTTTTATGAATAATGTATTGAAATTACTAAAAAATCATATTATTGTGGAAATATATTTTTCTAAAAATATTATTATTATACACTATTAAATTTTTTTAAGAAAACGAAATATATTAAAGTTAAATGATGATTTGAATTAAATATATTATTAGTATGGATAATATATTAACACTCATTTAATTATCAATTTATGGAAAATAATAATAATAATAATTAATATTTGAAAAGTAAATTTTCTATAAAAATAGTTTTTTATTAGATATATTGTGTTTTAATTTAAAGTAACATTTTATCATACTTATAAAGTGAAGTAGATTAATAGAGACCAGATTAAAAATTAGCGCATAGAAATTTGATAAGATGGGTCATATTATTATTTTTAATAAAAAATATAATTACTATAGTAAATATTTAATCAATATTAGAATGTTAAAATATTTAATCTACCATTCTCTAATTAAACTAAATCAAATTTAGGCTTAGGTAATCTAAAATTATTTTGTTAAGTATGAAAGTAAATACAACATTTCTCACCAACACTAATCCACATATCTCCCATGTGATTCTATCTTTACCCATTACTTATCTATAGTTTCCAAGGAATTGTACTTTCTTTTCTCCTACAAATATAGCTCACTTCCACATACTTCAAGACAAAATTATCCTTTTAAATACCCTAGAAGATATTCCCATTTTATAACACCCCGAGATTTTATTATTTTTAATTTCATTGATTTATTGTGTTGTACACTACACCAAGGTTATCTTGTGCGATACGCAACACCGTATTAGCTTGCAGTATATGAAACACTATTCTTGGCTTGCGTTACACGCAAGAGAAACCTTCCTCGATAGCTTGTGTTGTACGCAAGACCGAGTTTCACTAAACAACAATATGTTATTAAAATGTAATATAAACTAGCCGTTATGAATAGTAATACCCACTTTTTGAAATTTTATATATTTTATCTTTCAAAATGGACTTCATTTTTGGATTCATAATATCGAAATTAGCCAAAGGTGAATTTTTGGTATTTTTCTGAAAACTTGCAATTTTTGATGAATAGTGAAAAACACTGAGTTATAGATTAAAACTAATTTTTTATTGAAATAATAATTTATTTTATTTAAATTTATGTTAGGTCAAAATATATACATAATACATATATAAGTTAAATGTAATTCATTGGAGTCATTTTATAATAATTTTAGATATGTAAAAATTTTATTGAACTTTTTAACTTCTTTTACCCACCTCTTAGGAGAATTTAAAAATTTACATAAAATTTAATTTTACCGCTTCTGTGAGTGGAATTTCAAAAATCCAAGAGACATGGTTGATATCATTAAGTAAAATGTGGTTCAATATGATAAAAATAATTTTTGGTGAATAGTAACTTTTTACTTTTATTTACCACCGTTAAAAATAAATAGTGTAATTAAGGGTTATAATGATATTATTATTACACTAACACGTGTTCTAATTCTATTGGATAAGTGAAATTTGGCCAAAAACATCCTCAGGAAAAAAATATTACCCTTTAGGTCCACTTGGATTAGATTTGGACATTTATTATTATTTTATTTAAAGAAGAGTTAAAATAGTTAAAATCAAAGTTTAATAACGAAAACATTTTTAATATAGGGTTATACATAAGATAAATTAGATTATAAATATTAATTAGAAATATAAGATAATTCCTACATAATTTTATATTATTTATATTTTTTAGAAATTAAATTATTTAATTTATTTATGACACATTAATGATATCGTAATTACCTTATTAATGAAATATTAACATAATTGATATTATAAATACACAAATAAATTTAATTTGAGACTTTTTATGGATTAAACTAATTTTATAGGTTAATATAACATATTAGGGTTGGTTAGATGAATTTTTATCGAAGTAATAATGTTGTAATGAATACATAAAAAAAATACCAAATAGTGTCAAAATTGACATAAAAGAGTTTTTAAAACAAATATTATATTATTAATTGATATAATGGTCCTAAAAATATAATAATCGTCCAAAAGACTTATATAATAATATATATGACATTAATGAACCAATTGGGGTCCGATTGGTAGTATATAGTGTGTTTATTAACTATATAGTGTAAGAATACAAGAAGACATGGTAAAAGTTAAACTATTTAACTTAGAGTTAAATATAAATGATAAGGTTAAACTGGTAACCTAAACTTGTCTAAAACCTATTTTTTGAGAGGATTTAAACCCATTCACACACTATCCTTGAAATAAGTCACTTTGGAGACATTATAATCAGAATATTAATTTATTATAAAATAATATTTTATGTTTTTCCTAAGGTTCCCCTCACCCCTCTTATAAAAGGGAACTCCCCCTTCTCTCTAATTCACACATCCAAAGCCATTTTTCTTAGACAAAACCTACCCAAATAACCTCTAAATTGTCCTACCTTAATCCTATAGGACTTAATTTAGTCATAAATCCAACCTAAGGATCCCTTTTGATCAAATAAAAAGGAAGAACCCGAGGAAGAGGTAAATATCTCCACACCTATTTCAAGTTTCTTTCTTCTTCCACTTACTCGTTCATTTTTGTTTCCATTATAAAATAATAAATCCATTATATTCTATATAAATTTATGTTATAAATAATATGGTACAACCATATTAGTTATTTTATTCATCCTATGAATTAAAAAGTCACCACACGTGCCTACATATGGCTTACCGTCTCTACGTCGTGGTGTAGTTTGTTATTCAAACATTTCATCATTTGGATGGGTATGATAAGGAGTATAAATGATATAAATAATAAATATAACATTATTATGATTCTTTATATATTATATACCAACCAATTATATACGATTTTAATATCAAAAGAATGATATCATCACTCGTGCGTACGTACGGCCTACCGTCTCCACGATGTGGTGTGACTCGTTCTGTATGATCTTCATTGAATAATGATTATATAAATGAATTGAATGAATAAATATGATATATATTAAACTAATACAATTCTGTAAATTAGGTATCTATAACCTACAAATAGGAATAAGAATTTATTTGACAAAACATGCATAAGAACATAAAGCAATGAACACCCGAATAACAAGTAGCAATGGAATATTACTAATAAGAAGATAAGAATATGACCATATATGATATCATAACACTGAACATGATTCTGTAATAAGTCAATGACATTATTTAAATCATTATACAGGAGTTTCGGATACGTACGAAGCATATTAGACCTAAGGTAAGGGAAATTCTCACAGTCTCATTTTTATCTAAGATTGTTTATACTACAGAATTTAGAGGGGCATATTTATCATCCACATCCATGTTTCCTCAATATGTAATATTATTTCTATAATAATACAATATTTTAAATACAATTTTACATATTGGTGAATTTTTACTAAAAGATATGAAAGGAATTGTTTTGTCATTTTCAGTACGAGATACTTTTTTGACATTTCTGGCCAAAGTACTAGAAGAATATTTTTTTAACTTATACGGCAGGAATGGATTTTTATGATTTCCTAGAAAATTATTTCCATGAATATTCCTTTACATTTTTTCAAGTTTATTTTTCATTAACATCTTTTAGTTTAAAATTTTATGACATGTTAAGAAAGGAAAAATGTTTTTGAAGTAGAAAAGATATTTTCCTCAAGAATAGAGTTCAAGTGTTTTATCAAAATTATTTTCCATCTAAGATAATATAGGGTTATGTTTCTATACCTATTTTTACATTTATTTGATTATTTTATGATGGAATTTTTTTCTTAAGTCCTTTTATCTTATATTTATTATGTTATGATGGCATGATGTTTAAGAATCCCATTATTATTACATGGTTTATGCTATGATATATGATTTATGATTTTGTGGAACACATAAGAATGGTTTCATTATGAGATGGTTGGGACCTATATCTCCCTCCAATGCATTGGGTAAATATTTATATCTCATGAGATATACATGGCTGGAATGGCAAGTTAATCCGGTTCAGTGACACAGGACTGGAATGAGGAGTGAACTCGGTTCAGAAATGGACTTTGTCCACTATGATAGTCTTGGAAATGAGTCTTGACTAATATGAAATGATTTTATAGGATTATGTGTGTATGGAACATAGTTTCATGTTTTATGTTATGGTTATTGGGATTACATTTCACTACTATGATTTATCTCATGTTATGATATTATGATCTCTTTTGAAGGTAAAGATTTTCAAAATGTTATGTTCATATGAATATGATATGATCGATATTTCCTTTTTTTACTCTTACTGAGCATTTGAGATCACCATTTTTATGTTATTTATCCAGTATACAAAGAAATATTTTAGGTAAGAAAAAAAGGGTAGATCTTTATGGGAGATGTTGAAGATCTTTCACCATGATTAGAATATTATGTTCCGAGTTTCCAAAGACACTAAACTATTACGGTCCTTGGATGTCTGTTTTTATTATTTATTAAGAATTACCCAAAAGTAATGTAATTTACATGTACGTCAAGTGTGGGTCTCAACAGTTGGTATCAGAGGAAAGGTTTAGTTAACCTTTGGAAACTAGGATGCGAAAACTTTAGTGAAATACCTAGAGATATTTCTAAGGTATGTCTATGGATGTCTCTATGGTTAAATATATGTATAGTTTATAGTCCTAGAATTACGATAACGATCATAGAATTAAACCTAAGTTGTTACATATTGAAGGTACTCCCCATTTATTATGTTGTTTTCCTAGAATGATTTTTTCTCTCACGCTATTCTTTTTAGGTTTTAGACAATGGCTGGAACCCAAAGGAACCATGTTGATCAATGTAATGGACAATGCAATGATTGACCTCCTAAACAAACCAATGTTGTGGGAGATGGTGTGAAAAATCTTATTGCTATACTTACACAAGCTATAAATCATTATGGACTTCCAAATGAGCAGATAAAGGAGAAATATTCTATTGAGTCCCTCATGAGGCAACGCACACCTTCTTTTAGTGGGTCTTCTGATCCACTTGTTGCCGACAATGGATTAGTACCATTGAAAAGATATTTTCGATACTTCGATTTTTAGAGCATAAAAAAGTCATTTTGGATGTTTACCGGTTAGAAGGTAAAGAAGACCAGTTGTGTACTCTAGTTAAAAATACAAGGCCCCAAGATGAAATTGAATCCATGGAATGGGATGAGTTCAAGAACATGTTTTTCAATAAGTACTTCCCTCGTCATCATCATCATGCAAATTTTTATTCAAAGAGATCGAATAAGTACTTCCCTCGTATTCTTCGAACAAAGATGGAAAAGGAGTTCCTTGAGCTTAAGAAAAAGGATGATGAATCTGTTGGTATATACAAGGAAAATTTTACAAGGCTTCCATGGTATGCTTCTGGATTTATCATCCAACCTGAAATTAAAGTTTAAAGATTCTTCAGTGGATTAAAACCAAGTCTTCGAAGGGCAATAGCTATAAGAGATTTTAGTAGCTATGAAGAAATTATGCATTGTGCTATCAAGGTAGAACTGGAAGTTGGTGTAACATATCCATCTCATGGTTTTGACAAGAAATAAAATATGGATTTCAAGAAAAAATCTCAAATCTATGGTGAAAAGAAGAAAAATGATTCGTTATGCTCAAAGTGTGGAAAGAAGAATGGTGGAGATTGCCTTAAAGGGACTAGAAACTGTTTTAAGTGTGGAAAAGAAGGTCATAGAGTAGTTGAGTTCCGAAGTAATGGGAAAAGGTAGCTAATGATGTGAATTGAGAAAAGACTATAGAAAACACACCACCAACACTTCAATTCTTCAAGTTAAAGGAAATGGGGCATTATGCTAAAAAATTCCTTAATCCAAGGGGTAATGATGATTGACATCAACAACCTCTCAAGGAAAAGGAAAAGGGAATTCACATGTGATCACTATTGGTGATGTTGAATATGACAACAAAGTGGTGGAATGATTAAGTGTTTATGTAACGAGATTCCAAAATAGTGTTGTGGAATCTCATTTATAGTATCGTGGAATATTGGAATATTTATGTATTGTTTTGTTGTGGTTTTCAATAATTATATGGTACCAGTAACCATGAAAAGTGATTGAAATATTTTTGGAAAGAAGATGATATGCGCATAATAAAGGGATAATGAGAAAATAATATGTTTGATAGTATTAATGAGCTCATGACTGATATAATGAAAAAGTGATATCATGGTTTGAGAATATTGAATTTTTGGAATTTTGGTCTGTGGAAAGAGTTAACTTTTGACAGAATTCAAGTTTCAACAAACATTATTTGGTAATTCATGTTTCAAGAAGATATATGATTAAACAATTTACATATTTGTTATGTGACCAACAAGATATATCTTAGGATATACGGGGGATAAATGATGGTATTCAATGCTTGTTAAATGACCTTTCTATTAGTCATTTTCTTTATACTATGAGATAGGACAGAAGTATTTTTGATAATCCTAATGGTTGGAATGGATTAAGTTGGACATTATATAGTATTCTTTAAGAATTTAACTTTTGAGATATTATTGATGGAATTTTATAATCGTATAGTTTTAGAAAAAATGACAACCTGCAGGATAGGTGACAACCCATCACGTCGAACAAGGTTGTGGGAATCGAACCCACAACTGAAGTGAGACAGGTCTTTATTGCCTCCCACTAGCCTACAGGAAGTCCCTGGTAAGTATAATTTAGTTTTATTTTATTAATCGGTATGATAGATTAAGTATAAGTCCATTTTAGGGACCATATACAATTCACCTCACCATAAATGGACTTTTGTATATTTAATAATTTTTTCTAAAAAAAATTTTGAGACAGCTGGAATGACCTAACATTCTATCGCATGATCTGCTAACACTTCACGAATGACAAATTCAATTTCATTTCTTTAAGAGTTAAAATGTAAACTGTTCAAGGAACTACCAATGGTGAGATTGAACCAAAATCAATTAAGTATTTCTTCTAATTCCAATTTTTTCAACTTTAGGTAAATGATCTTGAAAACCAAAAATGTTATCCTAGATGGTACCTTTGATCATTAAAAATTTATGGATTTGTGATTATTGGATTTTTCATAGCCATGTTCTCTACCACTCTCCATCTGAACTTGATGGTTAGATTTCTCTTCCATGTCCATATTTTCATCTATGTTCTTCTATGTAGAAACCCATTGATGAGTTAATTTGGGTAACTGTTACGTTTCTATTTAAAAATTAAGTTTTAGTATTTCTTTTTATGATGTGGGTTTCTATGAATGAATCTTTCAAGCAGAAAACCATTTATAACCCCGATAAATTTTGAGGGAAAAATTCATTTTAAGGGGGCTAGAATGTAACACCCCAAAATTTTATTATTTTTAATTTCTTTGATATCTTGTGTTATACGCTACACCAAGATTATCTTGAACGATATGCAACATTGTATTATCTTTTAGTATACGCAATAATATTCTTGTCTTGCGTTACACGCAAGATCAACCTTCCTCGATAGCCTGCATTGTACGCAATATCGAGTTTCATTAAACAATGATATGTCATTAAAATATTATATAAACTAGCCGTTATGAATAGTAAATCCCAATTTTTGAGATTTTATAAATTTTATCTTTAAAAATAGACTTCATTTTTGGATTCAGAATATCTAAATTAGCCTAGGGTGAATTTTTGGTATTTTTCTGAGAACATTCAATTTTTGATGAATAGTGAAAAACACTGAGTTATAGTTTAAAACTGAATTTTTATATAAATAATTATTAATTTTATTTAAATTTATTTTAGGTCAAAATAGATACATTATACCTATATATTTTCAATGTAATTAATTGGATTCATTTAATAATTATTTTAGATATATAAAAAAATTTATTGATCTTTTTAACGTCTTTTACCCACCTCTTAGGAGAATTTGCAAATTTACATAAAACTTAATTTTACCTCTTCTGGTAATGAAATTTCAAAAATATGAGACACACGGTTGATATCAGTAAGTAAAATTTGGTTTAATAAGGTAAAAATAATTTTTGGTGAATAGTAACTTTTTACTTTTATTTACCACGGTTAAAAGTAAATAGGATAATTAAGGGTAAAAATGATATTATTATTACCCTAACACATGTCCTAATTCTATTGGGTAAGTTTAATTCTACCAAAAACAACCTTAGGATTAAAATATTACCCTTTAGGTCCACTTGGATTAGATTAGGACATTTATTATTATTTTATTTAAAGAAGAGTTAAAATATTTAAAATCAAAGTTTAATAACGAAAACATTTTTAATATAGAGATATACATATGATAAATTCTACTATAAATATTCATTAGAAATATGAAAAGATTTCCTACATAATGGTATTTTATTTATATTTTTTAGAAATTAAATAATTTAATTTATTTATGACACAATGATCATGTAGTAATTATCTTATTAATGAAATATTAACATAATTAATATTATAAATACCCAAATAAATGTAATCTGAGACTTTTTATGAATTAAGATAATTTTATTGGTTAATATAAAATATTAGGGTTGGTTATATGATTTTTTTTCGAAGTAATAATTCTTTTATAAATTTAGAAAAAACAAAATACCAAATATTGTCAAAATTGACATAAAAGAGTTTCTAAAACAAATATTATATTAGTAATTTATATAATGGACCTAAAAATATAAGCTTCATCAAAAAGTCTTATATAATAATATATATGGAATTAATGAACCAATTGGGGTTCTATTGGTAGTTTATAGTATGTTTATTAACCTTATACTGTAAGAATACAAGAAGACGCGGTAAAAGTTAAAGTATTTAACTTAGAGTTAAATCTAAATGATAAGGTTAAAATGGTAACCTAAACTTGACTAAAACCTATTGGTTGAGATTATTTCTATCCATCCCTACCTTATACTTGAAATAAGTCACTTTTGAGCCATTATAATCCAAATATGAAATTATTATAAAATAATATTTTAAGTTTTTTCTAAGGTGCCCCTCACTCCTCTTATAAAAGGGAACTCATCCTCCTCTCTAATTCAAACCTCCAAATCCATTTTTCCTGGACAAACCCTACCCAAATACCCTCTCAACTATCCTCCCTTTACCCTATAAGCCTTAATTTAGTTTGAAATCCAACCTAAGGAGCCCTTTTGATCAAATCAAAAGGAAGAACCCGAGGAAGAGGTAAATATCTCAACACCTATTTCAAGTTCCTTTCTTCTTCCACTTCCTCATTCTTTGTTGTTTCCATTATAAAATAATAAATCCAGTATATTCTATATAAATTGATGTTATAAATAAAATGGTAAATCCATATTAGTTATTTTATTCATCCTATGAATGAAAAAGTCACCACGCGTGCGTACGTTTGGCTTACCGTCTCCACGTCGTGGTGTAGTTTGTTTTTCAAACATTTCATCATTTGGATGGGTATGATAAGGAGTATAAATGATATAAATAATAAATATAACATTATTATGATTCTTTATATATTATATACCATCCAATTATATATTATTTTAATATAAAAAGAATGATATCATCACTCGTGCGTACGTACATCCTACCGTCTCCACGATGTGATGCGACTCGTTCTGTATGATATTTATTGAATAATTATTCTATAAATGAATTGAATGAATAAATATGATATATATTAAACTAATACAATTATTTAAATGAGGTATATATAACCTAAAAATAGGAATAATAATTTATTTGACAAAACATGCATAAGAACAGAATGCAATGAACACCCGAATAACAAGTAGCAATGAAATATTACAAATAAGAAGATAATAATATGACCATATATGATATAATAAGAATGAATATTATTCTGTAATAATTTAATTACATTATTCAAATCATTATACAGGAGGTTCGGATACGTACGAAGCATATCAGACCAAAGGTAAGGGAAAATATCACAATCTCATTTTTATCTGAGATTGTTTATACTTCAGAATTTACTAAGTCATATTTATCATCCACATCCATGTTTCCTAAATATGTAATATTATATCTATCCTCCTAAAATTTTTTAAATACAATTTTACCTATTTTTTAATTTTTAGTAAAAGATATGAAAGGAATATTTTTTCATTTTTAGTACGAGATACTTTTTTACTTTTCCAGCCAATGTACGAGAAAAATGTTTTTTTAACTTATATGGCATAATGGATTATTATGATTTCACAGAATGTTATTTCCATGAATATTCCTTTACAAGTTTTCAAGTTTATTTTTAAATAACATCTTTTAATTTAAAATTGTATGACATGTTAATAATGGAAAAATGTTTTTGAAGTAGAAAGGATATTTTCCTCAAGAATGGAGTTCAAGTGTTTTATCAAAATTATTTTCCATCTAAGATAATATATGGTTCTGTTTATATCTATATTTTTACATTTATTTTATTATGTTATTATGGGTGGGACCTATATCTCCCTCCAATTAATTGGGTAAATATTTATATCTCATGATATAGACATGGCTGGAATGGAATGTTAATCGGGTTCAGTGATACAGGACTGGAACGAGGAGTAAACTCAGATCAGAAATGGACTTTGTCCGGTATGATAGTCTTGGAAATAAGTCTTGACTAATATGAAATAATTTTCTATGATTATGTGTGTATGCCACAAATTTTTATGTTTAATGCTATGATTATTGGGATTACACTTCACTGCTATGATTTATCCAGTGTTATGATATTGTTATCTCTTTTGCAGGTTTATATTTTCAAAATTTTATGTTCTTATGAATATGATATGATTGATATTTCTTTTGTTTAGCCTTACTAAGAATTTGAGCTCACCCTTTTTATGTTTTTCCCAGGATTTAAATAAAGCTTTTAGGTAAGAAAAAAAGGGGAGATCTTTATGGGAGATATTGATGATCTTTCCCCATGATTAGAAGATTATGTTCCGATTTTCTAAAGACACTAAACTATTATGGTCTTTGGGTGTCTGTTTTTGTTATGTATTAAGTATTCTGCAAAATTAATGTAATGTAAATGTACGTCAAGTGTGGTTCTCTATACATTTTACCTCTCCTATATCCCTCAAACACATTTATCAACCCTTAGTCACAAGGAATCTTCCCAATTCCTCTATTTTTGTAATCTCATTCTAGAGAATATTCATGCCCTCAACGAGTATAGAGCATGTTTGACCAAGAAAGAATCCAAAGTAAGGGTTTTTTTGGACTTATCCCCTTTTTCATTGAGTCCAATTTTCCCCCATGATTATGTTCCTATAAATTTCTTATATTATTCCATTTCCTTACGTTATATGGTTATTTTTATTTCCCTCTTGAGAATTTACATTTTCTCTTAAAAAAATTTCTTTATTGAATCACTTTCTTTAATAAAAATGTTTTACTCTTAAGAATAATTTACATCTTCCAAAATAATATCTTTCTCTTCTATATACATAATCTTTATTTTCACAAATTTTTTCTTTTATTATATTGAAAACCATATATGAATTAGTTCATGTGATTTTCATTTTTCTCCTTAACCCATTTCAAAAGGAAGTTTATTTATGATGTGGGTTTCAATAAAGGTATTTAAATTGTTAAAAAGTTTTTTATTTTCACAGTCATATATTTTATCTTCCACTCCACCTTAGTGGCTTTAAAATTTATTTCTTCTTAAGGTTCCATTATTGGGTTTTATTTTTAAATTATATTTGAAAAATTATTCAAGTCAACTTCTCAAGAAGAGCTTTGAAAGTGACTTTTAACATTTATTTTTTATAATGTTAAAAAATATGAAATGTATTTTTATTATTTCACTTGGTTTTTATCTTTATCTTCAAAATTTATATATTCAATAGATTTATGTTTCATGATTTACCCTATAAATTCTAATGTGATATAATCCTTTTGGGTAATTTTTTTTTTATAAACCAATAAAAACCTATAGGTAATTTTATGTGATTCCATTTGGAAATGTTATGAAACCCATTTTGTTACAGTGGGGTTTTCATGATATGCTATATGAATGATCCTTTTTTTAATTCATCTATATGTACTATAATTATGTGTTGGGTGGGTTCCTATATATCCCTCCAATGAATTACTTAATGATTTATATCTCATGAGATAATGAAGAATGTTCATGTACATGATTTCATTTATCTTTGTTCACAAGATTAAGTGTGGACAATATAGTGTTCATTATTTTTCACAAGATTGTGTATATACATGATTGTTTATAGAATTTTTTACAATTTTATGATTCCTTATTCTTATAATTACATTAATTTTATTTGTAATATTTTTATGTTATTATCTATATATCATGATTATTTTCTCATGATTTCATGATCTTATTCCATGGTATATGTTTTCTAATTTGATGTTACATTCCTATCTATCATAAATTATAGATAATGATTATTGCTCGATGTTCCTTTTTATTAGATAATTCTATAATGATCATATTTTCTAACATTCTTATGATCTGAAACTATATAATAAATTGATATTTTTCACTTACTCAGAATTTGAGCTCACTACTTCTTATTTTTTCCATTCCTCGGGTTATGAACATGAGTATAAAAAATGATATGTCTAGAAGGAGGTCTATTATTCTGTGATTATAGAAAAAAATTCTTGATATTTTAAAAAAAGTAATTTATATATCTATTCTCCTAAGACATTAAAGCTTTGGTTTCTAGGGTCTTGATATTATTTATGAGATGTGATTTTTAAATTATAAAAAAAATTGAAATATAAGCAAGTTTATCTTGGGTCATCTCACTTGAAATAAAATATGGAATGTAAATTACATGTTTATAGTTGTAGACCTGAGTGTGTAGGTTTGGGACGTCTCAATTAATATCATGGTATTGTTTAGTTGTTTTTTTGGATTAATATGAGAAACAATTAGTGAAACCCCCATGGATAATCTTAAATAAAATAAAATGTACTAACTTTTTGGTAAATTATGGATTTTGTTCCTTCTGAGACATGAAATCCATTTCTAGATACAATTAAGTGGATAAAACCATAGGAAAAGATAAACCTAGGGGGTAATAATCTCCAAAAGGATTTCTTGAGAATTTATATGATCTTCACATAGTGCACAACAATGTAAGCTAATTACGAACCTATTTTGACACACTTTGTGGATATTTTTAGTGATTAAAATACTGTTTATGAACCATTAAAGAAGAATGAAATGGGATTTGATAATGTAATATATAACTATTTAGGTTATAGAGAATAATGTGAATATGATCATGGATATTATATATATAAACTTATAGATTCATATGTTAAGTTATGCATATCATTTATGTGTTAATTTATCTAAGTTCATATTTAAATTTTATAAATTTATTATTTTAAGTATTTTATTACTTCAAATTTACTTCATTTTAAGTAATGGTTAGTGGTTAGAGGAACCAAGTTAATAATGGGTGTCATGGATAATACAGGTTCTATCCCAACGAGCATCCTAATGATATATGGACTGGAGTGCATAATCTTATAGTGATTATCACTCAACTCTCTCAAGATTTAAATAATAATGCAAGCCATATTGATCTCCCAACACACTAAGGAGTAACATGATATCGATTCTTTTATGATGAAATGTCCACCCTCCAATAGTGGGTCTCCAAACACACTAATTTCCATGAAATGGATCAATGCAATAGAGAAGATATTTTCTGTTATAAAATTCTTGGACGAAGGCAATTTTAGTTTTCTACAATTTAAAAGTTGAATATACCCAATACGGGGCTTTTATAGTGAATATATTTAAGAAGGAATAATTTTAATCTAGGGAATGGAAGAGTTTGAGAAAGTATTTTTCTCTATATATTTTCCCCAAATTATTATTATAAAAATAGAGAGATAATTCCTATAGTTGAAAAAAAGGAGGATTAATCAGTTGGTATATATAAAAAAACCTCACAAGACTTTTGAGGATCATGTATAGTTTTTTTATAGAATCTTAAATTATGATATAATGATTCTTTAGTGGCCTCAAACAAAGACTTCAAAATTAATTATTTAAAAGATACTATGGTAGCTGCAAATAAATAGTTTGATGTGAACATAAAGTAGAAATGGATGTTTTGGACGCTAACTATACTGAAGATTAGAAAATGAAGATAGATTTTCATGAAAACTCAAATGAAAAATCACATATTGGAAATAAATTTCAAACCCACAAATACCATAAATGTGGAGTAAATCACCAAAGAAATTTCTAAAAAGGAGTAATAAAATATTTAAGTTCAAATTTCTTGACTATTGAGTTTGTGATTTTTTAAGTGAGTGGAATAGGATAGTAATTTTAATGAAGTATAATGAGGTTCAATATAATGATTTTCGGACACTTTAATTCTTAAAACACAGGTATTTTGTTAACTATTCAAATCAATTCACCAATCCAACAGCTAACAAGGATAATATTCATCCACAACCTCCAAAAAAAGGTAATAAGGAAGGTATTACGCAGTCACTATTACTGAAGTGGACTATAATAATTAATAGGTTAAAGGTGCACTTATTCTCCACTATAGATCAATGAATGTATTATTTGATTCTGTTTCTTCATATTCTCATTCAATTTTTCTATGAATACTGATTCACCACCTCAAAACTTGTATTATTGAATTATCAGTGAAAATACTCGGTGAAATTATTATTTCAAATAAGATATATAAAATTTTCTAATTGAGGTTTGTTGGAAGATACTTCCTATAGAACTATTTATCCTTACTTAGGTAGAATTCAATGTGACATTAGGAATATACTGGATTTCTAAACATATAGCTCATATCAATTTCCTGATAAATGAAATATTATTTTATATCCAAAATAATCATATTATTAAGTATTAGTGTAAGGTTGATTATGAACTCCCTTTGGTATAAAACCCATCAATTTTGGTCTTGATTCCCTAAAATATAGGATACATGGATCAAATGATCATGGAATAACCTAACATTATATACATTTTAATTTTATGGGAGTATGATGATATATTTATCAATATTTCACATGGAAATTCTTCAAAACATGTGGTTTATTGTCTGATTAAACTCATACCTAGTTTGGTTAATATGTCAAAGATTTATTATATAATGATCCACATTTAATTGGGGGAATTAAAGAAAAAACATTATATGAATCTGGATAATGGATTTATACATCCTAGTGTTTCACCATGGTGTGCACTAGTCATATTTATCAAAAGTAATAACGGATCACTAAACATTTTCATACTTTATTAGTATATTAATAAGATAGTGATCAAGAAAAATTATCATATACCCCACATTGATGTTTTTTTATCAACTTAGAGGATTTTGATGCTTATCTAAGATCAATCTTCGTTATGGATACCATTAACTAAGGGTAAAGTGAGAAGATATACCCAAAACAACTTTATATACAAGGTATGGATACTATGAATCCATAGTGTTTCCATTTGGAATTATAAATCCCCCATATATATATTTCTGGAATGTATGTATAAAATTTTAAAAAATTACCATAAAAATTCATTATATAATTTATTATTTATATCCTCAAATATTCTAAGAGAATAGAAGAACATGAGTAGTATTTAAGGATTGTTCTAAAGACATAATAAAAAAGAGAAATTATATACTAAGTTTAGCAAGTGTGAATTATAACTATAAAAATTAAACTTTTAGGTCATGTGATCACAAGAGAGGTTATCATTTCGAATTTATCTAAGACCAAGGTTATTGAATAATTTTGAGACCAACCACTATGATAGAAATATACAGTTTTCATAGATTATCCAGATACCACTAGTGATTTGTGAAAAAATTCTCACATTTATAAAATAATCCAACCAACTTAACATATAAGGGATTGAAGTTCCTATAGAGATTATAATGTGAGGAAATATTCAAGAATATTAAAAATATATTGTTTATTTCACATGTACTTACATTAACCTGTAGTGGATAAGGGTTTGTAATATATAATGACACATAATTAAAAGGTTTGGGATGTGTACTTATTCAAAATGAAAAGTTAATTTATTATTATTCATGAAAATTAAATACTAATGAGAAATATTACCCAACACATGATCTTGAGTTGGCGACAGTAGTGTTTTTATTGAAATTTTGGTGGCATCATATGGATGGTGGAAAGATTGATATCTATACTAATCACATGATATTAAAATATACATTCACAATAAAGGAGATGAATTTCAATAAAGGAGACGGTTATATTTGATCTAGATTATGATTTATCAATACGTTACCATAATGGGAAGGAAAATAAGGTGAAAGATTCTCTAATCATAATGGTTCATGCAACCCTATCCCTGATGAGAATTTAATTGTACTTGATCTTCATATATATTCAAAATATGGGTATGGATACTGTAAAATAAGTGATTAAATCCAAACTTTCACAAATTATTTCTCAACCATTTATCTTTGTAATGATCTATGAGGCCATTAATGATGATATAGATCTATTGATGAAGTTGAGAAATATTCCACAGTTAAATATTCATGGATATTGAGTTATAAGATTTGAAACTAGGATATGTGTCTCATCTATACTAGAACTAAATAAGGAAATTTATTAGGATTCACATAGCTCATCCTTATCTATAGATCCAATAAGCATAAATATTCATGGATATCATAATTAGAACTTTTAGTGGCACAACATGAAGAGGGGGATTACGTAGTATGTATCTTGATACATATATTGTCATCAATTAAAGTATTAACAAAAAAATCTAAGTGTATGATGAAACCTTTAACTATATTAGTATGGAAATGGGAAAATAATACCATGAATTTTTGAAATGGTCTTCCTAAAACATTTATATTATTTAATTTCATTTGTTTAGTGTTGGATAGACATACAAACTCTGTGTACTTCATTTTTATTCCAGATGAAAACTCACCTGATCAAATTTCTAAGTTATATATAATGGAATTGGTTACACTATATTTTTTACCATTTCCAATTATATATGATTTATATCCAAGGTTCACTTTAAAATTTTAGAGGATTATTCAATAGTAGTTGGATATATAAAAAAGTTTTATCATGGGTCATCATTCATAAACTGATGGTTAATTTGAAAGGACCATTTAAACATTAGAAGATATGCTAAGATGTTAATTAATGGATATTAAAGTAAATTAGGATAAAAATATTCCTTCATTAATGTTCTCATACAATATTAACTTCCACTCTATAATCCAAATGGTAATATATAAGGCTCTTTAGAGAAGGTGAAATAGGACTCCAACGTGTTGGGGTGAAGTTAGAGAAAATATGTTCTTATGACCTAATATTTTTCATGAAATGGTAGAAAAGGTTCAAAATATTTAGCAGTACATGAAAGTAAAAAAAACATTGGAAGAAGAGTTATGCTAATGACCATATATGATATCTAGAATTTAAATTTAGTGATGAGTTATACCTCTGAATATATTATTTTAAGAAGGTTATGAGGTTTGGTAAGAAAGGTAAGTTGCACCCTAGATACATTGGTCCCTTTAATATCCATGATCATTTTGAAGCTTTTAACATTTCACTTAGAACATACTCTAAACTTCTCATGGGTTCATGATGAGTTCCATGTATCAATTTTGAGGAAATTTTACCGAGATCTATCACATCTACTAAACTCAAAAATTAGGCAGTTGGAACATGATATCTCTTATTAGGAATAACCTATGGATATATTATATCAAAGATATAAGGTTATGTGAAAAAAAAATTACACATGGTGAATGTTATTTGGTAAAACCATAAGTTTGAGAAAGCTACATGGTAAGATGAATATGTAATTAGTCAAATTTTGCCTCATCTTTTCATGTAAGTTATAAAATTTTGAGGGTAAAATTCCTTTAAGGGTGGAATAATGTAGCACCCCAAAAATTATTATACTTCAGTTGTATGAAACATTTTCTTTAAATGAAACACTAAATGAAAAAAAACTATAATTAAAAATGACTGTGTTAACATAACTATCGAATTAGAAGGTATCTATAGAATTCACTATATTATAAAATCAATAGAGAAAACAAAATTAATGGAATTAAGTATTATAAGTCTTCCTTATGAGGGTCATTTCTTCAAACTTAGAAGGGAGGTAGCTTCACTGGGGTATAATCAAGGCCCAAGGAAAGATAAACTCCAACAAAATTTCATTGAGAGAAATTATTTATGAGATAATTCAAGCTTATCCTGACCACTTGAAGATCAATTCCAGTAGAATATATGCTCTTGAAAACAAATAATGATTCTCTTATCCTTAGGTCATATGTGGATATTTTGAGGGGTCATGTAAGTGGAATTTAAGATAATATATACATGTTTTTATCAAATTAATAAATTATATATATGACATGTATTTTTATATAATTTTAATCGGTACATTCAAATAAAATAAAAGATAATTTGTACTAAAAATGTATTCAAATAACTATAAAATCATATTATGCTTAAAAATATATTTTACCAAAAAAATATGTTCATATTATATGCATCTATTTTAATCAAACTAAATATATTACAGTTCAATTATAATTTCAATTAAATATAGTATTGACATTAATAATAGATTAATACTCATTTAATTGAGAATTTATAGGAAATAAGAATATGGATAGTTAATATTTAAAAATTGATTTTTCTATAAATAATTTTTTCTTTCTATATATATTATATTTAAATTTAAAAAATAAGTTCTCATAATTTGAGATTTATTAGGATTAAATGGTTTCAAAATTTATAATCATCATGTTAGAATTTTGTAATAGGGTTCACCTTATTTTTTTAATAAAAATGATAATTTTCACATTAAATATTTAATCAAGGTCAAAATGTAAAGAGTAGGTAATCTACCATGGATCAAATTTTACTAAATATACTTGAAACTTCAATATTATAGAAGGGTTTTTATGTAATAAAGTCTATTCAAATTTTACAAACAATGTTTTATCACCTAACACTCATGCGATTCCATATTTACCCTTCACAAAAATTTAGTTATTAAGAAAATGACCCATGTTTTCACCTGTAAAAGGATATCACTCCCTCTCAATTCAATCCAAACTTATACTTATAAATTCTCTTTACCATATACCCATTTTACATAGCCTAGATCCCACTTACTTATTCTCAAACCCGTAGTTACAATAAATTATCCCAATTACAACATATTGAAGATCCCTATTAAGAGAAAATTCCAAGCCTCAATAAGTTTAGAGAAGTCTAACCAAGTAAGAATTCAAGGTAAGGTTTTTTTAGACTCAATCACTTTTTCATTGAGTCTTAGTTTTCCTACCTTGACTATGTTATTCTAAGTTTCTTATATTCTTCCATTTATTTAATTCATATTGTACTTTCTATTTCTTTCGGGGGATTTTACAATTTCTCATGAAAATCACATCTTTAGTATATTAATTTATTCAATAAAAAATTATTTTTGTTAAGAATAATTCTCATCCTATCCAATAAAATATTTATCTTTAATTTATATATTATTTATTTTCAAAAATATTTTACTTTATTATTTTGAAACCCATATATGTATTATCTCATGTGATATTCATTTTTCTCTATTACCCTTTTCAAAAGATGTTTATTGATTCTTTTTATGATGTATTTTAAAAAGAGGTATTTTAGAATATAATTTTTATTATTATATTCATGATCAAATATTTTATCTTAAACAGTATATTTATGTAATTAACCATTATTTTTATCAAGGTTAAATTATTGGTATTTCATTATAAATTATTTTTGAAAAATCCTTCATGTCAACTTGTCGAAAATAACATTGAAATTGACTCAAAAATTCATTTTTTTATAATAATAAAAAATATTTATAAAACTTATTATAATGATTTTGATTCCATTTTACCACTATCTAAAAAATATCTGTCTCATTTAGGGTTATATTTCATGAATAACCCTTTAAAATACCTAGATAGATAATCCTTTTGGGTTATTTAATTATTGTTATCAACTCATCTAACCCTTAAGGTCATTTTCTATGATTCCATTTATAAATGTTATGAAACCCATTTTATTTAAATGATTTTTTCATGATATGATATATGATTTATTTATTTTTCACACATGCATATAGATTATAAATATAAAATGGGTTTGGTACCATATATTCCTTAAACATATTTTTTTAAAGATTTATTTCTTATAATATAATCAATATTGGGAGTGGAATTGATTTCATTTATCTTTGTACAGAAGATTGTGCATGGAAGTGATTGTGTGTAGCATTTTTCACAATATTGTGCTAGGAAATAATTTTTTTAAAGCCTTTCAAAAATTATATGATTCTCCTGATTAGGCTTACGACACATTTATATGTTACATTCCAATATTATACTCCACGGCTCATGATTATTGTCTCAAAGTTCAGAAATATTATTCCACGGTATATGTTTTCCCAATTGTGATTTCATTCCCTTCTATCATGACTTGTGAACACTGCTTATTTCTTGGTGTTCATTTTTATCCATAATTTATCCCATACTCGTATTTTCTTATATTCTTATAATATAAAACTTGAATAAATTTTTATAGGTTTTTCCCTTACTGAGAATTTGATCTTACCCCTTATAATTTTTCCCATTATTAGGATTATGGAGATGTGTGTAACATGTGAGGAGTAAAGAAGGGGGTATATTGTGGGGTCATTATAGATAAATGTTCAAAGTATTGTAAAACAAGTTGTATATGTAACTAATATCCCAAGATACTAAACCTTTGGTTTCTTGAGTTTCGAGATTATTTATGAGATGTAATGTTTAAATTAAGAATGTGATGTGAAATATATGAAAGTTTATCTTTGTTTATCTATGTTTTTATCAAAGTGTGAATGTAAAGTATGTACTTATAGCACCGGACAAAGGAATGTGGGTTTGAGTTCCCTCAATGAGGTAATTGGGTATTCCTAAGTCTATTTTTAGAAGTATTTGTGGTGACTTTGAGAATCTTGTGATATTATTTGGCCTAACTAATGATCATATGGTATTAATGGTTCCTAAGAAATAAATATTCCATTAATACCTTAACTTAATTATTATGTTATTTGTAGATAACATCTTGGTTAATTCCACGTATAAATATGAGTATATACATCTGTAAAGACCCAGAAAATTCCATGTAATTTTTTTAATTATATGGGAATTTTACGAGTCTGTGAAAATTCATGACACGTGATTCTGAGCCCCGGTGTGCTTCGAATGAATTTATGAACATTTTTTAGGTACGTTCAGCAAACGTGTGAGTGAGTTTTTGTAAATTTTGAACCGGTGATCAGAATTGAAATCCAGGGACATCGTTGAACTCGCAGCGCCGGTATTCGATTAAAGATACTTTCACCTAAACCGCAGTAGGATGAGGGTGAAAGTTATTTTTTGTGTTTTTCATGGAAATAAAAATAAAATAAAGAACAAATTTTTATTTTATTTTTACCCTCCCATTTGGATGTGCAGTAGTGGGGACCACCTAAGTTTAAAACTTCCTAATTTGAAATTGATGGTGGGGACCACCCGAACCCCTCTTAATGGGGAAAACCTTTCAACTCTCCATTTAGTTAATTGATCCTACTACAATTAATTAAATTTTTCAACTTTAATTGTGCCAACGTGGAATTAAATTTTTAAACTTATTTCTATTATATTGGATCCTATTTACCTTCCAGAGGATTGGTTGGAAAATGAGGATTGGGAGAGAGCCATGGAGAACTTTATAGAAACATTTCCTTAAAATGAAGAATTCCCTCTCCAACAAAGAACATGCTTTGGAATCAAGAATGAGGATGACACATGAGACTAACTTCGGAAGCGTTTTGCGGAAGTGATGATCATTGGAACCCTCTTAGTCTTATTCCTCACATCATCTTCCAATGAGCAATTGAGGTAGTGTTTGTAATTGATTTATACCCCTCACCATGTTCTTGTCATTCTTCATGATTCAAGAACAAATAATCTGATTGTTATCATTCTAACATGGAGAGAGCGGGCTAAAGGAACATGGCCCGACCTCTCCGCAACCTTTGTGAGTTTTGATGGGCTTGAAATGATGGAGACCTCCCAAGACAAGTGTGGAGATATTCAAGATAACGAACAGGCCACCGGGGCGTGCCCGGTGACCCAAGGAATGTCACTATCTAGACAAACCCGGCCCAACCCGAGTCCGGCCCTGGGTCCGGCCCGGTCTGCTGGGTCCGGCGCGGCCCGCTGGGGTGGCTCAAAGTGTAGCTCGTAGTTGTGGTCTGTGGTGCGGCCCGCGGTGGCGACCCGCATTGTAGCCCGCGGTGGCGGCCCACAGTGCAGTTAGCCAGGGCGGACCACTCAACTCCTTGACTGGCCAGATGGATAACCTCCCTTGCATGGTGTTGTTGCTCACCACGCCATCAGTAGCGGTTAGCATCGAGTCGGTCGTGCCTCGCCTTGCTATCGCAACATTGTGTTACGGGCTGCCATCGCTGGCCGCTACTGCGGGCCGCCGAGCGGGCCAGGATGCTTTGGCAGGCCGGTTCAGACCCAGTGGCCTAGGTCGTATCCAGGGTCAGACCCAGGTTGGGCCGGATCAGTCCGACCAGGTCGGACCAGACCTGGACCAGTTTTGAACCTTTTCTCTCTTTCGACCATCTCACGAGTTATGGGCATCCGTTTGATGAACCGTCTGTGGCACCGGAATCCTTGGATCAAGACATTCCTTTTGGTATACCCCACTTTAGTTTTGTATAAAATTGGGGTACAGCTTGGTTGGATCGGACACAAATCCAACCGGGCCCTTGGGACTAAAAGGCCAATAACTTACTGATCGGGCGTCTGATTGATGCACTGTCTATTGCGTTGAGACCCCTATCACATGACGGTCCTTTGGGATAATTCTTCATGGTACTTAGTGGAAGTTGGAATATCGAAATGTGTCTTGAGGAGAAGATCCTCCTAGAATCAAACAAGCTTAGTGCAGGAACCCTGTAGCTGGTTGTAACATGAGAAAGAGATCCTATATCGGTCTGTGCTTTGGGATCCTATGTGGGTCTGTGTTTTGGGATCCTATGTGGGTCTTTTCTTTGGGATCCTATGTGGGTATATGTTCTAGAGTCCCACTTGGATGCACTCTAGGAAATCCACGTGGGACTACTCTAGGATCCTATGTGGGTATGCTATATTAGGATCCTATGTGGGTCGGATGATTTAGGATCCTACGTGGGTCTGCCTCTTAACAGAGTAAGATGATTCTGTAGTTAAATCTAATCATCTTTACTACCGTACCTTATTTATACCTGGTGTGATCAGAGTCTTTACCATGGTGGTAATTTTTTGTGTGGCGTGCCTTTGTGGTACTTAAATTCATGGTGATACATTTGTGGTATTCTTCTGTGTGGAATACCTTTGTGGTACTTAATTTCATGGTGATACCTTTGTGGTATACTTCTGTGTGGTTTAACTTTGTGGTACTTACTTTTTTGGTTATACCTTTCTGGTATTCTTATATGTATCGTACCTCTTTGGTGTTACCTTCGTGGTATTCTTTCCTTTGTGGAACAATTGTACTTTGGCTAAGGATTTGGGCCTTGTGTTTCCTCATGAGTGAGATGGGTATTATTTATAACTTAGGTATATGTAAGGGAATATACCTAAGTAGGGTGGTCAGATGTTTTCATGCTTTTTGGTTTATTGGTTGTGGGTTTTGTGAGACATTCGAGGGTCTTAGGGTCCCTACTGAGTATCATTATACTCAACCCGGCATGGGCTACGCCCGCACCTTGTTGTGCTTGGTACAGATGAAGGACAACACTGACTGAGGATGAGAGTACCAGGGCTGGAGGTAGCTTTGAGGTAGACATTAGATTAGGCCTACCATAGTGACGACCGTTTGAGAGTTGTCCCTAACCTTTAGGTGGGGTCCTTGGCGGGAGTTCACATGAGCTGTTTCAGTTTACTTGTACTTTTCAGTTTTCTTGTACTTTCCAATTGGGCTTGTATTCTAGCCCCTTTTTCTTACTGTACACGCTCTTTTTAATAAACAGTTTACTTGTGTTTGTATCTTTCTATGTTCTTGGTTGTGTGGGTTTGTAGGATAAAATGCCCAAGCCTTCCCGGTTTTAGG
This sequence comes from Viscum album, assembly GCA_963277665.1. Taxonomy (NCBI): domain Eukaryota; kingdom Viridiplantae; phylum Streptophyta; class Magnoliopsida; order Santalales; family Viscaceae; genus Viscum; species Viscum album. Next base: position 660,410,277 of record OY728131.1, on the reverse strand, counting down.
TAATACGCCTTTTGGTGCTAGTCTCTAACCCCTGGCCTATGAAAGGCGGGCTAGGGGTAGTCATGGCATGGGCCCCGAGGGACGGATCATGACAACATCACTTTAGGATTGTGTTGGGATCTATATATGGTCGTTATCTCAAGTAAAAGTAATAAAAGTTTTGATTATGGTTCCAATATGTCAAGTTATTGAGATATTTGGTGTTGTAATGAGTTGTTTTAGTTGATCTAGAACATGTGAAGGTTGTTATGTCATGGAAAGAACCAAATTATGTCTTCACGATCCATATGTTACTATTTATATTAGGTTATTACTAGTTATTTTCAATTACTTCTCTAAGATTACATTTATTTTTTTACTGTTACTCACAAAGGGGTTAAATTTATATTAATCTCTAATAGTTCGGACTCATTGGATGAGTTGATGTGGTGACTAACATCAAAATCTATTTTTAATTATACTATAGGATTGACAGTTCTATGTCATGTATTTTAATGAAACAATCAAGGTATTGGGTTTCTTTCTTGTAATGGGTAACCATGTTGTGGTGTATGGTTCCATTGGCATTGACCATATCAAAGGAATTACCTAGCCCATGATCTTGAGCTAACAAAAATTATGCATACTCTCAAATTTTGGAAGAACTATCTCTCTGGAGAGAAATTCATAGTGTATTCTGATCGTAAAATATTTTACTATATCTTCTCATAAAAGTATTTGAACTTCATGAAAAGGAGATGGGTGGAATAAATTTAAACATTTGATTTTGACCTCACCAATACACCAGGGAAAGTAAATGTCATCACCAATACTCTTGGTAATATTTTTTCACACAACACATAAAGAAAACTAGTGATGAATAGAACCTAACAAACCTATTTGATTAAATTTACCTAGAGGTAAATGAATAAAAGGATGAAATGTTTCCAATTACTGTTAATTTGATTCCTTATCTCCCTAAACTAATTCATCATGGGTAACTAAGGACTAGGAAGTTATAGTGTATCAGAAGAAATATATATAGTGGGGAGACCACTAGGGGTGGTCTCTATACTTTGAGGGTATTTTTTGTTTCAAGAAGAATGATATCATTCATCATTTCACAAAGAATGTAGTAAGAAAATATTGTCCTCATTCGTAGTAGATAGTATATTTAAGTTCCACTAAGATTTACTATGGAATGATGTTCAAATGTTACGGGTATAATATAAGAAGAGATTGTGTCCTAATACTATACTTTTAAAAAAAATTAAGGTAGAGTATCTAAACCAGCTGGTTTTATTCAACCACTTCCAATACCAACTTATAAAAGTGGTAATATGACTGGGGATTTCATCACTGGGTTTCCTTTTTCTCCTAGGGAAAATAATAATTTCAAGGATTTAATTGATCGGCTAGAAAAATAATCTCAGTTCATATTGGTCGAGGATGACACCAAGGTGAATGATCTTGGAAAGTTGTATGTCAATATATCTTGAAACTATGTGAAGTGAATTATGTTCTCATTTATAATAGATATCTTTTGTTAACCTATTCATTCTAGAAGGCCCTTTTGGAGGCCATGGGATCTCAAGTAAAGGGTAACATGGTATACCATCCACAAACGGATGAGAATATGGATTGAGTGAAAAAAATTATATAAGGCATGCTTCTTTCTTATTCATTAAACTTTAGATAATTATGGGAAACATATTTAAAATTAATTAATTTTTATTTTAAAATAGATATAAGTATTTTGTTTTGATATAATCTTTTAAAACCTTATATGTTAACCCATTATATCCCTTTTTGGATCGACGTGGGTGAAACTTATTTGGTGGGATATAGCATCATTCAGAAGATTAATTAAAAGATTCAAATTATCTTAAAGTGGATGGTGTTTGTGCAGAGATTCTACAAGTATTATGTTGATCATAATCACTACCCATTGGAGTTCTCTATTCATGACTGGGTTTTTTTAATGGTATCGCCTCATTTGGGTCACCAACGGCTTAGTAAGATATGGAATATAACACTGACATATGTATGTCCTTTCTAGATCTCTAAGAGGATCATAAAAGATTCTTATCATTAGATGTTACCTCTATAGTGGATATTGATTCATAATTGTTTTCATGTGTCTCAACTAAATAAGTATCATCATGATCCCTCCAATGTGTTAAGCTATAAAGATCTAGAATTAGATCCAAATGTTTCAACAAATTAGAAATAGATCTGGATTGTTGAATTCTAGAGTAAAGTGTAAAAAGGAAAATAAATTCCAGTGGTTTGGGTATTATATAAACACGAGAGTGATTCTAGTGGTACATGTGACTAAAAGTCTTTAATGAGAGGGTTATGGCCATAACTTTTTTCATATGAACATTCTTCGAGTTGACTTTTTGGGGTAGAATGTGATATGATGGGGATAATTTTCATGACCATGGTATCATTTGTAGGTATGCGATTTTTATTTATATTTTATCTTTATTTATTAGTTTCAGGTTAAATATATTTAATATTTTGGGTTAAAAGTTGGAATAGTGGGACTTAAATGGTTAGTAAATGTTTGATACAAATTTAGTAGTAATTGTGTGACCCAATTATACATTGGGTGATACCTTGGAAGAGTGAGGTACACATTTGGCACATGATTAAGAAAAACTATGCATCTTAATCATATAGACTAGGGAAAACCATGTGGTTTAACCTCGCATAGGGTAAGAGGTGCATGGTTAGTGCATATTTTGGAGAACCATGAGTATTAATCTCCCATATCAAGGTAAATCGTACAGTTAAACTTTATATAAGGTGAAAAAACATATTTATCACATAGTTAGAGGAAACTAAGTGACTTAATAATAAATGGATCAGGGGAACCATGTAATCATAAGTTAAGAGTTTTAGTCTCATTCCCATATTTGTTTCATTCTTTACTAAATAGTGGAAACTATTTTCAAAATTTATATACGTGAAATTACACTTTTTTCAACTTGATATAACTCATTCTTTACCTTCTCCTCTCCCCACTCAAGCCTTAGAGGTCTCCATCCATCAACCCCTTATTCTCATCCCATTCTTTTTGAACTATTTTAAATTATTACTCAACAACCACTAAATAAGAGTCAATAAAGTGGTTGTCATCCACCTCCTTAGTTATTTTTCCTTATCATTATTTGTTTTTTTCTTTTTATATGGTCACAGTGGCCTATGTTTTATGTTCATTAGAATATAAGGTGAGGTTTTTCCTTTTATGGTTTTAATTTACATTTTGGGGATCAATTATTCCAAGTTTAATAGGAAAATAATAAATGTAAATAGATTCAATGTACAAATAGTAGGATATTGATTATACATTCCAATAGTTATAAAACATGATTTTATTGATATTTTTTCTATGTTTTTTTTAATATATAAAATCATGTTTTGTTGATGTTAAGTACTGATATTAATTATAAATTTTTTCTTAATTGTATTCTTAGAGTTTGGTTGGAAGATTGTTTACAAAACCTATACATTTTACTTAGTTTTATAAACTTACCTCTAAGTATTTATTGAAATTACATAGTTAGTTTTCCTTGAAATAATTAATGATTTTTTATGAAGTGGTTAGTCATAAACTATTGTGAATTATAAAATTGGTTATCTTAAAGAGGGTTTTATATCATGTGAATGGATTTTATTATTTGAACTAATATATTATAATAAAATATATTTAATTATTTATGTTTGAACCTTGGTATAATGTAGAAATTACTTTTTTTCTCATTGAGATCCTAGGGTATATCGGCAGGAATAGGGACTCACCACACGCTAGACTTAAGGTGTGGATCATTTAAGTAGATATTTATATAGAGAGTCTTCCATGATACAAACACATTCAAGTATATTGAAATCCATGGCCAATATATACATCGAACTATATTATAATACATTTCTTATATGAGTTCATGCAAAGGTATTGTACGAATTTTCCTAGTGGATCTTGTGTGCTTCCGATTATGTACTTATAGTGTATCTAGGTCTCCCTACATTAATTACCTATGGTTTCTCCCCTATGATATTTTATAGATTCTCTTATTTATCTTATGTGTTTTAACATTATTTCTCATTGTTAAATTATTCAAGAAAAACCTCTATTTGATACTTGTTTTATATAAAATGCTAAGATTATTTTCTTATGTTGTAGTTTAAACAAACATCTTAGGGTTGATTTCTTGTAAATTTCACATTGGATATTAGGTGGGATCCTATTTGGAATGTTATTCTTACACCCTAGATACACCCTTTGGGTGTGTGTAGAGCTTATTTTGACATATAAATCTAATGTCAAGTCACTTCTTTGAGGCATTAAATATTAATCCTAGTTGGGTTCAATCATGGAGTAGGTTACATAGTGGTAACACTACTACAAAATCAGCCATTAACAGAACTAAAAATGTAATTTATTAGTTCTAGAGAAGAATTGACCACTAGAGGGAGATTAAAGGCTTGAGTCTTATATGAGTGCTAAAAATTGTTGATAAAGGGGTCCTTTATCAGCGCTTCTAGAAGAGCTGAGAAAGTGGCATACTTTAGTGTGATGTTATAGCACATTAGAGCACCATTGAAGTGTGATGTAATAGCACACATCAGCACAAAAAACCCACAAAATAAGAAAAATTAAGTATGAATACATAATTTAACTGAAGAGAAAAAAAAATCTAGGCTTTTTTGATCAGTTTTGGCTATGTGATGTACATTTTAAACTTGAATGATACTTTTATATTGAAAAAATGAACTTTGTGTCATAATGGCCACACCATGTGTCCTATTGAGGTGAGGCTGATTCTGAAACATCTCAAATGACTTACAGATCATTTTTCTAAAATATCAAAACAATATGAATTTGTACTTGGTTTTGAGTATGTCACTTTCCTTTTTTACTAAAATGTCATTTTAAACTGGAAACATGCATTTTGAAACATACTGGTCACATTATGATTCAGTTTCACATGATAATGATTCCTCCAATTCAAAGATTAATTATGAATCATTTTCTGAAATTATAAATACACTCTGAGTGTATTTGCTCTATTTTTAGTGAGTGACGCTTTTTGAACTAAAATGTTGATTTTAAACTGATAACTGACACATTAAGTCATACCAGAAACATCATGTGTTGGAATGAGGTGTTTATGATTACTAAATGTCAGAAATTACATATAGATCATTTTACTAAAGTATTAAACCATTTATAATGTTTTCTCTTGGTTTTGAGTAGTTATGTTGTCCTTTTTACTAAAACTGATGTCAATTCTAAATAAAAAGATGGACTTAGAGTCATATCGGTCACACTATGCATCAGATTGAGGAAATTCTCATTCTTATGTGTCCCAAATACCTTATGGATCATTTTCATAAAGTATCAAAACAATATTAATGTGTTTACTATGTTTTGAGTACATCACACGTCTTTTTTACTAAAATGTCATTTTAAATTGGATACATGAACTTTCACTCAAAATGATCTCATAGGGTATCGATTTTACATTATTCTAATTTATACACATTACAAAATACATATGAATCAATTTCATAAATTATCAAGAAAATATGGGCATGTTTTCTTGATTTTAATGATTGACATTTTTTGAACTAAACTGACGATTTTAAACTCATTACGGAAACATTGAGTCATACTGGGAACATCGTGTATCGAATTGAGATGAGTCTGATTAATACATGTCAAAAATAACCTATGGATATTTTACTGAAAGTATAGAGACAAGAAAAATGTGCTTTACTGATTTTTAGTAGGTCAGTTTTCCTTTTCACTAAAATTGATGTCAATTTTAAATAAAAAGACGCACATGAAGTCATATCGGTCACACCATGTGTGGGATTGTGGTCAGAATAATTACTACATGTCCCAAATAGATTATGGATTATTTTTATAAAGTATAAAAACAATAATAATGTGTTTACTTGGTTTTGAGTACGTCACTTGTCTTTTTTAGTAAAATTTTATTTTAAACAGGAAACACATACTTTGATAGATATTGATCACATCATTTATCAGTTTGATGCGATATCAATTCCTACATGTCAAAAATGAATTATGAATCAATATCCCAAATTACCATGTAAATATGAGTGTGTTTTATTGATTTTCAGTGAGTAATATATTTTGAAATAAACTGTCGATTTTAAACTGATAACGGACACATTGATTCGTACCAGGCACATCATGTATCGGATTGAGGTAAATCGGATTCCTACACATCAAAAATTATTTTTGGATAATTTCCCTAATGTATAAAAACAATATGAATATTTTTTCTCAGTTTTTAGTAGTTCATTTCACCTTTTTGTTAAAATTGATGTCAATTTTAAATGGAAAGATGCACTCGTAGTCACATCAACCGCATTGTGCATCATATTGAGGTGTGGATGATTCTTACATGTCCCAAATGGCTTATGGATAGTTTTAATAAATTATCAAAATAATATAAATGTATTTTCTCTATTTTTTGTAGGTTAGTTTTTATTTTTATTAAAATTGATGTCCTTTTTAAATAAAAATATGCACTTGGAGTCAGACCGGTCACACCATGCATCAGATTAAGGTGAAGATGATTCCTAAACATCTCAAATGACTCATGTGTCATCTTAATAAACTATAAAAACAATCTAAATTAATTTTATAGTTTTTTGAGTATGTCACTAGTTCGTTTTACTAAAATTTAATTTTAAACTAGAAACACACAATTTGGCCTATACTAATCACATCGTATATCAATTTGATGTGAGACTGATTCCTACACATAAAAAATGACATATAAATTGATGTACTAAATTATCCAGAAAATATGAGAATATTTTCTTTGTTTTTAGTGAGTGAAATTTTTTGAACTAAATTTTTTATTTTAAAATGATAATGAACACATTGATTCATAGCGATCACACTGGGAGTATGATTAAGGTATGGATGATTACTATAAATCACATATGACTTATGTATTGTTTCCCTAAAGTATAAAAATAATAAAAATATGTTTACTCGGTTTTGAGTATGTTATTTTTCCTTTTTACTAATATTAATATCAATTTAAAAAAAAAATTAATCACTTGGATTCATACATGTCACATAATTTTTCATATTGAGGTGCAATTGATTCTTATATGACCCAAAATTTTAAAAAATCCAAACTTCCAATGTAACCACATTTTCATTCTCTTTATTTGTCAGACTGCCAATACTGCATATTGACACTATGTTCCTAGAAAAAAATTATCATTGTTGAAAATCAGAAGAGTAGAAGAAGCTAATGTTCCCATTATATCAGGAGAAGTCACCACAGTGGGCCTATTAGCTTATTCTACTCTCCTAGTTTTCAACAATGTGAATTTTTTTTTCAGCTAACAACATCAAATCAATACGTAGTTTTGGAAGCTCAAAAAAGAAAGGTAATGAATATGAAAAATGTGGTTACATTGATTAAAAGAATAATATTATCTCTTTTACAGATTGTTGTAGATAGTTGATAGAAAAATACAACATCCCAAATGATCTGTGAAAAAAACTATATAATTATTACATAAAAATGATAACGAAATTAACTTACAAATAGTAGATAAAATGATGATAAAATTAATGAAATAAGTAATATGAATTCACCTTTTCCTTATCGTTTTATGCATTCTTGATTCATTCCCTTTTTGTCAGTATCTTTGTTACTAGCTAGAATTTCGATCCCTGAGGAGCATGATAAGCTTCAAATAAACCACCCCTACTCAAATTAAATAATACACTTGTATAAGGAAACAATTATTATATGAGTAATACTAAAAATAAATATGAAACAATACATTAATTATGTATATAATAATTTTACAGTGAAATCATTGTTGACTATAGGGATATGTCGATGTTATGTAAGAATGATGATAAAAATGTAAATAGATCTCACCAAACAATCAATCAATGAGTGACAAGGATGAGGAGAAAATAAGATACCTTGGATTAAATATTTGAATCACCTGAGAGAAATTAAAGATATCCTATTGGGTTTATAAAATAATCATTTTCTATAATAAATAAATAAACACACATCTGATATTCATTACCAATGTTGAATGCCTACCATTTGTGAGAATTATATGGATGGTAATCCAATATTCCTAGGGGTGGAACAAAAATTAAATGTTAATGAATGATTTGTTTTAATATGGAAAAAGTATAACATACTTAATGTTTATTAGATGTGTGATGAAATAAATGAATTGATTTTTAATAAGTGTTAATGTGTGGGTTATCATTTAAAAGATTTCTTTCTTTCTAACAAAAGGAAGAAATACAAGAAAGGATGAAATCAATGAATAAAATATCATTAGTTATCAGAATTTTTCGGTGAAAATTCAAAGGAGTAAGACTCTACAAAATACCTCATTGTTTCCCAAGTAGAGCCAAAATCATTTGGAGATGTTTACAAGGATGATAATTGGATCAAATCTATGCATGAGGAGCTTGATCCGAGTAAGAACAATGTGGCATGAAGAACTTGATCAGAATAATAACAATAAAGGCTTTTGTGGATCAATTTGGTGCGTATATGTTTCCAAAAAATGTCCATTTGTTTAAAAATACAATATTTTTTTAATTAATTTTTTTTCCTAATTCTAAAAAACTCTTAACATAAATTTTCATAGTAATTTATAATAATAAAACATTTTTTTAGTTCATGTAATTGATATGCACAACTATTTGGGGAATCATATTACAACTAAAAGGTCATAAAATATGGATTTAAGTTTATGTTAGGGAACCATAAATTTAAATAAAATTAAGAATACAAATCTAACATATAATGTCATTAAATTAATAAATCCAAACTAATAATTTTTAATTAAAGTGGGATTCTAAATGTGTAATACTTTTATCCCTGATAAGTAATTTTTATTTTAATAAAATAGCTTCTGTTAAAAATTATTTATTAAATTTACATCAATAAATGTTAATATTTTCTTTTATTTAAACTTGTCAAATATATTGGAATAAAAAAATTTCTTTAATTACTTAAAATATTATTAAAAATTTAAATAATAGAAATCTTTTCTCATTAAATAAGTTACTTTTCAAAGAAAATGTAAAATTTAGAAACTTTTTGATCAATCCTAAAGGATTGAGAATAATAAATTCTATCAACAATGTGCTCTTATTATACACAACCTAATGAAAAATTATTTTGTTTCTTAAAACTCATTGATGTTGATTTTTTTCATATAAGATGACTCATTCCAATTATTTATTTTCTGAATATATTTCAACAACCAAAATCAAAATATCAATTACATTTTTTCACAACATAATTTTTACTGTATAATATTATCCAAGGATTATAGAACCTAATACCTATTTGACTTTACTTTTTATAGAATTTATGTCATTTTATTTAAATTCAAATTGAAATATTTCAAAAATAAAAAATTTAAACCTTATATTTTTTTAAGAAGAAGTTAAATATATAAGAAAAAAAAATCAAACAAATATAATGTTTTTTCTCATATAATTTTATAGATTCATCATAATTATTGGATTGTTGCATTTCATAAGTGACCCCTAAATATATCCCAAGACTTGTGAAATAGTTTATAGTCATCCTAAAAAATCCATTAATTTTAAACCATATTTCAGTGTGCATTATCCTAGGAAAACATTTCATGAAAAAATCATTATATAGTTGTTCCCATGTATTATCAGATATTTCATCATCCACTTTTTGGAAACAACTTATATAATCACCTTTCAAATAGAAAGGGGATAAGCCTATATTTTAGTTCCACTTCACTCAACCCTCTCAGTTCCAATTATTACAGGATATAATATAAGTCCCCAATTATATCATATATTTCATCATCCAAGTGATTTTCAATGTAATATTAAAAACCAATGTCAACATCGATCTCTATATGAATGAATTTTTTAAAATTTTACAATTTAAAAAGGTTAATGTCATGGAATATAGGTATTGGGAGCCTATTATACCTCACAACAACATGACCCAACATTGTGATTGACATATTTCAAGTCGCACAGTACCAACGTTGTCTCAAGGAGATCCACAATATATCGGGGAAGACTACACATCAATAAATCTAAAAATGATAAATTTTGGTTTGTTTTATTATAGGATATTGAAACTATAATTTTTTAGATACACAGATGTGGGATGAGAAGTTTCAGTGGATAATCGAGGGAAATTTGAGATATTGAAAAACATAGATTTTATTCGAGTCGTGATTGCGCTCAACCCCTGAATCGCTCAAGACATAGATTCAAGTGCTAGAATTGTATAAGCCTTGATTATGTCCTAGATTCATGTTTAGATTCGAAAAAAAAGAGCATCGATAAGAGGTCTCTTCTACAGAGATCTTCAAATATCATGAACTAGCTCATGATGATTAGGGTTCTTAAAATAGTTTGTGACACTTTTATCAACAGTTCCAAAAAATCACTAATAAATATACCTTTTATAAGTTCTAAATTAAAAACCACTAAAAAAATGAATCTTTATCAGTGCGTTATTTATCACTGATAAATATAGAGATTTATCAAAGCTAAATAAGAGATGATAAAATGAATCTTTATCAGCGCTAATATTTTAGCATTGACAAATATTGATTTTATCAACGCTTTTTATTTCTCTGATAAATCTCTGTCATTATAAATAATAAAAATCCTTGATAAATACATATAATACTTTTTTTCTGAAAAATAATACTTTTTAAAAAAATTATATTTATTATATATAATTATAATACTTATAATAATAATTTTTATAAAATAATAATTTTATAATTCTTTGAATATAAAATTATTTTTTTAAAATTGTATAATTTTTTTAAAAAAATAATAATACTTATATCATGATATATATTTATATAATTATATATATATAAACATAGTAAATATATTCATTATTTAAATAAATTTATTATAATTTTATAATTATTTATTTATCATTATATAAATAATTTTTAAATATATATTGTTTACTTATTTATAATTATAAATGTATAAAAATAATAAATATACATTTATAAATATATTTTTTTATAAATATTGTTTTACAAATGTGTTTTTAATATCACTAATGAATAGTTTTTTCTTAGGTTCATGTATATTAAAAATGATTAAAATTGATTAATTAAAAATGAACACAATATATTGAAAAATTGGATAAGTTTTATTAATATCAATCATTAAAAGAATGGATATATATTGAAGTAAATATGAATACATATGGAAAATATTAAAACATTGTAAATAAATATATATATAGAGTAAATTATATAAATTGATTAAATTCTAAAAAAAATATTTGTGTGTGTGCATATGTATATAATACGTATATATGAAATCAAAATAATACATTTGATCTATGTTATAAATTGAAAAATAAAATTTCATTCAATTATGTCCATTACTTGATGCAAGTAGTCAGCATTTTTATTTCATATTAATTTAAAATTATAAACCATTATTTATTAAATACATTTCTATTTAATGTAAAGAATAAATATTATTTTTTAATATGTAAATCATATTCATACACATTAATATATATCTATATATTTAATATATACACTTTATTAATAGTATGAATAATCATATAATTAATAAAATGTTTAATAATTTTCTCAATTTACTTATTTTTAATTTTAATGTTTTTAATTTTCATTCTGCTTATATCTATATATTTAATACATACTATTTATATGTATTTAAAATTTATATAAATTTTAATCAGTTTATTTATTTTTATCCTTAAATATTTATTTAATAAAATTTTTAATATTATTTTTAATAAACTCATTTTTATTTTTAATTTATTTAATTATTTCATTTTATTTATTTAGAAATTTACCAGTGCTAAAAAATATTGATAAATGATTCTTTTATTATCACTAAAAATATATCGCTGATAAAGGGTACTCGTTATCAGTGCTAAAAATAAAGAACTGATAATAGTTACACTTTACCAGTGCTAAAAATAAAACATTGATAAAGGATACCCTTTAACAACACTAAAAATAATGCACTAATAATGGGTAAAATTTATAAGTAATTTTTTTAACACTAATAAAGATTCCATTTACCGTCACTTTTTTGTAGAACTGATAAATACTAGAAATGTTAAAAACTTATTTTTTTAGTAGTGGAATTAGCTCTCATGTCACACAGTGATGGGTAGAATTGATTTTGTTTTATTTCTTGGTATTGGTTTTTGGTAGACTTTATATTTTGTATATCCATATTGGATTCCATTACATTTCCCTTATGGTTTCCCTTTTATACCATATTTTATATGTATTCTTGACCTATTGATCATGTTTGGATATTATATATTCTCATGTTATTATGTTTATTTTTATGGTTCATTTTAATTTCACCACTGTATTATTTCATTTTTTGTTTTATTTATGTTATACTAAAAAATTACATTGTTTCTTGACTCTCCAATCTATAGAATGCATCATGTCAATTTTTTGAGATGGACCTTTAGTAGTTTTTTTTATTTTAGGAGAAACAATTCCCAATAGTGTGTCCTTGATTCCCACTCTCTAGTTTCCAAACTTTGGGGATCTTTAGTGCCCTCTGGGCCTTATTGGGATCAAAGTTGAGTACCTAGTAGGGGTTATCTCATGTTGGTTCTTGACAATGATAATGAACTTAAAAGGAGTTCTAAGTTGATAATAGAATTTTTTAACATCATAACATTTTATGTATTGAAGTTAAAGGGGTTTTATATTATGTTCAAAGAGTTTAACATTCAGAATATGATCCAAAATCTCACCATTTTTCAAAATAGGGTACATCATAGGTGTTACTCACTAAAGGAGTTTAGTGAGATGATTTTATCATATTGTCACATAGATGTGATCTAAGAATTACAAAGAGATAAGATGATTTTACGAAAACCCTAAAAGTTCTAAACACATATGGCCTATATGGTGGTATATCATATATAATATGTTTATTCCAATTATTAAGTGTGGTTTTTTTAGTTCTCTTGAAATATTTTAAGAATATAAAATATACTATGCCAAACAAATAAAAAATTCAACATTATCATTCTTTCAGGTTTTTTTTCTGTATATCGCAAGGAGTGAAATGATAATTGAGCTCTTAAAATATGATATTAACCTATACCTAACAAAATATTATCATAGAGTATTATAGGTTGTGATAAAACTTTAAGTTCATCATGGGTAGTATTTTATATAGAGATAGATAAATATTCTCATGAAACACAAAAATGATTTTTTGTGTCAGATGACCCCCCAAGTATACTATATATAGTGTTGTAAACTATTTCATTTGTATACCAAAGGTGAATATTTCTTATTAGGATTTATATATACCTAATTTTTTAACAATACTTATCATGAGAACATTTATACTTTAATAACTTTCGTACACAATTTTTAAGGCTTAGCTAATCAGGGGGTGGCTGGGTATGTTGTTGATCATGTCATCTGTTGAGGTTTAACCAATACGGGATTTTTTTCTCTCATTTGATGATTATGACATATAAGACCTTGATTGAGACAGATTGAAGGTGTGTCTGATTTTACCTAGAAAATATATATGATTTGATTTTCTGTTGTGTGAGGTGAACGTGATGTGATCATATATAAAGGTGAATGAAGTGATATATTCATCGAACTAGTAAGTCTATACATAAAGGATCAACGATATTTGAATAGTTTTATGGGATTATTATACTCTATGTCTCATGGTTAATGGATGTCTTAGATAAAGGAATAAAATGAAAATAAATAATTTTCTATGATATAGCAGGTGGACACGGGTATAGAGATACATGTGTTTGATAGAGATTACACCAAATCCCTTTGTATATTGAGTAGCACTGATCCCTTACTGGAAGTATCTCTTTTCTTAAATCTTTTAATTTGGTAATTAATGTTTTTTTCAACAATAATTTGGTATGTGGGGTCCCTTTTTTATTTTAATGAGTGGGGATTAAGTTTTACAGAACTTATGGAGCTTCTATAAAAGTGTTTTAGAGTTCATCTAAATGGGGTTTAGGATAGATGTTCACAAGAAATTACATATGATGAGATACAAAATGAATTTTATGATAACTTTCCAAAACATTTTTGGAGATTTCCAAAAAAATATTTTTGATATGTTTTCACATGATTTAATATAATGTGAAATCACACAAAGTTTATAAGGTTTTATTGTAAGTCGGTGATTGGTGGAAAAATTCCCTAAATCCAATATACAAGCATTTTATATTTTTTATATATCATTTTATATGGTATGTATATATAATGTGGTATTTTATATGTGAAATTATTCATATTGTTTTCCTAATCTTGTCATAGAGTATGATGAGATGATATTGTACTGAATTTTAATTCACATTATGCCTATGATTGAAGTTAGAAATTGAATGTTAATAGTTAATATTTAGATCTTCACCAGGTAATATATCATTTATGTTTAATAAGATCAAACTCATGGGAGGCATGGAATGTTTATATAGTCAAAAGTTTTTCTACCTGATATTCTATTTATTCATATGTTATGAATGTATGAGTAAATACATCAATACATAGGGTGTCTTCAGGAAAGTACCGAGCCAGAACCCAGTTTTTGGGGTTCTATTAGTTCATTATTAGTTATTGTTGTTTCTAACTCTATTTGGATATATCTTCTTCACTATACTTGTGATCTAAGAGACACTATTATAACATGGATTTGAGAGGAATTCCACTCAAACATCTGGTGACTAAGTAAATCTATATATACAACCCATAGTAAATATTTTTTTGGTCATTCCATAGTTATATAATCAATAATGTGTGGTTAAAGAACAAGTGAGGCAATTATATTTAAATAAAGGCACTTATTCTTCATTTCCATTATTCATGATTTTAGTTTTTCATAGCATCATGATCTTTGGAATGATTTTTCAAATGTCTTTCAATGCTTAGAACAAGTTTTTTGATCCTAGAAATAAATTCATGTAGTGGGTTATACGAAATATTTTTTATCACTACTTTTATTACAGATAAGGTGTGTGTATATGTAATATATACATGATGTTATTGGAAAAGTAAAGAGTCCTCGGTATAAGGGAGATGATGTGAGGAGACATCTTAGAGTTGTTTATATTTTCATTTGGTTTTATATGGGGTTGTAATCCATTATTTTCTATATTTCTAATTTTTGTTTTATAGTTTATACTCTGTTATTTTAGTTTTTCCTCAAAGTCTTGTTTGTATTTATACCTCATATGGGTATTTTTGGGATGTTTAATTGATATTATATAGCATATTATTATTGGTTTCAATTTGGTATTTATTACAGTAAGTTTATTTTTTTTCATCGATGTGATGGATTATTAGAGTGAAATTAGATCTCCAAGAAATATCATTATATCCTCGGTGATAGTCACCAGTCTCAAGTGACTGTGAAGAACACATGATTTCATGTGACATTTCTCCTCGATGGAACGGTTATGTCGGGGAAACATGTTACGTCCTCAAATTGAGAATAACATAACTGTAATAATGATTAATTCACCTTTTTTCTTTCAATAATACCATGGAGGTTGTCTCATATTTATTTTTATTATTTTTAATCCATGACTTTTATCAATTTATTCACTAGAAGAGATTATAACAGCACATTGTTAGCCCTTCCACTTGGTTAAATATTCATCAAATCAATCAAAGTGTAATATATAATTTCTAGTAGTGGAGTAAATCCTTCAAGAATGATGTCCATAAAATACAATAAAACATAAATAAATTAAGAGATAATCATTTCCTTATACATAGGAAATCCCTTGCCATTAAATATAACGATCACCTTATTGAAAGAATTTGTACTCTCTATGAAAAAAAACTAATTGATAAAATATAAAATATTGAAAAATTCTAAAAAACATTGATAGATAACTTATCTATGATAATAATTAATGTTTCCCTAATAAGAATGAGAAGGTATGAGAGGGGGAATCAGTGATCTATAAACATTTATTTCCAAAATTAAAAATACTTTTTTTATTTTTTAATGTGTAGGATCTGATATCAACCTATTGTATCATCATCATTGATAAATAAATCAATAGAGACACATGAAAATATGATTTTTACAAGGTCCACTAACTCCTAAAAAATTATTCCTTATGGATCGATGCATGTTATCCCATGTCTCATTTTCTTTTTTTTAATAAATAATGTTAGGGGAAAAGGAATCCATTAAACTCTTAAATATTTATCACTATTAAAAATCATTTTATTCCTCCCACATGTTACACAATATAATAATAGTGAAAAACTATAAATAATAATAATAATATGTATAGATATTTCAAAGAATAATATTATTACTCCATAAATTCCCTTGATCCACTGGTGAAGTGTGAACCTCTTCTCCCCTCAAGGTTATCTCCTTTACTCCATAAGAATGATTTTTATCTTATTTGGGTAAATTTCTTTCTCTTTCTTCATTTAAAAATAAATTTTAAAATAGATAAGTGTGAACTATGTCATGTTGGTCTTAACCAGAATGTGTTATTTATAGTCTAATAAAGATTAAAAATCATAAATCACATCAATAAATATACAATAAAGTTCAAATATTTTTTCTATATTATTGTGAACAAGTATGATCAACACCATGTTGTGTTTATATTAATCATATCATGTTCAATTATTTCTTCTAAAACCCCAAAATAAATCCATGAAAAATTGATATATTTATTTTTGGCTAGTTTATAATAATTAAGAAATAAATATCTCAACATAGATAAATTGATGTGTTTTCTTCCATATTTTAGATAATATATTCACCAAAACATGTCTCCAAAACTTGAATCAAAATTCTGGAATTTTTTATATTTCTAGGATGTGTTTTGTTAACCCATGTTGATTAGTAACTTCATGTGTATTCCCCTTCTCAATAACTCAAGAGCTTTAATCCAAAAAATTTCCTATTAGATAAACCACTACTTTTGAAATAGAATATTTCATATCGTTGTGTTAGATAATAGATTCACTAAACGTATTCACCTCTTTTCATTCTTTTTGATAGGGATATTCCCTATAACCTTATATTATATCATATGGTATGACATTATAATTTCATAAAATTAAATAAATACATATTTCAAATGGAATGTTTTATTCTTTGAGTTATATAATTTCTTAGGATATATATATATATCATATCATTATTACCTAATATATTCATAGTGTATAAATGGTCATGTAAAAAGGTGATTTTATGAAGAGAATAATATTGCATGATTCATATAACATTCTAAAATTATTAATTCAATCAATTTTTAATTTTTAATATTCATTAATCATCCCAAAATAGTTTTCATTGACTATAATTTTTCGTATAAAAAATTATCAAGATAATTCATGTAGGACGAGGGTTATATATATTTATAACCATAATCCATTTACTCATACGTTATGAATGTATGGGTAATTTCATGTTAAGGATAGAGAATGTTCCATGCACATATAAAGGTGGTTGTATCCATGAGAATTGTTAGAGATTATTTCCCAATCTATCTTATGAGAACTATCTCATATCTCTCTTAATTCTCATTCTTTATCTCCCTAGAGATATTATTGTATCATAGTTTTGATGAGGATTCATCCCATGTATTGAGGTATTTAGTTAATCCTTTGAAACTCATTGAAGGGAAGAGTCCTTCAGTTGTTCCTCAATGATCCATATAAATCCTGGTGATTGAAGAATATAAATAATGGTTATTAAGGGTGAAAGATACTTTTTATTCATTTATCTTTTACATGGTTTTAGTTTTACATATCATGGTTATATTATAATTTATGGTTTCAATTTTGTTCCTGATGTCCCCCAAATTATACATACATTAATACTATATATTATCATATGAATATTTATTACATTTCATTATGATCCAAGATATAACCATAAAGGTTTAGTATATTTTGGAACATGGATACATAAACAACTGGTGTATAAAATATCTACTTCATCTCCAAATAAATTCTTTATAGCTTCATCCCTTCTTAGACATATCATATTTAAAATATTTTTTAAAAAGAATTGAATAATAAAGGAATCAAATAACTTGATACGTGATCACAGAAAATTTTCATAAGATCATATCATAAAATACTGGTATAAATTGTAGAATAATCAAAATCATAGAAATCTTGTATCAACGCTACCCAACAATACATTCATCACATGTTTGGCTTGGGATAACAATCCATGTACCTACTTTGGGCTTAGGTTAACCTCCCATGTACACTCTTTTCGGATTGGTATAACATCCCATGCACCCTTTGATCTCACAAAACATTAATATTTAGACAATGAATTGAATGGATATAATGGACCCACCCATCACATAACCATAATCCATTTATATGTATGACACAAGATCGTGAAAATATTTATCATTTCATCACAGTTTAACGATTAGAAAATTAAATATGTTTCATACATATTTTATCATCATAATAAATAACAATAAAAATAAATAAAAAGGATGATATCATATAATCATATCCCTAGTGAAGAATAATAACATCAAAGAATTTTATCATACGTGAAAAACTCTATTAAAAGATAATTTGAATATTTTTTGAGGAAAATACCATTTTCATTTTGAAATAAATTATTTAAAATCTAAAAAATTATAAAATATTAAGGAAAATATTTTCATTGGAAAGTAACATGGAAACTTTTAAATGGATCCTTAAGAAAAATAATAGTCATGATCTTAATAACAACTTTTTATGTATTTTACGGTAAAACAAAGATTTTATTCACACCTTTGGAAAAAAGTACCTCATTCATAGAATGACAATAATTTTCCTTTTAAAAAATTATATAAAGTAAATAGTGGGTAAAATAAATTTAAAATATTATTATATAATATTAAAAAAAATTATAACATTTTAAAGGAAATATGGACATGGAAAATAAAGTTCCTAACAAAATAGAAAAATAAATTTGGTTTTCCATAAAACATTATTTCGGTCTCATGAGTACTAAAAGTGTGGAGAATGAAAGGAAAAATTGTAATATAGATAAATAACAAGATTAGAATAAAATAAATGATATTTATCAAATATATATCTTATAATTTAATCATGGTAAATTTATACATAAATAATTCTGATAAAAATAATATTACAACATAAAACCATTGTCACTTGTTTGACTTTCTTTGTAAGTGATCTAACATCATTTATAATAAATTTAAATTTATTATAATTCTATAAAATAGACACATAAACACTTATAATATCATATATTATCCATTTTTAAAATTTCAACACTCATTAATTTATAATTCTTTATTAAAATCATCATTTGAAGGTGTTAATTGTTTCATTTTTTAGGAAAGTTTTGGTTTGAAAATTATGGACCTTGTAATTTTATCATGATTATATAATATAAAAAATATTATTAATGATATAATATATAATATATTCATATATACACATTTAGAACAATCCGTAAAAGTTATAGATAGAAAAATGGATTACACTGCTCATGGACATGGTAGTCCATACAGAAGAACGAACGATATTTTCATTTTCTAACAAAATAAAGGAAAGAAATATATATAATATTTTATCCTTAACGATTAATAATTATATAATAAATATTATATATATTTATTAAAACCATCATTATATCTATTAATGTTTGTATGTGATGTAAAATGAATCATATCATTAAGTGGAGTTGGTAGTCCACATGTATGCATGAGTGATACACACATTTCCCATTTAGTGGAAAAGATATGTAAAATGGTTGAAAAATCACAATACAAACATATAATTATATTTATTATATTGTATTATTAATTTCATTATGGACATAATAGGTTTATATAAGTTGGAATATGAAATAAAATTGAAAGTTCCTAGTTATGATCTATACCTCTTCCATAAGAGACCTCCTTTAGCTTACACCTTAGTCCTTGAAATATTTTTCTTGAGAGAAAAAAAGGGATAAAAGATAAAGGTAATTAATATATGAATTTACTAGTTTACTTATTTTATAATAAATCTTTATCAAAATTAGGTAATAATTTAGGATAAGAGGTTCTCTTTTATAATTAATGTAGAGGACACACATGGAATTACATTATATATTTAAATAATAAAATGTCACTTTCTAGGGAAAAGATCACTAATATGGAAATAATTGAAATTGTGGATAATATAGGGTTGAATTAGCATTATAAAATAATAAATATATAATTTTATGGTGCAATATTACCATTATATATTAGTCTAACACCCCCCTAATAAGTTTGTTTTAACCTTATCTATAGTAAAAAAATTATAAATTTTACAATTAATTATGAAAAAAAATGACTATGAGATCATTAAAAAAATATAAATTATGATTCCAAATATGGATACCATTTTATCAAATTCAATTTCAATAATTTTAATAAATTATTTTTAAAATAATCATTAAGAGAGTAAGAAACCCCAATTTTTAGAAAAAATCATTTTGAAGCATAAAACTGATTTTACATTCATTCCATACATATTAAAAGCTATTAAATTAATATAAAAATATATTATAGAATATATAATCTATATATTTAATTAAAACCATTAATAAATATTTATTTATTTAATTTATTATGATAAAAAGACATTGCATATAAAAAAGTTTTATAAAAAATAAGTCTTTTTACCTTTAAATGATTTAATCCTTTTTCATAACTTTTATATAAATATTGTATATATTTTTATTCATAAATTAAAAATACATTTATTGGAAATAACGTTTTAAGATTTACAAATTTACTTTTTTTTAGATAATAATATATAACATTTATGAAATAAATTTCTTCAAAAAATTGGTGTTTCAAACATTAAATGAATTTATTAAAATTTAAATGATTATGTAATTGTAATTAATAAAGATATTTTAATTTTGGATAAAATTTATATATGTATTTAATATTGTGTTTAATCATATTCACACTCACCAATCCAATCGGTAGGTTATAAAGGTCTACTATATCATGAGATTACTTAGACTCGAGGTTGAGTTTAAAGAAAGATATCGAACAATTCAAGTTTATTTTAGAGGAAATACTTATAAAATATAGGGGTGTTACATTATACCCAACTTAAAATTACTTTCTCCATAAAAATTATATCATTGTGATACAAAGAATAGGATATCCTTATTTCATCTCAACCTTAGGTTCTCATATAGCATACTTGAATTTTTTATTCCTCTAAAGAACATTAACAAGGTGAAGAGTCATATTCTATTACACTTTATCAATATAATACAAGCTTTCTACTGGTTATTATTCAAAGGAAATATAATAATCCAAAAATAAAACCTATGGGTTTATTATATATTAATGATCGGTCATTTACTTCCTCAAAATATATATACGGAACACATCTTGGACTTGATAGTGGTTTGGTGGAAGCTATAAGTGATAACTTATAGTACCTAATCGACCAATAATATCAAAGGAAACAATATACCAAGGGTTAATTTTTCCCTTATTTTAAAATCATGTAACCTTTTTATATGGATAAATTCACAGTAATACTTTCTCACAAATTTTGAACTCCAGATATCACTGATGAGTGTCAGTATAAATCATATATCATCCCTAACTTGTCTTGATGTGTTGCTGAATGGATCTAACACTCTCTAGTATTTCCTTAGCTATATTAGGTCCCAATATATTTAATTCAAAAAATTCATCATAGTACATTGGATTTATACACTTACTATAATAGAGGGAATCTAAGGATCCATCAGAATTCTCGATTGAAAGTTATCTTTACAAGAGAATTTGATAAGAGGAATGTTTTATTACCGACCAATTTCGAAATCAAGGGAATGGGATCTTAGTATATCCTCATGGTTTTGAATAGTTCTCTTATACTAACCAAATCTTTTAGGATGATACTATGTACTAAAACACAAATATGTATCTAGATCTTAAAAAATATTTTTCCATAACATTAAGGTAGACTTGAAGTTTCGATCAGATACAATAGAATGTGGTAATCCATGTAACCTTACCACTTCCTAAATATATATATTTTTAATCTGATCAAGAGAGAAAAGTTATTTGATAGAACTTAAGTGTGATGAATTCGTATGGTTATTGACTATAACCCAAATAGAATTATGGACTTTATATTTTTTGGGGAGTCTAATGATGAAAACCATTGTGATTTTTCTCATTTTCATTTTGGTATCGATAATGGTTATAAAATCCTATTAGAATTATATCTTTAAACCTTGAATTTATAATATACTAAATACCAATATATATACTTTATAATATCTATCTTCATTAGGTCCCTCTATAAATGCACATTCAGATATCTAAACATATTTTTACTCCCATGATGAATATAAAATTATGATCTTTGATAATCTTCCAATAAATCATTCTTTTAAGTCTTGTATTGATAAGAAACATACATAGTTCCTGAGACTTACCATTCCATAACAATAAACGTTGAACTTTGGAGTATTTCTCACTTTCGTTTTTAGTGCTACATCTTTATTTTTTTCCTATTTATTCTTTAGATGGATAAATGGTTGAACACCCAGTTGATAACGATAATAATTCTCCCCTTCTTATAATATTTTTGGCTCCATCCTTTCTAAATCCAAAAATATTGTATATTTTGTGATTCTCATCACAGATAAGATATCATAATCCTTTTAACTCAAAGAATCATTAACCTTGTTAACTTTCCCATGGTGATATATACAGATAGGTCAAAATAATTAATCAAGTCTAACCATCTTACTTAGCATATATTTAACTATTTTTTGGTGAATAAATAATTTAAACTTTTATGATAAGTATATATGTCACAACTTTCTTTATAAACATAATTCCTTTATATATTTAACGCAAAGATTACTAACTATAACTTCAAATCATGAGTTAAGTAATTTTAATTATTAACCTTCAATTGGAATGGGGAAAAAGCTATCACCATATCATTTTACATAAGAAAACATCTGAAAAATTTCTTTAATAAAAAACTATAAATCAAAAACCCTTATTAACTATTGGGTTGTGTGAGCACAGGTTCTCTAACCAATATTCTCTTTAATTCCTTGAAAATTTATTCACATTTATCATTCTAGAGGAACATCAATCCCTTCAGAGTTAAATTATTGAGTGGATATTATAGCCAAGATAAATTCTTCCCAATGTGTCGATAATATCCAACCAATATTATAATACTATAGATATTTTTTATATTTTTTGGTCTGGAGTAATGTTAAATAACTTAAATTTTATAAATATCCATAGATATAACCTCTATTGAGATTATATGACATAAGAATGAAAATTTTTATAGTAAAAAATTCACACTTGTTAAATGTTTCATATGTAATCTATTTCCATAAGGACTTTAGTACAATCTCAAGTGATCTAAATTCTCTTCCTTACTCTTAGAATATATAATAATATCATCTATAAAGTTTACCACAAACTGGTCAATGTAATTGTTAAAGGATATATTCATTAAATCCATGAAGATAATGGGGGAATTAGTAAGTCCAAATGTCATCAATATAAATTCCAAAAAATCATACCTTATACAGAAAGATTTAGTGGGTATGTATTCAATGTTGATCATCAATTGATAGTATCTATAACAAATTTCAATATTTTATAAGTATTTATCTCTTCACAAATGACCAAAAAATAATCAATATAGGGAAGAGGGTATATATTCTTGATTGTGATCTGGTTAATTTCCCAATATTCAATGAAAAATCACATTGATCAATATTTCATATTAATAAAAATACCAAGTACACCCCATGGGGATGTACTTGGCTGAATGAATCCCTTATTAGGATTCTTATGGAATTTCATCTTCAACTGTCTCAACTCGACCAGGGATATGATAAACTATGTATTTGAAGTAAGTTTTGTATCATGTATGAGTTATATTTAAAAATCAATTTCATGATTCATAGGAAGATAGGGAAACTATTCCAAAAATACATCCACAATCTTCCATATGATTGGAATATATTTCATTTTGAGTTTCTCCCAAAACATCTAAGATAGATATCCCTTGGAATTGAATCGAGACCCTTAAAATGGATGTAATTTCCATTAGAAGTTCATATTTATCCTGACACCAATATATGATCATAATTTTGTTTAGAGTATAAAATTTTATTTACCTTCCACATCAATTGATGTGGGATACAAATAAAGAAATCAAATCCATGTCCAAAATACAATCAAATGCAACAAGAGGAAGAATTAAAAGATTTATAGGAACCATGTTCCCACAAACTTCAATTAGATAGGAATCAAAAAGTTGAGATCTAATAATTTTACCAATATGAGTCATGATATATAATTAAACATCTAACTATTGAGGTGGTAATGTGATATCCATAGAAAATTGTTCAGATATAAAAGTGTGGGTAGATATAAAATCAAATAAAAAATTATTCTATCTATTTTAGATGGTAAGTGTAAATTTCACAACTTCATTATCATTAACCACACCAATAATATAAATCACATAATATTTCTCTTTATCTCTAGTATTAAGAGGTTTTTGAGGTCAAATATCATCATTAACCCCCAGATTCAATCACCAGTTTGCATAATTACTTTTCCTATTACATTTGTAACATTAGTGTGTCAGTAGTAAATTCTATGGAGATTTCTCACCACTCATGTCATTAGATAACTTCTTATCATCACTTCATAATTTGAATTCCCATTGATCTTACTTTCCACACAAAAATAGTTTTTTAGTCCCATTAAGATAAATTTATCCATGTTTATATCTAAACTTTTTTCATAAAGTAAGACTCATCTTATTCCATTTATAACTTTTATTAATTAAATTTCATTTAAGATACACCATTCATTTCGTATCAAAATAATGATATTTTTGGGTAAATATGATAATAATTTATACCTTTATATCACATAGAATGATTTCTTCATAGCTTTAGAAGTCTCTAATGTTAAAATACCTAAGGAGACTTGTTTTTAATCCACCGAATAATCAATCAATATTTTTTTAAGTTGGATGATAATACAAAAAGCATAACTCAAAAGTCTTGTAAAATTTTTCTCATATGCACCAATGGATTCATTATTATTTCGTTCTATCTCAAGTAATTACTTATCTATTTTTATGGGAATAATAAGAGGAAATTAATTATCAAAAAATTAACTTCTAAACTCATCCCACAACATAGAATAAATTTATTACTTTTATCTTGTGTTCTTGATAATATTAAACCACTTATTTTCTTCACCTTACAAATGATAAAAATCTAAAATAAATTTTTCATTCTCTGAACACTAAAGTATGGAAAATATATTTTTGGGGGTACTAATAATTTTTTTAGAAATTAGTAGATCAGTGGACCCACTAAAAGAAGGCGGATATTGCCTCATGAAAGACTCAACATAATGGTGTTCCCTCTTTTTCTTATTTAGGGGAACATCATGATTCATGGATTGAAAAAGTTGTGCTGTCATGGAAATGAGATTTTACATTCTATCTCTAATAACATTGGGTTTCCCATGAGTAAAATCATTTCAATTTCTATCACATTCAGTGTTAACATGGTTGTTTTGGGATTCATCCATTTACTATATTCAAAAAGGATATTTCATGAAAATGTAATCATAATGAGAAATCATATAATCATAAATATAAATTATAATATGTCTATATCATCATGTATTAGTTTTGATCTATAAAAAATTAGGTTTAACCTTGATCATTTGTGGTCATTATCTATTTAAATCCTCTATACTGACTTATAAAGAAAATGTGAATTAACCCAAGAATATCTCACTAAAGTAACTAATGAGGTGTCTTATATTTTACCAACTCATTATGCACTAGTGGAGATTGAGTTAATATCTAATCAATGCTATTAAGATCTGTTACCCCTAGGTTCATATGTCCCATAACCACATCTTGTTTCTAGTATCTAGGAAAGGATATAATTATCAGGAAATCCACACTTATTTATTTAACATAACTTAGGATGTTATCATATACTTTATGTTATCCTAAGGGTTCTAAATAATTTATTTACACCTTAGTTTCCAAAAATAACTAAACTATTCTATAATAACAACTGAGGGGACCAAAATTTTACATACAAAAATTCATCATCTTATTAGGTGATTATTCATTATATATCACTATGAACAAAGATATAATTTTAGAGGTTTAGTGTATTTAGAAATATGTATTCATAAACAATCGGTACATAATTTATCTATATTATCTCCCACTAAGTTCTTCACAACTAAGACCCTTATTAGACATATTATACTTAAAATCTTTCTTCACATCCTGGGGAAAAGGAAATATAATAGTGGGTGAGATATGATTCTTAATAAGGGTAAAAAGGGAGATATCAATGATAAATTTATAAGAATATGAGAATAAGGGTATGATAATGTGATATTATAATTTCAAAAAAATTCCCAATATTTTATAGATTATAATCATTTGTCATGGAATAAATCATGGTAGTTCACAATACAAGAATCCTGAAGGAATCAAAAAACATTAGCCATGAGAGTATAACATTGGAATAAGATCATGCCATAAATAAATATAATAAAGTGTATTTTAATCATAATCATAGAAATGTTATGTCAAGGATACCTAAAAATACATCTATTACATGTTAATCCTGGCATAACCACCTATGTACCTTATTTGGGATTGGGATAAACTCATGTGTAGTCTCTTTTTGGATTGGGATAATCTCTCATATACCCTTTCATCATAGCTTAACCCGAGGAAAATAAAATGGGTTTCATTAAAATCTCATCATCATAGTCAATAAAAATCAAAATAAATAATAAGTAAGGTCTCATATAATGATATCTAAACTGATTTTTATGTAACATGAAAGGATGTTATCATAGATGAAAAATGATTTCAAAATATAATTGGAATATTTCATGAGTAAAATACCCATTCATTTTAAAATAAATTATATAAAATATAAAAAAATTAATGAATAAAATTTATTTTAAAATAATCTTGAGAAATTTAAATGAAATCATAAAAAATAGTGGTCATAATAGTGGTAAAAAACATTTATTAGTATAAGTTAAAACAAATATTATGTTCACAAATTTGGTAAAAAGTACCTCATTCAAAAAATGAAAAGAAGTTTCATTTTAAACATATTTATATATATTAAATAAAGGTTAAATATTAATATAGAAAACATAATTCAACCATAAAAACATTCTTGAAATAATTTATATAAAATATGGAAATGGAAATAAAATATTCCAGAAGAAATACAAAAAAAATCAGTTTTCCTTAAATCTTTATTTCAAACTCTTGGGTACTTAAAGAGAGAAAACTAAAATCAAAATATTTAATCTCTAAAAATAAAAATAGGGTTATAAACTGAAAAATAAGTTTTATAGATAGATTATAGAAAACATAATTGGAAATTTAAGCACAAAAAATCCTGATAAAAATTAGATTGTAATGTAAAACCCTTACCTCAAGTCTGAATTTCTTTGTAAGTTATATATCCCCTTGTATAATAATATTAAATTTGTTATAATTATATTTAAAAAACCATATAAAAACTTATAATATCATATATTATCAAGATATAATATTTAAACATCCATTTATTAATAATTATTAATTAAAATCATCATTAGCATGTGTTAACTATTTCATTTTTTCAGGAAAATTTCGGTATGTAAATTATGGTACTTGTACTTTGATCATAGTAAAAATAATCTCTAAAATTTTAATAATTATATCAATAACATATATACTCATTATATGTATATTTATAATTATACATAAAATGTAGATATAGAAAAATGAATTACATCATTCATGGAGACGATAGTTTGGACGTATGCATAACTGTTGCTTCCATTTTCTAAAAAAAGAAGTAAAAAAAGATGAATAATATCTTATCATTAAAGAGTAATAATTAAATAATCAATATCATATATAATTATTAAATATATTATCATATCCATCAATCTA
This sequence comes from Viscum album, assembly GCA_963277665.1. Taxonomy (NCBI): domain Eukaryota; kingdom Viridiplantae; phylum Streptophyta; class Magnoliopsida; order Santalales; family Viscaceae; genus Viscum; species Viscum album. The sequence goes on along the minus strand of OY728131.1, from coordinate 660,382,185 downwards.
TGGCGGTGATATAAAATGAATCATATTGTTACACGGAGCTAGTAGTCAATACGTACACACTCGTAAAACTTTAATTTCCAATTTGATGGAAAAGAAGTGGAAAATGGTTCTTCCGTCATCATAATAAAATCTCAGTATATTTATAATATCTTATTCATCATTTTCTGTTTGATATAATATTTTTATATATAAGGTGGAAGAATAAATAAAACTGAAAGATCTCGGTTACGATTTATACCTCTTCTTTGAGGGACCTCCTTTGGCTTACACCATAATCCTTAAAATATTAGTATTATGAGAAGAAAAGGGTGTCTAGGTTGAGGGAAATAAATCTAATAATCTATTACGATGGGCAATTAGTAATCTATAAGTCTCAAAATTCATGAATGAGGGAGGATAGGATGTTCTCTTTTATAAGGGTTGGAGAGGACACAAATGGAATTACTTAAAACATTTATATAATATAATGTCACCTTCTTGTGAAAGTGGAAAACATATAAAATAATTGAAAGGTAGGATAATATGGGGTTGAAATATCTCTAACTAATAATAATTATACAATTTTATGTGAAAATATTACCCTTGTCTATTTGTTTAACCCCCACCCCCACCTCCACCCTAGTAAACTCATTTTAACCTTAACCATGGTAACAAATTTGTAATGTTTTTAAAATTAATTATAACCAAAAATAAAATTTGATTCTTTAAGAAAATTAAAATATTTTTTTCAATTTGAATATCATTTTATAAAATTCAATTTTAATACATGGTAGAAATTAAATTTAATACAGAATGAAACTTGCAAAGAAAAACTCTTTTTTGAAAATGTATTTCTAAATATAAAATTGAATTAACATTCATTTTTTCATAGTGAAATATAGTGACCTAGACTTAACATACATGGATATCACATCTTTTTAAATTAATATTCATTAAATTACTCAAACACATGCCCTAGGACTGTAATATTTTAGTTCCTTTGGAAACATGGAACACAATATTCTAGTCTGGTAAAATATTTTTAATATTTCCCATAATGTTTTTCTCCCCCATTAATCCTACATTAAATCTTTCTTAAAAACCTCAGGAAATAAAACATAATAAAGGGTGGTATCAAATGATCATTAAGGGTAAATAAATGACATACATAGGAATAACATAAACATAAGGGTACGAGAACATGAGAATAACATTTTAAAACCATACCCTTCATATCAAAGATCATAATAAGGAGTCATGGAATAAATATTGAAAGTTTATATGACCTAAATGATAATATAATAAAATAAAATGATCCATGATAGAATAGAATCTACATAAGTCATGGATTTTTGGCCTATACAGAATAAAATAAAATCATTATTTGGAAGTCAATTATCATTTCCAAAACATATTAGGGCACTTGATGGAGGATACACATACTGGAAAAGACACACAGTTATCCCCTGTCTTATCCCGTTATTTATAGTGGAATTGGATCACTACTCATAGCAGCATTATGGAAAAATTCTCTTATAGTAGAGGGATCAATCCATGTGTCATACAAGTCCATATTATGAGATACATACAAATATTTACCCAATGCATTGGAGGGATATATAGGTACCAAATTTCACATTATTAAATCAGACATATGTGTTCCATAAGATCATAAAAATTCATCATTTCATAACCCACGAAATTAAATGTGTATCATAAACATTTCTTCATATCATAACCTATGAAAAATTGATAGGTTTCATAATTATTACATCATAGAATAACCCATGAAATGAAGTAGGTTTCACAATAATTTTATCATGGTATAACATGTGGCAGAGGAAAAGGTTTCATAAACAAATATTGAACATAATCCATTCAAATAAAGGATAATAATGGTGTCCTTGGATCTTATACTTATTAAATCATAAACTATATCAAAGTATGTCATCTGATATAGAAAATTATTTTAAAATATCACTTCAAACATTTCTTAAGAAGAATATCCTTTATTTTAAAATAACTTTCATAAAAAATTCAAAATTCTTTTCTTTTAAAATATCATAGGTAACATATAAATAATGGTTTGAAAATTATATTAAAACATTAATTGAGAAAAATATAATTTCTACATTTAAAAAATTCATAATGATAAACCATTTTCAAATTATTTTCAATGAAAATAAATGTGAAAAGTTATAAATGATTATTTGAAACCATTTTAAAATACCTTTTAAAAATAAAACAATAGTGAAATTATTTTCTCTGAAAATGGCCTTTGAAAACTTATAAAGGATTCTTTGAAAAAAAAATTAAAATAATTTTAAAAAATAAAATATAATTAAAATCATTTTCTTCAAAAAAAATTATTTAAAATATATATAATGTAATATTCAAAGAGTGTATTGGTCATGATGATGTATAATTCTATACATGATTTATACATAAAAACAAAGATTCCTTTTACATATTTGGTAGAAGTCAAAAGAGACTTGATCAGAGAAAATCAAGAAGATTCCTTATAATACTATTTTTTTAAAAGGTAAAATATGGGTATTTTTTTTTAAAATCATTGGAAAATATTAGTATGTTTTTTTTGAAAACATGGTTTTGATATAAAAAATATTTCCAACTTAAGAGAAAAATAAAGTCATATTTCCATAAAAACGGTTTACTGCTTATCTTAAGTAAAAAAGAGTGTGAAAATGGTACCATTTCATTAAAATTCATTAATAACTATATAAAAATAAAATTTATTCAGAATTATTGAGATATAAATCATAATGTTTCATCAATTTAAGCATCATCATGAACAATATTGATAAATAATAACATTGTAACATAAAATAATTACCACTTTGGTTACCTTGAATCATAATCCCCATGAAATAACAACATTAACTAATGGTTAAATATCATGAAAATAATAATATTCATGAAATAACATGTCAAAGGGACATTATATCCACCTCATAAAAGAATATAGGGGTATACTATAACATTAGTCTCAAATATAGAAAACTAAGACAGAATTCCATTACCACTTTGGCACCTTTGAAACCATAACCCCATGAAAGAGAGATCCTAAAATGGATATAAAATAACAAAAAATTTAATTATAATAACCTTAAGTTACAATAATGGGAATTATTTACACCATAAATAGGAAATAGGTGGTGAATATAGAATGAGTCACAAAAGTAAAACATGAGACATAAATTGCTTACATTAAGTCTTAACTTTCATCGTACTCATTAAACCTATTATATAACAAATATAAATTTATTATACTTATATTATAGAACCATATTCATATATATCATACCATATATTATTTTCTTATTACCCTTTAATTACAAATTAATTAACAATTCTAGGTTAAAGTTATGTTTCGGTTAATAATCGTTTTATCCTTCGTATATGTTTTGATATGTCATTTTTGGTCCTATTACTCCAATCATGGATTCACAATATCTAGAATTTAAAAATCGATATAAATATAATTAATATTAATTATATTTATAAATATAGTAATCCATAAAATTTGATGATAGGAAATGTAATATAGTGTTCATGGAGATGCTAAGTGGTTTATATGCATGAATGTTGTTTCTGTTTTCTTATCAATTTGAAAGAATAAATGTAAATTATATAAATATATATTATCATTCCAGTAATATTATTATGTCACATATATAAATATGAATATTAAATTAATTTTTAACACATTCCATGTAAAGAGTAAATGAATCACATAACTTCATGAGGCGGTATTATGCCGTACACACGAGCGATGTTATTGAATTCCAAAAAAATGGAAAGAATGAATTTATGTGTGATATAGATATATAGTATTCATAATTACATAATAAATATCATATATATCATATTTAAACATTATTTTTATCATTATTACTAACCCTTAAAGGTGGTAATGAAAAAATGAACGACATTTGTCCGTGAGGTGGTAGTCTGTCGTACACACGAATAACGATTTTGTAACCCATTTAATGGAAGTGTGTGTAGTTTTAGGTCATAACCTTAACACAAAAACATCTCATTATATGTAATATAGTTATTTTATTATATAATCATGGTAAAATAATAATTTAATGAGGTGGAGAAATAAATAAAACAAAAAAAATAAAAGAACATTACCTCTTCTTCTGGTGTCCCCCTTAGGATTTTACTAAAGCCTTGAAAGGTTTGATTTATGACTAAAAAGGCTTATAATATTAGATCAATAATGTTTTTAAAGTTATTTTGGCCGAGTTTGGTCTATACAAATGGATTCATAGGTATGAATAATTGGGGGGAGTGAGTGGATTTTTATATTAGAGGAGGAGAGGTATTCTGGTAAATACTCAAAAGTATTCACTTTTGGGAGGTCAATATTACCTCAAGTTTCTCCAAAATAGATAATTAAAGGTTTTTAGGGATAATATGATCTATAAAAACCACCAAAAAACATTTATAAATATTTTTTAACCTTTTTTCCGTAACACATAATTTTCCTCATCTTACTAATTTTTTTATTATAGTAACTAGTTTTCTAACCTGAGTAATTTAACATTTAAGAATAAATTAGAGTTAAAATTATTAGATAATTTGGAATCAATTATTCTAAATATTTATCCACTTTATAAAGTATAAATTCAATGTGTGTTGAAAATTAAATATAACACAAGTGCATGTAACGTGTAAAAACAACGCTTAGACCATTAAAATGCTAACTAAGTTTTTATTATTTAACAGTCAATATAGTCATCCTAATATAACAATTAATGCATTAATAGACCATATTTCATATTTATTAATATTAAAAAAATCATTGTATAGAATATAGTATTTTTAGAAATTCTAAATGAATTAGGCAAATATCATTTACTATGAAATAGAATTAATGTCGGATTTTACAATATTCAATTTTCTGAATTTCAAGAAATATCAAGAAAATGAGGGAATTAAAATATATTATTTTGAAAAATTTATAAAATTTTATATTATTATAAAAAAAATTAACCTAATAATTCATTCATGTTACTTAACTTTTAATTTTTTTACTATCATTTGATTTATTTAATTGTTAACAAAATAATTCATGTGTTGGTGTTTCTTAAGAATTTGAATTAATTATATCATATCTAAACAATTAAAATAACTTATCATGATAAAAAAATCATTTATCTTCCAAATTAATATTTATAAATTAACCAAAATATATTTTTTTCAAATCTAGATAGAAATTTAAATAAAGAAAGGTGCACATTTTTTCTTTCTATTTACTTAACTTATTATATGGGTCAATTTCATGTAATAGTTTTTGGAACACTCAAAATATTAAATAATTAAGTCCTAATGGTCTACATAGGCCCATAAAATGGGTTTTGTACAAGTTTATAGGTCATTTTTATCCTTAAATTTAAATTTTAGTCTCTAGGAAACTCGTTTTTCTCTTAATCAGAGTGATTACTTTTAACTGTTTTCGATAATTATTTTGGTCAAAATTTAAAAAGTACTTATTAGAAATTATAAATTATTCAGATTCCAAATATTTAATCCATTTTTCCAAATTCAAATTACATAAGTTTCAAAAAAATAATTTTAAATTAATCCCACAGTTGTGACGAGAAAGCGGGGTTTCAAAGTGAAAAAATTATCAAATGTTTACTAAGTTATTATATTCAATTTAAATATGAAATTGATAAAAATGACCTAAATTGTATTGATATATATATACATATTTGAACTAATTATTATTTGAATAAAATTTAAAAATAATTTAAATTAAAAATAAATTAAACACAAAATCATTTTTCAAATAAAACTCAGTATTTTTAACTATTCATCAAAAAATGAAACTTCTCAGAAAAACACCAAAAAATAACTCTAAGATAATTTTGAAAATATGATTTCAAAAAAGAATCTTAATTGATAAAATAAATTTTCTTAAGCGGTAAAATTTAATTTTAAATTATGTTCACCAATCATGATTAAACTTTCTTTTAGAAAGATAATTTTTCAGATAACATTTATTTTTATTATAAATTATTATTATTTTATTTATAATCAATAGATAATTGATGATCATGTAAAAAACTATATTTTCTCATAATTTATTTAATCCTATTCATTCTCATCATTCTAATGGCTTGACAATTACTATTATATTTAGTAATAGTATATTTTAGTTCGGTAAAACATGGTCTTGTGTGTAACACAAGCTATCAAAGGAACTAAATATTAGGTGTAACGTAAGACAAAATTATAGTTATGTGTACCGCCTGCTAATATTTGTTTTTTATAGAACAATATTGACTGGTTGTTATGTATAAAACAATATTAACATGGGGTATCATGCAACACAATCTAATAAAGAATTTTAATTTAATTAAAATAATAATAATTCAAAAAAAATCAGGGTATTAAATTCAACCACCCCCCCCCCCTCAATGAATTTCACCCTTAAATGCTTCTAGGCCCTAAAAGGTTTAATACTTTAAATTTCCATTCATAGAAACCCACATCATAAAAATTAATAATAAATCTTATTTGAAAAATGGAAAGTTGGAAACAACATGGTTACCGAAAGTAACTCATAACAAGGTTTCTATATAGAAGAAAATAGGTGGAAAATAAAGATGTGGACGTGGAAAAATTTCATAAATAACTATAGAGAGTGATAAAAATCACTAATAATAAGAAATTGGGTGATCTAGAGAAAGTTCCAAACCAAAAAACCATAAATCTGTGATGATTTGAGGGATCATTTGTTTCATAAGAAATGAAGGGACTAAGATAAAATTTTTGTTTCAAGATTCTTTTATTAAAGTTGAAGAATATTCATGAGAATATATAATTACTTTATTTTATTCTATTTCATAAGAACAATATCAACCTTAAGTTGTGCCTTTATAAATTTACACTTCATCTCTTACACTAAGAAATGAAGGTGTATTTTTTATGCCTGAAGTACAAATAGATCATAAGATCCCTAGATAGAATGATAATTTATTTTATCTATCTTTCACTATCAACAATGAAAAATGGTTATTATAGGTTATCCAGTATACATAAATCTTCATATGGTTAAATAATACATTATTCTTTAAAACCACATTCAAATTTCAACATAAACCTTTCTATTAATGGTAATACTTATGACCGTACCAAAATATTAAAAACCAAAATGTGAGGATGAGGGTGACTAAATTTCTAAAAGTCAACATAACATTAATCCCCAATATATCATAATGTAACTCTTGATTGTCACATACCAAACATGTGACTACCTCCATCATGTATTCTCTTGAAACATGGAGATAACCTGAATTACTATAAAACCTTATTAAAAACATTAATGCTTCTTCATTCCTTAAATAGAATGTAGATTATTAAATATATTCCATAAATAAAAAAATATTGTAATCTTCATTAATGATAGAATAAAAAAATTCATTAAATCACTTATCATTTACGAGGTTATAATTTGTATCCAATTTAATTTATCCATATCAATCATCTCTTTATTCATACTAGACAACATTTTCTCATCCTTAAAAACATGTTAAAGGTTATCATCCTTTAATAAAAATGTCACCTTTTTATTAAATTGCTTTTATAGTCCATTAGCATATTTCATCATATCCTGACCCTGAGGTTCTGGATTCAAGTCCTTGTAAGGAAACGTGCACAATATGCTAACAAAACTCTCGTGGGCCCCTCTACCCTGTTTGGAACTTGCCTAAGCCCAAGGGATATCCACCTTGGGCCTCGCTGGGGACGTGCGGTGCACAGGTGGGGAGGCCACCCTAATACCCCATTACCCAACAACACATTTAGCCACGGGGCATGGGTGAGTTGGTTAAATGTTGTGTTGTCCTGACCCTGAGGTTCTGGGTTTGATTCCTTGAAATGAAACAGACACTATATGCTAACAAACCTCTCGTGGTCCCACCTACCCCATTGGGAACTGGCCTAAGCCCAAGGGTTGGCCACCTTGGGCCTCGCTCGGGGTGTGCGGTGCGTAGGTGGTGAGGCCACCCCAATACCTCGTTACCCAACAACAGTTAGCCACATCGGTGGTGGCGTGGTGGTGAAGGAGAGTGGTACAACAACGCTATTCTTTTGGAGGTTCAGGGTTTAAATCCTGAGAGTCCATTTTCATGGCGAACCTCTCCCCTAGGATCCAACCATCTTTCTGGGTCGTTCGGTCTCAACTGGGCGGGAAAAATGAGGTGTGGCCCAATATGCTGATGGATTGCTTTGATGAAGCATCACTGATTGGAATGTCACTCTCCGGGATGCTCTGCCATCTCATCTTGCAATGGCTCCTTCCCCGATTAGGGATCTACCTCAGGGTAGTGACCTCTTCATGGGGGAGGGGGTTACCATGTGTAGAGGGTCCAAAAAGGCCACACATGGGAATTCCCTTTAAAGGAAAATAATAATAACGTTGAAAAGAAAATTTGTTAGATAATACTTATATATATCATTATTGGTATAACAAAATCTTTTAATTCAAATACCTAAATACTTCATTCATCCCATTTAATTATCAAAAAATTAATTAGTCTCTATCATATTATTCTCTAAAACTTATTTCCTTTCACATGTCATTTGTAGTATCTTCATCATTACGAATATAACCATTACTTGTACCACCTTGTTGATTTACATTACAAGATTTCCCCTAATGACATCAGTTTTTATATTTCCCATGCTTTCCACATTTAAAGAATTCATCAATTTATAATACCTTAAGTAGACCAATATTCATATCAATTGTGTTAAGTGAACTCTACATTTTTCTTTTGCAATTACTTGCTCTGTGTCCCTCTTTTCCATAGTCAAAACATCTTCTTATTCCTCTAAGACAATAAATGGGGTGTTTGTTCCCACATTATCATCACATAAGAAAATATATCTCATTTATTCCATGGTCTCCACGACCCAAACACTCATCAAACTCGTTCCTTATCTTATTTGGTTAGTCTAAGATTTTGTGAAGGTACACATTGTTAATCATGTTCCATGAAAACTGATTAGGCATATTCACAACATCTTTTACTCTAGTCATCATCCCATTTTTTTCTTGTCAGTAATTTTTTGTCACATTCAATGTTAAACCAGTTCTTTCTGGTTCCCACTATTGACTAAAACCAAAAAAATATTGTGAGAAACACTAATCATAATGGGAAACCAATTAATCATGAAAATAAATTATCATATGTCTAAATCACAAAACCTTCATCTGTAATCTATTACAACATAGTTTTATCCAAGTTCATTAATATTAAAGTCTATTTAAATCCTACATGATGTTTCTTAAAGAGTTTTCAAATTTCCAAAGCATATCCCATGTGAATTTCAATCCAGGTGTATAAAAAGGTTTCTTTTCAAGCACCACTTCCTGATTCATTCTAGCACAATATGGTGCTTTCATGGTTGTTACCCCTAAGAAAATCTATTCCAAAACCACATCCACTTGCAGTATCTAGACAGTGATATATTTCAAGGATACCACCCACTATGTACTATACCAAAAATCCATGACATTTTCCTATACTTTGTCTAATCCTTAGATACATCCTTAAATACTTATCTAGAAATAACCTTATAAATATACAAAGGGATCTCAATAATGTTTTCTAATCCACTTTTCCAATGGTTTACTAATCCTTTCCTTTTATACCAACTGTGGTGACCTAGGCTTAACATACATGGATAATAAACCTTTTTAGATGAATATTCATTGCATTACATAAAGTCATTCGTAAGGACCATAATAGTTTACTTCTTTTGGAAACTTCGAACACAATATTCTAGTCTGGTGAAAGATCTTTAATGTTTCCCACAAAGATATCCCCCTTTAGTAATCCAACTTAAAACCTTTATTCATGGCTTGTGGAAAGAAAACATAACAAAGTGTAAAATTAGATGCTAATTAAGGGTAAATAAGGATACACATAATCAAAAAATGAATTTAAGGGTTTGATAACATGAGAATAACATTTCAAAACCATTACCTGCATATCAATGGTTATAATCATGAGTCATATAATAAATATTGGAATTTGAAAATACTTGAATGATAATATAATAAAATTACATGATCCACTAGTTCATAACATTGGCATAATACATATGTTCATTTCCAACATATAATTATATAAAATAATTACCTATAAGTTAATGGTCATTTCATAAACTTATTAGGGTGCTTGATGGGGGCTATACCTACTAAGTAGGACATACCACCATCCCTAGTCACAACCTTATCCTTATAGTGGGTTGGGTTTTCTCCCTAAACTAGTATAATATATAATGTCCCTTATTGTATAGGGTTTACTCCCCATTACATCGATGTCTATCTCATGAGATATATAAATCATTACCCAATGAATTGGAGGGAGATATAAGTCCCACTGCTTAAATTTTTAAATAATACATATGTGTGCCATAAGATCATAAACATTAATAATTTCATAACCAATTAAATTAAATGGGTATCATAAATACTTCATCATAACATAACCTTTGAAAAAGATACAGGATTCATAATCCTTCATTATAGAATAGACAATGAAAACAAGTAGGCTTCATAATCATTCTATGTTGGTATAACTTGTGGAAGATAAATAGGTTTCATAAAAATTCATCTTCAACATAAAAAATTCAAAGAAAAAATAATAATGTTGTCCTTGGATCATATCCTGATAAAGAATAAACAATTTCAAAGGATTTAATCTTATATTGAGAAAGATTTTAAAATATCACCTGGAACAATTATTCAGGAAAATAGTCATTCATTGAAAATCACTTTCAAAAAATGTTTTTAAAATACCTTTTGTTTTAAAAAAAATTGAAACTTATAAATAAATCATTAAAAATTCCTTTATAACATTTCCTTAGGAAATTTCAATTTCAAATTTGAAAATGTCCTTTTAAAATGTAAAACATTTGAAAAAACATTCTTTGAAAATATCCTCAAAAACGTATAAAGGATGCTCTAAAAATATTTTTTAAACATAAAACATCTTTGAAATACTTTTCTTTGAAAATAACCTTTGAAAAAATATAAAGTATTCTTTGAAATGAATTTAAAATAATTTTTATTCATAAAAAACATTTTAAATCATTTTCTTTTGAGAAAATTCTTTTTAACGTATCAATAAAGCTCCAATGAATGGCGTTGACATAACCATTGAGAATTTTTTCAACAACATATATGTAAAAATAATGATTCATTTCACATTGTATAAAAGAGCCAAAAGATACTTGATCGGAAAACTATAAGAATATTCATTATAAAACCATTTTCGCAAAATATAAAATGCAAGTAATGTTTTTTAGAAATAATAGGATAATAGTAGAACATTTTTTAATCTATTTTTAGAAAACATGGTTTTAAAAGAAAACATATTTCAAAACCAAAATGGAAAAATTTTCAATTTTTATAAAAACATTTTATTAATTATTTTAAGTACCAATGATTTATAAAATGGTACAATTAATTGAATATTTAATTAATAACCATGGGATTTTAAAATTCATGATAATTATTGATAGGTGGATCATAATATTTCATCTAAATAAATATAATCGTAAACAATTTCGATAAAAAATGGTATTGTAACACAAAATCATTACCACTTTGGTAACCTTGAATCATAATCCCCATTAATGAATAAAATTAAATGATTCGTAAAATGTCATGAAAATAAGTATAATTATTATATAACTTTTCAAAGGGTAATCATATAAACCTTTTAAAATAATATTAGTGCATAACATAACATCTTTCTCAAAGAAGAAGAATTGAGACCAAATTCCCTTACCACTTTAGTAATTTTGAAACTATAACCCCATGAAACAGATATCCTCAAATGGATATGAAAATAAAAAAAATCAGTATAATAATAATAAGTTTCATTCAGGGTAATTATTTATATCACATAGAATAAAGAGGTGGTGAATAGACCATGTGTCACACAAAAGTAAAAAGTATGACATAAATCCCTTACCTTAAGTCTTGTCTTATGTCGTACTCAATAAACCACCATTATCATAAATATAAATTTATTATAAATATATTATATTACCATATTCATATATGTCATAATATATATTATTTTATAATGACCCTTTTATTACCTTTTTATTAACAATTTCATGTCAAAGTTACGTTTCGGGTAATAACTGCTTTGTTCTCCGTAAATGTTTTGACTTGTAATTTTTACCCTCTTGCTTAGATCATGGTTTAATCATATCTAGAACTTAAATAATGATGTAAATATCACATATATTAAGTATTTTTTATTTATATTAATCCATAATATTTGGTCATAGGAAATAGAATACATTATTTATAGAGACGGTAGGCCGAGCGTACGCATGAACATTGTTTCAGTTATCTTATCATATTGAAAGAAAGAAAAGTAAATGATATATATATATATATATATTTATTTATTTATTATAATTATATTAGTATTATTATTTCACAAATATCATGTATTTTTATTAAACCCATCCTTAATACACTACATGTAAATCGTGAGTGAATCAAATCGCTTCGTGAGGTAGTCTGTCGTACACAAGAATGATGTTCTTATATTCCCACAAAATAGAAAGAATGATGTCATGTGTGATATAAAAATTAAAGAATAATAATAATATCATATATATCATATAAAAACAGTGTTTCCATCATTATTCCCAACCTTTAATGGTGGTAATGGAAAAAAGAATGACTTCTATTTGCGAGGTGGTAGTCTGACATGCACACAAATGATGATTTTGTGACCCATTTTATGGATGTGTGTGTAATTTTAGGTAATAATATTATTATAAAATGTATTATTATATGTAATATAATATGTATATTATATAATATTTTGATAATAATAATTTAATTAGATGTAGAAGGAAAAAAATATAAACGCTTTTTGAAGAACATTACCCCTTGCCCGGTTATCCTCCATTGGTTTGCACTAAAGCCATAAAATGTTTTCTTTATTCAAAAAATGATTCTAAGATTAGGGTAAGGAATTTGGGAAGTAATTTTAGAAGATTTTGGTTAATCCAAATGTCTTGATATGTGTGAAGGAGTGGGGGGAGTGAGTGCCTTTTTATAGTTGAGGAGGAGTTGCATTCTTAAAAATACTCAAAATTACTCACTATTAGAATGTCAATCATAACTAAAGTTACTCAAAAACTGATAATTAACGGTTTTTACATATTATATGTTCTATCCACACATCCACTGCACATTTATTTAAATTTTAGCAATTGGTTCCTTAACTCTTACATTTTTCATATTTTACCATTTTTGTTTTCCATCACAATAACTAGTTTTGTAACATAATTAATTTAACATTTAAGATAAAATTAGAGTGATAAATAGTATATAACATTTACTAACTGATTATAAAAATTATTTCTAATTTACAAATTATAAATTCTTTGCATGATGGAAATTATCTTTAACACCACTGAATATAACACCCAAAAACACTAAACAAACTTTAAGAGTGATAACTAAGTTTTTTACTATTTAAAAATAAATATAATCATTATAATAAAACACTTAATCCATGAATGAATAATAGTTCATATTTATTAATATTTACAAATAACTTTATAGAAGGTAGATCTTTATTAATTTTCAATGAATTAATAAAATATCATTTATTGTAAAATATTATTAATGATAATTTTGACATTATTTGTTTAACTAAATTTATAAAAAATTAATAAAATGATGGAAATAAAATATATAATATTAATTACATTTTAATGGGGTATATTCATCTAAAAATAATAATTTAACATGAAAATTCATCCAATTTACATCACTTTTAATGTTTTTAGTGGCATTTGATTTATTTAATTACTAACTAAATAATTATTATGTTAATATTTCTTAAGAATATTGTATAATCATATATTCCCTAAAATAGTAAAATAAATTATCATGATAAAAAAACCAGTTATCTTCAAAAATAATATTTACAACAAAAAATATATAATTTTTTTTCTAATTCCAAATATTTATATAAAATAAAATAAAGGCACATCTTTTGTATTTTCCTTCACTTAACTAATTATATGGGTAAATTTCATAGAAAAGTGTCCCAAAACTGATAATATTAGATAATAAGGTCCTGAGGTTCTAAACATGTTAATAAAATAATATTTTATAATTGTTTCTCTGTAATATTTCCCCTTACAATTGAAGTTTATCCCCTTGGAAAACTCATATCTCTCCTAATCACTGTGATTTATTTTAGTTTTTTTCACTAATAGTTTTGTTCAAAAATTTATTTCTTATTATCAAAAATTATAAATAATTATAATTCAAAATATGGAATCCATTTTTCAAAATTCTAATCACATCATTATAAGAAATTAATTTTAAATTAATCTCGCAGTCGTGATGAGAAAGCAGGTTTTTAAATAGAAAAAATGATTAAAATTTTACAAGGTTTTTACATTCAATTTCTTTATGAAATTGATTAAAATGAAATAAATTTTATTAATATATACATAACTGAACTCATTATACTTTAAAACTAATTTAAAACATAATTTTACATTAAAAATAAATTGAATGAAAATGCAATTTTCAATTAAAACTCTGTATTTTTAACTATTCATCAAAATATAAATCTTCTCAGAAAAATAAAAAACATTAACCCTAAGTTAATTTTGATTTTAAATTTTCAAAAATTAAGATTATTGTTTCAAATAAATCTTCTAAATTTGGGAAAAAAAATTTAAATTATGAGTGCTCAGTATGATTAAACAGTCTTTTAGAAAAGATATTATTTTTTAGAATACTTTTTCACTTTTAATGAATTTTATTTTATTTATAATAAATAGGTAAATAATAATTATTTGAAAACTCCATATTTTCATAAGTTAGATAATACTATTCATTTCATTTATTTCAATGGTTAAGTGATGATTATTATATTTATTAACATTGTATTGTAATTCGGTAAAACTCAGTCTTATGTGTAACATAAGCTATAGAAGGAACTTGACATTTTGTGTAACAGAAGATAAAAAATGTTTCTCATGCAACAAAATCTAATGTCAGTGTTTTATGTAGAACATGATTAACTTTTTATTTTTAATAAATTTAGCTTAACTTGGTGTAGCGTGCAACGTAAGCCATAAAAAGAATTTTAATTTATTTTAAAAGAAATTATTCATAAAAACATAGGGTGTTACATAAAAATTTTAAAATGGATTTAAGAATATTTTGTAGAATATATAATCTTAATAATTAATTAAATAATTTAATCAATAATTATTTCTTTTATTTATTATGATTAAAACAGATTCCTCACATAAAAATAGTTTTTGAAAAAATAAATCTTTCCATTTTTAAATGAGTTTATCTTCATTCCTTAACTTTAGATGAATAATTTATGGGTGTTTATTCATAAATTACCAATAAATTTTTTAAAAATCTTATCAATAGTGATAAATATTCTTTCTTTAGATAATGATACTTAGTATATAGAAAAATGCATTTCTTTGAAAAATAACACTTTTAATCATTAATGATTTTATTAAAAAATTAATTATTATTTCTTAATCATTAATTGAAAAAATAGAATTTTTGAAAACACTTTAATATATATCATAATGTGGTTGATAATATTCATAACCTCTAATGAAATGGAAATGTTATAAAGTCATATTATATCACATGTTCATTTAGACTCTGAGTTGCATGTAAAGCAATATATCAAATACTTCATGTTTATTTCAAAATAAATGCTTATAAAAAATTATGATTTTATAATTCCACTACATTGAAAAACTATTTTTAATACTTATATACCCTTCAGTGGTCTTTGAGCCTTGTCATACACCCTGATTATTCAAATCATGTTTTAAAAATAAATGAATCAAATATCGTATTGGAGTTATATTCTTTATACCAAGAAACTATATAAATTTTTAACTATGGATAATATTATGATATAAGTTATCATAATCTATGATATATTTTCCTAATAAAATATTATAAAAGGAAATACTGTTGAAATACTTTGGTTTTATATATAATTTAACATATAATATGATAATTAATATGCGATGATGTAGTTATTTTTCACATGAAAAATTAAGCATCAAACCGTATTTAAGATATAATGGATATCATAAAATGTGATTTCCAAGTGCTGAAGTATATATTATGGATGAATAATTAACTATCATTAAATATAGTTGATAATGGAGTAGTTTTTGTCTTAGGATAAGATTATATCTTAAAATATTGTAATATCATCAATGTTTAATGGTAATAAAACCCTCATCTTTTGTAATTTTTGATTATTTTTATGTGAAAATATAATTTTTCAATAAAAATCACTTCATAAATAATTTAAAGGCTATAATTAAGGGTGAAATTATTTTTAATATAATGAATTTATTTTTCCTTGAAACTCTTTATAATATTTAAAGGAGTATCTTCAGATTTAGGTGTTGTTTCAGCATGGGATTTTCGGGCCCGTAGAGCCTCGGTATTGATATAATAAAAATATTAAAATATTATATCACACACGAATGTTTTTTTTGAAAACATAGAATTTATTATATATGGTTTATTAGATAGAAAATATGAGACTTCCATTAAATCTAGAATGTAAATTTTACCATGGGTATGACATAACCTTTTGAGGCATTGGTTGTTTATTTAAATCGAACATAAGCCTAATTTTTTTACACTTTTTAATTTTTTTTCATTTATTATTTTCCCTCCTTCTCCATGAATGACCACAAACTCTATGTTCACTTTCTATTCAATCCAAAATCCTTGTAATCTCTTATTTTGACCTGTTAAAATTTTGAACTCTCTATTGGGTGGAATTAAAAACTCTGAAGCAATGTTTTAGTTCAATATTGAATTAAATCGTGATTTTTAATTGAAGGTTTTGGAAATGTCAAAATCCTATGATAAATGGGTTCTCAAGTAGATGAATTAGTTAGACTTCATTCATGGTTGTTTCTATTCAGTCATGTAGATTCCAAAACTCCTTTTCAAATGATTGGTAAAGACCTGATGGTCTAGTTTGATCCCTTCACACAGATCTAAGTGTGGAGACCTCCCACCTTTTAAACCTAGGAACAACAATTTGAATAGGTTTCTTTTAATTTTTTATTTTATTTTTATTATATTTTACTCTTATAAAATTATGGAAAAAGGAGGTTCAATTTAAACAAAACAATAGAACCTAGATTTATCATAAGATAATTATTAAAAAAAATATCAAAGGATAATTGTTAGAGATTGTCAAAGGATAATTATCAAGAACTATAAAAAGATAATTACATAAAATTATCAAAGGATAATTATCAAAAAATATCAAAAGATAATTACATTTAATTATCTAAGGATAATTTATAAAAAATTATCAAAAGATGATTATAAAAATTATACAAGGATAATTGAAATCAATAATCAAATCATAAAGATATTGACTTATCAATGAAATATTATAAAAAAATATCAAAAGATAATTTTTGTGAAGTTATCAAAGAATTATTATCAGGAATTTTTAAATAATATTTTCATAAAATTATCAAAGTTTAATTGGTAATAAATTATCATAATAAAATTAGAAAAGGATATTAATATCGAATGATCAAAAGATAATTCATGAAAATTATAAAAGGATAATCATGTAAAATTATCCCAAAGGATAATTTCATAGATCTATTTGGGAAGGATTATAAATAAATAAAATATGTAATTTGGATTAATCTCAAGAAATATATTTACTATTTAATGTGGTTTTATAATTATTCTTAAGCCCCTTCATTGGTGGTGGGGTGGTAAGGATTTGGGGTAGTGACGGGAAATTCCTAGGGCTAAGTCTCTAGGGCTTCATGTTTATTAAAATTTTCTAATTTTCATTGTGTCTTGTGGTAGAGAATTTTATCGACCAATTATATAATAGTTATTCTTGAGGAGAAGATTTATAGTGCATGATTTGGCCTAAAGTGATAATTTGGATATTATTTATGAGAGATAAGTTATCATTACATGTGACTTTATTTGTTTTTAAAATAAAATAACCTGTTTTTCATCTAGGATCCCTTGATGAACCTCGAGCATTGAAGTGTTGAAAACTATGATAATAAGGCCCGGGAGGAGTTTTTCTTGACTATAGAGGTTTCCACTCAATATTTCATACCACATAAGTTGGTTTATCCTTGTAATTGAAATTGACGATTTTTGAGATAGGAATTTACTTACCTTTTTGGGGATCTTAAATACACTTTTTCTCATGGTATTATTCCTGTTGTAATATAGTAGTTTTTCCCGTTGATAGTAAATTATTGTGAGTGGGTGTGTTGTCGTGATACCCATTAAGAAGATTATTACAATTACAATTTCTTGAATAACTAGATTAAATGTTTTATGTTAATTTAAATGTTGACTTAGGTTATATTATTTATTAGATGATGTAAATATGGGTTTATTATGATGCTAGTCCTTATTATGTATATTTTTTCCTTTAAAGTATTTTTGACTGGTACCTGTGATAGGTGACCATATTGGTATGGTCATCTCTTTTAGGGGGTGTTCACATGATTTGAAATGGTGCTGATGATAAATCAAGATATCCTGGGGTCCATATATAACTCAATTTCTTGAGGATTCTAAGGAAATGTGTCGATACGCAATGCATTGTGGATTTTGAGTTGTCTATTGACTCAATTACTTATAGGTTTTGAGTATCTTTTCAACTCTATAATTTTTATATTTTTATTGAAATGTAAAAATCCTTGATTTAGTTGTGATACATCTGAAACCATTGACCATAATTCTAGCATGGAGCCAAATAAAGATTGTATGGGGTTTTTTGGCATCTTTGTAAGCACACAACAGCTAAATTCTATATTTTTTTGTTACTATGATTGTTATGAATCTATTGTTTTCATGGAATAAACCTATTATACTAGAGAAAAGATTGTTAAGTACACATTTTTGGTGTCATACAAAGTCTTTCACTCACACCCTTCTTAGAAATTTTGGTGTGCTTATAGATTTCTTGACTGGAGATCTAGGGAAGATCTAGGGACCTATGGTGGATGGATGAACAAAGGAGAATTTAGCAAGTAGTGAATTTGGGTGGATATCAATGGGCCTAAAATTTACTTTATTTATTTATATACATTTAATTTCTTTGGTATTCTTTCCACTTTGGGTGCATTTTTTGTACTTCTGTGACATGCATGAAATATTTTCAGTTTCCACATATACTTAGATTATTTATTACATTATTTTTTATATTATATATTATAATTTATATTATTATTATTATTATTATTATCATCATTATTATCCTATGACATGATAATGATGGTATATTCTCTCCACTGATGGAATTATACCTTCACTTCTAGTCACTAGCCTCTATAATATGGGGGAACGCATTAGATCATGTGACCCTCTAGCTCTGACACGGTGGTTTGGGATGAGGTGTTATAAAATTTTATAATATGACTAGGATTTACTAACTTTTTCTTCTACATTCCTTGATTTTCTAGAGGATAGGAAGGTGATAATACGGTTGGAACTTGGGTATGGGACTATGAAAATTCTTAGCTAGCACTATATAGTAGACCTCCAAATCTTCATAAAGTGGGGGAAATATGTTTTTCTATTATCACAAATTAAAATCACTTTGGTTGATGCACTTGATGTTGATATGTGATTTATGAGGTTTTGGGTGGATTCATGCATCGTGACTAGGCACGTATCTTCACATGACATATATATATACCTATTGTTGTGTTGAATGGTAGTTCTTTAATTTAATGCCTCAATTTGTTCTCTCTGGTCAAGATATTTTCTATGATTGTATGATATATTTCATTGGCATTAATTTTTTGATCTAGGTATGATATTTTTTTAGTATATATATGATTTTTGTGACTAACATTCATGTACAGAGACCATGGTTAGTGTTCATTAGGGTATACCTTGGTTTAATGGAAGACTCCTAGGAGAACCTTATGTGATCCCATAAATTTATTAAGGTTTATCCTAATGAATCTATTTTTAAAAATTATTTATTTCACATTATCAAATATTTTTCCTCAATTTATTATTATCAGACTACATGGGAAGTAGGTCTAAATAATTCTTTAAGGGATGATGTTTCCGATTTACTTCTAGATATACAAGAGAATACAATTGAGCATGCTCATGCACTTACTTTATGATTTAGGTTGCAGGGAAGATTTAAACAGAAGTATTTAATTTATTTACTACCCTAGGAATATGAGTTTAGAACTATGGTCAAATATTTCAGTACATTAAACTCTATCATTATTTATCCTTATAGGTTACTGGAGGCCCTTTTGATGCAATGGAATAGGCTATAGTCATTAGGGAAATCTCCGACCAAGTAGAAACCCAAAAGCACCAGCAAATTAAGATAAGATAGAGATCGTACCAGGTGCACAAACCATATTTATGCACCATTATCATATAGTTCTAGACATGTTTAATGAGACAAGTTCATCTTAAAGAATTAGATAAAAATGGATTTATCAAGCCATGTATGTCTTTATGGGGTGCACCTGTGTTGTTCACCAAAAAGGAATATAGAATTCTTTGACTCTATGTTGACTACCAAAAGTTGAACCAGGTGATGGTGAAGAATATATATCCCTTTACTGGGATCAAAGATATTTTAAATATGTTATGAGGATCCCAGTGGTTCTCCCATATTGGTCTTTGATTAGGTTATCACAAGTTAAGATTTAGAGAGGGGTATATTGGGAAGATGGCATTTCAAAGTAGTTATGGGTTGTATGAGTACTTAGTGATGTTGTTCAGGATAATGAATGTTCCAGTAGTGTTCATGGATCTCAAGAATAAGATATTCCACCCATATGTACACTTTTTCATCATGAATTTCATTAAAGATAACCTTATCTACTCAAATACAAAATAGAAGGTATAGTCTTAAGTATACCTCGATCACATTAGATTTACACCAAATTATCAAAGTGTGACTTCCAAATTTAGTAGGAGAAATTCCATGGAAATTTGGTTTCTTGTATAGGTATATCAATGGACTCAGGGAAAGTGGGGTCTGTCATTTTCTGGATATGCCTCCAGAACTTTTTTGTGATGATAAGATTCCTGGGCTTAGCTAGATATTACTATCATTTTATCTAGGACTTATATGAATTATCAGTACCCTTGAATACATTGAAAAACAAGGGAGTAAAGTTATAGTGGATTGACTAGTGTGAAGATTCATTTCTTGATCTAAAGATGAGGTTGACTATATCTTCAATATTGATACTTCTTGATCCAAGGATGGGATACACCGAATACTGTGATGCATCAGGAGTTGGTTTGGGAGAAGTAATGATGAAGTAGGATTATGTAGTAGCTTATGGGTCACATCATCTATAACCCCACTATAGGAACTACCCTACTCATGAATTATAACTGCAAGTTGTAGTTAAAGTTATGAAGTGTTCACAACACTATATCTTCAGTGCAACATATGTTTTTTACATTGATGAAAATAATATCTATTACATATTCATATAGAAAGACCTTAATTTGAGATAGGGGCATTGGGTGGAGTATCTATAGATGTTATAATTTTATATGGATTATTAAACATGTAAGGGTAATTTATTTTTGTATTGTCTAATCTGTAAGATATATATTGAGTAGGAACATGGTGAACAGACTTCAGGGGAGCAATGAAACTTGAAGATATTAATGTCCAACTAAAATATAGATTCATCTAAGGTCCAAGGATATATGAATTATGATGCCTTAGTGGTAACATACTCACTTTTGGACTCCTTGAATTCTAGATAGCATTTTACCCAGAGTGTTCTGTGATGTGGGGATAGTTAGCTGGAGGTGATCTAATACCTGGGTGGACATTGAGCAATGATGATGTAATCCTTATTCAAGGGAGAGTGGAAGTACTTGATTCAATCTTAGAGGAGATGATGATAAATTTTCATACCTATATATGGGTGGTACATTCTGGTGAGTTGAATATGTTCTATGACATCAGTTGATAATTCTAGAATCTTCGGTTGACAAGGGACATAGATGGGTTTGTGTCTCGATGCCTTACCTAGTAGAGGGTAAAGGTTGAGCACCAACATCCTGGTGGGTTGCTCCTTCCACTTCCTTTTTCCAATATCAATGTTTAAGGATGTCATAATAGGATTTTTTTTATGAGGCTACCCAGGTCCATAAAGAGTCATGATGTTATCTCAGTGCTTTTCGATAGGCTAAAAAAAGTTTCCCACTTTTTAACGATCTGAGGGACAGACACATTAGATGATCTAAGAAATATCTATGTACATGAGATAATATTATTACATAGATTCCCATTAATAATTTTTTTTGAAAGAGATTCACATTTTATATCATTTTTTGGATTGGAATATAAAAGGCCACATGGACTCTGTTAAGATTAACCAAAGTGAACCATCTCCAGACTGACGGACAGTCTAAGTGAACGATACGCATAATTGAGGACATTATCCAAGATATCATTATAGACATTAGTGGTGCAAGGGATAATCATATATCCATGGTTTAGGTTTTTTACAAAAAAAATATCAGGGTTTAATTCATATGGAACCTAATAGGGCTCTTTATGGGAGACTATGTCGATCATCGATTTATTGGTATAAGGCAAGTGAGGAAGTGCTTTTGGGGCCTAGTTTAGTTAAAGATACCTCTAAGAGAGTTTATTTTATTCAAAATATGTTGATCACTAATAAATTCAATCATATATCATATGCTGACTGTAGGAGGGTACCCTTGGAGTTCATTGTGGGTGATTGCATTTTCTTGAGAGTGACTAATCATTTAAGTCATTGATGTTTGAGGATGCAAGGCATGAGTGCTCCATATTTTTTAGACCCTTTGATATAACCAAGTCATTTGGTATTGTGGAAAACCATCTAAATATTCCTTCTCACTACGAAGTTAATCACGATGTGTTTCTTATGTCATAGCTCTGGAGATACATTTCTAATCTTGTGCATGTCATCATCTATGAGGATGTTGAGCTAGAGCCTAATGGATTATATGAGGAGTATCTAGTGAAGATTATGGATCATATAGCAAAAATACTTCAATGAAACATGGTAACACTTGTTTGAATTCTGTGGAAGCATGGAAAACTTTCTGAGGATACATGGGAGAGGGAGTCTGATATTCGAGTTTAGTGGTCTGAGTTGTTCAAAATGTGACCTCTAGAGATTCTATTGAGGGACTATAAATCAGTAGATAGAGAGAATTGTAATATCATCAATTTATAATGATAATAAACCACTATTTTATTGTGATTTAGGTGTATGTTTATCTGGAAAATGAAATTTTTCAACAAAAATCACTTTATAAATGATTTAAAGACTTTACGTAAGGGAAAAATTCATATAAATGTAACGGCTCTATTTTTCTAGAAAAACACTTCAGAATATATAAATGAATATTTTTAATGCTAGTAACTAATTTATCAAAGGATTCTAGGGCCCGTATGGTCTCTTTATTGATATAATAAAAATATTTCATATATTATATCATGTACACATTTTTTTTGAAATAATAGATTGTCTCATGAACTGTTTCATGGATAGGAAATATGAGACCACCAATAAATTCATAATGAAATTTTTATCCTAGGTATGATATAAACTTTTTGTGAATTAGTTTCACCCCTGACGGTCTGGTTAAATCCCTTCTCCCAAATCTGGGCACAATGACCTCTCTCCTTTTCACCCTGTGTGCATTGAGTTCAACAGGTTTGATTTATTTTATTTTTATATTTTTCTTATTTTTCCCCATATTCACAAATTATGGAAAAGATAGTTGAATTTATATAAAATAATAAAACCAAGATTTAACCTAGGATTGTTCTTATACAAGTTATAAAAAGAAAATTATTTGATATTATCAAAGGTTACTTATCAAGAATTATGAAAAAAATAGTCACATCAAATTCCCAAAGGATAATTAACAAAAAAATATCAAAATACAATTACATTGATTTATGAAAGGATAATTTATAATGAAATTATTAAAATATGATTATAAAAAAATTTAAGAATAATTAAAAGTAATTATCAAGTGATAATGATATTGACTTATCAAGGATAATTTATAAAAAAATACCCCTAGATAATTATTGTTAAATTATCAAAGGATATTTATCCAGAATTATTAAATGATATTTTCATAAAAGTATCAAAGGATAATTTATAATATGTTATCATAGGATAATTATTAAAATAAATTAATATAGAATGATCAAAATCTAATTTATAAAAATTATTAAAGGAAAATATTTTAAAATTATCAAAGGATAATTTTATAGAACTATCATAGAATAATTATAAATAACTACCACATATGTTCTTGTTTTAATCAAGATAAATATATTTATTATTAATAGTGGTTTTATTATTATTCTTGAGGAAAATATTTCTACCACATGTGTTGGACTAAAGTGATAATTTTGAAATTATATAGGAGAGAGAAGGTATCATCACATGTGAAATTTTATTTCTTTTTAAAATAAAATGGTTGGTATTGGTTTAAGGAACCCTTGACTAACCCCCACTTTTTATGTATCAAAAACTATGATAATAAGTCCTAAGGGGAGATTTTCTTAACTCTAGAGGTTTCTACTCTGGATTTCAAACCACACAAGGTGGTTTATCCTTACTGATGATGTTGATAACTTTTGAAGTATGAAGTTCCTTACCTTTTTTGGGTTCTTGTATATACTTTATGTCATGGTATGATTCTTTTACTAACACAGTAGTGTTTCCCATTAAGGGTAATTACATGTGGGTCAGTTCATTTTCGTGATACCCATATATGGACCTTTTATCCAATAAAATTGTAAGAATAGATAGATTTTATTTTCTATGTTAATTCACATGTTGTATTTGGTGTTTTCAATTATCCCAAAATATAATGATGTATTTGTTATCATGATATACCTTATTGTGTATCATTTTTCCATTGAAGGATTTGTGCTTGGTACACATGATAGGTTACCATCATGGTATCGTTACCCCTTAGGGTGAGAGTATGCATGATGTACAATGATGATGAAATGAAGCATGAGAGCCTTGGGGGATAGACTTAGCTTGATGCATTAAGAATTCTAAGAAAACATATTGATACTCTATGCCTTTTGGATTCCGAGTATCCCATTGACTTGATGCGTTGTGGATTATAAGTGTCTTCTTAACTCAATGCCTTGTGGAATATGAGTGACATGTTGATATCCTTAAGGATAGTTATAATCCTTGTGAAAAATTTAAAAATCATTCTAACATGGAGCTTAAACATCTATGGGTGGGGATTTGTAGTGTCTTGGTTAGTGCATGACCTCTCAATTTTATATTATATATTATTATTCTTATTATGTATCTATTGTTATCATGGAATAAACAAGTTAAACTTGATTACTCTTAGTTAAGGATGCATTGGTGGTGTCATGTTAAGTCTTATACTCACACTATACTCAAAAAAATCAGTACACTTGAAGATTTCATGACTAGAGATCTGAATAAAGGAAAGATCCATGTAGTGGATGGTTGATTAGTGGAGCATTGAGATAATAGAAGACTGGATGGACTCCAGCAGACCCACAGTCTCATTTATTTATTTGTCTATATTGATTTACTATGGATAACATTCCACTTTTAGAACCATTTTTAGTACTTGTGTGACATGTATGACATCCTTATAGTTTATTCATGTACTATGATTATTTGTTATATTTTTTATTATAATGTTTATTACTATTATTATTTTTCCTATGACATGATACTGAGGTTATAGTCTCCCCATGGACAAATATAAACCCCTACTACTAGTCGGTAGCCTCTTGTATATGAATAGGTACACATAAGGTCATGTGACCCTCTAGATTAGACACATTAGTTCGAGTAGGGGTGTTATAATATGAAAAAAATGATGATTTAAATTTTTCAAAACATAAATAATGAGTAGATTTATATAATTTATAATTTATTTATAAATTATAGGAATAAAATATTTTTTGATATTTATTAAATTTAAAAAAATTTATAAATTAATTGGTTATAAAATGTTTATAATTAATTATTAAATTTTCATTAAACAATTAATAAATAAATATCAATAATATTAAATGTAAACACTTAATATCATTGAAATTAAATGACATAACTTATAATTTGGAGATAAAATGTTTATGGAGAAATTATAAGGGATTTTTGAGTGTTTGTAAA
The DNA here is from genome assembly GCA_963277665.1 of Viscum album. Taxonomy (NCBI): domain Eukaryota; kingdom Viridiplantae; phylum Streptophyta; class Magnoliopsida; order Santalales; family Viscaceae; genus Viscum; species Viscum album. Next base: position 660,355,887 of record OY728131.1, on the reverse strand, counting down.
TTATAAAATGATGAAAAATATAGAGGGTTCTATATTTATAATGAATTTTTCATAATTATTATTAAATTTGAATTTTAAAATTAAAACATCCTTATATAAATAAACTATATAAACCATATGGAAATGGGATTCTATAATTGATATAATCAATGTTTAAAAAATAAATATGAAAAATTTTATATTATTACATAATATATATGAATAATTTTTATATATAATGTATATATTTTAGATATAATATATTAAAATAAAATTACAGATAAAATTATAATATGAAGAAGTTTGTATTTGAGATAATTATAAAGTGTAAATATTATTATAATTATATAATGTCTATAATAAATGATTAAATAATAAAATGTTTAAAATTTATTGATTTATGATTTGTTTATAAATTGTATATAAAGTGTTTAAATATATTAAAAGTTCATTTATTTAGTATTATTCCTTGATTTATTAATCATTGATTTAATTGTAATTGAGCACTAACCTAAGTAGTAAAGTCAACCTGTAATCCTACATCTGGCCAAGGTTCAAATCCTAATGGCCTTCTTTGGGGGGGATTAATGGTTCATTTGTGGAAAAACAATTAGTGGTTCATAGTAGTGGAAAGGAGAGGCACAGTGCAGCGGGTGACAACATGGTACAATGTACACAACGGGCAGCATGGTCATAGAATCACTAGGTAAAACACTTCTGAGAGTAATGGTCATACCAATGCTTATCTTCTAAGGAAATAAAAATAGTGGCTTTGACCACTGGTCTTTCAGGAGACTCACTTAAGCCCTTTGCGACACTATCAAATAGGCATCTAGGCCATTCAAAATGTAATAAAAATTATTATTAGGTTCTATCAAGTCCTAGTTAAGAGGGATGTGGAATGACCCACTAGTGTGCCTAGGTGTGTGCATTGTTGCAGGTTATAATCCTTTCAACCTAAATAAACATTATTCATGGATATAATTGTATATTATTAATATGTGTATGATTTAGTTTTAATGCTTTTAAATGGATTTATTTAATTTTCATACATATATTTAATGAATTTAATGTTATGTATGATAATTGATTTAGTTTTCTCTTACCATAACTCAAGATTATTCAGGAGTTTTGTAAAGAGTTACACATAAATATGGTTAGAAAATATTTATTTGGTGTAAGGAATAGGGATTACAAACTAAATCATTAGAAGCATATATATACCTTAATGGAATGAATGATATATGATTGTATGATCAAATCAATTTTAAAAACTATCAGTGTCATAATCCTTCCAAATCGTGCACTTTTCATGACCTCGATCACCTAACTGGTTATGTAATGATAAATTTAGGTTCCCCTGGACTATCTTATGTAAGAAAATAATGTAATAGGTAACCAAAATAGGATTAAGTGCCTATTTTGGCATATTCTTTTGGTTAAACTTGGTTGGGAAACCCTAATAGGATTAATTTATTAAAGGAATAATGTTGTTTGAATTCATATGATGAATTAAGATAAAGATTTATCAGATCAAATATTCAAGAGTCATATCTGACATGATTGAAATGATTATGAACATGTAGTTAAGTGATGGAAATAATGCCATAATGACCCAAATCTTAGTGAAATATGGATCTTTTACCACTAATGGAGATGATTTTATTTAAAATAGGTCAGCATTTTTAGTGGGAGTGTATTTAATAAAAGTAATTATTAAATTATTATAAAATATAATAATCATTTAATAAAATTTTTATTTATTGATTATGGAAACATATTCATTAAACATAAAATTAAGATCAAATATATATAAAGATACGCTAAATAGAAGAAACATTATTAGTTGTTGTAGAAACGTGATAATTATTATCAAGTAATAAGAGAAGTTTTATGAGTTAGAGAAATGACTTTGTATAGAAACTCTTTTTAATGAAGCTAGTCATGAAGAAATTTTTTTCATTATAAACATAAAAGGGGTTCCCCTGACATATATACATTAATACACATCTTTATGGATCTTAAATAAAAAAATCATCATCAAACCATGGATTATTAAATAATAATACATAATATAATAAGGTAATATTAACATAAAGAAAAAAGGATATGAAGGATATGATGTTTCAAAATCACTCTTCCATTTAAAAATGGATGATGTTACTTCTTTATATACTCATTTACTCAGTGTGATTGGATACATAAATGATTTTGAGAGACTGTATTCACCAATCAAGATTAATCTATCCTTAGACTTCATTCTAAAATCAGTATAAAAAGGATTCCAAAAAATTTTCATAAATAATAACATAAATGAGATCAATAATATTTTACCTAATCACCTAAATATATTTAGTATCGTTGAGAATGACATGGTAGGTAAAATCTCAAATTCCATGATATCATGAACCAGCATGAGTTGTCTCTCTTCCAGATGCCTGACCTGGTCTGAAACAGGTCCCGAAGGGCATTATCGATCCCCATGGGATAGTACATGTTCCCATTAATCAAGGAATCCCCAATTCGGAATAATTTCCCATAAAATTGATTAAATAAGTTTTAAAAATTTTAATAATTTTTTTTCATGACCCTTCTATAAGTCGTACATCCATGAAAAATAAAAATAAAAATAAAATATATAAAATTAGTAATGAATATATATATATATTTATATATTAATCTATATCTATAGAAACCAATAAAAATGTTTACATGGCTTGTGTGAGAAAAAAACTTAAAATAAAACAACTGACTTACCTGAATAGATTATCCCATGTAACCTAAGGTCACTCTCTATCCAAATCAGAACAACAATCAATCCAAGGGTGACTTAGAACTAGGCCTAAAAATAAAAATATGTAAATATAAGTGTGAATATAAAAATTCACAGTAGTCCACCACATTTATTTCCACATTATTATCCTTCAATTAAAGATCCATTATCAAGATAATTTGAGAATACAAATATAAATGGGGTTTTATTCCATTTTTAATTAAATTTAAAACAAATATGACATCAAAGATATTTATCAAGTTCCTGTTAAAAAACTTCAAGTGTTTATAGAAGTAAGAATAATAATGGTAAATTGTAACATACAATCTCAAACAAATTATAAAGAAAACATGCTTTTAAAATTTAAATAGAAAAAATTATTTAAAATTAAAACCTACCAAGAACCAAGGGAAGTCCCTATGTAATATAAGGTTAGTGGGAACTCTAGTTCCTCATGAAAAACTTGTGATCTAATCATTTAAAAGACAATCATGCACTCATGATAATAAGGAGTATATTCTCTTGGTTGAGCAGTGTGGCGGAACCCTGTTTGATTCCCCACAACTAAGTCTGAAGCTGCTATGAAGTACATTTCTTAAGCCTAGCGGCTTGGAGATGCATCCTAAAATTCCCCACAACTAATTAATAAAAGATTAAGTGGTTTTCTAGAATGGCATGGACAAAACGATACACTTAATCAAGCCTTAACCCTCCCTTAGATACCTAGATTCCAACATACTCTTCCATTTTTAATGAACCATGTTATCAAAGCACATATAGAACTTTAAACCATTTACACATCAAAACATATGAAACTATATGATAATAACCATGTTTCATGCATAATTAATAAAAAAAACATTAGTGTCATGGGTTTCACTAATTAAAATACCCTATTTAAAAAATAATAAGAAATATAATACATTCTAATAATGCCTAGACAATCTATTTTGAAATCAACTTAAATACCAACTTCAAATAGAGTTTTAAAACCAACTTTAAATTAGTAATGATTCCTCGTGTTATGTGTATATACAAATACATATATATATATATATATATATATATATATTTCTATATTTTCACAATTTCAAATGATACCATGTAAATTAGTTCACTCATATATGTATATATACAAATATTTTTACCTATGCATATACGCATTGTCATCAGATACTTAAAAATTATTTGTTGAGTCACACATTTATTCTATTTGAAACCATCCATGAAACACTTTATAAAAAATTCCATATATATATATAAACTCTAATTTTAATGCTCATATTATCTCATTATTGTGTGAATATGTTAAATAGTGTTATTTTGTGTGTATATTTAGTTAAGAATTGAAAATTAATAATAAAAAAGTGTTTTAGAACAAATTACAATTAAACCAAAATATAATAAAGCATGTGAGTTCAATTAAACCTCATTAATAATTAAAATAAAAATTTATAAAAAAATAAGAAGATATTAAAATACCTAATTTAACTTTATAAATAATCAAAAATATTTTTCTAGGAAAGGGTATAACATGTTTTCTAAATACCGAAGTAATTAAAGAAAGAATCCATGGAAATTCTAAATTTGAAACATAATCATTTCCTTGAAAATTTTACAAACATTCATAATAGTATTATTAGACATCAAGATTAATAATTTTAAGTTTAAACAATCAAGGGCTCTAAAATTAAAAGGTTGATCATGGGGAAACCTACCTGGAATAAGTGTATATGGTGAAAACCCTTTAAGAATTAAAAGAGGAGGGTTTTAGGTGGAAGCTTCCCACCCTAGGAACAAACCCCATAAGAAAATAATCAAAAATCATCGAAACTCAAACCTTTGGGTTTGGCCCATACATGACATTCCAAGAGGGAAACAAAAAGGATCAGATAAATGGAAAGAATAATAATTCATAAGGGAATAAATAATTACCTAAGAATATCTCACACCAAAATGGTGGAATAATAGACGAATAATGGGGGCTAAATCAATGGGGTGTGAGAGGGAGGCTAGCTAAGAATGGGTGATGTGTGAGGATAGGGGAATGTGGGAGAGGGCAATAAGTATTAAAACCATTAAGGTAATTTTAGTAAATTTTAAATTTTTAAGCCCAGGGAGATCCACAATGTCTTGGCCCATGGTTAACCAAACCATGTGTTAACCATGCACCCCTATCACTACTGGAAAATACCCTATACCAATGTTTTGGAACCATTGGTATAGGCTATACCAATGGTTTGGAGGACCGTTGGCAAGTAAGCCATGACAATAGGTCTATACCAACGGTTTTGGGAAAACCGTTGGTATAAGTAAGATAAAAATCTATACCAACGATTCTCAAAACTGTTGGTATATGTATTTCGAAAAAAACATTTGGTGGGATTTGCTCCCAAGACCTCTAGTTTATAATTGAATTTCTTAACCACTAACCTAACATGACTTTTGAGAAAATAATTTCATAAATATATATATTTATTGTTATAATTATTTTAAATTTTGATTTATATAATGTTCTCGGTAAGAATGTTCGATAAAAATCGAAGGACCTATACCAACGGTTCTCAAAACCATTGGTATAGGTCCTTTGATTTTGGGACCTATTCCAACGGTTTTGGACAAACCGTTGGTATAGGGTCTCTATAATGGACCTATACCAATGGTTTGGCCAAAACCGTTAGTATAGGTCCTCTATAATGGACCTATCCTAACCCTATACCAACGGTTTGTCCAAAACTGTTGGTATAGGTCCATATAAGTGACCTATACCAATGGTTTTGGCCAAACCGTTGGTATAGGTCCGAATTAATGAACTATACCAACGGTATGGCCAAAACCATTGGTAAAAGTCATATTTCCAATATTGTATACTAGGCTCACTGGAACGTACATGGGTTTTTCTCATTGTTTGATGAATCATGCACCAACTATACAAAATTGCTCTGTGAAGTTCATATAATCACCCACATAGTTTCCACACAGGTTGTCCAACCATGCATTCATCCTCTGTGACACATAGAAAAACATAAAAAAAAAATTAAAATCCAATTTAAAAGACCCAGGACATGGAAATAAATATATAAATTATTTAATTAATAAAATAATCATAGAATTAGGGTTGGGGTGTGACAATTCTCACCACCATAAACCATTATTCCCCCCAAAATCCATTAAACTTTTGATAGATGACATGCCAAAGGAACTTTTATTATAATTAGAAAACACCCAAAAACTTACTCTAAACTACAGAACCTTAAAAGAAAAAAACACCCACAATCATTCTCAATATTAAAATTCATAGATCAATACTTTGAAAAAAAAATAAAAATTAAAGATACCCATAGTGGTAATCCCACAATTTTAATGTCTTTCTAGAATGATGGATCACTAAGGAAAGGTCATTCTATAAGGACCACTACAAAATACAACCCATGTTTCTAACAAAGAGGACACATGAAAAACTTCCAACTAAAATCTCATCAAAAACCCCCACTAAAATGAACATTAATTATCAAAAGTATCAGAACTATGATCAAAACATTAAATACTTATGGAGGAAGTAAAAAAGGAAAGATAGAAAGAATGGAATACCTCAAAATCTTTACCTAATGATTATCAATGAAGAAAATAACCTAAGGATCCCCCTTAAGATTTCAAAAAACAAGGACCACCAACACACTCATCACCACACTTATAACTATATATGAATGGTAAAGAGGAATAAATCAGGAACACACCTCTTCAAAAATGAAAAGGGCTCCACTATGGTGTTGAAAATAAAGGTATAATGACCTAGGACCTAAAATCCAAATCATCAATCAGGGAGAACATAATAATAGTGAAACCAACACTAGACCAAGCATAAAATCAACTGGTGTGGACCCCATCCTAGTTACCCAAAACATACACCTAGGGTTTTCCATGTCTAGTCAGTCAATAGAAGGAATATTCATAACACTCATCTCCTAAGACGCTCAATAATCACATTCCCCATTGATGAGTCAAGAAGATAACCCAAAAGTATCACCAACCACATGAAAACCCGTAGAGGGACCCAAAGGAAAAATCCCAAACAAGTACAACCTTAAGAAATCAATTGATCATGAATCCATAATTTTAAATCTATAAGTCCTAAAAAAAGAATCAGTCATTTATTGGTGGAACATTTAAACAACACATAATATGAATCCTAAAAGAATACTAAACTCGTCATGATAAAAAAATAAAAAACTATATTAAAAACCCACAATACCCACTTTAAAATCTTTAACTTCCATCAAAGTATTTTTTTTCCATAAAACTTTAACTTTCACACATCTCTAAAAAATACAAACCCAATTTAAGAAACCTCAACAATAATTATTCACATTTTCAAACAACCACTCATGAAACATAATCACTATCATTTCCTAAATTAATTAAATACCAAAAAAATATGAGTTTCTCAATTAAATTCATTTAAATAACCCCAAATTTGAATTTTAAAACCTTGAAATGTCATCAAAAAACTATTTTTAATCTTTCATTTTATTTTCAAAATCTTTGGTTGTCATTAAAACCACTTTAAATTTCCACACTTCCATTCTAAAAACTTTATGTTCCCATTTAAATATATTTATAAAACATTACATATTTTTTTAAATTTCCTCATGGGTACTCGAAAAAAAAACTATTTTATTTCATTTTAAATATAACCCTTAATAATAATTTGGAAATTCAATTTTACCATTTAAAACCAAGTTTCATTTTAAAACTTTATTTTAAATCAAACCAAATCATATCAACATGTAACCCAAAACAACTTCCAAAAGAAAACAAACTCAAAATAAAATTTTGAAGCTGTCAGTGGCCATACATGGATGGACCATATAGTTTTAGGGACTGTGGTTCAATCTTGTAACTACAATAGAGAGTTTCTTGGAATAATTTTTCTATGATTCACATGGTTTATTAGGAAATTAAAGACATTTTTTCTTTTCATTACACTCCATTTTCACCCCAAATTTTAGAAATATCTTGAAGAAACCCATAAAAATTCAAATAAATCATAATGACATCAATTGAAAAAATAAAACCATCAAAAGAGTCAAATAAAATATCAAATTTTAAATTTATATCATGAAAACCCGTAGTAAATTGATTTTCACTTCCCACGTTGGTGATAAGGAACCAAACCATAACCTACCACCTGAACTCTGAAAACCTTATCTCTAATCTACTAGACATCCCAAATAATAAGGAAAATTTAGGAACCTAGTTCCACTTATGAACCTCCTCAGGTACCATTTTTTCTTAAACCTGCATAATATGTCCCTTCGTCAAATGTCTGGCCTTGTTTTCAAAATGGTATGAAGGTAATTCTTGATCCCCATGGGCTCACACATGTTCCTAGGCATCATGGAATCTCTACATGGGAATTATTTCACCCATAAAATCAATTAAAGAAGAATTAAAATTTTTATAAAATTTTATATGACTTATCCATAAGACATAAATCCATGAAAAATTAAAATATGAGAAAACATTGATATAAAATGAGTAAATAAAAACAAAAAACAAAAAACTATACTAATATATCTATTCATGAAAAGTAATAAAAAGGCCTACATGGTTGGTGTGATGAAAATAACTAAAAATAAAATAATTGACTTACCTAAATAGACTATCCAATGTGACCTGAGGTCACTCTCTATTCAAAAAAAAACACCAGTCACTCTAAAAGAAATTAAGAGTTAAAATTGAAATTGAAAAGATAAAAATACAAGTATTAACATAAAAATTCTCAGTATCCCACCACTCGCCTTTCTATATTCTTACCCTTCAATTAAATATCTATTATCATGCTAGTTTGAAAATAAAAATGGAAATAGGTTTTACTTTAATTTTTAATTGAATTTAGAACAAATAAAACATCATTAATATTTATCAAATCCCTTTTAAAAACATTTAAACATTTAAAGAAGCAAGAATAATAATGATAAATTGTAACATACAAGCTAAAATTGATTTTAAAGAAAACATTCTTTGATAACTTCAATAGACAAACAAGTATTCAAAATTTAACGATATCTTAAACCATGGGAAATCCCTAAGTCATTTACGGTAATTGGGCACTCTAGTTCCTCATTCCAAACTCGTGATCTAATTTGTAAAAATCAAATTGTGCATGCATACTGTTAAGGAGTACATTTCCTTATCCTAGTAGTACGGTGACACGCTGTTTGATACCCCAAAACATAGTATGAATCCACTTAATAGTATATTCCATTGTCCTAGTGGTGTTGTGAAACCTTTTCGATTCACCATAACTAATTCACCAAATCCTAGGTGTTTTTTTAGTGTGGAGTATCTAAAAAGGGACACCAAAACAAGACTTCCCCTCCCTTAAATACTAGGGTTCCCACATGCTCTTCCTATTTCAATCAAACCATTTTATCAAAGCACATATGCTATAGTAAACTATTTTCACATAAAAAACTAGAAAAATATTTGAGAATAACCATGATGCATTTATATGTCATTTAAGACTTTAGTGGAATATATTTCACTATTTAAATTATTCATTGTAAAATATAACATGAAAAATAGAATTTGCCAACCATACCTACATAACCTATTTTTAAATCCACTTAAATACTTCTTTGAAACCAAGTTTAAAACCCAACTATAATATCATAATTATTCCTCTTCTTATTTATATATAAAAATACACACGCACAAAAACACATGTGCACACAGACACAACACACACACATATATATATATTAAAAAATTCACATGCTTCCAAGTGAATTTTTCACTCATATATATATATATATATATTATTATCTATGTATATATGAATAATCATCATATACCTAAATAATAATATATATATATATATATATATATATACTCTCATTCAAATGCACATATTGACACATAATTGTGTAAATATATGAAATGGTGTGTGTGCGTGTAAGAATTTAAAATTAAAACAAAATATAATAAAGCATGAGTTTCACACCCATTTTAGTTTTGGGATACTTTAAACATGTTTTATTCATGGAACTGGAAACACCCAATAGTTCCTATATCCATGGTGGTTTATAGACCTGCTTTCCAAGGAAGGTGGCCAATGAGGGATTTTACTAATGAAGCTTAGAAACTGATATTGGTCAATAGGAAGGCAGGTTGGGATTATCACACGCTTTTGGTGTAATTATTTCCTACTTCATGAATCTATTATAGATTTATGTAATATTCATGAAAAATTTATAAACATTAATATTAAATCGGCCACTCTTAGAATTTAAAATCAATCGCATAAACTTATAAGAGAAACATCAGTGTATGTCAAGGTTTCTCCAAAAATAGAATCATATATATTTATATAAGGTTATCCAATGAGATATCCACCTGTATGTATCATAGTTTCTTCATATCGTTTTATTATTTACCAGGTAATGCTTTATTTAAAGGATTGTGGTTCAAAGCCTCATGATTGGGTTATCTGGAATTTATTATCATCCAGGGAGAAAATTATAGTTAGTATGTTTGGATGAGTTCCATTAAAGGGGCTTCTAATATATCATTTTGAAAGGAATCAGAACCCATATAGTTCGATGCCACTTAATGATACACGCCATACCATTTATGATCATGTGAAATAGACTAGACAATATAGTTTAGCAACATGTGGAAAGGATGTCTAGGTGGAATATTCCTAGAAAAGGATGGTGTGGGAATTACACATGAGTGTACCTAATCTAGAACAAAATATAGACCTATAATGTGATGACATGTATCAAGAATTTATGCTAATGAGGATGAGGTGAAAAGGACCTAGAAGGAATATAGCCTCCCAAGTAGGGAGCTTGATCTTACTGGGATTACAGACCAATAAGGATGATGATGGATTGAATGTGTTTCATTTAAACCATAGGTAGGCTTATTACGTGACCCATGAGTATAATAATCAAATCCCACATTGTTCAGAAATATTGATTCTTACACCTATGATGGATCCCCATATGGGTATTTTATTTTAATGATTGAATAATCACCACTAATCTATAATCCCATGTGAGTCATGCTCAATGTCAAAAACCAGAGAAAGTGGAATATATGTCACTTCACAAGATCCAAATCGTCTACTGGTGGATGTGGATTTGGGTATGGAAGGACATAAATTGCCCAAAAGATATACTAGGGGCTTACCCCAAGGTGGGTAACCATTTCTTGGTTTTAGAGAGGATGATAGAAGGATACAACATTATCCATCATCATTGGGGAAGTCAAGTGTTTCCCCTCAATGTCCAAAATGGGGAGTTCCTTGACACTTCCTCTAAGGTTTGGTTCCTTATTAATGAGGGGATGCACAATTTTAAACACACTGAGGACCCTACCTATTAGGTTGGATACATGGGAGACAAATTTTACCAAGGAAATACATAATCGAATGGGAGAAACAATGGTGTGTCATATATTGTGATCATGAAAGTCTAGAGTCCTTTGGTTGAGGTTACAATTTGATCTTCTATAAATAAGAGTCCTATGAATATTACCCTTTAATTGGTGGTATGAGATAGAGAGGGAAAAGAGGGTGATTCACCCAAGTGATGTTTGGGTGAGTTCGGTTGTACCTTTCCTTGGTGATACCTAGGCGAGAAAAATAAAGATTCACCCTAGAGATACCTGGGAGAGTAGAATTAATTCTTACCCACATGCTACTAGGTAAATATGGTAGGTTCCTTGCATGAGTATTAATTGAAAGATCTAGGAATAAATACTTAGGATAATAACAACTTGGGGAATATCACTTGGGAGAAACCTTAATCTGGTCTCCAAGGTTTTCACACGGTTCTCTTATAAAGCTAGTTCTCAAGTTTCAAGCCACGGAAAGGACCTTCGCCCAATTTTTTTGGACTCAGTAGGGGTTGTTACTCTTATAGGTCCTTGGTATTTTATATTATTGAGGAACTATAATCCTTTGGATCTTTCTAATTTTATTTTATTCAGTGGTTTGAGGAAACTACTGGAGGGTTTAAAGGACTTCAGTGAAGGACATGGGTGAGTAGAGATTCGACATGACTCTTTGTCTTATAGTCATCTTAAATTAGGACCCTAAGGGTCCAATTTAGTGGTAATCATGGGACCTTAGGTGAAGGAGGAAGTATCTGCAAGTTTATCATGCAGGTTCTCCACACATTTCTACTGTGAAGGTATCTTGTGCATGTCTACCACGTTAGTATACCATATTGCATTGTCTCACCTATAAATAGGTCGCTCAATTTGGGTTAACCCTCTTCACATCTTTCAAATATTATGCTCTCCCCTTAATCACATCTCATAAGTCTCTCATGTAGCTCTTTTCACTTGTACTCAGTAACCATTCACTTTCCTGATTCCTTTCCATGAATTGAATTTTGTGAGATACTTTCACCATGTCACTTGGGCGGCTGACCCATGCAAGGTCACTTGGGTGAGTGACCTACACAAGGTCACTTTATTGAATGACTTAAATGAGTTCACTTGGGTGAGTGACATGATTGAGGTCTTTCCTTTGCCAAAAAATTATATAATTTACTTCAAACATTATTTTTGAACTAATGAATGCCCGCTTGTTCTCTTGGTATAATTTCAATGGCTAGTTAAAAATTCAAGCTTTTGATGAGCAAGGTAGTTAAATAATGAATGAGATGTGAGAAATAATTGGTTAATATTATTACTAAGTGTATGACTCCACCATTTCAGATATTTTGAAGATTATGAAGAAGTACCATCACGAGTATCCTAGAGTGATAACTTTTCACTCTATGACCACATTCTCTTAAAGGATGTACTTATTCAAAGGATAATGAAATAATTATTTCTTTAATGGTTCTAAGAGTAAATGAATTTTACTACAACCAACATCTCCTCAAATTTTTCTTCATCAATGAGGGAACAGCACCCTTTATATGTATCATGCATCATAATACATGATATATGGATTTGAAGCCTCGTACTCTTGAGTCAAAACCACATTGTTACTCTTTTTCTTTAATGATTCTATAATAGACCAATCAAAGGGATAGAAGTAATACTAGGACTTACACACTATATGTGAGGTTAAACCTAAATGGATGTTGGAATATGGGGTGTTCAAGATGTATACTGAATTTAAGTCCAACTAAAAGTGTTAAGAATATATGAGGCTATCTGGGTGGCCCATACATATGTATAAAAACATGGAGATATCATTCCTGAGCAACTCAGCTGACAGAGTCCATAGAAAAATACTTCCACTTTATTCGTAAAGAAGTTTTCATCATTTTATGGGATGTTTACAATTTCTCAAGAGTGAAAATTCTTGGAGAGATGTTTAATGATTATATCCAACTAAAATAAAAGTGGGGTGATATTGAATGAATTCCTACTTTGGCTCATGAGTTACCAAAAATAACCTAAATGTTCATAAAGTAATACCCCTTCCCATGTGGAAATGTTCATCCAGATGCATGGATGAAGGTCTTATTGGATCCAAAAGGATAGTTCCTAGGTGTCAAATCCTGAAAATATTTCATTTATTGGAAAATCATGGAATCATAGGAAAATATTGGCCTATATTAGAGTGAGGAAAATATAATCAGTAAAGATATGAAATCAATTCTAACATCCCCTCCAAAAACCACCTTGCTTACTTTTTAGAGATGTGGTTGAGTGCATTCATGTAGTTGGTGCGTAGGTAAAATGGAGGTGTGAGGGACATTATTCATGGTAGCCAAGTTGGCCGAAGGAGAGAATTTGGGATTAACTGCCCCTATTTTGGAAATGATCCACTAATTCGTACTGAACATGTATACAAGGAAGGACCTCTTCATTATTTCAAGATTATTCCAATTGTTGTAAGGGTGTATCATGGTATATTTTTTCACTTAAATTATGCTGATTGAGGTCAAGATTCCAGGATACGAGTTCTAACTATTCATTAAAGTTATTTCTATTATCCAACCTTTTTCTTTGAAGTACAAATAAGATTTAATGAATCTGAACCTATTATGTGAATTTAATTTCTTCCCATATAGGTATTCACCCCCCCCCCCATAACACTCACTAACAACAGCCATGGTGATGATGATTTGAGGTCATATATGATAGATTTCAGATACAGCCTTAAGGAAACATGGATCTATGGAGAGATTATTTGTGAAGCATATACTCAATATAGATTTTCATTCTAGTTCAAGTGCCTTCAATAACCAACTATGTCACCTCCCAGACATGTCTAATTAGTGAAAACCCCAATGGTGACCCAATAGTTTTAATTCCTATTTGATTTATAGGTATCTAGAGTGGTAATCAATTTTCCTACATTGGGTTGACTTATTGGTTTGGTAATGTCTAGATCTCTTCATACCATCAAGAGGTGTTGATGAAGAATATTTCCCGAGTCTAAATTTTGACAACTTATAAATGGTTAAAGCGCAGTAATAAGGATCGGTTTGAGGTTGATAATGAAGTAGCACCAAAATATCCCAAATGTTTTCAGATGTGGTCCATAAAATAGTATAGAATTAAAAATTATACATCTATTGATCCAAGACGATCAAGCCATCATTGTTTAGAGGAAACAAAGACTCTTATTAGACAAACTATTATTAGTATGGAGAGGTTTGAAAAGACAGTGGAGATAAGGGTTGTCGGGTCCTATTTACAAAAAACATTGAATCATCATATTACAAGAAGCCTACAACAGTAGAACTTTGTAAAGATATTCCTACCGACATTGAATATTAATGGATATTTCTTCAGGATGGAATACATATTCCATATCTTGGAGATATTTCATCACCCTTTAATTTCAATTTTGATACAAACCCTACCAATGTGGGGAAGTATATCAAGGAGTTAGAGATGCTCATATATTCCATTGATGACTACATTCCCTCCATAAATATGGTAACTTATATAATGGATTAGGGTGCTGCTAAGGGGGTGGTTGATCAGACCACCAAAGAATAGAATGAATTCATCAATTATAATGATGTATGACTCCATTCTATTACCTTGTCCTTCCAATTTTTTTTGAACGAGGGGTTTTTGATGAGGAGACACATAACATCAATTCCCATAGGTAAGAGGAAGAGGCACTAGAGTTAGAGTCACCAAGACATGGTCTAATGGACATCCCTCTGAGGGATTAGAGATACACCCTAGGGTCAAGAACATTTTATCCACTCTAGAGACTCATTTAGGAGGAGACTATGGGAGAATATTCTCTTTTACCACCTATGGTATCAATATTTGAGAAGGTATATACAGCCTTTTTCCATTTAATGTTAATAAATAGAAGATAGAAAATAAATTTTCCAAGCGTATAATCATCCAAGTAAGTTTTCCCCAACACCATTTACCTTTGATCTACTTGATATATATATATATGTGTGTGTGTGTGTGTGTGTGTGTCTGTGTGTGTATTTGTGTGCATATGGCCATTCTTGAGGATCGATGAATCTACTTCTCTTTACCTTGTCATGGGATCTAACACTGATCTTTACAGACCTGAGGAGTATACTCTAGATGAGGCACAAACTCTTACTGGTTAGTCCGACCCTTAAATAGGATAAGTGTCTAGGGAAAGACCACATATGTTCATATTATTGTGGAGGGAAAGGAGAATCCTGGTAATTTTAAATATGTATCATAGGGAATTATCTATCAATCACTAACTCTTTCCTTTGTGATATTTTAGATCCATCTTGTACACTATAAGACCCGATAATAATAACTTCTACACCTTTCACTACACTATAAGGGGATGATAAGGATATTGAACCATCAGATAAAAGTTTCGACATCGATCCTGATTTAAAGAGGCTTGAACAGGTTGTTCGAACTAAAAAGATGGAAGATGTAGATGACAGTAAATCCAATTTGGGTCCCAAGATAAGAATCTCAGATATCCCTACTGGTAAGGATGTTGAGATACTTGAAGAATCATATAATTAAATAATGGAAATGAAATATATTTTCTAATATATTGATATTCTTGGATCCCTGGAAGAAATTGGTTACCACAATGGGGAGTCAGATAGAAGTGAGTTTCTTCTTTCTCACACAAAATTTACATTCCTACATATGATTTATTAACCAAGAATATTTACTCCTATAGTTTATCCATAGAAAATATCACCAAGGTGATCCATTCCCAGGGTTTTGAGGTCTCTCTTATCCCTATTTTATAGATAACACCTTCTCAGCATCTTGATGCGGGGTATTTTCATGAGCCATCCATCCCAAATTTTGATAAAAATCAAGAAAGGTATTTTTCTTAGGAGATCCCCATTCAAGTTGACAAGACTGGGGGTATTGAAGAAGACCCAAACTAAGTGGTTGATCTATCAATGAGTTAGTTTCATCAACCTCTTCAATAATCTTTTTTCCCTTCTCTTTATTTTCTTCCAATGTTGATGACCAATTTAATTAATCTTTTAGTACCATAAACTTCAATAGTCAAATGTACAGTAGAATCCTCTACCCCAACTCAACCAATGGTTCAAGGCGAGGAAACATTACCCTAGAAATTACAACACAGATCACTTCTATAAGTGAATTAATTCTATAGTACACCTCTCCTCTTAAGACCATCTATGCAGCAAACTAGAAGGCTCATGACTCTTTATAGGCATGTCATTGATTCATTTGGTAATATATCAAGGAGATAGTCTCTATGAAACCCAAGGATGATCTACCTATATAGCTTCATAAGCTATAAATCATGTTCAACTTGTTGAGGTATGGTTTATTTTTCTACTGTGAGTTTCACTGTGCAGTGAAGGAAAATGTTTTCTGGTGGGAGTAAGATCATAGGTAACAACAACTCCTTATTAAATAAAAAATGCTTATGAAAATTGATGATCTTTGAGGTGTATTATCCTATTTAGGGATTTATCAAGCAATGGAGTTGGAGGAGTAAAATAACTGAGTTGATAAGGAATCCCTTCAAATATTATATATTCATCAAAACATCGATACCACTAAGGGGGATCTTATATAACTTCACTAATTGATGGAAAGGTTCCAGGACTAGGGAAAGACATCCATTACCATCACAGTGATAAACCTCCATCTTGATTAGTAGGATAAGGCTATCGAGATAACTTGGCTTTGATAGGATGTTGATTAGGGTTCAAAAGTTATGTTTATGGAATATTTTATTTTATTACTATAACAAAGAAAGACTCAGGTTTGTTGATGATCCGCTAATTATTGATCCACAAATAAAAGGAACTTTTTTCTCAAATATTTTTTTCTTTATTTTTAAATTATTTACAATTATAACATAACATGAAAATTGGATCACTTGAATGAATTCCCTTGTCTTAGTGTATTCAAATTTAACTGATGAGAGAAAGAGAACTGTCTATTTTTTCTTTGTCCATAGGTCCTAGAAAGAATAATTAGACTATTTTCTAGTGTCACATGATGGAGCCTATTGGTTTTATGTCAGCTGTGTCACTACCCTAAATTTTTCCTCAATTTTATACAAAGAACACTTAGTGGGAAAGAATTGTTTTTTTATTAGGACAACCTTTGTGGGTTTTTAACCTAACATTTTTTGTGCCTTTTTTATTTTAACTAATCAGATTTTCCAAGATCATGCTAGGATCATGTCTAGCAAGATGATACTTGAAATTTACCAAGAGTTCCATTTTATGGGTTTTTATCAGGGTGAGTACTACATCTCATTCCATTGGAAGTTTAGAGTTATTAAAGTTAAAATAATGTGACTAATGTTTAAGGTTGAATTGATTGGACCATGAGATACAAAAATAATGAACCAAGTAGGGTTTTCAAGCCAAGAATTCTCTAACCGCTTTTTAATATGAGGGGGGTATTTTTTAAACTGTGATCTTAGGGATTCTTTGTCATGACCCACCTTCACCAAGATGAGGGGAGGGACAAAAGATTTCCAGAACCTTCTTTCTTCAAGTTGAAGGAGAGATAATGACCCCCAATACCCGCCTTCAATAGGTCCCGGAGTGGCGACAAGCACCAAGGGTATAGAATCACATACAAGATGAAAGGCATTACCCTTTTTGATTTATAGGATCGGGAGATAAGATAGTAAAACCCAACAACACCAAAACTGGGGGTGAAAGTAAAACCAAAGAAAAGCCATTCCCATATGCATGTTACAAAAGTAAAATCCAAAAAGTACAATGAAACTACAAATTTAAAGTACCCAAAAGAAAAAGAAAAACATAAACTGAAATGTCCCAATGCTTGAGCTTGTACGGCCCTACACGATCCCTAAAATCCTCCTGGAAACCTGAAAATAGTTTATATACGTAGGGTGATCAAACAAGTATACTCAGTAGGGAAAACCAAAGGCTCTCATGCATAAGTGGGGAGGCATTCTAATGCCCTATGAGAAAAGAGACAACCAAAGCAGCTAGCAAGGAAAACTATCCACCCAAGCCTCACTAAGGAACACTCCCCAAATAACGCAAGTCAATTATGGTATAGTAATAGTTCATCAATGTTTGGGTACCCCGCGCCACTTTCCCACTGGTTATTGAAGACATCCTATGCATCGAATCAATCCTGCCATGCTCACCGCAGTCCCACTACCACACCCTGCCCGCACACACCTGAGCCACAACCACGCATCCCGCCCGCAAACACCTCATCCACAACCGCCATCCCGCCCGTAGACACCTGGGCCACAACAACCACACGTAACCATGCCAACAAACACCTAGGCCAGAATAACCACTGCCATGCCTGAAGACACTTGGGCCTCATCCCGAAGATACTTTGGAAACCACCTTCCCGCAAACACCTGGGCCAACCACCACACTACCCTGCCCCAAGATTCTTTGGCTAATAATGGACTTCAGGCCATCACAACCTACCCGAAGAGTCTTGGGATATTCGGGAAGGGGAGCAGAAAAGGAGCTAATAACCAGCCACTCATAAGAGTGTTGGGAAAAGCACCCTCCCCCATGGAATGGGGGTGTTCGGCACTAAGTGCTCAACTTGGTTGGGGAGATAATAAGAAACGTAATAACTACAATATATATATATATAGGTAACAAGAACTCATCCCAACCTAGGGTTTCCAAATCCAACCTAAGCACAAACACACTCGTCACTATTCATAGAAAGCACACTACTCACAGCCGAGTCACAACTCGTTCCCAAAACCAATTCCCCATTTAACACATTCTTGTTTTCATGTTCAGGTGATCTCATTTAAGTAAAGTCCTACACTACTGGGAAACTAGGAAGTATAAACACAAACCAAGGGAAAATTACAGCCAACAACAATTTAAACATTCACACCCGGTTCTCTTGTAAATCCACATCATAAAAGAAGTCAAAGTGAGATCCCTCCAAGTATTTTAACCAAAGAAGGCTTCAAGATACAACCCCACATACCAAAACCATGAACCAATGATATTCCAATAGTAGAGGATTCCACCCCAATTCGTATCACAAGCAGAGCAACCACACAGTTTCAGACTCACAACCAAGAGGATCTCATCCTCACCCACATCACCCCATAAGCAATCAAACAAAACAACACACCTACTACAAAAAACAGAGTAGGGAAACTTCCAAGTTCAAGCACATCATTCATTATTTTCTTCTTTCTATTGGTTAGTCGGGGTGAGTACACAAGGCTTTATGTTTACTGGGTATCAATTTAATCCACTGAGTTTACGTGATTAACCAATTTCCAAGTTACAGTCATTTAATCATCACAGAAGGCAATGGTTAATTAGTGTGCATGGAATGACCCACAACAGCCATGATTTTCAGTGAGCACAGCCCAATAGTTCACAACATAAGTATCAAGGAAGAGAAGAAAAACAGAATAGCAGCACATCAATCACACACCTTCCCTTCATTCTTTAAAGTATCTCTGTTATCTTCATTAAGGTTTAGTTTCACCCATTCCCACATAAACAGCAGCGTACCCACCCCACATGATACAAAGAAAGGAGAGACGAAGGAAATCCTTACTTGGTTGATCAAGGATCGAATTTTTTCTCCATGCGCTAAGACCAGGGGATGCGCGACTTGCAGGGGAGGAACGTCTGGGACTCCAAGGACGAGCAGAAAACTCTAGCACAAGCGCACCACAAGACTCAGGAAGAGAGGAACTCTAGGCACACCAGGAAGAATAAAGAAATCCAGCCGAGAAGAAAAAAAAAGAAATTTTAACAGGAGATATAAAGAGGAGATCCTACTGTTACGGGGTATGGAATTTTGAACGCCTATAAATTCGGATCGTGTTTTCCTACGAGGGTGGGTAGTTACACACCATGATATTAAGGTGTTATTTAATACCCCCCATCGGGGAGGTTTCTCGGTATTTTTTGGAATTAATTATGGGATTTAAATGGATTTAAAACGGGTAAAAGAATTAATTTATGTCAAAAAATTAAGTTGCAAGAGTGGGATTGGAAAACAAAAACGGAGGGTTGGGTGAGGACACGGTACCACCATCATGGTGTCACCTTCACCGTTCAACTGTGATCGGTTCCACCGTCACAGTTCCACTGTCACTGTGCCACCGTGGCTGGTTCCACTATTTTTGTGGAGCCATATTTTGGCAATGTAATGGCCTGGGGGTCCAGGCCATTACATTCTAAATTTGAATAAATGGCCTGGGTTAAGTACATAAGGAATAACCTATGACCATGTTTAAAATTTGATTTTATCTATAATGAATTTATGGAATACAGAGATAAAAGGATCTTATCCTATGGATGAAGGTGCATGTGGTTAACAAGACACATTGGGGTATATTATGAATATTCACATTTTGGCATACTATGCATAGTAAAAACAAAGGATTCCTTTAAATTTGGATTGTCTTATCATTGATATCTAATGTAAGTTTACAAGAATATAGATTTCTCGAGACATTGAAGTGTGATTTGTGAAAATAATGTACTTTTTAATGGAGGAACCATTTAGATCGGCCTTAGAGATAGATAGGAAGTTCCATGTATATATTTTATTTTTATGCAAGGAAGGATAATTTTTTTTTAATCATGATTTCACTAATGAGGGAGCCCAACCTCTTTCCCAGATCAAGGTTTTTTCCAAGAATGTAGGAACATGCACATATATTTTTTCTACAGCTGGGCCTATATAAGAATCTCTAGGTATCCCATCTAAATGGTAATCAATCTAAACAAAGTTTTGGTAAAGGTTCAGCAGTGTGGTAGAAGTCCATCACCTAGAACAAGGGACCTCTAATTCGATGTCTAAAGGATACCATAGTTTTATTTCATGCAATAGGGATGTGTACCATGTAGTTTAACATCTTATGGATTCGATTTAAGTTTTATTCAATTTAGTTCCATATAGCTTTGACCTAAACTTGTTGGTGAGGAAGTGTAAACAACACGGGGAATAGAAATATTTGATGTAAATAGAGTGACCAAATACTAATATGAAAGATCCCACAAATATGTACACTTAGTTTAAACTCATGGTTCTTTGACAGCTAGGTGGCTAGAGTTTAAGGTCGCACAGCTTTGACCCAAATTTTTTCTTTTATGTTCTTTCACCTAGGACCATCCATTCCCTTTAAAGTTGTGTGATAATAATTGGTAGTAAAAAATAGTTGTTTAATGCCTTTGATATGAAATATATAATAATTGTTTAAAATATCTAAGTCTTCATGTGTCATGCTCGATGTGATAAATAAGATAATTAGAGGGGTTGTCCAAATTTCACCAAAATGTCAATCAAGTGTTGCTTCTAGTGGGTACCACATCATTTTCCATTTAATGGTAATATTTTCAAGAATGATATGGAATTATCTGGGTTTGAAGGGGGAAGTTGTAATCCACAATCTCTAGGTGTGTGGATATTAGAAAAGAGCATGGTATAAGTACATAAGGAATTAATGTGAACCATGTTTGAAAAGTGGTTTCTGCTATGATGTTTCTAGGGAATACATAGATAAAAGGATCTTCTCCTAAGGATAAAGAAGGATCTGGTTGATAGACCACATTGGGGAATATTTTGAAAATCCACATTTGGGAATTTTATACATAGTCAAAACAATTGTGTATTTTATATTTGAATACATTTTTCACCAATAAGCAGGGAAATCTTATGAGGATCAGAATTTCCCAGCACAAGGAATGTGACTTCTAAAAGGATGGTGCTTATGTGTGAAAGGATAATTTAGACCAGGATTGACCAAGAATGGGTGGAATATTCCTTGCATGGATCCAAGTTGTGTGTAAGGAAAGATACATTGTTCAAGGAATTGCAAATAAGGGAGCCCATATTGGAATCTTCTACAAATATCAAGGTCATATGAATAAGAAGAGGGAACATTTTTTATTGTGGATGTCACGGGGATTTGATATATAGGAGTCACTATATATCTAATTGGAATAAGAATCAAGTCATACATATTTGTAAGATATATATATTCTAGGAGACCAACACTGAGAATAGTGGTCATCTTAGGTGAGGGAAAAACAATATGTAGTTTTATATAATATGATATAGGAATAAACCATATAATTTAACATCTTATGGTGATGAATTTTCCCTATAGTTTAATGTAATAATATTGTGATCAAAGGCCACCAAAATTTAAGGTCGTGCATCTTTTCTACAAATTGATTCATGAGTTTATATATATAGAAATGGAAAAAAGAAAACCCAATGTGAAAAAAGAGTACCAATGCTACTTTAAAACACCTCACATATATGTAAACTTAGTTTAATTCCCTAGTTTTCATAAAAATTAATGAATAAGGTTTAAGGTCACCCATATTTGACCAGATGGATTTATGGATGAAAGGAAAATTCATGATGGACTCTCTGATATAGATCGGGTTCATACATATGAGACTGGGGGAATTTATTTTTCTATTTTGAATCTAGTCCTAGGATGATGGATTCTGGAATCACTATGTATCCCATTGAAATGAGAATCAAGTCATAGAGGGTTATAAGAAGATTCCCTACACTAGTCAAATTATTATGCGAGGAGAGGGAATTTTCACTATTTTATAGCTATACAATGATTTAGAATCTATGTGTCATTTTATACCTTATTAAAATGTGAATTAATGCACACATAGTTTTAAGTAAATGGTGTAATAGGATATCGGTGTCAGAAATGGTGTCCCTCTCCGGTGAAGGCCACAAATATTTGTAGTTTGATGCTGTATGAAAGGGATATAAAAAATGTATTTTAACATCATACAGCAATAACATGGGACATGTAGTTTAGTTTCTTGTTACTGTGAAATTGGTTACCTGATGTAAAGAGAATGTATTAGGGCTCACATCATACAAATGCCTCTGGAATGTGATACACATAATTTAAAGTCAGGGAAATTATACTACAGAGTGACTCGACCTTGAAATAAAGAGTTTACCAGGATTTGTAAGACCATATGAGCTATGATCAATGTGAGAAACAAATAATGGTTAGGGTTTCCCATATTGAATGGGGCGACTAAAATAAATATCGTGAAGGAAGAGACAAAAAATATAATCAAAGGCTCTCAAAGGTAAGGTCAAAGCAACACATGGTTTTTTGTCATGAAATAGGGTACCTCAACCATTTCCTTTAGAATATTATGGTAAGGAATTTCAATGTGTCTTTTAGAGTCATTCATCCAGAACCATAGTACATGCATGTCAAGTTTGTTCAATAATGACCAACATATAGTTTAAATTCATGTACTGAGGATTATTCCACATAGTTTAATGTCAAGCGATTAAGATACTTGTGTCACAAAAGGAGAGAGAACTAGATATAGTGTGGCGATAATAAATAGAAGTTTCACAGATATTTATATATTCATCTCATACAAGGAATCCATTTTTCATTTCATAAGGATTCTTAGGCTTCTCACAAAAGGTATCAAATGCTTAGTACATATGGTAAGACTAAATTTTAATTTCATGTGATGAAGACATTTTAATATAGTTTAATGTCTTAAAAATAGGATGTTATGGGTCATTCCTTTTAAGGTCTAGCAACTAGGACCTCTGTTCATTATTTTTAAGTACTTTTAATAAGGACTGCTCCATGCAGTTTAACATCGTGTTGTAAGAATTATTTCTCTTTCATTGATCACATAAATTATTTATTAAGATACCCTGCATTAGTGGGGGTGAGTACACTCAACATAAATAGTAATAAATGAATATGTACCATTGGAATAGACCTTATGGATAACAAAATCCCCCCCCCCAATTTGGTTCAAGATTCATAGGTTTCTTCTTGGGTATCATCAAACTCTCGAGAGCCAAAACTACATCTCCATAAATGAATGAATGAAGAAAAACTTTCTTGTTGAAACCTCATGATATTAAGTTTTATTGAACCTCTAAATGATGCTGGGTATGTTGTTTATTCTCATCAATCTTTCCAATTCATCTAATCACATTTAGTACAACTCATATTCAGACAATTGATCATAAATGGAAACACAGAGTGAAGAAAATTGGTATTAAATGGAAAACACTACTTCTATCCTGTATACTAGTGAATACAGGGTTTCCTATATAGAATTTTGGGTTATAGTATGGTAGCTCTATAAGGTATGAAGAAGATTGTTGATCTAGGACTTATTATATTTTTCAACCATTTTTTGGATTTAATTTGATTTTTTTTCAAATCATCTAACTACCCATTTTTATAGCATGATATTGAGATGAATGGTTGGACTCAATATTATCCTCCTAATACAACCTCTTCAATTAATTCAAATAGAAGTTGGTGCCATTGTATTTCAATATTGTGTGTAGGACTCTAAATATGGTAATGGTATTGGACTTCACAAAATTGATGATATTCGTTATCCTGGCTTCTTTGAGGGATATTTTCTCATCCCATTTGGGTAAGAAGTCAGTATCACTGATGATTTGTTTAAACTTCTTGGATATATAGGTAGGGTATGGACCCATGATATCCATTCCACATATGGTGAATGAATAGGAGTATTTTTTCGGTGTGTATCAACTCCAAGGGTTGATGGATGAAATTTTCATGCACTTGACAAGGATGACACTTTTTGGTGAGTTATGAATCAATTTGTATCATCAAAGGATAGAAATACCCAAGAATCCTAATTTGGTAAGAAATACTGGTTCATAACTGATGGGATCCATAGGCATCGGCATGAACAAATTTCAAAATGGAATATTCACCTCTCCATCAATACATTTGAGCATAAATCTATCAAAACCCTATTTATAGAGGACCTTCTGGTGATTCGGGCTATCATAGAGGGTAAAATTTACTATCCATCATTGTATTTGTTCTTCTTTGTATTTTTTCGATGGAATAGTCCTGCTTTAGAGGTATTCCATGATAAGTGTCATCTAATCATTTATAGGATCATTTGGTTTAGGGGTGGAATTGGCCTCATTGATCTCTTATATGCTACTCTGAAAAAAAAAGGTGACATTGTTCTATGATGTTCAATGCAGATGATTATTTCATTAATTTCTAGATCTTCCAAAGCTATAGCTACAATTTCCAATTAATCTTCTTAATAATTATGTAAGTGCAGGCTGTGATTTAACATTCTTTATGAGGGGAATTCCAACATCAATCCTCATACATAGTCAAGTTGGGAGGATTAACTATTATTTTCTAATAGAATAATCACCATTGACTTATTTGGTTACTAACACTGAATCTCCTTTGAACATTAAGTAGGTCATTGATACCTCTAACATGAGTTCTAGGACTATAATGAGGTCCTGGTATTCTTCCACATTATTGGTGTATCCTTCCAGAAATAGGAAGGAATATGGAATGAATACTTTTGTGGGAGAAATAAGAATAACTCCCAAGACAACTCTTCTAATCCATGGATACTTTGACCTTTATACTATTGGAATTTTGTATGAACCATAAAAATAAAACTCCCATTTCTAGGGAGGGTCTTGGACAAAGAATATCTCATCATTTGGAACATTAGTATTTACAGGCATTTCTTCTAAAGAGGTATTCACTATGAGAGAATCTACTAAATATTTCACATTTATTTCCTTCTATAGTATTAATTGAATGTTTAACTACTAGTAGATGACCACCCATCACGCCAAACTTATCATAAATATAAGGAGGATGAGGATATACTTGAGTGATTCATTCTTTGAAATCAAATGGACCTTTTTGTTTTGTAGGTAGTGCCTCTATTTCTGAACTACAAAGATTAATTCAAAATAAATCTTCTCGATATCTAAAAAATGATTCTAAGTATTGAGCATGGATTAACTAATGTAATAGAGGTTATTTTCTTTACTGGAGTCGTTATTTTTTGTGATTAAATAAACCAGTGATTTTTCTAATGTAGTCAGATAAAAAATGAGTGGTCACCCTTCGACAGGTAGCATTAGTACTGGTGGACTCAAGATATATTTATTATAGTTTCAAATGATTTTTGATAGTCATCATTATACTGATAATTTTCCCCTTTTCCATTATCTTTGTAAAGGGAATAAACTTTACTATAATATTTTCTATAAAGTGTTGAAATTCGACCAGGAATCCTTGAAGCCTTTTCAACTATTTAAGGATTCGAGGAGGTGAAATTTCAAGGATATAATTATTCTTCTTGGCATCAAATTTGATTCCATGATGTCACACTATAAATCTGAAAAAATTTCCTGAAGTAACACCTAAATCACACTTCAAGAGGTTCATTTTTATGTTATACCACCATAATTTGTTAAAAATGAATTCTAGATCAAAAATATGATCATAATGTTGCTATTATTTCACTACTATATTGTTGTTGTAGTACTCAATGAACATTCCTAGGAAAGGATTGAAGATGTGATGCATGGAATGTTGGTATATAGCACCAGAATTTTTAGACCAAAGGGAATCACCTATAAGTAGTATTCCCCATATGGTTCCCTAAAGGAAGTGGATTATTCATCTTTACAGGACATTTCTATTTGGTTATATCTTAAATAATTATCCATATATGGGAGGTATTAGTATCCAGCTGTTACATCAATAAAAAGTTCTATAATTGGAATTAGGAAGTCATATTTTGGAAAGTTCCTATGGAGGTCTTAGAATTTGACACACACTTCGATTATACCATTCTTCATATTTAATTGGATTATATGGGTGATCCATATGGGTACTAAACATCCTAAATAACTGTTTCCTTGATGATCTTATCAACTTTATATTTAACATTGGAAAAAAATAGATGTATTCTTACGGATGTCTACTTGTAACCATGATGATCTTCTAGTAGCCTTAAGTGGTGTGTAGCCACATTATGATCAAAGCCTAGAATTTATATGAAATTCAAATTGAAAACATCTATTTACTTCATTAATAAAGCATCATATATCTTACTTTCATTGGTGGAAATGACTGTATTGATTATTGTTGATCTCATATCCTCTTATGTGACAAGATTTATCAATCAGAGTTCATCAATGGTGGAAGAGACACCCTCCTCAAGTGATGGAGTATTATCCTAAATGTAATATTACTCTTACTCTTCATCTTCTTATTCTTCCATGCCTATGTTTATATGAATGGGTGTTAAAGTGGAATATTTAGTGTTAAATGAGAAATCAAAATTTTGATATCCTAAGCCATAGGTATTTCAATTTTTCAATGGTAGCACGAGAAGTCCCTCAATTTCAGCTGATGGAATTAGGGTCCTATAAAATTCTAGGGATACAGTAAGTGAGTTCTCACCTGAAGAATCACCACTAGTGGTAGGATTAGAAATTTCTTCAATGCAGAATGGGTTCAGCAGAAATGATTGATATCATTGTGGTTGGTGAGTGCATTCCCAATTATGAACTCTCATTTTCAATATAGTTGATGGGAATCACAAATTTATCCTTGAGATCATTAAATTGATAAAATAGGGTCATTTAAAAACCATTTTAGAAAATAACCCAAGAAACATCATCAGTCATGGTTTGTTTCCCTTCCCTTTAGTAAAATCCTGCATCAATGTATTGATATTCACAAGATTCAAATGGATATTTATCATTGTGCAATGTCCCACTTTTCCCAATAATGTAGTATTTGAGGCTTTGGTGATATGATGAAGGTATCACTACATGCAGGTGCAGTAAAGGACTTCCTAAAATAATGTTGAAGTAAATATCCAATTGGATGACCAAGAATTCATAATCATACACTAGGTCCTCAAATTATGTCATGAGATTGACCCAACCAAGTGGTTTTTGTTTTCTCATGTTGTACCCCTGAAGTGTCAAAGAAGATAGGGAAATTTCAGCTTCCCTATAGCCAAACTGAAAATGTGTTCAGATTAGAATGAGATTGTTTCCTAATCCATTATCAATGAAAATATTTTGTATTTCATTTTAATTTGGTTTTCAAGATACGTACAAGGGTCTAATGTATCCTTGTAAAATATCATCCATATATTTCTCAGCAAAATATATAATCAAAATGAACTCTATGTGATCATTCTCTTCATCATATACTTCATCAATAGTGACTTCATCATTTAACTCTTGAGGGGTTAGCATGTCCTCTACAAGTTCTTCCCAGAGGTCCTTTGATAAATTAAGAGCATCCAAAATTGAGATCTTGGATGGAAAAACACCCAAATATTTTAGGATATCATATTTTCTTACTAGAGGTTTATAGTTCCACATCGGTGGATTCTCCATAATTGGAACATTGGGTGTTGAGGTGCCTAGAGTAAACAAGTCAGATGGTGGACAAACTCACCCACACAGTTGATGCATGGTTTGGCTAACAAAGGGGGAAAACCATTTGACAAACATAAAAACTTAAATTTTGTTAAAAAAAATACAAACTAAAATATTGAGACCTCTAAAAAAACATATAAATAATTAAATAGATAAATAATAATTAAATGAGGGTCGGGGTATGACACATGATGATGGTAAAAAAATTAAGGGGTAAAATTTCTAGTCAAATCAGAAGAGAGAGTGTTGTGGAGAGTTCACACAAACATCTAAATGGAAGAAAAGAGGTTTTGTAGAAGGATAATTCTTCCATTTTTGGTTATTTTGGTCATTAGAGTAGGAATTATCATGAATTCCTAAGGGGTTGTAAAAAATCATATAGATTCCACATTGGGTGTTAATGTTATAGAATTCAATTATTTTATTTTGAAGGGTATATAATATCAAATTTACATTATAAAAGTATTGTAAATGTGCATAAGAGTTCAAAACTAAAGAAGAATCGATGATTGGAGTGTAATGTGTGCCTTAAATTAGTAGATAAATGTGTTTCTTCTTCAACAATTGGAATTTTATGGATCTCATTACAGCTCTATTAGATTGGGATAAATATTTAGTGTGTTTATCATCATGTTTTCTTCTTATGTGATAAGAGGGTATATTATAAAAAAAATTACCAATAAAATAAGATCATAATTTTGAAACACATTATTGTAAATAATCTAATTATATAACATTTTTTAATATAAATGTGAGGATAAAGTAATTTGTATCTTAGATAGAAGAGATCAACCAATATTTTTTAAAAAATAAGCAGCAATGAGTTCCAACCACCCATCAGTGCTATATTTTAAAGTTAAAAATATTCTTTTGAGAATAATTATCCAAACACATATAATACCATATAATATATGAATATATTAGTTTATCTTTTAAATAATACACTAAAAGAAAATTTTTTTTATTTACAAAACACAATTGAGTTTTTTTATCTTAGCATGATAATCTAAAAATAATATATTTTCTAATAGAATAGGTTGATTATATTTATACTTAGATTTCAAAAAATAAAAGATTATTTGAGTAAAAATAAAAATTAAATTTCACCTTATATCCAAAATTAGTTTGTAAAATTTTGGTAAATAAAATGTAAAGAGTTACAATAGTTACCAAAATATTTCAAGGAAATTTTTTATTAAAAGGTTCCAATAACAATTTTGATAATGAAGTTAAAATAATTCTATGTAGACAAATAAATTTAGTAACATTATAAAATTGGATTTCATGGATTAAAGTTGTTTGAATACTATGTTAATGGAGTTGAAAATCAAGAATATGATTCTTAATACTCATTATTTCTTAAACATTCTTTATTTTAGATGTTACTCACTAAAGTGTGTAGTGGGAGGTTTTATTAGTTGGACACAGATATATGTGGAAGAAACTAAATTGAGAAGTAATGAGTTTAAAAGAACCCTAAAAGTACAGAAAACATAAGGCCTCTCTAGTGATCTTATATAACAGATATGATTAGATTGGAACTTATGTATAGTTTTATTGGTACTCTTAAAATAATTCGAAGAATATAAAAATTATCATGTTATATAAAAGGAATTATCTAATTAATCATTATTTCATGTTGGTTTCATATACTCATTAAAGGAAATGATAATTAACCTCTCAAAGTATGAATTTGAGTTGTCCCTAATTGATCTTCATTTTCTTGTATTAAATGATATGAAAAAAAATGTTAACATTAAAATGAGTAGAATTTATTATAAATATTTGAAATATGCTCATGGGGAAAATGAGTTTTTTTTGTGTTGGATTTCCCCTCAAGTATACCACATGGAGTGTCATACACTATATCCTTAGTATATTAGGGTTTTATGATTCATATTGGGATTCCATTATAACTAAGGTTGGAAATATTTATATCATGATAACTTTAAATTTTGATAACTTTTCTCACATAATCCTTGAGGCTTAGCTAATCAGATGGTGGTTTGGTATGTTTCTAATCATGTTATTAGTAGACGCTAAACTAAGATAATATTTTTCATCTCGTATGATGAGTATAAAATTTGGGGTTATGATTGAGACAAACTGAATATGTTTATATCCATACCTAAATAAATCATGTGATTCACTTATCGATTGGTTTAGGGTTATGTGATGTGCTCATCCATCAAGGTGAATGAAATTTCATATATTAATCTGTTTGATCAGTCTATACTTGCAGAATTGAGAATTTATGAGTAGCTATAAGGGATACACATACTCTATTTCTCATGGTTATTATATTTATTAGACATTGGGATAATATGAAAATGTATGAATTTATGCGATAAAACTTGTGCAGATAGGTAAATTGATTCATGTTTCTTATAGAGATCACACAGATCCATTTGTAGCTTGAGTAGAATTGATTCTTTTCTAGAGGCCTCTTTTTTCTTACATTTATGAATTCAGGTATTCATAATTTTTTTATGTGCTATAAATTTCAATGTGGTCACTGTCATAAAATAACTCGAGCTACCCCTAACCTAATACCTAAGTTTTCATGAGACAGGGCCTAAAGGGGATTCTTAATACCTATGGGAAATCAACTAGTACTTGGGAATCTAGGAATCACCTTTGGGAATGGTTTTAAAAATAAATAGTTAAACTTAAATAGATGGGTTAATCCCAAGAACTAATATAAAATCACCACGTATCGTTGATTCATGAACCCAGATAATTAAAACTATAAATAAAATAAATTATCAAATATGGAATGGAATAAAAGAAAGTTTATATAAAACTATAGCATCAAGATATAGGGAAACATCAACCATAACATTTAAACATAGTTATAAAACCAAGAATAAATATACAAAACAATACAAAATGGGATCAAGAGGGAAGAGAGATGGGAATTCGGTGAGGTGGTATATATAGAATGAGACTACCACATAACCAAAACCAAGAGTTAACCCAAACATTCACCACCCATCTCTCTGTGATATGAGGGTTATCCTCCACCATGTCACCTTGTCCAAAATCATTCCAACCTAGAAATAATTTCCTCTACTTCTAAGTGGATTTTTTAAATTAGTTATATCATTAAAAACAATGTATGCATAAACCAAAATGGATTATATATGGTTTGATCATAACAATACTAGTATGATTCCACCAAGTGTTCTATGAGTAATCATTTTTATATAATTCATGACATTCTAGTTTTAAAGTAAATATATGTAAGTATATTTTTAAATTTTAGGAAAACTAGTAACAATTGATCAATTAAAATAAAAAATCATGTAAAGAAGTAAAAATGGAAGTAAATTTACAATCAATAAAATAATTCCCAAACATGAATCATGGTATAGGCCCTATCTCAAGACACCCTAGATACTTCATACTAATTCTTGTTCAATTAAAGTACATATAATTACACATATTTCACAAGCTAAAGTGGTATCTAAAACTAGCTAGCAAAACCACAAGCTAGAGTAGAATCCTTCACTATTGGTGAGATCAAAGAAATTCTAATAAAAGTGGAATTATAACAAGTGATCCAAACTATAGTAGGCCAGGAAGAGTACCCAGTACTTATCCAACGTTCCCACTTAAGTCCTTAGGGTTCCCATGAGGCTTTCCCATTATCAAAGGATTTTAATTTCATTACAAGTCCATTTACAACTAAATTGAAATTTCATTTCAATTATTTTCCCTAAAAACCATTTTTTAAATCCAACACATTGAAGATAAACATTTATGAAGATACAATTCCATTCAATTTCATAGAAAATCAATTTTTGAATTTCAGCAGACACATTTTGGGAATATTAAATTTTTATGTGGAAATATTCTTTAGATACCACTTTAATTACCCATATCACAAGAGGAGAGTAAAAAACAATTATTATATATATATATATATATATCCTAAAGACATGATATAAAAATTTTAAAATGATTTAAAACATTTATAAAATCTATCACTTATAGATCTTAAAATATAGAAAAAACATGAAACAACCTACCATTTATTTTTGAAACCATTGGTGAATTATTCTACACCGCTTGATGAGAAGAAGGGAGAACACTATGAGATAATATAAGTCCCTAAACATCAAAAATCTCCATTACTATGATTACCCAACCGGAAACTTAGGCCCCCTTGGTTGTAGGGGGGAATACTATTGCAAAGGGGAATAAGGAGGCCATGAATGATGAGATAATTCACCTACTTGAAAAAACATTGATTAATATTCTTGAAAATACTCAATTAAGCAAGTATAAAGAGGGGAGAAGCAATGGGAATTGGTTGGCATGATGGGAGAGTTTGAATAGAGTAAAAATAGGCCTAATGATGGTATTATTCGAATAGTGGAATAATAGTAAATTCGTAATTTTTTTGTTTTGTATAGTTTAAATTGTTTGGAAACACATTTTAATAAATCATGTATTAACCATGTGAAATGATCTAGAACCAAACTTCAGGCCTAAACAGTTTCTCCAAGATATATATGATTAAGCTACAAAATTACTTAAAATTTTGTGCTAAATGTGTGCCTCCTACTTCCATGGGATCACTCTATATATAATTATTTCATCCTAAGTGATGTTTTTGGAATATGTCATGATCTTGAAGCAGATTTTTTATTGGGTAGATTATTGAGACCCTAGTTGAAGAATATATGATTTAATGATTAGATAATCATGGAATTGGATAAGTTTATTTTGTTGTATTTTATTATAAATACATAAATCATATTCAAACACATATAAAACAAATATAAATATTTGAGTTTAAGGATATTAGGTTATTTGAAATGATTTGAAGAGATTTGAGATGGTATGTAGTGATTTGAGATGAATCTAATCTTATTTAAATAATTATAGAACTCTAAATTTGAAAATAGAAAAATGGATATGTAATGTTGGATGATTTAAATCTCTGTAAGAGTCTTTTTATAATTAGATATACCAAAATAAGTAATTTAATACATTCATAAATATGAATCTAGACTATGTAAGGATCATTGGCCACATTATAAGGATTATTTTTTACTTAATAGGGATGGTTACCAACATTATAAGGATGATTTTATAACTCTATAAATATCTTCCATGACTATTTAAGAGTCAATGATATGTTTATGAGAGTCATTTAGACTTTCTAAATATAATTTCATGAGTTTTTTAATGATCATTTCAGAGATCATATGGAAGAACAGTGACTTTGTAATAATCATTCACTAAATTTTTAAGGATAATTAGTTGGTATGAAATATAAAAAAGGCATATAATCATAGTGAAGTCCTTAAGTATTAATTGTATAATTTTTAAGTATTATCACACATAAAACATTTAATATTTTAGAAAAAACAAAATTTATGATATTTAGGTAATATTAATTGTTTTTAAGAATGGAATTAAATCAGGCGATGCTTTGTGATATTTTCTTCACAATAAAATATAACAAAATGGGTTGTGATTTCAATATGTTGTTTGAATATTCCACATCAAAATAAGTATTTCCATATCATGAAGCTAAAATATTATCATGAATATTTGGGGGTAGTTTTAAAAGAAAAAATATTTCTATTTTTATGGATTTTTGTAAGAGAAATTTATGCCTATATTTGTGAAAAAATTGAAGGAAAATATCATTGATGGTATTGGTGGAAATTTGAAATTACAATATATTAAATTCAGTACTCTGAGAAGAGTATATATTAATCTCAAATAGTTGAGCCAACTTATTAATAATGGAAAACGTTTAGAGAATTATCATATTTAATTAATGGAAATAATATTCATGAAAATACAATAAATACAAATGGAGAAAAAAATAAGAAGAAGATATTGAGTAGAGAGGATATTAAAGAATTAAGAGAAGAACTGATACACTATTACATTGAATATATGTTTTATCAAAGATAGATAAAATAAGAATAATAATAGGAAGAAGAATAATAAGTACTTACTCAGTATTGTGAAAGTTAAAGAAGAGTAAGAAAAATATGCTTATAAGATTGAAATTTTGAGGAAAGAATAAGCACAGTGACAATGTGATTGAAGTCTATACTAGTCAAGGAATTTTTATTTGTTACAAAAACATTATATATCCTTATAATTGTGTAAGGTTTACATAAGTTCTTGGGAGACTTGTAATGTGAGATAAATGGAAAACCCATGCTCAATGTAGTCCAAAAGTTAATACTAGTGGTTAATATGATCTCAGGTGATTCAAAATCATACCAAGGATTATCCTTATAATTTTTATAGGTGAAACTTGTAAATATTCTTTTCCCTTTATGTGTTCACAATATATTGTTTAACAGAAAATTTTAATTATCATAATTGTTGAAGTGAGTTGTTTAAAAAAGAAAACATAAAATAATTATAAATCACTAATTCAAAAACAATTAGTGATTTCACTAATCTTATGATTGGATTTTATAGTGGTATTAGAGTCTGGTTTCCTTTATTGAATCACTATTTTTTGAAGGTTGAAGAAAATGAGCTTTTCCTCTAGGTAAAGATTTGGTTACTGAATGTTTTATCTTAGATTATAGACTACCATGATTCAGTGAACAAAATGTTGATTCTCATAGTTTATCGGTAGAATTACTATATTGACTTATCTTTTATCAATTATTTTGGATGTTTTGAAGGCTATAAATAATAGATTTAATCCTTGTGTTGATGTTTCTTCCATGTCACAACCCCCCCCCCCCCCAAAGAGTAGTCTTCTTTTGCTAGTAATGAGAAAAGGGAGATGATGATTGCCAGAGTCCCACCTCTAGTATTCCTTGGTTTGGTAACTAGCATCGAGGGTATAACAAGAATATAGATGTAAGGAATTTCCCTATGAAAGAACAAGCGGAAGAGAGAGAGATAAGATAGGAACCCCAATAAAACCCTTCTCATACATATCAAAGAAATCTCAAGTTATAAAATAGAATGTAATATAGTACTAAAACAATTAAAAAAGAAACTAGAAATACCAAAAAGGTTAATACGACACCAACCATAAAGCCCAAACAACTCCTGCAAAACAATGAGTTAGAAATATTCTTCTCAATATTCAAACTTCTCTTAATAACCTAAAAACATTTTATATATACATAGCGTTATTATAACAGTATACTTATTTAGATCTTCCCTGGATCTACTCATTAAAAATATAAAGAAAGCATGATAAATCAATGTGAACAACAGTGAAACCAACCCATCACCTAAAAATTATACTAAGTTCCTAGCCTCATCATGGATAACTCTCACCAGGTATCACATACAAAATATCATAGAATATAGAAATGAAACATCAAGCATGCCTAGATACCACTTCCCCACTAGTTGTAAACTCTTCCCCAATGTCTCACATCTTGAGAAAACTCTCTCCAAAATAAGACATCCAGAAGACACTCAGGAAAGACAACACAACATAAACCTCATGCATCACATCATCATGTCATCCCATCCATATATAATTATATAGTAACCAGCTAGGTTATGACTTCCAACACATCCTATATGACTTGTATCATGTGTTAGGTATTATATCTCAAGCCATCACAGCCCATACACTAAGTAATTTTTTCATGTCATCGTAGTGTATACAAGGCATGCCTATATTAATCATTTGGATACTCTATTTGTAGAAAAATGATTTTGGGATAACCATAAGACATCACATCCATCTACAAAAATATATGGGTAAACTTACCACCATGAATACCAGTATATGTAACTACCAATAAAAAAATTGGGGGAATAAGGGCTAGTTATCTATCCATCCTCCCACTGAAATGTTGGGAAAAACACCCTATGAGAGTCCACTGGGTATGAATCACCCTAACAAAAATGGGTGTGGAAGTGTGTGAAATAAAAGAATGTAAAGGATATAATTTATTTCACAACCACACTTTGGGAATAACCTCGTCCAAATCTCAACTATAATAATCATCCCTCGGACACCCGACTGCCACTACTAGGGACTAGATATCCTATAAGAACACAAGCATTTAATTTATCATACAATTAAATTAATTATTTTATTTCATCGAACAATTCAATTTATATTATTAAAATCATTAGTTATTAAATAAATAACACCATTATTCTAAATTACATGTATTTTATTATAAAATTATATGTCATATAGGAATATTCCAAACCAAGTCCACAGTTTCTCAAGATCAATATATTTTTAGTATTTTCATTCCATCAACACCAACCCCATAGGTTAAGAATTATTTATTCGTTATTATAATCATTCCATAATCTAGGAAATTAAGGAAAAACATCATAACCGACAACTAAGAGGAAACAATCAACCAAGCATACCCAAATACCTCAAATAGTGGGGAAAGGAATGTAGATAAAACAAGTAACCTGACCATCATCCATTAAATAGATTAATGTAAAGAAAGAATATGGTTTTATCACATTGATAGGTAAGACCAAATTCAACACATTCTATCATCTTTGGTTTCATCCTTGACACATACATGCATTCCAAAAGCATTTCCCCATCACATTTATCAATTGATTCCACATCATCTTAGGCTCTACTATAATAACCCTGATTTTTATTACACAATTAGACATGATTTATTACATAAAATCTTCAATTGATACAACATAGAAGATAGAGAGGTCTAGTGTCTTTGGGGCATAGAAAAATTACATAATTACTTAAAATGTAGAACACGACATCTTTATTGAAAACTTCCTTTACATGACCACTACATTCCCTCGTACTTAGCATTGCATGAGGTTACCTGAGGACATGCATAAGAAAGGGGTGATCTATAAATCCTAGTAAGGGAGTAAAAAAGTCATAACATGAAGAATACAGTACATGTTAGGAAATAGTAATATCAATGGATCAAAAGATAAATATGAACATAAAGGAATGATATAACATGATTATTGTAACATGGAAATGTGGCAACAACACTTAACATGGTAATAGCATGAGCCAAGTCTCATTGTACATGAGCATGAGTAAACCTTAATTGCACTTGAATTATCATGAGTAAACACTCACTGCACTTGAAATATCATGATACTAATCTTTTCCCAATACCTTGGATCCCTATCAAGGTGCACCCTTCTTCTACATTTCATTTCATACAGAAGTATGCCACATGGATCAGACAACATAGAATCATTAAAGATAATAATTTATTACATGATAAAAGAATGTGGAATTCATACATGAACCTCTATAATCAAGAACTAAACATGCATAAAGGTGAATACCCTTGATAGTGAAATGGGAATGGTACTCATGAAACAATGACTTTGTCTTCTAAAATCACGGTGCAATTTCGACAGCATAATGGTGTGACATAAGAATTCATAAAAATGGTTGATGGGAGAGAAAGGGGTGTATCATCATATGTATATGAAATTTATAGTAAGGGGTCATATATATATATATTTCCAAATATAAGTAATGGAATTTTATATTCATAATACAAAATAATTGCTTGAATGTAAATGAGGAGAGAGAAATTCCTTACAGAATTTTGGCATGGTAACGAGTGTACATGGGAGGCATTAATGAGAGATAAAGGGGTATATAATAATACAAACATAAATAGGGAAGTGTGGGGGAGGTGAAAAATCATAACCCAACATTTTTAATTGTAAATAAAAGGTCATAACAACTTAATGAAAATTGGACAAAAATAAGAAAGGAAGAATTCCCTTACTTGGAAGTGTGATCCCAAAGGCTTGGGAGGGGCTTGAGAGAGGATTAATAAGATATTGGGGTTCCTTGAGAGGACTATAGATAGGTAATTTCATAGGTGGTTCGAGCTCCAAAGGCTTTGAGTAAAAAGGAAGTGGGAGATTGGGTGGGTTTATATAGGAAAAGGGAAGGAATTCTTTATTATTTATGTTTTGGACCCTACACATTAAACTAACCAAAACCACAAACCAACCCATGGTTTTCACCCACAGTTTTTTCAAAAGGGTATTGAAAAACAATAATTTATAATTCCAATGGCCAAATTCTTAAAATATTCGGTTTTCTTATGTGGAGGTGAGTCACACTCTCAAGGAAACCAATTTAAAAAGTTAAAATGTTTTATAAGTCTTGGAGGGTCCACTAAAGCATCATAAAATTAATAAAACTAATCAAAAATCACATTATTTTAAATATAAAACATATATTTACCTAAAATAATTTTTATAGTATTTTATTACATCACTATTGGGTCATTATGAGGTCATAAAACACATTATATATTTAAACGGTACTTAATTTTTACCCAAAAATTCGATTGTCTCAGAAAATTATGAAAAATTCACCATTGGATAATTTCAACTTCTTGATTCCAAAAATAATATTCATTTTATCTAAATAATTTTTTAAACATTTGAATTTTTACTTTTAAAATAGAAACCGATATTTATAGAAAGTTCATGGGGTTTGACAAAAATAGCTTTCAAACCTTAATAAAACTCAAAATTGTATTCATAATAATTATACGGTCATTTATATTTAATAAAAAATTAATTTAAAAATAATATATAATTAAAATATTATTTAATTGAAAAATATATTATTTTATCAAAATAGATTTATTAATTTAATATTAACTAAAAATACTATTTTGGATTTAAAAACCTATTTACAAAGTAAAAATAATAAAATTAATGTACATACTTTATTCTATACCAAAAAATAATATACATAACCATAGTGCTAGTGTCTTGCTACATAACCCCTTATAACACCAGCATAAGACCGAAGGGTAAGGTGTGCGATGGTGGTAGACTCTTGGGGTGGCTTAGATAACATCGCTCGGGTGGTAATCTCTATCAACATCCACTTCTCCTATAGGCGATTCTATTCTAGGTTAACGTGTTTAATATCGTCTTGGGCTTGGTCAAGAGCGAAGTCCAATGACGTCACCTTCTTTCCGAGCTCCAACAAATGGGCTTCGTACGGGTAATGTCTACTGGATGAGGTCATCGCTTCCTTTTTCTGAGTAAATTGGATTTGTTAAACCCGTATATTTATACTAATCATGTAATCATTTTTAAACGGATATATTAGCAATGGTCACAATTCTTAACAGTATTTTAAAATACAAAAACATAAAACCAAAGAAGTGAATATGTTATATAACCATTTTACATAATAAGACAATTAATTAGATAAAGAGGAATTTATATTAATAAAAGTTTGGGTCATTACATCCCCACCCATACCACATCATCCATCCTAGGATTATCCATCCCAGGAACATAACATATCACATAGCTAAGCTCACATCCAGATCACATCACACAACAATAAGAAACAGTAATGACCTAAAATTTTATCAATGGAGACTCTCTTGTTATATTTATTCTACATATTATAAATCATATAAAATCTCATAGAGAACATAATACCAACTTTATAAATGAATAACTAATTAAGTAAGATGGATTTCTAGAAGTTATGGAACTAATGTCGATGAAATACTAACTTGACCCTTAGAACGGTAATCAGACCCTTAAGAATAGTAATCTGAGCAATATAATTGTAACCTAACCTATGATAGTATAAGTAAAATTTAGGAATATTATAAATAAAAATATGATGTAATTATATTATATTATAAGTAAATAATTTTTTTTAAAATGACAAATTAAATGTTTGTATTTCAGTAAAACATAAATGTTTATTTACAATTTTATTATTAATATAATGATTTAGAAAAATTATTTCCACAAAATAAATTCAGAGATTAATATTTTGGTGTCTTATTATTATAAGATAATTTTATGAGACCTTAATTAATTTTCTAAAGTGTCACGAAATAAGTTGTAATTTTAAAATAGTTATTTTTTGAATAAATGATGATTTTAATTAAAAATTAAATATATTAAATTTATAAAATTATATTTCATAAAATAGAGTAAATTATTTAATTCTACACATTGAAAAATGGTTAGGGTGAATTTTTGGGATTCATCTAAAATACGTGAATTTTTTGTGAATAGAAAAATATGATAATTTATGACAAAACAAATACATGAATTTTTATTAATTTTTTATGTAAGGAGAATATAAGGCCAAAATCTTGAACTCTAATTCATTATTTTAATATATTTAGTGATAATGTTTAAACTATTCATAGTCTTTCAAAAAAAATAAGTTAATGAATAAAATAATGAGAAAACACTCCTCTCCTCCCCTATAAATACCACCTCTTTTCCTCACACTTCCCAATCCTTCAATATTGTCCAAGATCTTCCTAATAATATTACAAATCCAATAACCCATTTCTATGAGCCCTTTGTCTCATCAAAATACAAAACTCTTTTCCTTAAGGAGGTTCTCAAGGATGAGAAATTCAAGAGGTAAAATCCTATTTCTTTTTATTTTAACTTCTTTTCAATTTCATTTAATTTTTTATCCTCCCCTCACCTCCACCTATCCAAGTGTAATGATAACCCCAATATATTTTATCCACTATAATTTCATTATTTTAATGGAATAGTTCATTTTAAATATCTCCCATCTTTCATTCATTATAAAAATGAAAATATCATCCACTGTGTGTCGATTTACAACCACCATGAATGATGCATTTTCAATTTTCACTAATGCCTTTAAGGATGATCATAAAACCGTAATTATGGATAAAAAAGATGTTATTATATATATTATAATTTATATAATTTTCGATAAAAAACAAATAAACATTATATTAAATAAAATGACATGATTTCGGGATGGTCGTAAAATCTGCCAAATAAGTTAAATCATTTAAATTTATTATTTATCTAATGATTCATCCTCATACAATATAAGAAATGATATATAATACCATTTAATCTTATTAAATTTCATTAATAACATTTAATTTCAATTCTAGATAATAATTCTCATTTTTTATGAACTTCTATACTCATATACAAGTGAACTGATCATGAAAACCAAGAAAACAAACACTTCCGAATAAAGAAATTAAAATCTATAACTCATTAAAAAAACCATAAATGAACTTAATAAAACTATAATGAATCAAATTCAAGTATAAAATTTTCTAAATGTTTAATTAATTAATTTTATTTTATTATCCTGGATATTAAAGTGAAGAAATCCTTCAGACATAAGGTAAGGGGATTCTCAAACCCAACTCCATTTCTTTGGGTTTTCCCCCTTTCACTCCATTTTCAGTATGGTTGTTTCTTTAATGTTCATTAAATATAATTTATTTTTCCATTACCATTTCATATATGGGAAATAAATGTTTCCAATATATTTTTATGACAAAAGCAATGATTTTTCAAAAATAACTCTTCATTCAAAAAATGAATCTTTTACTTCTCATGAGTTTGTTTCTTCTTCAATCAAGATTGATGGTTATTATACCAAGTATGTTATTAAATATTTCTTTTTGGAACCCCAGTGTTTATTCATGGATGTAATATTTATTAAATGAAACTCATTCCTTCCCATGGGTTATTTTATATCCATGATTGATATATGTTATATTTGGCATGCATGATAATGTAAATGTTACGATATGACAGGTGCATTTAGAATAATATATCACATGTAAATTTTATGATGTTACGGGTGATCCTGTAATTATATAGTGATCCAATTTGTTAGTTAATGTAATCTGTATCATAATATAAAGTTAAATATTCACATTAAATTCCTTTATCTAATGCTTTCACTCATGATTGTGATGATGATGATGTTATGGTGATGATTATGCTCACTAATTTTTATTGTCTCTTGTCCATCCTCTTACTGGGATGTTATCTTATCCCTTATTTTGATGTATATCATTATATTAATACTTTTACTAAGGAGAACACTAGGTCCAAAAAGAATCTAGATAAGAAGGAATTAAATAAATTTTTATGTTTTATTATGTAACAGTTGTGTGCGGTCCTAATTTTCCAAAGACACTAAACCTATGGATATTGGTTTTGTATCATTGTTATGTATTTTATATTTAAAATGACTTTGTATTAATGTAAAAAATTAGGGTCACTAAATTTGGTATCATATCATGGTTAATTTAATTTAGGAATTATGAATATAGAACCTTATTGAAAACCCTTAGTATGAGACTAAGTATATGTAAGCACCCCAAGAATATTGTTTTTAGAAAACTTCTACACAAAGTGATCCCAAAAGATATGCCTTTAGAGTTAATATCACAATGGAATAAATTATTTATTCATCACTTATTGACTTTTTTATTTTTGAAACCTTTTATATTTTAGAAAATTATGGGAACCAGGAAAAACCAGGCCAACAATCGATGTGAGGAACGATGTAGTGATTGCCCGAAAAATATATTCAATGCATTAGGAGATGGAGTTGAAAGTTTTTATGGTAATGCTTACCCAGTTATCTCATGATATGAATAATAACCTGAGTAATTTGGAACTTCCTTTTTCATCTAAGAGGGAGAAAATGGATATCAAGTCTTTTATGTGGAAATGGACACCGACATTTAGTCGATATTTCGATCCACTCATCATGGAAAAGTGGGTCAAGTTTATGGAGAAGATATTTTTAATTTTCTACTATTCTAAGAAGAAGGAGGTTAATCTGGTCATTTATCATCTAGATGGAGAGGTCGTTCAATGTTTTGAATTGATTAAAAACACCAAGACAAAGGACAAAATTGAATCTATTGAGTTGGAATACTTTAACATAATGTTTCATAATAAGTATTTCCCCCAGAAACTTTATACAAATATGTAGATAGAATTCATAAAGTTGAAGCAAAAGGAAGGTGAATTTGTCATGGACTAAGATGAAAATTTCACAATTATTTCATTGTATACATTAGGTTTTGTTATCAACAATCATAGAAAAAATATATAGATTCTTTAGTGGTTTAAATCCATGCCTTTGAAAGGCTTTATAAATTTGAGACTTTTGGAGTTATGAAGAACTTTTTCGATGTACTCTCAAAGTGGAGATAGATTTTAGAGAATAGTATCATGGCTGTGCTGATAAAAAATAAAGATGGGGTTTCAAGCTGGTAGATCTAAGGAAAAAGGTGGAAACAATTATCAACCACTCACATGTCAAAAATGTGGCAATAAATATCATGGGAACTACCTCAAAGGGAATCGTAAATTCTATAAGTGTGGGAGAGAAGGCCACCAAACTCATGAATGTCAATGATACTTGAGGAAGCTGGAAAATTTGGTGGAATAAATGAAATAATAACCCATGTTTCAATGATTCAATTATAGGTAGTAGGGGCACTATGTAATCCAGTGCACTAAACCTCAATTTATCGAGGGTAATCAGTGTCAAC
Organism: Viscum album; assembly: GCA_963277665.1. Taxonomy (NCBI): domain Eukaryota; kingdom Viridiplantae; phylum Streptophyta; class Magnoliopsida; order Santalales; family Viscaceae; genus Viscum; species Viscum album. Next base: position 660,312,126 of record OY728131.1, on the reverse strand, counting down.
AGCCATCAAAACCAAAGGATCAAGGGAAATATTATTCCATCACAACCATTGAGGTGGAGCCTAATAATGATGTGGGTACATGTATGATATTTATTCAATAAAGAATAGAGAATGCACTATTTTATTTTTGTACTACTTATTCATTCAAGTCTTGAAAGTTTAGTAGGACTATTCAAACACCCCTCAAAATATGAAGGTTAATTTATCTATGAGAATAGAAAATTGGGAAATTTTTTAATCCAAATTATATAACCCCACCTTGGTTAATTTTTGTGAACTGAACCTCCCAAAAAAATCTTGTCTTGATTCCTTTTTTGGATTTTGATTCTATATTGGGTATGGATTGGGTATCTTTATAGAAATTCAACATCAACTGTTAGAAATAGGATATCACTCTTTACATCTTGAGGCATCATCCAATTTTGTACAAGTGTAAGGAGGAGGATTAATCTCTTTTAGATCCATCATCCCAAGTATGGATATTATTTCATTATGAGAAATCATATCTAGCTCAAATGACTGATACTGAGGATATAATCATGCTTGAAGACATTCCCATTATAAGGTACTACAATGATGTGTTCCATGAATAATTGTATAGCCTTCCTCCTTAATGAGAGGATGAGTTCTCAATTGAAATTATTCCTAGATATATTCTTGTATCAAAGACACCTTATAGAATGACCACCATTGAGTTGGAGGAACTGAATAAGTAGTTATATGAGAATCTAAACAAGGGTTTTATATGCCTGAGTGTTTCACTATGGGGTGCACCAATCTCCTTTTTCAAGAAGAAGGATGGATCAATGTGCCTCTGTATTGATTATCATGATCTAAAAAATCATGATAAAGAACAATTATCCCCTTCTATATATAGATGACTTGTACGATCAATTGTGTGGGGCCAAGTATTTCTCTAAGGTGGAACTTTGGTCAGGATGTCACCAATTAAAGTAGAGGAAGGAAGATATTCCCAAGACTATATTTCAAATAAGGTATGGACACTATGAGTTCAAAGTGATTCCCTTAGGACTCACTAATGATCTAGTAATATTCATGGACTTAAAGAATAGATTATTTAGAGATTACCTCGAAAAAAAATTAGTAGTCTTTATTGATGATATTCAGATATACTTCTAGAGAAATGGGGGACATGAAGAGAATTTAAATATTTTTCAAAAAAATTTGTGAAGGGAGAAACTTTATGAAAATAATAGTATATATGAGTTATAGATGGAGTGTCATTCTTGGGTCATGTTATCACCAGTAATGAAATATCTGTGGACCCTTTCAAGTTAAGGAAAATCGAAGAGCGGCCCAATACAACATCTATAACAGAGATATGTAGTTTCATTGGTATAGATGGGTATTAAAAGTGATTTGTGAAGAAATTATCATGATTTTCAAGCACACTAACCATGCCAGATTGGAAGGAAGAAAAGCTTTTATAGACTAGGGACTGTGAAGACAGCTTCAAAGAGATAAAAAAGAGGCTTATCACCAATCTAGTACTCACACTTACAACAAGTGGGAACTCTTTATGGTATATAGTGATGCTTAGAAGAAGGTTTTATGTTGTTTACTAATGAAAAATGATAAATTGATATCCTACACCTTAACATTGTATAAAATTAATGTGAAAAACTATCCCACACATGATTTGGAGTTGGCAGTTATGATCTTCACATTGAAAATATAGCAGAATTATCTCTATGGGAAGAAGTGTGGAATATATACTGATCATAAGTTCCTAAAATATATATTCATAGAGAATGAGCTTAATATTTTCTAGTGAAGATGGTTAGAGATTTTCAAGTATTATGACTGCTCAATCCACTACCATCTGGTAAAAGTGAATAAAGTGTTGGATGCTCTAAGTATAAAGGGTCCTACAACATTATTAATGATGATAATTGAGAAGGATCCAATCTTATTATATTTTCAAAGTATGGATATAGGAATAATTAATGAAGTAACATCGCCAATCCTTTCTCAAATGATTGCTCAACCATCCCATGTGGAGAAAATGAAGGATGCTCAAAGAAATGATATGGAAATCCAGAATAAGGTGGAATCTATAAGGAACGGTAAATCCTCAAAGTTTAAAATTGATGAGGTAGGAGTTGTGATATTCGGGTCAGGAATATGTATACCATCCAATATAAATAGGAATAAAGATATTAGGAATGATGTACATAGCTCAACCTTCTCTATTCACCTAGGGAGCACAAAGATGTATCAAGATCTCTGAGATAACTATTGGTGGGAGAATATAAAGAAAGAGACAGAAAAATATACCAAAAGATCCCTAGTATGTTAGTAAGTGAAGTCCAAAAGAAAAAAGTATAAGGGGATGATGCAAATATTACCCATAATAACGTGGAAATGGAAAACATGACCATGGTCTTTTTCACCGAACTTATGAAGACATCCATAGAAAACAATGCTATATGGGTTACTGTGGATCATCTTACAATGAAATCTCACTTTATCAAAATATGAGAGGACTTCTCACTAAATCTACTTGCACAAATATACATCATATAAGTGGTAAGGTTTCATGGTGTACCACTATCAATTATATCTTATTGAGATTCGAGATTTACCTATAAGTTAAAGAAAAATCTTAATCATGATCTCAACACCAATATGAACTTTAGTACAGGTTATCATATACAAAAGTATGTCCAATCTGAGTGAACTATTCAGAAACTATAAGACATGTTGAGGGCTTGTTATATGGACTTAAAAGGAGGATGGGACCAACATCTGCCTTTGGTTGAGTTCTCTTACAACAGCAGTTTCCACATAAGAATCCAAATGGATCCATATGAAGCCCTTTATGGGAAAAGATGAAGAATACTTGGGTGTTGGGATGAACTCGATGAGCATAATCTACTAAGACTTAAAATGGTCAAATAAATGGTATAAAATGTGAAAAACATTCAACATCACATTAAGGTATCCCAAAGTTTAAAGAAGAGATATGAAAAAAAAACATTTACGGGACCTAGATTTTAAGTATGGAGAAAATTTATTCCTTAATATATCTCTATGGAAGAGGATTAGGATATTTGGGAACAAAAGGAAAGATGAGTCTCAGGTACATCATCCCCTTAGAGATTTGTGATCGTGTCAAAGTTGTGGCCTATCAACTGGAACTTCCAACTACCATGTCTTAAGTACAGGATGCATTTCATGACTCCATATTGAGGAAGTACATACTAGATCCCTCCCATGTACTGAATCCAATGGTGGTGCATTTGGAAAATGATCTCTCTTGTGAGGAGAAGTTAGTGAGGATCTTGGACCGTAGAGATAAAGTTCTACGCAACAAGACTACTTACCTATTAAAATTACTATGGCAGAAAAATAAGTACGAAGAGTAAATACAGTAACTGGAGGAAGTGATGAGGATAATTACCCTCACTTTTTTCACCATATTTTTGTAAAATGAAATTTAGAAGGGTGAAATTTTATAATGGGGGAAGAGTGTAACAACCCAAAATTTTATCATTAGATACTCCCTTCTTATAAATATACCATATAGTATAAATCACATAAAATCGCATAGATTACACAATAAAATATTTATAAATTAATAATTAATTAAATAATAGGGACTTCCAGAAGTTAAGGAACCAATACCGATGAAATAGAAACTTGACCCTTAGAATAGTAATATGACACATAGGAATAGTAATCTGGACAATCGAATAGTTACCTCACCTATGAAATTATAAGAAAAATTAAGGAATCTTATAAATGAAAATATGATATAATTATATCATAGTATAAGTAAATAAATTTTTTTAAAATTGATAAATTAAGTTTTGGTATTTTGTAAAAAATAAATGTTTATTTACAATTTTATAATTAAGAAAATGATTGAAAATAAAATTTATTTTCACAAAAAAAATCAATTTTGGTTTCTTATTATTATATTATAATTTTATGACACCTTAATTAATTTTTTAAATTTTCATGAAATCAGTTAAAATTTTAAAATCTGTGTTTTTTGAAAAAAATGATGATTTTAATTAAAAATTAAATATCTCATCTTTTGAAAATTATTTTTATAAAATGGAGTTAATTTTTTAATTTAAAACATATAAAAAATTTTAGGATAAGTTTTTTGTATTTTTCAAAAATAGATGATTTTTTGTGAATAGTAAAATACGATAATTTACAATAAAAGATAAATACATGAGGTTTTTTAATCATTATTGATGTAAGGATGGTTTAAGACCCAAATTTTGAACTCTACTTGACTATTTTAATATATTTAGTGATAAGTTTCAAACTATTCATAGTATTGAGCCAAAATAATTAACTAATGAATAAAATAATGACAAAACACCCCTCTCCTCCCCTATAAATACCACCCCTCACCACCTCTTCTCTTCACACCTTCCAATACTTTAATATTGTATAACATCTACCCAATACTATTCCCAACCTCCTACCCCATGTCTAGGATCCCATGGTCTCATCAAAAGACCAAGTAGTATAAATTCAAGAGGTAAAATCCTCTTTCATTTTCTTTTAAGTTCCTTTCAATTTCATTTATTTTCTTATCCTCTCCTAACCTCCACTTATTAAAGTGGAATGTGAACTCTAGTATCTTTTATATAATGATTTTTTTTTTAATTTAATAATTAATCTTCAAATATCTTCCCACTCCCATTTATTCTAAAGATAAAATTATCATTTGTGGTGTGTTGATTTAACATCACTGTGGATGATGCATTTTCATTTTTCACTACCTCCTTTAAGGCTAGTCATAAAACCCTAATTATGATTAAATAATATTTTATTATAGATATTATAAGTTATATAATGTTATGGAATAAATAAATAAACATTATATTAAATAAAATGGTATTAATTCGTGATGGTTATAAAATTTTCTAAAAAAATTAAATCATTTTCGTTAACTATTTATCTAATGATTCATCCTAATACCATATAAGAAAATGATATATAAAATAATTTAATCATATAAAATTTCATTAATAACATATAATTTAAATTATGTAAAATTATTCCCATTTTACATGAGCTTCCATACTCACATACAAGCGAATCAATCATTGAAACCAAAAAAACAAACACTCGTGAACGAAGACATAAGGTAAGGGGATTGTCGAACCCAACTCTATTTCTTTGGGTTTCCCCCTTTCACCCCATTTTTTGTATGGATGTTCCTTTAATTTTTCTTAAATATTATTTCTTTACCAACATTTAATTTTCTGGTATATACATGTTTTCAATATGTTTTAATGAAAAATGCAATGATTTTTTCCAAAGAACTCTTCTTTCCAAAAATACATCTTTTACTTCTTGGGAGATTGTTTCTTCTTCAATCAAGATTAATGATTATTATTCCAAGTATATTATTCCCTCATTATTTTGGTAACCCCAAAGTTTATTCATTAATGTATTCTTTGTGAAATTAAACACATTTTCAATGTGTTATTTATGTCCAAGATTTATATACGTTTTATTAGGCATGCATGATAATGTAAATGTTATGATGTGGTGAGAGCACCTAGAATTATATAGAGATTGTATATGTTATAATGTGATGGGTACACTCAAAATTATATAATTATCCAATTCATTATGTAATGTTATGTATCTCATGAGATAAATTGAAATATGTGTGAAAATTATGTTATCTTTGTTCACAACTATGTGTATTATTTGACCACTAAGACATGATGTCTCATTTTTATGAATTGCTATTTTCCATGACTTTATCTAGTACTTCCTCTCAAGATTATGATGATGATGTTATGATGATGATTATTCTAACTCATGTTTCATGGTTTTTATTCATCCTCTTACTGTGCTTTTATCTTACCCATTCTTTTGATATATATCCTCAGGTGAATACTTGTACTAAGCATAACATGAGGACCAATAAGAATCTAGAGAATAAAGAATTTAATAAATGTTTATGTTTTATTTTGAAAAAGTTATGTATGGTCCTAATTTTCCCAAGACACAAAACCTTTGCATCCTAGTTCTATATTATTATTATGTTTTTTATCTTTAAAATTATATAATGATAATGTAAAAAAAAAGAAGGGTCTCTATAGAAACAAATTCAATAGGAAAATATAGGCCCTAAAACAAGGTATCCATCTTTCACACAAAAACAATCTCTCGCGACTCCAGACACAAAGAAATCGGCGTTATCAGTGAAATAGAAAAAAATTAGCCTTATCAATTATCTTATCACACAATAAATTTTTATTCTAGCTTGAATTAACTGATTCTTTATTCACATGTTCCAACTTTGGGAAACCTAAGGTATCAAGCTATAATAAGCTATAAAAAGCTTAACATGATCTCAGCATTAATTATGGATTCAAAAATCTTATAGAAGTATCATTATCATTTAACATTCCTTTTTAATGTATCTTCAACAAGAATTAACGTGCTTCAAATTATTTATCAATTCTACTATCATGGAAGAACGCATTTAATTAAGCATGTGCACGGCATAAATTTGATTATCATCAAATTATAATAAATCCCATATTCATTAAAATAATACTAATATTTAATTCTTAATCCAATTAATAAATTAGTTATATCATTATATTATTTACCATTTTCCATCAAGAATAACAAGCTAATACATATCATAACAAGGAATATTAAAAATTATAACATAGATATTATGCTATCTATAAAATCAAGAGGCAAACCAGTATCATAGTAGAAAGAAACAACATGTGATCACTACAAGAAATTTTTTGTTAATATGGTTCAATAATTATTAGGTTAATATAATTATCATACCAAGGGATAAACCATGTTAACATTATTATTACATGTAAATAAATATGATAAGAATTGTATCCCATAACTCAAAACGGTCAATGTCCTTCGCATGAGAATGGACCAACATCATAGATCTCCAATCACCTCTCCCAAGAGAAAACTATGATCTCTCAATGATTTCATTCTACAAAAACATCGAAAAAAATAGAGAAAACCACATTAGAATTTTGGAGATCAAGATCCATTTTAGGGAAAGAAGAAACTATATGAAATATTAACCAAACAGAGATAAACCGCTAGAGAGAAGAGGCAAAACTCACCTTGGATCACAATGGATTGATACCTAGGAGTTGGGGATCAATCCTAATGTTACAAAAGAATGAATAAAAACTAAGAAGGGGGTTGAAATATTTATTGACTTTTATATGTTTCAATACTTTTTAAAACTTAACCCCTATAACCTTTTAAGATTTATTTCTTTATCATCTTTTTATAAATACTCATACATGAAAACGTATGAAAGAGGTTAAATCACATAAGATTTATAAGGTTCTACCTCAGTGTGAGAACCCATATCCATTCCATATCCACAATTATGGGTCTATAGAAATTAAATTTTATAAATAAGTGAATAAAACTTGTTTGAACTTCTAGTATACACCTTATATCTCCCAATATGAAATATTATTATAACTTCTGTCACTTTAGAAAGTTTTGTACACAATTCATCCAAAACAAAAGAATAAATACTTTGTTAAAACTTATGCACAAATACTCAGTCTGGATACTCAGTATAATTTGGATGGATCCAATTTTATCAATCTAATGAGGTTAACATGATTCTCCCTTACACGATTTTCACTTCTCAAACTCTACTCAAACACTCAGTCAGTTCTTCCTCTATCTGATTTACTCAATATGATAAACTCAATATGATGAACCCATTCTCAATATTAAAAACACAAAATCTTCTCAAATTCTCAATATTATCTTCCTAATTCTAGTAAAAAAAAATTCATGTTTCTAATATTCATCTAATATCTTAGTATAAAAATAAATTTCCACTAGAAAACTACATAACTCTATCTTTTCTGCTTTAGTAAAAAGTTACAAAATATAAAAGATCTGAGAAACTATTTATATGTGACAAAAAATGGAAAGACTGGAAAAACTTGAATATTTTCCCTGCTTCCTCAAATTTTAAAACATAAAAAACACTCACATTTAAACTTCAACTTTGAATTACTTAATCATTCTCAGATTTCTCCAAGATTTACAAAAAATTGAATTTCAAGTTTGACATCTTCAACTATTCATATAACTTTTGGAATCTTCTTTTTGAGTCTTCTTTGTAATCATCCTTCATGTAATTTCTAACCTTTCTTCATTCCGAAGTAACTTCCTTGGCTTCAATGTGATGTATATTCCACAGCTTCAATACAAAGGATCTTCCACAGCTTTAGCTTCCTCTACTCATTACAATATACCTTTATTTCTCTCATCATTAGGATCTACCATTCTTCCTCAGCTCATTATGATCTACCTTTCTTTCTCAGCTTATTACAATCTTCCTTTCTTTCACAACTTTTTATGATCTACCTTTCTTTCTCATCTCATTATGATCTATGTTTATTTCTTATCTCATTATGATCTGCCTTTCTTCTTCATATTTATTCATATTGAATTTCCTTTTTAGATTCATTCTGATCTTATTTCATTCTCAGATTTATTCTGATGGAATCCTCACTACTATGGAATTATCATTATGACAGTATTCACATCACGATGGAATTATCCACTCTTTAACTTCTAAATTATTCAAACTTCATCAACTTTACACTTTATAACTTCTAAAAACTTAGGATTTTGAAAGTTATGGATCTGATACAATCATTATGATTCCTCCATTTCTTTAAAAGAGTTGATTATGATAGTTATCATGATTTTTCAGAACTCCATGATCAATAAAGAATCATCCAATTTTATTTAGAAACTATGAAAACTTTCTAACTCCTAAATTCAAAATATTCTTTAAAACTCTTCAACAACAATACAAATTCTTCACTCAGTAACTTCTATCCTTATAAAAAATATTGAGTCTAATGGATCTTGAACTTCATACTAATGGACTTGATAACAATGGTACATTCAATCAACAACTTCATCTTTCTAACCACATTTTCACCTGGTGATACGCAATCTGATACTCTATATCTAGGACCTCTCAGTCCAATCGTATGAGTCTAGAAAAAACTTTCTTAAAAACATTTATACCCATTTGGGTTTATACCTTTAGTAACATTCAACTTTCCTACAAATCTCATTATTATAGATTGGGTCTGATTCTTGAATAACAAAAACAATCTTATACAAATAGTTTAGTTGTCAAGAAATACCAAAACTTAGTTAAAATATTTTATCCCTGAGGTTCTTAAATCTCCACTTTTTGATTGGTTTATAATCCTTATTAATAACTTCACTAACTCTCATAATTGTTTCATAACTCAACTTTAACAAAAAAACTCTATGTTTCTTTACCTTTATCAAAACATATCCTTTCTCAAAAGTGAGTTTCCTAACACCACATTATAGGATAAAGTTATTTTTTTAATGAATTTCATCCCTCAATGTCAATAAATTTTCTTTCCATGTAAATATAAACTACCCCTAACTTTTATCTTGTCCTCTCACTTTTCTTTTTCTTTCCCCCATTTTATGATAACCACATCTTCATATTTGTTAAGGAAAGATAAGTAAAAAGTTCTTACAAAGTAAAATAAATTGTTAATTTCTCTCCCACTTTATAAACATAATACAAATCATGGTGGGGGATCTTAATTATGAGTTTTAGGAGGTCATGGTAAGAGGATTAACATGAAGTTGCATCCTCAATTCCATGAATCTTTCTTTCGACATGGAATTTGTAAAAATGTTTTAAATTTGATACTTTGTTGAGATGTATTCCAGCATAACATCTCCAACAACAACTTTTTCATTTATAAAGTGAAAATTTATATCAATTTGTTTTGATCTTGAATATTGGATATGTTTAAAAGGATCAATTTCACTTTTATTATCACAAGTTATATTCAATGGTTTATAAATATTTTCTTACAAATCTCCCAGATGATTTTTCATCCAAAACATTTGAGTAGAAGTTTTTATAGAGACAACATATTCGGATTATACTATGATCAATGTTACTAAACTTTGTTTCTTACTATTCCAACCTGCACAACATTCACCCAAGAAAAATGTTCCTCATAATGTTGATTTTCAATCATTACAAACTCCAGACCAATTGACATCAGTATAACCAAGAAACTTCATCTCACAATTTCTTTTATATAACAACCCATGTGAATTTATTCCTTTTACATATCTCATAATCCTCTTTTCTACCAACATATGAGTTTCTTTCGGATTACTTTGATACCTAGAACACAAATTCACTGCATAAACAATATCAGGGCTTTATACTAGATGGTAAATAAGACTTCATTTCAACTTCTGAAAGTATTTTTGACTCACACGTTTTACATATTCATCATAACCCAACATTTTTCTCATTGAAATAGGATTAGAAACTTATTTTTGTTCTTCCATCCCAAACTTCTTTAACAATTCCCTATCATACATTTCTTGAGATAAAAAAATGTACTTTTTTAAAAAATTTAATCCAATCAAGAAAAATAATTCTCCCAACATTTTCATTTCAAAATTATTCTTCATTTCACCATAAAATTATATAAAAAATTTTACTTCATCCCCAAAAAAGGGTTAACATCCATATAAATGATTCCAATTAGAGTTTTGGATTCAACATCTCTAACCTATGATTTCATATCAACTTTTCCTTTAGATGTTCAACATTCTCAAATAGTTTTCTAGTTTAAAATACCAATAATGTGGGGCTTGTTTCAACCCAAACAAGGATTTATTCAATCTAAAAACCTTATTTTCATAATTATCAAGTTGAAAACCCCATGATTGATTAATTTAATATTATTTCTCAATATAACCATTTCAAAAAGATGACTTTTCATCCATCTGATAGACTTTTTAATTTCGATGTACAGCTTCTGAAATAAACATTCTAATAGTTTCTAATATTTAAAATGGGGAAAATGTTTCTTCAAAGTCCACACCTTCTACCTATGCATAGCCTTTGAAAATAATCCTAGTTGTAACAACCCAAACTTCTACTAATGAAAATTAATCTTGGTCTGATTAAATGTATTATTATGTAAAATGGTTATATAAAACATATACACTTCCTTGGTTTTATGTTTTTGGATTTTAAAATATCAGTAATAATTATTATCATTACTAATATAGTTGTTAAATAGTTATCACATGATTAGTATAAATATAGGGATTTAACAAATCCAATTTATTCATAAAAAGGAAGTGATAGACTCATCTAGTAGAATTGCTCTACACGAAGCCCATTTTCCAGAGCTCAGAAAGGAGGTAGCATCAATGGGCTTCACTCTTTACCAAACCCAACCCAAGCTTAAACATGTTAATTTTGAATGAAACAACCTACAAGAGAAGTGGAAGTTGATTGAGATTACCACCTGAGTGATGTTATCTAAGCCACCCCAAGAGTCTATCATCACTTCACACCTTACACTTAGGTCATATGTGGGAGTTATAACACAATGATTATGTGTATTATTTTTGTATATAATAAATAATATACATTAATTTTATTATTTCTTCTTGGTAAATAGTTTTTAAAACACAAATAGTATTTTTAGTTAATATTCAATTAAGAAATTTATTTTGATGAATTAATGGATTTTTTAAAATTAAAGAGTATTTTAATAAAATATTATTACCAAATAAATTTTTTAAAATATAAATTATCTTATAATTTTTATGAATAAAATTGTAATTTTTATTAAGGTTTGAAATATGTTTTTGTCAAAACCAATGAATTTTTTATAAATGTCAATTTTTATTTTAAAAGTAAAAATTCACATATTTAGAAAATTATTTACATAAAATTAATATTAGTTTTGGTATCATGATGTCAACATTATCCAATGGTGATTTTTTTATAATTTTCTGAGACAGTGGAATTTTGGGTAAAAATTAAATACCGTTTAAATATATAATGTGTTTTATGACATCATAATGACCCAACAGTGATGTAATAAAATACAATAAATGATATTTTTGGCCAAAATATGTTTTACCTTTAAAATAATTTGATTTTAGGTTTGTTTGATTTATTTTACAAAGCCTTAGTGGACCCTCCAAGACTTATAAAACATTTTAACATTTTAAAATGATTTCCTTGAGAGTGTGACTCACCTTCCCATAATAAAGCCTAATATTTTAATAATTTCTGCCATTTTCCTTATAAAATAATTGTTTCTACTCCAATTTTTCATAAAAAATTTGAAAAAACCATGGGATCATTTGTGGTTTTGATTAGTTTAATGGGTGGTGTCTAATACCTAAATAATAAAGAATTCTCTCTCTTTTCCTATATAAACTCACTCAATATCCCATTACTATTCCCTAAAACCATATATAACTAGATAAAAAACTTCCCTCCTCTCTCTAGAATCCTCCAAAGGTGACCCAATATCCCAATAATCCCCTCACAAGCCTCTCCCAATCATTTGGGATCACACTTCCAAGTAAGGGATTTCTTCTTTCCTCATTTTTGTCCATGTTTCTTTATGTTTTTATTCCCTTCTATTTTAAATTAAAAATGTTGGTATATGATTTCCCACCTCCCACATACATCCATCCTTATGTTTGCGTAATGAAATACCTCTTTCTCTTTCATTAATACCTCCCATGTTCACCCGTTTCCATGCTGAAATTTCATAATAGTTATTCCCTTTCTCCTTGTTCTTCAAGTTTCTTTAGTATGTGACACTTCTATTTCCAAATTCCATGTGTTGTTACATTTATCTATATGACCCCCTTATGATTAATTTCTTTTAAATGTGATTAGATATCCCATTTCCCTCTCATCAACCTTTTTTATGAATGATTATGCCACGCCGTTATGGTGCTGAAATTGCACCACATTTATCTAAGCCAAATCATCGTGTAATGAATACAATACTCATTTATATATCAAGGTTATTCACCTTAATTCACATATACTTATTGATTATATAATTTCATGTATGTATTCCAAATTCCTTTATTATAGAATAAATTATTATTTTGAATGATTCATTGTTATATGATCCATGTGGCACTCTTATGCATAAAATGAAATGATTAAGAAGGGTGCACCCTGATATCACTCTAATGTATTAGGTAAAGAATAGTATCATGATACTCCATGTAAAATAAGGGTCTACTCATGATAATAAAAGTAAAATGAGGTTTTATTAAAGATAATTCAAGTGAAATGAGGGTTAAATCATGCTCAATGTGCAATGAGCCTTGGCTCATGCTAATATCATGTTAAATGTTGTTGACCCATTTACATGTTATAATAATAATTCTATATCATGCCTTTATGTTCATGTTTCTCTTGTGATCTATTTATATTCCTATTTCCTAACATATACTATATTCTTCATGTTATTCTGTGTTTCCTCCCTTATCGGGCTTTATAGCTCACCATTTTCTTATGCATATCCTTACGTTATCAAAAATCAATAAAAACGAAGGCCTTTGGGTCATTCAGGTGAAGGAATGTTATGCTCATGTAAAAGAAGTTTTAAATAAAGATATTTTGTTTTATGTTCTAAGTTGTTATGTAATGAACCTAATTTCCCAACACACAATACCTCTCAATCCTCAGATTTGTCTTAAGTGAATTTTTATTTAGTAAATCATGTTTAAGTGTGTAATAAAGAGAATGGTTGTTATAGTTGGTATAATAGGATATGTTTAGTTATTTTTGAGATTAGGATAAGAAAACTATAGTAAAATACTTAGGGATAATACTAAGTAAAATAAAAATATCCCTAAATTTTTGTGAGTATTGAGTAAGTGGTTTATCAAGAAAATACATCCTTGTCTAGATATGAGCAGTTAGAGGTAGCTTCGGAATAGATGTATCTAGGGGGAAAACCTGAAAACCCTACTTGGAGCTAGACTCAAATGGGACCTGGTGCATGACAACGAGTCTTGCTTCATATGTAGTTACGACACTCTCGGGGGATATTATTTGGTAAATTCATAATCTTATTTTGAACCATTATTAAGGAAATTAAAAAAATAACCTTAGAATATCGGTTGGTAAGTAGATCATGGATAACATAGATAATTTAAGGTAATAAGTTAAATTTATATGTTATCCCTTTTTGTCATTGGATTCCCCTTTATGTGTAAACCCTAAATTTCCTTTTATTCCAGGAAATGTCAGCTAATAGAAGGACTCGAGCTAAAAACTGATTTAGAGATCAATGTGAAGACTATTCTATTAAGATTCCCAATTTGATGGGGGTGAGAATCACAAACTTTTTCATGATAATCTCTCGGTTAACTCAAATTTTTAATAGAAAAATGGTTCAAGAGGAATGTTCAACCCCCCCTGAAGAACGAATGATCTGCATTTGCTAGATTCATGAGACAAAAGCTTCCTACTTTTTATGGATCATCTGATCCATCAATCATCAAACAATGGATCAACTCCATTGAGAATATCTTCTCCATTATTCAGTGTTCTAAACAAGAGAAGGTAATTCTAGATGATTATCATATGGAGGGTGAAGTTGATCAATGGTGGACATTGATCTAAAATACGAAGCATGAGGGGGATATCGAGGCGTTGAAATGGAAGTATTTCCATAAAAAATCGATAAATATTTTCCCCATACCCTTCTACCAAATATGGAAAGGGACTTCCTTACCCTTAAGCAAAAATATGACAAATTTGTCAGAGCGTACAAAAAAAACTTCACAAGGATGGCATGATATGCCTCTGGCTTTTTCGTTACCCCAAAATACAAGGTTGGCCACTTCTTTGGTGGGATAAAACCTATACTACGGAAATCCCTAATGATCTGTCACTTCTAGAGATATGAGGAAATTGTCTAATGTTCCCTAAAACTCGAAATGGAGATTAGAAAATATCAAGGGTATCATGGGGATTAGAATCATAAGGTGGACATTAATTCTAGATGTATGATGGATAAAACCAATGGTGCTAAGAAATTCATCACCCCACTTTCCAAAGGCGTAGAAATAAGAACCCTGTAAGTTTCCTGAAGGGGACGAGGAAATGATTTATGTGTTGAAGAGAAGGGTACTTGGCCATTAACTGCCGACAAGAAAAAACATGCTGCTATGACAGAGGAGAAGAACACTCTATTTGACCCTCAATGTACTATTCATTGCTTCAACTGAAAAGATCCAGGGAACTTTACAGATCAGTGACCTAATCTAAGGGTTTTTTGAGGCAACCAACAACCTCCAACACAGTAAGGGAAATATTTTTCTAACAATACTGTTGAAGCAAACCCCGACAATGAAGTGGTGATAGGTATGCTAGTTATTCAATTGATAATAGTGAATGTACTTTTGATTTTGGTTCTAAACATTCATTTATATCCCAAAAGTTCAGTAGAATAGTCCCAAAATCACCAAAAATCATGTAAGTAAAGATGTTAGTGAGAATGGAAAATGGTGAAATCGTTGTAACCCATGAATATAAATCCTCCCCTGTCACAATTTGTGGTTTGAACTTCCCAGCAAACCTCGTCAAACTCCCTCTAGTGGAATTTGATGAAATTATTGGCATGGATTTTCTTTCCCTATATAGAGATAACATAAATTTACGTGAGAGGGAAATCACTCTCCATATAGAGAATCAACCCCTAATTCTGTACAAGTGCAAGGAGGATGATGAATCTTCTTTAGCACCATCATCTCAAGCGTGGATATTACTGACCAATGAGTGCTTGTATCTTGACAAGATAATTGATTCTAATGAATTATCCATCCTTGAAGACATACCTATTGTGATGGTATTTTCTGAAGTGTTTCCTAATTAATTGTTTGGACTTCCTCCGATAAGAGATGTTGAATTATCAATTGATCTTATACCTGGGGAGTTTACAATAACCGAGACTCTAAATAGAATGGCTATTGTGGTGCTTGAGGAGCTGAAGAAATAACTATAGGATAATCTAGATAAAGGGTTTATAAACCCAAGTACTTCACCATGGGGTGCACCAGTCCTCTCCATCAAGAAGAAGGATGGGTTAATGCATCTTTTCATTTATTTTCGTGAGCTCAATAAAATCACAATAAATAACAAGTATCCTCTACCCTGAATTGATGTCTTATTAGATTAGATACGTAGAGCACAATACTTCTCCTAGGTGGATTTTTGTTTGGGATATTACCAAGTAAGGGTGAAGGAGGATATCCCCAAAACTTATTTTTGTACAAGGTACAAGCACTATGAATTTATAGTAATTCCTTTCAGACTCACAAATTCTCCAGTAATCTTCATGGAATTGATGAATAGATTCAATAGATATTAACTCAACAAATTTATGGTAGTCTTTATAGACAATATTCTAATATACTCCAAAACCAAGGAGGAGCATGAGGAGCATCTGAGAATTATACTATAGACCTTACGAAAGGATAATCTCTATGAAAAGTACATCAAGTTTGAGTTTTGGTTGAAGGAAGTCTCATTCTTGAGTCATATCATCACAAGCAATGGGATATTTGTGGATCCCTCTAATATAGCTACAATAGATGGATAGATGATGCCAACATCGGTGATGGATATTCGTAGCCTCCTAGAGTTAGCTGTATAATATCGCTGATTTGTGAGAAACTTCTCATGATTTTCAACCCTCTTACCAAGATAAATTAGAAGGGAGTCTAGTTTTCTTAGAGTGATGAATGTGAAAGAGTGATACAAGGAGTTGAAAAGGAGTCTTGTCACTGTGCACGTGATCACACTACCCACAAGTGGAAAACTTTTTGTGGTATTTAGTGACTCTTCGAAGAAGGTCCTAGGCTGTGTGTTGATGAAAAATAACAAATTCATTGCCTATGCTTCAAGGTAATGGAAGTTCATAAGAAAAACTATCCAACACATGATCTGGATTTGGTTATGATAATATTCTCTTTGAAAATTTGGTGACATTACCTCTTTGGGGAGAATTGTGAAATTTACATGGATCACAATCCCCAATTATATATTTACACAGAAATATTTAAACATGTGTGAGAGAATATTGTTAGGTCAAATGAAAGACTCTGACTTCTCAATCCTTTTCCACCTAGGAAAAGAGAACATGGTGGCAGATTCTCCAAGTAGAAAGGACCCATGGATTCTATCACTGATGAGAATTGAAAACTATACAATCTTATTAGATTTGATGAATATGGACATGGTAATCATAAATAATGTAACATCATCAATCCTTTCACAAATTATTGCTCAACTATCTCTTTTGGAAATCTTAAAGGATGCTCAAATAGATGATGTTGGAATTCAGAAGAAAGTGGAAACTATCAAAAAAGGTAAATCATTAGAGTTCAATGTTAATGAAGAAGGAATTGTAATATTTGGGACACAACTATGTGTTCCATAAAATCCAGAGCTAAAGAATGAACTTTTTTATGATACACACAGTTCAAATTTCTCAATTCACCTAGGAAACACAAAGACGTATATAGATCTCTGAGAGCATCATTGGTGTGATAACATGAAGAAGGAGATCGTTGAGTATACATCAAAGTGCCTGGTATGTCATCAAGTGAAGGCTGAGAGGCAGTAGTTTAAGGTGATGATGCAACCATTACCCATACCAACATGGAAATGGGAGAACATCACTATGGACTTTGTCACTAGACTTCCAAAGACATCCATAGAAAACAATTCTATCAGGGTTTTTGTGGGTCACCTTACAAAGATTGCACACTTCATTGCAATTCCATAGGATTTATCATTGGATCAAATAGCATGAATATATATCAGATAAATGGTAAGGCTTCATGGAGTACCACTATCTATTGTATCCAATCAAGATCAAAGATTCACCTCTAGGTTCTAGAAGAGTCTTCAACATGCTCTGAATACTGAGCTGGACTTTAATATGGATTATCATCCTCAAATTGATGGTCAATGTAAGAAGACTATCCAAACACTTGAGGACATGTTGAGAGCATGATAAATGTACTTAAAAGGAGGGTATGATAAAAATCTTCCTCTGTTTGAGTTCTCTTTCAATAATAGTTTCCACTCAATCATCCAAATAGCTCCTTATAAATCCCTTTATGGGAAGAGGTGCATAACACTAGCATGTTGGGATGAAGTTGGGGAGAAAAAACTCCTAGGTTCAGAAATGGTAGAATAAATGGTGGAGAAGGTTAAGACCATCCAGAAGGACATTAAAGCTAATTAGATTTGATAAAAGATCTATGATGATAATCGTCGAAGAGACCTAGAGTTTGATGTTGGAGGCATGGTATTCCTTCAAATATCATCATGGAAGATAGTTATGATATTTGGGAAGAATTTAATGCTTATTCCATGGTACATTGTCTCTTTTGAGATCCTTGGTCACATTGGAGAAGTGGCATATCAACTAAACTTCAATCGAACCTATCTCAAGTACATGAATAATTCCATGTATCACTCTTGAAGAAGTACATACCTGACCCTTCGCATGTACTCAATCCAGAGGTGGTACCATTAGAGAATGACCTCTCCAATGAAGATAAGTCGGTGAATATCTTAGATCGTAGAGAAAAAGTTCTACAAAATAAGACAATTCTCCTCATCAAGGTGTTGTGGTGAAACCATGTGTTTGAAGAAGAAATGTAAGAATCAGATAAAGTGATGAAGTAGAGTTACCCTCATCTGTTTTAGTGTAAGAAAATAAAATTTCAAGGGAAAATTTTTGTAAGGGGGGGAAGATTGTAACGACCGAAACTTTTATTAATGAAAATTACTCTTGATCTGATTAACTGTATTATTATGTAAATTAGTTATATAAAACATATACACTTCCTAGGTTTTATGTTTTTGGATTTTAATATGTCGTTAATAATTTTTACCATTTCTAATATAGTCATTAAACAGTGATCGCATGATTAGTATAAATACAGGGCTTTAACAAATCCAATTTACTCTGACAAAGGAAGCGATGGACTCAGCCAGTAGAATTTCTCCATACGAAGCCCATTTTTCAAAGCTCGGAAACGTGGTATCATCACTGGGATTCACTCTTGACCAATCCCAAGCTGAGCTTCAACACATTATGCTTTAACGGAACTACTTACGGTAGAAGTGGAAGTTGATAGAGATTACCACTCGAGCGATGTTATCTGAGCCACCCCAAGAGTCGGTCACCATCACACACCATACTCTTAGGTCATATGTGGGTGTTATAAGGGGTTATGTAACAAGACCCTAGAAATATGATTATGTGAATTATTTTTGTATAGAATAAAGAATATACATTCATTTTATTATTGTTACTCTGTAAACAATTTTTAAAGCACAAATAGTATTTTTAGTTAATATTCAATAATGAAATATATTTTGATGAATTAATGGATTTTTTTTTAAATTAAATAATATTTTAACAAAATATTATTACTAAATTAATTTTTATTAAATATAAATTATCTTATAATTCTTTTGAATACAATTTTAATTTTTATTAAGGTTTGAAAGTTGTTTCTGTCAATACCCATGAATTTTCAATAATTATCAATTTTTATTTTAAAAGTAAAAATTCTCATATTAAGAAAATTATTTAGATCAAATGAATATTATTTTTGGAATCATGACTCAAAAATTATCCAACAGTGAATTTTCATAATTTTCTAAGACAGTCGAATTTTTGGGTAAAAATTAAATACTGTTTAAATATATAATGTGTTTTTTACAACATAATGACACAATAGTGATGTAATAAAATACTATAAATGGGATGTTCGGCCAATATATGTTATACCTTTAAAATAATTTGATTTTAGGTTTGTTTGATTTATTTTACAAAGCCTTATTAGACCCTCCAAGACTTATAAAACATTTTAATATTTTAAAATGATTTCCTTGAGAGTGTGACTCACCTCACCATAAGTAGGAATAACATTTTAATGAGTTTGTCCATTGGACTTATAAATTAATTTTTTCCACAAGAATTTTTCAAAAACCATGGGCACAAACCATGGGATGTTTTTTGGTTTTGATTAGTTTAATGTTTGGTGTCCAAGACCTAAATAATAAAGAATTCCCTCTCTTTTCCTATATAAACCCACTCAATCTCCCATTACTCTTCACTAAAACAATTTTTAGCTCAACCAACCCCTTCCCTAATATATTTATAATCATCCCAAGGTGCCTCAATATCCCAA
Source organism: Viscum album (assembly GCA_963277665.1). Classification (NCBI taxonomy): domain Eukaryota; kingdom Viridiplantae; phylum Streptophyta; class Magnoliopsida; order Santalales; family Viscaceae; genus Viscum; species Viscum album. Next base: position 660,292,008 of record OY728131.1, on the reverse strand, counting down.
GAATCCTTTCTCAAGCCTCTCCCAAGCCTTTGGGATCACACTTCCATGTAAGGGATTTCTTCCCCTCTCATTTTTGTCCAGGGTTCTTTATGTTATTATTAACTTTTATTTTCAATTAAAAATTTAGGGGTATGATTTATAACCACCCCCAAACTTCCATACTTATGTTTGAGTAATTAGAGACCTCTTTATATCTCATTAATCCCACCCATGTACACCTGTTACCATGCTGAAATTTCATAATAGTTATTCCCTTTCTCCTCATTCTTCATGTTTCTTTAGTATGTTATGCCTTCTATTTCCAAATTACATGTGTTGGGACATGTATCTATATGACCCTCTTAATTTCAATTTCTTTTAAATGTCATGAGATTTCCCATTTCCCTCTCATCAACCATTTTTATGAATGATTATGTCACACCATTATGCTTCTGAAATTGCATCGTCTTTCTCCATAATAAATCATCATGTAGTGAATACCATACTCATTTTTCTATCAGGGGTATTTACCTTAATGCACATATACTTGTTGATTATATAATCTAATGTATGTATTATATATTCCTTTATTGTGGAATAGATGATTATGTTGAATGATTCTTTGTTATATGATCCATGTGGAACTTGTATGTGTGAAATGAAATGATTAAGAAGGGTGTGCCCTAATAGCGCTCCAATGCATTGGGTAAAGAATAGTATCATGATACACCATGTGTAATGATGGATTACTCATGATAATTCAAGTGAAATGAGATTTTACTCTTTCTCCATGAGCAATGATCCCTGGCTCATGCTAATATCATGTTAAATGTTGTGGCCGCATTTCCATATTATGATAATCATACTATATCATGCATTTATGTTCATCTTTCTCTTGTAATCCATTATATGCCTATTGCCTAAAATTTACTATATTATTCATGTTATTCCTTTTTTTCTCCCTTACTGGGCTTTATAGATCACCCTTTTCTTATGAAAGTCCTTGGGTTATCCCATGCAGTGTTAAGTACGAAGAAATGTTTTGGTCATGTAAAAGAAGTTTTCAATAAAGATATTGTGTTTTATGTTCTAATTTGATATGTAATGTTCATAATTTAACAAAACACTAGACCTATTGATCCTCAGAGTTGTCCTAAGTGAAATTTTATGTAATAAATCATGTTTAAGTGTATAATAAATAGTAGGGTGGTTATATTGGATTTGTTTCCTGAACCATCTCCATGTTCATTCAACTTATTTCTATACACCCACATCTTTTTGATAATTTTTTTATTTTTTGTACTTGGAACAAGTTATCATGTTTAGTTTTTCTCAATTTTATCTAACACTTCATTCATAGAATTCACCAATTCTTTATGTTGAATATCTTCAAAAATAGATTTCAATTCAAGTTTTGAGATAAGTGAAGTCTGATTTTATAATATCAACTTTCTTTTTGTCTAAACTAGAGCCTTCTGATTTCCAATAATTTTTTGGGATTCGATACATTTTTGTAAGGTATGAAATTTCAAAGTTTCTTTCTCATATTCACTTACCTCATCACATGATTCATCTGAATCTTGATAATTATTATTTGAATTACATTTATTTTTCTTAGAAATATCCATCTTATCCTCCTCAGTATTCTCAACAACTTTTGTTAAGGATTTTTTATCTTCAATTACTTTGACATCATATGATTCCACTAAATTTTGTAAACATTCATTCCAACATTTTTAACTTTTTCTATTGGATGAATAACCCAAAAAAGTTACTTCCTCAACTTCCTCATAAAAATTTATCAAATCCAGTTTTTTGATTTTATGAAAACATAAACTTCCAAAAACATTAATTTAATTAAATGAAGGTTTTTTATACCACATTTCAAAAGAAATCCGGTTGGTTTATTGGTCTCAACAAACATCTTTTCTAAACATGTACAACATTACTAATATCTTCTATCAAATATAGCTTTAAAAGTTTGTATTCTACCATCATTATTCTTTATATTTCTAGAAAACTTTTATTCTTTCTTTTTGATACACCATTTTATTATGGATTAAAGGGTTAACTATACTCATTTTTTATACCATGCTTTCTCATATAATTTTTAAAAGTGTTTCTTGTGAATTTGGTACCATTATATGTTCTCAAATTATTTATATAAGCCCCTATATTTTTATCAACTTATTTTCTAAAATACCTGAACATTTCCACATCCTATAAATTGTGTTTCACAAACATTATGTTTTCCATCTATGTAAAATCATCAATAAAAATGATAAATTATAAAATTTATTTTGTTTATTGATGTCACATAGGCCAACATAAATTGGAATGAATAAGATCAAGAGGTTTGATAGACTAAATATCAACCCTCTTAAGACTTTTTTAATCCATCTACCCTTTATAATAAGTAACACAAACATCTACATCTCTTCTTTTCAATTATAGAAAATAACAGGTAGCATAAACTTTAGAAATTTTCTTCATGTTTTCTCCCCAAGGTGGAGAACTCTTCAATTCCAGAGCTTATTCTATTTTTCATCACTTAGATAAAATGAGTTGTTAAGTTATTTTGTTAGAACTAAGTTGGTTGGAGAAGGTTTTTAGAAGTATGAAAAGTTAGATTTTCAAGAGTGTTGTCTATTTTTTTCAAAAAGGATAAATCAATTCAATTTGTAAAATTTCTAAACAATATGAAGATGCTTTGCTGATTTGTATTTCAAAAATATTATAAGTTTTTTGGAGAAATTTTGATGTAAACATTATGAAGGAAAGGGGGAGAAAATGTGTATTCAATTGTATTAGGGTTTGATTGGAAACAAATATGTTGATGGAAGATAGATAAGTTACAATACGTTCCCTGGAAAATATAATGATGCTAAAGATGATTGATCAAAGGTAATATATCATGACAAATAGAGTTTTTGATGAAATTAGATGACCATAAATAAGTATGGTTGGTGTTTCTAGAGTTGATTTTAAGGTGGTGTCATTTCCCAGTGTTTTCCTAATTTTTGGGCCCCAAAATTGGGAGTTTTTTTTGGAAAAGGAATGGTTTTCACAAAGGAGTTCATACTTCACAAACTACTAAGCACAGTTTACATACCGCAAAGGATTTGTGTGAAATGGCGAAGGAAAATTGACAAATGAAGGATTTCTGCATAGCAGTGCTATGCAGACCGTTAAGCGCACTATGCAAACCATGTAGGAAACTAGTTCATGGGAGGCATGGAGTTTATGGAAGATTTTAGTTCACTGGAATCATGTTGTTTACAGTTGAGAGTTGGGGATTCATTTGAGGAGGACATCATCCGCTGTGAAGGAATAAAGGTGCTATGCAGACCACATAACATGGTATGCAATGAAGGATGTACCGCATCAGAATTTTGGGTAATTTAGATTAGCGGGTTTTTTATATCTATTTTCCTATATAAAGACCCTAAATCAGATCATTAAGTCGGTGAATTTTATTAGAAGAGTTCATCGCTACTTTAAGAATTTGGGTAAGTCCAAAATAGTTTGTGAGGGAAAATTCCATGAAGGATAAGTATTCTCATAGAAGAATTTTGAGAAGGTAAGTTGTTTGTAGAAGAAATATTTCATGAAGGAGGAATTTTTCTATGAAATGAGTTTGTGGGGCTTCATAGTCCAAAATTGAAAATGGGTCATGTAGCAAAGGCAGTCTACATAATAATCATCCATCCATAGAGTAGGGATAGTCCACCAAAGAATCTGGCGTCTATAAATCACATTAAATCTATAGGATAAGAAGGTTTTCTATGAATCACTTATTCCATGTGGTGGAACTCAGAATGCGGTGAAACTCAGTATGTGGTTTAGTTCACAATGGAATAAGGACAATCTATGGAGGCCTAAGGAAGTTTACAAAGGACTAAAATAGTTTGTAAAATAAATTTCAACAAACTAATAGTAATACAGAAATCAAACAGAGTATCTTTATGAATTCCATGAAGTTCTTACCAGTTTTGTGGTAAGATATTGAATAATTATTTAGAAAGATCATATTTGTGAAAGTTTATCAAGAAGAAATATAACATGTTTATTAAAGAAAATTGAAATCATTTCATGATACTTAAAGAACCTGCACTATTGTATTGAACATAGTGATGCACAAGTGTATGGTCATATCCTACTCATTTTATTCCATAAAAAAGGATTTTTTTTCTAGTGGATTGTGTGTTATTAGATTATTTCTGAACCATACCATAGAATATCTACTCTTGTTGAGTAGTGAACCTTGTAAATTCTTATGTTCTTGTGCATGTGTATTTGAATTTTTTTCAGTAAGGAATGAATTATTTAACATTAGGTGAAGTTTGTTTCATTTGTAAGTAAATATAAAAGAAAAATATATCACTAATTCACCCCCTTCCTCTCTCAATGATACTAGAATCCTAGTTGGGTAATCTCAATTGGTATCAGAGATTAGTTCCCTTCATTTACTCTTAGCTGAAGTTTTGAATAGAAGTTGTGATCGAGAATTTGAATTGTGTGAATAGTAATAGGATTCTGATCTTTGATGGAAAGAACTATCATATCTAAAAATATAGAATGATTCCTTATCTCATTTCCTTTGGGTATGATGTTCTTGAAATGAAAACAGATGTATTTCCTTCAATTTATGACAAAGTTACCATTAAACCCAACTATAAGAAGAATCTTGATAATGATGGAAGAGATAAAAAAGGTTTAATATCATCACTCTATGAAAGTGAGTTTTTAGTATTGATAGTTGTTTCCACAGCTACAGGTATCTGAGATAAGTCTTAAAACATCTATGAAAAAATACAAAAGTGAAGAAGGCAAAACTAAAAATATGGAGGCTAAAGTATAAAGAATAGAAAATTGGTGAGTATGAATATTTTGGGGAATATTTACCAAGCAAAATGACATTGTCAGTACTATCTGATGTCTTCGTGAAAAGTTAAAGGATTCTATAGATGTTTAGAATATCTTAATAATTATTCTCGACAAGTTTGATTAAAATATTTCTTAATTAGAAGATAGAGATCCTAAAACATTATCTCTGGATGATTTGTGTAAAACTATCATTACTTATGAAATGAGAAGGGGGAAGATTATGAAGATAAAAACAAAATCTGATAGAGAAATGTTTTTCTAAGCTGCCAAGAAAGAAAATTCTAAGAAGGTTCTTGATGAGGATGATGTTTCTAAATTTAACTCCAAAAATGAGGTATGTAAAAATCTTGATGATATTTTATCCTTGTTTTCTAAAAATGTGAGAAGAGGTACTAGTAAATATAAAGGTAAAAATACACTAAAATTATCAGAATGTGGATCTGTTGGGTACTTTTTTGTTAATAGTCCTCAATTAAAGAAATAAATAAATACTGATGAAGAAGAAATTAGTATAAGAATTTTATGGAAGAAATAGAGTGATAAAGATAAATATTTTTCTAGAGGGAAAGATAAATAATTATTCAAATCCCAAAGAAGAAGTTTCTTATCCAAAGATGATGAAGAATAATAAAGTGAAGGTGAATTGGAAAAATCATTTGAAAAAACTGGAGAGAATACTTTTATTCAAATAGTTAATAAAGAAGAGTTCAGAATCAATAGTTTTGAAGAAGAATAAGAAAACCTATTATAATTTCATCTTAAATAAGAATTGAAAGAGTCGCTGAGAAATATTAGAATTCCATATAAATAAATATGGGAACTGAAGAATGAAAACTCTTCAAAAAATAACCAAGAAGGTTTTCCTGATGATAATGTCAAGATGATAAAAGAGATTGATGATTTGAAAAAATATCTTGATAATGAAAAGAATCATAATGAACATTTGGAAGTAAACCTAAATAAAAAAGAATATGAGATGGAACTTATATGAAAAAAACATTCTAAAGCTGGACAGAGGAATACAAGTTTCAAAAAATCTATCTAAGAAGTTGGATACAGTTATTGTAAGGATAAACTTAAGAATGATAAAAAAAGTTACCTTCAAATATTTAGAGGAAATCTAGAATTGTTTTTGAAAATAATAAATCTTGGAAAGTTATGTATGTGTCTAAGATTAACAATGTGAAGAATTTAGAAGTTTATAAAAAATTGAGTCTAGAAAAATTTCTATTACTTATGGTTCTGATAAGCCTAGAAATAAATATGATCTGAAGAAGAAAGTTACATTTTAAAACATAAATGTTGATGGTCAACAAAGTTCTATTTATAAGGTTGATGATAAACATACTCACAACATCAGTCAATCCACACGTTTCAGAGGAAAATACTCTTTCTATGGATATTGTTGGTATTCTGGGGGATTTATACATATAGAAAATATTTTTTGATTCAACCAAAAAAAATACTATTATTCCATAGGTTATGGAATAAAAGGTTTGAGGGTGATTCAATCCTCTAAAAAGAATAAGTCTGAGAAGGAAATTTGGAAAAAACAAGAGAAGGTTAGTGTGGAAGTTGAGAATAGGTTCTAACCCACCAAAATTATTTATGAAAGATATAAAAAACCAAGAAATATTGTGAAGTTTTGTCTTGTTTTATTTTAGGAATAAAAAAATTTTCTTAATAATTCTCAGAAGCCAGAGGTAAAAAATTAAAAGGGATAAGAAAAATATCTTGTTTTTTAAACTGTCCTGAATGCAATAAAAGGAGAACGACCTTGGATTCTTGATAGAGGGTTTTATTCTAGTATGAAATTAAACTTAAAGTTATCGAAGAATGTGAAAGAATTTAAATAAGGAATGGTGACATTTGGAAATAATGAATCTCTGAGAATCAAAGCTGTTGGATCAGCCGTCATTGGGAAAGAAAAGATGAAATCTAAGAAATATTTATATGCTGATGGGCTGAAACACAACCTGATGAGTGTTTCACAACTTTTTGATGAGGGTAACAAAGTTATCTTTTGAATAGATGTGTTAGTTGTTAAAATTTAGGAATATAGAAAGATATTTACAAGAAGTTAACGTACAAAAAGAAACTTGTTCCAAATTGGTGAAATAAAAAAATCTAATTACTTGGGTATGGTGTAAGAAAATCAGTTGTGGAATAAAATGATAGGACACATGTTTCAAAGAATCATGAGAAAGTAATCAAATTAAGATAGTGTTCTTGGTATTTTGGATATGTTAAAAAGAATACATTGGTGTTTTATTATTTTTCAGTGAGGAAAAATTACTAACTCAATGCATAAAAAGGTTGAGATTTGTTCAAAATAGTCCCTAGAACTTATTCATTCTGATATTTGTGGGTCAATGAGAAAAAAAATATAATATAAATAAGTACTTCATCACTTTAATGGATGAATTTATTTGCATTACTTGTGTTATGTATATGAAACATAAGTCAGATGCTCTAAAAATGTTTAAAAGTATCAAGAGGAAAGCTAATAAGGAATGTGAGTATTCAATGAAGAAGTTGAAAATGATAATGGTGGTGAGTATAAGAATAAATAATTTTAAAGTTATCTTGAGAATCATGTAATTCATTATGAGTTCAGTTCACCATACACACCTCAACAAAATGGGGTGGCTGAAAGGAAGAATAGAATATGGTTGAAATGGGGAAAAATATGCTACTTGAGCATGGTCTCTCTCATTAATAATAGAGGAAAGGCATGAGTACTTATATATATATATATATATATATATATATATTCAAAACTAATGTTTCTATAGTCAAAGATTAGATATGACTCAATATGACATTTTTATGGAAAAACTCCAATTTTGAAACACTTAAGAGTTTTGGGGAGTCCGTGCATTATGAAATGAAAATGTGGAAACCTTGGAAAGTATGAGCAGAGGGGTAAAGATGGAATTTTATTGGTTATTCTCTAGAAGGAAGAGGATAGATTTTTCAAAAAATAAATAGGAATAATTTTTTATTCTGATGATGTGAAATTTATTGAAAATGTTGAGAATAAAAATAGACTTATGTGGATAAGGAAGTTAAGAATCATAAGGAATGTTTTGTTGAAATTATAATAAGGATACTGATAGTGGTAATCCTACTCAATGAGAAGAATAGGACTCATCTATTTCAAGTGATGATGATGAAACTCAAATAACTCATCCTAGGTTGAGGGAGCAAGTAGAGCCTCAGAACATTGTTGGTGATCAACATCAGAAGGTTCAAACAAGAAGAACATAAAAAGTTGTTACACATACTAATTTGTAATCAAAAGTCAATCCAAATGGTGTGAGTGAAGCTTCTGAGAATCTATAATGGGTTTAGTATATGAATGAGAAACTTGATTAGATAAAAAATAATGACACTTGGGAACTTTCAACCAATCCGGATAACAAAAATGTTGTTGATACAAAATGGGTTTTCCAAAACAAACTCAATGAAGAAGGAAAAGTGATAAAGACAAAGGCAAGATTAGTGTGAAATGGTTACTCACAAATTGAAGTTAATGATTTTGATGAGACTTTTTCTCTTGTGGAAAGGTTAGAAATAATCATAATATTTCTTTCTATTACTCCATAGAAATGTTACAAAATTTTTCAAATGGATGTGAAATTAGTATTTTTGAATGGTGATCTTGATGAGGAACTTTTCACTGAACTGCCATGAGGATTTTTTTGGAAAGATGAAATTTATGTGTGTAGGTTGACGAAATCCTTGTATGGGATAAAACAATCTCCAAGAGCATGTTATTCAAAATTAGATACTTTCTTAAGGAAGTTGAGTTTTAAGAAAGGAAGAGTTGATAGTAATCTTTACATAAAATAAAGTCAGGAGTTTTCCCTCATCGTAATTGTTTATATTGATGACATTATATTTTCTAGGAATTATGAAAGAACTTGTGAAAGATTTTCTAAAGAGATGAAAAGGTTGTTTGAGATGTCCATGCTAGGGTAAATGAAATACTTTCTTGGGTTACAAATCTTATAAAAGAAGAAACATATTTTTTTTCTCTAGAAAATCTTTCTAAGGAACTTATTAAGAAGTTTGGAGTAGAAAAATTGAAACCAGTTTCCACACCAATTTCAGTGGGAACCAAGTTGACTAAAAAGGATAAGTCAATAAAATTAATTAGATAGAGTTACAAAATATTATAGGAAGTTTTTTATATTTAATTTCCTCAAGACTTGACATCGTTTTTCCTAATACCTTGTGTGAAATACTTCGTAGTGCTCCAAAGAATCACATTTAATTACTAGAAAAAGAATTCTTAGATAAATCAAAGTCACAAAAAATTCAGAATTAGGTATGATATCTCAAAAATTATTGAATTTTTTGGATATTTAGATACATATTTGGTAGGAAATTTCGATGATAAAAGATCCGCATCTGGTGGAGTTTTCTTTCTGAGAGAAATTTGTGTTATTTGGAATAAAAAGAAATAGAATTCAGTAACTCTTAGAATATTTAAGCTGATAATATTTCTTCCACTCAAGATTTTACCCAACTTATGTGGATGAAAACTCAATTAGAAGACTTACTTATTGATATAAAATTACCCTTTCTATTTGGATGTGATAATAAAAGTGGAATAAATCTTACAAAGAATCACGTACAACATTATAGTTCAAAAAATATTCATATCAAATATCATTTTAGCAAAGAGAATGTAGAGAAGAATGAATTGCAGCTGCAGTATGTTCCTACGTCAGAAAAAGTTACTCACATATTCAAAATACCTTTGCCGATGGAACCATTTTATAAATTGAGGTTGAAAATGGGCATTCAACCTCTTTCTCATCAAGGTTTAGGTATGTGTATCTATCCCCTCTCTCTCATATTACCTTTTTATAGTGTTGTTAAGGGGGAATTATTTCATAAATCAATCATTATGAAAGTATGCATAAATGGAGAGTTGTGGCTAAGCTGTGAATCCATCATGTAAATATGTGAACTTTTGTATTTTTATGTTGGAGTGGTTGTACGAAACAATGTTTTTTTATTCCAATAAAGTTGAATAAGTGTAGAAAACTAAGGAAGAAAGGATGAGGAGGAATGGTGAAGAGGTTTCATAGTCACTAATTTTAGACAGTTTGATTTTTGTTGTCAATAATTTTTGTTTCCTAAAATGAGTTAGCTCATGTAGGACTTGAATTAGTGATAAGTAATCCATATATTGAGATTACAAAGTTTAGTGATTTATGAATATTGGTTGAAAAAAAAACTAAAGAGGTATATTTTTGGGACTAATTTTCCGGAAGTAGGTTTTTGGAAGTAATAAAAGTTTTCTTTTCAAGAGTGTTGTTTATTGTCATCAAAAAGGAAAAATCAATACACTTTGTAAAATTTATAAACAATATAAAGATGATTTGATGATTTTTATTTCACAAATATCATAAATTGTTTGGAGAACATATGATTCAAGAATTATGAGGGAAAGATTAAGAAAAGGTGTTTCTAATCATATTCAGGTTTGATTGGAAAGAAATATGTTGATGGAATATAGGGAAGTTACAATATTTCCTTGGAAAATATGATGATACTAAAGATAAGTGGTGATTAATTTTATGAGTAAAATGATTTACATGAGAGAAGAAAGGTGTGATGTGGATCACATATCACAGTATGCGATGAAGGTTATACCACATCATAAGTTTGGGTAATTTTGATTAGAGGGTTTTGGGGATCTACTTACCTATATAAAGACCCCTAATCAGATCATTAAGTTAAAGAGTTTTTTTAGAAGTGATCATAACTGCTAGAAGAATTTAGTTAAGTCCTAAATAGTTCATGAGGGATAATTATATGAAGTATAAGTGTTATCATAGAATAATTTTGTGAAGGGAAGTAATTTTCAGAAGAAATATTCCACAATGGAGGAAGTGGTCCACAGAAGGAGTTTGTGAGGCTCTGTAGCCTGAAAAGAAAAGGGATTACATAGCATAGGTGGTCTGTAGAAGAATCATCCATCCGTAGAGTAGGTCTGGTCCGTAGAAGTATCAGGATTATGAAAAGTAGTGGCGGTCCATAGAAGAAGAAGGATTTCCATAAAAAACTTAGGTCATGCAGTGAAACTCAACACACAGTGAGACTCTATACACAGTGCAGTTCTTGGTGGAATCAAGATAGTCTATGGAGGAATAAGTAAGTTCACAAAGAACTATAATAGTTTGTGAAATTAATCTTTTCAAACTAACAGTATGAAAAAATCAATCTTATTATCATTATAAAGTCTAGGAAGTTTTTACCAGCTTCTGATTAAGGAAGTAAATAATTTTTTTGAAAGATTATATTTTTGGCAGTTGATCAAGAATCACCAAAACATATTTTATTACAAAAAATATTTGGAATCATTTAATGCTACTTGAAGCACATGAACTATTGTATTGAACATAGTGTTTCATGAGTGTAAGGTCATATCTTAGTTGTTCTATTCCACATAAAGGGATTTTTTTTCTAATGGATTGGGGGTATTGGATTATTTCCAAACCATACCAAGGACTAGCTACTCTGTTTGAGTAGTGAACCTTATAAATTCTTATGTTCCTATGGATGTGTTTATGAATTAATTTTAGCAGGGAAAGAAATATTTAATAGGAGGACAAGTTTGTTTCATTTTTAAGGAAACATAAAATGAAAAATATATCATTGATTCACCCCCACCCCCTCTCAGTGATACTAGAATCCTGGTTCCGTAATCTCATCTTCAATATGAAAGAGATTCTCACTGGATCTTTTTTCCTTTTGTAATAACTTTTATATATTTAATTCTTTTAATAACATAATAATAATTTTTTAAATATAACTTCTTTTCCATGATCACAAATTTTAGTTACACTAATTAATTTATGTTTGAGACCATCATCAAATACAACTTCCTTAGATTTCAACGTTTCTTCCTCAATCTCATCCATTATGATTCCTTTGATTTTTAAGGGACTATCATTACCAAAGGTAACTAATAATCCATCATGACTTTCAACATGTTTCAATATTTATATATCACATCTCATATATGAATAAAAACCCCTATCATGTATCCATGTTTTATTCTTTTTACTTTCTTTAAAGTTATCTCAATAATAAAAGATATTTCCTTAACTTTCTTATTTTTAGGTTCATTGTCTTTTCTACCATAAGAAACTTGTTTTGGATGGAGTTTCATAAATCTTTCATTATGATGGACATACTGACCACATCTTCCATAGACCTCTTCTAGATTTTCAAAATGATTTTTTTTATTGTAAAGTTTCTAACATCTTGTTATTTTTCTTTTCTAACCTCTTGTGGATTAGGAAAGTTACTCATCCTTCTCCCACCATTTCTTTCATTTTTTTCAAACATTATTCTGGTTAGAGATAAATTATTCCAAAAATTATAATACCTATAACACATACATTCCACAACACTAGCAATATCCATAAAAACGTGATTTTATATTGAAGTAAGATCTTTCTCTATAGAAAAGTTGTTGAGGTTGATAACTTCTTTATGCTTTAACAATATCTAGATGTGGATAAAATTTCCTCTTGAGCAGGTTTTAATCCTTTTTAGATGAAATTGGTTTCTCACACCCTTATTTAACCTAATATTTCCCAATAATTTTTCTAAAACCTGAAATGTTAGAAAAATCAGATGAAACATTATTTTTGGTGGGTGATAATTTCACTAGATTATTTATTTATGATTTCTCAGAAACTTTAGAAGTCTCAACATTTACTTCTAAGTCTTTATTGAAGTCTTCATTCATCTTCCATAGGTAATTTTCGAACTCAAAAGGTTTTTATTAAACCTTTTTATCCTCTTATTACTTAACTATAAGCTTCTTATTGAGATCTGCGATCATCCTTCCATGTTCAGAAATTCTAAGTTTTTAACTTAAGATCTCAAGAATGTATTCTTCCTCCTTCTTGATGAAATATTTTTTTCCTTCAGGAAAATTTTCAAAATCTTTCTTTATTACTCTGATTTCTTTCTTTAGATATTTTTTTATCAATACATGCAAAAAGTTTCATTATGAACTAATACACTCTATAAGATTATTTACCACCTTATTATTCACTATTTGAGGAGTCTTCAACTTTATATACATTTATAATGAATGTTCTAACCTTTTATAAACTTTTATCTTCTAAATAATTGTTTTCATTTGACTCATATTCATCTTTCTTACTCAAAATACTTCTCTTATTTCTAGTAAAAAAAATTATATTTTTTGGATGACTTTTCTTATTTATCATTTGTGTTCCACTTCTTCAATTGAGTTTTTTCATTAAAATAATCTTTATATTTACCAACCTTCTTCTTAGGTAAATTCATAACAAAGTGTTTGATTCCACCACACTCAAAAAAAAATTAGAGGAAGTTTAACTCCATACTTTCCTCTTCCTATTTAATAGTTCCTAAATATAAGAGACATGATTTTTTTATTCAAATCATCACCCAATTTATCTATGGATTCAAAAGTATAAACATATTCAACATATTGTATTTTTATTTTTCTCAGGGATTCAAAATACATTTCATATTTCATCTTCTTTTTGAACATTATATATTTTATCATTTCATAAGAAATAAGAAATTTATTCAGTTCATCACAAGATAAATCATACTTATATTCTAAAGAATAAATTTTAGAAAAAACCTGTACGGGAAGATTATCATAAGTTTATTCGCAATTGTATAATAATCTAGGAAATCTATGAATATTCTAACGTTGAAAAAATAAATTCATTTAATTCGATGAAGTATTCATCGATAGAGTCTTCATCTCTCATTCTGATGTCTTTATACTTACTATTCCAGATTTTTACATTTTCTTCCTTAAATTTAGTGTTCCCTTTGAAAAAAATTCCAAATTGTCCCACATACTATTTAAAGTTTTTGAGTCCCATCACCTTCTGATAAACATTTTCTAATAAGGACATAAGGATAGCATTTCTAAAATTTCCATTAAATTCTATATTTCTTTTATCGGAAAATTTCATGGGAGAATATTTCTCAATAGGTTAAAAACCAATTGTAGTAGCATCAACAAATTCAATGAAAATAGATTGGAAATAAGGAATAATCGTATTCTTCCATCCATGATAATTTTTACCATCAAATGTAGTAATTCCTATAATTCTTTCCAAATTTATATTATCAATGATAAGGATTCAACAATAGAACCTTGGCTCTGATACCAATTGAAGTTACAAATGATCAAATAACAACCAAGAAGGGGGGTTGAATCAGTTGTTCACTTTTATAAGTTTCCATAATTTTTAAAACATAAACCATATAACCTGTTAAGATTTATTTTCTTATCATATTTTTGTAAGTACTCCTACATGAAAAAGTATGGCATAAAGTAAAACACACAACATTTTCAAAGTTCGGACTCACTTTGAGAACCTATATCCTTGTCATAGCCACTCTTATGGGCCTATAGAAATTAATTATTATCATGAAGTGAATAAAACTTGTGCCAAATATAATTAGACACCTTTATATCTCCTAATAAAAAATATTATACTAACTCCCATTAGTTTAAAATGTTTCGTACAAAACAATTGATCCAAAATAAAAGAATTCATCCATTTTTTAAAATAAACCACAAATGCACAGTTTGGATCCTCATTATGATTTGGATAGATCTGGTTCTCTCAATTTGATGAGTTCAATACAATTATCCCTTAATCAAAATGCACTTATCAAAATTTGCTCAAATACTCAGTTTGATCTTCCTCATTTTGATTTACTCAATAAAATTCACCCAATACGATTAACTCATTCCCAATATTTAAAACACAAACTCTTCTCAAATTCTCAATATGATCATCCTAAGTATGATTAAAAAACTTCTAGGTGTCTAATCTTCATTTGAGATATCAATCTGGAAATAAATTTTCACTCAAATTATTCAACGATTTACCTTTTCTGCTTCAGTAAAAAGTTACAAAATATGAATGATCTGAGCAACTATTGATAGAAGACATATAAAATTAAGGGAGAAAAACATGAAAACTTTCTATGTATCCTCAAATTTTGAAAAACTCTAGAGAACAATCACATTTAAACTTTTAATTTGACATCTTTAATTCTTCTAATATTTCTTTAAGATTTATGAATAATTGAATTTTAATTTTGACCTCTTAAACTCTTCATGAAACTTCTGGAATCTTCTTTTTGAGTCTTCTTCCTAGTCATACTTCTTGAACTTTGTATTCTTTCTTCAATCAAATATAATTTCTTCATATTTGATATGATGTATATTTTTCACATTTAATATGATGGATCTTTCTTAACTTCAGCTTCCTCAACTCATTATGATCTACCTTTCTTTCTCACCTCATTACGATATGCCTTTATTTCTCTTTTCAATATGATATGAATTTATTTTTTATATCATTATGATTTTACTTCCATCTTCCAAGTTATTCTGATTGACATTTCTTATTAGATTCATTCTAATCATCTTTCCTTCTTAGATTTATTCTGATGGAATCCTCATTATGATGAAATTTTCATTAATATGGTATTCACATTACTGTGGAATTATCCACTCTATAACATTTAAATTCTTCAAACTTCATCAAATTTATACATTATAACTTTTAAAAACTTCTAATTTTGGTACTTCTGGATCTTATACAATCATTATGATTCCTTTGTTTCTTCAAAAGATTTTATTAGGATAGTTTTCATAATTTTTGAGAACTGCATGATCAGAAAAGCACCATATGATTTTGTTTGGAAAGTATGAAAACTTTATAAATCCTAACATCACAATATTCTTTCAAAACATTTCAAAAACAATACAAATTATTCACTCAATAACTTATGTCTTTCTAAAAAACTCAGAGTCTGATGAATCTTGAACTTCATCCTGATAGACTTGCGATCAATGGTGCATTTGATCAAAAACTTCATATTTCTGACCACCTTTTCATCGGGTGATGCTTGGTCCAACACTCTCTATCTGGTGATTCTCAGTCCGATCCTTGGAGTTTGGAAAATAAATTTATTAAAAAAAATTCTTCCCCTTTGGTTTTATACATTCAAAAACTTTCATCTTTATTACCAATCTCATTATGATACATTGGTTCTAATTCTTGAATAAAAAAATCATTTTTATACAAAAAGGATTGTTTTCAAAAAATAAAAAAATGTTAAAATAATTTATCACAAAGTTTATTCAAATACTTATCGAAGGGGACTTCAAAAACTTCAAAAAAATCTCTCTAGGTCACCTAGGGTTTGAGAGAGAAATGATGGGGGAATGCAGGGTTTGGGGTCTCAAGTATTTATTGATAAACTAAAGAATTAGAATACTATGGTGAAACCTCATGGACTATGCCACATCCCACCCTAACATGGGGTATTCTGCAGTGTATCCTTATAGACCTTGTTGCAACCATTCCATTTTTGGCAGTGGCTCCCCCAAATCTTCTTAAACACCCTCCAGACTACCTGGAACCTCCTCTAGGGGCCTCTAACACCCAAAACATGAAAATGAAAGGGATTCTGGGACCTAAGACCTTACATCAGATAACTCTCAAAACATTCTCATCCTCGAGAATCCAAAACCAATCACATAGATAAGGAAGATAAAATTCTTCATCCAAATGAAAACCCCATGAGATTCCTTCCAATGATCTTTCCAACGTTGGAGATCAACTTTTTCACTAGTAGGAAACAAGAACAAAACCAAAAAATAGTAACAATCATATCTTAAAAACTCTCCCAAGGGAGATACCACTAAAATGAGAGTAAAGACACAATAAGCAACAAGAGGAAACTATCTCATAAAACAGAAAGTTCAACATCCATAAAAAGAAAAAATATTACAAGAGAATAGATAAACATCAAACCGCTCAGGGTTCTAAGTGTGAATATGTGACTCTCATTCCCAGGTACTCTTTTCTATGCCATTGTTCTACCAAAAGACACAAACCAAGGGAATAGTACACCAACAAAACATCTTTTCTAGGTGGTTCTAGATCTCCATAGGCTTCTACTAGAAGGTCACATCATTTTAAACATAAATCTCTACGCAATAAATAATGTGAGACTCATCATGAAGATAAATAATGAATTACGATAAGTGAAAGGCATCATGTATATGGATCATATGTGGGGGAAGTGATATCTGATATTCCATGGCTCCAATATGATCGGATACCTTGAAAGGCCCAATTAACAGAAGATAAAGCTTACTCCCATGAGAAAACCTTCACTCACCCGGATGATAAGTCACTTTCCAGAACATAGGATCTCTAACATTGAACTCTGAAGACCTCCTCCTATGATTAGCATGGGGTTTCTAACAAACTTTCACTACCTTCATCCTCTCCTAAATTACCTAAAACATCTCTATTATATTATATACTAGTTCTATCCTAATAATTACTTCTACTCCAACCTTGTTCTAGCATAAGGGAGAGTGTAAATGACATCCATATAAAGCTTCAAATAGTTTCATACCAATGGTGGAGTAGAAATTATTATTGTGGGAAGAATCAACAAAGGGAATGTGCAAAATCCAAGAACCTCCAAAAATCCAAGACATAAGATAACATCATATCCTCAAGCGTCTGGATTGTTTGCACTGTCTGACCATCCATCTATGGATGAAAGGTAGTTTTAATGCATAAATGAGAGCTGAAAGTATTCTGGATACCTATCCACACCTTGGAGGTAAAATGAGGATCCTAATAGGATATGGTCTTAATTGTTATTCTATGGAGTTACACCACCTCCTCTAGATACTTACTTGAGAAAAGATGCCCTAAGATCGACTCCCTGATCACTATAAAGTGGGGTGATTTATTCAAATGATATATTATCACCCAAATAAATTCATATCCTCTATGAGATTGTGTTAAACATGTAACAAATCCCATTTATATGTCTCCACACTTCCACTAGGGTACATCTAATGGATAGATAAAACCATTGGGAACACGGTGATCATACTTCACCTTTTGGAAGACCAAACATTGAGAGACAAACTCTTCAATTGCATGCTTCAACCCATACATCCAAAACTGAACTCTCTGATATCAATACATCTTCATCACACTAGGATATACAACCAAGGGTGAGTTATGGAACTCATGGAGGACCATCACATTCATCATTGAAGGGAATAAAATACTCTTCTAAAATAATACCTCATTTTTTTCATCCTTAGACTAACCATTAGGGAAAATTCCAAAAACAATTTAGTCCCTCCGTACCTCCACCTCAGAATCCTCTAGTTGGGACTCCTCCACCTACTGTACCAAATATGAATACACCATAATCAATAAAATAAAACCTATGACCCCAACCTCTCCCATATCAAGATGCATCACTGAGATCACTTCAATCACTCTCTAGGAATCTCCATATTCATGCATGACATCACTATGTGACTTCCTACTTAGCACATATGCTAAAAAAATTTACCTTTCCTAGAATATAATAAATATAGAATTCATAATTCTTTAAGAATTCTATCCACTTAAGTTGAAACAAGTTCAATTCCTGCTAGGATAAGGCATACCTCAGGATCTCATGGTCAGTAAAAACCTCAAAACTCTCATCAATGAGGTAATGTCACAAAAAATTAAAATAAAACACAACTACTACCAACTCAAGATCATGGGTGGCATAGTTACACTTGTGAGGATTTAACTTATAAGACACATAAGAAATAACTTATCCCTAATATATCAGAACATAACCCAACTCAAGATAAAAAGAATAAAAAAACCCTCAAACTAAACTTCTTTTTCTGGTAAACAAAGGACTAGACAACTAACCAAATTGTACTTAAAGTAATCAAAAGTGTCTGACACTGGTCAGTTCACCAGAATATTTTATCCTTCTTAGTCGAGGCTATCATAGGAGTTGCAACACAAGATAAATCAGTTATCAATCTCCTATAATAACCTACTAATCCAAGGAAACTTTACACCTCTTCTATTATCTTTGGGATTCTGAAGAAACAACTGACTCTATCCTCAATGTATCCATAGCTTCTCCCTAATCAGAGGTAACATTCCCTTAGAAATGGAAGTTATAAGACCAAAAATAACACTTTGAAAACTTTTTGAACAACTTCTCATGACAAATAACTCCCAAAACGGCACACAAATGATCCACATGCTCCTATTAAGATACAGAGTACACAAGGATATCATTGATGATAACTAAGATGAACTTATCTAGGATATTTCTTAAAACTACATTCATTGAACCTATAAACACAGATGGATCATTTCTTACACCAAATGATATCACAATGAACTCGTAATTCCCATGATGATAATGGAAAGTAGTATTCTGAATATCCTAATACTTCACCTTCATCTAATGATATACTGATTGTATATTGATCTTTGAGAACCAACTAGATCCTTTCAGATGATTGAATAAATCAACATCATGGAAGAGGATAATGGTTATTCATTTTCACTTGGTTCAAGTGATGATAATCTATAAAAATCCATAGACTATCATCATCCTTCTTCGTAAAAAAAACTGGTGCACACCAAGTTGACACACTCAACCAAATATAACCACATTATAATATATCATTGATTTATACCCACATATATCGCAACTTAATAGGTGTAATCTTATATAGAGACATTGAGATGGGAGACATGACCAGCTGTAGCATAATCCCAAATATTATCACTCATCAAGGAGGTAACTCTACAACCTCCTTTGGAAGGACATCAGAGTACTCTTATACAACCCTAGAAAACACTAACTGATGAACCTCTAATGAACTCAACATCAAATTTAAGATCAAAGATGATAAGGGGTAACATGCCTATGAAATATCTGAGGTTATCTCTCACCAACGAACATTATTGGATCTCCATCAGCGTCATAGAACACACCCTGCCTTCAGATGAAATCCACAATATCCTGCACCAAATAAAACCAATACAGGCCAAGATTGATGTCATATATCTATATCTATAGATATAGGAAGCCTATCCAAGATAGGTGTTTCTCCATCACTAGCTCACAGTCTCTACATACTTCATAAAGTTCACCTAGACCTATAATTAGTGTAGTCAACACCAAGGACATTGGAAGACTCTCTAACTCAAGTCCCAAATCATGGAAAAGGGTAGATAATATTAAAAAGTGTTTCACTCCTTAATCAAAAAAAGCATGAACCAATGTGTAAAGAAAAAAAATGGAACCCCAAATGATGTTTGGCTCACCTAGCACTAGAAAATCTAATGCATAAAGCTAACCATGACCTACTTAATGGACACTCTGATCCTGCGGATGACTACCTCCATGGTTGTTCTCCTCTCTCTAAGGATGAGGAGCATCTTGGGTCTATCATTTATCTTCCTTATCTCTTCTATGTTCATACCATGATAGAAAACCATGTTCCTACTATATCAGAGGAAATCCACCTCAATAGAAGAACCTGAAGTGGAACACCTGCTACACGCTGACTCCTAAGAAAGGTCGGGCACTTTATCCACTGATAACCTCAGCCTCCATAAGAAAAACATGTGTCTGGTCAATTGAATAGGTATGAGAGCTTCCACCCCTAGGGAAATGATATGCTGAGGGATAAGACCTACCATTGGATAACCTAAAACTCTTATGTCCAAACAACTGGGAAACTTGGACCATATCTCTTCTTCTTAAGGGATCTTGATGAATCTCCTCTAATAGAAATTCGGTTCAAGTCAATGTACTCTCAATAAACTCTTATGTCTCCAACACCTCGGTATACATATTTCGGATAAACATGGTGGCATTGAGCTAAATCTATAGACATAAATCCTCCTCAAAATACCTCACCTTGGTCTCCCCAATTGGAAACAAGCCTGAATCATATCTCATAATGGTCCCAAAATGGATATGAAACTCTCACATGCTGGAACTCCCATATCAAAGGGAAATAAACTACTAGTGACTGGATGCCTTTATGGTCGAAGAAAGGAACTATGGTTAGAACTAGTCAGGAAACATATCCCATGAGACTTAGGAATCTTCATGGTCCTTGAGGAATAAGAACTACCACTATCTTGTTTCTCCATATAGCTTTCTTGTATCTAATGAAACCCAGTGTTCCTCTGAGCAATAATCGAACAGAAATATATCTCAACTTTCTCCAACTAGTATCCTATGACTTAATCTAAAATGGATCCCCTATACTTATACAAACTATTGCACTGAAAATATCATAGTTTCCTCCTCTAAGTGTCATTATCATCAACCTCCACTCTATGGTGATCTACAGGCACATCCTGTTGAACATCTTCAGTGAGAACCTGATGAGGACATCAACTTGGAGCCATTACTATAAAAATAAAAAATTGTTAAATCTCCTAAACCTTAAATATGGAATATTTAACATTAATAAATAAATTATTTTATTATCTTGTGTAAGTTTTTAACCAATCGCAATGTCTACCCATTTAAAACACAAAAACTAAGAAGAATGTTGAATGATCATTTCCTAGGTCACTACCCTGCAACCAATATCAATTAATTTAGTAGGATCATAAAACGTAAAGGTTCGTGAATCAGATTATAGGGGGGCCTAAATACCTATGTCTCATCTAGTCTCTCATTTTTACATCACTCACTAAACTTAGCTCACAACGTTTACCTACTAACCCATGAAACCATGTGCCAAACTCCAAACTCTATCATATACCTCAACAAGAACATTTGATACCACTCTATCATGACCCCTCCTACCCCCCCCCCCCCCCCGCCAAGAGTACCCCTCCTAGGTTGGTAATGAGGGAAGGGAGATGGTTACTTTCCAGTCCCAAGTCTAGTGAACCCTGGGTTGGCGACTAGCACCAAGGGTATAATAAGTTTACAGATAGGAGGCACTACCCTCTAAAAAACATGAGGAAGAGAGAGATAAGATAGATAAACCAATCAAAAAATATCATACATATTAAATAAATATCAAGTGCTAACATGAAATTTCACACAGTACTAAAAAACTAAAAAAGAAACTACAAGTACCAAAAAGGTAAAGATGGTAGTGACCACAAATCCCAAACAACTCCTAAAAAACCACATGCTAATAATACCTAGCTCAATCTCCAACCTTCTCCTGCTAACCTAAAAATAGTTTATATATATGTAGGGTGATCATAATAGTATACTCGGTAGGATCCTTTCTGAATCCTCTCATATAAAATATAAAGGATGCTAAAGAACATTTAACAATACTAAAACTAATTCATCACCTAAATACGTATACTAAGTTATCAACCTCACCATGGACAACTCTCACCAATTATCACATAAAAGAGAACATATAATATATAAATGAAACATTAAGGGTTCCCAACTACCACTTTTCCAGTACTTTTATGATTTACCCCAATGTCTCACATCCAGAGACATCTTTCTCTAAAATAAGTTATCCTAAAGACACTAAGGAAAGGAATCACAACTTGAACCTCATGCATCACATCATCACATCAACCTATCCACTTATCCATATATAGAAACTAAGTAGATTTACGGAGCCACCATAGCCTATATAATGTGTATTACATGTCTAGTATTATACCTCAAGCTATAATAGCCCATACACTGAGTATGTACATCAATCTATCACATATTATACACATCATACCTAAAATAATCCTCTGGATAATATATCTAAAGATACATATTTGTGAAATAACAAAAATCCATCACATCCATCTACACATATATATAGGGAAGATAACCATCATATATACCAGTGTAAGTAACTACCAAGAGAAGAGAGTGGGGCTAGAGGGTGTAGTCAACCATCCATCCACCCACCAAGATGTTGGGGGAAACACCCTCCCATAGTCCATAGGGTATTTGTCTCCCTAACCAACATGGGTGGGGAATTGTATGAAATCATATAATATATAGGATATAATATATTTCACAACCACAGTATGGGAATAACCAAGTCATAATCTCAACTAAAGTTATCATCGCTCAAACATGCGGCTGCCCCTGCTAGGGACAAGATATCATATAAGAACACAAGTATTTAAGAAGATACATAAAATTAATTCTTTTATTTCATTGAAAAAATAAATTTATGTTAATTAATTTATTATCCATTAATTTACCAATAGAATTGTTCTGAATTAAATTACATTAATTATCAAAGTAAATTTTATGCTCTGTAGGAATATTCCAAACTGAGTTTGAGATTTCTCAAGATCAACATTTTTTTGGTATTTTCATTCCCTAAACACGTACCTCATAGGTTAATAATTATTTATTAATTATTATAATCATTACATAATCTAGGTACTCTATGAAAACCATCCTAAGCTACCACTAAGA
Organism: Viscum album; assembly: GCA_963277665.1. Taxonomy (NCBI): domain Eukaryota; kingdom Viridiplantae; phylum Streptophyta; class Magnoliopsida; order Santalales; family Viscaceae; genus Viscum; species Viscum album. Next base: position 660,268,800 of record OY728131.1, on the reverse strand, counting down.
GGAAACATGAAACCAAGAACACTCAACTGCCTCATCAAGTGGGAAATGGAATACATATAAAACAAGAAACCCAGTTATTGACCATTAAATATATTCATTTAAAGAAATCATCCATCTTTATCAAATAGAAAACTAACCCTAAATTCAACCCATTTCATCATCTTTAGTGTTATCCCTGGTACCTATATGCATATCCCAATGCATTTCTTCATCAGAGGAATCAATTTTCGCCACATCATCTGGGCCACCCCTCCTCATATCACATCATCCATCCCAAAATCATCCATCCCAAGTACATAACACATCACTCAACGAATCTCACATCCAGAGCACATCAAAAGGTATAGAGAAACAAAAATATTCATCCTGGTAATCTATTACCCAAAATAAGGCATCCATCCTTTAGACAAAAACAAGCTATCACACCTCCAAACACAAGGCACTCAATATTCTCAATAAAATGGAAAAATTAGGCCCTATCAATTACCATTATCACACAACCAGTTCTTATTCCATCTTAAATTAACTGATTCATTATTCTTAGGTTCCAAATATAGGAAATCTAAGGTATAAAGCTATAAAAAGCTATCAAAATTTAAATATTCTCTCAACATTAATTCTGGTTTCAAAAAATCTAAGGAAGTATCAATCTCATTTAATATAGACTTTTAATTTATTATTAATAAGAATTTCCATGATTCATATTCTTTACCAGACCAATTATTAGGGATGAACTCATTTAATTAAGCCTGGTCATTTCTTCAATTTGATTATCATCAAATTTTAAGATATTCTAGATTAATTACAACATGCCTCTTATTTAATTATTATGAAAATTAAACAATTAATTATGAATTTTTATTATTTTAAATTTTATATTAATAAAAACATGATAATATATAAAATAATAATACATACTAATAATATTAACATAGGTAAAACACTATCTAAAAAAATCAAGGCGAAAACCGTTATCACAATAGAAAGCAACAACATGTAGTCGCTACAACCAATTGTTTATTAATCCAGTTTAATAATTATTATTGTAATTCAATTTTCTTATAAAGGTATAAACTAATATAACTTTATTATTGAACATAAATAAATGGGATAAGAAATTAATCCTCTTACTCAAATGTGTAAATGTTCTTTTCATGAGAACAGGCTAATGTCACAGATATTCAATCACATCTCCCATGAGGAAACTATGATCTTCTAAAGACGTCGCACCATAGATGCACTGAAAACAAAAAAAAATAAAACTTCATTGGAATATAAAGGATCAAGTTCCATAGCATGGTAATAAGAAACAAAAGGAAATAAGACACCAAACATAGAGAACGGCTATGGATAAGAGGTATAAATCACCCTGGATCACCATGGTTTAATCCCTATAAGTTAGGGATCAATCACTACTAGAAGGGACTTCAAATACTTTGACAAACCTATCTAGATTTCCTTGGGTTAGATAGAGAAAATATAGAGTAAGTTTTTTTTTTGAGGCTCTTTGGTATTTAAGGACGTCCTGAAAATTTAGAAGACCACTACATAGCCTCATGGACCTTTTTGGAGACCACCAAGACACGGAGTATTCTACAAGAGAGCCTTAGGGACCATGTTGCATCCAACCATAGTCAAAGCCGATTTTGAGAATCCAGGATATATATCTAGGGGTTATGGTGAATCCACAATCACCACACCATAGAACCCCTACTCCCAATAAAGGGATCATACTGCAACCTATAGCCCACAGCATTTCTACCCCCAATTTAGAAATAGCCTTGAGACTCCTCTCGAACTCCTTACACTATAGTTGAAGCATACTAAACTGTGGTCACCATCACCATGGTACAGTACATACCTCCAAACTACATCCATGCTATTTTTGGTATTGGATCCCCCTAATCTTCTCAAACTCCCTCCAAACACTTGGAACCTCCTCTAGGTGCCTCCAACACCCAAAAATTTCAAAATAAAGGGATTCTAAGATCCAGGGCCTTAAATTACATGATATAAAATGATATAAGGAATATTTAGAATGATGAGAATGCTTGAAATTACAAAATTTATTCCTAATCTAATAAATATTTTCTAAAAGTTATGGAATTAATATATATAAATGGATATGGGATAAACTAGTAAATATATATTATGTAAATTCCAAATTGAGAAGAAGAAAACTAAAAAAATAGGATATTGAAATATGAAGATATAAAAATGAAGGGTGATTAATCTATAGATTACTTCTTCACATGGGTTAATGAATCAGTGAGCACTGTCAATAGTTTTGGTGAGAAATTAAAAGATTCTGTTATTATTGTGATGATATTGCACATCTCTCTAGATAGGATTGATGCTAATGTCTCAACCCTTGAAGATAGAGATCCAATTACACTTCATATAAATGATCTATACAGTATTATCATATCCTATGAGATGAGGAAGGAATGATTTACCATAAATAAGGGAAAGGTTGAAAAATAAATTTCGTCTAAATCCTCAAAGAAGGATAGAATAAATAAGGAAGTTGAAGATAATAAATCTATTTTTCAATATTATAAGAAGAATTGGATGAGAAGATTTATAAGCTTTTGTCTCTTATCTATAGAAAAATGAGAAGAGTCATTGTATGATACAAGAATAATCTTCCACTAAAATTATTAAAGTTTGGATTTATTGGAAACATTATAGAAAATACTCCAAAATAATTAAACAAATATGTCAGTGATGAATCAGATAAAAGAACAAAAGCATCCTTAAATAAAAATACAACTAATTCAATGTTTCCCTCTATAGGAAAGGGAAATAATTTATTTAAAAAATAATAAAAAATATCATATCTAAGTGTGAATAATGTCAATGTAGTGATGAAGAAGAATATATGGACAGTTTTGGTGATATTTATGAGAAGTTATTTATTGTAAATGTGAATGAATTAAATCTTACTAGTGATGAAATTTTTTAATCTAGGAGTGAAGAAGAAACTAAATTTTAGTTTCTAATTAAGAAGGAGATAAGGTAATTTCTTTTAAATAACTCCAAGTTGGATAAAGAGGTCATAAAATTGAAAAAATACAACAAGTATTCTAGTAGCACAAGACCTATTTTTATAGAAGAAAAATTAAAACTACAAGAATATGTATATAATTTAAAGAAGATTATTAATAATGAGAAAGATAAAAAGATCAATGTTGAAGAATCATTGAAGAAGAAGGAGATAGATCTTGAACTTTATCAATGGAAACCAATCAGTGTAGAAAAAGATTGAGGAATTCTTGAATTCAACTTTCAAAATTTAATTCAAGAGGTTATAGAAAGATATAATAAGAACGATGTTAAAGAAGACCAAAAAATATCAGTTTTAAATAGTGAAAAATATCTTGAAAATTTTGGTAGAAAATATATTCTGAAGAAACAAATATAATTTTTAGAGCTCAAAAAAATTTTGGTCAATAAAAATGATCTAAAATTGTTGATTAAAAGAAGGAATAATTCCATGTGTCAAATTATGGATATAAAGTTATTTATAATGGTAAGTATAATTTTTGTGGCTACTGTGGGAACTATAGAGTCTTTGGGAATATATAAATAATTTTTTTTGTAGTCATAAACATTTCTATGAATCTATAATATTTAGGAAGAAAAGTTTTAGGGGAAGTTATCCCACATAAAAAATAAATGGTCATATGAAATTTGAAAATTATAGACTAAAGGTTTAGAATAAATTTAAAAATTTAGAAGAAGTGTGTTGAAAGATGTGACTAGCCTGGTCATAAATTTATATATTACATCACTGTCATAATAATACAACATATTATATTCTAAAATAATCAATAGTATCAAAATAAAGTGGAGAAAGTCATGAAAAAAGATATTTTTGTAGAGTTTGCACTTAAAGATTCCAAATGGGAAAGTTCATGGATACGAGCTAGTATATGTTCTTTATATATTAAAGGACATATAAACCTGAAAAATAATGTTCAATAATGAAAATAAGGTTTAGTGAACTTTTTAAATGATGGGCCATCCCTAATAAAAGGATTTGGTTTAGCTGTGATTAGAAAGGTGAATATGAATTCAAAGAATGCCTTGTATATTGATGGGTTGAAACATAACATGTTAAGTGTTTCTCAGCTTTGTGATAAATGGAATGAGGTTATCTTTAGGAAATATGGTTTCTTTGTGAAAATGATTGAATATGGTAGGATTTTTACAAGAGGAAATTGAATTAAGTGTAAATTATTTTAGGTGGGATATTCTTATAATTCATACAACTTGAGTGTTAAAGAAGAAAATAAACTGTGTAATATAAGGCTTATCTGACTTGGTCCAAAAAATATGAGCAAGATAACCCAAATAGAAAGTTATCATGATGTTCTTAATATGGAGAGAGATATGTAGATGAAATGGTTGTGCTTTACTTTCTAAAAGGTGAATATTACAAATTCTTCATGAAAGAAAGTTGAGATTCATACATCTCATTCCATGGATCTTGTACAATTATATTTTTATTGGACCATGAGAAAGAAATAAATAAAATTAAGATAAGTAATTTATTTCCTTTATTGATTCATTTACTTGTATTACTTGTATTATGTTTATGAAACATAAAAAGAGGCTCTAAGGATACTTAAAAGTTCCATAAGGAGTATTGTAAAGGAGTTTGGTTACTACTTAAATAAGTTTGGTATAAATAATAGTGTTGAATATATAAATGGGATATTTTAATCTTATATTGAGAATCATGGAAACCACCATGAGATAATTACACTATATAAACTACAAAAAAATGGTTTGGATGAACAAAATAATAGAATCTTGGTGGAGATGGCTCCGACATTATTGATTCAGAATGATACTTCTTAGTACTCTTAGAGAAAGGATATTATAAAAACAATTCAGATTAAAAATAACTCATTATATATAAATTTTTTTGATATGTCAATATATGATATTTATTATATGAATACCCAAATGTTTAAGTACTAAAGGGTATTTGGAATCCCATGTGTTATCAAAGTCAGATGTGATAATCTTGGGAAGTTTGATAAAATAGGTGTTGATGGTATCTTTGTTAGTAATCCTCTAAATAGAATAGGATATATATGTTATAATAATGAGATAAGAAAGGTCATTGAAACCTCTAGTTTGAATGTACTGGAACATTCAAAATAAGAAGACACACATGAAGTTGCATGTTTCATAAGTGATGAGGATAAAGTAATTTTTATTAAACATTGTGTTGAAGTTTCAGAAAATAATATAAATTTAAGGAATTAAAGTTTATGATGATGATTCATATATCTTTAGTGATGTGGATAAACCATTATCATCTCAACCAAGACTGAGAATACAAGTGGGGGTCTAAAATATCATTGTAGATCAGGGATATAATCTTCAAACCAAGAGAACATTGAGGATAATATCATATACCCCTACTATTTTCATAGGTTAAACAAAGAGATATTAAATAATAATTAGAGTACCAAGAGTGGGTTGTTTCCATAAATAATGAAATGGACATGATATATAATAATGATACTTGGGATTTAGTAACCAAGAGTAAATATTATAATGTTATTAGAAAAAAAATGGGTATTCCAAAATAAGTAAAATGAAATAGGATAATTTGTGAGAGATAAAGAAAGAATTGTGTTCAATGGGTATTCTCAAGTTGAAGGCACTTATTTTGATGAGAATTTTTCTTCATTTTTAAGAATAAAAATCATTAAAATATTCCTTTCTATTACCATATAATGTTAATACATGATATTCCAAATGGATGTTAAGTATTACTTCTTTAATGGAGAGTTGGAAGAGGAGGTTTACATTGAGAAAACCAGTGGATTATTATTGGGAATAATGAGAGCTATGTCTTTGGGATAAAAAAGAATTATATGGGTTAAAAAATACCCAAGATCTTGATATTCTAAGTTAGAAACTTTACTGAAGAAGTTGAAATTCAGAAAAGGAAGAGTTAATAGTAATCTATATATTAAAATGAAAACAATTTATCACTCATTATCTTTTTTTATGTATATGATATTGTTTTTTGTTAGAAATAAATAAGAATATTGGTGAAGAGTTTGATATAGATATGAAGAATTTATTTGAAATTTCTATGTTTGGGGAAATGAGATATTTTCTTGGTCTAGAAATGTCTCAAGATTAAGACCATATTTTTATTTATAAAGAGAAGGATTAGAAAATATTAAAGAATTTTGGCATGAAGGAATAAAATATGGTTTCTATACCAATTTTTGTAGAAACCAAAATTTCAAAATATAAACAAGGAAAATGAGTTAATGCCCAAGAATTTAGGATGCTTGTTGTAATTTAAATCTTCTAGATCAGATATTTTCTAAGTTTTAACCCTTTTTTCTTGGTTTCAAAGTACACTAAATATTTCCCATATAATGTTTGGAAAAATAATTCTCAAATATATAAAGGGAACTATAGTCTATGGGTTAAATTATGATAGAAAAGTAAGTATTGATCTTTTTGGTTACATAAATGAATATTAAGAAGTAAATGTTGATGACAGAAGATCTATACCCAGTGGAGTTTTCTTTTTAAGAGAGATTAGTGTGTTTTGGTAAACAAAGAAGCATATTTATATGACATTAATTACTACAAAAGCTGAGTATGTGGCTATAACTCAATCCACTGCCCAATTAATGTGGTTGAAAACTTGATTAGAAGGACTAAAGGTGGAAGTGGATTACACATGAATTTTGGGGTATGATAATCAATGTTCTATTAATTTTTCTTGTAATCATGTTTAACATTTAAGAAAAAATCACATTGATATCAAATATCACTTCATTAAAGATATTGGTGAGAGAAATGAGTTGAATCTAGAATTTATTACTAATTTGGATAAAATAGCAGTTGTGTTCACTAAACCACTACCAATATATTCATTTCATAAATTAGGGTTAAGGATGGGTGTTCAACCAAATTCTTCTTGAGGATAGGAATGGTGTGCATGTGTCATGAACCAAGTCGGCGCGTCATCTGAACCAGCACCCGACCCAGTATGTGGCATGGCCTGAAGGGAATTTCCTATCCCCACAGGCTGGCAACAAGTTCCCAGTTATCAACAACATAACTTGGTAATGATTTATCCCAATTAAATAAATATAAACATAAAAATGATCAATAAAAAATAAACCAAAGCTTAATAATCACAACCAAAAAAGGTGTAACGGATTTTCAAATTCAAGTTTACAACTTTAAAACAAAACCAAAAGTTATATAACAAAAAGGGGGACCACAACTTCCCAAAAACCTTTATTAGAAGATAGGATCATCATCCTTAATCCACCACCACCACGACACCTACAAGGGAAGGCCACTAGAATCCCGAACCACCCTCTCCAATAATCTTTCATTGACCTGTATCAAACATAACAAAGTCTAATTACACACAAGGGTATAAGTAGGGTGTGAGAGAAATCCTATTAGGATTCCACCCAACAAATAGATTCCATGATATAAACATCATAATACAATATAACATGAATGTTTTATAAAAATTAAATCTTGGAACATTTTTATAGAAAACATTTTAAAGGAAAATATGATTTGCTTATGGAAGAACCCACTAGGTACACCGTATGTCAACAATAAGAGCAATATATAAAAACATTACTAAGTCACAGGAGAACCCTCTTGGTAATAGATAGAAATGGGACACTCGGTACATCTTATTCAGTAAAATTTGGTATAGAAACCATGACCAATAGTGTTCTCATGCATGATCCACAAGGAGGCGATACCCCATGGGCCTAGTGTTCTCCTATCATCATTATCATTTAGTTAGTGTTGTGTCATCAATCCCACTAGATAAATATAAGATGAAACACTTATGAGTCATCTAATTTACTAGTCCCAGTCCTCCCACCTAGTTACTTAGGTTTCCCTTTTTATCTCAGTTCAAATTCTACATAACACATCACACATAATTTTCACACAAGAACAAGACAACAAATATCACATACATGATAAACCACCATTTCATGTCCAAATAATTATTTAAAAATTAAAATTCACACCAAAACCATTCCAAAACATGTTTGTACCACATTCACAATTTAATAAACATCTTTCATAATTTATAAAACACCTCTAAAAATCAAAAAAAAGGGTTTACACATGAAATAATCTCAATTTCATTTAGGAAAACCATTTTTAATACATACACATAAAAAAACCCTTCAAAAACACATTTCTCACCACACACATAAATCATAGAAAATATTTAAGTACTCCAGAAATCATATAAAATTCATCAAATAATTTTTAAGCATAGAACCACCTTCCTTGAGTAAAGAAACTTCTGGAAAACGATATAAAACTTCAACTGCACCTCAATCTCATCCTTTTAAGGAAAGATCAAACCTTAAACATCAATTCTAGACCTAAAATATTAATATCTAACCCTAAAAATTACACCCAATTCATTGGAAAAATGAAATACTAATAAATAGAAAAAAAACCCTAAAAGAGAGAGAGAAATCAGGAAATGGGGAACTAACTTGGAGTTCCTTGGAGATTCCCCACCAAACCCACCTCAAAATGGATTTCCAAGGGAGTAAGAGGGAGTGTTGGAGGATCCTACGTATGAAAATATAGAGTAGGGGAAGAGGTGAATATTTAGAGTTAAATTCAAAAAGGGAAAAAAGGTAAATATCCAAATTTCAATCACCGGGACAGATTGCACGGTTAGTCCACATAGTTTTCAAATCGTGTGGAAACCATGAGATTTCAACTATTTACCTAGGAACTAATACATGGTTATACAAAAAGGTTTAAAAACTATTCACTAACTATATGATATTCCTCTACCCAAAAATGACACCTTGGGGCATAGTTTCCTAGGTAAGGAGCACGGTTTCCCTTAACTGTGCGTAAGTTGTGTGCCACCCCCTTCCAAAGATAAATTATTTTATTATCTCCATTAACTCAAAGTAAACCCAAGGAATAAACATAAGATAGAAATAAATAGAATAAATATATAAAAATTAAAAGAAAGGTGTGAAAATTCTCCCCACTATGAAAACTTTTCATCCCCAGAAGGTCAACTCAAAGCTTGGTTAGAGAATAAAAATGGGTACTCTTAATCAGCCAATGACTTCTGCTCCCAAGTCTCAGGAATATCATTACCATTCTACCAAGAACTTGGAACAATGGGAAAGAATCCCCTTTAATCGCTTCTTCTTAATAATATATTATCCGTACTAGCTACTCAAACACAGATAAATATGGTTTAATCTCCAACTCTTCCCAATTTACCATATGAGCAGAATCTAGGTTATATTTCTTCAACTGGGAGATATGAAACACATCATGAAGTTTTTTCAACTATGAAGGAAAATCTAACCTCTATTACACCTTACCAACCCACTTGGTGATCTTAAAATGTCTGACATACCTTAGCGTTAGCTTCCTTTTCTTTCCCAAATGATGGTGACCCAAGCGAGGTGCCACTTTCAAGAACACCCAGTCACCCACTTAAAATCATGATCATGGGATCTTTGATCCCCATAATACTTATAGAGACTTTGAGCTATCAACAACCACTGCCTAATCAGCTTGACCTTCTCAGAAGTCTCGTTCAACATGCTTGGACCCAACAATAAGGTTTCACCCACCTCATCCTAATACAAGGGTGATCGACATGACCGACCATAGAGCACCTCAAAATGATCCATTCCTCCTCCAAATACATTTTTTTGGTATTTTCTAAGAGTCAACTTTATGGATAAGTGGGAACCTCCAAAATTATCCATTCAAATCAATGATTGGTAACTATTATTATACGTAAAATTAACCAATCCCAAATTGCTATCCCAATATCCTATGAAATCCAAGACACATTCTCAGATCATGTCTTATAAAATTGGATTTTCATGTTCCATTTAACCGTCAGTTTGATGATCGTATGCCTTTCTCATTTTTACTTGTGATCCCATTGCATTCTGAAGGCCTTCCCAAAACCATGATGTAAAAAGGGTCCCCTTTTAGAAACAATTACTGAAAACACACCATGAATCCTCACAATCTTCTGAACATACAAGTGTCCCAGCTCATCCACCTTAGTTGAATCTCTAGTCAGAATGAATTGTGTTTACTTTGTTAAATGGTCAATCACTACCCAATTTCAATTCTTCCCCCATGTTATATGAGGAAATTTGAAAATGAAGCCCATGGAGATCTCATTCCACTTCCATGTAGGAATGGGTAGAGAATGAAGAAAACTAGAGGGTATTTGATGCTCTTCTTTTACCTACTGACAAGTATAACACCTGGATATGAATTCATCTATATCCCACCTCATACCTAGCCACCAAAACTATTTATACACATCATTATACATCTTGGTATCTCTTGGTTGAACAACGCACTGATGCTGGTGGCTATCCTGCATTACCACCTTTCTCAGAGATAACGAAACCACGAGACAGCCCTTGAAACACAAGATTACCACAGGAGAAAAGGACCAATCATAAGGAATCTCCCCACCATGAAGAAACTGCATAGACCATTGGAATAGTTCCTCACCAGGCTACTCCAACTGAACCATTTCTAGAAGGGAAGGATCCAAAAGAAAACTAGCCAAGAACGCATCACCACTATGCTCCTTAGACTTCAGGTGAATATGAGAAAAAATCCCCATCAAGGTCCACTCATCACTGGATTCATTCAATACCTATAGTAGATATTTTATTCTAAAAGAATCTACCACAAAATTACCTTTTTCTAGGGTGTAAATGATATCGAATTCAAACACTTGAAGATACTCAACCCAACAACACTGCCTCAAATTATAATATTTTTGGGAGACAATATAGGCCAGGCTATTAGGATTAGAATAAACCAAAAATTTCTCCCAAAAAAGATAATTATGCCATAACTTCAAGGAATGCATCACTAATGATAAATCTAGGTCATGGTTTGGGTAATTCTTTTCATGTGGTTGGAGTTGGAGAGAGCTATATGCCACTGCATGGTCATCCTTCATAAGCACACACTCGAGACCTATACCTAAGGAATTGAAATAAACCACATAACACTTTTCATATTCTGGTAGGATCAACATAGCTATAGAGGTAAACTACCTCATGAGCTCCTCGAAGGTCTCTTGGCATTCTCATATCCATTTTAACCTCACCCTTTTCTGGGTAAGAGTGGTCATGGGTGAATCCATCCGATAAAAAGCCTTAATTAACAACCTGTAATAACCTACTAGGACCAAAAATCTCATTATCTCAAAAACATTATTTGGATTCTCCCATGACATCATTGCACTGACCTTCTCAGAGTCTACTAAAACTTCATGTTCTGATATCACATAGCCCAAAAACTTCAGCTCTTTAATCCAGAAGGTGCATTTAGAAAACCTGGCATAGAGACGATGGTTCGGAATAGTTACCAAAAAAATTTCAAATGACACTCATGCTCCTCCTTATATTCAGAATAAACAAAGATATAGTCCATGAATACCAAGACAAAATAATCGAGATATTAGTGTAACACCATATTTATAAGCACTATGAAGACTGCAGGAGAATTCGTAAACTCAAAAGTCATGACCACATGATAAAAATAGTCGTACCTACTTTGGAAATCCGTTTTTGGGACATCATCGTCTCTAACATTGGCTTGGTGGTAACCAAAACACAAGAAAATTTTATAGACCACCTTTACCCTTACAACAAGTCAAACAAGTCGTCAATGTGGGGAAATTATATTTTTATTGATTATTACTTTATTCTTCTTTCGTTAATCAATACACAACTAGAGAGATCAAATATACTTTATCATAAAAAAGCTGGGGCAGTCCATGGAGAGATTCATAGGATAATGAATCCTTTGGATTCCAGATCTTCCAACTATATCTTTAGTACCCTCAACTCAGTGGGGGGAATATGATGTGAGGGAAGAGATAGAGGTTGTGTTCTTGATGCCAAATATATAGAGAACTCCACATCCTGATCTGGTGGAAAACCCAAAAAATACTTTGGGAAAACCTATTGGAATTTATCCACCATAGGAGGTAACCCAACCTTGGAACAACCACCATCATCCTCCAATGTGAGCAATGATAACTAAAAAACAAGACTACCCAATTTCGAAAGTGGTGGTCTAGCAGGCCCTGACCAAGGATCCTAGTCACAATGAATGACCTGGGTACTACCATCATGTTCTACAAAGACCACTCGTCGTCTATATCAATAGATATGTGCCTAGAAGCACGCCATCCAATCCATACCAAGGATCATGTTAAAGAGTTCTATCTCCAAAACAAGAAAATCCAATTCTAACTCTACCTCTGACACATTGAGTGCCCAAGATGGAAACCAAAAACCCTATTATTGCTTCTTACCAAGTGGCGTTACTAACTCCATCACATATGGAATAAGATCAGTTGGAAAACCCAAAGTAATAATAAGAAGGTCAGAGATGAATGGAATAGAAGCCCCAGTATCAAACAAAATAGTATCTATAGCTGATGCAATCAAAATGATAACTTGAACTATCGATAGACCTACATCTAGTTCTGTTGGTGCTCGATCCACCATATGAAACTACCTCAACTCACATTGAGCCTAAGAATGACCATCGGGATGTGGTATTTTCTTGAATTTACTATTCCTATAAGATGATCAATTCTTACCCCCACGATCACCAAACCATGATCCCACTATCATGGACAGCTCTGACTAAGCTAACATCCCTCTGGGAGCTACAGATCCTTCACCACTCTAACATGGGCAAATCACTTTGCAAAAATTCTACAGGTGTCCCATAGCTCCATACTGATGGCAAAGTTTTGGAGGATATGAACATGCATGTCATATGTGGCATATATTACCACTCTGATGGGACATAATTGACCCTATATAAGAATCCACAAATGAAGACTACCAAGAATTATGGCCTAAACTACCACCTTCCTTCTTCCTCTCCTCTTCCCACTTCCTCTTTTTCACAGATGAACTATCACTGCCCATTGCAGACATAGCCCTGGAGGAACCAGACCCTCCCTTACAGTAAACATCTATCGTAAAATCATTGTTATCCACTTTTTAGCTCTGTGTATTCATCTTCTCATTGGAAATGATTTTGGGTGCATAACAAACTTGCTCAGCAAAGCGGTTGGCATACTCCATCACAGACTGGTCCCCCTAAACAAGATTCATAAACTCTCAGGATCTAGAATAGGACAATACCCCAGGACATTACTAGTCATTGAAAATTTCCTTGAAGTGTTTCCAATTAATCTGCTCGTGCTTTCCATATTGTACCATTGAGTCCCCCATCTCTGACTGGGACCTTCTAGCAAGAACAAGGCACATTTTACCATGACATCCTCATGAATTTCAAGAAATTGGAAAATCCTCCCTATCTTCTCAATCCATTCCTTTTATTCCTAAGGTTTCTTGCTACCTCATAAAAAAGGAGGTTTTTTCTTAAGAAAATATTTATCTTTTTCCATTACGAGACTCCATTTAGCTTTTCTAACCTGAGTAGGACCAGGACTCTCTCCTTGTCCCAAAGCTTATATAGCCCAAACCACAATTTCCACTAGTCTTTGATCAATTTGTGAGATAGAAATCTCTCCATCCTCTTCCTTATTTTGTACACGAATTCTCCAGGAATGCATTTTTCTACAAAAATAAATACCCATGAGAAAAATCATCAACATAAGAATTCTGAAAATTCTTAGGAATAATAATAAATTCAAATATTACAAAGTTAAAAACAAATCAAACATGTCATAATAACATTAAAATCATACCACTTAACCCTCATCCATCATTCACATACAGTCTATAGCCTACACATCTCACCTGAAGGAGAATCAAAATAAAAACCCCAACATCCCATAGAGAATTAAGATCTATCACGAGGTGTGTTGTCCAGGAACCCGACTCATGACCAGAACCTCAAGCCCTGAAAATCTTAACTCTAGTCTACCCAGACTCATCCCAAAAATAACTTAACACCAAAAGAGAGTAACCTGCCTTTGATACCATTTTTTCACGAACCAAGCTGGGACATCATTTGAAATGACACCCAACCTGATCTGTGTCATGGCCCGAAGGTCATTCTCAATCCTCGTGGGTTGGAAAAAAGTGCTCACATATCAACAATATAACTTGGGAATGATTTCACCAGATTACATATACATAAACAACCAAAAATAATAAATAAACCAAAGATGAATAATCACAACCAAACAAGGTATAACAAATTTTTAAATTCATACTTACAACTTAAAAACAAAACCAAAAGTGCTACAACAAAAAGGGAAACCTCAACTACCCAAAAACAACCATGAAACAAGATAATCATTGTCCTCAATCCACCACTTCCAAGAAACCTGCAAGGTAAGTCCACTTTCATCCCAAACCACCCTCTCCAAACATATTTCTATTAACTATGTCTAACATAACCAAGTCTACTTACACCCAAGTTTTTAAGTAGGGTGTGATCCAAATCCTAGTAAGATGCCACCCAACAAAGAGATTCAATTCTATAAACATAATAAGACAAGATAAAATTTATGTTTTATAAAAAATAAATCTCTAAAAGAATTTATAGAAAACATTTTAAAGGAGAATATGATTTTCTTCTGTAATAACCAAAAAACGACACCATATTCCAATGATAAGAGTAATATCGCAAAAGAAAAATAAGTCATAGGATAACCCTCTAGGAACTAGCTAGAAAGGGGACACTAATTACATCACATCTTGGTGAAATGTGGTATAGAAACTGTGACCAATAGTGTTCCCATGTACGAGCCACTAGGATGGGACACCCCATGGTCCTAGTGGTATCCAATCATCATTATCATTTTTTTAGTGTTGTATTTTCAACCCTACTAGATGAATCTAGGATGAACCACTTCTGAGTCATCTAGCATACTAGTCTTAGTCCACCCACCTACTAGCCCAGGTTTCCCTTTGTGCTCGATTCACATTCCACATATCACATCACACATATTTTTCAAAAAAACAAAAACCTATAAATATCATATACATGGGAAAACACCGTTTCATAACCCAGGACTTCTTTCAAAATTCAAAAACACACCAAAACCATTCTAAAATATGTTTCACAACACTTAAACACTTTAATAAATAGCTTTCATAATTTATAAAAAACCTCTAAAAAGAACAATAAGGGTTTACACATGAAATACTTTCAATTTCCTTTAGAAAAAAAACCTTTTTAATCCATATACATATCAAAACATTTCAAAAACACATTTTTCACCACACACATAAATCATATAACATATTTAAGTACTCAATAAAGTATATCAAATTCATCAAATAATGTTTAAGCACACAACTACCTACCTTGAGTGAATAAAGTTCTGAACAATGGTGTAAAACTTCTAACGCACTTCAATCACACCCTTTTGAGGAAAGAATGAACCTTAAACATCAAGATTAAACAAAAAATAATATTTGAACCTAAAAATGACACCCAACTTACAGGAGAAATTAAACCCCAAGAAAGAGTAAGAAAACTCTAGAAGAGAGGAAGAAATCAAGAAATGAGGGTTTTACTTGCAGTTTCTTCACAATTCTCCATCAAAACCACCACAAAAATGGAGTTCCAAGGGAGAAAAGGGGAGGGTTGGAGGATCATAGGTCTAAAAATCATGAGTTATGAGGAAAAGGGACAGATTTTGGGTTAAATATGAAAATGGAAAAAAAGTAAACATCCAAATTTTACTGACCTAGACAGGATGTATGGTTTATCCGCATGGTTTGAAAACCGTGCGGCAACTGTGTGATTGCCACTATCTACCCATGATATGACGCACAATTATCCTATGTGGTTTATAGTCTGCATTCTAACTATGAGATATTCCTCTATCAAAAATGAAAACTTGGTGCACGGTTTTCTGATCAAGGTGCAATGTTTCCCCTAACCATGTATAAGCTTTGTGCCACCCCTGAAAATAAAAATACGAGTGTGATAGCCTACACCCTCCCTTATATTTTAAGCTATGATTTCAGTATGTAGTGTATGTTTTGTAAACTGTTCTTGAACTATTATAATGGTTTTGTAAGCATGGCTATAAGAACCAATTAATAGGTTTTATGAGCAGTCTTGAGAGTTACAAGAATAATTGGAATAAGTGGAGGAAGATTGGTTCTTAATTAGAATCATAGGTAGATCAAAGTTAATTTTTTTCCAGTGGTATCAAGTGGAATTCAAAATAGTTGAGTGTTGAATATTAATCACTATTTTTAAGGGAAAAAGTATTACATTATTCAATGTTCTTGCCTCCTATACCAAGGTCACTCAAGTAGTCTTACAGTTATTGATTGATGGTGTTAGGTCGAGACATAAAATATGTATACACAAGAGATGGGTGAATTTTATTTCTTTAATAATTTGTTTGAAACAATACTTTCATCTTGAGATTAAATAGATTTATTTCTTCTCTCTTAAAGATTAGTAATCAGTAGAAAATAAATGAAGAAAATAACATAGTGATGTATAGCGGTTCAGGACACAAATATCCCCTAGTCTACTTCATCAATTCTCTACTCTACAAGCTTAGTGATTTTCACTAGATGGTCCTCTTATCTATATAAATCTATAATTTAGGGTAGGTAGTTGACATCTTACAACAAATATTTTATAGGGCCTTACGGTTATTTTATAGGGAATCAAAATATCCACAGCTTAGTATGAGAAGATGACACTCCACTATGACTGAGTATGATAATTTGACACTTCAATGGAAAATATATTAAGATAAAGTGTTTTAATACTAGTCCATCTCACAATTTCAGTAGAAACTAAAAAATGAAATGATATTAAATAAAATATAGTAGTAGAATATTATTCAATTTCAAATAAGATTTCATTAAACAGTAGTAGAGAAAACACCAGGTAGATGATGAAACTTGTATGTCTCTAAATTATAGCTTTGATAAGTTCTTTATCGGACTATATTAAAATATCAACAAAGAAATACAACAGAAGCAATAGTTGAGTTGATCAAAAAGATAAGAATCAAAACATTTATGTCTCTAATTCATAGATCTAGAGGTGACGACACATTATTATTTTCAAGATCACATATTTATATTCAGAAGAAGAATGTTAATATATTCATAATAAGATACGTATATTCATAAGAATATAATATAATTACTTAATATGATGGTCGAATTTCCGTAGGTCCAATAGCTCCAAAAAATATCGCATGATAAATCATAAATTTTTTAATTTAAAACATTTAAATAAATTCATAACTTCCTTTAGAAATATGAACTATTTAATCTATTGAATATGATCCTTTGAATCGGTATTTAAATAACATTAAAGAGATATCTAATTACTATGAGATTATTTTAGAAAAAATGGAAATAATCAATAATTCAATACTCTGTATTTAACTAAGTCAAACATATGGTTTCTCTATGTAGCAATAAACTTTATAAGTACGGTTGAGAATGTATAGTTTATAACAAAAGTAAGAATGATGAATCATATTTTTTCCTCAAATGTATTTTTTTTCCTTCCAAAATTAGGGTTCTTGGTCCATACATTCATTCCAAACATAGGGTACACAAACCATATATTCTTCTTAAAACATAGGGTATGAGTAGTGTTTCCATACATCTTATAAATACATCCATAATACCTATTTTGAGAAATATAATATCCTCATATGGGTTTATGGTCTGAAAATAATTCTAAAAAATAACTATTCAAATGATTATTATCCAAAAATTTACTTAAATTAACTTTATTACCAACATAGATATGGGAGTTTTTGATCATCAAAAATAAAAAAAATTAACAAAATTTTTGGGTCAACACATGCTCAAAAATATCCCCCTTTTTTATGATAAAAAATACCATAAAACAAATATTAACATATACATAAATAAGAAAATAAATTTTACAAATATGTTAATAAATAAATTTTAAGAAAAAATTTCCATCATAAAGAGACATATTTTTACAAAGATATTTCTCCCATTTATATATTATATTTTTTAACATAGTTATTTCCATACATTTCACATACTTATTCCTCAAAATATTCTTATTTTTACATCTCTTAACATACATTTATTCATAAATGTATCCCCCTTTTATGACATAAAAAATAAAATAAGAAACATATTAATACACATTTGACCTATGCAAAAAAAATATATAAAAATGATACTTAAACCAAAATAAACAACAAAAATAAAAATATCAGAAAAATATTTTTTCTTTGACTTTGGATAAGCTATGATAGTGGAAAAGAAACAAGGCTTTTAGAAAGGTGAAATTGTTCATCTTAAATCTCCAAACATTGAACTTTTTTACTCATGTAATATATAACTCTCTACATAATTTACATTCTCCTTTAAACATCTATAGATCTTTGATACATCAAAGAATATTAGAACTATTCAATTAAAAACTATTTTAGCTCATTAAGTTCTAACTTAATAACATATTCATGTTAGATTTTCTCTATTTTAATTACCATATCCACTTAAAATGCATCAAATAATTCTTTATAAATTTATCCTTCTCAAAAAAAATTGATACTTCCTTTGAATATTATCAAAAACTAATTTTGAAACAAAATCATTTTCCAAATATTCATAATATTTTGTATACCTTTTATATCTTCATGTGAATTCAATACTTATTCATTCAACATATTAAACTTGGATATAAAATCTATAGATTTAATTTTATCTTTAACTATTTGAGAAGATTGAACTTCTAGTTCCTAAAAACCAATTATTTATATATCTTTGATAGAATATTTTTCTAAGTAATCCTTAAAAAAAGAAACTAAGTGTTATTCAAAAATATTAGTCATAGTATCGGGAAAATAATTACCTTGCATTATCTATTCAGAATAACATTTATCTGAGCTTGTAGTATTAAGTCTCTCCATGATTATCGGAATAGATTTCTCATATTTATTTAAGTGTGTCATTTCAAAGAATTAATAAAAAAAATTGAGAGAGTTTAATAAAAACTTAGTGTCTGAAAGAGGAAGAACAAAGGTTTTATTCTGATGGTTTTCTGGTGACGTTTTAGATTCTCAATCCAATATATAGAGTAATAATTTAATATTTTTCATCTAAAAATATAGTTTTATATAATAAAACTATTTTTAAAGAATAAATTTACATAATTAAGTAATATTTCGATGAAAAATAATTTTCAAAACAAGTTGTATGAAATGAAATATTAAATTAAGAACAAAGTTTTGCATTAACTAAACCTAACTTTATTCATGTGAATTTAAATTAATAAAAGAAATTAAATTGTGCATTTTTACACACCAACCTTCTATATTTATTATTTTATTATCTTTGGATGTTTTTTGTGAACGTTCAGGTTGAGCCCCAATTTAAATTTTTTAATTTTGGAAATTCTGAGTGATTTTTTGGCATGTGCACGATTTTCACACGGGTTAGGGAAACCATGCACCCCTCCCCAGGTAACCATGAAACCTATTTTTGGGTCCTTGTGTAATCCTTATAGTTTTCTCTTGGTTTATGAAATCATTCAGAAACCATACATGATATTCTGTCTATTTGGATAGTGGCTACCGCAAGGTTTGGAAAACTGTGCTGCCAAGCCGTGTAAGCTGCCCAATTTTTTAAAATTTCAAACTTCCAAGTTGTACCCTCCATGTTTTTAACACTAAATTGGTTTTTACTACCCTTCTATGAACTAGGTTCACTAGTGGTTCCTCCAAGTTCCCTCTCCCTTTCCCTCCTTCTATTTTTGAGTCCCCTTGAAGGTTCCAAGGTAATATTCCTTCGATTTTTTGGTCAATTTATCTTTTCATATCTCTTCTCTCTTATGATCTTGGTCTCTCTTGGTGTGGTTTACCTATTGGTAAAATCCTATGGTTTAGGTTTTATGTGTATATCTTTTCATAAATGTTAGGGTTTATGGTTCGTCCTTGGGGATTAGTTCTTCCTTCCCTTGAAGTTTCTTCGCATATGTGCTCCCTAAGGTAGGTGTTTCCATCTGTTTCCTTTCTGATTTAGTCCATTTGATGCTTGGATATTTTTAAATAATATATAAATGTGTTTCTCATGATTTTGGTGTGATTGTTTGGATTATTATGGAATTTCTATGATGGAAAAAATTAGTGGAAGTATTTTTAAAAATGCGTTCCTTAATTATGTTATATATTATGGGCATGAGGTGTTCGTTAAATTATAAATTGTTATTTTAAAATAAAATTGTTTGTTTTATGAGGTTTTAAACCTTTTTTATGTTTGATATAATTGTGATATTATAAATTTGACCTTTTGTGTGTGAATTAGTTATTTTTATGCCATTACTCTTACATGTGGTTTGTTGTGTTGGTTGGAAAACATGTGGTGTTTCTTTAAAAATGGTTTTGGTTAACATCATGGATGATTGTGTGGAACTATTCGATGTGGTAACATCTATGTTTTCTCAAGATGGAAACATGGATGGGCACACAAATGATAATGGTCTTAGTTAAATTTTTTTAACATAAAAACCCAGATTTCTAAACACTAATCCCTCTTTCTTCTTTATTCTCTTCAAACTCTTGATGATTTAAAAATAGCCCCTTTGGTTCTCAAATGACATGAAAAGTGGTTTCAAATATATTTTCAGTTATTTCCCATTTGGTAGTGTGATAAATTTTTGGTTTCTAGATGGTAATAAATCATGGTCGGCACCTTTAGATATTTTGTATGCTTTCATCTTGGTTTTGAAATAGTATTGGAAGTGGAATTAGATTTGAAATTTAAAGGCCCATTTATAATTGTGCATATAAAAATGGTGTTTAATGTTGTTTCAGAACATTTTTGGAACATTTTTGTGAAATATTTCAATTAATAGTGTTCAAGGCCCAATTGGAACTTTATATTATTTTGGAAAAGAATTATGGTTTTTGAAAGTACTAATTTTCATTCAGTATTTACACATGTTTTCATAAATAGTTTAAATGATCATGTGATGTGATAGACCAGTGGGCACTTGTGAATAGATTGTTGTGATATGGGAACCCCTATGGAGGATTTACCTATGTAGGTTATAACCTGAGTGGCATTAGTGTTCGGGGTAGGAAAGTGCAATGACCGTAGGTAAGGTGAGTCACATTTGTAAGGTACTCCTCCTTTAACCAAGTATATTTACCATGGGTTTCTTAAGAATATTTTAGAGGTTTTAGTTATGGTTTCTTATTAAACCCAATTATACAGGTTGATACCCCCCCTAACAAAATATTTCTTGGTGGGATGTGTCACTGGATTGGTCAATTTAGGGAAGACAGTTGGTTATAGACTATGGAGTTGCACTATATGCCAACAGGTGAGTCTAATCTGAGTACATCCAAGGATAAATCTAAGGATTTTTAGGAAATTCCTATGGTTAATACTGATATTTGTTTGTTTAATTTATTTTTCACTTATTTTTCCTACTTGTAATTCTTATTTATTCTCAAAATAGCTTGTAATTGTTGTTCGGTTTTGGTTTTGAAATTTGGTGTTAAAATGGTAACCTATTATGAAAATAAATAAGTGCGTTGTAATGCTTTGAAGAAGGGAAACATGTGTTTATTCATTAAAAAGAGTAAAACTTCTTTTTATATATCTGTTTCAAACTAGTGTTTGTGTACTTTTTTATGAAAGTAAATGTATGGATTCTATGGTGGTTTCCTACTAAGATAATAAGCTCACACCCTACTTATACCATTCATTGTTCGTAGACCCGAGCTATTTTTTCAGGTCTAGATTCTTTTTTTGAGTTCTCATTATTGGATCAGGTTGGTCTTGAGGATGGTGGTGAACATGAGTTCACACGAAGATCGGTTCATCTTTGGTTTAGTTTAGCTTTTGTTTTGTAGCCTTTACCTTGTTCAGTTTTTAGTTTGTTCAGTTGTTTTTTGTATCTAGGTCTATTTGTATATTTATTGAGATTCAGTTATTGGTGGTTATTTCATTTTTTTCTATTTATTCATTTGATTCTAGTTTATTTGGGAAACAATTGTTCCTATAGAGATCTCTATGACGCCCGGCACTAGTTTCCAACCCATAGGGATTGGGAATGCCCTTCAGGCCATGTCTCAAACCGGGTTAGATATTGGGTTAGATGGCACTCTGGTCTATTTTTTGACATGCTCCCCCTGAATTATAACTCTAACAAGAAAACTAGTCTTAAAAAGATATATAAAATAATATTTACATAAACAATAAAAATTTAAAAAATTTACACATATTAGAATAATTTATTAATTTCATTACATATATTAATATGAAAATTAAATTATATTTAAGAAGTATGCATGGTGTAATAAAAATAATTCAACAAATTGATTCGTTAAAAACTAATAGTGTGAGAAAGTATTAATAGTTTAAATATAAGGATAATTAAATATAGATTAAAATGGTAAAACATTAAAAAAATCTCCCAGGTATAAAACTATTAATGAATTTAAATCAAATATTAAAATAGAAATGAAATATATATTATATTAATAATTCCATCTCTAATAAAGTTTTCATTCAAAAGAATAATAAATTGAAATATAATAAATTTTCATAATTTTCAAGAATCCACTTAATAATATAACAATGAATTCCAGTTGTGCATACCTAAAAATAGAAAATACAAGTTCATTTTAGAACCATTATATATTTGGTTCTGGTTGTGTTACTATATAAAGTCTTAGGTAATGAAATATATTTGTGTGAGAAAATACTCCATAATTAAGGCTAGATAATTATTTTGGATAGTGAACATGCTTGACACCAAAAAATTGATGATTTATAAAGTACAACACATTACCATAATTTCCATTTATCCCACAACAAAATCATTTAATAGTATATATTCTATTACTTTTTGAAATAGGAACAAAATATTTTCTATATAATTGGGGATTTTCTCCATTACTACCAATCCAAATATTTCTTTATAAATTATGGTTTTACCAAGAATTTGACTAAAATAGTGTTCTCCATTAATAATCATTCTATTGTCTTTTTCTGAAGTATTATATTCTTCTAATAGTCCCTTAATTTTATTTTCATGAAAAATATAAGAACATTTGTAATACCTATATTTTAATATGAAATTTATTTTGATAAAAATTATTTATTAGTATAAATAGTATCATAATATTTTCTATGTATTTTATTCTCCTTTTTAAAAAGATTCATATTTTTCTTGAAGTGTAAAAAAAATTATTAAGTGCATTATAAAAAAAATTGAATCATAATTTTGAGAGTAAGAAGTGTGTACCACATCAGCATGATCCATAAGACATAGATTTACCATTTTATTTTCATGCTCAAATTTAATGTTTTTAGTGGATTTGCTGCCTGAATCAGAAGTAGAACACTAGTTATTATCCATGAATTTCTTTCATTTTCTTTTATAATTAGATTTCTTTTGAGATTTAATCATAAGAAAATTATAACTTATATGAACTTTCACCTTTAATTCATATAATCTATCTTATTTATTCCTTTTCTTTCCCTTGTTGTATAGTTTTCAAAATATTTTAAAAATATCTTATAAATCTTTTCTTAAATCTAGATAAATTTAATTACAAGATTAATTTATAGTAGTTTTAAGTTCAGAATCATCCTTTTTTATAGAAATATGATTTTCAAATTTGTCTTTCATATCAGATTCATACATCATCAAGGTTTTAATAAGTTCATTCATTGAAAATTATATAACTAGTGTTGATTTATGAATAGTATAATACCTTCCATTCCAATTAAAGGTTAAAACTCTAAGTACCTTTAAAATTCAATCTAGTTCTTTAATTGGATCTCCCAAGGAAGAAATATCATTGAAAACTTTTATAAATATTCCATTCACCTGAGTGATTATTTCACAATCATACATTCTGAAAGTGTTTAATTTCAACTTTTTAATGTTATATCTTAATTTTCTGACATTATTAGTTCCTTCATAGGCAACTAAAATGGTCTTCCATATTAGATATGTTGTAGCACACTAAGAGACTCGATTAAATTCATTATTTCCTAATCCATAAATAAAATCATTTATAGATCTCAAATTGAGATGATATTATTTATCTTTGTCATCATTATATTTTTACACATCTTATTTAGGAATTTGATAACTCTTTACTTCCATTAAATAAACTCTTATTTATAGATTTTTTAAATAAGTAATCATTCATGCTTTCTAGAATCCATAATTATCACCATAAAAATAAGGTATATAGATCATCAACATACCTTCTATAAGATCATCCAATAAGAATTATCTTTCTTTGGATATTTATCTATGGCTTTTTATAGTCAAAAGAAATATAACCACTTGGGTTTAACATTAGATATCAATTTTGGGTATTAGGTAGATTCAATATAATATTCAAACATTTCTAAAAAATATATCCATTGGATCTTTCTTCTTATGAAAAATATTTTTATCAGTCGGAAACATCAAGGATTATTAGTAATAGGAATATAGAAGTATATTCAAACCTCTCATACCAATTTTTAGGTTAGAATAGAAAATAGGAATACACAATAGATGTTTTTTCCCCTAAAAACTTGATAGAAATAATACTTCTGTAATGAGATTAAAGTGATTATTTTTTACCCTCTTAAATATGAGTAAGAAGAAGAAAATAAATAAGGAAAATAACACAATGATGTGTATTGTTTCAGGGAAAAGGATACCCTAGTCCACTCCCCAAACACTCTAATCCATGATCTTGGTGATTTTCACTAGTATTTCCTCTTCTATAAAGACCTATATAACTGAGTGTAGGAAGTTAACACCTTACAACAAGGCTTTTACAGGGTCTTCTAGTTCTTTTACAAGGAACCAAAATATCCATAGCTTAGTATGAGAAGTTAAAACTCCACCATGACTAAGTATGAGCAGTAGAAACTTCAAAAATAAATAGATTCAGATGGATAGGTTGAATACTAGTTCAAATCACAGTTTCATGGGAAACTAATAAATAATATTTTCTTTAATAAAACATAAAACCATAATATTCTTGAACATAAAATAGGATTTCTTTAAATAATAGTAGTTAAAACACCAGGAAGATGATCTAACATGTATGTATCCAAATTTTAACTCTAATATGTGCTTTGTTGAATTGTAGCAAAATATTAATAAAGAAATACAGCAATATCAATAGTCAATTCGATCAAGAAAATAGGAATCAAAACATGTATATCTCACAAGTTTAGCTCTAGAGAGGACAACGCATTATAATTTTTGAACGTAAATTATATCTTCAAAAGAAGAACATATGTATATTTAGAAGAATAAAATTTGTATCTTCAGAAGAATAAAATCTTGGTATTTAACTTGGAAGTTGAATTGATTCAATTTAAACATATTTAGAAATATTACATGATAAATTATGAATATTTGAAATTAAAATTATTACAGAAAGTCAAAACATCCCTTATAAATAGGAAAATTTTAATCTATTGAATATAAGACTTTGAATCAGGAATTAATCACCTTTAAATAGATATTTAATTCTAGTTAGACCACAGTAGAAAATGTACAAATAATCTAGAATTAAAAACTCTATATTTTACCAAGTCAAACTTAGGGTTTCTCTACATAGTGATAACATTTAGAAGTATGGTTGAAAATTTATAGTTCATTACAAAATTATAAATGATGAACCATATGCTGGTTCCTCAAATGTAGGATTTCTTCAAAAAGTGTCGTTCTTGATCCATATGTTCATTCCAAATATAAGGTACACAAACCATATGTTCTACTTAAAATGTAGGGTATGAATAGTGTTTCCATACTTCTTATAAACACGTACAAAATACCTATTCTTTGAGAGATCAAATATACTTCCATGGTTTTAAATTATGAAAATGATTCGAAAATAAAATAATGATTCTAATTATTATTATCTTAAATTCACTTTAAGTAACTTCATTTCCAACATAGAGGTGGGTACTTGTGAGCATTGAAATCAAAAATAAATTAACTAAATTTTTGGATAAAAACATGTTCAACAGATGATTAATTGAAAAGTTTTATACGTTTAAAATTTATTTATGTTCCTTGGTTTCCAAAAAACAAAGGGGGATATTAATGAGGCTAATAGATGTTTTTTGGAAGATGATAAGATCTTGGAGGTGATTGGTGATTGGGGAGATTATTGGGACCCTAATTGAAGTTTTTATGATTAAAGTATTGAATAAATGTTGAGGTGGATATTTTTCTTGTCTTGTATTTTGTTTTTAATATATAAATCATATTCAAACTCGCATAAAAAAATATTAATACATGATATGAAGGTTTTTTGGTTATTTGCAGCTATTATGAGGTGATTTAAAGAGATTTGATATGGACTAAACTGATTTAAAGTGACTCTGGTCTTATTATAATAATTATGGAACTCTGAAGTTGAAATTGGAAAAAAAAAGGATGAGTTATGAGTGTAAAGACCCTGATCTCAGTATCCTAGAGCTCGTGGTTACTTTACTACTTTGTCATAAGATACACGTGATCGCATCACGAACCAAATAGTTTAGTAATCTTAGTAAAATAGATGTATACTTGAATTTAAATTACATTTGAAAATATGAAATACTACATAGTGAAAGTAAAAAATCCCACATCCCTAAACTCATTCAAATATTCGTTCTTCATAAACTAGGGAAAGGAAACAAAATAAGGGTGAGATCAAATTCTCAATAAGAGTTACAAAAAGTGGAATCTATCATGGAAAAATGAAGCATAGTAAATAAGTCATAAACTATATAGAAATGTAAATATATGAACATACATTCTAATTAATCAATAACTTTAAAAACATGATTAGATACTATATAATTAATATGGAAATGTAAATAACTTAAAGTGTATGACATTTAATCAATAAACTATTTATTAAATGCATCCAAAGATAATTTCAATTTAAAAATATCTTGGACAATAATAATAACTGGGTTTTCAATTAACGAAATTCTTAATTATTTGATTTCATGATCTAAGGACTCATGATATTGATGCCTTCAAGACCTTTCATAAGATGTTTTAAAATGGATGGGTCAGTATACCCCAAAAAAACATTTCAAAAGTACAGCCAACTGATTCATCTCATGAGACTACCGATACATAGAGGGGTTATCTATAACTATTCACAACCTATAACTTTATATACATCACATTCCTTATAGATCAGAATATTGATTTAATTCATGAATAATATGTCTTATTAAAAAAATTGTATCGAATAAAGATTAAAAATTAAAAAAATCGCATTCAAACATATAAACTTGAAAGTAAAATACTATATATAGAAATGATATACAATTTATGTATTAAGAAATTACATGATAAAATATATATATATATATATTTGTGGGAAATATATTTTCAAATGATCATAAGAAATTTGATTTTTTTAGGGAAACTAAACAATTAATAAAATTAATCAAGAAATATAATGCAAATACTTTCCCTGGTCAAACTGATTGTAAACAATCCAGAGAAATAATATTGATGGCATCATTTTAATATATAGATATAGGATTATATTTAAAATAAAGGGTTGTTTTCATTGATTAATATAAATACCATAGAAATGTATTTTAAAACATTCTTGAGGAAAATAACCATTTCAAATTAAAAATCACTTTTAAAAACTAAAAAATTCCAAAATATTAAGAAACTGATTTTATTTAAAAATAAAATTTTGTACTTGTAAATTAATATTTTAATAAATGATTATCAATGATGGAGTAAGTTTTCATTTATTCTAAGTATGTTAAAAATAAATATTCCTTTCACATTTTTGTAAGAAAAGTCAAAAGGTGTCTTATTCAGAAAATGACATGAAGATTCATTTTAAAACATTTTTTAAATAGAAAATTATGGATCAAAATGAATTTAAAATATCATACTAATAAAATTTAAAAATATTTTTAGAAAATATGTATTTAAAAGAAAAATGATTTTCAACAGAAGAGATAAATGAAGTTAGATTTTATGAAAAACTTTTATCAATAATTTTAAGTACCAAAGAGAAGAAAATGGTAATATTATTTGAAAACATCATGAATAACCATATGAGAAGAAAATGAATGGGTTTTATTTAAAAATTATCAAATAATTTTCTTTAATGGAAATTCGAACATAAATAATCTCGATTAAAATGAGATTGTAAAAAAAACTCTTATAAAGATCATAATATATTGAAGTGAGAATTAATCAAAGAAGTGATTATGTGTATAAAATTAAAATCCACATAAAAAAGTGGAAATAAAACATAAAATAATGGAAGTTCATTATGCACATAATCTTAGAATATCAAATACATTGAAGTAATATAACACAATAAAAATAAATTCAGTTATGATATTCCTTACCACTTAGTAACATTCAAGTCAAATCCCCTTAGATGAAATAATTCAAATTTAATCTTAAAATACCATGAAATATGAAGGATTTATGATATTTCAAGAAAAATGAGCAGTACATACACCATATAAAATATTTTAGGTTCATAACATTACAATATGCCTTAATGAATTGAAATTGAGATGAATTCCCTTACCTCAAGTTTCTATTTAGTTGATAGTGATTTAATTATTTATTTAATTGTTTTAAACATGTTATTAATTTATTTCAGAACCATATTAATGTTTATAATATCTTATATTATCCTCTTATAACATATTACCACCTATTTGTTAACAATATTTTATTATTATTATTGTTTTGGGTGTCAGTTGCCTTATTTTCTCACATGTTTTAATCATAAAATATTAAGTTCTTATGTATAGGTGACACACACCTATCGTAGGGAATGGAAAAATAAAATTTATTTTCCAAATGTTACACAGAGGATAATCGATCTTGTCTCTCTTGAAGAACTTTCTCAGTTATTCACCTACTTATTCTAATTCACCAGAATTACTTCTTTTAGTGTTTTGATCATTTGTAAAAACAAAAAAAATGAATTTGAGTTTTTATTAATTTATAAATAAATGAATTAACATGAAATATGAAAAAATAAGAAAAAATAAAATGAAAATTTAAACAAAATGTGATTAGAAAATAAATAAATTCTCCTTTTTGGTTTGGTTTATAGGTTTCATCATTCTCCTTAACGGTGTTTAAATTTAGCTTAATAATTCAATTTTGAGATCTCATGCATGAATTACTATTATTTTATTTAGTTATTTGGAATCTTGAATGCCTTTAGAAATATAAATTAAACCTCCTCCTATAATCAAGATTGATCGAATGCCTTAATTGAGAGTGTAACACCTCCTAAGACCTGACTCCATCATATGTCATTTCATCAACTGAATGGATCGACTCCATCATATGAAGAGTTTGTATCCAGTAGAAGTGGTTAAAGATTTAATAAAAGTATATAAATAATTTTGATATTAGTTTCACGGTGGTAAATTACCACACTCATTCACTTCACACTTTCTCACTACAAACTAAATAAATCTTATGAGTTTACATGTATAATGAATGGAAACGCCACATAACTCCCATGGGCCAAGCCTCAAGTTAGCCTATTATTTATTAGGGTAATAGGTCATTGTGTAAAGATGATAAGGAATATAAGATAAAAATAAAATAAAAATAAAAAAAGAAGAGAATAATAAAATTAAACACATAAAATAATACAATAATAGAAAAACAATAAAAGAGATCGAGTATAATAAATATAAGAAAAAAATATAATATAATTAAAACATAAAATGATAAAACACATAAGAAGAAGAAAATAAAAAATAATAATAATAGGGGTGGAATAATTTGTAAAACAAATTGAAGAAAAAGGCATGGATTATATTTAAAGTAACCCAAATTGAAAGTACATTAAAAATAAGGCTAAATTAAAAAAGAATAAAAAATGGATTACATGAGGGAAGTAGTGGTTGTATAAAATCTTCCTCTTATATACTGGTGTCTAAATATCCCTCAGTAGTGGCTGAGAGATTCCTTTTATAGACAAGGGGGCATCCTCAGCCTCACCCAAATATTTAAGGGTGATCTTACTTTTAATTTTTGGATCTTGCGGATATTTTTCATATCTGAATTTTGAACTCCCAAAAATCTTGAGCTTCCTAAGTAAAAGTGTGGACCAAGTATTGAATTCTTCTCCTTTAGGGTGCATGTAATACATGGTATTTATATGGGGATTTTAGTGTATGAGGAAGTGGTGAAGTTAAGTGAGAAAATGGTGGCATCCAGATCCTGCATCATCTGTCCTTTGAAGTGGTCTAATGAAGCCTCAAATGGCTTCAGGGTGGTAAAAAAAGATCCTAGAGATGATCAATGGAAGCATAAGTCAATGGAAGTGGGAGTTGATCTTGAGTAGAGATCCTCTGGTGGCTTTCATGGAGGTTGTCTGGTGGTGCAATGGAATCGCAAATGGTGGCTAACGAAGAAGAGGTGTGGCAGCGTGGTAGTGTGCGGGTGTCTGAGGACAAACGAGTGAAGGTGAGCGGATATGGTATCATCTTAATTAAAAATTGAAAATTAACCTATTTTTTAGTGTCTTGCATTGAAACGTTGAATAGGAGGGTGCCTTCATATAATCCTAGGTGCGGGAGAACTATCCCAAATTCCTACAATAGGGATGGGCTCCCACAAAACACATGCACCCACTAACATGTGGACTGCACCACATAAAACTTATGTGGTCCCTCAGTACCACTATTCTCCCCATGATATTGATCCCCCACGGTCCATATATGAATTTGATTAATGCCCCATGCTCTACAGTCTTGTTCTGTCCCTCCTGTGGGATTTCATGGCTGACTGGCCTTTTGGTTGGCTATGTGTAATGTTATCCCTTGGTTGAGAGATGGCCATAGTTGGGTAAAAATTTGATAAACTTATGAACCATTAAAAAAATATAAATTTCCCACAAAATATTCTCAATTAAAATAAATCATTAAAACCACATTTTAATCCATTTAAAGTATTTAATTATAAATCCTCATATATACAAAAAACATTGGAAAACATTGAATTATTTATTTAAAAAAATTGGAAATAAATAATAAATCACTTATAAATATTCCTAAAATATTTGTGTGTCAAATACCACCACACATAAACCATGATTTTCCTTGAGCATTAAATCTCAACATTGAAAATCGGAGGGTAACCATGTTATCATTATTCAAATCAGAAAGAAATTAAATAAAACAATTATCATTGTTAAATTAAATTTTCAAAAATCCATATAAAATATCAATTTAATTTCTCAATTTTTAAAAAATAATAAACTCAATTATTTTACTTTCTCCCTTTTAAAAATGATATAACTTCTTTTTCCATCCATTTAAGTTCCTTAATTCAATATTATTAAATATTCCAAATTATGATCTAACTCACTTGAATATTTTCTATCATCACTCATGATAAATTTTAAATATTTATGATCATTTCATTAGAACATGATCCTTGTCCATATGCTTGTAAAGGAACTGTTTTCTCTACAGAGGTGTTTGAGGGACCTGGTGAGGTTCAAGATTCTGGAGGGCACTCCCAATGTATGGCTTTGAAGGACTCCTCAATGAATTTTCAATATATGGGAAGAGGTTATCAACTGGCAGGAGCCTCTGAGGTTCCAAGGCAGGCCATACAGGCAACCCTTTCTTATGCGGAGATGGTTACAGCTGGCAGTTAGAACATGGACCTACAAAATCGGTATGCAGTGTTGGGTGACGATGTCTGTCAAGCTAATGGGGATCTAAACAAGAATGAGGCTTCACATGAAGAGGACCACTTAGATGTGGGTGTATCCCAAGAGGAGATGGATGATGTTCTGGACGTCCCCGTGGAACCCAAGGAAGTGACCATGGTAGAAGAATATCTAAGATCATCCTCACGGAAGGGCAAGTTCATTACTATGGATTCTGATGGCTTTATCACGACCAACTGGAGGGGGCAACTTAGGAAGGAGTATTATAACCTACCTAGTCCTCCTATCACGAGGTCTATAAGTAAAATCAATCATCTTCCAAAGGTTCCTAGCACTGTGAGCAATTCAGATGCAGTGGTCATCACAAATAGCGACCCAGTTTCTGCAGGTGGTGCGGCTGGAGTCCTTGCCATTCCCTCAGCGAAGACAAGGGATCCTGGACAACAATGTGAGATAAGCTCTGCATGATATCCTCAGCAACAGATATCATCGATGCTGGAACACATGGATCTGATTTTTCATTCAGATGAAGAAATGGGAGAGGATGATATGGATATGAAATCATTTAAGAAGATAGAAAGACCGATTCATGTGATCACTACTAAGGAACAAGGCGAGTGGATTGATATGCAGGCTTGTATTCTGGTCAGAGGCCTCAATATGGGAAAGATTGTCATGGATGAATTCACGAAAGCTTGGGATATCATGGCTCTTCAATATGAAGGCTTTTTGAAGGACTACCCTGACTCCCAGGTAAATTCTATTCTATGGATTTTGTTTAGGGAAATTAATTCCAATTAGCTTATATTGTTCTTCAACAAAGTTGTTGTCTCTTTTAAAGTTTAATGTTGTGAGGTTTCTCACTACCCCCTTAAAAGTTCTTTTTGAAATAAAAAAGTAACGTTGGATAAGGATTTTTAAAACAGATTCAAATGACTCTCAATATCAATGTTGGTAGGAATTGATGTTTAAAATTAAGGCTCAAGAAGGAGGCTTGTCTCTTAAGTAAAATTCATGATATCAATAATAAAATTTCAATGATATTTTACCCAATAAATTAGAAACTCCAACTTCCCCCAAAACTCCAAGTAAGGTCATAATCAAAATAAAGCATAATTAATGATTTGTACACCTTCTTTAATTTTTCTATACTTTTTTACCCATTTTTATTTTTCAAATTACTTTTCATTTTATTTTATTTTTATAATTTTATACTTATAATACACCTCACATAAACCACCTAACTAAATATGATAAAAATAATCAGTCCAATAAGGATGATTTTTTATTCTACAAAGTCACAATATATTCTTTTAATTTTTTGGGTTCTTTTTGTCATTTTCTCTTTTTCTATTCAGGAGGGGGAAAACAATAAAGAATTAAATGAATATAAACTTTTGTAAACACCC
Organism: Viscum album; assembly: GCA_963277665.1. Classification (NCBI taxonomy): domain Eukaryota; kingdom Viridiplantae; phylum Streptophyta; class Magnoliopsida; order Santalales; family Viscaceae; genus Viscum; species Viscum album. The sequence continues at coordinate 660,235,674 of OY728131.1, read as the reverse complement.
ATATGTATCACCACAACACTTCTTCATTACAATGTAACTCATTATTTTCCCCATGACTCCCTTAACCACCACACATCATCTTAAATATATCATGAAAATACTCAGATGAGGGTAGGAAATGATAAAAATGGCTTGAAACATGGATCATCCATAACAAGTTCATTCATGGTCTCTATGGGGTAATCGAGGATTAATATGAAGGTAGTTTTCAAGGATAAAGTATTTATAAAAATATTAATCAATCATTTTAAATGTGGTTTTTCATAGTCATAGCTTTGAAAAATGAAAATTCATGTTCAGGTAGGTGGCATGTTCAAGATATCTCAACAAATATGCTTAAAAATAAATAATAAGTACTTGGACTATAAATACACCCATAAATGGGATATATTATTTTGGATAATCAATAAAGGACTAATAATAATAAATCCATTCACATGAATTTCAAAAATTCAAAGTAGGAAAATGTTAGGGAAATTTCATTTACATGAATCAACTAATTCTATTAAATCACGAGTCCTCATTTTAATATCCATGCTTCAATTAAATCATCCAATTATCCACTTTACTCATTTGAACTCATTAACATTGAAATCTAAAACATTTCATCATATTATTCCTAATAAATTCATGTCTCCTAGAAAAGTGAAGTAACAAAAAAATTCAAGTATAGGTATAAAATTTCCTTTTGAAATCTCAAAACATGTTGTTAAGACCAAAATATAGGGGGGTGTAATAGATAATCATAAAAGTGAAATCCCATTCCAAATGATCTTAGTCCTTTTGTTCCATTTTTTGGGACTTCCTTGTGCCATCATGAACCTATAAAATAGAATTACTCATTTAAGCACAAGGATCGTGCCATTTAAGATAAAAAAGATAATAGGGAGTGGTCTTCATGTTGGACTAATACTAAAAGTGAAATTTAAATCCCTAGAAAGAAAGTAAAAGGGATAATTCTTAATGTGATCCCCCATGTGGGACTTGATTTTTTACTACCCCAGAGAGAATTATTGGATATTATCTATAATCTAATAGTGGTTCTATATTCTTATAATTTAACCACCACATGTGGATATTCCCATCTTTCACTTCTTTATCATTATTAGTGAGGAATGGTCCATGTATAGAGTATACTAGATCCATCTACTTCACATTTAAGTATATATTTCATGGTGGGGGTAGGATGAAGTATGGACTATCCTCTTACTCGATTACTACTTGTTCAACCTCCTCTTGATTTTCTAGTGTTGTTTCAACATGGGATGCATGAATTTAATTATCAAAGGTAAATTAAGATGGTATTTTTACTTGAGTAAAATTTTAATTTTAAATTTTAATAAAAAAATATAACTTTAAATATGAGTATCCCTGGTCTTTATTTCCTCAGGCTCAGCTACTTGGACTTACACATGGGTTTCCTTAAATATATGTTCATCAAAATTAGGGATCTACATGTATTCCTCAGAAGTTTCATGTTCATTTTATTCATATTACTCTATATAAAATCAAGGATTAACGAAATATGAAAATTAAAAAACACAAGGAGTGATACTCAAATAATAATGAATGAAATCAGATAATATAGAGTTCAAGAAAGGATCATATCCCTGATTGTTTTAATCAATTATTCAGTCATAAGTTCCTATTGAAAGTGAGTCTCAAAAGATGGAGGTTGGTAGTCAAGATCCTCTATATTTTCTTCAAATTCAACCACATGGGTGATTTATTCTTATTTTATGTATAGAAATAGGTAGTCAAGTGTTGATTCTTTAATATTATAGATGGGAAGATCTCATTACTTTTCATCTTCTTCCTAGTTAATTTGAAATTGCTCTGAATCATTTCCCATATTCTTATCAGCACATTAGTCTTTATCTTCACCCTATATATATTTATGGTGATCCTAAATATGGTTCTTAAAATGGTTGGGCTATTGATATTAATTGAATTGGGCCTCAAAATCTTTTATTTCTTCCATGAAATTTGGAAAGTCTAGTATAAATCCCTCTTTAGCCTTTAGCCTTTGATAATAAACTTTGAGTTCATCAACCATATCTTTCTACTCCTAAAATGAAATTCATGTTTTATTCCCATTAAACATATTCTTGTCTAGGATAGTGAGTTCATCGGCATTTTGTAGGAGAACCTTCCCAGCATTTTTTCACCTTTTTTTTTATCTTTTTCCCCTACGTAACTGTTCCATGCATTGAGAAAAAAATCATTTGATAACATCATGGAAAAATAATTTTTTTTTATGTTTTTTTAAGAAATAAAAACTCTCTAAAATGTGAAAATAGAAAGGGTGAATGAACTACTAATTGGATCCACAGGAATGTGTTGGTTTTGAAACACACCTATTTTAGGGCATAGCAAAAGAAAATTTATTTTCCTAATGTAGCATAGAGGCTGACCAGTGTCATATCACTTGAGGATATTTCTCAATTATTCTTTTACTTATTCTAAATCACTAAAAATTCATGTTTTTAGTGTTTTTAGTATTTATAAAAACAATAAAAAATAAATTTATTTATTTTAATCTCTAAAACAATGAATTGACATGCAATATAAAAATTTAAACTAAACTAGCATGCAAGGCTAAATAGAATTTGATTATAAAGAAAAGAACTTATACTTTTGGGTTTGGTTTATAAGTTCTATCGTTCTCCTTATTGGTGTTTAAATTTAGTTTTATAATTCAATTATAAGATCCCATGAATCAATTACTATTATTTTATTTAGTGGTGTGAAATATTGAATGAATTTGGAAATCAAAATTCTAACTCCTCCTGTAATAAGGGTTGATGGCACACCTAAATCAAGAGTGTGGCATCTCCGAGGACCTGGCTCCATTATATGCCATTTCATAAACTGAATGGATCAACTCCATCATATGAAGAGATTTTATCTAGTATAAGGGAGGTAAAATATATAATAAAAGTATATAAATGATTTTGAGTTTAATGTCATGGTGGGAAATCTCCACACTCTTTCACTTCACTCTTTATCACTACAAATATAATAGTACTTATAAATTTACATATATATTAAATATAAACAGCACATACCACCCCTAGTCCAAGACTTGGTTTATCCTATAATTTTTTAGATTAAGAATTCATGGTGGAAATATGATAAATATGATAAGAGAAAAATAAAAATAATAAAATAAGAGAATAAGGAAATTATACACATAAAATAATATAATAATAATAAAAGAGGTGTAGAATGATAAAATATAAGAAATAAAAAAAATATAATTAAAACATAAAATGTTAAAACACATAAGAAGAATAAAATAAAAAGAAGAAAAAGGGGGTGGAAGAATTCATGGAAACAATTGATGAAAAATCCATGGATTTTATTTAAAGAAACCCAAATTGAAATTAAATTAAGAATAAAACTAAAATAAAATAAAAATAAAAATAAAATAAGAAAATGGAGAACATAAGGGGAGAATCATCTTTGGCACATCATTCTCTCCACCATGAGTGTCAAATACTCCCTTGGCTGTAGACAAAGGTTTTTTTGTAGAAAAGGGAAGCATCATCATCCTCCCTTAAATCATCAAGAGAGATCTTTCTTTTAATTCATAGATCTTGTAGATATTTTCCATATATGAATTTTGAACTCTCTAAAATCTTGGGATTCCCAAGATGTATCATGGACCGGGCCTTGGAAGGGTCTCCTTCAATGTTCATGGAAAAAAATGGGCTTTAAATAGGGAGTATAGTGGAAATAGTAGTGAATAAGTGAGATGTGGAAATGGTGGAAAAAATATCCTCCTTTAACCAGATTTCGAAGTAGCCAAATGAAGACTCAAATGGCTTTGGGGTAGTAATAAAAGAGCCTAGAGATGATAAGTTTTGGGGGAAATAATTAGTAGTGGGAGGTGAGATTGATCCAATCTCCTCTAGTGGATTCTATGGTGGTTTTTTGATGGTGTAGTGACATCGCAGATGGTGGTCGATGAAGACGAGGGGTGGTAGTGTGGTGGTGTGTGGGTGTCCAAGAACAGATGAATTGAGGTTTGTTGGAATGACATAATCTAAATTAAAAGGTGAACAGCAACATATTTTTTGGTGTCCCACATCAAAACATAGAATTTTAGGGTGCCTGCATATAATCCAAGGTGAAGGAGAACCATTCAAAAATCTTGCAGTGTGTATGGGCTCCTGAAAAAAAAATGTACCCACTAATATGCGGGCCACACACTATAAGAAAACTTCCATTTAGCAGTGGTTTTCTCACGGCGGTTTTAAAAACCGCCGTTAAACGCGTTTCGAGCCTCCATTTTGCGGCTGTTTTTAAACCGCCGCGAAATGCCATAAATTTTTTTTATTTTTTTTTTATTTTTTTTTTATTTTTTTTATTTTTTTAAATTTTTTTTTGAGGATTAGCGGCGGTTTTTTAAAAAATCGCCATGAAATAGCGGCGGTTTTGTTAAAACCGCCGTGAAATGAAATGAAAAAATAAAAAAACACGACAAACCCAAAAATCACTAAAATGACCATAACTTTTGATCCGGGTGTCCGTTGGAGCGTCACGACCAGTCAAATCAAAGCTCATGAAGAGATATAGAGGCACATATAATCAAAACCGTGAGACAGTCTAAAGTGCAGATGATATTAGAGTTATAAAAAGTTGAAAAAAGTTCTCCAACTTCAAACGGTCATAACTTTCGCTCCGGGTGTCCGTTTGGGCTCTACCACATATCAAATCAAAGCCAGCGAAGAGAGCTACGCACTAGTTCAACAAAAGAAAGCTTTGTCCTGTTTTTTGACCACAAAAACTCCTCCAAAGGCCTCAGAAACCCTATTTCTGTCATCGGTGTCCCGTCAAACTTGTCTTCAAACGGACCTAACTTTCGATCCGCTTGTCAGTTCGGACTCCTCTACCTGCCAGATCATAGCTCGTTCCATGAGCTTCAGTTTGACTGGTCGCGGCGCCCACATGCACTCCTGAATCATATGTTATAGCCTTTTTATTGGGTATCGGGTTTGTTATGTTTTTCGATGCCTCGTTTCTAGCACCCGTTCCCCATCATCTTTTTTTTAAATGGTCATAACTTCCGATCTGCCTTTCTATTCGGACTCTTTCACCTTTCAGGTCGAAGATCGTTTCAGGATCTTTGATTTGATAGGTCACGGATCTAAAACAGACTCTCAGATCATAAGTTATCTCTGTTAATGTGAGTCCAATGTTTTTGTCTCTTTATGACCGTTTTAACGGGTTTTAACAGTTGCTCCATTTATTACTGTTTATTTGGATTTTCATGACTTGTTATCTTTTTCAATGGTTTTTTGTGGGTTATTATGATGATTATGTTGAATTATTAAGGGGTTTTCTAAAGTTTTCATGAGTTTTCATGCGTTCTCATTCTTTCTAATGCATCATTCTTCATATGTTGCTCCATCTGTTTTCATGCATTTTCATGATTTTTCATCCCTTATCACGTCTTTTCATACTTTTTCATGTGTTTCCTTTATTATTTATTATTTATTATTTATTAGTATATAATATACTTTAATTTATTTATTATCTATTATTTGTAACTTGTTGTTTATTATTTATTATTTATTATTTATTATTTATTATTTATTATTTATTATTTATTTATATTTACTTGTTATTTATTATTTATATTTATATTTATTATTTATTATTTATTATTTATATTTATTTATTATTTATTATATATATTTATTTATTATTTATTATTTATATTTATTATTTATATTTATTATTTATATTTATTATTTATATTTATTTATTAGTTATTATTTATTATTTATATTTATATTTATTTATTATTTATATTTATTTATTATTTATTATTTATATTTATTTTTTATTTATTTATTATTTATTATTTATTATTTATCATTTATTATTTATATCTATTATTTATTATTTATATTTATTATTTATTATTTATTATTTATATTTGTATTTATTTATTATTTATTATTTATTATTTATTATTTATTATTTATTATTTATTATTTATTATTTATTATTTATTATTTATTATTTATTATTTATTATTTATTATTTATTATTTATTATTTATTATTTATTATTTATTATTTATATCTATTATTTATTTATTATTTATTATTTATTATTTATATTTATTAATTATTTATATTTATTATTTATTTATTATTTATTATTTATTATTTTTATTTATTTATTATTTATTATTTATTATTTATATTTATTTATTATTTATTATTTATTATTTATTATTTATTATTTATTATTTATATTTATTAATTATTTATATTTATTTATTATTTATTATTTATATTTATTTATTATTTATTATTTATTATTTATATCTATTATTTATTTATTATTTATTATTTATTATTTATTATTTATTATTTATTATTTATTATTTATTATTTATTATTTATTATTTATTATTTATTATTTATATTTATTAATTATTTATATTTATTTAATATTTATTATTTATATTTATTTATTATTTATTATTTATTATTTATTATTTATTATTTATTATTTATTATTTATTTATTATTTATTATTTATATTTATTTATTATTTATTATTTATTATTTATTATTTATTATTCATTATTCATTATTTATTATTTATTATTTATTATTTATTATTTATTATTTATTATTATTGAGTTTATATCTATTATTTATGTATTATTTGTTTTTTCAATTAATATATATAAGTATATTAAATTATGTTTATTAACCACATGACGAGCTTGCTGGAGTGGTAAAGTCTTTGGAAAATATGCAAGAGGTTAGAGGTTCAAATCTCACCTAACGCAGTATTTCTTTATATTGCATGGGCATGTGCATGGGATGTGCATGCATGGACAAATAAAGTAAATAAAGTAATATGAAGTAAATAAAATAAATACGAATTAAATACGAAATAAATGAAATAAATAAAATAAATATGAAATAAATAAAATAAATAAAATATATAAATAAATAAATTTAAAAAAAATTAAAAAAAATTAAAAAAAATTAAAAAAAATTAAAAAAAATTAAAAAAACGTCGTGAAACGTTCTGCGACGGTTTTAAAAATCGCTGCGAATAGTTTCTCAACGCACGATTTCGCGGCGGTTTTTCAGAACCGCCGCCAATCTATTTAGCGGTGGTTTAAACCGCCGTGAAATGAAAAAAAAAAACGCCGCTAAATCGTGATTTTGCCTTAGTGGCACCACACGCGGCTCGTGTGGGCCTTCAGTCCCACTATGATTCTTGCAGGATTGATCCGTCGTGGGCCAGATATTCATGGGATTGATTCCCCATGAACTGCAGGCTTGGTTTGGCCCACCTAGGGGATTTCATGGTCAGTCGGACCGTGGGTTGGCTATGTAGAATGTTAGCCCATGGTTGGGGGTTGGCCTTAGCTTGCTATAGTTTTTTTGATAAAATTTTGAAACATTGTAAACAATTTAAAATTTTCTCAAAAAATATACTCAATTAAAATAAATCATTAAAAACCACATTTTAATCCATTTAAAGTATTTAATTATAATTCCTCATATATTCAAAAAAACATTATAAAACAAGAAATATTCATTGAAACCCATTGGGAATCATTAATAAATCACTTTAAAATATGCGTGAAATATGTGTGTATCAATAATATATAGTTCCATCATATAAATAATGATATAAATTTTATAAATATCATATTTACATATTGGATACATTTTTAGAATGGTTCTTGAATATTTAACATAGAAAATGAATCTTATCACTTCGAGAAGATAGTAAGTCATATGTACACACTAGCGATGATATCATTAAGTTAACGGGGCGAAAGGGTATAGAATTTTGTGCCATCAAAATCAATATAATGTCATATATATCACATATTTTAATTAAATTTAACCTTCTTACCTTCCAAGTAAAGAATAAGTGAAAAATGGATCACATCAATTTGTGAGGAGGTAGTTTATCATATACCCGAGCGATGTTATCATATTTTAAATAGAATGGAAATTAATAAGGTACATGTGATATTATAATTAAATTGTAATTATATAATAAATATTATATATATATATATATATATTTAATTGAACATTATGTCCAACCATGAGAAGTGTTGATGGAAAATGAGTTACATCGGTTAGTGAGGCGGTAGTCTGATGTACACATGATCGATAATTTCATTTCTCATTTGATGGAAGTGGAGATAGATAAATATTATTCCATAAATATAATAACATATTAGTATATTTGATATAATGGTGTTATTATATTGAAATTTTTAAGATGTAATTGAAGGTTTTAAAAGAAGAAATATAAATAAAGAGATTTGTTAAGTTAGTTACCTTTTCTTAGTAAAATATCCTTTGGATCTCTTCTTTGGGACCCTAGGGTTGTTATTTTGGGAATATTAGAAGCTATATAATGTGGTTAATGATATTGGGGAGGTATTTTTGTAGGGTTTTTCTAGAAAAATGGCTTATTATGTTTGAATAAGTGAGGGTATGGAGTGCCCTTTTATAATTGAGGATGATTTTCATTTTTGTAAATACCCAAAACTATTAAATAATGGGAATTCACTCTAACCCTAAGTGCCTAAAAAATTGTTAAATAAAGTATTATAGGGATGATATAGTCAAGAAACACCTCCACCAATGTTATCCACACTAGGTTAAATTCCATGAGATGAGGGGTGAATGAAGGTATCACAGATTAAAACAACTAATCCTTTGGATCTTGTTTCATCATTAAAAAGAACACTCTTATCTCCCTTCTCCATATAAACATATGAGAATAAATGAAAGCATGCATGTGACATAGTAATTTCACTTGATTCACCCACACTGGGATATTTCTAAGGAGCATACAAAGTTAATATTCTTATATACAAAATCCCCTAAATCACACTATTATTATAAAGTTCAGAGCACTCACCATCCCTCTTAGTTTACAACCAATCACAATTTGAAATCTCACTGCACTATCATCTGATGTGTGCTTACTGATCCTTCATAGGTTCATCTTTTGATCACTTGAATCAATATTTTTACACCTAATTTGGTGAATCATGAAGATCCAATTTATCCACTTGATGAATACCTATTTACCACATAAATTCTAAGAAAATCCTTATATTGGTTCACACGACTCTAGATTTTGTGAAACCTTTAAAATAAGTTCACGCAACTCAACTATCTTTAACACAACATTTATGTAATGTCGAAAATATTTTGTTTTCAAAAAACTATTTAGTTCATTGTGAAACTATCAACTTTCATGGATCGTTTGGATTATCATGGAACTATCTTGGTCTTATAGACACAAGTACCATTTTTGTATGAAACTGATGTTTGAGTTGTTTCTTCACATTAGAAATGTATTCATGTAGCTCTAACATGATTCAGAACCCTAATATTCTCTAAGGAATGAGCTACTCAAATGATAGGGGTATCCACCTATTTATGGATGTGGTCAACCCTTCGCACAAATAGCTTTCATGCCTTCAATCATAAACACAACTTTCCTTGGGAACTAAAATTTTATGATTTTATATTGGCTTTAGAAAGAAAATTATAACCTTCACGCAACTGAATATCCATTTTTGGGTGGTTTCAACTCATCCTATTTCATTCAACTCTGATTTTTTTAAGGCTTCAGAACTTGCATAAAACCTTATCCTTTTTGATATTTTGATGTGACGGCCATGAATCTTCACGTGCATGAAAATTTGTGAAACATATTCTCCCTTTCACATAACTTTTTACATTTACATGAAAATATTTTTCCAAAAACACATTTTTCCTTCCTCTAAATTTTTGGACCTAAAAGTTTTTCAAAACACTAGGAAACAACACCACCTTGAACACAAAACTTCATAAACCACTTCTAGAGATTTCATACCTCCATCTTTGATTTTTTTCAGCACACATTATCAATAATTAATCAAGAACTCTACAAATGACCTTGTCAACATTATTTTTCAATAAACACAATCAAGCTAAAAACATTTCAAAGTATCTTAAGGTTTTTTTTCCCAAAAATCTCCCTCTTTGGGTTTGTTGAAAAATCTACACCTTTTGATACCACTATAATGCTTCTTCTATATTCTTCCAAAAAATTTCTTCTTGAGATTCGTGATAGTTATCAAATATTTACTCAACACACACTTTATGCCCATGTGATTCATGCTCGATATGGTAAATAAGAGTATAATGAAAAGTTAATCAATGAAGCACTTCATTCCCAATAGAACTTGTTGTCCATTTCTTGATACCAATTGGAACATAGCACATAGAACTCTTCATCCAAATATTTTAAACTACTAGAATCATAGACTTGTCTCAAAATTTATATTTATTAAAATAAATCCTTTAGCATATTCATATTTAAAACTCTCCTTAATTTTCTAATCCCCCAATCAACTTCTCCCCCATTTTCCATTTTCATCCAATACATTTTCTCTCCCTTTTCAATAAACCCAAAAGTCACACCTTTTTAGTTTGTAACATAATAAATAACACATATCAGAATATAGGGAAAAACATACCATACCTTAAGCAGAGAGGGTCTCACATCCAATTTTCTTCATGTGTGGGGAGTTAACTTAACTCTAAGATACAGTATATGTCATTCAAATGATTCTTTAGGTAATTAATTTGTTATAATATCTATAACTCGTCATTATATAGGCACATAATCCAATTTCACTAGCCCATGATCCACCTTATCCTTGATAAAATGAAACTTTAATTCAATATGCTTTATTTGTGAGTGATGGAATGGATTTTTTCTAAGATCTATAGCACTTGAATTATCGTAGTGGATTCTAATCTGAGATTTCACTTCAACTCTCATATCTTCAAGTTACTGCTTTATCCACAATAATTGTGTGCAATATTGAGTTTCCAAAATATATTCATCTTCTTCAATACTCAATGAAATTGAATATTATTTCTTTCTTAGATAAGAAATACGTAATCCTCCAAGATATAATGCACCACCTAATGTTGATTTTCTATCATTTTCTTAACCATACTAATCTATATATGTAAAGCCCAATAACTCTTTCTAAAATGGTTTATTTTACACCAAACCAAAATCCATCGTGCCCTTGATATATTGAAGTATTCCTTTTACAACAATTAAGTTCATTTCCCTAGAATTTCTTTAATATTGTGTTTCTTGGCATGGATAAAAACAATATAAAGTCGGGTCACTATTAAGTATAATAGACTACCAATGATCTACCTATATTATGTGTAATTAACCACTTTTCCTTTATCATCTTGGGATAGTTTCATATGGGTATCCACTAGAGTTTTCATTTACTTAGAATTATCCATTATAAATCTTCTCATAACATCCTTTGAATATTTGGATTGAGAAATGAATGTACTATTTATTCCTTGCATCACCTATAAACCAAGGAAAAACATTAGTTCTCCAATCATGGAAATTTAAAACTTATTTTTCATGAATTATGTGAATTGTTTTCACTATTCTTTATCTGATCCTCCAAATATTATGTCATTGACATACACCAACATCATCATCCTCTGATCACTATAATTTTTGAAATATATAGTATAATCAACTTCACCACACTGAGAATCTAGCTTCTTCAAGAACAAATCAAGTCTTGAATACCATGCTCTCAATGCTTGCTTCAGCCCATATAGAAACATCTTTAGCTGATAAACTTTTTTCTCATCTTCTTTGACAAGAAACCCATCTTCTTGTTTCATGTAAACTTCTTCCAAAATCCCATTCTGAAAATTTTACTAGGAATCCATCTAAAAAAATTTGAACTTTCATTTCCCTATTATGGATATGAATAGGCAACTAGTCTAGATCCTTGCAATTGGTAGAAATGTCTCATCAACACCAATTCCCTCAATCTACAAATATTCATTGCACACTAGTCCTTATTTGTTTTTAATTAATAATGCATCTTAATTTATTATATTCTAAAGTAACTATTTGGTGTCTATGATGCACGTAACAATTAGTTTCAATATAATCTCCCATGTCAGATTCTTTTTAATTTTCTCCAATTGTTCATCAATATCCTAAACCCAGTTCTTATCTCCAAATGATTTGTCAAAACATTTAGGTTCTACCTTACATAAGAAGGATGTCTATTGTAAATACATTTTTCTCTATGTTTGAATGGACGTTTCCTGATCACCAATGATTTTCTTCTTATAAATTTCATCTCAACTATTCAGCTTCTGTGTAAATATAGATTTGACTTCCTCTTGGGCATCATTTATATCTTCTTCTAAATCATCATTTTCCACATCTACTCCCCTTAAGTTGTTTAACTTTCCATCATTTTTATCATGATACTTTTCATAATGTTGCTGATGATTATATTAATTCTCTAATACAATGGAATCATTGATTTAAACCACTTTTCCCAACCTCTTGTTGAAGAATTTATATGCTTTACTTTTTCTTGAGTGTCCAAGGAATATCCATTTATCTCCATGAGACTCAAAATTTATATGTTTCTTCTAATTGAGAATAAAAAACTTATTTACAAATATTCAAAATTATTTTAATGTCGGATTCCTTCTATATCACAGATCATAATGATCCTTTTCTTCTTTCAAACATAAAAAGAGCTATTATATATGTAAATAAATGTCAAAATTGTTTCCTTCCAAAATTTTTCTAAAAGGTACTTTTCAATTAGAATTATTTTGTCCATTTTTTTATAATCTGATTTATCCTTTCAACCAATACATATTCTTTTGGTGTTTTCACTATCGAAACTTTATTCCTTATCCCATGTTTCTCAAAATAATTCTCCACTTGGATATTTGTGAATACCATACCATTATCAGTTCAAAACCTCATAATCATCTATTCAATAATCCTTTCATCTTTCTTATGACATTATTTTATGCAACTAAACGTGTAAAACTTGTGGTGAATTACAAATATCCATGCCATCCTATTGAAATAATCAATAAAAATAACATAATACCTTTTCCCGTCAATGGATCTTGGTGAGATAAGTCAACACACATCTTCATGCACCAATTCAAGAACTCTAGTTAAAAAAAATTCTTTTTCCTTGTACATATTTATATTGATATTCCATTATTTAAAATAATCACACAAGTGATTAAAATCACATGATATCTTAGTGTGATCTCAGGGATGGTTGGCATAGATGTCCAAGCTATTTATACCAAAAATAGTTTTCTTCCTCTCCTGATACAAAGAACATATATTCTTATCCAATAACAAGGTATAGATTCCCCTTTATGCACTTTACATGTTAAAAAATACCTTGTTTTCTCTTAACTATAAAATAATTCTTGGTAAATGTTATAGCATGATATGATTCAAAAAATTTACTAACACTTAGCAAGTTGCAACTGAGAAATATGATAGACAAGAAATCATCACATCTCATATCTTTTCCCCCAATCTATCTTTTTCTAAGCCAATAATCTTCAAGACTTCATTATTTCTAAATTTGAGACCACATACCTTTTCATATTTTATACCTATAACAAGATCCTTATTTCCCATAATATGAGATGTGCATCCACTATGAAGGATACATACACCAACATGATCTGATGCTTTAAGGGAAATATCTCAAACCACTACTTGCTCAACTCTTTTCGTTGTGATCCATGTCATTGACCTCATGATTTTTTTGGAATTATATTATTGATCTTCCTAATATTATGATGGACCAAATTCATCTTGAAGAGATTAAAATCAATTTTTCATTTTCATCTCACTTGATGATTCTTTAAGCTACTATTTATGACCATTTTGTGTCTGTTTTGGAACATTATTCTGCATTGTTGATGAGAAATGTTTTTTCATGTGTCCTAATACTCCAAACCAAAAATAGTGACTATAAAAATCATTCTTGGAGTATTGAACACTATGTAGTTTCCTCTCTTTCTCTTTTTCCCTTAGGTGCCTTTCAGATATGAGGCATGCATTTTGGTAATGTCCCATCATTACATAGAAATAACACCTCATCTGAGGTGTATTCCTATATATCATTGGTGAACTACTAGTAGTCCCCTTGGAACTTTGAATCTTCTAATTCTGATTCATACTCCAATCAAACTTTAACCTTGGATTGGGATATTTCATTCTGACATCAATCATCATGGAGTTCTATTTGTGATCAATCCCTATACCACCCTTATTATTTGGATGAATGTTTCCCTTGTTTTTATGGACCTATATTCTCCACTTTCATATTTTTTATCACCTGATTGATCTTATTTATTAATATCATATTGGGAGTTAAGAGTCTCCCCTGATATTTTACTTTTATTTTAAGATTAACAAATTCCTCTTTAACTTCTTTGATATGTTTTATTTTATCTTTTTCTATGATAGTAAAACCATCGATAACTCTTTTCAGTTAATTAACTTTGATCTTCTACAAAATAACCTTTTCTAAGTTCTCTGGCATTAAAGGCTTCAACATTTCAATTCCTTCATCCAACTCAGACTTCACTTCTTCTGTTGCCACGTATAAATTTTAGCATCATGAACCACTCTATTTTATTTCTTCATTTTTTCCTCTCCAAACATATATCTCCTCATGAAAAAATTCCAATTTATCCTAGAGATCAATTCTTCCTTCAAATTATTCTTCATTATTTTCAATTTCTTCCCATATATAGGAGCTACCTACAACTACCACTATAGCATTTTCTCCATGATCCTTTATGTTATCCATCTCTTCAAACTCAAATTATTCTTAATTGTAAAATTGTTATGAAATAAGATTCTTTTTTTTGAATAAATTTCTCTTAAAAAATTTCTTAGCTGTCAGATAGGTTGAATACTTCTTCAGAGGAATTTTGAAATTGTTCTCATCATCGTATTGAATCTTATTGGGGAACATTACTGCAATATATCCAATATTTCCATATCGAAAGCATGAAATTGTGAGTGTTCACTTAAACTTTCTTTTTCCTATTTATATATTTAAAGAAAAGAGTTAAATGACCTCATCCATATCTTCTTATTATTTTAAGGCTTCAATAGTGAGATTCTTCATGGAAATGAATGCCTCCTCTTTGTACTTCCCTTTCTGATAGAGTCAATATCAATATTTCTCATCTCATTTGTGAAAATAGTACTATGAAATCTATCCAGTTTCATCTCCTTCGGATATTTATATTCTAGTACAGAGACTTTTGGATTGAACTAAGGCCAAAATATTCTCAAGATGTGATTAATGATATTTACATCTTCAAGAGTTTCTCTAAGAACATGCATGTATTCCACAAAAACGTTCACCCTATCAAAACAATCTATAGAATTATTGGGTTTCATTATCAAATCCTCATATTTTTTTGTATAAACTATAAATTAGACTCTCGGAATTTTTAATCACCCTTATAGATATTTAGAAACTTTTCCCACATGAAATGTGAGGAGTTACATGACATCACCTTTGTGTAGATAGCCTTGGAAAATGACCCCCCTAATACATTGATTCCTCTAATGTAAGAATCCAATTCCCTTAGGTCTACTTATGATAAAGCTCCACTAAACACTCCTACAGAAATTCCATACATCACAGCTATAAATACATTCATTCTTGATGGTTAGAAGTAAATATTCATGTAATTCTTCCGCAACTAAAACTTTTTTCCATTGAAGATCAGAATCCTTTTATGATTAACAGCCTCTATTTCTTCTACTGAAAGATAACATCTAATTTTAACATTTCATGCTGATACTAATTGTTTTCCTCACTATGTTAAATACCCTAAGAGGGGGTGTATATGGGTATGATGTATTAAAACAACTTCCCCTTTGAATATTATTTCTTCATTAAAAAAACACTCTTCTCTCCCTTTCTCATTGAAATGAATTTGCAAAAATGAAAACATGTAGGAGAAATAGTAATTTTAATTGGTTCACCCATAGTAGGATAAATAAAATGAGAATAAAAATTCATTCTGCTTATGTATTAAATCCACTAAATAACACTAGTATTACAAATTTCATAGTGTACTCATTGTCCCTCTTGGTTTATAACCAATCACAGTTTGAAATCTCATTGCTCTCCCAACTGAATTGTTCCTACTACTCCTTCAGATTTTTATTTGTTGATCACTTGAATCAATATTATATACACATCATTGGGTGAATCATGAAGCTATAATTTCATACACTTGATGAATACCTCTTTACTCTAGAAATTATGGGCTAATACTTTTAGGTTTTCACAAATTTTTCTTTCACATAACTTTTCGTGACTTGAGTACAACTCTACCAACTTTCACACAACATTTATGTTTTGCACAAATATTTAGCTTTAAAAAAACTATTGATTTCATCAAGAAACTCACAAATTTCATTTAAAATTTGTATTATCATGGAAATATCTTGGTCTTATAGACACAAGTATCATTTCTATGCACAACTGATGTTTGAGTTGTTGTTTTCCACAATAAATGTATTCACGCAACTCTTATATAATTTAGAGCCATGATATTATCTAAGGGTTGATCTAATAAATTGATATGGGTTTCCACATATTTATATATGTGGCCAACCCTTCATAAAAATACCTTACATTCCTTTAATTGTGTGTGCAACATTCCTTGTGTGATGAACTCTAATGACTTGATATCACCTTTAGCATGAAACTCACCGCCTTCATGCAAATACATCTTTATTTTATGGGCATGAACAACTCTTCCTATGTCACACAAATCTGATTTACATGATGTTTTAAATCTTGAATGAATCCCTATCCTTTTCATATTTTTCTATGATGGCCTCAAATCTTCACTTGCACATAACTTTTCAAAACACCTTCACACTTTTTCACAACCTTTTACATTTACATTAAAATAATTCCTTTTCCAAAAACACCATTTTATTTCTTCAAATTTTTGAACCCAAAAATTTGGAAAACACTAAGAAATGATGACACCTTGAACATGAAACTTACTAAACAATTTCTAGAGCTTCTATACCTATGTATTGGATCCTTGTCAACATACCTAGTCAATAATTACTTGAAAACTCCATAACTGACCTTATTGACCTTCTTTTTCAATAAACATAATCAGTCCAAAAACACTGGAAATTGCATTAAGGTATTTTTTTCCAACAAATGCACAAAAAATCATGTTTTAAATATTATTTTCCCTAACATATTTTTTTCCTAACCATTTTAGTTTTCATGATGGTGAATAGTCTCTTTTTATTTACCTGGGTAATTTTTCTTTTAAGATGAAAATTAAAATGAGATTTATTAGACTATTTCGACCCAATGATGCAAAATATAAAATCCAATTTTTTAAATAGATATCCTATGTGTGTTTAAAATTAATTTTAACACATGTGTATGTAATTTTCAAAACCGCATTTTAGCCTTAATTGATGTAATCAACTTTTAATGTATTTACTAATCATTATGGAAAAATATTAATTTGATATTAATATATAATATTAATTATGATGATTAAAAATATGGAATAAATTTTATGAAATTAAAGTCACATAATTGGTATAATTTAATTTAAAAATAAACCCACCATTGGTTTCAAAAATGGTTTTTCAAGAAATGCATTTTTCAAGCATAAGATGACATTATATTAACAATATGACTAGTAAAAATCATTAGAATGATTTAAATTCATATATTTAGATATATTATCCATAAATTTAATTTAAATATTTCCCTATTAGGGGTTCTTTTAATTAATTAAAATGGAGAAACATTATTTATTTAAAAATAGTTTTTAGAAAAATGGGTTTTGGAGCTTAAAAATAAACTTAAATCAAATTAGTTATAAACATGATTAAAATTTAATTAATTATTTTAAATAATAATTATGTTAATTTTAAATCATTTTAAAATAATAATGATAATTTAAAATTAATTCATATAATAAAAATAAAAAACAATATTTGAAAAATCGATATTTTTCACTATTCACTGGAAAAAAATCAAACTTTTCAGAGAAATCTAGAAATTTCACCCTAAGATAATTTTGATTTGATAATTTGAAAAATAAATTTAATTTTATGAAACTAATTTTCTAAAAATGGAAAAACAGTTATATTATTTTCTCATAGAGCAGTAAAAACCATTTTTGAAGAAAATGTATTTTTTGGGGAATAAAATGACTTTACTAATATTTGGGTGATTTTTATAAATAAATTTTTATTAATTAGGACCTTTATATAAATTTTATAATTCACTTGATCCTATTAATAACATCTAATTCAATAGATTGGTTATAACATTCTGGTTTAAATAATATATTTCATAGGTCATTCATGCTCAGTGTTGTGTGTCATGTACTCTATCAAACGCAATGTTCTTATTTTAAAATCTTGGGATTGTGTGTAACCAAAGCTATCAAAGTGAATAAATTTATTTAAAACAAATATACTATAAAATATTATGGTGTTAAAATTCCATAATTATTATTGGAATATCTATAACATTCATGTCAGCAATAGAGATACCAAAAATGGAAAAGCTTTGCATTCAAAAGGATAAATCCAGACCACATAAAGATTATTGGATACTTCATAATGATAATTTTAAAAAATTTTCTATGGTTTCCAATTTTTAAATTATTATTATATAAATCCATAAGGATTATATATTACTGATTATGTTTCATTTTTGAGTTTGTAAGATTCATTTAGACTCTGAAAGGATGCTTTCACGAGTTCCATAAAGATCATACCAGTGCTCTCAAGGATGTACTCTAACTTCATAAGGATATTTATACAACTTCATAAGTATAATTTAGAACTTCATAAAGATCATCAGCTTGTCTAAAATTTTAAAAATTCATAGGCTCGTAGTGAATTCTTCAAGTATGAATTTTAGAATTTGTATGGATCATCACTTTGTGAAATTTTGAGATTTCTAGAAAAATTATGAAAAGTCTAATATTTCAAGAATATTAAAAATTATAATGAAAAAAATTAAATTAGTATATTCTTTGTGATATGTTCTTCATTTAAAAAAATATCATAATAGTAGGTTTTGATTCAAGCTAGTTTTCTAAGATTATATGTCACAAGGAGTGTCTTTTCATGAAGTTTACATATTCTCATAAACCCCTAGAAGTAGTTTTAAAAGAAATATATGCATCAGTTTTAATGGATTTTTAAAATATAATATTATGCTAATATTTTTTGTATAATTGAAGAAGGAGATCATGGTTGATATTGATGGAAATTTGAAATCAAAATATTTAAAATTCTATACTATAAGAATAGTGTATATTAATTCATAATAGTTCTCCCAAATTATGAATGAAGACCAAGGTTTTTAGAATTTAAATATTTTATTTATGGAAATAATATTCACTAAAATATAATGAATATAAAAGGAATAAAATAAGAATAAGAATAAGGTATTAAGAGAAGATTAAATCAAGGAACTGATATTATAATTAATACATTCCTATGTTGAATATTTTTTGTATCTAAGAGTGTGAATAGAAGAAGAAGAAGAAGAAGACATGGAGGAGGAGGAGGAACTACTTTCACACTGTTGTACAAGTAGAAAAATAGAAAGAATAAAAAACCTGAAAGAGTGTAAGTTGGAATCAAAGAAGCAACACTGTGATGATATGATTTATGTTTTTACCAATAAAGGAATATCTAGTTGTAAAAACATTTATATCTTTGTACCTATATAGAACGTACATAAATAGTCTAGAAATTTGTAACATGAGTTTAGTGGATAAACCCTACTAGTTTTTTTCCAAATTCTAATATTAGTGATTTGTATGATCTTGGGTGATTTTGAATCAAGCAAAGGATTAGACATCTCATTTTTAGAGGTGAACCTTGAAAATTTATTATTCCCTTTCTATGTATGCAAGTGAGAATTTTAACAATGAAGTCAACCATTCTAACTAGTGGTGAAGGTTTTTAAAAAGGAAAATGTAAATAATTCAATATCACTGACCACCCCAAGTGATTTCACTGATCTGTGAGTGGATTTACATAATTAAGTCACACAATTACTACTAATTGTGCACTAGTAATTTATTAACTATACAAACACACTGACTCAACTTTCTTCCAAATTGTAAACAAATCTACACCAAAACAAAGAGATGTGAATAAATACAAATAAATAATAAATTTTATACCAAAAAATAAATCTTGGGTTGGATGATTTTCCACCATAATATCACTTTTGGCTCCTAAAAATCTAACCAGAAGCTTGATGGTCTGGAAAGTGGTAAGGACCTTACTTACTCATTTTAGATTATAGCTCCCAGGTTTTATGATAATCATTCTCATGATTTCATAATACCTACACTAATAGAATAGATTTCCCACAAAACACCTTATTCCAAGAATCAAACGTATAGACCGTTTACTTAATCACTGAGGCATCCAGTTCAAATTCTAATTCTTCCCATATCAACACATAGGAGGGGTCTGGATGAAATTTATTTAGTTGATGTACATGGAAGAAATCATTAATTGAATTCATATGATAGAGTAATTATAATCAGTATATGGCATTCCTGATCAATTCTGTGATCTCAAAGAGGTACGCATACCTTGGTGCCAGATTCCTTTTCCTAACAATACATTGATGACCCAAACAAGGTCATACCTTTTGAAATATATGGTCTCCTACCAAAAAAATAAGAGGTTATCGATGAAAATATATATATGGATTATGGAAAATCTAAGTAATAACCACTTTATTTTAAATAAGATGAATCTTCTCAGTCATATCCTAAATGAAACTCAGTTCCAATAGTGAGGCCTCTCCCACCTTGGTCTAGTAAAGTGGATACCCAAATGGATAAAAATAAAATGCTTTTAAAGGTTCCATTCAAATATATGATTGATAAGTATTTTTATAAGAAAATTAAGCTAAATTAAAATGGGTATCCAATGATCCTTTAAAGGAAAACACACAAGCACCAAGCATGTATTCTAATATCTAGACCACTAGCTCTATTTTTCTATACATTTATGAATGGTAAGTCATGATTAACATCAATTGGGATCCCATGGAATCTTAGAGGCCTTTATAGAATAAGTATGTGAATCTAGGGTCTCTATTGTAATTATGGTAGAATCCACCACATGAAAATCCCTGATCTCATGCACATGAAAATTTCCCAATTCCTCTACCTTGATTCACTATTTAATTAGTATAAAATGAACTGATTTATTCATTTAGTCGATAAAAACCTATATTACATTCTTTCCATGATTTTTATGAGGTAGGATAATAATAAAATCCATAGATAACTTGTTCCATTTTCATGAGGGGATAGAAATGGGTTAAAGTAAACCATGGGGCTTTAGATTCTCCATATTAATCTGATAATGAGAATAACATCTCAACATAAAATTTTCTATTTCTCATATTATACCTGGCCTCTAATATCAATATTTCATGTTATAATACATTTTAGTGGCTCCTAGTGAACTATCCACTAAGATTAGTAACAATCCTTCATCACTACTTTCCACATATATCGAGGGATCACATAACTCACCTTAGAAAAAAAATATGAATTACCACCTTTTGGTGATCGCCCTACCATATATGATTCTCTCAATATTCTAAAATTATTCATCCCCTAATTACTCCTAATAAATAAGTACAAGGATAGAATTTATAGTATGAATATTATCCAATAACATCACCATATTTCATCCTTTTACCTCTAGGTTCATTCCAACAAATAGGTTCATTAATTTCCACTCAGTATAATATTTCTTCAAGGTTTGGGATAAGAAATTCCTAATAAGGGAATCAGCAATGACATTCCACATCCTTGGTGTGTGGGAAAGGTCAAAATCAAAAGCCTAAAAATATTATACCCATCATATTTTCTTGAGGATCAAATCTTTCTGAGATAAAATATAACTAATGATTTTATGATCGATATACACCTTTAATCTCCCACTGAGGATATAGTTTCACTCACACTTGTGAGCATGAATAACTTCCATTAACTTGGGATTGTGGGTTGGTTAATTCCTTTCATGTAAGAACAGTTTTCAAGATCCATATGCCTTTATGTGATTCCCCTTCATAAGTATGAAACCCAATCCCATGCTTAATGAATTTTAATAAACAACATAGCCTTTATCATGATCGAGTAGAATCCATATAGGATATGACTTTAACTATCACTTTACCTCATCAAAGGAAGATTTACATTTTGATTTCCATATAAATTCTAATCATTTCTAAGTAAGATTTCTCAAAGGATATGAAAGGATGAAAAATTCCTTGATAAATCACTAATAGTAACCTAATAAACAAAATAATCTATGTATATCACAGAAATTATTTGGTACTTACCAAGATATAATAGACTTTACCACTTGAAGATCAACTCAAAAACCATATTATGATACTACATGTTTTAATAACTTGACCTTCCAGATTAAGAAATTACACTTTGATAAATTTATATAGATAAAATTATCACAAAGAGTTCCCAAAATGATCCTCAAATGGTTCCCTTATTCTTATTTAGTTTTAGAATAATCCAAGATGTTTTCCATAATCACCTAGAAAAAAAATAATCATGGTAGTAGTGGAATATCTAGTTCATAATTTCCAAAAATACTACAAGATAATTAGTCAATCCAAATGACAACACAAGTTAATCATAGTGACTATACTTTCTTCTAAAATCAGTCTTGGGAATGTCATATTCCTTTCCCCTGAGTTGTTGATATCATGACTAGAGATCAATCTTTGAGAACCACCTTCCCTATAATAACTAGATATTTTATTATGTATTTTCCTTAAATTATAATTATATTTATTGATTGTTTTACATGTAAAAGAAAACCAAAACATACCATAAAACATTATATAAATTTTAAAATGTATCAGTTGAATTGGAGACTAAATATAGAGGTAAATAAAGTATTAAATACCTGTAGAAATAAAAAAAATATTTTTTAAAATACTAATGCATTGGTAAGATTTAATTAGTATAGCTAAATAATAAATAAAATCATTTTACACATTAAAATATATTTTCATAAACAACTACATTTCATGCTCAATGAAGATTATTATAATATGGGTAAATAATGATTTAAATGGAAATTATTGAAAATATATATTGTAAAATAATTTAACATTCATTAAATAGTTATTAGTTGGCAAGTAAGGAATTTATTTTATGCTTAGAAAATAAATATTTCTTAAAATTATTTTTATGTCTTATCTACTCTTGTATTAAAATTATCTATTATCAATTTTATAAATTAAATCATAAAAAATTATTTTAATTTTCATAATTATAATTTTAAAATTACATAATGAGTTCAATTTTATTTTTATGTATAAAATTAAGTTATCGAGATAAATATTTGTGACCACGGTGAAATAGTTATTTTTTAATAAATGATACTTTTCTAAATATTGTGTATTTTAAAATAAATGGATATATTTTAAAATAAAATATCTAATAATATTTTTAAACACATATAAAAAATAAGTTAACACATATTTAATTTGAAATTAATTTTAAATATTATTAAAAAAACTTAATCATTAAGATGGCATTTTTATAAAAAATTATTTTTCAACACATTATTTGTTTTAATTTAAAAGTTAATTTTATAATATATAGAAATTAAATTATATTTAATAGAGTACAAATTTTAATTCATAATATATAACTTTAGTAATAAGGGAAATATTATATTTTTATTCATCTAATAATTACCATGGTTAAATTTTTACCAATATTTATAAGTGTTAAAATGGGTAATCTAATGTGGATTGATTTTTAAAAAATTAATTTGATACATAGTCCTTCTAAAATAAATATTTTAGGTTATAAATTCATACCTATATGTCTTAACAATATTTTTCCACATAAATCTACTAACCCTCATGAAATTTCATTCTTACCCCTTACCTAACATTCTTTTGCTAATATTTTTCCTTTTTTACCTATAAAAAGAAACTAACTTCCACCCATTTCAATCCACATCTATAGTTAAAAATTATCATAAAAAATATAACCAATTTACTTATTAAATATACCTTATACACATTTGGTAGCCTCTATCCTCATCAATGTTCCTCAAGTTCTTTATTTCTAAAGGATACTTAATGAGAAGATCCAAATTCTCAATCTAATTATTACTTACCCTTTTGCTTTCTTTATTTATCCTTCACATCCAACATCCTTCAAAACAATATAACTATATGTATATAATTACATAATTATAAATAATATAAGATAATTTTATTATATTTATTACACAACCATTATCTATTCTCCTTCCGTTCAATCTAGAAAATGAAAATGTTTCTCATGCATGTGTGGGAACTACCGCCTCCATGAACGACACATTTTATTTTCCTTAACCAAATTCTAAGGATGGTTATATAAATGGTTTTAATTTATAGATATGTTATTTATGTCATGATTTATATTTTTTTAAATATAAATTAGGTATTCTATTAGTAATATTTGTAATAAGTGTTAATTATAAAACTAACCACCTAAAAAACAAACCATGTGGAAAAGAGATTTATTTATAAGTGAAAATTATTTTTCATTTACCTTTTTCTTATAAATATTCCAAATTTTTATTAATCACCTTAATAATATCTAGATAATTTTATTTTAATTTTTTAATAATGATATTTTAACTAAAAATCTCTTCCATATCCATACTCACGCATAGATTGTATCATGTTCTCATTAGGTCAGTGTAACCACACATGAACAATGATATAAATTTATATCAAGGATTGATTTTTAATCCTAATATAATATTTTAATAATTAAAAAAAATTGTAATGGTAATATATAAATTTAACTCATTAATTAATACAACACCGTATGTTGGTTAAAAATTACCAAAACAAGCTCGTCGTTGACTTCGTCATCATGAATAATTACTAAAATAATTATGAAATTAAATTATAACATTATAAATAGTAAAAAAATCATCAATTATAGTACCTTTTATGATCTGGTAATGATGAAATTTGAGAGAAGAATGGATAAAAACACTATAATCACAAAACTACTTCAAAACTATCAACATTAGTCATACCTGATATTGAAAATAGATAATAAATAACCAATATGAATGTATATAATAACTATAAATGAAGTTTATAAAAGGTTATAGATATAAATAAGGTTATGAAATAGTATATTGATATATTTACATTTGTTATATATGATCTTATAGTGTACTCAACTAAGACGAGAAATAAGGTAAGTGTTTCTTATCTCAATTTTCAATCCCTTGACTCATATTTCATATTATACATGATTTTTTATTTTTAATTGTGTATATAATACCCCTTAAATATTTTTTATGAGGATACTCTCATTATTAATGGTATTAAATGTTTCATTTGAAATCACATCCTTCAAGAGGTTTTCACTTGAAGGTTTCTATGGTTATAAGAGCTTCGTTGTCTCATTTCCAACTCCATGAGACATGTTTGATATTTCACACCATAATTTAGTTTATAGAGTGTATTAAATACCCTATTGATTTCCTATATGAAAATGTCTTCCATTTAAAAAGATTTTAATTTTTATTTCATGATATTTCACTAAATATCATTTGATTCTTATGTTACCAATAACGTAGGGGTTTCGTTGCCAATGTTATTTTCAAATAAATATTTACTTTTAAAGATAATCTATCTAGTGAATTTTAATTATTTATAAAACATATCACTATTTTATTTTTATATTCATTTTGTTTTACATGTACCCTCAAAATCTCATTTCCCCTTGACTTGTATTTTACTTGAAGGATTTCTTATTAGTAGAACTGACCATGCCCATCTTCTTAGTTGGGAACCTCCATTTTTTCATGTCCATTTTCATTAAATTATTTTCCAAATATCTTTATCAATAACTCAATAATTTAGTAAGGATATATTCTACAATTTTACCTTCTTTAAAAAAAATTAAATAAATTCTTATTATTTTCTGTATGGGTTGTTTTCATTAAAGTGTGAAAATTGTCTCTTTTTAAAATTTTATCTATAAACACATATTTTTACCACCTTTATCAATTTATATGAATATTTATATATAATTTTCATGTTTTATAAAATAAATTCATTTCTCCTTTATTTATAAAATATTTATTTAAAAATATTTTCAAAGGATCATAGATATTTCTTATTTCTAAAGTGATTTTCTTCTAAAACACCTAAAAAGGGTTTTTTCTAAGTTATTGCTCTTTTACATTTCTATCACTTGATCAAGGAAATTATATAAAAGATGACATACAACATATTTATCTTAAAATATTATGTAATACAATTCTCTTTTAGAGGAATGATCCATCACTATCATTATCTTACGTAATTATCTTTTGTGTATAATGATAATTTTTATTTAAATATATTTCCTCTATGAATGTCCTATTTTTGATTCCTTTGATTTAAGGGTTTTTACCAAGATTCCTTACATCAATTGATTGGGGAAAATATTTTCTTAACTATTTACCCTTTATATATACGAAGTTAATACCATAAAAATTATTATCTTTCTTGAAATTTATATTCCTATAAAGTAACTAAATATCTTTGGATACCCTTTTATTTTGTATGGATTTATCTTATTATGATTATTTAGGGTTTCTTTATGTGATTCCATTTTAAAAGGATTTGGAACCCATTTTTTCCATGGGTTCTTTTTTCTATAAAAAATGAATGATTTTCATTTTAAAGTTTTTTGAAACCCATTTACTTTCTATAGGTTCTTCATTATATAAAATAAGTGACTGATTTTCAAGTGGAACTCAAAAGTATGGATGATGACTGGTGGGGTACTATATTTACCTCAAATACATTGGTGAAATGTTTAAATGTCATGATATATATATATACACTAGTGTAATTTATTTATAACCAAGTATTAATTAAATTTTGTGACTCATTAAGGTGATATATGTGTTCGTGCAATTAAGTTCTCTAACAAACATTGGTGCAAGTGCATAACTCAGGATGGTAATTTTTCCGTATACTAATGTTTTTTCCATATTTAAAATATGTAACAGTTTTATTCTTATTCTCATTATTAATTCATACTCTCATGTATTATGTTTATTGATTAAAGTTTCCACACTCTTTTGATTCATATATTATGTTATTATAATCTATATTCCATGGTTTATGATTTAAAATTTATTGTTTATAACATTATTATATGTCTTTATTATACCCACATGCACATATTATGTTCTCTAATGATATTAAATTTTTATCGCTTATATTTCCCCTTACTAGGCATCTAATATCACCCCTTTAATATGTTTTCTTTCCCCATGATACAAATATTGGTATTACATGTGAGTTGTTTAAAAGGGGGTTTAGAGTTTAGAAATTATAAATAAATTTTTATGAGTGTTGTAAAATAAGTTATTTATATGGTTAATCCTCAAGACACTAAAGCTTTGATTCTCTAGTTTGTGAGATTATTTATGAGATAGAATTATTACTTAAGTAAAATAATTAAATAAATGTTTTTATTTAGATTGGGTTACCATATTCGATATCATATGTGGGTTTAGATATTTTTTTATGATTATTTTAGTTATTTTTAGATTAGTTTAGATAAATTTAGAAAAACTCGATGGATAATTCTAATGGATAATTCTAAGTATAAGATAACGTTCTAATGTTTTAGTAAGGTATATATTTTGTGGTTCTCCAAAAAATTAAATTCCAATCTAGATATTGGAAATTGAATGTGGTTGTGGCACAAATGTTCCTAGGGGTAATCATATTGAAAAATGCTAATTGGTTGAGTGTCAACTCAATCTTCAATTTTATGCATGATGAGTGGGCCTAAGGTTGAACACATGACTAGACACTCTTAGGGTATATGATTTAGACAATTACATTTTCTTTACAAGAAATTGTGAATTTTTTTATAATTTTTTTAAGGAATATGAGAGAAACCAACCAAAAAACCAAGATTGAACGAAGAGTGAATAAGGTCGAAATAAAATTTAATGTAATAATTTCATAGATTAAGACATTTTGAGGGTGTATTTTTCATGTAATTATCTTCAATAATTATCTTATGTTGTTCATCACTCACATTAACCTATTTTGATTAAAGTAAAGTCTAAATCCCAACGTAACTGGTTTAATAATATATTCCATGGACAATAGAGAGATTTTCCCAATGAGAAACCTAATTAGAAAGGACCTGGAATAATAAATCTTATGATTATGCCAAACTTATTATCAAAAATTATGATTAACAACATGAACATAGTTGAAATCCCAAAAAACCCATAGAATTTAAGGATAGAGTCTCATGGAAGTTCATGTGATAAATATGGTTAAGGAAAAAAGACTGAATCCCTTTCATGTCAAAAATGAGGGAAGAGATACCATGGGTGTGTATTAAAATAACTATGATATGTTTTATGTGTGGAAAATGAGGGCATCGAGAAATTAATTTTTGAGTAAAATTGAATAGAAATGTGGACACTATGTAAGGAAATAGTTTATGTCTGGATGTACCACTAATAGTTCAACATCATAAAGATAGTAAAATTAGGCACTGCCCAAATCAATACCCAATTCAAGGGATAATGAGGATGAGATGCATCATAAATTTACAATAAAAAGGCAATAATAGAAAGCATATGAAACCATTACTACTGAAGTATGTTTTGAAAATAATATGGAGTAGAGGATATTAGTCATCCAATTAAGAACTATGCATATTTTAATTATGTATTGTTCAACCCACTCCATTATAACTACTATGTTTTCTAATAATATAAAATCACTTCCCTGATGAATAGATGTTGAATTCTTTATAAAAAAAATTCAGAGGTATGATTATTGTATCTCAAATATATAACTCTTCTATAATAGATGTTTATAGGAATGTGCTTCCTATAAATCGTGTTATCATTATTTTAGTCAAAATTGATGTGATATTAGTCATGGATTGGATCTCTTGGAAATTATAGTATCCAAGATAGGAAAATAAAATCTAAAAATCAACCCATGATCAATTGTTAATACAAGTATGATTATAAACTCCCTATGATGAATCAAGTCAATTATATTTGGGTATTTAGTCTAAATGGTTAGATAAAAAATCAACACTAACTATACTCATATTATGAGGGAAAATATGAGTTCACTATTCAAACAAAGGATGGTTATGATGAAACCTCATTCGAAATTTAGATTTCACTATATATTTTCATTAAAAAAACATTATATAACAGTTAAAATGTAGTCATTGAATCGGTGAGTAGATATATAGGTAACCAAATTATGAAATATATATATAAATAAAAATAAATATCATTTTCAAATACTAATTCATTGATATAATTAAATTAGTTTAGCTAAATAACAAAAAAAATCATTTATGTGAAAAATTTTATTTTCTTAAAAAATTATCATTTCATGTGCTATGAATTTTATTATATTATGTTTAAATAATGGATTAAATGTAAATTATTGATAATATATACAATAAAATAAGTTAACATCCATACAATAGTTACTACTGGGAAAGTAATAAATTTATTTTATACTTAGAAGAGACATGTTTTATAAAATTATTTTTATGTGTTCTGTATACTTATATTAAAATTAATTTTTATCAATTTTAAAAATTGAATCATATAAAATGATTTAAATGTTTTTAATCATAATTTCAAAATTAATTAATGGGGTCAATTTAATTTTTATGTATAAAATTAATTTACAAAGATAAATATTATTTTCTTTGGTAAAACAGTTATTCTTCAAAGAACGATACTTTCCTACATATTATATATTTTTAAATTAAATGGGTCTATTTTAAAATTAATAATATAATATTATATTTAGAAATATATATAAATAAATTAACATTAATTTAATTGTTAATCAATTTTAAATAATTTTAATAACAATTGATGATTAAAATGAAATTATTTTATAAAAATATTTTTTCAACACATTATGCATTTTAATTTAAAATTTAATTTTCTCATATTTATATATTTAATTATATTAAATGGAGTCCAAATTTTGATTTATAATATCTAAATTTTGTAATAATGGTCATATTACATTTTATTAATAAAATAATTACCGTGGTTAAATTTTAATCAATATTAGTATGTGTTAAAATGGGTAATGTAATGTGGCTCAATTATTACTAAATAAATTTGACAATTTCATCCTATATAATACCCTTGTGAAGTTATAAATTCATACCTACATGTATCAGCTAAATTTCACCACCTAACACACCTAAAACTCATGAAATTCCATTCTTACCCCTTAACTAGCATTCTTTAGCAAATATTTTCCGCTCTTTTTCACCAATAAAAGGAGTTCACTTCCACCCATTTTAAGACCAACACTTAGTTTATAATTCCCATAAAACTATGCCAAATTTACCTATTATAGAGACACATTACATTTTTTAGCCTCTATTTTCAAATATTTCCTCAATTTATTTATTTCTAAAGGATACTTCAAGTGAAAGTCTAAATTCTCAAATTAAGTATTACGTACCCTTTTACATTCTTAATTTATCATTAAAATCCAACCTCATATGAACTATTATGACCATATTTATATAATTAAATTATTATAAACAATATATTTAGATTTTATTATATTGATGTTATAACATTTATCTATTCCTCTACCATTCAATCGAAAAAATGAAATATTGTTCTTGTGCGTGTGTGGATTATTGCCTCCATGAACGACATGTTTCGTTTTTCAGAACCAACTTACAAAGATAGTTCTAGAAATGGGTTTGGTGAATATATATATATATATATATATATATATATATATATATATATATATATCTATGTGTTTATGTTTGTTTGTAGTTTTTATTTATGACATGATTTATATTCTGGAAACATAAATTAAGCAAAAAAATCTTTTTTATTTACCGCATTCTTATAACTCTTGAAAATTATAATTAATCATCTTTGAAACATATAAATAATTCCATAACAATTTTGTGATAATAATAATATAACAAACAAATTTCTTTCATAGATATACAAACACATAGATTATAGCATGTTATTTTTTGGGTTAGTTTAACCACCTACATGAAAAAAAATTATATTAAGTATGGATTTGGAAACTTGATTTTGGATATTAATAAGCAAATAATTATTTTTTTCTATAATTTTAAAATTAACATTAAACTCATTATTTAAGACAACGTTGTGCGTTCTTTATAAATTACCAAAACAAGATCGTCACTGACTTTGTCATCATGAATAATAACTAAAATACAAATAAAATGAAATTATAAGATTATAAATAATTAAAAAATATCAATTCCAATAAATTTTATAATATGAGATGATAAACTTTGGGAGAATAATTAATAATAATATCATGATTACAAAACTAGTTCAGAAGGATCAAGATCACTCACACCTGATATTGAAAATAGATAATAACTAACAAATATGCATGTGGAGAATAATTATAAATGATGTTTATAAAAGTTTATAGATTTTAATATAGTTATAAAATATAATATTAGGATATTTATGTTTGTTTTATAGGATCTAATAATTCATTTGACTAAGCGGGGAAACAAGGAAAGGGTTTTATGTATCAATTTTCAATCCCTTAAGACATATTTTATATTATAAACCATGTTTTCTTTGGAAAGGTGTATCTAAAACCCATTAAATATTTTTTTATCATGATAATTTCATTATTCATGTTATTTAATGTTTCATTTTAAATTATATCCTTTTAGGGGGTTTGACACACACAAAATCTATGTTTGTAAGGGTTTCTTTGTCTCATTTTCAACTCCATGAGACATATTTGATATTATGACCCATAATTTCTTTTATATGGTTTATCTACTAAAATATTTATTTAATTTATGAAAATATATTAATTTTAATTATATTTTAATATCTATTTCATTATCTTCCTCTCAATCTAATTTGATTCTTACGTTACCAATACTGTATGTTTTTCGTTTTTAATCTTATTATCAAATCAATATTATTTTTGAAAGATAATACATCTATTGAATTTGTATTATTTTTAAAACATCTTTAAATTTTAATTGTATATTCATGGTGTTTTATATGTCCCATTAAAATTTCATTTCACCTGGACTCGTATTTTACTCAAAGGGTTTATTATAAGTGGAACTAACCGTGTCTCTTATTCTCAGTTGAGGGCCTCCTATTTCTAGGTCCATATTCATTATATTCTTTTGAAAATGTCCTTATATATTCCCCAATAATTTATTAAGGTTATTTAATAATAATTTTTATTCTTTAAAATAAATTAAATAAATTTTTAAAAATTTATGTATGGGTCATTTTCATAAAAGTGTAAAAATCATCTCTTTTTTAAAATTTTATGTGTGAACACATCTTTCTGTTGCCTTTGTTATTTTCTATGAATATTTCTCTCTATGTTTTAATAATTTCTAAAAGAAATTAATTTCTATTATATTTATAAAATATTTATTTAGAAATTATTTTAAAGGATCACAATTATTTCTTATTTCCAAAGTGATTTTCTTTAAAAACTCCTAAAAAGGTGTTTTCCTCTTATTAATTGTTCTTTGACATATCTTATACTTGATCAAGGAAATTAGTCAAATGATATCATCCACCTTATTTCTATGAATGGAATATTTTATATCCTTCCATTTTAGAGGAATTATCTAGAATTTCCTTTGTATTTCCTAATCTTCTTCAATGTATAACTGTAATCTATCTTCCAATCCATTTCCTCTATAAATACACTATTTTTTATTCCTTTTATCAAAGGTTTCTCACCTAGATGACTTACTTTGATTGATTGTGTAAATTATTACCTTAACTATATACCTCTTTCATATACTATTTAAATACTATATGCTTGATTATCTTGATTGAATGGTATTTACCTAGAAAGTTGTTGAATATCTTTGGATACCCATTTATTTCTGTGGGTTTATCTTTTAATGATTATTAATTATTTATTTATGTGAATACATTTAAAAATCATATTAAACCCACTTCTTTCCATGGGTTCATTATTCTATAAAAATTTAATTATTTTCATTTAAAATTTTTATGAAACCCATTTTATTTCCATGGGTTATATATGCTATAAAATAAGTGAGATATTTTTAAGTGGCACTCATAAGTATAGATGAAGAAGTTTAGGTTCCAATATCGCCATATAATGCATTGGATAGATAATTAAATCTCACGAGATTTGTATACACTAGAAAAATTTAGTTATTTTAAAGTGTGAGTGCAAGTGTGTGAATCACAAAGGTGATGTATACATGGGTACAATTAAGTTATCTTGAAAGCATGGGTTAAATTATATAACTCATTAAAGTAATTTTTTTCTATACTAATGCTTGTACTATATTTGAGAGATGTTAATAATTTGTGATTATTCTAATTCTTATGTTATTCTCTCATGGCTCATGTTTAATAACTCATGTTTCCACACTCTTTTGATTCATGTATTATTTTATGATAAGACCTATTCCATTATTTACAATCTATTAATTATTGGGAATAAATTTATTATGTATATAGATTATACTCATATGATCATATTATGTTCACTAATGACATTCTATTATTATCTATTATGTTTACCATTACTGGGCATCATATCTCACCCATTTCTTAGGTTTTCTTTCCCCAGGATATGATTATGAGTATTATATTTGAGATGTTTAGAAAGGGATTTAGATTTCATTATTTATGAAGAAATATTGATGAGTGTTGTAAAATAAGTTTTTATATGGATATTCCTCAAATACACTAAACCTTCAATTCTCTGACTTATGTAATTATTTGTGATATGGAATGATTAATCAAGTAAAATAATGTAATAAATGTGTTTATTTATATTTTTTTCCATATTTCTCCTCTCAATTGATCAAAGAGGTCATCAATGAGAGGAAAATTGTGTTTTTTCTTAATAGTCACAAGACTTATATTTTTATAATCAATAAATAGGTATAAAAATCCATATTATATCTCCCTAAAGAGCATGGGAGTATCCCATAGAGACACACTAGGATAAATAAAGACCTTTGATTCTGAATCATTAAATTGAGTTTTTAATTCCTTCAGTTTTACTAGATTAATTTGATATGAAGTCAATGAAACCAGATTTGTCCTGGGAACTAGATTAGTGGAAATCATGACTTATTTATCAGGAGTAAAACTTGAGAATTTATCTAGAAAAAACATAAAAAAATTATCATACCATGAGAGGAAACTCACTCCCATAATTCCTTTAATCTAAATACCTAAAAATAGACGACAACTAACATACCAAATTTCTATCCTCAAGAAGAGAAGGTATCTCCTAACTAGACCTCACGTTCAATTCTCCTTGAAATAAACTGAAACTTCTACTGAGAGCAATCAAAGTCACCCTCCATTTACAAAAATAAATTTTGGTCTTAAAGATAACCATATAAAATATCCCTAGGATGATATCAAATAGTTCTATATAAATAATAAATATTTCCCATGGGAGTTCCACATTATATATAAATACAATACATAAAATTCATTGTAAAATTCATTTTATTTTCTTCCTAAGAGTAGTAAATATTTCCATAACATATGGAATAGGCTCAGATGGTAGGGTTAAAAATTCTACAATGCAGGTACAGATTAATGAATGAGAGACACCTATATCTAATAAAGTAGTAGCCATGAATTAACCAATAATATTGATACCTTGTACTTTTATTAGTTATGTATCTAATTCCACAGGCACTTGTTCTATAGAATGAAATTTCATTTCCATTCAATAAGCTTGTGGTATTTGAATGGACTAAGGTAGATCTATCAACTAGATCAGTCTATAAGATAAACCACTTTTTCCATCATGACAATAAGGTTAAGATCTCATTTATTTAGAGCCATATAATTTCATTTGAAACCCATTGGGGACAAGGAACCTCTTATTATTCTTTGAGAGGGATTCATTCTATAAAATCTATGAAGATGGTCCATAAACCCATAAGTGTGAAAATGCTAAGGTTATTTTGGTAAAGAAGGTATCACATGCCCAGCCTTTCCACATTGATGATAGAAAAGGTATTTTCTCTCTATTAGTTTATAGGAATCTGACTATAATGGGTGTCTAAAATTTTGGATTCTTCCCCATTTGACCTCATCTTGTATTCTCTTTTTCTTAAGAAAGACTCATTTACTCTAGCTAGGGAAGTGGAGCATCAATCATCCCTAACATTACGGCCTAATATAACTCTATAATCAGATCTCAATCCACTATTTCTTCATCGGTGTGTAGTTTTGATAAGAAATCCTAAGATAAAATATTGGGTTAAAAGCCTATTTAAAATCACCTATATTTTATCCAATCATTAATGGCCATTTGTGGTGTAAAGTGAAAAAAAAAATCAAAATCCATTTAGCATACTCCATGACTATTCAGTTACCCTTCTATAGACTATTGAATTCCATAGACTACAATAGTTCTATTGTATCAGGAGACAACTATTGAGTAATGTAAACTTTAAGTAATTTAATTCTAGGTTCTCATGCAGTTTAGCCTGAAAAATGGACTCCCACTATTTTTGGATAGGTATTTTAAGTATGAATCCAACACACTTCACTTTTATAGAGTCATGGGAATCAATAAATTTGAATATTATTTCAATAATATTCAACCAATCCCCAAAATCTTTACAATCGTTACTTCCCCAAAAATGGTGAGGATTATGGAAAAGAAAATCTTGATCACGGTCATTATCTTTATTTTAGACCCAGACCTACTTATTTAACTTGGGATGGCTAAATTTCTTCCCCTTGGTCTATATCTAAAATATTTGGTACCACCGTGCCGATTAGATTTTGATCAATTAGTGAACTAACTTATAGAAAATTATTTATAACTCCCTCTAGATCATTCATTAGATATATTCAAGGGGGAATTGTACTATAATAAAATTAAATAAAATAATAAAAATAAATAAATTTAGTGAAACCATTTTAAAATTAAGTAAACAGAACCAATTGAAATAATAAAAATTTTATAAAAGATTAAAATTATCATATAAAGTAATTTTAATGACGAAAAACATGAAAATAACCAAATATATGATTGTGCATGGTTAGGATGCTTGATTTTGTAAAACATGTGTCAAATATGCGGGTATCACTAGAGAGTTATGATGTGACTATATGGTTTGATCGTACGGTCTTCCCAACCATTCACTAAGCATGTGGGGTAAACTGGAGTCCTTTTAGAATGGGTTTCATGATTCTTACACAATATTCAACATGTGCACATTAACCATGCACCCCATAAATACCTTTTAATCCTACATTCCTCAAATTGAAACTCCTCAAAAATAAATGCCAAAAATAATTATAATCAAAAGTAATCGAACCAAAAATCTCAGGGAAACCTAAGGCTCAATACAATGGGTGTTATACATACACTCACACACAATATACCCCTTGAGTCCTTATAGTCACATCCCATTTCTACCTTGACTCCCCAAATAACATATAATGAAAATTGGTCTCTAATAACATTTTGTCACAGACCAACCCGAGAGACCTCTGACATGGTACTGATCCATCCAACAATAAGGCCTGGAGGGCATTCTTGAACCCCACAGGCTATCAACTAGTACATAGGCACTGCAAAATCACCTTTGGGAATGATTTTCCCATTGAAGAGATAAATGAAAAGGGATGGGTTCATCCCAAGAACCTAGTATGGAATCGTTATGTATTGGAGAGTCATGTACTAAAATAAGAAAAACTAAAAATAAGAGAAATTATAAAACATGACATAGTATAAAGGAAAATTCATATAATAACATACCATCAAGATAATGTTAAAAAAACAATCACAACTTTTAAACATTTTCATTAAACTGAGAATAAATATACAAAATAGTATAATGATGATATTTAAAGTGAAAAATTATGGGAGCTGGTAAAGTGATACATATATAATGAGTATACCATAGAACCAAAACCAAAATTGAACCCCAAAAAGTGACACCCATCTCTATGTGATGTGAGGATTATCTCTCACCATGTTACCTCCACCAACCCAAAACCAAGATAATAAGAATATCCACCACTTCCAACTTAATACTTTCCTTTACCTATATTAGTTAGAACAAGGTATGTGTACACCCAAAGAGTGTATGTAGGGTGAGATTATAACAAGTCTGATAGAATAACACCAAGAGTTTCATGAATAACCTCTATTAGATAATCCATTTCATTCTAGTTTAAAATTAAATATATGGGACCATACTTTTTAATTTTAAGAAAGCAAGTAACAATGGATAAATTAAAAAAAAACAGGCATGTGAAGAAGTAAACATGAAACAAAAGTGCCAAACAATCAAATAATTCCCAACTAATAATAATGGGATAGGCCTTAGGCGACTAAGGTCAAGATACACTAGGATCCTCATACTAATCCATGTTTAGTTCAAGTACATATAACTATGCACAGGTCTCTATCCATAGTTGAATCCTAAACTTGTGAGGATAACCACTAGTCCAAGTTGACTCCTTCACTAGTGGTGATATCCAAAAAATAATATTCATAGTAAAATCATAACTATTGATACAAACTATAATGGGATAGGAGAAGTGGCATCTATATCAAAAAGTTACTTTTCCTAGGTTCTCATTTAAGTATTAGGGGTTCACATGAATCTTACCCATTATAAAAGGATTTTGATTTCATTACAAGTTTATTTACACTTAAAGAAGAATTTCATTTCATGTTATTCCATTCCAAAACCATTTCATAAATCCATCACATTAAAGACAAACATTTATGAAGAAACATTTTTTCTTAATTTTATATAAAATAAAGTTGGACATTTCAACAAACACATTATAGACATCTTAAAATTTCATATAAGAACAATATTTAAAGACCTATTTAATTACCCAAATAACAAGAGGATAGTTAGAAACAACTATAATATATATCTCAGTCCTAAAATATAGAACATACCAATTTCAAAATGATTGAAAACAATATTTAGTAAATCAAGAACATATGGATCTTCAAATAAAGGCAACACACAAAACCACCCACCTTTAATTATTGAAAACATTAGTCGATATGCTACTCCACTAGATGAGAAGAGGAAATAACCCTAGGAGAAAATAGATGGACCTAAAAATCAAAAACCCCATCATGAGATTCATCTGAAAATAACTCTATGCCACCATGACCATAGGGGAGGAAGAAAACAAATGAAAAAGTGAAGGAGGCTCGGTATAAAGAGATAATACACCTACTTGAAGAAACTTTAAGGAATCTTGGTGAAAAAATACTCAGGGAATAAAGATAAAAGAAAGGAAAATAAATGGAGTTTGGTTGAGAGGCATGGAGATTTTTAATAGGTAAAAAGATTCCCTATGAAGTTTTAATTCGAATAGGGGTAGAATAGTGTATTCATATTTTTTATGCTATATCCAATCTGCATGGTTTGTTAAATAGTTCACTAACTATGTGAACAGTTCTAGAACCAAACTTCATTCTCACATAGTTTCCCTTAGCTATCTATGATTAAGTCTCAAAATTACTTCTAATTATGCACCTCAAACTTCCATGGAGTCATACTATATATGATTTAGATTCACGGTTATGACTCATTATTCTTCAATCATGTGCTAAAAGTGTAGACCACATTACCTTCCTTTTCTTTCAAATTTTCAACAAATTCACCCTAAAACTAAGAAATAAGGATAAATATCAATAAATAATAAATTTAAAACATTATAATAACATCATGGTTGTGAAAAAACACACTTTCTGGATGATTGAATGTGAACTTAGTTTTAAAAAACTTAGAGATATTCTCTAAAAAAATTAAAGTTTATCCTAAAAGAATTTTGAATGTATATTCAAAATGTCTTTCATATGATGTGATACATGATGAAATGGATGATATAATTCCAAAATTGTTTTCATTTCTTGAAAAAAAAAGTATATACCAATGGTTTGGAACCATTTTTATAACCCCCAAAACAATTATTATAGGCTATACCAACAGTTTTATGGACCACTGGGTGATTTTTTTGTTGGGATAGACCTATACCAATGGTTTGGAACACCTGTTGGTATAGGTGGTCCATACCAATGATTCTTAAATAATTGGTATAGGTAATATCATAGGAAATACCTATAATAATGATTTTGGAAAACCATTGGAATAGGTTAAGTGAAAAAATAAATGGTTGAGAGTATTGAACCCTGGACCTCCCTCTTATTACTGAATAACTTGACCACTAACCTATCGCCACTTTTATGTATATAATTATATATATATATATATATTGAATAATTTAATTTTATTATATGTAAATATACAAAAAATAATCTTTTTTATACTAATGGTTTTCCAAAACCATCGGTATAGCTTTAAGTAATTTTCAGGACCTATACCAACGGTTTTGAAAAACCAATGGTATAGTTACCCAAATATGACCTATACCAACATTTATTTAAAACCAATGGTATAGGTCTTAGAAATTGTTATAACCTAGACCAAAATTTTTAAAAAATTGTTGTTATAGGTCATCATACCAATGGATCTCCAAAATCGTTTGTATAGGTGTCACCTATACCAATGGTTTTCTAAACTGTTAGTATAGGTCCATTAGTATAGACCATATTTCTAGTAGTTTTTAGAAGATATCCAAAATAATTATTGGATATGGTTTCAGAACTTATTGTATATAATGTGAAATAGGACAAAGTCTATGAGACTTTAGTTCAAGTTAGAGTATGATAGATATATGCCTTAAAACCTTATGAAATATCATATAGTAGGATATGAGTATGTCAAAAAATATTACATAAATATTTTGAAATGAATTTTTTATAATTTTTGTGTATATTTTTTCTTATGATATAAAGATATCATATTATCATTTCCTAGGCCAGTAAAAGTGTATGACATAAGAAAATCAAAAGGTGGTGTTATGTGTATAATTTTTTTATAAGATTCATATAACAACCTACAATTAATAAGGAATTTGGATATTAATTTTTAACATTCAAGAATAATTAAAAAATAGTTATCACTAACTATAATATTTCATAAAATGAAACATATTAGGGGAATTTATTTAGTTTGAGTTTCAATCATAAGACAACTTATATATTATAAACATATTATTAAATGCATATTGAGGATTATAAAAGTCTATAGACCTATATAAAGGAGGTCATATAAGACAACCCTGCTTTTTATTACACAATTAAACATAATTTATTACATAAACATCACTTATAACAACATAGAAGATCGAGAGGTATGGTGTCTTTGGGGATTAGGATCATTACATAACAACTTAAAACATTAAATACAACATCTTTATTGAAAACTTCCTTTACATGACCACTACATTCCCTCGTACTTAGCATTGCATGGGATAACCTGAGGACATACATAAGAAAAGGGCGAGCTATAAATCCTAGTAAGGGAATAATTATGGAATAACATGAGGAATAAAATACATGTTAGAAAATAGGAATATCAATAGATCACAAGAGAATAATAAACATAAAGTCATGATAAATCAAGATAATCCTAACATGGAAATGTGGCAACAACACTTAACATGAAATTAGCATGAGTCAAGGCTCATTGCACATGGAGCTTGAGTAAACACTCATTTCACATGAAGGATGATTAAACCCTCATTGCACTTGAATTAGCATGAGTAAACACCCATTTCACATGATGTATCATGATACTATACTTTACCCAATGCATTGGAGTGCTATCAAGGCGCACCCTTCTTAAACATTTCACTTCATGCATAAGTGTGCCACATGGATCATAAAACATTGAATCATTCAACATAATAATTTATTCCATGATAAAAGAATGTAGAATAAATACATGAAACTCTTTAAAAAATAAGTAAATTTGAATAAAGTTGAATATCCTTGATAGAGAAATGGGCATGGTATTCACTACACAGTGAATTTGGCTTGGAAAAGTGCGATGCAATTTTGGTAGCATAACGGTGTGACATAAGAACTCATAAAAATGGTTGATGAGAGAGAAAGGGTTTTATATTCATATTTACATTACATGTACAGTAATTGGGTCATATAGATACATGTCCCAACAAATGTAATGGATTTTAGATTCATGATACAAAATAATTACTTTAATGAAAATGAGGAGAGAGAAATTCCTTTTGGAATTTTGGTATAGTAACAGGTGTACATGGGAGGAATTTAAGGAGAGAGAAAGGGGTATCCCATACTTAAAAAATAAATAGGTCTATATGGGGGAGGTTATAAACCTTACCCCAACATTTATAATTGAAATTAAAAGGTCATAACAACTTAAATAATATTGAACAAAAATGAGAAAGGAAGAAAAACCCTTACTTGAAAGTGTGCTTCCAAAGGCTTGATAGAGGCTTGAGAGAGGCTTCTTGGGAGCTTAGGGAACCTTGGGAGGATTATAGAGAGTGTAGGGAAGAGTTTAGACGAAATACAAAGGATTTGAGTGAGGAGGAAGTGGGAGCTTGGGTGGGTTTATATAGGAAAGGTGAGGGAATTCTTTATTATTTAGGTTTGGGACACCTCACATTAAACTAATCCAAACCACACACCATACCATGGTTTTTTCCCATGGTTTTTGGAAAAGGGAATTGGAAAACAATATTTTATAAGTAAAAAGTCCTAAATTCTAAAAATAATGGGGTTTCTTATGTGGAGGTGAGTCACACTCTCAAGGAAAACAATTTAAAAATACAAAATGTTTAATAAATCTTGAAGGGTCCCCTAAAGCTTTGTAAAATAAATAAATAAAACCCAAAATAACATTATTTTAATGGAAAAATATATATTGGACAAAAATAAAGTTTATAGTATTTTATTACATCACTATTGGGTCATTATGATGTCATAAAACCCATTATATATTTACACGGTATTTAATTCTTACCCAAAAATTTGACTCTCTCAGAAAATTATGAAAAATTCACCATTGGATAATTTTGACATCCTGATTCCAGAAATAATATCCATTCTATCTAAATAATTTTCTAAATATTTTAATTTTCACTTTTAAAATAAAAACCGATATTTATTAAAAATTTATGGGTTTTGACAAAAAATGCTTTCAAACCTTAATAAAAATTAAAATTGCATTCATAAAATTATACAAACATTTATATTTAATAAAAAATTAATTTAGTAATAATAATAATAATTTATTAAAATATTATTTAATTCAAAAATCCATTAATTCATTAAAATATATTTCTTAGTTGAACATTAACTAAAAATACTATTTGTGACTTTAAAAACTATTTACAAGGTAATAATAATAAAATGAAAGTATATTCATTATTATATAAAAAAATAATGTACATAACCATAGTGCTAAGGACTTGTTACATAACCCCTTATAACACCCGCATAAGACTGAAGAGTAAGGTGTGTGATGGTGATAGACTCTTGGGGTGGCTCGGATAACATTGCTCGGGTGGTAATCTCTATCAACTTCCACTTCTCTCATAGGCGGTCTCACTCGAGCTTAACATATTCAAGCTCAGATTGGGATTGGTCAAGAGTGAATCCCAAAGATGAAACCTCCTTTCTGAGCTCTGTCAAATGGGATTCATATAGGGAACATCTATTGTATAAGGCCATTGATTCATTTGTCTGAGTAAATTGGATTTGTTAAAGCC
The DNA here is from genome assembly GCA_963277665.1 of Viscum album. Taxonomy (NCBI): domain Eukaryota; kingdom Viridiplantae; phylum Streptophyta; class Magnoliopsida; order Santalales; family Viscaceae; genus Viscum; species Viscum album. The sequence continues at coordinate 660,192,945 of OY728131.1, read as the reverse complement.
CTGTATTTATACTAATCATGTGATCACTATTCAATGGCTATATTAGCAATGGTCAAAATTCTTAACAGTATTTTAAAAATTCAAAGACATAAAACCAAAGAAGTTGAAATTTTATATAAACATTTTACATAAAGAGACATTTAATTAGATCAAAAGGGATTTCCATTAATGAAAGTTTGGGTCGTTAGAATCTTCCCCTTAAGAAATTTCATCCTCAAAATTTCCTTTTCCCGAACTAAAACAGATTTGGGTAACTCTACTTCATCATTTCCTTTGATTCCCATGTTTCTTCTTCAAACTTGTGGTTTCACCAAAACACCATAATGAGGGGCATTGTCTTATTTCGTAGAACTTTTTCTCTACGATCTAAGATCTTCACTGGTTGCTCCTCATAAGAAATATCATCCTCTAACTATACCACCTCTGAAGAGAGAACATGTAAAGGGTCCAGTATGTACTTCCTTAAGAGGGATACATGAAATACATCATCTACTTTGGCCATGGTAGGTGGAAGTGCTAGTCGATAGGCCACAGCCCCGTCAAGATCAAGAATCTCGAAGGGACCGATGTACCTTGGACTTAACTTCTCTTTCTTTCCAAACCTTATGACCTTATTCCATAGAGATATGTGTAGAAATACCATGTCTCCAACTTTGTACTCAAGGTCTCATCGACGGTTATCTGCATAACTCTTCTGTCGACTCTGGGCTGCCTTGATATACTGCTGAATGGTTTTAACATTCTCCACCATTTCTTCGACCATTTCTGGTCCAAGCAGCTTACGCTCACCGAACTCATCTCAACACGCAAGTGTTCTGCACCTTTTTCTGTAAAGGGCTTCATATGGTGCCATTTGGATTCTCGAGTGGAAACTATTATTATAAGAGAACTAAACTAGAGGAAGATATTGATATCATCCTCCTTTAAAGTCCATTGATAATTCTCTCAACATTTCCTCAAGTGTTTGGATAGTCCAATCAGATTGGCCATCAGTTTGAGGATGATAGGTCGTACTAAAGTTCAGTTCAGTATTCAAAGCATGTTGAAGACTCTTCCAAAACTTAGAAGTGAATATTGGATCTTGATCAAACACAATAGATAGTGGTACTCCATGAAGCCTTGCCACTTCTCTGATATATATCTGTTCTAGTTGATCCAATAAGAAATCCTCCCAAATAGAAATGAAGTGTGTGACCTTTGTAAGAAGATCCACAACAACCCAAATTGTATTTTTTCCTTTGGATGTCTTCATAAGTCTAGTGATAAAGTCCGTGGTGATGTTTTCCCATTTCCATTCTAGTATGGGCAATAGTTGCATCATCCCCTTAGACTTCTGCCTCTCTGCCTTCACATGTTGACACACCAGGCACTTTGATGTATATTCAGTGATCTATTTCTTCATATTATCCCACCAATAATGCTCTCGGATATCTCGATACATCTTTGTGTTTCCTGGGTGAATAGAGAAATTTAAACTATGTGCATAATCCAAAAGTTCCTTCTTCAGCTCCGGACTTGAGGGAACATATAGTATTTTCCCAAATCTCACAATTCCTTCTCCATTAACATTAAACTCCGAGGATTTCCCTTTTCTAATATCTTCCACTTTTTCCTGAATTCCCACATCAATCTTTTGAGCATCCTATAACCCTTCCAAAAGTGACAGTTGAGTAATCATTTATGAAAAGATTGATGATGTTCCCCTTTTTATGATTCCCATGTCCATTTTCATCAAATCTAAGAAGATTGAATCATTTTAAATTCTCATCAATGATAGAATAATTGGGTCCTTTCTACATAGGGCATCTACCACCATGTTCTCTTTCCTAGGGTGTTAATGGATTGAGCAGTCATAGTCTTTGATCAGCTCTAACCATCTTTGTTGGCGCATGTTCAACTCTTTCTGTGTGAATATATAATTGAGGCTTTTGTGGTCCGTATATATTTCACACTTCTCCCCAAAGAGATAATGCCTCCAAATTTTCAAATAGAATATCACTGCAACCAACTCAAGGTCATGTGTTGGATAGTTTTGTTCATGAACTTTCAATTTCCTTGAAGCATAGGCAATGAATTTGTCATTTTTCATCAACACACATCCCAGGCCCTTCTTCGAAGCATCACTGAATACCACAAAAAGTTCTCCACTTGTGGGTATAGTGAGAACGGGTGCAGTGATAATCCTCCTTTTCAACTCCTTGAAGCTTTCTTCACATTCATTGCTCCAAGAAAACTTTACTCCCTTATAAGTTAGCTTGGTAAGAGGGTTGGATAATCATGAGAAATTTCTCACAAATCGTCAATAATATCCATCTAACCCCAAGAAGATATGGATATCTATTACAGATGTTGGCCTCGGCCATCCTTCAATAGAATTTGTTTTAGAGGGATCCACTTGTGATGATATGGCCCAAGAATGAGACCTCCTTCAACCAGAACTCACACTTGCTGTACTTTTCATAGAGCTTCTCATTTTACAAGGTCTCTAGTACAGTTCTTAGATGCTCCTTATGATACTCCTTGGTTTTAGATTATATCAGAATATCATCTATAAATACTACCAAAAAATTGTCAAGGTAATATCTAAAGACTATATTCATCAAGTCCATGAATATTTATGGAGCATTAGTGAGTCCGAAAGGCATTACTATGAATTCATAGTTCCTGTATCTTGTACGAAATGCAGTCTTTGGGATATCTTATTTCTTCACCCTTACTTGATAATATCCCAACCACAAATCCACCTTGTAGAAGTATTGTGCTCCATGTAGCTGATCAAAAAATTCATCAATTATGGGAGAGGATACTTGTTCTTTATCATGATTTTGTTAAGCTCACGATAATCGATGAAAAGGCGTATTGACACATCCTTCTTCTTGATGAAGAGGACTAGTACACCCCATGGTGAAGCACTTGGGAATATAAACACTTTATCCAAATTCTCCTGTAGTTGTTTCTTCATATCCTCAAGCTCCACAACATCCATTCTATACAGAGTCTTGGATATTTTCAATTCCCCAGGTATAAGATCAATTGAGAATTCAGCATCTCTTCTAGGAGGAAGACCAGACAATTCCTCATGAAACACTTCATTGAATTCCCTCACAACAGGCATGTCTTCAAGGATGGTTGCTTCCTTCGACTCAGTCATTTGATCCAGATACGCATGCACAAAGGGTAGTAATATCTATGCTTGAGATGATTGTGAAAAATAAGATTCATCCTCCTCATTTCACTTGTATAGAATCAGGGGTCGATTATCCACATGGAGAGTGATTTTCCTCTCCTATAAATTTATGTTGACTCTATATAAAGAAAGCCAATCCATGCCAAGAATCACATCAAATTCACCAGAGGGAGTATGATGAGGTTTTTTGGGAAGTTTAATCCATAGATTATGACAGGGGAGGAGTTATATTCATGGGAAGCAATGATTTCCCCATTTTCCAAACTCACCGACATCTTCACTTTCATGATTTTTGGGGGTGCCGGGATTGTTCTACTAAACTTTTGAGATATAAAATAATTCTTAGAACCTGAATCAAAAAGTATGTTTGCTATTATTGAATGAATAACTAGCGTACCTATCACCACTTTGTTTTCGAGGTTCACTTCGGTAGTAGTGATGCAAAAATCTCTCCCTTGCAGCCTTGGAGGTTGTTGGTTTCATCTGAAAACTCTTGGCTTAGGGAATTAATTTTCAATATGCCCTGGTTCTTTGTATTTGTTGCAATGAACCATTCATTGAGGTTAGAATGGAGAATTCCTCTCCTCTGTCGCAACTGTGTGTCTTTCTTACCGATAGTTAACAGCTAGGTTCCCTTATCACCCACACCTAAATCATTTCCTCGTACCCTTCAAGCAATTTCCAGGGTGCTTCTTTCTACACCTTGGGTAAGTGGGGTGTCGGATCATCTTAGCACCGTTGGATTTATCCATCGGACCACCAGCATTGAATTCCACCTTATTCTTATTATCCCCATGATACCCCTAAGATTCTCTGATCTCCATTTCGACCTTGAGGGCACATCGTACAATTTCCTCATAGCTGTGAAAGTCACAGATTGTTAGGGATTTCCGCAAGCTAGGTTTCAGCCCACCAAAGAAGCAGTAAACCTTGAATTCAGGGGTAACAACAAATCCAAAGGCGTATCATGCAAGCCTTGTAAAGTTTGCCTTGTACGCTCCAATATATTTTTTATCATTTTTCTTGAGGGCAAGGAAATCCCTTTCCATCTTAAGCCAGAGGGTGCGTAGAGAATATTTATCGAAAAACATCCTCTGGAAATCCTTCAATTCCAATGCATCGATCTCCTCCACAGACTTTTTATTTTTGATCAACGTCCAACATTGATCACCTTCACCATGCATACGATAAGAATCCATGATAACCTTCTCTTGTTCAGAACATTGAAGGATGGAGAATATTTTTTCGATGGAGTTGATCCACTGTTCAGTGATTGTGGGATCGGATGATCCATTAAAAGTAGGAGGCCTTTGTGATAGCGACTTGTTCTTTCTTATGGGGGGTTGAACGTTCCTATTGACCCATGTTTCTATTTAAATCTTGATTTATCTGAGAGAGAAGCATGAAAAAGTTTTCAATTCCCGCTCCCATTGGATTGGGCATCTCATTAGTACAGTCATCACATTGATCTTCACATCGGTTGTTAGACCGAGTCCTCCTATTACCGACCATTTGCTGGAATAAAAGGAAAGTTAGGGGTAAAATATAAAGGGTAATACAAGGAAAAAACTGATGACTTATAAATAACTTTTATTTCCTTAACATATGAATCTATCGGCTTCCGTCTATGTTATCCATGATCTACTTTCTAACATATATTCTTAGGGAATTTTTTGTCCCTTAATAATGGTTCATAAAAAGCTTGTGAATTTACCAAAGCATATCCCATGGGAGTTTCATAACCAAGAGTGTAGCAAGGCCCATTTTCATGCACCAGTTCCCGTTCAATTCTAGCTCAAAGCGGTGTTTTCGGGTTTTACCCCTAGGATACATTTGTGACAGAGCCACCTCTACCTGCCCGTATCCAAACAGGGATGTATTTGCTTGATAAACCACTTACTCAATACTCACCAAAACTTAGGGATGTTTTTATAATACTTAGTCTCATCTCTAAGGACTTACTAGGTTTTTCTAATCCTAATCCCAAAAATAACTAAACTTATCCTCTGATACCAACTATGATAACCCTGCTTTTTATTACACAATTAAACATAATTTATTACATAAAATTCACTTGTAAAAACATAGAATATCGAGAGGTCTAGTGTCTATGGGGCTTAGGATCATTACATAACAACTTAAAACATGAAATACAACATCTTTATTGAAAACTTCCTTTACATGACCACTATATTCCCTCGTACTTAGCATTGCATGGGATAACATGAGGACCCACATAAGAAAAGGGTGAGCTATAAAGCCCAGTTAGGGAATAATCATTGAATAACATGAGGAATACAATACATATTAGACAATAGGCATATCAATAGAGCACAAGAGATGCATAAACATGAAGGCATGATAAATCATGATAATCATAACATGGAAATGTCGCAACAACACTTAACATGGAATTATCAAGAGCCAAGGCTCATTGCACATGGAGCATGAGTAAACCATCATTGCAAATGAAGAAATACAAAAATCTTGTTGCAATTTAATTAGCATGAGTAAACACCCATTTCACATGACGTATCATGATACTATTCTTTACCCAATTCATTAGAGCGCTATCAGGGTGCACCCGTCTTAAACATTTCATTTCATGCATAAGTGGGCCACATGAATCATAAAACATTGAATCATTCAACATAATCATTTATTCCATGATAAATTAATGTGTAATTCATACATGAAAATCTTTAAACAATAATTAAATGTGTATAAAGTTTAATACCCTTGATATATAAATGGGCATGGTATTCACTACACAATGACATTGGCTCCGAAAAGCGTGGTGCAATTTCAGCAGCATAACGGCGTGATATAAGAACTCATAAAAATGGTTGATGAGATAGAAAGTGGTGTATCATAATATTTGAATGACATAGATAGTAAGGGGGTCATATATATACATTCCCCAACAAATTTAATGGAATTTAGATTCATGATACAAAATAATTGCTTGAATGTAAATGAGGAGAGAGAAATTCCTTTTGGAATTTCAGCATAATAACCCGTGTACATGGGAGGAATTTAATGAGAGGGAAAGGGGTATCCCATCATTAAAATATAAATAGAGAATTATGGGGGAGGTGAAAAACCTTAGCCCCAACATTTATAATTGAAATTAAAAGGGCATAACAACTTAAATAATATTGGACAAAAATGAGAAAGGAAGAAAAACCCTTACTTGGAAGTGTGCTTCCAAAGGCTTGAGAGAGGCTTGAGAGAGGATTCTTGGGAGCTTGGGGAACCTTGGGAGGATTATAGAGAGAGGAGGTAATATTTTGGATGAACTCCAAAGGATTTGAGTGAGGAGGAAATAGGATCTTGGGTGGGTTTATATAGGAAAGGTTAGGGAATTCTTTATTATTTAGGTTTGGGACACCTCACATTAATCTAATCCAAACCACAAACCATCCCATAGTGTTTGCCCATGGTTTTTGGAAAAGGAAGTGGAAAAAAATATTTTATAATGCCAAAGTCCCAACTTCTTAAAATAATGGGGTTTCTTATGTGGAGGTGAGTCACACTCCCAAGGAAAACAATTTAAAAAGACAACATGTTTAATAAGTCTTGAAGGGTCCACTGAAGCTTTTTAAAATAAATAAAACAAACCCAAAATCACATTATTTTAAAATTAAAACATATATTGTCCTAAAATAAAGTTTATAGTATTTTATTACATCACTATTGGGTCATTATGATGTCATAAAACATATTATATATTTAAACGGTATTTAATTTTTACCCAAAAATTTGACTCTCGGAAAATTATGAAAAATTCACCGTTGGATAATTTCGATGTTCTGATTCTAGAAATAATATTAATTTTATCTAAATAATTTTATAAATATGTTAATTTTCACTTTTAAAATAAAAACCGACATTTATAAAAAAAATCATGGGTTTTTGACAAAAATATCTTACAAACCTTAATAAAAATTACAATTGCATTCATAAAATTATATGATCATTTATATTTAATAAAAAATAATTTAATAATAATAATATTTTATTAAAATATTACTTAATTCAAAAATCCATTAATTCATCAAAATAGACTTATTAGTTTAACATTAACTAAAAATACTATTTGTTCTTTTAAAAACTATTTTAAAGGTAACAGTAATAAAATGAAAGTATATTCATTATTATATAAAAAATAATGTACATAACCATAGTGATAAGGTCTTGTTACATAACCCCTTATAACACCTGCATAAGACCGAAGAGTAAGGTGTGTGATGGTGACAGACTCTTGGGGTGTCCCGGATAACATTGCTCGAGTGGTAATCTCTATCAAATTCCACTTCTCTCATAGGCAGTCCCACTCAAGCTTAACATATTCGAGCTTGTCTTCAGCTTGGTCAAGAGTGAAGCCCAAATATGCAACCTACTTTCTAAGCTCTATCAAATGGGCTTCATATGGGGCATGTCTACTGGATGAGGCCATCGATTCCTTTTTCCAAGTAAATTGGATTTGTTAAAGCCCTATATTTATACTAATCATGTGATCACTGTTCAATGGATATATTAGCAATGGTCACAATTCTTAACAGTATTTTAAAAATCCAAAAACATAAAATCAAAAAAAATTACATTTTATATAAGCATTTTACATAAAGAGACATTTAATTAGATCAAGAGGTATTTCCATTAATGAAAGTTTGGGTCGTTACATCATAGCCATGAGAATGGTCAGTTAACCTTTACCAAGATATCACTATAGTATTCTCTCATAGCTATCTTCATTATCCTTCCTTATCTTCTGATAGATATTATCATATTATGTTTACAAAGAGGATCACACCCAAGCATTATGCGATTTATTAAATCTATGGATACACCTCAGAGGGAAGATTTCATCGACTCTTCTATAGTGATCTCCATCAACCACTATTATTAAATAATGGTATAAATGACTATCAATGGTGAAAGGTACATGTTTTTTATTTATATTTTACATGATTTCAGATTTACATAGCATGGTCATCTCGTAATTGGGGTTTTTACCATTTTTTACTGCATTGAGAAAGTGTTCTTTTATCCTTAGAAACCCTTTAACTTTCAACTACAACATGGGATTCTATTTAGTTTTTCTTAGAAATAAAGTACATGATGTTTCATTATTCACCATGGTGTGTGTAATGTCTTGACCTGAGAGACACTAAATGGTGCCCTGAGCTGGTGGGTCATGTGGCCTCAAGTGTGCCTCCCCATATGCTAGAGTCTGTGGACTAGTGGTGAGGACCTAGGATGTGTTTGTGGGGAGACTATTCCCTCATGTAAAAGTTTAACATACTGGTTTAAACATATCATTCAATAGAAGAATAATAATATAAATCATTTATTTAAGATATATCATCTAGAAGACTGTAATAATAAATAATCCAAAAACATTATCATGTATAATATGATGATCATGTCATGTCTATGAAAAATGGAAAGTAATACATAGAACAGTAAATCAGTACAATACATGTTTCAAAATAAAAAAGGAACAAAAAGAACTTTCTCTAGATATCATCACGATCCTAGCTCAGTCATGTGATCCCCTTTTCCTAATCAAATATCATATCGAACATTTAACAATGGTAACTTTCCCCAGTCCCTACATGCATCCATGAAGTATGTTCGGGTACCCAATAGTGGCCAAAAAGGGTGTGAGATAACACTCAGTAAGCCACCACCAACAGTGTCTACAACAAGTCCAACATGTGTAATATAAATAAAATCAATTTGGAATATATATCAAAGGTATAATAGTATAAAATTAAAGGGTGATCTTATCCAGTCATATAAGGCTCCCTATAAACAATAGTAAATCTCCCAAAAATAAGGGTAGTTGTAAAGTGTTAATAAACAAGAGATATTGTCCAGTATAATAATTGTAAACTGATAACAATATCAATACTATCTATAATCAAAGAAAAATATCCACAATGGTCACGCCATGTAATCACATGTAAAACATCCACATCATATAATTTTATGTCATTAGTGTAAAACATCTGCATCAACCTATGTCGTGGAATCCAGTGTCAGACCAAAAAGGGATAGATCTAAGGTATATAAGACTAAGGAATCCTCATCAAGTCCTAGGATCATCTCGATTAAAACTTGGTAAATACTTATGTGGATTCTAAGGATCATGTCATCATAGAACGTCCAATGTGATTCCAAGCAAGCTAGATCCAAGGGGTGTCAAGGCACATGGAATCCTACAGAATCAGGGTCTAAGGAGTAAATAGGTCCAAGACATACACCACCATAAAAAGGACCCATGGAGTAAGAATGTCCATGGAATCCTATGGAATCAAGATCTGAGGATCCCATCTAAGGAATCCACTAACAAAATCAATTCATCGTCTCAATTCATTAATCAATTCATAATTGATCACATTCCATGAGTTCATCTAACTAATTTAACAATTTACATTTAAATAATTATATCAATTCAAATCATGTAATCACATGGAAATGAAAAATAACCTTATCCTAATCATACTTCAATTCTCATTAAATTTATCAAGGATCTAAAAATCAGTGGTGATCTTACACACACCCATAGGGGTGGTATAAAATAGGGCAGATATAAAGACACACCCCATGGGTGGCCTAGTATGGGAATAACAACCACAAAAAATTTGAAAAGGTGCTAGTGGACAACCTAATTAAGTCCCAAAAAATTATTCAAGGCATCAATAACTTTTAACGGAAATGCTGGGAATTCTGGTGTGTAGCACAATGAAAATACAAATTATAAAACACCAAACTATAAGGGAAAGGTATATACCACCTACCTTATACAATTAGTAGATAAATTGTCCAGTATTGACCTCTAATTTAGTCCTAATCAATAGAAAATAGAAAATTTGAAGAAAAAAAACCTATAAATAGGGTATATGAGATTTCACCAAAATAACTCCATCAATATCAGGGAAAAAAGTAATGAAACAAGATGAATAAATAACTCACCTATGTGAATCCAACGAGACCGAAAACACTTGAATTCGAGTCCAAAAAAATAATCAAGAGTCAAGAATAGATTTAGGCACTTGAGGAGCTCTTATAGGTGAAAATATATCTACCTTCATGTTGGAAAAAATAAAAAAGAAAAGGCCTTAAATTTTAAAACTCGTTAAGGGAAAATGGTAAATCCTCCCAAAAACATTGGGTTGAATTTTTTGGCTGCATGTTTGGCCAAAACATGTACCAACCATGCACCCTTCTATTCCTAAAGGAGGACCCCATATGGTCATGGCGCATGGTTTGAAAAATCATGCACTGATCATGTGTCAAGACTCTACTAAAAATAGAAGAGCTCCACAAGGGTGTGCACCCCTGGATGTACGATTTCCTCCAACTGTTTGGCCACCTATATCCCTCTATCCAGCTACGCATGATTTCCTAAAACTTTGTGTCCTGGGTTTCACGGTTTCTACTAACTATGTATCCTAGTTTATCTTTCCAATAATCAAGACTTTTGGCTCCTAATAATCCATGAACATAGCTGAAACTTTTTTGATCACATTAGACACTCATATTAGGTCAATACCAAGGAATTAAACTAAAATAAAAAGATTTGTACCTCATAGGAAAACCCTATATCTCACAATATTCCCCCATTGAAGAAATTCATCCCCAAATTTCCATTCCATGGGTGGTCAATAATCACCTAAGAATAACTTTGGCCACTAAGTACATACCTCATCATTCTGTTTCCAAATCTTTTTCTGTAAGTATTCGTTCTACCATAGCACCCATACTAGAGGAATTGACCGGACTATGATATTATGTGTACTCCTATAAATTATACAAATAGGATGCTCCTCAAATGACACATTTACCTACATTTTAACCTCATTAGGTTCTAGAGTGTGAGATGTGTCTGAATCATAATGGCATAGCTGTGATACATATAAAAGGTCATGCATGGATCACTACCTCTAATGTAACTGTAACTGATAGGATATCGGCCTGACTATTTCTAGAATCTTGAATGGACCAACATATTGTGGTGAAATATTACCTTGTATCCTAATCTATTTGTGTCCTAGCATTGGTGAAATACATAAAATGACTTGATCTCTGACCTCAAACTCTAGAGGTCATCGACAGTGATCAACATAAGATTTTTGTCCCAACTATGTGGTATCCATTCATTTTCAAATCAATTATACATGTTCTAAAGTCTCTTAAATGATATGAGGTCTAAGTAAATATTTCTCACCTACCTATAACCAAAACAAGGTTGATCGACATGTCTTACCATACAAAGCCTCATAAGGTTCCATCTGTATAGTCTCCTAATAGCTATTATTGTAGGTAAACTAAGCCATGATTATATGCCTTTCCCAAGAGACCCCTAAATCAAGGACACATGCTATAATCATATCCTCTTGAACTTGTATGGTGTTCTCTGATTGGAAATCAGTCTAAGGGTGGTATTATATGCTCAGAAGAACCTATGTACCCAAATCCCCATGTAAACTCTTCCATAATCAAGATGTAAACTAATAATCCCTATCTAATATAATGGTCTAAGGAACCCTATGAAGTCACACTATCTCACGATTATACAATATCCTAAGATCATCGAATAAGAAGGTCTCCCTAATTAGTAGTAAATGAGTTAACTTTCCGAGCATGTCCACAAAAACCCTACAACATCATTACCTTGAGGTTCCCTTAGTATCCTGATCATGAAATCCATCATAGCATCTTCTTATTTCCACTCAGTAATGGGTAACTATTGTAAAATACAAGATAGTCCCAAGTGTTTAGCCTTCACTTTCTGACAGGTTGAAAATCTCATGACAAATCCGACTACCTCACATTTCATAACTAGCCACCAGTATCGACAGTGTAAGTCATGATATATCTTGGTTTTATAGGGTGTATTTACCAATATAAGGCATAAAACTCTAGCATCATCAACTCAATTATGTCTGTCAGGACCTATATGTGACCATGAATATGCAAAATTTCATCCTCACAACAATACAACCAAGAGGTGGGTCTGCACCTACCACACTCTCTTAAAGGACTGGGCCCTTAGCATCTGATGATTGTCTCATCCTCACTCTATCCAGAAGAGTCTACGTCACATCCAAGGATGAGACAAAACTCTATCCTTGGCCATCCTATGCCTTTAAGTGTATCTCATAGAATATGTAAATAAGATACCACTCACTATTGGCCTCCTAAACTACATGTATCTGATTCCTCTTGCTCAGTATATCAGCTGCTACATTTCCCTTTCTATACATATAGGAAAGCTCAAAATCAAAAGATTTTAGGTACTCAACCCACCTTCATTATCTCAAATTCAAGTCACACTGTGTAAATATATACTTTTGTATTTTTTGGTCCATGTAAACCAAAAAATTATCTCTCAACAAATAATCTCTCAAACTACGCAAGGCATTTACAATAGTGGCTAACTCAAGATCATGTGTTGGGTAATTCCTCTTATGTGTCCTCAACTAATGAGACCTATACAGCAAGACATTCTTCTCCTACATCAAAACATCTCCTATCCTGATACCTAATTCATCACAATATATAGTATAACTTCTTCTCCACTCTTGTGGAATCTGGATAGATGCTATATTCAGTCTCCATTTCATCTCTTGAAAGGCTATCTAGTAGGTATCTTTCCACACATACTTCACACCCTTATTATTCAATACTATAATAGGTGATTATAATTATTATAAGTCATGTATGAAACACATGTAATGTTTATCTCTCCCCAATAAAATATGTATTTCAAATATGTTCTTAGGTTATCCTATAAAACTATAGCTCTCTCCTTAAATGGGTCAATCGATACTCCTATCTATGAGATAATATGACCAAAGAAATGAATCATATCCATATATAATTGGAACTTTGTGAGATTAGCATATAACTGATGCTCTCTCAGTGTATCAAAAACAATATCACGATGTTTTTCATGGTCATGTAGATTGTGAGAATTAACAAAGATATCATCCATGAATACCACCACAAATGAATCTAGATAAGGATTGAAAACTTGGTTCATCAAATCTATAAAAAATGAAAGTGCATTCATGAGACCAAACAACATAACCCAATAGACATATAGACTATACCTACTAAAAAAAGTTATATGATGTATGTTTTCATGCCAAACATGTATGTAGTGATAACTTGACATCAAATAAATCTTCTAGAAAACCTAATATCCTCATAGTTGGTTGAATAGATCATATATTTTTAGTAAGGTATACTAATTCTAAACTGTAAACTAGTCCAATTTTTGATAATCCACACATAGCATGAGGGTTCCATCAACCTTTTTCGCAAAAAGGACAAACAAACCCCAAAGAGTATTATTGGGTCATATAAACCCTTTTTTCTCCAAGCCCTCTAGATGCCTCTTGATATTCTAAATAGTATCCATCCTATAAAGTGGAATGGATACCGTTACAGCTCCTGGAACGATCTCAATAGATAAATCCACCTATCTCTTAAGAGGTAAACCAGAAAATTCATTCATAAAAACATCCCTGAAAAAATAAACCCCTAGAGGGAAATCTATCTGATGTGTTCCTTGATCATCTAGATATAAACTAAAAATATGGGTTCTCATCCCAACCAACCCATGATACTCTATTATAGCTCAAATTTCTTGGTCATCCCATTCACCCTTGAATATAAAATCTTCCCTATGGTGATGTGATGGTCACTGTTTGGTGACAACAATTGACATAGGCTCAATAAGAAACTAGAAAGTCCATCATGAGTATGACATCAAACCCTATTATCTCGAGGAAAAAAGATTCCATATTAATGGAAACTCACCAACCTCAAGGGGGAACTCCCTACACTAGTGCACACCCTCCGTTCTAATCCCTAACGGAGTATCCAGAGTTATAATTCTATCAAAAAACTGAACAAAAATCACAAGGATTTCTAAAATAGGTATATATATAAATCTATAAGAATCACCTATATCGAAAAGAGTAGATACAAGATTAGAGGATAATAAGATAATACCTCTCACCATAGATCACCCGGTACTCTTCTCCTTAGGTGTAGATTGTACATAATATATCTGGCCTAAACCACAGCCCTGTGAAACAACCTCACTACCCAGAGCTTGCCCATTCTATTGTCTAGGTACAATTGTTTTCTATCTTCCTTGATCATAACCACCACCTTGACATGATTGAATGGAACTACTCCAACTTCTACCCTATCATGGAGCTATGTATTCCACTCCTAAAACTAGAGTCGAATTCGACCACCTTCCACTAACTGCTGGAGGGAAAGTCCTGCAGAAATTTTGTACATGGATTATCCTTCCACATGCTCAACACTTAACTAGATGTTGATAACATTGGTTTCTTATATTTTCATATCTCCCACATTGGTGACATAATATAGAACTACCAGCACTAATACCCTGGTTGGTACTCCCCTCATGAGAAGCCTCAAAATTGCACTTCTTAATAGAAGTCATTGAACCACTAGGTTGAGCGGCTAAAATTACATGTTCTACACCCCCATATTCCCTCAGTTTCCATTCAGTAATCAGAACATGATTCACTATCTTTGTAATAATAATCAGAAAAAATAGGTTTACCTATGATATAACAACATTCTTGAGACCTTCCTCAAAGTATCTTTCACTCTATGGATCATCAGAAAGATAAATTAGAAAAAAATGATTAATCTATGTAAAGTGTGATGAATGCTTCATATTGGTCATCACTCCATGCTATAAAAGCAAAAACTCATGGGACCATTTAGCAATTAGGGTGACAGGAAAAATTAATCGTAAAACCTAGATTAAAAATCCCTCTAACCAATATCTCAAAGCATATTAGTCTGGTTCAAAACATCACATTGGCATTTAGCTTCTCCCCAAAGCATATATGTTGTGAACTTAACTCACCTCTCAGGAGGTGTCTCCAAATGCTCAACGATCAAAAAATTAATCTCAAACCATAGCTCAATAGCTTATGGACCGAAATCCCTCAAAAACATAGGAGGATGTTGTAGCTGGAACACACGTGTCGTCTCTACCATAGATGAGGCAGCTTATAGGGCTCCTTTAATGGTTTAAATGAGTCACATAAAACTCTCATGAAACTATGCCTTAGAACCCATATTTATTATTACTACCAGTGCCTCATCTATCACTACATGAGAATCTACTGGTATCCCATGGTTTGCCACCTCCGAAGCATAGTTGTCACCATCCTCCTGGCATATGATTGGAGGTTTTTATAGTGAAATGTCTATATAATTCCAAACACGCACCTTAGAAAAATTGATAAGTTAAATATCACAGATATAATAATAGGAGAGTTTGAATCCTTCCTATAAAAAATCCATTCCCCTCTGTATACTCCTAAATCTAGAACTAGGAAAAAACGAACAACCATTAAAAGTGTCAGAGACACTACCTACTACCCACTCTAAATCTCGTCCTATGTCAAGTTCTCTATCTCTACAATTTCAATTACATTCAATTTCATATTTATTTAAAATTTATTTATAATTGGTTGAACCAAATGGGTCACCAATTTTAATCCATAAGGTCTAATACACCTCATGAATTGAAATATGGCATCCATTTAATCTAAACCATAACACATTAAAGTCCATTCGACCAATGGTCCATGACTCAACACGCCATAGTTAATAGCTGAGGGTGTATGTTATAACCAAAGAAGTAAATCACTATTTAGGTTATGGAATACACTCTAAGTAGAAACTATATTTCTTAATTATCTACAAAAATAATTTATCAAACAATAGTTATATCACACAAGGAACATATAATAATGTCATGTATTCCTCCAATGCATCCTATATGGCATGGCATAATTCATTGCATGTGAATTCTAATAAGTGACTAAAATTATACATGAGATGTCACACCCTCATATCATTGGTAAAATTATAAAAAAATTTAATCATAATAAACATCAAACCTCAAGTGTTTTACCCAACGGTTGGAATCAAATCAACTGTAATAGACAAAATCCAAAAAACGATAATTTCTGGTCTAGGCAATTGGCCATTTTCCTGTATGTGGGTTAGTTATTCTTAGGCAAAGCTCATTACAAAATTCCAATTCATTCCTAATATCTTTTATATTATCTCAAAATAGAAAATCCATAAATTAAAAACCCCTATAATACAAGTTTGTAACATCTCGACCTGGGTGCCACTGAACGGTGCCCCGAGCCACTCGGTCACTTGTTTTCAAGTGTGCCTCCCCATACACCAGAGGATGCCTACTAGCAGTGAGGTTTGAGGGTGTGTATGTGGGGAGACTATTACATTAGGTTAGAGTTTAATGAATTGGTGTAAACATATCTTTCAATAGAGGAAGTATGATTTAAATCATTGTTAGAAGATAAATCATCTATAAGATTGTAATAATAAATAATCCAAAAGTAGTATCATGTACAATATGATGATTATTCGATGTTAATAAAAAATGGTAGGAAATACAGGAACATTAAACTAGTATAATACATGTGTCAAAATACAGAATGAAAAAAATAACTATCTCCAGATAGCATCATCATCCTAGCTCAGTCTTGCGCTCCCCTACTCCTAATCAGCGATCATATCAAGTATCAAACAGTGGGTGGTTTCTCTGATCCCTACCTGCATCCATGAAGTCTGTCTAGGTACCCAATAGTGTCTTGAATAGGGTGTGAGATAACAATAAGTAGTCCACTACCAACAATTTCTATAAAAATTCCAGTCTTTTTTATATAAATAAAATCATTATGCAATATATATCACAGGTATAATAGTACAAAAGTAAAGTGTGATCTTTTCTTTCCAAAAAATAAACCTTGTAAAAAATAGTCAATCTCCCATAAATAAGGGCCATTGTAAAGTATAAATAAACAAGAGATATTGTACAGTCTAAAAACTATAAACTGATACCCATAGCAAGACAATATATAAGTATAGAAAAATATCCACAATGGTCACACTATATAATCACATGTAAAACATCCACGTCATCCTTTGTTGTGTCATCACTATAAAAAATCCACATTTTCATATACCATGTAATCCAGTTTCAAACCACGAAGGGATAGATCAAAGGTATATAAGACCAAGTCATCCTATTCGATTCCTAGGAGCATCTTGATAGAAACTTGGTAAAGGCTTGGGTGGATTCCAAGTATCATTTCAACAGAGCATGTCCAATGTGAGTCCAAGCAAGCCATATCCAAGGGGTAGAAAGGCCCATGTAATCCTATAGAATTAGGATCCAAGAAGTAAATAGTTTCAAGGAATCCACTACTATAAACAAGACCCATGGAGTATGAATTTCCATGGCATCATATGGAATTCGGATCCAAGGAGCTCGTCTAAGGTATCCACTACCAAAATCAAATAATCATCTCAATTCATTTAAAAAATCATAACCAATCACATTCCATGATTTCATTTAACTCATTTAACTATTTCCATTTAAATAGTTAAATCAATTCACTTCATGTAATCACATGGAAAATAGTCATAACCTTCTTTTAATCATACATTCAATACTAGTTCAATTTATCAAGGCTCTCAAGATCATTGATGAGCTCACACACTCCCAATGGGGTGGTATAAAATAGTAGATATGAAAATTTTCACCCCATGGTGGCCTATGTTGGGGATAACAACCACCAAAAATCACAAGTGTACTAGTGTGAAAACTAATCAAGTCCCAAAAAACATTCAAGGGGTCAGTTAATTTTTGGGTAAATGTTAAGAAGTCTGGCATGTAGCATAACAGAAAAAAAATCTTATAAAACACCAAATTGTAAGGGAAAAGGTATAGACCACCTACTGTATACATGTGGTAGAGAACTCATCCAGTATCGACCTATAATTCAGTCTAGATCAATAGAAAAATAATTAATGGAAGAAAATTATGGAAACTGGTAATATTATCTTACACATAAATAACTCCATCGATATAAAGGTAAGTAATGAATGGAACAAGATAAATGGATAACTCACCCATATGGATCCAATGAGACTAACGGCACTTAAATTTAGGTCTAGATAAAGAATCGGGAGTCAATAATAGATTTAGGAAATTTAGGAGATCTTACAAGAGAAAATATAGTTCCTTACACATTGGAAATAAGAAAAAAAATTGTTTTAAGTTTTAAACTTATTAAGGGAAAAAAAGTAAATTCTCCCAAAAACACTAGGTTTCACGGTTTGGACACACAGTTGGCCAAACTGTGTTCAAACCATGCATCAAGCCTCTACTAAAAACTGTAGAGCTCACACGTGGATTTGTACCTTAAGATTCATGGTTTCCTCAAACTGTGTGGCCTCGTTCATCCCTCTGTCGATCCCTATATGGTTTCCTCAAATTGTGTTCCCTGGTTTGCATGGTTTCTACCAACCTAATTTCCATTTACAAAAAATGATCCTTCTGGCTCTAAATAATCCATTCACACCATCAAAACTCCCATGATCTCATTATACACACATATTAGGTCAAAAACAAGTAGTTAAATAGAAATTAAAAAGATTTTTACATCATAGGAAAACTCGGGATCTTATAATCTGGTTTTCTCCATCTCTAAATTCTTTATTCCTTCATCATTATTTGACTTTCCAATACCACGTGAATAAATATCATAACTCATGAATGTCACCCCAAGGAACAAGTACATAGTTTACATCATATATAGTATACTTCAAATGTAATAAAATATAAACACCACGTTATCAGAAAAAGTAATGTTTATCGGATAGAGTAATTTTTTTAAGAGATTTTCATGTCTCAGTGTAAATAACAATACTACTTTTGACAATATCTTTTAGATCCTTCATAAAGTTTCTTCGACCTTCTTCATCCTCCTCCATTGACTCTACACCATTTCTTAAGAGTATCTCTAAACTTCTGATGAGATCTTCAGTTTCCACCAAAGGATATTAATAGTGTATGTGATTATCACTTGCTTTTGAATATTTACACTTTCTCATTTACTTTATATAGTAAAATAAGTATGAATTTATCCTCATTTTTTCTTTATGGTGTAGTTGTTTTTTCTATTAAATGTTGTATAGATCTCATTCCATGCATAAAAATTTATTTGAAAAAAAAACTTGACATTGATTGGGATTAAACCAGCCTTATCAAGACACATCAAATGAAATGTAAATAAATTTAGATCGAGGCTAGAGATTCCAATTTATGACTTGGAATGTGAACATGACGCGAACCCACAACCCAGTTAATAAATTAGTTGGGTTATGGTTGGGGTGTCCAATATGATAAAATGATAAATAATTAAATTTTTTAAGCATATGCTATCAAATAAAATATTTTATTTTAAATAAAATTAATATATATATATATATATATATTAATATTTTATTTGTTTAATAATTATATTATATTCTATAAATAATTTAATTTAATATAAATATATATAATATAATAAAATATTTATAAATATTTATTTAAATATTAAATTGTAACACCCCAAAATTCTAAAATAAGAACATAGTATTTGATAGTGTATGTGACATGTAACACTGAGCTTAAACTACCCAATAAATGTAATTCTTTAAATTTAATCTCTTTAGTAACTTGTGGAACACGCAACCCCAAGTCTAAATGAACCATAATATAATATACCATTATAAACTAGCCATTAAATTGGTGGGTATGAATAATACTAACTGAATTATGAAAATTATGGTTATCTGTTAATTTTAAATAAAATAATAATCAATTAAAAGAAAAATAAATGTTTTTTGAAAAATAGTTTTTTTCAAAAAGACGGTTTAATCACGCATTTCACACATAATATAAAATTTATTTTTACCACCTATATAAAAATTATTTGATAAAATGAAATTCATTTTTGAAATTTTAAAATAAAAATTATCTTAGGTTGAATTTTTGGGATATTTCTAAAATGTTTTATTTTTCGATGAATAATGAAAAATATTGAGTTTTAATTTAAAATTTTCATTTCATTTAAATTATTTATAAAGTTAAATTATATTTCAATTTTTTTAATGTAAAATTAGTTCAATTATATATTTATTAATCTAATTTAGGTCACTTTAATCATTTTTATAATGATTTTTTATATAAAAACTTTGTAAATTTTTTAACATTCTCTCTTTGAAAAACCTATTTTCTCATCGTGTCTGTGGGATTAATTTTATATTAAATTTTTCACTTATGTGTATTGAATTTGAAAAAACATATTCCATATTTTGAATCAAAATAATTTATATTATATAATAATATAAACTTAATTTTTGACCAAAATGAGTTGTGAAAACAATAAAAATTAATTACCATGATTAAGGTAAAAAATGGGTTTACTGTGGGTTTAAACTAAAAATATAAGGGTTAAAATGAACCAAAACATTTATAAATAATATTTGATTTCCATATTTCCATATTATAATTTCCAAGTTTGAATCTATTTCCATTTGGAATCATATTTCATATGAATTACTTTATCATCTTGGATTCTTTTGGGAAATTTCCAAGTAATTTCCAAGAGGGTTCTCATTCCCCACTTAAAAAAAGGCCATCCCTCCCCTCAAATATTTACAACTCAAAAGACCTATTTTCTTGGCCAAAACCTAAAAAATTATCTCCCCATAATCCTTATTAACGTTATATAGATTCTAGTCCTCCCAAAATATTATCCCTAGGGTCTCTAATAGGAGATCCAAAAAGAGGTTTCTCTTAGAAAAGGTAATTATCTTAACAAATCTCTTTCAATTTATTTATTACTTTTTCACATTAAATTATGTATTAAAACATAAAATATAATATAAAAACTATATCCCATATGATTATATGTTACTATGTTTGTGAAATAATAATTTTCCATTTCTAATTCCATCAAATGGGAAACGAAATCATCGATCGTGTGTACGGCAGACTACCGCCTCGCAAACCAATGTAGTTTTTTTCCATAACTACCTTTCAAGTATGGATATAATTATGGATTTAAAACATTTATATGATATTTATGATATTATTATACTTATTTAATCTTAATATCACATATACATTCTTACGTTCCATTCTGTTTTAAATAGGATAACGACGCTCAAGTGTACGATGGACTACCACCTCACGAAGCGATGTGAATCATTTTTCACTTATGATTTACATGGAATATAATTAGGATAAAATTAATGAATATATGAGATACATATGAGACTATATTTATTATTAAAAATTAATATATCACCCAATTCCTTACCCTTTCACCTGTTAAGGGAATGACATCGTCGCTCATGCGTACGTAAGACCTACCATCTCCACAAAGAGATGTGATTCATTTTCCATGCTAAAATTATAATATTGATTATAATAATGTATATAATGAGTAAATATTATATTTATACCATTATTATCATTCTTGATATGAATTAATTATACCCCATGTACAAGAATCGAACCATTCATTACTAAACATGTATGATAAAATAAGGCAATTAACACCCAAAATAATAAAAATAATGGAATGTTATTAACAAATGGGTGGTAAAATGTTATAATATTATCATATAAGATATTATAAATATGATTATGTTTATTTTATAAAATAATAACATCCTTAAAACTATTATAAATTAGGTTAAATAACATTCAACCAAAAGGAAGCATGAGGTAAGGGACTTTGTCTCAATTTCCCTTTATTGATACATATTGTAATTTTATGCACCTAATTTATTTTATATGGTGTATATAATTCCAATTTTAAATTTAATATATTGATTAATTAATAATTAATAGTATTTTAATTTTTAATTTGAATTATTTAATCCAATGTTATCTTATTTGAATGTTGATAAGTAGTAAGGGACTTCATCTCAACTTCCCTTTATTGAGGCATATTGTAATATTATGAACCTGATTAATTTCATATAGTGCATATAATTCCCATTTTAAATGTAATATCATGATTTATTAAAAATTCATGGTATTTTAAGTTTCAATTTGAATTATTTTATCCATGGTTAATTGACTTGAAAATTACCAAGTGGTAAAAAATTTCATAAATCAATTCCTTTTCATTGGATTATATTACTTATTTGTTGCCTCTGAAATTCTAAGATTATGTGTGTAATTAAATCTGATTATCAAATACTTTATTTCAAATTCTTTCAATCTGTATTTATAGTAGATACATATAATCAATTCATTGATTAATTCTCACTTCACTGTTATGATCTTTTTTAGGCTTTATTTCACAATCACATTTTAATCAGGATTATTTATATTGGAATTTAAATTGAAGTGATTATTTTATAATTATCTAATAAATTTTTTTTTTTATTATCCTTTAGTTATTCCTGAATTTTTTCAAGTAATAATAGAATTTTTCCACTCTTTGGTACTTAAAATTATTGTAAAAATTTTTTAATAAAATATGACTCCATTTCTCTCTTCGATTAGAAATCTATTTTCTTCCAAAACTCATGTTTTATAAAAATGTTTTCAAAAATGTTTTTAAAATTTTCCAAATGATTGATTAATTAAATTTTTACCCATTTTTAATTTTAAAAAAAAATTAAAGTAATCTTCATTTTATTTTCAAAATAAGGCTCGTTTAGATTTTACTGAAAAAGTGAAAGGAATATTTATTTTAAAGTGTACAGCATGAATGGAAATTCTAGTTGTCAAGACCAAAAAATATTTTTAGAGATTAATTGATAAGTTTCATATATTTTTTAAAATAAAATAAATTTTAAATTTTTTGGTGAACTTTTATTCTTAAAAAAATATTTTCAAATTGAAAAAGATATTTTCCTCAAGAATTTTTTGAAAGATCTTTTTACGATATTTATATTCATTATTTAAAAAAACATGTATTCTTACTCCAATGGGTATATTTTGGATTTATACTATCCTTATTATTTCTATGGATGTTTTATGATCATGTTTTCCAAGTAAAGTATTGACATTCACTTTGTTGATTCATTTTTATAGTCATTAACTTTACCTTGAAATACGCACTTACTTGTGATTATTGGACATTAAATTTACCCTAAATATACATATTATTTATCATGGATATGTTTATTTCTTAAAATTTATTTCATTTATACATGCCTAATTATACATTGAAAGTTATTTGTTTATATGGAAAAATATTGATAAATTTTTATTCTTTACTCAATATGGATATTTGATGATAAGGCACATTATTTATGAATTAAATTGATTATTTGATATATGAGGAATTATTTGGACATGTAGACATAATTTTCTTTTGGTTATAGATATCCCCTCGATGCATTGGCAGTCTCATGAT
Source organism: Viscum album (assembly GCA_963277665.1). Classification (NCBI taxonomy): domain Eukaryota; kingdom Viridiplantae; phylum Streptophyta; class Magnoliopsida; order Santalales; family Viscaceae; genus Viscum; species Viscum album. The sequence goes on along the minus strand of OY728131.1, from coordinate 660,169,431 downwards.
ATGAATCAGTTGGATATCCTTAGTTAAATATGTTTCTACCCATCATGTTTATACTATCTTGAGGAAAGATCTTGATAGTAGAGATTTCATGATGCCTAAGATCATTACTTCCAATAATTAATCATTTTTTTAATTTAAAATTAAGTTACTATTATCTATGATATTTTCTCAATGATATTATCTTTGGATGAATCTCATTATTAGTTTATTAATTAAATGGCATCTGTTTTCATTTATTTACCATTCCATATTGATTATGAATTCTCTAGTTATGATAGTAAATTTATTTATTAAATGAAATGTGTGTTCATTTATTTACCTTTTCTATATTGATTATGTATTATCTAATCCTGATAGTCAAATTATTTAAATGGAATTTTTGTTTAGTTATTTAACTTTCCATGTCACTTATGCTTATTGATTTATGATTGATTCCACTTTACTTAACCCTTACAAACCATTTAAGATCACCCTTATCTTTTTCCTTTCCTTGGGATTCCCTAAAGTGTACTATGATCAATATATAAGAATATTATATAAGTAATAATTATATTCTCAAAATAAAATTACATTGTAATTTTTGTTTTCAAATGTAATGAAAGACTCAAGTATGTATCTAGTTTACCAAGGCTACTACACTATTCGGTCTTTCGGGATGTTATTCCTTGTATATTATTCCAATGTAATAAAATATCCACTGAATCTAGGCGATTTGGATTGAGGTTACTATATAAATAATATGTGACATGATAACCTATTATGATAACCTACATTGTAGGTTCTGAGTATAGTGGAAGTTCCTTTGGTGGGTGTGAAATTAAAATTTCTTTTAATTTACAATTTTCCAAAACCCCAAGAGAGGATTTATCGTGTTAAATTTATAATTATTTTATTTAATATTGGAAGAAATTATTACCTCATATTAGGATCCTTTATTTGATAACGTCATTGATCTTCATAAAACCCTTTCAAATTAACTTATTTTCTCTATAAGGATTCAAATGTAGAATCTCTATAGTGGTGATCCACAAGTGCTTATTTGATCTCTGAGAAATTATAATTGATTTCTAGGTACCAATGTGGATAATAAATTATCTTTCATTTTTTATCTTGATTGCTCCATGATTCTTTGATCATGAAGGATTTATTTTCATTATTGAGAGGAGGAGAGGAGGAATTTGAGAGAGAGAGAGAGGTATGTTGTGTACAACAATTATCTATTATCAATTTTGGATTAACCCTACATAATAGATATACCCATCTATTTATAGAGATAGGAATTGGGTTAAAATTTTATTTAATTGTATATTATCCCTTAAATAATATTATAATCTTTATTAAACCCCATGAAACATAATACTAATATTATTATTATTATTTTACGGTGCACACACTAACTTTCATAATAAAAAAATTTATTTTACTAGCTTGTAAATTAATATCAATCACCAGACATGGTCTCAGTATGTTCAAACTCCTTGACATTTATTAAACACTCTAAAAAATATTTAACTAAATATTTCATTTGTCAATAAATATTTTTGATTGATAAAACCTGAATAAAATTATTCCTCATGTTGAGAATAATATTTATTCAATAATTATATTCAAATAGAATTCAATCGAGATCAAAAAACATAGTGTGTAACCCTCTAAGATTCTTTCTCATTGGCATTAGGTGTATTTTCCTAAAGTCCAAGATTACATTATAACAACGGGTCAAGGAACCCAATAGAAAGAACTTAATATAACAACATAAACAACCACATGTGAATGATTACTATATAATTTAATACCATTTTCACAATATCTCATCAATCATGTTTCACATCCATGTCATAAACCTATGTGCTCGATAAATCTTTCTTTGACTATTTGAAATAAACATGTCATTGTACCATGGCCATAGAATTTAATTTTATGATTCTATTTCAATCAAATGACTGAGATATAATCTTTCATAAATATGGAAGCTATGAATCCTTCCTCAACTTATATATTAATAACATGACATTCATAACGCACTCAATATACCCTACTTCCTGACAATATATGTCATGATATTTTTGGTCAATAAATATAAGTGTCTGATTCATGACATTCATCAATGATAACATTAAATTAAATGTACCATTACAAAGACTCACATATAGGAATATATAATGACACTAAAATATGCGGAATTCCTATTGGTGGGTCTGTTCTCATAATCTCTCGTATCAGATATAATCAAGTGTGAACTACATGAGGAGAAGCCTCATTCGCTTATGAGTAGTTGAACATAATAGTTTATATATGACATGTCCTATCATAGTAAATTATCCAAACATATAACTATATTTAAGAATACAATCATAGCACTTCAAGGTTCTCATCATAGTAGGGAACTGATATGAACTTATCAAAGATACATATACCCTATGACATTATTACATTAAATTCATATAGAAAAATAAAAAATATATAATAAGATGCATTATTAATATTCAATTAATTGAATATACATGTAATAAAAGTATAATCATTTGGTTCTGGGACACCAACTCCAGCAATCTCCCACTTGGACTAGATCAAATCAGCTATGAATTTTAGTCTTCTAGGCTTTACATGATAATCATATTTCTGTTGTGTTAAGTATTTTTTTTAATTGGTATACTTTGTTTCCTTATATGGAAATACTAATCATTTTAACCCCACCTCTTTGAGAAAAATCCCTCAAGAGGTGATACTTTCAAAGTATATGCTTCATCTACTGATGTGACCTTAGCTCCTTGGCAAGGGACACCACTGCAATATGATTACAATAGAGTGTTATAGGATCTTTACTACGAGGTATAACATCAAGATCTTGGATGAAGTTATGTATCCGAACTAATTTTTTAGCTTCCTTAGAAGTCACAATATACTTAAACTCTATTTTATAATATGCAACCACAACCTACTTTAATCTCTTCTAGCTCACAAAACCTCTATTTAAAATTAAGATGTATCCTATTTGTGATTTCATATTATCTTGATCTTTTTGGAAACTATAATATTCATATCCTCTGATTACTAGTTCATTATCTCCTCTATAAACCAGAAACATACCCTTAGTATACCTTAGATACTTAAGGATGGTCTTGACTTCTATCCAATAGTGGTCACCTATGTCAGCTTGATATCCTACCACACTTAAGGTGTAGTTGAAATCTATCCAAGTACATATCATAGTATACATGATTTATCCAATTGTTGATTCATATGAAATACTTTCCATTATTTGTCTTTTCTCATGTGTGTGAGGAAACTTTTTCCTAGAAACTTGAATGCCATGTGACATTGGAAACAATCCCCTCTGGGATTTTTCCATACTAAACATATTCTATATCTTTTAAATATATACACCTTAACTTAGGACAAGTAGTCTCTTGGATCTATCATGATGGATCTTAATCCCAAAAATGTATCTTGCCTCACATAAGTCTTTTAAAGAGAAGAATTTATTCAAACATGCCTTAAAATACTATAATAATGCTATTTCATTTCAAATAATTAATATTCCATCGACATATGCTATTAAAAAAATGACTTCACTCCCACTAAACTACTTATAGACATTAGGATCACATTCATTCTTTATGAAACCAAATTCTTTTATGGCATCATCAAATTGAATATTCCATAAAATAGATTCTTAATTTAATCCATAAATGGATTTTTGAAATTTTCATATCTTGTTGGAATTATTTGGAGTCAAAAACCATTCAGGTTGGGTCATATAGACATCTTCTTGAAGCTTCCTATTAATAAATTATGTTTTAACATCCGTTTTCCAAATTTAATAGTCATGGAATCCCATAATAGAAATTATAATTATAATGGATTTCAGTATTGAAATTGGCGAAAATTTTTCATCATAGTCAATGTCCTGATGCAGTTTAAACCCTTTTGAAACCAGTTACGCCTTATAGGTACTAAATTTCCCATCCATGTCTAGTTTCTTCTTTAATACCCCTTTATAACCAACAAGATTTACATTTATCATGATATCTTCCAAAATCTAGACTTGGTTTTATTACATGGAATATATTTCATAATTCATGGTTTATTTCCACTTAGAAACATCTATGTCACTTACTACTTCCTTGTAAATTAAAGGATCATTATTATCAGATAATAATGAGTTTCCATCCTCACTGACTGAAAAAACAAAACATTCTAGTTCTCAAACCTCTCTTATACTCCTATATAGTACTTGTGTCTTTAGAACTTCTTAATCTTCCATGGGACATTGTAGAATCTGTTCCTATCCCAACTCTTGTATACCTTGAGCCATGAATTCATCGAATTTTATCTCACTCCCACTATCACTTTTAGAGAGATTCTTCCTTTAAATGAATATAGAATGTATTTCCACTATTACCTTTTTTCTAAGGAATTGTGTAGGAAATATCCTCATTGTTTCCTTAGGGTAACCTATAAAGGTAAACTTTGTGCCTTGGGGTGAAAGTTTGTTACATGAAGAAGCCTTAAAAATCCTTTTCAACCCCAAACATTAAGTCTGACAACATGGGTTTATTTCTATAGCAACCTAGGATTTTCATATATAGATATAATATCTTGTTAGATGATTATTCATTACATAATATAACGATCCATGCTAGAATTGTATAGGTCAAGTGAATTTAAAAACATGGGCACATAAACAACTAGTTCACAAAATACTTGCATCATCTCTCACTAATTTCATCATAACTTGCACCCTTCTTAGAAATATCATACTTAGTACCTTTATTCATTACCTGGGGAATGGAAACATAATAAAGAGTGAGCAAAGACACTTAGTAAGGGTAAACAATGGGCATACCAATGATCACATAATCATAACATGAACATAAGGATTTTAGAACATGATCATGACATTTTAAAATCATATCATGCATATCATAGATCATAATTTTGAGTCATGGAATAAATCTATACATGAATCATAAAGGAATCAAAGATCATAAGTTATTAGATCATAACATTGAAATAAGATATAAGTTTGTGGCATACACATAAGCATGATAAATCATTTCCTTAGTTGTCATCAATCATTTTTGATACTATCATACTAGAATGGGTTCACTATCCAAAACATCATAGTAATCAAGGTTTACTCACAAGACTATCATAGTTGAAAAATTCCCTTACTAAACTAGGTTCACTCCCCATTAAAATATTATTTATCTCTAAAGATGAAAATCTTTATATAATTTTTTTAAGGGAGATATAGGTCCCACCCATCACATAATGAAATCATACATAATTTTATACTGCAAGATCATAAAACATTCATAATATTGTTGTAGGTTTCGAGCATAGTGGAAGTGTTTTGGTGGGTGTACCCAACATTAATGTTTCTCGTTAATAACATTTAATCCGAGATCTATCAGGATAATAAAATGCCAGATCTTCAGAATAGAACAAAAAATGAAATAAAAAGAAGGGAGTCCTGGAACCATAGAGAGGATAATCATATGTTGGTTATAATTGTAGGATAGATATAATGAAGTAGATTCTCAATATAAAAGAGGGGTAAATTGTATCCTTTAAAAATTCCTTTGGAACCTTTAAAGTTGGTATAAATCTTCTTATTTTTTAACAATGTTAAACAAGGTAAATTCCCAAGACCTCTTAGTCCTACAAACATGATAGATTCTGGAAATATGGTTCCAGAAATGAAACTTAATAAAAAATTTCAAGGACAAAGATTATACCTTAAAGCGTATAGAATCTTAATAATCAGAGTACAAGAACAAGAAATAATAATATAGTTATAATATCCTTATTAATCAAAATATAGCGGAAAACAAACTTGAAATAATACAAGTAAAAGGTATAAAATCTTTTAACCCAAAGAGTAAGGTATCCAATAGCCTTGGATAAAGGTCCCTTGATTTATACTTTCAAGAAAGTATGTCTTACCCACACCAAGGTAAGCCCTCGATAAGAATATTGGAGTCTGTCTTTCTATCCCCGCAAGCCCTCGAACATCAAGGTAGTCGGCACCTCTGTCTTCCTATCCCCAGAAGCCCTGGAACTTTAAAGTAGTCGGCACCTCTGTCTTCCTATCCCCAGAAGCCCTTGATTATACACAGCAACAATTGCAGTCGCATGAATAAATCTGAACAAGATGTTCAGTATTCACAAATAATGAGAGTCTCTCTCTAGAAATCACTTCAGTATGTAATCTCTAGAGTTGTAGAATAGTTAGCTGTGAGCTCGTTCAAATGAGATCCTATTTATAGGCGCATTTCCAATGGTCGTCTCCCTCCTCCAACGGTCATATTTTTCCTTGAATTTCAGAGGGACCTGTACACGTTCCACTCAAACAATGGTTGGTTAGAAATATAATGCAATAAATCGTCTTATAACTATAACAAGAGTAAGAAAAATAAGATTCCTCAACCAAATTAATTTTTTGGAGTCTAAGGAAAAATGAAATTAAGAATCTAATCAAGTAAACCTTCAGAGTTTGTATTACACAGATATTTGGATTCTGTTTTCCAAAGAATTCAGAACCTGAATTCTAAGGAATTCAGAGTCTGAACTCTAAAAAATTCAGATTCTAAATTCTAAGGAATTCGAAACCTGAATTCTATATAATTCGAAGCTGAAATTCTAATGAATTCGGTACCTGAATTATGAGGAATTCAAAGTCTAAATTCTGAGGAATTCAGAGTCTGAATTCTGTGGAATTCAGAGTCTGAATTCTATGGAATTATGAGTCTGGATTCTAAGGAATTATTAATTTGAATTATAAGGAATTCAGAACCTGAATTATGCATAATTCAGAACCTAAATTCTAAGGAATTTGGATTCTTAATTCTAAGGAATTAGGAGTCTGAATTATAAGGAATTATATTTCTTAATTCTAAGGAATTCAGAATCTGAATTCTAAGGAATTTGGAGTCTGAATTCTAAAGAATTTGGAACCTGAATTCTAAGGAATTAGGAGTCTCAATTTTAGAAAATTTGGAGTCTGAATTTCAGAGAAATTGGAACATGAATTTTAGAGAATTCAGAGTCTGAATTTTAGAGAATTCGGAATATGAATTCTGTGGAATTCAGAGTCTGAATTTTAGAGAATTCGGAATCTGAATTCAGATCCTGAAAAGAGAATACTTTATATCTAAGTATTTAAATAATTCCTATGTTTTAGATGTGAAATCTAATTTTTCACTTAGGAATAAAATGAGTTAGATTTAGAGAGACTAAAATATGAACAATGAAAAACCTAGTAAGGATAAATTTCCTTGAGGAAGGAAAATTTTCATTATTAAGAAAAATATTAGGGAAAATGAAATTTTCCTTAAGTTAGGGTGTTTGTGATTTTTAAAACATGAAGGAATGGAAAAGTCATAAGGAAACCTTATTGACACAACAATAATTAATTTAATTAAAAGACAAGAATTACCTTAATGGAACTCACTCTCTGTTGATTTTTCTGGTCATGATCTGATGTTATCCATCATTACATTGTAGAATCTAAGTGTAGGATTCCTCTAGTGGTGATCCACATGTGCTCCACGTATCTCTGGACGTCGTCGATGGGATCTCTGGGTGCAAGCATGGAAGAGCCTTCCCTTGCGATGTCTACCTTTGATCGCCTTGATCCTGTGGAGGAGGATCTCTCTCTCGTAGCTTGAGAGTGTTCTTGGAAGAAAAGAATTCTCTCTAGGCTTGATATATTTCACTAGATATATTGTGCACAACTCCAAAAAAAGTCTAGGCTAATGAGAATTATATAATCAGGATTTTAATTACTTAGAATAATAAAATGAATTAATTACCCGAAATAATTTATTAATATCATTTAATTATTAGTAATACCCCTTTTCTAATAATAACAGTTGATTATTATTATTACTTTACATACACCCAACTAATTACACCTAATATTATTTAATTAAATAAATAATATTATTTCTCACAAATCCCCAGGAAAAACTACCCGGCATGCATATTAATATACACGGCATGTACTTTTGTTTTTCCCATTTTCTTTATCTCCTCCACCACATTTATTAGACCTTGAATAATGGATATTTATTTCTCAAATAAATATCACTGCATTACTTAATAATAAATATATTATTTTGCCCACAATATATTCTCTCGAATAACTAGTGTCAAAAAAATGTGTTCAGGCATCCTTGAATAATTATTAAACCACAATCGAGAATAATATTTATTAAACTTGTTAAATTTATATTTAAATGAGATACTTGGACACACTAAGTGTGTGGACCTCTAGGCCTCTTTCTCAGTGGCATTAAGTGGATCCTGATGAAAGTCCAAGGTTAGCATCTAGAAACATTCCAAGGCACCCATAGAGAAAGAAGTTAATGCCCTAATTACGTGTCACCTCCTATGAATTCTTTCCATGTATTGTAATCCCTTTGTCTCGATATCTTGAATCAAGAAGGTTGCATGCTAGTGCTATCAACCCATGTACTCGATTATTCTTTCTTTAAATTTTTGGAATTGAACTCAACCATTCCTTACCATAGCCATGGATTTATTTAGGCTATATCTATTCCATCAAAGGGCCTGAGATATCTACTTCCATTATGGAAAAAAAAGGAAAAATCCTTTCTTGCATTATCTATTAATGCAGTATTACTCATGACGCACCCAACATATCCAACCTCATTGTGAACTGTGTGTTGTCACAATTTTTTTAATACATATAATTGTGCGAGTTGTAATACCCATTAATAATAATATTAAAGTCTAAGGACCAATACACACGTCCGCAGATAGGAACATCCAATGACACTATGAAATGTTGATTTCCTACTGGTGGGTCTTGTTCACATAATATCCTCCTTGATATTACCAAGGGAACACACCATGAAAAGGTTCCTTAAAGTATTATGAGTCCTCACCCCTAATTTTCTGTATTACTTGTGTCCCTCAAATAACATCATCCGACCATAGAACATATATTCAAGAACAGTGTTATTGTAGAGACCTGAAGCCTGACTTACATGGACATTACATTACTTTTGCAGAATACTTAGTACATAACAAAACACACACACACAAGGATCGTAATAGTTTAGTGTCTTTGGAAACTCGGAATAAAATCTTCTAATCCCGGTGAAAGATCTTCAACATCTCCCATAAAGATCTTCCTTTTTTTTATACCTAAAACCTTTCTTTATATCCTGGGGAAAAGAAAACATAAAAGGGTGAGCTCAAATGCTCAGTAAGGGTAAACAAAAGAAATATCAATCACATCATATACATAAGAACATAACTTTTGGAAATCTTAACCTGTAAAAGAGATCATAATTTCATAACCTGGGAAAACTCATGGCAGTGAAATGTAATCACAATAATCATAACTTAAAACATTAAACTTTGTGTCATACACACATAATCATAGAGAATAATTTCTTGTTAGTCAAGACTCATTTCCAAGACTATCTTAATGGACAAAGTCCCTTTCTGAACTGAGTCACCCTCGTTTCAGTCCTGTTTCACTGAACCGATATAACCTACCATTCTAGCCATGTCTATCTCATGAGATATAAAATCTTTACCCAATGCATTGGTGGGAGATATAGGTCCCACCCATCTCATAATGATACCATTCTTATGTGTGCCACAAAATCATAAATCATACATCATTGCATAACCCATGTAATACAAATGGGAATCTTAAACATCATGACATCATAAATCAATTCATATAAGATAAAGGAATTCAAAAAAATAATTCCATCACAACATGATCAAATCAATGTAATAATATGGATAAAAACATAACCCTTTATTATCTTAGATGGAAAATAATTTTGATAAAACACTTAAACTCCATTCTTGAGGAAAATATCCTTTCTTCTTCAAAAACATTTTTCCTTTCATAACATGTCATACGACTTTAAAATAAAAGAAGTTGATTAAAAATAAACTTGAAAACTTGTAAAGGAAGCTTCTTGGAAATAATGTTTTAAAAATACATTCATGCCGTATAAGTTAAAAAAACATTCTTCGTACTTTTGTCAGAAAAGTCAAAAAGTACCTCGTACGAAAAACGACAAAAGATTCCTTTCTTATCTTTTACTAAAAATTCACCGAAGGGTAAAATTGGATTTAAACAATTGTAGGTGGATTGAAATAATATTACATATTGAGGAAACATGGATGTGGATGATAAAATACACCCCAGTAAATGCCAAAGTAAAAACAATCTCGGATAAAAATGAGATTGTGATATTTTCCCTTACCTTAGGTCCGATTTGCTTCGTAAGTGTCCAAACCTCCTGTATAATGATTTAAATAATGTCATTGACCTATTACAGAATCATATTCATTGTTATTATATCATATATGGTTCACTTATGACTTTATATTACCCGTTCTTTTGTAAATTCCATGTTAAAGAGTTTTTTGGGTAAAATTGTTTCATTTGTCGTCCGTGTTTTGACTTGTAATTATTCATATGATTAATTAGATCATGATTACTTAATTCCAGAATATAAAACATAATTTATATATATATATTCAGAATATACATATATATAATAAATCAGTAAATGGAAAGAAATACACCGTTCATGGAGACGGTAGTCCGTACGTACGCATGAACGTTGTTTTCGTTTCCTTATTGAATTGAATGGAATTAAGTAGATGACATACATATAAATATAAATAAACCCAGTATCATTATTATGTCATATATTTCATTAGTACTTATTATATATACTTTATAATCATACATGGATGGTTAATCATTGATAATGAATCTCATCGCGTCGTGGAGACGGTAGTCCGTACGTACGCACGAGCGATGATATCGTTCCCATGGTCGTGGAATTGTGTTGAATTGTATGTATAATATTTCAGTATCAATATAAATTTATAATAATCATATATAGTTACTCATTACACCATTATACCCATCCAATTAAGGTGGTGGCGGAAAATAGATTACACCACAGCGTGGAGACGGTATTCCGTACGTACGCACGCGCGGTGATTTCTTTTTCCGTAGGATGGATAGATGGTGAAATAGGGTTGTTTAATCCTTATAATAACATATCAGTATATGAGTGATACTGATGTTATTACTTCATAATGAAAAAACCTAAGAAGAAGAAGTGGAAGAAGAAATAAATTGAAAAAGATCGGTAATGGATATTACCTCTTTTTGACGCGCCTTCACTTATCCTCCACTTAAAGAACTAAGCATGGTCTTTGAAAAATACCAGGACCTCTAGGATGATACTAGGGAAGTGGAGAAGAGATTTTGTCAGGGGTTGGCCGAGCTTGAATGCTCAAATTGGTGTGAGGAGGAGAGGGAGGAGGTGCCCTTTTATAAGGGAGGAGAGGGGCACCTTTGGAATAACTAAAAATATTATTTTATTATAAAGTCAAGTTCGGTTTTAAATAGCTCCGAATTGATTTATTTAAAGGATAAGGTGGGTATGGGTATAAATCCTCTCATCCAATAGGATTTAGACAAGTTTAGGTTATTATTTTAACCTTATCAATTAGATTTAACTCTAAGTTAAATAATTTAACTTTTACCGTGTCTTTTTTTTCATACACTATATGGTTAATAAACTTACTATATCGAGCCAAACGAACCCCAAGTTGTTTATTATTAATATATCTGTCCTTATCTAATTCATTTGGCCGAACCTTATATTTTTAGGAATTAAATAACAATTAATAATATAATATTTGTTTTAAAAACTAATTTATGTCAATTTTGACACTATTTGGTACATGATTTTTATGAAATTTCTAACAGAATGATAAGTTCAGACCAAGTTACTTAAATCAACAATAACATATCATATTAACCTATAAAATTAGTTTAAGTCATAAAAAGTCTCAAATTACATTTATTTGGGCATTTATAACATCAATTATGTTAATATTTTCTTAAAAAGGTAATTACTGCATCATCGTTGTGTCATAAATAAATTAAATTATTTAAAGTATAAAAATTACAAATAAAATACCATTAAGTAGGAAATCGTTTTAGATTTCTAATTAATATTTATAGTCGAAATTATATTATGTATAACCCTATATTAAAAATGTTTTAGTAAATAAACTTTGATTTTAGCTCTTTTAACTCTTCTTTGAATTAAATAATAATAAATGTCCTAATCTAATCCAAGTGGGCCTAAATGATAATATTTTACACTTAAGGTTGTTTTTGGTCGAGATACACTTGTCCAATAGGATTAGGACATGTGTTAGGGTAATAATACTATCATTTTTACCCTTAATTACCCTATTTACTTTTAACCGTGGTAAATAAAATTAAAAAGTTACTATTCACCAAAAATTATTTTCATCTCATTGAACCACATTTTACTTACTGACATCAAACTTGTCTCTCGGATTTTTGAAATTCCATTCACAGAAGTGGTAAAATTAAGATTTATGAAAAAATTAATTTTTTTAACTACCACTTAGTAGTTTCACTATTCATCAAAAATTGAAGTTTTTCAGAAAAATGCCAAAATTTCACCCTAAGCTAAAATTGATATTCCAAATTCAAAAATGATTTCTATTTTACAAAATTCCCAACATATAAGTTTCATTAATTAATTTTATAATTAATTTCCTCTATCACAACAAATAGCGTGTTTTTAAGAGATAATAACTATCAAAAGATTAACACTTGTTTATGTCTGGTGTAATGTGAAATTACATCCAATGACCAACATTGTATTGAATTGTAAAAATATATTTTAAATATACTTTAAAACCACTCAAATTAATAATTTATCACTATTAATTATTTCAATTAAAAAAGTTGTTTTTAATTATAGTTTAGTAATTTTCACTATTCATCAAAATATGAAAGTTATCCGAAAAGTACCAAAATTTCACCTTAGGCTAAATTCGATACTCTGAATCCAAAAATGAAGTCCATTTTGAGAGCTAAAATTTCTAAAATTTTAAAAGGGGTTTATTACTATTCTTAACGGCTAGTTTTAATAATATTTTAATAGCATATCGTTGTTTAGCGAAACTTGGTGTTGCGTACTACACACGCTATCGGGGAAGGTAGCGATTGCGTGTAATGTAAGACAAGTCAAGGATGCGTGTTGTGAAAGCTCCTTTTGGTGTATCATACAACACAAGACATTAATGAAAATAATATTTTTCATAAAATCTCGAGGTGTTACATTCTACCCCCCTTAAAATGAATTTCGCCCTCGAAATTCCTCGGGGTTATAAATGGTTTACTACTTGAATGTTTCTTTAATAGAAACCCACAACGTAAAAAGTAATACCAAAACCATTCTTTAAAAACAAAATTATGAAACGTAACGGTTACCCAAATAAACTAATCACTGGGTTTCCACATAGGTGAAAATATGGATATGGAAGAAAAATCTAACCATCATGTTCTGATGGAGAGTGGTAGAGAACATGGCTATGGAAAAGCTAGCAATCACAAAGCCATAAATTTGTGACGATCTATGGTACCGTCTGATTAATCAGATATAAGAGCACTAGGACAACATTTTTGGTTTTCAAGATCATTTCCCTAAAGTTGAAGAATTTGAATTACAATAAATACTTACTTTATTTTGGTACAATCTCATTGTTGTTCATGCCTTGAACAATTTCCACTTCATCTATTAAATAAATGAAGTTGAATTTGTTATTCGTGAAGTGTTAGCAGATCATGTGATAGAATGACGGGTCATTCCATCTGTCTCAAACAAAAGGTTAGCAAAAGTTATTAAATATACATAAGTCATTCTATAGTGAGATTAATCATATATGGTTCCTAAAATGGACTTATACTTCATATATCATACTGCTTAATATAATAAAACTAGTTTCTACTAAACAGGGACTTCTTGTAGGCCAGTGGTAGGCGATAAAGGCCAGTCGCACTTCGGTTGTGGGTTCGATTCTCACAGCCTTATCCGACGCGATGGGTCGTCGCCCGTCCTGCAGGTTTTCCTTTTTCTAAAACTACATTACTATAACATCCCATCAATAATATCGAAAATCTTCTATCCTTAAACAATACTAACTTATGTCCAACATAATCCATTCTAATCTTTAGGCTTATCCATAATACTGCAGTCCACTCTCATAATATAGTGAAAACGATTACCAGAGATTTAATACTGTCGTTGATCCCCATATATCATAAGATATGTCTTGTTGGTCACATTCCAAACATTCAAAGGCCTTAATCATGTATTCTCTTGAATACCCATTGAACCTTAGTGAAAACATGAATGCAGTTAAAAGTTAACTCTTTCCACATACCAAAATCCAAAAATTCTATATACTCAAACCATGATATAACATTCTCCTTATATCAGTCATGAGCTCATTAATACAATCAAACACCTCATTATCTTATTATTCCTTCATTATGCGCATATCATCTACTTCCCAAAATATATCTGAATAACATTTCATGGATACTTGTACCATTAATCATACACTTTAAAAACTCAAGGAAAGACAATAGTGTAACAATCCTTAGATGTCTCTTTATTCCATAGTACCATGAGATTACTTATACAACATTACACATGATAAACATGTAATCATTCCACTACATTCTTAAACCATTGACCGAGCTTCAACAATTCTTTCATCTCACATATCATTTATAGTCTCTTCATCATAATCCACATAAATACTGCTCATACGACCATACTGATTCTCTTCATGAGACTTTCCCTTAAGGAATTGGTTTGCATAATGCCCGTACATTCCACATTTAAAACATTTAACCATTGCTGATGTCGTAGCAATACCATTATCCTCATCCCTGGTGTTAACTGAACCTTTTCATTTGCACTTACTGGCTTTGTGTCCTTCTTTTCCACACCCAAAGCATCTTCCAGTTCCTTTGAAACATTCTCCTTGATGCCTCTTCCCACATGATTTACATAGGGGAAATTGAACTTTCTTTCCTCTATGATCATCATGAAACTCCATCTTTCTCTTATTAGTCGAGTCAGGAAACTTACCAAATTTTACTTTATTGATCATATTATGAGATTTCTGATTCGTCATAATAATGATTTTTGGACTTCAAAATCCCATTTCATTATGAAGAATATCATTCCATTGTCCATCATATCCTCCATTATCGTGAATCATCTTGTTTCCAGCCATTTTCTAAAACCCAAAAAGAATAGTGTGAGAGGCAAAAATCATAATAAAGGGGGAGTAACTTCAATATCTAACATCTTTGGTTTAATCTAATATCGTTACCATAGTTCTAGGACTATATCCTATACGTATACTTATCCTTAGGGACATCCCTAGACATACCTTAGAAATATCTCTAGGGATCTCACTAACGTTTTCGCATCCTAGTTTCCAAAGGTTGACTAAACTTTTCCTCTGATACCAACTGTAGCGGTCTGGAATTACTTCCAGTGGACTATAATTGATACCTATCAGGGCACTCCATGGGCGGCTACACCCCCTGGGTGGGACACACCACCATCCCCAGTGGCAGCCTTTTCCTCATGAAGCCCTTGGGCGGAGATCCATGCTTCGTCCAACGCTCACATGTGAGAGTTCCCAAGGATTGGATACATTCCTACCTCCTTTGCCTCTGATACCAACTGTAGAGACCCGAAGCCTGACTTACAAGGACATTACATTACTTTTTCGGAATACTTAGTACATAACAAAACACACACACACAAGGATTGTAATAGTTTAGTGTCTTTGGAAACTCGGAATAAAATCTTCTAATCCCGGTGAAAGATCTTCAACATCTCCCATAAAGATCTTCCTTTTTTTTATACCTAAAACCTTTCTTTATATCCTGGGGAAAAGAAAACATAAAAGGGTGAGATCAAATGCTCAGTAAGGGTAAACAAAAGAAATATCAATCACATCATATACATAAGCACATAACTTTTGGAAATCTTAACCTGTAAAAGAGGTCATAATTTCATAACCTGGGAAAACTCATGGCAGTGAAATGTAATCACAATAATCATAACTTAAAACATTAAACTTTGTGGCATACACACATAATCATAGAGAATAATTTCTTGTTAGTCAAGACTCATTTCCAAGACTATCTTAATGGACAAAGTCCCTTTCTGAACCGAGTCACCCTCGTTTCAGTCCTGTTTCACTGAACCGATATAACCTACCATTTCAGCCATGTCTATTTCATGAGATATAAAATCTTTACCCAATGCATTGGAGGGAGATATATGTCCCACCCATCTCATAATGATACCATTCTTATGTGTGCCACAAAATCATAAATCATACATCATTGCATAACCCATGTAATACAAATGGGAATCTTAAACATCATGACATCATAAATCAATTCATATAAGATAAAGGAATTCAAAAAAATAATTCCCTCACAACATGATCAAATAAATGTAATAATATGGATAAAAACAGAACCCTTTATTATCTTATATGGAAAATAATTTTGATAAAACACTTAAACTCCATTTTTGAGGAAAATATCCTTTCTTCTTCAAAAACATTTTTCCTTTCATAACATGTCATACGACTTTAAAATAAAATAAGTTGATTAAAAATAAACTTGAAAACTTGTAAAGGAAGCTTCTTGGAAATAATGTTTTAAAAATCCATTCATGCCGTATAAGTTAAGAAAACATTCTTCGTACTTTTGTCAGAAAAGTCAAAAACTACCTCGTACGAAAAACGACAAAAGATTCCTTTCTTATCTTTTACTAAAAATTCACCGAAGGGTAAAATTGGATTTAAACAATTGTAGGTGGATGGAAATAATATTACATATTGATGAAACATGGATGTGGATGATAAAATACACCCCAGTAAATGCCAAAGTAAAAACAATCTCGGATAAAAATGAGATTGTGATATTTTCCCTTACCTTAGGTCCGATTTGCTTCGTAAGTGTCCAAACCTCCTGTATAATGATTTAAATAATGTCATTGACTTATTACAGAATCATATTCATTGTTATTATATCATATATGGTTCACTTATGACTTTATATTACCCGTTCTTTTGTAAATTCCATGTTAAAGAGTTTTTTGGGTAAAATTGTTTCATTTGTCGTCCGTGTTTTGACTTGTAATTATTCATATGATTAATTAGATCATGATTACTTAATTCCAGAATATAAAACATGATTTATATATATATATTCAGAATATACATATATATAATAAATCAGTAAATGGAAAGAAATACACCGTTCATGGAGACGGTAGTCCGTACGTACGCATGAACGCTGTTTTCGTTTCCTTATTGAATTGAATGGAATTAAGTAGATTACATACATATAAATATAAATAAACCCAGTATCATTATTATGTCATATATTTCATTAGTACTTATTATATATACTTTATAATCATACATGGATGGTTAATCATTGAGAATGAATCTCATCGCGTCGTGGAGACGGTAGTCCGTACGTACGCACGAGCGATGATATCGTTCCCATGGTCGTGGAATTGTGTTGAATTGTATGTATACTATTTCAGTATCAATATAAATTTATAATAATCATATATAGTTACTCATTACACCATTATACCCATCCAATTAAGGTGGTGGCGGAAAATAGATTACACCACGGCGTGGAGACGGTATTCCGTACGTACGCACGCGCGGTGATTTCTTTTTCCGTAGGATGGATAGATGGTGAAATAGGGTTGTTTCATCCTTATAATAACATGTCAGTATATGAGTGATACTGATGTTATTACTTCATAATGAAAAAACCTAAGAAGAAGAAGTGGAAGAAGAAATAAATTGAAAAAGATCGGTAATGGATATTACCTCTTTTTGACGCGCCTTCACTTATCCTCCACTTAAAGAACTAAGCATGGTCTTTGAAAAATACCAGGACCTCTAGGATGATACTAGGGAAGTGGAGAAGATATTTTTTCAGGGGTTGGCCTAGCTTGAATGCTCAAATTGGTGTGAGGAGGAGAGGGAGGATGTGCCCTTTTATAAGGCAGGAGAGGGGCACCTTTGGAATAACTAAAAATATTATTTTATTATAAAGTCAAGTTCGGTTTTAAATAGCTCCAAATTGATTTATTTCAAGGCTAAGGTGGGTATGGGTAGAAATCCTCTCATCCAATAGGATTTAGACAAGTTTAGGTTATTATTTTAACCTTATCAATTAGATTTAACTCTAAGTTAAATAATTTAACTTTTACCGTGTCTTTTTTTTCTTACACTATATGGTTAATAAACTTACTATATCAAGCCAAACGAACCCCAAGTTGTTTATTATTAATACATCTATCCTTATCTAATTCATTTGGCAGAACATTAGATTTTTAGGAATTAAATAACAATTAATAATATAATATTTGTTTTAAAAACTAATTTATGTCAATTTTGACACTATTTGGTACATGATTTTTATGAAATTTCTAACAGAATGATAAGTTCAGACCAAGTTACTTAAATCAACAATAACATATCATATTAACCTATAAAATTAGTGTAAGTCATAAAAAGTCTCAAATTACATTTATTTGGGCATTTATAACATCAATTATGTTAATATTTTCTTAAAAAGGTAATTACTGCATCATCGTTGTGTCATAAATAAATTAAATTATTTAAAGTATAAAAATTACAAATAAAATACCATTATGTAGGAAATCGTTTTAGATTTCTAATTAATATTTATAGTCGAAATTATATTATGTATAACCCTATATTAAAAATGTTTTAGTAAATAAACTTTGATTTTAACTCTTTTAACTCTTCTTTGAATTAAATAATAATAAATGTCCTAATCTAATCCAAGTGCGCCTAAATGATAATATTTTACACTTAAGGTTGTTTTTGGTCGAGATACACTTGTCCAATAGGATTAGGACATGTGTTAGGGTAATAATACTATCATTTTTACCCTTAATTACCCTATTTACTTTTAACCGTGGTAAATAAAATTAAAAAGTTACTATTCACCAAAAATTATTTTCATCTCATTGAACCACATTTTACTTACTGACATCAAACTTGTCTCTCGGATTTTTGAAATTCCATTCACAGAAGTGGTAAAATTAAGATTTATGAAAAAATTAATTTTTTTAACTACCACTTAGTAGTTTCACTATTCATCAAAAATTGAAGTTTTTCAGAAAAATGCCAAAATTTCACCCTAAGCTAAAATTGATATTCCAAATTCAAAAATGATTTCTATTTTACAAAATTCCCAACATATAAGTTTCATTAATTAATTTTATAATTAATTTCCTCTATCACAACAAATAGCGTGTTTTTAAGAGATAATAACTATCAAAAGATTAACACTTGTTTATGTCTGGTGTAAATGTGAAATTACATCCAATGACCAACATTGTATTGAATTGTAAAAATATATTTTAAATATACTTTAAAACCACTCAAATTAATAATTTATCACTATTAATTATTTCAATTAAAAAAGTTGTTTTTAATTATAGTTTAGTAATTTTCACTATTCATCAAAATATGAAAGTTATCCGAAAAGTACCAAAATTTCAAATTAGGCTAAATTCGATACTCTGAATCCAAAAATGAAGTCCATTTTGAGAGCTAAAATTTCTAAAATTTTAAAAGGGGGTTATTACTATTCTTAACGGCTAGTTTTAATAATATTTTAATAGCATATCGTTGTTTAGCGAAACTTGGTGTTGCGTACTACACACGCTATCGGGGAAGGTAGCGATTGCGTGTAATGAAAGACAAGTCAAGGATGCGTGTTGTGAAAGCTCCTTTTGGTGTATCATACAAAACAAGACATTAATGAAAAGAATATTTTTCATAAAATCTCGGGGTGTTACATTCTACCCCCCTTAAAATGAATTTCGCCCTCGAAATTCCTCAGGGTTATAAATGGTTTACTACTTGAATGTTTCTTTAATAGAAACCCACAACGTAAAAAGTAATACCAAAACCATTCTTTAAAAACAAAAGTATGAAACGTAACGGTTACCCAAATAAACTAATCACTGGGTTTCCACATAGGTGAAAATATGGATATGGAAGAAAAATCTAACCATCATGTTCTGATGGAGAGTGGTAGAGAACATGTCTATGGAAAAGCTAGAAATCACAAAGCCATAAATTTGTGACGATCTATGGTACCGTCTGATTAATCAGATATAAGAGCACTAGGACAACATTTTTGGTTTTCAAGATCATTTCCCTAAAGTTGAAGAATTTGAATTACAATAAATACTTACTTTATTTTGGTACAATCTCATTGTTGTTCATGCCTTGAACAATTTCCACTTCATCTATTAAATAAATGAAGTTGAATTTGTTATTCGTGAAGTGTTAGCAGATCATGTGATAGAATGACGGGTCATTCCATCTGTCTCAAACAAAAGGTTAGAAAAAGTTATTAAATATACATAAGTCATTCTATAGTGAGATTAATCATATATGGTTCCTAAAATGGACTTATACTTCATATATCATACTGCTTAATATAATAAAACTAGTTTCTACTAAACAGGGACTTCCTGTAGGCCAGTGGTAGGCGATAAAGGCCAGTCGCACTTCGGTTGTGGGTTCGATTCTCACAGCCTTGTCCGACGCGATGCGCTGTCGCCCGTCCTGCAGGTTGTCCTTTTTCTAAAACTACATTACTATAACATCCCATCAATAATATCGAAAATCTTCTATCCTTAAACAATACTAACTTATGTCCAACATAATCCATTCTAATCTTTAGGCTTATCCATAATACTGCAGTCCACTCTCATAATATAGTGAAAACGATTACCAGAGATTTAATACTATCGTTGATCCCCATATATCATAAGATATGTCTTGTTGGTCACATTCCAAACATTCAAAGTCCTTAATCATGTATTCTCTTGAATACCCATTGAACCTTAGTGACAACATGAATGCAGTTAAAAGTTAACTCTTTCCACATACCAAAATCCAAAAATTCTATATACTCAAACCATGATATAACATTCTCCTTATATCAGTCATGAGCTCATGAATACAATCAAACACCTCATTATCTTATTATTCCTTCATTATGCGCATATCATCTACTTCCCAAAATATATCTGAATAACATTTCAGGGATACTTGTTCCATTAATCATACACTTTAAAAACTCAAGGAAAGACAATAGTGTAACAATCCTTAGATGTCTCTTTATTCCATAGTACCATGAGATTACTTATACAACATTACACATGATAAACATGTAATCATTCCACTACATTCTTAAACCATTGACCGAGCTTCAACAATTCTTTCATCTCACATATCATTTGTAGTCTCTTCATCATAATCCACATAAATACTGCCCATACGACCATACTGATTCTCTTCATGAGACTTTCCCTTAAGGAATTGGTTTGCATAATGCCCGTACATTCCACATTTAAAACATTTAACCATTGCTGATGTCGTAGCAATACCATTATCCTCATCTCTGGTGTTAACTGAACCTTTTCATTTGCACTTACTGGCTTTGTGTCCTTCTTTTCCACACCCAAAGCATCTTCCAGTTCCTTCGAAACATTCTCCTTGATGCCTCTTCCCACATGATTTACATAGGGGAAATTTAACTTTCTTTCCTCTATGATCATCATGAAACTCCATCTTTCTCTTATTAGTCGAGTCAGGAAACTTACCAAATTTTACTTTATTGATCATATTATGAGATTGCTGATTCGGCATAATAATGATTTTTGGACTTCCAAATCCCATTTCATTATGAAGAATATCATTCCATTGTCCATCATATCCTCCATTATCGTGAATCATCTTGTTTCCAGCCATTTTCTAAAACCCAAAAAGAATAGTGTGAGAGGCAAAAATCATAATAAAGGGGGAGTAACTTCAATATCTAACATCTTTGGTTTAATCTAATATCGTTACCATAGTTCTAGGACTATATCCTATACGTATACTTATCCTTAGGGACATCCCTAGACAAACCTTAGAAATATCTCTAGGGATCTCACTAACGTTTTCGCATCCTAGTTTCCAAAGGTTGACTAAACTTTTCCTCTGATACCAACTGTAGCGGTCTGGAATTACTTCCAGTGGACTATAATTGATACCTATCAGGGCACTCCATGGCCGGCTACACCTCCTGGGTGGGACACACCACCATCCCCAGTGGCAGCCTTTTCCTCATGAAGCCCTTGGGCGGAGAGCCATGCTTCGTCCAACGCTCACATGTGAGAGTTCCCAAGGATCGGATACATTCCTACCTCCTTTGCCTCTGATACCAACTGTAGAGACCCGAAGCCTGACTTACAAGGACATTACATTACTTTTTCGGAATACTTAGTACATAACAAAACACACACACACAAGGATTGTAATAGTTTAGTGTCTTTGGAAACTCAGAATAAAATCTTCTAATCCCGGTGAATGATCTTCAACATCTCCCATAAAGATCTTCCTTTTTTTTATACCTAAAACCTTTCTTTATATCCTGGGTAAAAGAAAACATAAAAGGGTGAGCTCAAATGCTCAGTAAGGGAAAACAAAAGAAATATCAATCACATCATATACATAAGCACATAACTTTTGGAAATCTTAACCTGTAAAAGAGATCATAATTTCATAACCTGGGAAAACTCATGGAAGTGAAATGTAATCACAATAATCATAACATAAAACATTAAACTTTGTGGCATACACACATAATCATAGAGAATCATTTCTTGTTAGTCAAGACTCATTTCCAAGACTATCTTAATGGACAAAGTCCCTTTCTGAACCGAGTCACCCTCGTTTCAGTCCTGTTTCACTGAACCGGTATAACCTACCGTTCCAGCCATGTCTATCTCATGAGATATAAAATCTTTACCCAATGCATTAGAGGGAGATATAGGTCACACCCATCTCATAATGATACCATTCTTATGTGTTCCACAAAATCATAAATCATACATCATTGCATAACCCATGTAATACAAATGGGAATCTTAAAAATCATGACATCATAAATCAATTCATATAAGATAAAGGAATTCATAAAAATAATTCAATCACAACATGATCAAATCAATGTAATAATATGGATAAAAACAGAACCCTTTATTATCTTATATGGAAAATAATTTTGATAAAACACTTGAACTCCATTCTTGAGGAAAATATCCTTTCTTCTTCAAAAACATTTTTCCTTTCATAACATGTCATACGACTTTAAAATAAAAGAAGTTGATTAAAAATAAACTTGAAAACTTTTAAAGGAAGCTTCTTGGAAATAATGTTTTAAAAATCCATTCATGTCGTATAAGTTAAAAAAACATTCTTCGTACTTTTGTCAGAAAAGTCAAAAAGTACCTCGTACGAAAAACGACAAAAGATTCCTTTCTTATCTTTTACTAAAAATTCACCGAAGGGTAAAATTGGATTTAAACAATTGTAGGTGGATAGAAATAATATTACATATTGAGGAAACATGGATGTGGATGATAAAATACACCCCAATAAATGCCAAAGTAAAAACAATCTCGGATAAAAATGAGATTGTGATATTTTCCCTTACCTTAGGTCCGATTTGCTTCGTAAGTGTCCAAACCTCCTATATAATGATTTAAATAATGTCATTGACTTATTACAGAATCATATTAATTGTTATTATATCATATATGGTTCACTTATGACTTTATATTACCCGTTCTTTTGTAAATTCCATGTTAAAGAGTGTTTTGGGTAAAATTGTTTCATTTGTCGTCCGTGTTTTGACTTGTAATTATTCATATGATTAATTAGATCATGATTACTTAATTCCAGAATATAAAACATGATTTATATATATATATATTCAGAATATACATATATATAATAAATCAGTAAATGGAAAGAAATACACCGTTCATGGAGACAGTAGTCCGTACGTACGGATGAACGCTGTTTTCGTTTCCTTATTGAATTGAATGGAATTAAGTAGATGACATACATATAAATATAAATAAAACCAGTATCATTATTATTTCATATATTTCATTATTAATTATTATATATACTTTATAATCATTCATGGATGGTTAATCATTGAGAATGAATCTCATCGCATCGTGGAGACGGTAGTCCGTACGTACGCACGAGCGATGATATCGTTCCCATGGTCGTGGAATTGTGTTGAAGTGTATGTATACTATTTCAGTATCAATATCAATTTATAATAATCATATATAGTTACTCATTACACCATTATACCCATCCAATTAAGGTGGTGGCGGAAAATAGATTACACCACGGCGTGGAGACGGTATTCCGTACGTACGCACGCGCGGTGATTTCTTTTTCCGTAGGATGGATAGATGGTGAAATAGGGTTGTTTCATACTTATAATAACATATCAGTATATGATTGATACTGATGTTATTACTTCATAATGAAACAACCTAAGAAGAAGAAGTGGAAGAAGAAATAAATTGAAAAAGATCGGTAATGGATATTACCTCTTTTTGACGTGCCTTCACTTATCCTCCACTTAAAGAACTAAGCATGGTCTTTGAAAAAGACAAGGACCTCTAGGATGATACTAGGGAAGTGGAGAAGTGATTTTGTCTGGATTTGGCCGATATTGAATGCTCAAATTGGTGTGAGGAGGAGAGGGAGGAGGTGCCCTTTTATAAGGGAGGAGAGGGGCACCTTTGGAATAAATAAAAATATTATTTTATTATAAAGTCAAGTTCGGTTTTAAATAGCTTAAAATTGATTTATTTCGAAGATGAGGTGGGGATGGGTCGAAATCCTCTCATACAATAGGATTTAGACAAGTTTAGGTTATTATTTTAACCTTATCAATTAGATTTAACTCTAAGTTAAATAATTTAACTTTTACCGTGTCTTTTTTTCTTACACTATATGGTTAATAAACTTACTATATCAAGCCAAACGAACCCCAAGTTGTTTATTATTAATACATCTATCCTTATCTAAGTCATTTGGCCAAACCTTAGATTTTTAGAAATTAAATAACAATTAATAATATAATATTTGTTTTAAAAACTAATTTATGTCAATTTTGACAGTATTTGGTACATGATTTTTATGAAATTTCTAACAGAATGATAAGTTCGGACCAAGTTACTTAAATCAACAATAACATATCATATTAACCTATAAAATTAGTTTAAGTCATAAAAAGTCTCAAATTACTTTTATTTGGGCATTTATAACATCAATTATGTTAATATTTTCTTAAAAAGGTAATTACTGCTTCATCGTTGTGTCATAAATAAATTAAATTATTTAAAGTATAAAAATTAAAAATAAAATACCATTATGTATGAAATCGTTTTATCTTTCTAATTAATATTTATAGTAGAAATTATATTATTTATAACCCTATATTAAAAATGTTTTAGTAAATAAACTTTGATTTTAACTCTTTTAACTCTTCTTTGAATTAAATAATAATAAATTTCCTAATCTAATCCAAGTGGGACTAAATGATAATATTTTAAACTTAAGGTTGTTTTTGGTCTAGATACACTTGTCCAATAGGATTAGGACATGTGTTAGGGTAATAATAATATCATTTTTACCCTTAATTACCCTATTTACTTTTAACCGTGGTAAATAAAATTAAAAAGTTATTATTCACCAAAAATTATTTTCATCTCATTGAACCACATTTTACTTAATTACATCAAACTTGTCTCTCGGATTTTTGAAATTCCATTCACAGAAGCGGTAAAATTAAGATTTATGAAAAAATTAATTTTTTTAACTACCACTTAGTAGTTTCACTATTCATCAAAAATTGAAGTTTTTCAGAAAAATGCCAAAATTTCACCCTAAGCTAAAATTGATATTCCAAATTCAAAAATGATTTCTATTTTAAAAAATTCCCAACATATAAGTTGCATTAATTAATTTTATAATTAATTTCCGCTATCACAACAAATAGCATGTTTTTAAGAGATAATAACTATCAAAAGATTAACACTTGTTTATGTCTGGTGTAAATGTGAAATTACATCCAATGACCAACATTGTATTGAATTGTAAAAATATATTCTAAATATACTTTAAAACCACTCAAATTAATAATTTATCACTATTAATTATTTCGATTAAAAAAGTTGTTTTTAATTATAATTTAGTAATTTTCACTATTCATCAAAATATGAAAGTTATCCGAAAAGTACCAAAATTTCACCTTAGGCTAAATTCCATACTCCGAATCCAAAAATGAAGTCCATTTTGAGAGCTAAAATTTCTAAAATTTTAAAAGGTGGTTATTACTATTCTTAACGGCTAGTTTTAATAATATTTTAATAGCATATCGTTGTTTAGCGAAACTTGGTGTTGCGTACTACACACACTATCGGGGAAGGTAGAGATTGCGTGTAATGCAAGACAAGTCAAGGATGCGTGTTGTGAAAGCTCCTTTTGGTGTAGCATACAACACAAGACATTAATGAAAAGAATATTTTTCATAAAATCTCGATGTGTTACAGTTATAGCACTTCCAGGTTCTCATCATAGTAGGGATGCGCTATGACCCTTTAATGCAACAGTTATCCTTAGGAAATTATCACATGCATTGTCACATAGATGAACAATCAAGATGTGATAAGGTATTTATTAATGAATAAAGTACAAATTAGTTGGTTCTAGTCCACTAAATCCAATGGAATCCCACTTGGATTAGAGCCAACTACTAACAACCCTTAACCTTCTAGCTCTCACATGATATTCATGCTTCTACTGAGATAGTGCTTTATTCATGGATCCTTCCACGTTCTCTTCTGTGGACATTATGCTCACTCCAACTTCAGCCCTTTGATAGAAATCCCTCAAGAGTTGATACTTCCAAATTATGTGCTTTGTTCGTTGATGTGACCTTGGTTCTTTTGAAAGAGACACTACTGTAGTATTATCACAATACAATGTGATAGTATATTTATTGTTAGGCACCACATCAAGCTTCTAGAAAAAGTTCTGAATCCATATGGCTTCCTTGGTTGCATCAGAAGCCGCTATATATTCGGAATCTGCTATAGAATCGGAAAAAAATGGTTGTTTTTAAATCTTCTAGCTCACAACTCCTTCTTTGAGACAGAAAACATATCCAGATTGTGATTTCAGTTCATTCTGATCTATATGAAAACCATCATCAGCATACCCTCTGATGAAAAGATCCTCATCTCCTCTATACACCAAGAACATATCATTAGTTCTTCTCAGATACTTAAGGATAGTCTTAACAGTAGTTCAATGTTGTTCTCCTAGATTTTCTTGATATCTTCCTACCATGCTCGGTGCATAGGCAACATCAAGCATGTTACATAACATGGCATGTATGATGGATCTTATAGCCAAAGCATATGGGATATTACTCATTCTATCTTTCTCCTTTTGTGTTTGAGGACACATTTTCTTAGAAATATCTAGGCCATGTGAAACTGTAACCAATCCCCTCTTGGATTGTTTCATATTAAATCTCTTTAGTATCTGGTCAATGTATGTACCCTGACTTAGTCCAAGTAGCCTCTTGGATATATCACGAATGATCTTGAGCACTAGAATGTAGGCTGCTTCACCCAATTCCTTCATGGAGAAACACTTGTTCAACCAGTCCTTAACTGATTGTAAGACTGGTACATCATTTCCAATAAGTGATATGTTGTTAACATATACTACTATGATGATGACTGCATTCCCATTAAACCAATTATAAACACAGGGCTCACATTCGTTTTTAATGAAACCAAATTCTTTTATGGATTCATCAAATCAAATGGTCCAACGTCGGTATGCCTTCTTTAATCCATAAATGGATTCCTAAAACTTGCAAACCTTTTTGGCTTCACCTGGGGTCACAAAACCTTCTGGTTGTGTAATATAGAAATCTTCCTAAAGGATCCTATTAAGGAACTATATTTTGACATCCATCTTCCAAATCTTGTAGTCATGGTAATCTGTTATGGAAAGTATGATTCTTATGGATCTAAACATGGAAACTTCCGAGAAGGTTTCATCATAGTCAATTCCTTGACATTTTCTGAATCCTTTAGCCACTATCCTTGCTTTATAGGTGCTAAATTGACCTTCCATGTCTAGTTTTCTCTTGAATACCCATTTTCATCCAACAAGATTTATATCAACTGGCTCATCAACCATAACCCATACTTGGTTTTGATGCATGGAATCCATATCAGAATTCATAGCTTCTAGACATCTTGTAGCTTCGGAGCTTTCTACCACTTCCTTGTATGAGATAGGTTCATCATTGTCCAACAATAATGATTCACCATCCTCAGTTTCTATGAAACCAAATCTCCCTGGTTCTCTTACCTCTCTTGAGCTCCTACGCAGTACTTGTGTTTCTAGAACCTCTTCCATGGGGACATGTAGATCTTATTCTTGTACTAACTCCGGTGTATATTGAGCATCGACTTAGTAAAATTTAATCTTTCTCCCACTATCCTTTTTTAGGATGTTCTCCCTCTCAAGAAATATGGATTGTATGGAGATAGTAACTTTCTTGTCAGAAGGGTTATATAGGTAATATCCTTTCATTTCCTTGGTATATCCTATAAAGATACACCTCATGCCCCGGGGTTCTATTTTGTTACCTGATAAGGCCTTAACAAATGCCTCGCATCACCATACACGTGTGTAAAACAAAATGGGTTTCTTTTCATTCAATATCTTAGAGGGAATTCCATTTTCTGCCTTAGTTGGTACTAGTTTTAATGTTTATGTTGTAGTTTGTAATGCATATCCCCAAACAGATAATGGAAGATCTGCATAACTCATCATTAACCTCACCATGTCCAACAAGGTGTGGTTCCTCCTTTCACTAACACCATTCCACTGTGGTGTATTAGGAGGAGTGAGCTGAGATAGAATCCCAGACTCCCGTAGAAGATCGATGAACTCTTGGTTCAGATATTCTCCACCTCGATTCTATCGAAGCTTCTTTATCTTCTTACCAAGCTGATTCTATACTTTATTCTTTAATTCCTTAAATTTCTCTAAGGACTCTGACTTATACCTCATTAAGTAAATATTTAAATATCTACTCAAATCATCAGTAAAATTAATGAAGTAAGAATATTCACATGTACCTTCTACTAGAAATGGTCTACACACATCTGTATGCACCAATCCTAGAAGCTCTATGGCCCTTTCACCCTGTCCACCGAAAGGCGGCTTGGTCATTTTACCTTGTAAGAAAGTGTGACATCTATCAAGTGGTTTTAGCTCAGTAGAGTCTAAATAAACATCTTGGTAGAGCTTTTTCAATCACTTCTCATTTACATGACAGATACGGTGATGCCACAACTGGGTGATGTATGAGTCATGTGAGTTTGTTTCGTTATTGATTTCCAACACTTGGTTTTTGTAATTTAATACATAAAAACCATTATTTAAATGTTCCATACCATAACATATGTTGTTCTTATAAAAGAGACAACCCTTATTTCCAATTTTGAAAATAAATCCATCCATATCCAAACAAGATATAAAAATTATGTTCTTAGTAACACTAGGCACATAATAACAGTTATGTAAAACCAAAATCATTCTAATTGGCAATGAGAGATGGTAATCACCAATGGCCAACGCATCCAGCCTCGCGCCATTTTCAGCTCTAAGATCCACCTCTCCTCTATCAATCTTTCTAAATCTACTTGGTTTCTACATTTTAATACATATGTTATCCCCACAAGCTATATCTAATACCCAATGTGTAGAAATAGAAAATAATACTTAATAACGAATGCACCTTTAGCATCCCCATGCTTCTGGTTGTAGTTCCTCTTCCAGTTGCCCAGCTTTCCACGTGAAAAACATACCACATACCATTCCTTTCCCTACCTCTGGATCTTCCCCTTCTTGGAGGGATGGTGCTCATGGGCTTTAGACCATTTATAAGTCCTTGGCCCCTTTTCCTTGTCCTTCCTTTTCTTATTCACCATAAGGACTAAGGGTTTATCACACCCCATGTCCTTATCTACCCGGTGAATTAAGGTCATAAGTTCTGATAGACACTTCCCATTGTTTCTCATATTATAATTGACAATAAATCTAGATAAGGTCTTGGGCAGTGATGATAGGATGAGATCTATACGCAACTCATCTAGAAACTTAATCCCTAAGATGTCCAGGCGTTCAATATAGCCAATAAGCTTGAATATATGAGGCCCATCTGGGGTAGAATCTCCAAGATTAGTTGTAAAAAAATTGTTGGAGATCTCATATATCTCATGTCTTTCCTTCTCATGGTAGAGATCCTTAAGGTGATACATCATGCTATACGCATCCATGATTTCTTGTTGATTCAAGAGCACATTATACATGGATGATGTCATGAAACATTGTACATTTTTGGTATCATCCATATCTTTCATAAGAGAGATAGTTTCTCATTACTAGCATCTTTTCCAGGTGCAACTAGAATAGGCTCTTCCAATACATACAATTTCGTCTCGTGGTGAAGGTTGATGCGTAAACGCCTCTTTCATTCCTAGAAATTGGTGTCAGTGAGAAGGTTTTCCTTCTCAATTATAGTTCTCAATGATATGTGTGAAATAATTTTTCTTTCCATTTATACAAATTAATATGAGAAAAGTTTTATTACTTTATTATGATAAAAACTGAGACAAATAGTTAAATTAATACCTATTAGTCTCACACTATTTTATCTAAATACAATAACCCTCACCATTGAATTTGGAATATTTTGTTTCCTAAATATTCTAGTGGCAAGGATCCATATTACTCTTCCTATTACCCCAAATAAGGTTTCTCAATAAACTTTAAGGGTTTTAGGTAGGCATTCTAAATTCCAACAACATTAACTCGCAGCTCCTTGATCCGTTGAGTGGACTCCCCAATCCTGAAACCCTTTTGGATTTCCTCAACCTTTATCTCTTGGTCACACAAAGTCATGTTGTGGTAGTCAACCCTTTATGTGAACCAAGTCAAGTCAACCCAAAACATTGAATTATAATTCTTCGATAATTGAAAGCATCCTAACTAGGGTTGGTCAAGCACTTTGAACTATGGTTCGATTCTAACCAAGATTACGGAAGGTTATACCGACATAATATTTCTTTGAGAGATTTTATCCTTATACGTAAATTTCCATTTTATTATCTTTGATTACATTCTTCTTAATATTAAGTGGGATATAATTAAGTGATTAACCATGTCTAAGATAATATTTACGCATAATCCGGTCTTATTTTAGTTCCATCTTGTATGCTTGTTTAATTCATTAATTATGTGATTGTGACAACACACCAAAAATAAATAAACCATGCAACTAACAGAAAAAAAAATGGTATGATCATGAGCTTGTTCTATTGGTTAGTTTATCTAGAGGTTGATAAACTAACCCAAGACCTAGGGGAGAAACACCTTGAACATTTTGGGTTCGTGTTTACAGCTTTCCACATATCCACCTTTGTATCCTTGGATTGGTTTCACCTTGGCTCCTTACTTGTGCTACCTCCACTAGCTTGGGATCTCCATCCATTACATATGATTTTATCTCACACGCAAGTGAGAGGTAAAACGGGGTTTTACATAAAAGAAACCTTAGGCACACATGCCCTACATATTAATGAGGAGAAGGTGCGCAGGCCAACAAATTTAATTTAAATAAATAAATTAAAAGAAACCATTCACATGCAAAGGTTTTGGTCTAGCTCATGATTATCCATACATGCAACAATATTTACACATAAATAAAAATAGAATTAAATTCTTTAATCATTCTTGTTTAAGATAAATCATGCTCAAATCAATTAGTTATCTTTAATTAATCAATCCTTTTATCTTAAACTCTTTTTTGAATTTCCTTAAGATTCCTATTCATCATAATTTTAAACAAATAAATTCATTTAAAATTATCATTGTACTTAACTTGTACCTTGGAGGAAACCCAGTGAATTCCTGTTCATAATTACCCAATGAGTAGAAATAAACATTACACAGATGTTAAATTAAACATGTATATATAAAACACCAATCACGTGTTGTACCTCATCTTTACACCTGCACTATGGTACACGTCTCAAGGGTTTGTATAATGTAATAATAAATTTTAATAAATCTGTGTAATTTGGATGAGTACACGACATGTAGTTCTGACAACATGGCATGTACTTTTGTTCACCATCCATCCAAAGTACACGCCTAGTGACATGGCGTGTAGATGTACTTTTGTAAATCTTCAGAGTACATGGCATGTTAAGTGGGACACATGCCGTGTAGTATCCGTGTTACATGGTTTCCAGTTAGGCAAGCCGTGTATGGAGTGCACGGTCCAACCCTAACCCAAAGGGACTACATGTCGTGTTCAGTGGGCCACAAGGCATGTAATCTGGAAACCATGTGCCACTTGTTCCTTGTCAACACACAGAGTCTTAAAGACTTAGATAGGATATAATGACATGGCCTGGTTTGGTGGATCATCCCGATGCATGGAACCTATACTATAAGACATGTACTATAGAATACACATCGTGTATTCTGGTGTTGTATGTCCAGGAAGCTTTATCACCTCTTGATGAGATCCTCTATTTTATTTTAATCAAAATTAAAAGAAAAAAATGTTTCTGTAAGGTGAACGAGAAACAAAAGAGAAGGAATAGATCTCAAGATTCAGATTTAAATAATGATTAACTTGAATTGAAATAAATAAATTATTAAATGCAAAAATCACCAAAAAAATTAAATAATTATAATCAACGATATGACCCCTCTGATACCACTTGTAGGTTACGGGCATAGCGGAAGTGCGTTGGTGGGTGTACCCAACTTTAATTTTTCCCATTAATGACATTTAATTCGATATCTATCATGATAATAAAATGTCGGATCTCTGAAATAGAATGAATAATGAAAGAAAAAAAGGGAGTCCTAGAACCATAGAGAGGATCATCATATGCTGGTTATAATTAATTTAATTAAAAGACAAGAATTAACATGATTGAATTCTCTCTCCATTGATGGTTCCTATAATGATCTGATGTGATTCATATTTGCACTGTAGAATCTAAGTTTAGGATTCATCTATAGGTGATCCACACGTGCTCCACATATCTCTGGATGTTGCCAAAGGGATCTCTGGGTGCTATCACAGAAGAGCCTTCACTTACGATGTCCACCATTGATTACCTTGATCTGGTGGAGGATGGTCTCTCTATCATATCTTGAAATATTTCTTGGAAGAAAATAATTATCTCTTCGCTTGGAAGATTTCTCTAGATACTTTGTGCACAAATCCAAAAAAAGGCTAGGCTAATGAGAATTATAAAATAAGGAGTTTAATTAGTTAGAATAATAAAATGAATTAATTACCCAAAATCATTTATTCATTTCATTTAATTCTTAGTAATACCTCGTGTCTAATAATAATAGTTTACTATTATTATAACTTAACATGCACCTAGCAAATTACACCTAACATTTTTCTAACCTATCAAAAGGATCAGAAAATTTGGACACCCTTTTGAAGTCCTTCACCAAAAATAATCCTACAAATGATTTTTTGAACATTTCATCATTTCATATCCCATGGAAAATAAATGGGTTTTATAAACATTTCATCAATTCGTCATGAAATAACCCATGAAAAAAGAACAAATTTCATACACAGTGTTTTATCATAAATATATAAAATCAAGAGAAAGAATAAGGATGGTATACATGGGTTATATTCCCAGAAAATCATAAGTGAAATCAAGGAGTTTTTTTATTTATGAATATAAATTCAATTAAAATATCATTAAAAAATCTTAAGGAAAATATCCTTTCTAATTTGAAATTACTCCTTAAAAATATAAAAATTTGGAAAATATTATAAAAAAACTTTCCTTGAAAATAACCATAGAAACTTTTAAAGGAGGCTTCATATCATTGATTAGTCATGATGGTAGGAAAATTTCTTCATGTCATATAAGCTAAAATAAAACATTCCATTTACACTTTTTTAAAAAAACTAAAAAGTATCACATTTGGAAAATAACAAAAAGATCCCTTTTGAACCATTTTTAAAAATTTAAACATGGGTAAAAATGAATTTAAAAAATTATAAGATAATAGTAAAAATATCTTTCAACACATTTTTAGAAAACATGGATGTTTAAGAAAAAAAATTTCTACCAGATAAAAAAATGAGGTCGATTTTACTTAAAAACATATGTTCTGTCACTTGAGTACTTATAGTGAGGAAATTTAATAAAAAAAATCTAGAAATAAACATAGGAGAATAATATTCATGATATTATTCATATATAGATCATAATATATCATCATTAGAAACTCCATCATAAACAATCCCAATAAATAATGAGATTGTAACATAAAACCCTTACCTCGAGTTCCCTTTATTTCAAAAGCGCCCAACCTCTTGTATAATAAATTTAAATTTATTATAATTTTATAATATAATAATTAAAATAATTATAATATCATATATGATCCCTTTATAACATTTCAATACCCCTTTTATTAATAATTTCTTAAAATCATCATTTTTGGGTGTTAACTATTTCGTTTATCAAAAGTATTTTAGTTCAGCAGTTCTGGTACATGTACCTTGATCATAGTTTAATTATCTTCAATATTTTAATCATGATATAAATATAATAAATATTAATTATATACATATATATATATATCCATAAAATTTACATACAAAAAAATAAATTACATTATTCGTAGAGACGGTAGGTCATACGTATGCATGAACATTGTTTTCACTTTTTGAAAGATGAAATGAAAGAAAGGTAAATAATAATTAGACTTTATAGAATAATTATCATTTTATATATATCATATATATTCATAAAATCTATCTTAATCACCATACAATTAAAATTTAAATGAAAAAAATTGCACCGCTTCGTTGAGGTGATGGTCCACACATTCACACAAGCGACATAATCGCTTTCCAAAGGATTGGAAGATAAGAAGATAGATGTGATATTATAATTATAAAAGTATAATTATAAAATAAATATTATATATAAATATTAAACCCATAAAAATACTCACCCCTAAAATATGGTGATGAAAAATTAATAGTATTTCTATGTGAAGATGGTAAGTAGTACGTACCCATGAGAGATACTTTCACTTCCCATTTAATGGGAAAGAGGGTGAATAATGGTGGTTTAATAATCACAATAAAATTTAAGAATACTTATGATACTAAATTTATTATTTTATGATATATTTAATATATTTATATGATTTAAAGAATAAGTAGAAAATAAATTGATTGGTTAAGGTGATTACCTCTTCTTTGAAATAACTTCTTTAGATCTCCTACTTATGACCCATGAATTGATCTTTTAGGAAGACCAAAACATATAGAATTTGCATAGGTAATTATAGAGGGTTATTTTTTAGGTTTTGGTCGATATAAAAGGCTCAAATTTGTGTAAATAAGTACGGGAAGAGTTTTCCTTTTATAATTGAAGTGAGTGAACTTTTGGAATTTCTGAAAAGATTAAATTATAATAAATTATTTATCAATCAAAATAACTCAAAATGGATAGTTATTTGAAGATAATATATGATAGGATTTTAATACCATCAACCAATATAATTTATACATGTTTTTTTGTCATTTTAAACAATATATTTTTTATTTGCTCTTGGTTAACCAAATTTTATTCTAATTATGGTAACAAATTTTTCAATATTAAAGGGTTATAATTTTTAATTATAAGGTAAAAAATAGACCAAAAATGGAAAAGTTATGAAATTTTAGACCATATAATATCCACCTTATATTATTTCAAGAGTTTTATTATTTTTAAATAATTTAATAAAATATTATTTTGGATAAAATAATATTTTTGATAAAATGTCATTATTGTCAATTTTAACACTATTCATTTAATTTTACTTAAAATATATAAAGATAAAGTTTTAATTAAAATATAACATCTTAACACCACACTAATTTTTCATATTAACCTATAAAATTATTTCAACTCTATAACTTACTCAAAATATATCACTTTTAATATTTTTAGTATCATTTATTTTATTTTTTCTTTAATTAAATAAATATTGTTTTGGTGTTGTGTAATCATTTTAGGTAATTATATAATAACTAAAAATTATAAATAAATTACTATAATTAATATAATTTAACTATGAAAAAATAACTATTAATATTCATTCATAACTAGCTTTTTTCTCTATGTGAAAACATAATGGATTTTTAACAGTAATAGAGTGACATTTTGTAATTTCCTTTGATTTAAATAATATATAAGTCATGTTTATGGAAAATTGTCCATTAAAAAAATAAATTTTAAGCCTAAGGTGATAATTTTTTAATTATTTCCATCCAATAATTATTAGGATTAAACAGTATGGCCTGGTCACTTATTTTTAACCTAAATTATCTCAATTTACTGTTTTCTAAGGTGATAAATTTTATCACAATTACTATTCATATTGGTCAAGAATAAAATGGGGATATTTACCAAATTTTTACATCCAAATTTTAAATATTGAATAAATTTTATCAAATTAAATACATATAATTTTTAGGAATTAATTTTAAAATAATTATGTGAAATGCAACGCAAAACCGATTTTTAGAAAAAATACATTTTTAGGCTTAAAACTTGGTTTATTATTATCTCATGATTAGAAAAATAATGAATGAATGTCAAAACATTTGATTAAATATATAATATAAATATTTCAATAAAATAATTCATT
This sequence comes from Viscum album, assembly GCA_963277665.1. Lineage (NCBI taxonomy): Eukaryota > Viridiplantae > Streptophyta > Magnoliopsida > Santalales > Viscaceae > Viscum > Viscum album. The sequence goes on along the minus strand of OY728131.1, from coordinate 660,132,741 downwards.
AAAATTGATTAATTTAATTTATTAATATAAGAAAACATTCCGCGAAAAAAATATTCTAAAAAAAATATTTTTATTTCAAATGATTTTTATTATCAATTTATAACCAATAAATTAATTTTATACATTTATAACCATAAATTTGTCACTATTTATTTATTATTATTCATACTTACCAATATAATGTTTAATATATAACTATTACTTTAAATAATAATATTTTAATTGTATATTGTGGTTCATTTAAACTCATTGTTGTGTAACATAAGATATCGAATAACTTAAATTTATCTAGAAAGATATATATAAATTTCATAAAATATTAAGGTGTTATATTCTATCCAAATTAAAATTAATTTTCTCTAGAAATTAATCACACTGATATAAATAAATGAGTATGTCTTTGTTTCATTACATCCTCGAGTTCCCATGTAGGTTCTTCTAATTTTTTATTTCTCCAGAGAACTTTCACCAGGTGAGTAGTCTTGTTTTGTGGCACTTTATCTCTATGATACAATATTAATATGGTTTGTTCATCATAAAAAATATCATGTTCCATTAGTATAATATCTTAGTTTAGTATATATGATGGGTCAGGTATGTACCTCCTCAAGATAGATACATAGAACACATTATGAACTTGAGAGAGGTTCGGTAAAAGCACTAAGAGATAAGCTACCATACTTACTTGATCAAGAATATCAAAAGGGAAAATATAAATAGGGATCAACTTTACCTTATTTATAAATCACATAACATTATTCCATAGATAAACTCATAGAAAAACCTTCTTAGAAACTTCAAATTTTAGGTCACACTAACAATTGTCTGTGTAACTTTTCTGTTGAATCTTAGCTTTCTTGATGTGTTGTTGAATAAATCTAACTTTATCTATAATTTACTCATCTATCTTATGTCCTAATAGCTTCATTCCTCCAATATCATCCTATCATGTTTTATTCCTACACGTTTTTACATATAGGGCTTAATATGGAGTTATATTAATGCTCGAGTGAAAAATATTTTTATAAGAAAACTCAACTAAAGGAAGGTGATGATCCCAACCACCTATTAAATTAATAGAAAAAGATATCATCATATCCTCTAGGGTTTGAATGATTCTCTCAAATTGACCATATTTTTTAGGATAATACCTCATACTAAAACTCAAATCTATATCTAGATCTTGCTGAAGACTTCATTAGAACTTCAAGATAAACCTCATATCCTGATCAGATACAATAGAATGTGGTACTCCATGAAACCTTACCACTTTCTTAATATAAATTATTGAAATATTTCCTAGAGATAAAACCTCTATAATGTAAATTAAGTGTTCTTACTTCATAATTAAATTGACTAAAACCCATAAATAATTGTTCCCTTTCAATTTTTTGGGGAGTCCAATGATAAAATCTATAGTAATTTTTTTCATTTCTATTCTGGTTTGGGTAATGGTTGCAAAATACTCTTAGAAATTTATCTCCCAACCTTAAATTACTAACATACTAATCACTGAGATACATGCACAAAAATATCTCTCTTCATGTTTTCCCACCATAAATACTATTTCAAATCTCTACACATCTTTGTACTTCCATGATGAATAGAGAACGATGAACTATGAGCTTTATCCAATAGCTTGTTATTTAAATATGGAATAGATGGAAGACATACACAATTACCAATCCTTATCATTCCATCAAAATCAAGGTTAAACTTAGGAACATTTCTCACCTTATTATATAGTTATAAATCTTTCTTTTATGCCTCTTTAATCTTCACTTGGATAGATTGTTGAATACTCATTCGAGAAAGATAATATTTCTCCCCTTCCTTAAAGATTTCAATATCCATCCTCTGAAAATATAGAAATATTGGATCTTTTTTTATCCTTTTCATAGATAATCTAGAATGTTCCTTTTATCTTAGAGAATCTACCACATTATTCTCTTTCCTAGGGTGGTAATATATTAAGTATTCATGATTTTAATCAATTTAAACCATATTCTATGGAGCATGTTCAACTCTTTATTTTTGAAAATATACTTTAAAATTTTATGATCAATATATATATATCACACCTTTATCTATAAATATAATTCCACATTATATTTAATAAAAAAATTACCACAACTAACTTCTGTAAAAAGTGGTGGTGTCCTACTAAGTCTTGTACTCACACCCTACTCGGGAATTTCAATGTGCTTTTAGATTTCATGAGAGACCCGGTGAAGGGTAAGGGACTTATAGTGGATGGACAAGTAGGTGGAGCATGGAGATGGAGAGAATTGGGACAGACACCAGAAGTCCCTATAGTTATTTTATTAATTATTTTATTTTATTACTCTGGACAGTTTTCCACTTTGGAACCTCTTATTTATATACCATATATGCCATATTTAGTTTCTGCATTTACTCTGTTTAATAATGTTATTATATTTTTTATTATTATATTTGGTTATATATTTTTCTTGTGCGCTCTAATAGATGGTATAGTCTCTCCATGGTTCCACTTGAGACCCTCACTAGTAGTTAGAAACCTCTTGCATACGAAGAGGAACGCATGAAGTCATATGGAACTCCATCTCAGACCCGGTGGTTTGGGTAAAGATGTTACAAAATGGTATTAGAAGACTAGAACTCACTAACTTGCTTCTTCTCTTTTCCTTCATTTGGGACAAGGTATACTGGAAATAGGGCAGTTGGGACTTGGGCTGGGGAACTATAATAGTGTTTGGATAGCACTATATTTTGGGCCTCTGAGTTTCTATAAAGTGGCGGAAAACAATTTGTCATTACTATTGATTAAAATCACCTTGGGTGATGCACGTGGTGTTGATATATGATTTATGATTTTTTGGGCGTGCTCATGTATCCTAACTAGGAACGTGAGTTCACATGCTATATATATTTATATATATGTGTGTGTGTTATTGTGATTCATAGTATTTCTTTAATTAAATTCCCAAATCTTTCATATCTATTCGGGATAAAATATATGATGTTTGATATATATATATATATATATATCATGCTATTATGGTATATCTTTATTGGAATTAATTAGTTAAACTGAATATTTTTTTGTGTTAGTATATATATGATGACTGTGACTAATGTGTTGGGATGGAAACCAGTGTTAGTGCTTGGTGAGGTATACCCTGGGTTAAGGGTAGACTCCTAGGATAACCTTGTGTAATCCCATATACTGGATAAGATATATTTATGTTCCTAATGTTCCTCTAGTTATGAAGATGTGAGAGCGAGAGTCTGATGTTATAACTCAATGGCCAAAGTTGTTCGAGCAAGACTGATAGAGATACTTCTCAAGGATGAGAAGTCAATATAGAAGGAGAATTGTTAAATCCTAGAATTTTTAAGGATAATAAAACCCTATTTATTGATATTTTATAAGTATTTTTATGTGAAAAAATGTATATTTTTAATAAAAATCACATAATAAATTATTTAAAGGCTTTATGTAAGGTTAAAATCTCTATTAACACTTTGGAATATTCTATGGAATATTTTTGGAGTTAGGTGCTAAGTTAGAACAAAATTATGAGGCTTGTATATCCTTGATATCTATTTAACAAAAATGTTATATATATTATATTATGCATGTGTTTTATATTCCCAAAATAATGAAATATCTCCTGAACGGTGTCTCATATAAGAAATTTAAGATCGTTGTTAGGTCTAAGATATAGGGTTTACCCTAGGTGTGACATAACATTTGTGTACATCGAGAATTTCGTCAAATCTCACATGAGGATAATTTATTTAATATTATATATTTTCTAAAAAATGAAATATTTCGTAAAATGTGTCTCTTATGAGAAATATGAGACCACTGTTAGATCCGGAATATGATTTTTACCCTAGCTGTGACATAAGTTTTGTGTGTGTCGGGTGTTTGGATACATCGCAGAGAAGAGTGATAATAATTATATTATTATTATTATTTGTGTTGAAGAAAAATAAAATAAATTCCATGTGTAATTAAATATTTTTTTAAATTCACCTAATTGATGAGCGACACTTCCCATTGGGTGAATATTTATGGGTGGGGTTTTGGTAATAATATTGATATTATTACTTGTACCACATAAATACAATTGTGTGGCTAATAAATTTATTAGCATTTAATGAAGGTTTTTGGTGAAATGTTAACAGTGATATTATTACCTTATGCCACATAAATGTAATTGTGTGCTTAATAAAAATATATTTATTATTCACAATATTTAAATGGAATATTTATTTAAATTTATAACGGTGGAAATTTTATGATATATTTAATATAAGAATAATATATTGTTGTTATTATTATTAATTTGAGAAAAATAAAATTTTTGTGTGGAAAATTAAAATTAATGTATGTATATATATATATAAATTAGATATATATATATATATATATATTTATATATGTATATATATATATGTATATATGTAGATATATATATACAGGTGTGCATATATTGGGTTAAATATTTGTGTCTGTGTGTGTGTGTGTGTGTCTGAGTGACTTTAACATATATTTTAATGAATCTTTTAATGTGTTTAAAATAGGGAATTTTTTAGTGGAAAAACATGTAATATTGATTGGGTGTAGCATAGGCTTGTATGAGAGGGAGAAATAAAAAATAATAATTACACATGATATTTCATTTCTTTTTCATTGACACAAATAATAAGAATAATATACAGTTGGGGTGGTGCCTGAGTGGTAAAGCCCATAATTCTGCATCCAAAAGACCAGGATTTGAATCCTGGAAAGTCCATTGGAGGGATTTATGATGTAGGCAGTGACACATGCATGATGCAGGCAGGCGATGACACAGGCATGATGTAGTCCTAGTGACGCAGGCATGACGCAGGCCTAGTGATGCAGGCAGGATGATGCAGGTATAATGTTTCATTGGGCCTTTGGACCATGTTCATGGGAAACTTGGTCATGGGCCTACGGGCTATGTAATGAATCTCTCTCTACACAAATATAAATCGGTATTTTCTTTTATAATAAAAATAGGCTTTTCCCTAACTTTCAAAAAAATATATAATTATTATTACTGTTATGTGTGATGTATCCAAACACCCAATGCACACAAATCTTATATCATGCCTAGGGTAAAACTATTATTCTGAACCTAACGGTGGTCTTGGATTTATCATATAATATTTTGTTTAGGATATATTTCATTATTTTTTTAAAATATATAATAAAAATATTAAATAAATTATCCTCATGTGCGATTTAACAAAAATACCAACACGCACAGATGTTATGTTGTGCTTAGGGTAAACCCTGCATTCTAGACCTAATAACAGTCTCAGATTTACCATATGAGACACTTTTTAAGATATATTTCTTTATTTTGTAAAAATAGTATGCATGCATAAAATAATATTTTTAATATTTTTATTAAATTAATATCAAGGCTCTAGAGGCCTCGGAATTCGACGCTAACTCAGTGCTTGACTCCTGAAATATTCCATAGAATATTTTAAAGTATTAACAAATATATTATCCTTACCTAAAGCTATTAAATCATTTATTAAGTGATTTTTTTTGAAAATTTACATTTTTCACATAAAAATACTCATAAATTATTTTCAAATGGGGTTTTATTATCCTTAAAATTTTAAGTATGTAACAACTCCAAATCCTGAGTTGTGTAATTTTTCTCATGAACGTTCAATTGGTGTGAGGCATAAGTTATCACTATATATTTGTTCATGTGAACGCAACCCGATACTTTATTTGATACATCACTATAGATTATAAATGCTTCTACACTATAGGGTAAAGTGAGAATAGGTACACTGAATAACCTTCCCTTTAGTTCCTTGAAATTTTCTTCACATTCATATGTATAAAGGAACTTAGCTCCCTTTCTAGTTAACTAAGTGATTGGATTAGATGGTTATGCAAAATTCTCCACAAAGCACCAATAATATCCTTACAAACCAAGAAAACTATAAATCTCATACAATTTGGTTGTTCTGAGACAACATTTAATAACTTTTTTCTTTAAAGGATCTACTAATATACCCTCACATGATATTATATGACCCAGTAATCAAGCAGTCTAAATCTAGAGTTTATGCTTGGTAAATTTTTCTTAATTCTTCTCCTTCCTTAGGGTCTTTTATATAATTCTAAAGTGATCTTCATTATTTTCATTACTCTTTGAATATATATTAATATCATCTATAGATACTACCACAATTTGATCAAGGTTGTCTCTAAAGACTATTCATTGAATCCATAAAAATAGTGGGGAGGAATTAGTATACTATCCTTGAACTCATACTCCTGAATCTGGTGCTAAAAACATAAAATTTACATTTTTATCTTCAATATCTATTAAGGTGACCCAATTTTCATCATCTAAAACTTAAAATATCAAAATGAAATATTGGATCACTTACATTATCAAGGACCTTTTAGGTTTAGAGTTTTATAGAATTAGGAAAAACTCTTACATAAATAATACCCATGTCTTTAAATGATCATTTCTCCCACTTAATCCATATTTTCTTATTTCTCATTAATTCATAATCATGATCCTTATGAAAACATTCTAGATATAAATCATTCAAAATAATTCTTGATAACCTATGGAAAATAAAGATAATAAGGGTGATTTGAAATTATTAGTAAGGGTAAACATATGCATTAACAATTGAATGACATCAGTGAGAATAAGAAGAGAATAAGTGTATGATGAAATAATCAAAGTGCATGAACATAGCATAATAATATTCATACCTATCAATACGTGGATAATCAGGAAAGAAAACATGTAATAAGGCTTTGATAAAGGCAAGATTCATCATAATCAATAATCATGAGCCATGTGATATCAATATTGATTAAAGTAAACATTTATAACCCATAGTAAGCATAATGAAAAGGTGTTGGTATCTTGGGAAATCATCTTCAATGAACACTTATAGAACCCTTCCAAATGGAATAACAATATAGTTGAATTATAAACCCAATACATTGGAGCTCTATCTATGTGAACCCATTGTATAATCTATATTGGGATCACCCGATGCTATCTGGGTGCACCCATCATATAACAATGTCCAAGAACCATAACTAATGTAAAAAAAGATTTCATTTCATCATAAAACTCATAAAAACAATAATTATTAGTTTCTTAACTTGATTAACGAGTGGAAAATAAAAAAATTTCATTAAAATATTTTTAAAACAATATTAACCCATAGAAAAGAAATGGGTTTCATAAAAATCTCTTTGAAACGTGATTAACCTATAGAAAAACAGGTTTCATAATAATATATTTGGAACATGATTAACCCGTGGAAAAGAAATGGGTTCCATAACAATATATTTGGACATGATTAACCCCTGTAAAAGAAAAGGATTTCATAACAATATATTTTTAATATGATTAACCCATGGAAAAGAAATGGGTTCCATAATAATCTCTTTGGAGCATGATTAACTTATGGAAAATAAATCGGTTCCATAACAATCTCTTTGAAACCTGATTAACTCGTGGAAAATAAATTAGTTCCATAACAATATATTTGAAACAATCATAATCCATATAGAGAAATAATGAAGATGTAATTATTACAAAATATACCCATTATAGCATAAGTAACAATAAGGGTTTTTTATTTTGATGAATATAAATTCCATTAAAATGTCATTAAAAATATTTTTGAGAAAAATAACCTTTGTATTTTGATAATCACTTTTAAAAACTAAGAATTCAAAAAAAAATTGTGAAAATCATTTTCCTTGAAAAAAAATTGGAAACCTATAAAGTAAACTTCATAGAAACTAATGGGAATGATGGATGTAAAATTCATTCATGTTATAAATGTAAAAAATAAAAATTATTTCTAAAACAAATTGAAAAAGGGAGTCATAAGTGACCCATTTGAAAAACTTTAGGAAAATTACTTTTAAAAACTTTTAAAATAAGTTAAAATATCATGTAAAATAGATTTATTAAATCATTTATTTTTAAAAAATAACATTTTAGAAAACATGTATATGGAAGAGAAAGATACCTGATCTAAAAAAATTCAAGATCAGTGTCACTTAGAAATGACTTTCTTGATATTTCTCCAATAAATAAGGTAGGAAATGGAAATAAAACATGTTAACCACATTCATAACGAGTGTAAAATAAATATTTATGGTTTAAGAAAATAATATCATATGATTTCCTCCAAATGAACCTTGAACATAAACAGTCTTAAAAGGAAGGATATTGTGACATAAAGCCTTTTCCACTTTGGTAACTCTTCAACCATAATCTCCATGAAATAATAACATAAAATGATACTTTAAATATCATTAAAATATGTATTTTCAGGATATAAAATTTCAAAGGGTGGTATATACATCTCAAAAATGAATATAGGTACATGTCATAAATGTATATCTCAAAGAAAAAGAATTTGAAACGAATAACCCTTAAAAATATCATACTATTGAATTAGAGAATTAATAAATGAATATATTATGTGTATCAAATTCAAATAAACATAAAAAGTGTAAATAAAACATAACATAATCAAAATTAATTACACAAATAATCATATAATATCAAATACAAATAAGAATTAATATGGCCTAATGAAAATAAATTGAGTTATTAAATGATCCACCACTTGTTAACTTTCTAGTCAAATCCCCTTGGATGAAATAATTAAAATTAAAGCTTAAAATACAATTATGTATAAATTATTAATGATATTACATGTAATAGGACTAGTATATACACCACAAAATATAAATAAATTGTGAATATAGCATATGTCTCAAAAAATTAAAAAGTGAGACGAGAAACCATTACCTTGATTCCAGACTTTCCATGTGTATCCTTTAACTCATGTATGAAAAGATTATATCAATCATTTTATTTATTAATAACCTTCTAAATTTTTAATACCTTATACTTAAATAATTTATTTTATTTATTTTAATGACATATTTAAATACTTAATTAGTAACTTCCACATCGGGTGTTTTGAGTACGTTCATCTCATTGTTTTAAAAAGGATTTGGTGTGTTGATCGTAGTCAAAGATGTCATTATTTATACATATAATGAATAATAATTATGAAATATTTATCATATTTATACATAAATCACACTTTTAAAACCAATCATGAAATACGGTTTTAAAAATGAACTACATTGCAATCATGGAGACAGTGGGTCGTACGTACGCATGAGTAACGTTTCCATTTTTCTACGATCATTATGAAAATAAGTTAAGTAATATTTTATTTTTATAGAGTAATAATAATATAAAAAATATCATATTATTTCATTAAATATACTTATACCTATCATCAATGTGTTATGGTGATGATAAAATAATCATATCACTTTGTGGAGGTGGTAGTCCACATGTGCACACGAACGATGTTATCATTTTTCAGTGTATGAAATAAAATGATATATTATATTTCATAATGGTAAATATTTCATGTATATCATAATTATTTAATTTATATCACATTTATTAATTATCATTATCCTTATTTCCTTCCAAGTAAAGCGGTAGTGAAAAACAAATCACATCACTTCAGGAGGTGGTAGTCTGTAGTACACACAAGCAATGTTATTGTATCCTCCATAAAATGGACAATAAGAAGTTATATGTGATATAATAACTCCATAAGTATAAATATTTTCTTAATATCATATATATACTTTAAATACACCATTATAACAAGTTTTGAGATGTGATTATAAAAAATGAATGTCATCGGTTCGCAAGGCAGTAGTCTGACGTACACATGAATGATGATTTTGCATCCCATTTGATGAAATAGGATATGTATTTAGGTTATGAAATTAAAACTATAACATATAATTATATGGTAGATACTTTTTTAATTCTATAAAAATAATTTAATAATATTCTAATGATGTTGAATAATAAATAAAATAAAAAGGCATGGTTATGTATGATACCTCTTCTTTGGACAACCTCCTTTGGTAAGAAAAAAAGACTTATTAGGATAGATTTATGGTAAAAATAATAGATCTAGGTCATGGGGAGGAAATTTAGTAAGTAATTTTTGTAGTTATTTTCCAATAAAAAGTACTTTAAGGTATGAAGAGGAGAGAAGAAGGGTGGCCTTTTATAAGTGTGGTGACTGGCACACTTGTAATTTTTTGAAAAACAAAGGTATACCCACATTTTTCACATGCCATGAGGCTCAAAAATTTACCATTATAGATACTCACACATGATAAAGTATAAATATTTCTATAAAAAATATTTTTTACAAGTTTTTATATCATTTTTACTCTTATCTTTTTATTTTAACCCCTGGTAAACCAATTTTTACCTTAACCGTGTTAATTAATCTTTTCTATTTTCACTATTCATTATGGTCAAAAATTAATTTAAACTTATTATATAATATAAATTATGATGAATAAAAAAATTAATCTATTTTGACAAATTAAATTCAAATAATTGGAAAATTTTATTTAAAATTAAACTCGTAGATGTAATGAAAAGGAAGGTTTTCAATAAGTGTATTTTTCAAGAAAACTGATTTTATATTAACTCTATGATAAATAATAATAATTTTATACATATGAATTAATATTTATTTATATATAATATATAAATTTCATTTAAAACATTCCTAACTATGTGTTTTATTAATTAATTAAAAAGGATAAACATTATGCACTTTAAAACAGTTTTCAGAAAAAACCATTTTTAAACCCACAACTTTACTTATACTAAAATACAATATAAAGATAATTATAATTTAATTAATTGGAATAAATATAACTAAATAATACTTATTTCATTTTAAATATTTTTCAAATAATAATGTGACATTTAAATTTACTTAATTAACTGAAAATATATGGCATTTTTACAAAAAATCAGTATTTTTCACTATTCAGTGAAAAATAAATATTTTCTGAAAAATCCCAAAATTTCACCCAAATTAAATTTTTATATTATTATTTATAAAATTAATTTAATTTTATCAAATAAATTTCCTAATATTTTAAAAAATTAATTATAATATCTTTTCATGAAAACTGATAAAAATCTTTTCTAAAGAAAACATGATTTTGAAGAATAAAATTACTTTATTAAAAATTGATTATTTATTTACTAAATATTTATCAATAATTTATATTGATTAGAAAATTTATATATATATATATATCATGAAGTGTTTAATACTATTCATACCTGCCAATTTAACAGTTAAGTTATAATAGTTATATATTTCACAAGTTGTTTAAGCTCAATGTTGCATGTCATTTATGCTATAAAATAAAAAAATATCATGTATTCATATACTACAAGATATCATAGAGATTAAATTTATTTAAAAATAAATATATAATATTTTATCAGGATTTTACATTCTCCTCTAAGCTCAGTGTTGTGTGTCGTATACACTATCTAATGTAATTTTCTTCTTTTAAGATATCAAGGTATTACATCCCCCCCCCCTCCCACCCCACTTAATAAACTACATCATCTCAATTTGAAATATATCATAGTAATAAAAATTAGTATATTTGAAAATACCTTTGTTGTAAAGCCATATCATAAAAATGGTTAATAAAACATTCTCTTAAAAACAGGGAAAGGGAAATAAAAAGGTCATCGCATAACTCGGTTTCCACTTAAAATGAACATTAGTGGAAGGTGAAGATATAGACATGGAAGAAAAGCGTGAATAATTATGTTGATTTATGGAGATCATTGATGATATGAAATAGAATTATCAATAGAAAGTTAAGGACCTCAAAACCATAAATCTTCAATGAGTGAAAATATTGTCGCTTCTTCAAAAATGAAGTTAATAGGATAAATTTTTTATTTAAAGATCATTTTCCTACAGTTGGGGAATTATTTTACCATATAGACTGAAAAATAGTAAAATAAAGTTACTTTAAAAGTACAATTTCATCCTTTATCCAATTTCCACCATAATCACATCTTTCTTTCCTGACGATGAGTATTCAAAATGAATTTTCATTCCTAAATCACTAAAATCAACTTTTAAAGACCACATAACCAAAAAAGGGATAATAATATATTCCTCTTATATTTATAAATTAACCAATAAAAATAGTTATTATAGAGACCCTATCCTTTTATAAATAACATTACATTATTTTAAGCATAATAAAACATCATATTACAAGCCAAGTATTGTAAAGTCTAGTGTCTTGGAAGACTAGGAACAAAAAACTTAAAACATGGGGCTAAAAATAAAATTTATTTTTTTAGTATTCATAAAGATCTCCTAAATTACACTGTTATAATACATATTCACAGGATAACCTTGGGATAACATGAACAAAGGGATGAGCTAAAAGACTAGTAAGGGAAAAATAATAGTAATAAAGCTTTAGCACATAGGTTAGAAGGCATGGCATAATGATATAAAAATTCTTGGATCATGTTAAATAATAACATATAAACATGGGGTCATATAAATAAGGAGTCATAATAATGATTATACAATATAAAACATGATTTTAACATGACTCGAGGCTCTTTTCACATAGAGGAGCACAAGTTAAGGTTAACCACCAAGACTGTTGCACATGGTATCACAAGTCAAGGCTAACCGCCAAGACCATTGCACATAATGTCTCATGAGACTCAAATTTACCTAATAAATTGGAGATCTATATAGTAAAACCCATCTTAACATGTTCATGAATATTCTTTCCACATTAATAAAAAACATAATCAATCATACATAAACATAAGGGTACTCATGGAAGGAAATGGGTATCATAATCATGTCATAAATAATAACGAATGGGTGTATCATGAAAGTGTCCATGAAAGAAAGGAATTAAAAACTAAATGGACATTCATAAGTTAAAATAATCATATATCTTGGTAACTGATGTCAAACATAATTGACAACATGTAAGAAGAGTATTTAATAAATTTTAGCATTAAAACATTTTAGAATTTTTTTAAGGAAAATACTAAAGAGCATTTAAAATAGAAAAGGGAATAACCTTTTATATAAAACAATATGTGATCAAATAAGGTTTTCATAATAAAAACGTTGGTTTTATAAAAACAATTGTGTCTTAAAACATATGGTTGAGTGCACTTAAAATTGGGTACGAATTTGGGAAGTTCCCTTAAAACAGATTTGCTTATCAGGAAGTATTGAGGAGGTAATAACATAAAAGCATGTATATCCCCAAAACTATCATGGATAATAGATCCTGATACATTATTTTTTACATATAAACTAAAATTATAATATTTAAATAAATATAATTTAGGATTTCATTTGGTTAAAAAGAGAGTAATAATAACCTGAAGGAATAATGAAGGTTTGGGTAGAATCTCTTACCTTAAGTTTGATGGTGTTCTCCAATTGATATAAATAACCTGAATAATAAAATTAGATTCATTAATTAATAATTAAAAAACCTATTTTACATTTAATTGGTTTATTATAACCTTTTTTAGTTCATTCATAACCTTTTTGATTGGTTATGATGTTCAATTTTATTGTTCGGGTCCGTTTGTTTCACAATCAGTTTACTTATATACATGAACATATAATCTTGTAAAATGAGGATGTTTGTCCAGAATTGGAGTTATATTTTATTATTTAACATCTACAAGGTTACATTTTTGTAAATTTAATTTGGTTACTTGGAGTGAAGTTGAATCATTATATAATACTTTAGAGATTACTTTTTGGGTTAATTGGTGGTTTTTCATCACACTGAACACATTTTGATTTATAAATTAAAACCATGTGTAAAAAAAGATTCTAAAACCATATATGAGAAATAATACATATATTATATTATTTTTCAACCATAATAATGGTTTTATGACCAAAATTGAAGACATTAATGGAAATTGAAAACCCATCATTCTTGAATGTGGTAAATTAACACATCTTGAATGGTGTTTTTCCTACTAGTATAAAATAAAGGGAAATGAGATGTGATAATAACTTATTCCATTATCATAAAAATATTTCCATAAATATAATTTAATGTATTTTTCATAATATTTGGATGAGGAGAGGTAAGGATATAAAATAAAACTAAGGAACTTGAAAGGAAAGTAAAGGAATTGAAAAGTGGAATTTACCTCTTAAATTAATCTTCCTTGAGAGAATCTTAAGGGGAGAGGATTTAGTCTTTTTAAGAGACCAAGGTCTGATGGACATGGGAGAGGAGTTTAGAGAGATATTTTAGTAGAATTTAGGCAAGTCACAAAGCTTTAGAGGAGTGAAGAGAAGAGGGGAGTGTGGGTAGTTTTTTTAGTGAAGGGGAGGATGGTTTTCTTAATATTTTAATCATTATTTTTCCATAAGACAAGAAATAGTAATTATTATTGTGACTGAAAAGATTAATATGTGCATGTGAGTTCGAACCAATGGACATTTACATCATCCATGACTCAAGCATGATGCAGAAATTCAGGTTTTAGCACTTATCAAAAATTGTCATATTTTACTATTCATAAAAATTTATAGTATTTCAGAAAAATCCCAAAAAATCACCCTAACCATTTTTTGATGTGTAGAATACAAAAATGAAATCCATTTTTCAAAAAAATTGTAAATAATATTAATTTAATTTTGAATTAAAATCATAATTTACTTAAAAAATACGGATTTTAAAACTATAACGGATTTTATAATGCTTTCAAAAATTACATAAGGTATTATAAAATTATCTTAAAACCATAAGGTATAAAATTGTTAATTTATCAACACCTTTTAGGAAGATATATTTTCTTGTAAATTAATTAATTAACTATAATTAATTATTTATGACTTACAAAAATACCAATACTTTTATTATGGTCATATTATCACTTATAAGATACCTAAATTATATTTATACATTCATGGGTACGGTTACTATTATTTTAGATGATTTACTATTTATAAGGGTCATATTAATATTCATAAGGGTAGGTTACTATTAATAATGGTAGATTACTGTTCACTAAAAAATTAAGTTTTCCTTATCGGACTCCAAACATCTTACTGATCGCAACCGTGTATGTCATATTTTTGAAATTCAAATCTCAAAAGTGACAATATTATGTTTAAAGGTCACATAGTATTTAGTAGTTCATTTTTTTGTGATTTCATGTGATTATATGACATAATTATAAGAAGTTAATTTCCATTGATAAAACATTAATTCATTACATTCTTCCCCCATTATGAAATTTTACCGTAAAAATTTTGTTTTACATTATAAGCCATAAACAGGTGTGGGTACTTTTCCTTCATTGCCTCCTCCAGTTCCTATGTTTCCTCTTTGTACTTATGGTTCCTACATAGTACTTTGACTAGGTGAGTAGTCTTGTTATATAGATCTTCATATCTATGATCCAAGATATTCACCAGATACTTCTCATAAGAAAGATCATTCTCCAATTATACCACCTCTGAAGAGAGTACATGTGAAGGATATAGTATGTACTTCCTTAAGAGGGATACATGGAAGAAATTGTGTACTTTATACATGGTAGGTTTAAGTTCCAATTGATAGGCCACTACTCTAACACGATCAAGAATCTAACCGGGGGAAATGTACCTGGGAATTAGCTTTCCTTTCTTCCCAAACCTTGTGACCTTATTTCATAGAGATATTCATAGAAATACCATGTCTCCAACTATGAACTCAAGGTCGCGTTGATAATTGTCTGCATAACTATTTTGTAAACTTTGGCCTGCCTTGATGTGTTGTATAATGGTTTTCACATTCTATACCATTTCTTTGACCATTTCAAGTAATAGTAGCCTATGTTCACCAACTTTATCTCAGTACTTCTGGGTTCTAAACCTTTTCCCATAAAGGGAATCATATGGTGCCATTCAGATTCTCGAGTGGAAACTATTATTGTAGAAGAATTTGACCAGTGGAATATGTTGGTCCCATACTCCTTTGAAGTCTATAGAACATTCTCTTAACATGTCTTCTAGTGTCTGAATAGTTCGCTAATATTGTCCATTAGTTTGAGGATGATAGGTCGTACTGAAGTTCAGTTCAGTTCTTAGAGCATATTAGATAATTTTCCAAAACTTTAAGGTTAATCTCATATCTCTATCGGATAAAATTGATAGTGGTAATCCATGAAAACTTACCACCTATTCGATATATATCTATGAAATTTGATCCAATGAGAATTCCTCTAGAATTGAGATAAAGTGAGATGTCTTTTTAAGATGATCCACAACGACCCATATAGCATTGTTTTTTTCTAGATGTCCTTGGAAGTCTAGTGAAAAAGTCCATGGTGATGTTCTCCCACTTCCATGTTGGTATGGGTAGTTTTATCATCATCCCCTTAGAATTCTATCTTTCAGCCTTCACATGTTGACATACCAGGAACTTTGATGTATACTCATCAATCTCCTTCTTCATATTGTCCCACCAAAAGTTCCCTCAGAGATCTTGATACATCTTTGTGCTCCCTGGATGAATAGAGAAGGTTGAGCTGTGTGAATCATTCAAAATCTTCTTCTTTATCTATAGATTGGACGGTACACATAATCATGACCCAAATATTACAACTCCTTCCTCATCAATCTTGAACTAAGAGGATTTCCTATTTCTAATGGCTTCCACCCTTTTCTGAATTTCCATATCTTTTCTTTGAGAATCCTTTATTTTCTCCATGAGGGATGGTTGAGAAATCATTTGAGAAATGTTTGATGATGTTCCTCCCTTAATGATACCAATGTCCATCCTCTAAAAATCTAAAAAGATTATATCCTTCTCAACTCTCATCATTAATAAAGATGCAGGATCCTTTCTACATAGAGAATCTTCCACCTTATTTGCCTTACCAGGATGGTAGTGGATTGAGCAGTTATAATCCTTGATGAGATCTAACCATCTTCACTAGTGCATATTAATCCCTTTTTGTGTGAATATATATTTGAGACTCTTATGATCAGTATATATCTCACACTTCTCCCTATAGAGATAATGTCACCACATTTTCAATGAAAATATCATTGTTTCCAACTCCAGATAATGACTAGGATAGTTTTGCTCATGGATTTTCAGTTTCCTTGAGGCATAGGCTATAACTTTATCATTTTCCATCAGCACACATCCTAATCCCTTCTTTGAATCATAATTGTACACCACAAATAGTTCTCTACTTGTTGGGTGTAATAACCCACCAATTCTCATTGGCTTGAGAGCACAACGAGTCATTACTGGGTCTTAAGCGACATACCCAAGATGCCAAATGCTATCAGTAAATGCCAAAGTGTTTCAAATATAATTAGGAGATGATTTACCATTTAATAAATAAACCAATAAACCAACCAACCAAACATTCACTATTTGATGCATGACTAAAAGAAAGACAACTCAACAACTTCATGTATCTCAAAACCACATCAAAGTATGAAACAATGAAATAACAACCAATTATCAATGTACACAATAGGTAAATGACACAAGAATCTCAAAATATCACAACAATACATTCTCTAAAATCTCCAAGATCCACAATCTCTAAATATCCCAAACATCACGAGGTAGTTATAAAAACGTGGGAAATGTTACCTTTGCCCTTGTCCAGAAAGATAGAATCTTCAAAAGCACCAAAGTTGCAAAGAAGGGGTGAGTATAAAACTCAGTAGGTTTTCCCTAATGACTTCCCTACTCATGCTACTAGGATAGAAGAGTTAGAAACATTTAAAATGAACAGTTTATATAAAACATTTTCTCAAAAAAAATTATAACAAAATATAAACAAGTTTTCCCAAAACCATTTATCACCAAAATCATACAAGTGCAATTGAAACCAAATTTTCCAACAAGTTATTTTCCAGAAAAATAACTAAACAAGCGTTAAAATAATTTCACAATATCCCCTTTTTGGCATGTTCAACCATTCCACAAACCCATGCAACCAACCATGCATGCTACATGGAATAGGGGGGATCCCTAACCCTTATCCATCCCAGCAATGATGGGGTAGACTTCTTACCCTTATCTGACCCAAATGCACATAAATGTTTTACGAGGGAGATCCCTAACCCTTATCCATCCCTGCACTGATGGTGGAGACCCCTAACCCTTATCCATCCTGAATACAAAATGAATATTTTACAGGGGAGAGCCATATCCCTTATCCATCCCAACACTAATGGGGGAGACCCATAACCCTTATCTATCCTGAATGAAATATGAATGATTGAAGGGGGGAGCCCTAAACCTTATCCATACCAACACTGATGGGGGAGACCCCTAACCCTTATCCATCCTGAATGCAATATGAATATACACAACCATTATTCCATTACACTAATTCCAAAACCAACATGTCATCCCTTTCAATAAAACTCCCTTTTTATTGAAAACCAATTCCATCAAAGTCATTTCAATACCAAACCATTTCAATAAAATACCCTTTTTATTGAAAACCCATTTTTCATCAAACCGCTTAACAATTCCATCAAATCAATAATTTTAAATCATAATTTTAAAGTCAATAAGCTAAATCACTTTTCACAACAAATCACCAAGATTTCACACTTTCACTAAAACCATAAATCATCACTAAATAAGATTTATTAAATGCTTTTCACAATAAATTTCATTCAAATAAACCAATTTGAAACTAAGCCAATCAATTATAGAAAGAGGATTTGAGAGAGAAGACTGCGACCTTTAGGGTTCCAGAGAATTTGACCCACAAGTAACTACACTCCAAATCCAGAGAATGCACCACTGAAACCACTCTAGATCCCCTTCCCTAACATCCACAAGCCTTAAAATCAAACCCCAAGGAAACCCCAACACTTGATCTACATGAAAAAAATGTAGATCTATAAAACCTAGAGAGATATAAGAGAAGACCTAGAGAAAACCAAAGAGAGATCCAAAGGAGAGACTTACCCAGGAGAAACCACCATGAAACTCTTTTGAATCACTTCCAAAATGATTGGAAGATCCCCTCCAACCCTTGAGAACTAAAAATCCCAAGTGAGGCTTTAGTGGGAGAAGATTTGGAGTGAAATGAGGCACCCCTGAGGGTGAACAAATTTAAAAACCCCATCTTTAAGTGGCCTCATGGTTAGTCTGCACAGTTTAGAAAACTTTTCACTAACCATGTGCATGCCACAGTCTTGAGAGCAAGGATACACACAGTTGCCTCTCATAGTTTGGAAAATTGTGCATAGGATGTGTGAAGCCCACTGTCTCGATATCAAGGTTCCACATAGTTTCCTTGCATAGTTTTAAAAAATGTGCACAGGCCATTTGAAGCCCACTTTCTCCCCCTGCACGGTTTCCTGGAGTACTCACACGGTTTTCCCTAACCGTGCTCAAACTGTGCACCCTTAGAAAAACCTCCAAACTTATTCAAAACCATTCCAAACTCTCCCAACCTCTTACTAACTCATCCCAAGAACTTTAAGTACATTAAAAAGTTATAAACAAAGGCTACATACTTCCAACTAGGGGGTTCTACATTCTCCCCTCCATTGGACTTTCCGTCTTCAGAAAGTAGAGAACCATCGTTGTTCCAAAAGATCTTGGGTCATTGCTCGGTCATATATTTCTCCCATTCCCAAGTCTCCTCTTGAATTTGACCATGTAGCCAAAAAACTTGCACTAGACTGATGATTTTTTCATGCAAGACTTTCTATTAACTATCCACAATTCGTATAGAGATATGTATCAATGAAGCATCCGACTCTAGGTCAACATGATCCCATCTGATCCCATGGTCAGGATCAGGCTGATACTTTTTCAACTGAGATACATGGAACACATTATGCACCGAACAGAACCATGGTGGTAATTCCAACCAATATCTCACATCCCCGACCCTTTCTAGTATCTCGAAAGGGCCAATGTATCTAGGAGATAACTTTCCCTGCTTCCCAAAATGATGATGTCCAAGCCTTGGAGATATACTCATGAAGACATGATCACCCACAGTGAATGACAACGGTATTCTATAGTGATATGTATAAGATTTTTGATGACTTTGAACCATCTTCATCCTCTTTCTGATCAACCAGATCTTCTCCATTGTTTCTTGGACAAGGCTTAGCCCAACTAGTGAAGTTTCATCTGTTTCCACCCAGTATAGTGGAGAATGACAAGGACGCCCATAGATTACTTCAAATAGAGACATGTGTATCGAGGCCTGATATTTTTTATTATATGATACCTACACTAAGGGTATATGATCCTCCCATGATCCAACAAAATCCATTACACAAGCTCACAACATGTCTTCCAACATTTGTATCATCTGCTCGGTTGCCCATCCATCTAGGGATGATACTCTATGCTCATAGTCAACTGAGTTCCAAGAGCTTGTTGTAAGGATTTCTAGAAACAAGACACAAACCTTAGATCTCTATCTGAGACTATTGAAACTGGTATACCATGCCTCCTTAAAACTTCACGAATGTAGATTTTTGACAAATCCTCCACCGTATGAGTTTTGAGAATAGAGATGAAATGGTCCGACTTGGTAAGTCAATCCACTATCACCCATATGGCATTGTGTTTCTGAACCGCTCCTGGAAGACCTATAAAAAAATCCATCACTATATCCTCCCATTTCCACACTAGGATAGGTAAAGACTACAACATTCCTACTGGTCTCTGATGCTCTGCCTTAACTTGCTGACAAGTTGAGCATCGCGAGACAAACTCGGCCACCTTTATTTTCATGTCGCTCCACAAAAACTGCGCCTTCAATTTCTTATACATCTTCAGTGTACCTGGATGTATAGCCCATATTGAATAGTGGTAATCATGAAGGAGTTTTTCCTGACAAGCCATAGGTACAACTATCCGATCTCTAAAGTACAAAACTGAACTCCCATCAAGTTTCCATCCCTCAATGGTCTCCCCACCATTGAGTATTGAACTCATAACCAGACATTCTACATCAGATTTTTGTGCCTCTTGGACCATTTTTACCAAATTAGGAACAAGCATAGCTAAAAAGAAAAGTGCAACATCACATCGGTCTTCACATTACACATGCAATTTGGCAAGGACCGACATCAACTATCATTCATCTAGAGCTTCTTTTGCCAACTAAGCATATGAATTTCTACTCAATGCATCCGCCACTGAATTACCTTTTCCTAGTGTATACATCAAGTCAAAGTCAAATATATGGAGATACTCCATCCATCTCCTTTTCCTCAGATTTAAGTCTCTCTACGAGAAAATGTGTTTCAATATTTTGTGGTTCATGAACACAGTGAATTTCTCACCAAAGAGATAGTTTCTCCATGTCTACAAATCATGGATGAATGCAGCTAACTCCAAATTGTGTGTTGGGTAGTTCTTCTCATGTAGTCTTAACTACCTTGAACCATAAGCAACCACATGGTCTCCTTGCATGAGAACACAGCCCAACCCTGATCTCAAAGCATCACAGTACACCACATACCCCTATCCTGATTTTGGAAAAATCAAGATAGGTGCTGATGTAAGACAAACTTTCAACTCCTAGAAAGACTTCTCGCATTCCTCTATCCATTGGAATGGAGCATTCTCTTTTGTCATAGCTGTCATTGTCAAGGCTAGTCATGATAAATCACGCACAAATCGTCAGTAGTAACCAGCTAGACCAATAAAACTTTGAATCTCTAAGACATTATTTGGTGGTTTCCATGAGATAATATCTTTGATCTTTTCAGGATCAATAGAAATTCCTTTTTCAAAAAGACATGTCCAATAAAACGTAATTACTATAACCAAAAATCACACTTTTATAATTTGGCATACAAATGGTGATCTCTCAAGATTTTTAACACTATTTTCAGGTACTCCTCATGGTCAGCTCGTGTCTTTGAATACACCAATATGTCATCCACAAACACCACAAAAAAAGAATCTAGATATCGCTGAAATATCTAACTCATCAAATCCATAAACACCGCTGGTTCATTTGTTAGACCCAAAGGCATGACTACATATTCGTAGTGGCCATATCTGCTTCTGAACGTTGTCTTTGGAATATCCTCTTTTAAAACTCACAGTTAGCCACATCCTGATCAAAATTCAATCTTGGAGAACAATTGTGCTTCCATTAATTGATCAAATAGATCATCAATTCTTGTGAGTGGATATTTATTCTTTATAGTGAATTGGTTAAGTTTATGATAATCAACCCACATCCAAAAAGTTTCATCTGTTTTCTTCACAAACAAAACTGATGTTGCCCATAAAGATGTACTTAGCCGAATGAAACCCTTTCTTTTCAGTTCCTCCAATTGAAATTTCAATTCCCTCAACTCTGTTGGTTCCATCCTATAAGATAGAAGGGAAATAGGACTGATCCCTGGAAGGAGATCAATCGTAAACTCCACTTCCCTTAGAGGTGGTAACCCAGAAAATTTTTGGGGAAGACATCTAGAAATTGTTCCAAAACTTATGAAAACTATTTTCCTCGATCTCTTTCATTGATTCCAAAGAAAAAACCTCTAACTAATACGAGATCATGCCAATAGTTGGTGTCAACCAATCTGTTGCACCCAGATTTTCACTCTTCTCCCTTTTAAAGATATTTCTAATGCCATCCTCCATCACAAAACTCACTGTTCACGCATAGAAATCGATGTGGGCCTTAGACTTCATCAATAAATCCATTCCTAGGATTATTTCATAATCATTCTTATCAAGAACTGATAAATCCCACATCAATTAACTGTCATCCAAAACTAAACAACATGCTCAACATAGGAAGGCTCGACACTATCTTTGACCCAGAGGAGTTTGTAGGTTCAAAATATAAGGAATCATTTCTATGTGTAAATCCAACAGATCAATGATGTGAGAAGCAAGAAAAGAATTGGAATCACCTGTATCAAATAAATCTTGCATCAATGTAGAGATTCAAATAACCATACCTCACACTCGGGATAGTCACGACTGATCATCCACTACAACTTGCTCATCTCTAAGAAGATGTGTGCTTTCCATGCTCTTCTCTTTATCATCCTATAGACACTACCCTTTCTTAGGAGTGTCACGAACACCAAACCTCAGATCATTATGGAAATACTGCTAAAGATGCCCCATCTTCTTGTATTTATGAAATTCTCGAGGTTATTCTTTACAATCCCCCTTGATGTGGCTCGTAGAGCCACACTGAAACATCCTGGCTTACACTTGGGTCTCAGAGAAAGTTTTAACAATATTTTGGTTGGATTATGATGTGTTCTATCTCTTTTATAATAGGTGTCTCACTTCCTCTTTATCTTAAGGATAGGGTTATTATCTCCTCTATTGAAGACAATTGTACTTCCTCCACTCAGATTTTCATCCGTGATAGATATCATAAATAGGGTATCTAGTTGTAGCCCCAACTCAACAGTTTGAAAATCCTAAGCATTTCTTTGGACCAATTGTTGGTTCACCTATGGCTCATCTACAACCACATTTTCATTGGCCTCTTTTGAATGGTTTCTACAATTCTTATTGGGTTCCATTTCTAAACAAACAACAACCTCTATAAATCTCACTCTCTAACAAATGATGTCTTAGCATTTCAAATTCTATCACATCACCTATCACAACATTGTTTTCAAAAAAACTTTTTCCATATTAAAAAATTTTGAAAACATTCAACATGCTTTTTTAAAATCAACCCATTTTTAAAATACCCCAAATATCATGTTTTCAAAATCTTTCACTTGAAAACAATTTCTGCATTTTTTTAAAAACTCGCACCTTATACAAAATCATAAATCATTCCTCACAATGAAATATGAAATCCTAGTGGGAATTCATTCCTCTACAATGTATTTCATGATCATCTCATTGGATAAACCCATGACAATGAGATTTCCAACATTCTAGAAGTGTATCCAAAACACTTAAGTACCCAACACCCTAGTAACTTGAAGTTTAGTATAAACGGGTTAGCTATGTCCTTTTATGCTATACATTTCAAGTTCTGACAATCCTAATCTTATCTAAGATTCCAACCCAAGGAATAGAGAGAAAGTAATTTCAACTCCAAGACCAAGAACACTAATGATTTTTACCACAAAGAAAGGACCAGACTGATACCATTTCTAATGACCCGCCAATTCTCATTGGATTGAGAGAACAACAAGTCATTACTAGGCCTTAAGAGACATCCCCAAGATGCCAAAGGCTGTAAATAAATGCCGAAGAGTTTCAAATACAAGTGTGGGATGATTTACCCTTTAAGAAATAAACCAATAAACTAACAAACCAAACATTCACTATATGATGCATGACCAAATGAAAGACAACTCAATAACTTCATGTATCTCAAAACCACATCAAAGTATGAAACAACAAAATAATAACCAAGTATCAAAGTACACAGCATATAAATGAAAAAAGACTCTCAAAAGATCATAGGACTCCATGCTCTACAATCTCCAAGCTCCACAATCTCCAAACAGTCTAAACATCACGAAGTAGTGCTAAAAATGTGGGAAATGTTACAATTTCCCATGTCCAGGAAGATAGCATCCACAAAAGCACCAAAGTGCCAAAGTAGGGGTGAGTATAACACTCAGTAAGTTTTCTCCAATGACTTAACTACTCATGCCACTAGGATAGAAGAGTTAGAAACATTTACAATGACAGTTTATATAAAACATTTTCTCAAAATAGTTTATAAAAAATATAAAAATGTTTTCCCAAAACAATTTATCACCAAAAGCATACAAGTTCAATTGAAACCAAATTTTCTAGCAAGTTATTTTCCAAAAAAATAAATAAAAAAGCTTTAAAATCATTTCACAATATCCCCTTTTAGCATACCCAACCATTCCACAAACCCATGAAACCAACCATGCTTCTACCTGGAAGAGGGGGAAGCCCTAACCTTTATCCATCCTAGCAATGATGGGGGAGACTCTTTACCTGTATCTGACCCAAATGCACATGATTTTTTGAAAGGGGAGATCCCTAACCCTTATACATCTCAACACTGATGGGGGAGATCCCTAACCCTTATCTGCCCTAAATGCAATATGAATGCTTAATGGGGGAGAGCCCTAACCCTTATCCATCCCAACACTGATGGGGGAGACCCCTAACCCTTATCCATCCCAAATGCAATATGAATGTTTGACAGGGTAGATCCCTAACCCTTATCCATCCCAACATAGATGGGGGAGACCCCTAACCATTATTCATCTCGAATTCAATATGAATGTACACAACCATTATGCCATTACACCAATTCCAAAACCAACGTGTCATCCCTTTCAGTAAAACTCCCTTTTTATTGAAAATCAATTCCATAAAAATCATTTCAATACCAAACCATTTCAATAAAACACCATTTTTTTTAAAACCCATTTTTCAACAAACCATTTAAAAATTATAGAAAATCAATAATTTAAAATCATCATTTTAAATTCAAGAAGCTAAATCAATTTGCATAACAAATCAATAAGATTTCACACTTTCACTAAAACCAAAAATCGTCACTAAAGAATATTTATTCCATGCTTTTCAAAATCAATTCCTTTCAAATAAACCAATTTGAAACTAAGACAATCAATTCTAGAAAGAGGAGTTGAGAGATAAGCCTACTACCTTTAGGGTTTTGGTAAATTCGACCCATAAGAAACCACACCCCAAATCTGGCGAACGGACCACCAAAACAGCTCTAGATCCCCTTCCCTAACATCCACAAGCCTTAAAATCAACACCTAAGGCAACCCCAACACTAGATCTACATTCAATTGATGTAGATATAGAAAACCTAGATATAGTGAATATAATACCTAAAGAAAACCAAATAGAGACGTAGTAGAGAGACTTACCCAGAGGAAATTACCTTTAAACCCCTTCGAATCACTTCCAAAATGAGTGGAAGAGCACCTCCAACCCTTGAGAACCAAAAATCCTGAGTGAGGCTCGAGTAGGAGAAGATTTTGAGTTAAATGAGGCACCCCTGAGGGATCCCAAATTTAAAAACCCCATCTTTAAGTGGTTGCACGGTTAGTCTGCACGGCTTGGAAAACTGTACACTAACCTTGTGCACGCCACTATCTCAAGAGAAAGGGTATGCATGGTTGCCTCGCACGGTTTGGAAAACTATGTGTAGGCCATGTGAAGCCCACTGTCTTGAGAGCAAGGGTCTGCAAGGTTTCCTTACATGATTTGGAAAACCGTGCGTAGGTCGTACGAAGCCCACTATCTCCCCCTGCACAGTTTCCTGGAGAACCCGCACAGTTTTCCCTAACTGTGATCAAACCATGTGCCCTTAAAAAAGCCTCCAAACTTATTCAAAATCATTCCAAAATCTCCCATAATCTATCCAACTCATCCTAATCACTTTAAACACATAAAATGGCATAAAAAGGCTACATACCTCAAACTAGGGGTGATGCATTGGGAGTGTGAGTACTGTCATAGTGATAAGCCTCTTTTTCAACTCCTTAAAATAGTCTTTACATTCCTGAGTCTAGAAAACCTTTACTCCCTTTCATTTCATCTTGTTTATTGGGTTTTAAAATCATGAAAATTTCTTCAAAAATCATCTATAATACTTATCTAGACCCAGAAAGTTGTGGATCTCTATTACAGATGTTGGCATGGACTACTCTTTAATTGCCTTTGTCTTATAAGGGTTCAAAAATATCTCTTTGCTTATGATAACATTCCCTAAGAATGATACTTCCTCTATTCAAAACTAACATTTACTATAATTTTCATACAGTTTCTCCCTTCGCAATGTCTTTATAACAGTATTAAAATGCTCCTCGTGTTCCACCTTTCTCTTTTAGTATATCAGAATATCATCAATAAAGACTACCAAAAAATTGTCAAGGTAATATCTAAAGACTCTATTCATTAAATCCATCAAAATTACTAGATCCTTAGTGAGTCCTAAGGTAATCACTATGAACTCATAGTGTCCATACCTCATTCAAAAGTCAGTTTTGGGAATATATTCCTACCACACCTTTAAATAGTGATATCTCGACCGCAGGTCCACTTTAGAGAAATAACAAGACCCATAAAGATGATCGAACAAGTCATCAATCCTAGGAAGGGGATACTTTTTATTTATCGTGATTTTATTGATCTCATGATAATAAATGAGGAGTCGCATTGATTCATCCTTCTTCTTGACTAAGAGGACTAGCACACCCCATGGTGTAGCACTCAGGTGTATAAAACTCCTCCAGATTCTCCTGTAACTGATTATTCAGCTCTTCCAGCTCTATGGTGGCCATTATATAAAGTTTCTTTAAAATACGTAGGGATCAAAGAATAATTTCAATTGAGGAATAAACCTCTCGATCAGGAGGAAGACTAGGAATCTCTTCAGGGAATACATCATTGTAATCCCTCATGATGGGAATATCTTCAATAAATACCATTTCCTTTGTCTCAATCATTGGAGCTTGTCATGATTTCTCATATGGAAGTAATATCTAGACTTAAGATAATGATTCTCAAGGATATTCATCTACCTCCTTACACTTGTAAAGAATTGGAGTATTCTTTAGGATGTGAAGTGTGATCTCCCTTTCCCTATAGTTGATGTTGGATTTGTATAAAGATAGTCAATCCATGCCCAAGATAACATTGAACTCCACTAAAGAATGTATGAAAATATTTTCTAGGAGTTTCATTCCATAAACATTTACTAGGGAGGATTTATAAACCTTGGATGCAGTAATTTTCCCATTCGTTGTTCTCACGGATAACTTATCCTCAAAATTTTGAGGTGGTGTTTGAATAGTTCTACTAAACTTGCAAGATATAAAAGAATATGTATAACCAAAATCAAATAGTATGTTCTCTATTATTGAATGAATAACTAGTGTACCAATCACCGCATCATTTTCCAGATCCACCTTAGTAGCAGTGATAGAATAGACCCTTCCATGTTTCCTTGGAGGTTTTTTTTATTTCCTCTGACAACCCTTGGCTTAGGGAAGTTTTTTACATAATTCCCATGCTTCTTGTAGTTGTAACACTACACTATAGGTTGAGTATTGATCTGAACCTTCCTTTATTATTCCAAATTATTGGGATTCTTCATATCCCTTCAGCATTTCTTTGATATATGTCCCATATTTCCACATTTGAAGCAATTCTGAGTTCCCTTTAGATAGTTATTGGGATGCTTCTTCCCACAATTTTGACACGTGGGATGTTCAGTATTCTTTCCATAATGGGATTTACTTTCCAAACCACCCATATTAGACTCTATATTATGCTTTTTTCACCAGTCCCACAAGACCACTAGGAGTCTCCAATCTCCATTTCAACCTTGAGTGAACAACATAAAATCTCTTTATAACTGTCAAATTCATAAATCACCAACGCTTTTTGAATACTTGGATTTAGTCCTATAAATAAGTGATCCACCTTTATTTTTTTGTTTATGACAAATCCATAAGCGTATCTTCCAATCCTTGTGAAGTTTGCTTCACACACCCCGATGGACTCATCTTTCTTCTACTTGAGTCTGAGGAACTTTCTTTCCATATTAAAATGGAGGGTTTAGGGAAAATATTTATTGAAAAATATTCTCTTGAATTCCTCCCAATCCATAGAATCAACTTCCTCCTAGGACTTTGTCTTCTTGGACAGTTTCCACCACTAATCATCTTCCCCATCAAAACACTAGACCACTAGTATGACTTTCTTTTCTTCTGAGCACTAGAGGACAGATAATATATTTTCAATGGAGTTAATACATTGTTCCATGAGGAGGGGATCAGAAGATCTACTAAACATGGGAGGCCTTTTCCACATGAAGGATTTAATGGAAACATTCTCTTTCCTTGTAGTAGGAGGGTGTTCTACATGATTCAAGTTATTATTCATGACTTGAGCCAGTTGGGCAAGTACTGTCAAGAAGTTTTGAGGACCCATTCCCATCATATTAGGAATATCATTAGGGCAATTTTCACATTTCCTATCACATTTATTACTGGTATGTGTTCTTCTATTTACCTCCATTAACTAAGAAAAGAACTTACAATTACAAGGCTTGAATACTTAGCTATTAATCATAAAAAGGAAACTTTGAACATAAAAGGATAAACTTATAAAGGATAAGTATATCCTAAATTGTGATTAACTAGGTTTAAATCTTGGTTATCCTTGATCTATTTCTTAACTTATATTCTTATAGGCTTCTTCTTTTTATTCCCTTAATAATGGTTTGTACTAATCTCATGAATTTACCAAATCATATCCCTCGGGAGTGTCAAAGTAAGAGTGCAGAAAGGCCCATTGTCATGCACTAGTTCCCATTTGAGTCTAGTTCAAAGTGGTGTTTTCAGGTTTTACCCCTAGATACATTTGTTCCAAAACCACCTCTACCTATTTTTATCTAAAAAGTTATGTATTTTCTTGATAAACAACTTACTCTATACTTACCAAAATTCAAGGGTGTTTTCTTATACTTAGTCTCATCCCAAAGGTTCTTACTAAAGTACTCTATTCTTAATCTCCAAAAATAACTAGACCATCCTCTGATACCAACTATATAAACCCTATCCTTTTACATATAACATTAAATGATTTTAAGAATAAAAACATCATATTACAATCCAAGGATCGTGAAGTCTAGTGTCTTGGAAGACTATGTGCATAAAACTTAAAACATGGGACTAAAAATAAAATCTCATTATTTATTATTCATAAAGATCTTATAACTTAAATTTTCCTCATACATATTCATAGGGTAACCTAGGGATAACATGAACAAAGGGATGAGATAAAATCTCATTAAGGGAAAAATCATGGTAATAAATCTTTAGCACATGGGTTAGAAGTCATGGAATAATGATATAAAAATGCATGGAGTATGTGAAATCATAACATATAAACATGGGGTCATATAAACATGGAGTCATAATAATGTTTTAGCAACATAAATCATGACTTTATAATGATTCAAGGATCGTTGCACATAGAGGCGCACAAGTCAAGATTAACCACCAAGACTGTTGCACATCGTAGCACAAGTTAAGGCTAACAGCCAAGACTGTTGCACATAACATCTCATGAGACTCAAATTTACCTAATGCAATGGAGAACTATATGGGAACATCTATCTTAACATGTTCATGAATATGATTTTCACATTAAGAATCATACATAATCAATCATACATAAATATAAGGGTACCCATGGAATGAAATGGGTATCATAATCATGTTATAAGGCATAATGAATGGGTGTATCATACAAGTTTCCATGAAAAGAAGGAATTAAAACATACGTGGACATTCATAAGTTAAAATAATCATATATCCTGTAAATTTATGTCAAACAGAATTGAAAACATGTAAGAAGAGTATTTAAGAAATTTTAGCATTAAAGCATTTTAGTGCGGTTTTAAGGAAAATACTAACGAGCATTTAAAATAGAAAAGGGAATAATATTTTACACAAAACCATAAGTGATAAAAGAAGGTTTTCATAATAAAAACATTGGTTTTATAAAAATAATGGTGTCTTAAAACATACGGTTTAGTTCACTTGAAATTGGGTACGAATTTGGAAAGTTCCCTTAAAACGGGTTTGCTTATCAGGAAGTATTGAGGAGGGAATCACTTAAAAGAATATATATCCCCAAAATATAATGTTTGATGGATATAAATACATGATTTTAGACATATAAATAGAAATTATAATATATACATAAATATAATATAGGTTTTCATTTGGGTAAAAAAGAGTAAGAATAACCTTAAGGAATAATGGAGGTTCAGGTAGAATCTCTTACCATAAGTCTTATTGTGTTCTCCAATTGATATTAATGACATGAATAATAAAATTAGTTTCATTAATTAATAATTCTATAACCTATTTTACATGTAATTTATTTATTATAACCTTTTTGAGTTCATTCATAACCTTTTTGATTGGTTATGAGGTTCAATATCATTTTTCAGGTCCGTTTGTTTCATGATCGGTTTACTAATATACATGAATGGATAATCATGTAAAATGAGGATGGTTTTCCAGAATTGGAGTTATATTTTATTATTGAACATCCATAAGGTTACATGTTTTTAAATTTAATTTGGTTACTTGGAGTGAATTTGAATCATTATATAAAACTTTAGTGATAACCTTTTTGGTTAATTGGTGGTTTTTTATCACAACGAACACATTTTGATTTATAAATCAAAACCATGTGTAAAAAATTCCAGAACCATAGATGAGAAATAATACATATATTATATTATGGATTAACCATTATAATGGTTTCATTACCATAATTGAATATGGTAATGTAAATTGAAAACCTGTCGTCCTTGAATGTGGTAAATTAACACATCTCAGATGGGGTTTTTACTACTAGTATAAAAGAAGGGTAAAGGAGATATGATAATAATTCATTTCATTATCATAAAAAAATTAAAGTAAATATAAGTTACTTTATTTTTCGTAACATTTGGATGAGGAGAGGTAAGGATAAAAAACAAAGGAACTTGAAAGGAAAGTAAAAGAATTGAAAAGAGGAATTTACCTTTTAAATTAATCTTTCTTAAGAGCCTCTTAAGGGGAGATGATTTGGTCTTTAAAACAGAAAAAGGTCTAATGTAAGTGGGGGAGGAGTTTGAGGAGATATTTATATAGAATTTAGGATAGGAAAAAGCTTGAGAGGAGTTAATAAAAGAGGGGAGTGTGGGTTATTTTTATAATGGAGGGGGGTTTCTTAATATTTTAATCATTATTTTTCATAAGACAAGCAATAGTAATGATTCATGTGACCAAGAATAGTAATATGTGCATGTGAGTTAAAACCAATGGCAATTTACATCATTCATAACTCAAGTATGATGTATAAAATCATGTTATAGCACTTATAAAAAATTATCGTATTTTACTATTCATTAAAAATTCAAGTATTTCTAAAAAATCTCAAAAATTCACCCTAACCATTTTTCAACATGTAGAATCCAAAAATGAAATCCATTTTTCAAAACTAATTTTATAAATATGATTAATTTAATTTTTAATTAAAATCATAATTTACTTGAAAAATACGAATTTTAAAACTATAACTGATTTTATAATGCTTTCAAAAATTATATAAGGTCATATAAAAATATCTTAAAACTATAAGACATAAAATTGTTAATTTAACAACACCTTTTAGGAAAATAAATTTTATTTTAAATTAATTAATTAATTTTAACTAATTATTTATGATTTAAAAAATACCAATACTTTTACTATGGTCATATTATCACTTATAAGATACCTAAATTATATTTATACATTCATGGGTGAGGCTACTATTATTTTGGACGATTTACTATTCATAAGGGTCATATTACTATTCAAAATGGTAAGTTACTATTCATAAGGGTATGTTACTATTCACTAAAAAATTAAGTTTGCCTTATCGGACTCCAAACATCTTACTGATTGCAACCGTGTATGCCAGATTTTTGAAATTCAAATAACGGTAGTGATAATATTATGTTTAAAGGTCACATAGTACTTAGTAGTTCATTATGTTGTGTTTTCATGTGATTATATGACATAATTATAATGAGGTGATTTCCATTGATAAAATATTTGGTTGTTACAATTAGCACATGGTAAGATAATTAGAAAAATTAATAAACCTTCATATGATACATTAATCTCCAAAATTCAACATTAACACCCAAAGTTCAAACTAAATCATTCCAAAAATAAATAATCCAATATCCCAAATAACCTTAATAACCTCAAAATTAAAGGTTTTTTAACCACAAAGGTTATCTCATAACTTTCAACTTACAAGCACAAAAATAAAGTGATTTTTTTCTAAAATAACATTGATCACTTAGTCATCAAATCACTTTTTAATCTCATGGTCATCTATATGATAAAAAAATGTGTCTCTATAATTACCTCGATATCCAAGATCATATAACCCTAAAGTTAACCAGTACCATTAAACTTATTTCCAAAAAATTAATGGTATTCTTACTCAAATAATATTTCACATTAAACCTCGGGGTTAAATATAACTCAACCTAATAAAATGTCTCCCAAAATCTAATTAATCACTTTAAAATCTCATCACTTGAAACCTAAAAGGGGGTATCTAAAACTTCAATATTATGATCAATATTAAACCCATAAATCCATGATATAATCATTAACACTTATGATAAACTCACATTAAAACATCTTAATCTAAAAAGTTATATAAACCCTCCTTTGATACCAATTGTAATGTCCCTAAACCTGTGCTCCCAAATCTAGTGCTAAAAACATAAAATTTACATTTTTGTCTTTGGTACCGATGAAGGTGACCCAATTCTCACCAACCAAAACATACAATATCAAAATGAAATATTGAATTACTTATATTATAAAGTACCTTTTAGGTTTATAGTTTTATAAAATTATGAAAAACTCTTACATAAATAATAACCTTGTCTTTAAATGATCATTTCTACCACTTAACCCAGCTTTTCTTATTTCACATTAAGCCATCTTCATCAAACATATGAAACCTTATAGAAATAAATCATTCAACTTCATTCTATATAACCTGGGGAAAAGGTAATATAAGAATGGTGATCTCAAATTCTTAGTAATAGTAAACATATGCATTAATAATTGAATGTCAATAGTGAGCATAAGAAGATTATAAGGTTATGGTGACATAATCAAAGTGAATAACCATAGAATAATAATATTCATAACCATAAATACCTAGATAATAAAATCTAAAAATTTTGAATAAGGATTTCACAAAGGTAAGAGTCATTATAATTAATAATCATGATCCATGTGATATCAATATTTAACAAATAAAACATTTAAAACCCATAGTAATCATAATAAAAATGTGTTGGTATATTGGGAAATAATCTTCATAGAATACTTATAAAACAATTACAGAACCATTACAAATTGAATAACCATATGGTCAACTTCCATACCTAATGAATTGGAGTGATATCTAAGAACACCCATTAGATAAGCTATATCAGGATCACCTAGTGCTATCTAGGAACACCCATTATATAATAATGTCCAAGGACCATAAATAAAGTACATAGAGAATGAATTTCATCATAAAACTCATAAAAAAATAATTACCCATTTAATTACTTGATTAAACCATGGAAAATAAACTAGTTACATAACAATCTCTTTGAAACATGATTAACCCATGGAAAATAAATTGGATCCATAATAATTTCTTTGAAACATGATTAATCGATGGAAAAAGAAATGGGTTCCATAATAATATCTTTAGAACATGATTAACCCCTATAAAAGAAATGGGTTCTATAAAAATTGCTTTGTAACATTATTAATTTAAGGAAAATAAACCAGATCCATAAAAATCAATTTGGAATATGATTATCCCATGGAAAAGAAATGGTTTCTATAATAATCACTTTGAAACATGATTAACCCGTGTAAAAGAAACAGGTTCCATAATAATCTCTTTGAAACAATAATAATCCATATAGAGAAAGAATGAGGATGATATCATTAAAAAATATAGCCATTGGATCATAAGTAACGAAAATTTTTGTTGATGTTGATGAATGTAAACACCATTAAAATATCATTAAAATCATTTTTGAGGAAAATAAACTTTTCATTTTGAAAATCGCTTTGGAGAACTAAAAATTCACAAAATATTGTGAAAATAATTTTCTTTGAAAAAAAACTTGGAAAAATATAAATTAAGCTTCATGGAAAATAATGTACATGATGGTGGGATAATCTGTTCATGTTATAAATTTTAAAAACAATAATTCTTTTCAAAACATTTTGAAAATGGATTCAAAAGTTTCCCATTTAGAAAATGTTGGGAATTTTATATATAAAACCTTTTAAAAGAAGGTAAAAGATCATGTAAAATGGATTTAGGAAATAATTTATTTTTATGAAAGGATATTTTTGAAAACATTTTAGAAAACATGGATATGGAAGAGAAAGATATCTAATCTAAATGAAAATAAAAGATTGGTATCACTTAGAAATGACTTTCTTGATATTTCTTCAATAAATATGGGACGAAATATAAATAAAAAAATTAAACCACATTCATAACCATTTTATAATAAATATATTTGGTTTAATAAAATAATATTATATGATTTCCTCTAAAGGAACCATGAATATAAAAAATCTCAAAAGGAAGGATATTGTAACATAAAGCCTTTTCCACTTTAGAAACACTTAAACTGTAATATATTTGAAAGAATAACATCAATTTTTACTTTAAATATCATTAAACTAATTATTTACATGATATAACATGTCAAGGGGTAGTATATACACCCAAAAAATGAATGTAGGTGTATATTATAAATGTTTGTCTCCAAGAAAGAGAATTTTATGTGAATAACCCTTTCAAAAATCATACCATTGAAATTGAGAATTAATTAATGAATAGATTATGTTCATCAAATGTAAATCCAAATAAAAAAGTGGAAATGAAAAATAATGTCATCAAAATTTATTACACACATAATCATAGAATATCAAATACAAAGAAGAAGTAATATAACCTAATAAAAAGAAATTAAGTAATGAAATTATCTACCACTTTGCAACATTAAATTCAAATCCCCTTTAATGAAATAATTCAAATTGAAACATAAAATAACATGATGTATGAATTATTTATGATATTACATATAAAATTTCGAGTATATACACCACATAATATAAATAAGTGGTGAATATATCATATATATCACATAATTAAAAAGTGAGATGAGAAACCCTGACCTCGAGTCCAGACTTTCCATGAGTGTCATTTAATTCCTATATAATAATATTATATCAATTATCTTATTTCTTAATAAACTTTTAAATTTTTAATACCTTATAATTAAATAATTTATTTTATTTATTTTAATTACATAATTAAATACTTAATTAGTTAAATCCACATTGGGTGTTTTGAAGACGTTTGGTTCATTCTTTCAAAATGGATTTGGTGTGTTAACCATGGTCAAAGTGGCCATTATTTCAAAAAATATATAATAATAATAATAAAATATTTATAATATTTATAAATAAATTATACTTTTAAAACTAATCATAAATATTTTTATGAAAAATATGTTACAATCATGGAGATGGTCGGTCGTGTGTATGCATGAGTAACATTTCCATTTTTTAATGATCATTATGGAAAGAAGGTAAGTAATATTTTATCTTTATATAATTATAATAATATAATAAATACCATATTATTTCATTAAATATACTTATATATATCATCCATGTGTTATGGTGATGAAAAAATAATAACATCTTTTCTTGGAGGCAGTAGTCCACACGTGTGCAGGAACGATGTTATCATTTTTCAGCATAAGAAATAAAATAATATATTATATTTTCATAATGATAAATATGTAATTAATATAATAATTATATCATTTTTATCACATATATTCACTATATTTATCATTATTACCTTCCATGTAAAACATTGGTTGAAAACGAATTACATCACTTCGTGAAGCGGTAGTCCGTTGTACACATTAGCAGCGTTATCGTATCCCCCATAGAATAGAAAGTAAGAAGTTATATGTGATATAATAACTCCATAAGTATAATTTGGTTAAAAATATAATATATATACTTTAAATCCATCATTATAATAATTTGTGAGATGCAATGACGAAAAAATAATAACATCGGTTTGTGAGGCGGTAGTCTGTCGTACACATGAGTGATGATTTGGTATCCCATTTTATAGAAGATGAGATGGATTTATTTAATTAAATTAACATAATAATATATAATTATATATTATATAATAATAATTTAATAATATTTTAATGAGGTGGAAGAAGAAATAAAATAAAAATGCATAGTTAAGCATGATACCTCTTCTTCGGACAACCTCCTTAAGTAAGCACCAAAATCCTTCCTAGGATCGATTTATGAGAAAAATAAGGTACCTATGTCATTATTATGGAATTTATTAAGGTATTTGGTCATGTATTTTCTGATAAAAATGGATTTTAAAGTGTGAATAAGAGATGATATGGGGTAGCCTTTTATAAGTGAAGTGAGTGGCACACTTGTAATGTTTTGAAAATAAAAAGGTGTACCCATGTTTTTCACATTCCAAAAGGATCAAAAATGATCCATTATAGATAATTATACATTATAATTCCTAAATATTTCCATAAAATTGATTTTATACAAGTTATTAGGTCAGTTTTACCCTTAACGTTTTAGTTTTAACCCCCAATAAACCTGTTTTTATCTTAACTACGGTAATTAATTTTTTACTGTTTTCACAATTCATTGGTAAAAGTTTAAGTTTAACTTATTAGATAATATAAATTATTATTATTAAAAATATTCAATCCAATTTTCCAAATTCAATTCATATAATTGGAAAATTTTTAATTTAAAATTAAACCCGCTGACGCGACGAAAACGCAGATTTTCAAGAAGATTATTTTTCAAAAAAAATATGATTTTATATCAACTCTAAGACTAATAATAATCTTTGTATGAATATAAATTAATATTTATTTTTATATAATATATAAATTTAATTTTAAATATTCCTCATTATGTATATTTTTTAATTAATTAAAAAGGAGAAGCATAATGCACTTTAAAACAATATTCACAAAAAACCCCATTTTCAAACCGAAAACTTTATTTATACTAAAATCCAATATAAATATGATTCAAATATAATTAAGTAGATTAAATATAACTAAATAATAGTTATTTAATTTTAAATCTTATTCAAATAATAATGTTACTTTTAAATTTATGTAATTTATTGAAAATAAATGGCATTTTTACCAAAATCGTTATTTTTCACTATTCACTGAAAAATAAATATTTTCTGAAAAATCCCAAGATTTCAACCAAAGTAAATTTTTATATTTTTATTTTGAAAATAAATTTAATTTTATAAAATAAATTTTCTAAAATCTCCAAAAATTAATTATAATATTTTTCACGAAAAGTAATAAAAATCATTTTTGAAGAAAACATATTTTTGAAGAATAAATTTACTTTACTAAAAATTGATTGGTTATTTACTAAAAACTTATCAATAATTTATATTTAGTAGGAAATTTATATATATATATATATATCATAAATTATTTAATATTATTCATACCCACCAATTTAATGGATGGATTATAATGGTAATATATTTTACGGGTCGTTTAAGCTTGGTGTTGCATTTCGTATATGTTATCGAACACAAAAAAATATAAGGGTTTCATGTACCACAAGCTATAAAAGAGATTAATTTTATTTATATATATATATATATCATAATGTCTCAAGGTGTTAAATTCTCATCTACACTCAGTGTTTCATGTCATATACGCTATTGAACATAAATTTTTCTTTTAAAATATCGGGGTGTTACAATTAATAAGACAAAATGGGATAACTATAAATTCATAATGTTCATATCTTGTATGGAATATTGTATTGTATATATCATCCTTATTAACCCTAAATTGATGATATCCATAATGAAGATCAATCTTAGAAAAGTAATGAGATTCGTGTAGCTAATCAAACAAGGCATTAATACGGGTTAGAGGATACTTGTTCTTGATATTGATCTTGTTTAGTTCTTGATAAACAATACAAAGTCACATTGATCCATATTTATTCTTAACAAAAATAAATGATTTTCCCCATGGTTTTTCACTTGTCCAAATTAATCCCTTGTTGATATTATCTTGGCGTTTCTTCTTCATTTCCTGCAACTTGGTCCAGTCTATTCTATATGGAGTCTTTGAAATAGGCGTAGAACCATGTATCAGTTCTATCAAGAAATAAACATCATGATTTAGTGGAAGACCAAGAAATTATTCTATAAATAAATCTAAAAAATCCCTTATAATATTTAAATCATTAATATTGAGTTTCTCCCTGACCATTTGAGATAAACATCTCTATTGAATAGGGATCTTAGCCCATACAATGGATGTAATTTCCATTGAAAGTTCATGTTTTCATCGCACTAATAAGAGATAATAGGATGGTTTGAAATATCAAATGTAACTTACCTTCACTAAAAATTGTTGTGGGATTTATGTAAATAAACTCAATCCCTATCCAAAATAACATCAAATTCAACCATATGAAGAATGATGAGATTTTTAGGAATCACATCCTACAAACTTCAATCGGAGAATAATCATATACTTGTGGTGTGATCATAATTACATTGGGTTTTTTTACTACTAATTAAACACCTAATCATTTAGGTGGTTATATGATACCCTTAGAAAAATATTTGGATATAAAATAGTGGGTGGATCCAGAATTAGATAAGATATTATTAGTTTTAGAGTGGATGGTAAGTGTACCTTTCACAACTTCATTATCATACTCCACATCACCAATAGTGATCACATGAGACTACCCTTTGACTCTATGATTAAGAGGATGTTGGTGTTGATCATTTTATTAAGCATTAGGTTTGGGAACTAGTTAGAATAATTCTCATATTCCTTTCATTTGAAACACTGGAGTTTGAGTGGTGCATTTTGTGTAGCTTTCTCTCTATTCACATCATTAGATAACATCTTCCCATTAATTCAGTATTCGATTACCTAACGATATTCATTTAAAAACTTAAAACATTTACCATCCCCTTATGACAATTTCCATGATCTTTCATTCTACACTTTGATCATAAAGGAAAGATAATGTTCTTCTCTACATGATTTTTAAAATTCTATTTTAATTTCATCTTTATTTTCTTCTCAAAACTATGAGATGGATAGGTAACTCCAATCTATATCTCCACCTTTATAGAACACCAAAATATTTCCTCATAAATACTAATTTCCCTTATGGTTAATGCCCTATGGAGACTTGGTTTTAATCCATTGAAGAATCGGTCAACCTTACCTTCATGTTGGATGATAATTCCAGAAGCATACCTTTCAAGTATTATAAAAGTTTCCTCATAGGTACCAAAAAAAATCATCATCCTTCTATTCAATCTTAAGGAATTCCTTGTCAATTTTCATGAAAAAAATATGAGTAAAGTGCTTATTTAAAAATAATCTCTTAAACTCATCCCACTAAATAAAGTAAATTTTTTCCTATTGCCTCATGTTCTTGATAAGAGTCCACCATTGATCTACTTTTCCTTTTCAAAATGGAAGATATCTAGAATAAATTTTTTATGATTCAAGAACTATAATACAAAAAAATATATTTTCAATGGTACTGATCCATTGCTTAGAAACTAGTGGATCAGTGGGTATACTAAAAGATGGTGTGTGTTGCCTCATGAAGGACTCAATAGAACATTGTCCCCTCATTTTCTCATTTGGAATCTCAGTGTGATTCATATATTAAGAAATTTTTGTAAGCTTAGCAATGATATTTTTTATTCTAGCTCTCATAACATTTGGTTTCTCTAGAGGAAAATCATTGGATTTTCCATCGTATTTAGTTGTAACAGGATTCCTTCAAGTTCCATCCATTTAATAAAACCAACAAGCATAATGTGACAAATAACAAACACATAATCATAAAAAAAATATTTATAGGATGCCTAAATCATGACACTTTCTTCTATGAAACCTTAGGTTTACCCTAGATCATTCATGATAGTTACCAAAACATTAGGATTTGATCATATAATTAGACTTGTCCCTGGTATTATCACTAAAATTTTGTCATCCTAGTTTCCAAAGGTTAACTAAACCTTTATCTAATACCAACTATATCAAACCAATCCTTTCATACATAGATATCACATATTAGTAGATGATTATGCATTAAATAACATAATGATTCATTCCAAAATCATATAGATCTGGTGCATTTATAAAAATGGACACATAAACAACTCGTTCATAAAATGTCTACATCATATCTCACTGAGTTCTTTATAACTATCACCATTCTTAGACATATCATACTTAGTACCTTTCTTCATATACTGGTGAATGGA
This sequence comes from Viscum album, assembly GCA_963277665.1. Classification (NCBI taxonomy): domain Eukaryota; kingdom Viridiplantae; phylum Streptophyta; class Magnoliopsida; order Santalales; family Viscaceae; genus Viscum; species Viscum album. The sequence continues at coordinate 660,091,793 of OY728131.1, read as the reverse complement.
AACATAAGAAAGGGTGAGCTCAGATGCTCATTGAGGGTAAATAAGGGGTATATTGATAATCACATATTTATAAAATGAACATAATTATGTGAGAACATGAGAATAACATTTTAAAATCAAACCTCACATATCATAGATCATAATTTTGAGTCATGGAAGAAATCTTGGTAGTTTATAAGACATGAATCATAAAGTATTCAAATAACATGATCCATGAGAGCATAAAATTTCCATAATATATAAGTTTTTGGTATACACATAAGCATAGAAAATCATTTCCTTAGTATTAAATGCTCATTTAAAAGACTATCATAGCAGAATTTTTCACTCCCCAAACCATCATAGTATTCAAGATTCACTTCCAAGACTATCATAGTCGATAAATTCCATTACAGAGCTGGTTTCACTCCTTATTCTAGTCATGTTTTGTAATGTACCGGTTCCAGAAGCCGCCCAAAGGCTCCCCATACCCAGTTGATCACATGGACTCAAGCGCATTTCCCCAAATGCCAGAGGCTGCTGACTAGCAGTGAGGGCCTTAGGTGTGATAGTGGGGAAACTATTCCCTCATTGGCAGAGTAGCACAGTCAAAAGTAAAACAGATAGCAATAGCGGAAGCAGTAATAATACCATACCAAAATTAAACAAGGAAGTAATAAATAGTTGAAGCTCACATATCTAAATAATGAATGATACATATGTCTATAAAAGTATCCAAACAAATCACAATGCTGGAATATAGTACTAAACCAAGGTACAAAAGAAAATCAATAAATAGTTACACAATATCGCAAGCCTCATCTTGGTGTCATACTCCCCAGCTCCATAGAAATCATGTACCTGAAGTAGAAGGGTGATTGCCCTTATCTATACCTGCAGCAATATAATATGTTTGGGCCTAAAAGAATGACCCAAACAGGGTGTGAGACTAATCCCAGTAGGCAACCATGCAAAGATCTATGTCTAACAGTCAGTGAATATATATGGCAGGAAATAAACAAAATGAAGCAGTAAGTAAGGAATTAAACATAGTAACAATCCTAAAAATTCAATTTCATTCATTTTCATATATCAATTAAGTAGCTAATCAAAAGTAGGTAACCCTCTAGGAAGCACTCATAGCCTACCCCTCTGGTTCAACCAAAAAACACAAGAAAACCTCTAGGAAGTACACACAGTCTAACCCCTCTAGTTCAGCTTTAGCAAAGATACTCTGAGGAAGCACTCACCGTTAATTCCCCATGTGGTCTCATATCGATAACTAATAGGAACTATGAGGAAGCACTCAATGTCCAATTCCCCCTATGGCCCATATTGAAGAAACTACAGACACTCTAAGGTAGCACAAAGTCCATCCCCCCTATGGTCTTGCAACGTAACAGTAAACACACACTCTGGAGAAGCCCTCAACATCCATTCTTCCTATGGTCTACTACACCAGGTTCTCATGGCCCTGTGTAATTCATTCATGCACAAACAATATTTGTCATCCAAATTAAACCTCAAGAACTACATGGTTAAACAATCTACAGCATATCATAGCATTTCAGATAATAATCACTTCATCCTAACAATACTAGGCATGGGAATCAAAGTAGCAGCCTAATAGGAAAAGCTAGACCAAATGGTCAAAAACAAGAAAACATGGGAAAAACATCAATAGCATAGAAAATTTAACCCTATTCACAACAATTAACCTCTATCCAAACAAACAAGTCATAGCAGGTAATAATAGAGCTAAAACCATAACCATGCAATACCCCGTTCTTGGGTATTGGGAATTTTTGCACATAAAATTCAAAGACTATCTACAGAAAGGAAAAAACCACCTACCTCGGCTTCATGAGATCGATATACATGAACCTCAGGCCTTGAATCTTCCTAGAATGTTGTAGATCTACAAAAACACTTAAAACTTTCAACTGAGGATAACTCGTGAGAGAGGATAAATTAGGAGATGATGTTCTAGAAGAAGGAAGAACTCATCGTGGGGATTCAAACGTAATCAACGGTGGTCTATTCAAAGAACGGATGGCGAGTCAGGGAATCAATGAAGATCCACAGTCATATGGTCAATCCTGGATGAGACAAACGAAGAGAAAAAGGGTTCTGTCGATTAGACGTGACCCTGGTCCATTTAATGAAAAAAAAGTAAACAGCGTGTATTTTAAAAGTACATGGCATGTACTTTCCATTTCTGGCCTCCGCTTTAGGCGGTCTCTAGGTCACCACACATGGCCATGTACTCGGCCGTTACACGGTCACCCGTAGTAACCGGGTACATAGCGTGTACTTAAAGTACACGTCATGTACTCCTGAAATTTACAAAAACTCCTCTTTTTCTAAAAAACAACCAGAAAGGAAAAACATACATGAAAAGAAGATCCGGGTTCTTACAAACTTCCCCCCCCCCCCTTAAATAAATTTGTACCTGAATTTCCCTATCAAGGCATTGTAGAAGAAGAATCCTCAAACTGCTCCAGCCACTACAATCATACATCAACCTCCCTCTCCCTGGTATCATCCTATACTCACCCATGATGCCATAGCACTTGTACCAAAGAAATAGACCATCTACGGAGAACCTTCATATTTTGATCAACAAGCTGGATAGGACACTCCTCGGACAAGGCTTCCACCTTGAGCTCAACCTCCTTGGGTTAGAAAACATGAGATGGGTTTGAGAAGTAATGTCAGAGCTGAAAAACATGGAAGACATCATGAATAGCCCGGTACCTTTGAGGTAACTACAGCCGATAGGCAACTGGCCCGACTCTCCCCAACACCTCAAACATCCCAACGTATCTCAGCGAAAGCTTACCCTCTTTCCTAATCCTCCTATATCCCAACCTCGGTGTGACACATAGGAAAACCTGATCTTTGACCTCGAACTCTAGAGGTCGTCTCCATCGATCAGCATAAGACTTCTGTCATGATTGTGCAGTATCCATCCTCTTTCGAATCAACTCTATCTACTCTGTGGTCTCCTGGACAAAACGAGGTCCCAGTATAGCTACCACTCCTTCCTCCAGCCAACATAAGGGTAATCGGCATGGCCTACCATACAAAGCCTCAAAATGTGCCATCTGAATAGTTTCTTGAAAAATATTATTGTAGGAAAACTCCAAAAGTGGTATGTGATTCTCCCAGGAACCTTTAAAATCTAGGATGCATGCTCCAAGCATGTCCTCAAGCACCAGAATTGTATGCTCAGACTGGCCATCTATATGGGGATGGTAAGCTGTACTCAGAAGTACCTATGTACCCGAAGCCCTCTGAAGTCCCTACTAGACCCAAGAAGTAAAATGTGCATCCCTGTCTGAAACAATGGATGGTGGAACCCCATGTAGATATACAATATCTCAGATGTATAACCTTTCTAGCTCATCAACACTGAAGGTATCCTTGATTATTAATAAGTGAGAAACCTTCGTGTGTTTTTCAATAACAACCCAAACTGCAACATTCCCTCGAGGTGACCTCAGCAAACCTGTCACGAAATCCATCATGACATCATTACATTTCCACTCGGGAATGGGTAACAACTAAAAAAGCCCTTCTGGTCGCTGATTCTCTGCCTTCACCTGCTGACAAGTGCAACACCTCATAAAAAAACCAGAAACATCTCTCTTCATACCTGGACACCAATACTGACGGTGTAGATCTCGATACATCTTGGTGACACCAGGATTAACTTCCCAAACTGAGGAATGAAATTCTCGCATCAACTCCTCACATAGGTCTGCTGGTACCCACACGCGTCCATGAAAATGCAAGATCTCATCCTTGTCTATTGTCCATCCAAGAATAGGGTCCTCTCCTGTCACACTCTCTTACAGGACTAGGTCTTCTGAATCTAATAGCTTCCTCATTCGCACTCGGTCAAGAAGAGTAGAGATAACAGCTAATAAAGATGGAAACATCTTCCCCTGTCTATCATGCACCTCCAAATGCATTTCAGAGAACAGGGTCATAAGCTGCCACTCACTACTGGCCTCCTAAACTGCTTGTACCTAAGTCCTCCTGCTCAATGAATTAGCCACTACATTGCCCTTCCCAGGCATGTAGGCAAGCTCAAAGTCAAAATACTGAAGGTACTCAACCCACCTTCATTGTCTCAAATTTAGGTCACACTAAGTTAAGATATAATTGCGACTTTTGTGGTTGGTGAAAACCACAAAATGCTCTCCCAATAGGCAGTGTCTCCAATAGCATAAATCATGAACAACTGAAACCAACTCGAGATCATGTGTCAGGTAATTTCTCTCATGTGGCCTCAACTACCGAGTCCTGTATGCAACGACTCATTCTCTCGGCATAAGCACTGCTCCCAGCTCAATAGCTAATGCATCACAGTACACATTATATCTCTTTCTCGGCTCTAGCATAACTAGTATCGGTGCAGAATTCAACCTTCCTTTCAGCTCTGGAAAGGATGACTCACAAGAATCAGGCCATAAGTACTTCGCACCCCTCTTAGTCAGACTCGTCAATGGTGTTTCTAAGCATGAAAATTCTAGTATGAAACGTCTGTAGTAACTAACTAGTCCTATAAAACTCTGTACCTCCAAGATTTTCTTCAGATGCTCCTAGGAAACTACTGCTCTCACTTTCTCTGGGTCTACTAATACTCCTGTCTCTGAGATAACATGACCCAAGAAGTGAATATAGTCCATCCAAAAGTGGCATTTTGAGATCTTATCATATAAATTATGCTCTCTCAGTGTACTCAAAATGATCTTAAGAAGGGTATCATGGTCGTATTGAGTGTGATAGTACACCAATATATCATCCACAAAGACTACCACAAAAGAATCCAAGTATGGATGGAACACTCGGTTCATCAGTGCCATGAAAACTACAGGTGTGTTCATTAGACCAAACAACATAACTGCATACTCGTATGGACCATACCTACTCTAAAAGACTGTAAGAGGTATATCAGAAGGTCTAACATGCAACTGATGATAACCGGACCTCAAGTTGATCTTTGAGAACATGCGGGCTCCTTGAAGCTGATCAAAGAGATCATCAATCCTCAACAATGGATATTGGTTCTATACCATCAATTGTTTCAAATTATGATAATTCACACAAAGTCTGAGGGTACCATCTGCCTTCTTCGCAAACAGGATAGGCGAACCCCAAGGAGAAGTAATGGTTCGGATGAAACTCTTTGCATACAACTCTTCCAACTGCTTCTTGAGCTCCTGCAACTCAGGTGTAGTCATCCTATAAGGAGGAATGGACACTGGTGTTGCTCCTGGCACAAGCTCAATAGAAAATTCCACCTCTCACTCAGGAGGAACACCTGAAAATTCCTCTAGAAAGACACCCCTGAAACAAACCACCACTAGAGGAAAGTCCATTTAGGAAGTCCCCTGGTCATCCAGATATAGACTAGCAATATGGGATGTAACTCCTCCCAACCCATGATGATCGGGTCCTATTCTGCTCGCCTGGACATCCCACTCGCCCTTATGAAGAAACGATCTACCCTCTGGTGATGTGAAACTCACCCTACGATGATAGTAATCGACAACTTCCTAGAAGGGAACTAACTAGTCCATTTTGAGAATGACATCATAGCCTTTCATCTCTAAGACATAAAGGTCCCATAGAAAGTGATACCCACCAACCTCAAGAGGGAATTCCTTACACTGATTTATACTAGTCGTTCTTGTCCCCAACAGTGCATCTAGTGTCATGATATCAGCAGAAGAAAAGATACAGAGCCCAAGGCTCTCCATAACAGCAACATATATAAAGTTATGAGAAGCTCCTGTATCAAAAAGAGTAGAAGATAAAATTGAGGAAATTAGGATCGTACCTCGAACTGTAGAGGGTCCGGGATCCTGCTTCTACTGGGTCTACTCCACTGCAAAATTCTGACCAACATCGCGGCCATGTGACTCCGCCCGACCACTCTGAGCTGATCCACCATGTTGTCGCTGAAATCCTGGCAACTGGCTACCATGGTTGCGAACTCCACCTCAGCCTGAATATCCAGAAGAACTCCAATTCCCTACCTGATGAGAAACTGGTGGTGCTGCTCCTGAATGCATAGTCATAAAAGAACCCCTGTCACCAGCTACAGGTGAGAAGATCTGACAGAAGCACTGAAGATGAGCCATCTTGCCACATGATCGGCACTCCACTGGGTCTCTTGGGAAATGTGGCCTCGTATACCCACTCTTCCCGCACTGGTAGCACACCACCTGGATACCATAAGATTTCTCTCACCTACTACAATCTCTATGCATAGACTCCCTGCGGTGCTTCCAACTGTCAGTGGAAGGAATATCATCTTCGGATTTCAAACCACCCCATATCACCACTCCAGAATCCCTTAGATTGTGCTCCATGATCAATGCTCAGTTGAATATAGAAGTGATGGAAGTCAACCTGAAGAAGTTCACCTAAGATTGGATGTCATGCCTAAGACCATCCTCAAACTTCCTTTCCAAAAATAACGCATCATCACCTGGAATAGGTGTGAAGCATTGCAGCTCTGTGAAGCGAGAAGAATACTCCATAATAGAAAGAGTACCCTACTTCAGACTCATGAACTCTTAGTCTCAATCAGCCCTCAAAGTCTCTAGATAAAAGTAGTCAAAAAAGGCATGTTGAAACTCATCCCCCTCCATAACCTGTTGGCTTCTCTCCTGTGATATCACATCCCACCATCTCTTGGCGGAGTCCCGAAGCATATACATGGAGAGCTTCACCCTCCTATCTAAAGGCGTCTATAGATGCTCAAAGATAGAAATCTTGGCTTCTAACCATGACTCTGCAGCCTGATGTCCTCCTTCCCCTATGAAGGTGGGAGGATGTTGCTACTAGAAAACCTGCATCAACTCTACCATAGAAGGGGTAGGGTGAGGTACTTCTCGGAAGGTATGCATGAACCTCATAAATCCCTCTCGAAACTATGTGTCAGCACCTGTGTCTAGAATGATGGCTGGTACCAAGACTGACACAATTGGAGGATCCACTAGTAGTCCCTGATCAGGCATACCCAATGTCTGATCACTACCCTATAACTGGCGGACAATCAGAGGACGTCTCGGTGGCATGACTCTACAAGGTCAAGTGCACACCTTAGATCAATATTAATAGGGACTGAAACTTATAAGTTTAATAAGGGAACAAGAGAAAGAAATCATTCAAATAATTTTTTCAAAACATAGATACACTGAGTGTATAATGCCTACATGGCATGTTCCCTTAAGCCTTCACATGGGTGTGTACTTCTGCCAACCCAGGTCATGTAACACCCCATACACATAGCGTGTTGTCCTACCACACGACATGTACTTGAATCCTCTTCCCCTGCCTGAGTTCTTCTACAAGGCTAATCTACATGGTTCTCCTAAAAAAAGACTACACAGCGTGTTAGTTCCAGACACAGTGTGAACTAGATGAACTTCACTGACCCGTGTTGTTTGTCACACAGCCAGTTACACAGCTCACTCTACACGGCATGTTCCAGATGGACGAGACGTGTACTAAAAGTATTCCACCACCCAATGTTGTTCATTACATGATCAAATATAAGGTTTATACTACACGACATGTTAAATGTTGACACGACGTGTATGACTTATGTTTTATCCATCCGTGTCGTTAGTCACACAGGTGGACACATGGTCTACACAACACGGAATGTACAACAGTACACGGTGTGTTCCACCAAAGATTTCCCAACCTCGTGTCTCTGCCCACACAGCTAGTGACACGGTTAAAGACTACATGGCATGTATATACAATACACGGAATTTACTTAAAAAAATAGTTCCTTCCAGAACAGAAGGACACATGGCGTGTATTTATCGTTACACATTGTTTATTCTGGGTTTTTCAGACATTAAGCCTCAGAAACTACTCCAAAACCCATAAAAACACTGAAGCAAACATTAAAGTTCCAAATTCTGATCTGTGAGGGCCCATACTCCCTGTGAATAAAAGCTTGGCATCTTATGCATGTCATACAAAAGGAATAACAATACAATGATCCACCAATTTCTGATCCATGAGGGCTCATAACACCTCAAGAACCCAAGTTTGGAATCCATTCAAACAAAACCTTATACAAACCAATACCATATCAAAAAGTAGGTATTTTATCAAGGCATCTATCACAATAGCATTCATATCTTACACAAAATCTATCAGAACAAAATGCAATCACTAATGCACCCTAAATGGCATGGAAAGAATGCATGACATGTGATTTCTATCAAGTGCCTATATGATGCATGATATGGCATACCCTCATCTCATCGGGTTTCAATAGAATATAACCTCAATAATATCAATAATAACAGTAAAAAACATGTAAATCACCCAATGGTGAAATCAAATCAACTGTAAAAATTGAAAAATCAGAAAAAATGCAATAACGAGGTAAATTGGATTTTCTCTATACACGGGTTAGCTACTTCTAGGCACAACTTATTACCAAGTACCTATTTCCTTCCTATCCCTAGATATAGGATCTAAATAGTAATTCAACAAGAAAAAAACCTTCCTTAGATACCACTTTGTAACGTCCTAGTTCTGGAAGTCGCCCAAAGGCTCCCCGTACCCGGTTGGTCACATGGCCTCAAGTGCATTTCCCTGAACGCCATAGACTGCCGACTAGCAGCGAGGTCCTTAGGTTTGATAGTGGGGAAACTATGCCCTCATTAGCAGAGTAGCACAATAAAAGTAAAACAGATAGAAATATCAGAAGCAGTACTAATACCATATCAAAAGTAAACAGTTGATGTAATAAACAGTTGGAGCTCACATATCTAAATAATGCATGATACATATGTCTAAGAAATCAGCCAAAAAAATCACAATGCTGGAATACAATACTAAACCAAAGTACAAAAGAAAAGCATTAAACATCTCTACAGCATCACAAGCTTCAGCTTGGTCTCATGCTCCCCAGCTCCATAGCAATCATGTACCTGAAGTAGAAGGGTGCTTTCCCTTATCTATACCTGCGGAAAGATAATCTATTTGGTCCCAAAATAATGACCCAAATAGGGTGTAAGACTAATCCCAGTAGGAAACCACCCAAAGATCTGTGCCTAACAGTCATTGAATATATATGGTAAGCAATAAATAAAATGAAGCAGTAAGCAAGGAAGTACACATAGTAACAATCCTACAAATTCAATTGCATTAATTTTCATATATCAAGTAAGTAGCTAATCAAAAGCAGGTAACCTTATGGTAAGTAATCACAGCCTACCCCTCTAGTTCAACCAAACAAACACAAGCAACCCTCTGGGAATTACACATAGTCTAACCCCTCTAGTTCAGCTTTAGCAAAGAAACTCTGAGGAAGCACTCACCGTCAATTACCCTTATGGTCTCATATCGGTAACTAATAGGCACTCTGAGGAAGTACTCAATGTCCAATTCCCCATATGGCCCATATCGAAGAAACTACAGACACTCTGATGGAGCATAAAGTCCATCCCCCTATGGTCTTGCAACGTAACAGTAAACAGACACTCTGGAGAAGCCCTCAACGTCCACTCTCCCTATGGTCTACTACACCAGGTTCTCACGACCCTGTGTAAGTCAATCATGTACAAACGATATGTGGATGTCAAAGTAAACCTCAATAATTACTTGGCTAAATAGTCTGCATCATATCATAGCATTTCAAATAATAATCACTTCATCCTAACAATACTAGGCATGGGAATCAAAGCAGCATCCTAACAGGCAAAAAGCTAGACCGAACGTTCAAAAACAAGAAAACATGGGTAAAACATCCATAGCATGGAAAAGTTAAACCTATTCACAACAATTAACCTCTATACAAACAAAAAATCCATGGAAGGTAATAACAGGGCTAAAACCATAACCACGCAATACCCCGTTCTTGGGTATTGGGCATTTTTGCACATAAAATTCAAATATTATCTACGGAAAGTCACAAACCACCTACCTCGGCATTGTTAGATCGATATAAATGAACCTCAGGATTTGAATCTCCCTATAATTCTATATATCTATAAAAACACTTAAAACATTCGATTGAGGATAACTCGTGAGAGAGGAGAAATCAAGAGATGAAGTTCTAGAAGAAGGAAGAACTCACTGTGAAGATTCCAATGTAATTGAAGATGGTCGATTCAGAGAACGGATGGCGAGTCAAGGGCTCAGTGAAGATCTGCGACCATACAGTCACTCCTGGATGAGACGGACGAAGAGAAAAAGGGTTTTGTCGATTAGAAGCAACCCTGGTCCATTTAATGAAAAAAAATTACATGGCATGTATTTTAAAATTACACGACGTGTACTTTCCTTTTCTGGCCTCCTCTTTAGGCGGTCTCTAAGTCACCACACATGACCATTTACTCGGCCATTACACGGCCAGTACACGATCACCCATGGAAACCGAGTACACAGGGTGTACTTAAAGTACACGGCATGTACTCTTGAAATTTCCAAAAACTCCTCTTTTTCTCAAAAACAATCATAAAGGAAAAACATACCTGAAAAGAAGATCTGAGTTCTTACATGTTTATCTCATGAGATAATAATGTTTACTCAATTCATTGGAGAGAGATATAGGTATCACCCATCACATAATTAAAATCATATATATGTGTGTGCCACAAGATCATAAAACATTCATCATATTATAACCCATGGAAATAAATAGTTTTCATAAACATTTCATCATTTCATAACCCTTGAAAAAAAATGGGTTTCATAAAAATTTCATCAATTCATCATGGAATAACATATAGAAAAGGAATTTATTTCATACACATATTTTCATCATAAACATAAACCATCCAATGAAATAATAAGTATGGTATCCTTGTATCATATTCCCAGTAAATCATAAGTGAAATAAAGGGTTGTTGTCTTTGATGAATAGAAATACCTTTAGAAGATCATTAAACATTCCTGAGGAAAATTTCATTTCCATTTTAAAATCACTCCTTTAAAATATAAAAATTTTAAAAATATTTTGGAAAAAACATTCTTTTAAAATTTCCATATAAACTTGTAAAGGAATATTCATATCCTTAAATGGTCATGATGGCAAGAAATTTTATTCATATTGTATAAGTTAAAAGAAAAAATTAATTTTACACTTCTATAATAAAATAAAAAATAAACTAATTTATAAAATTAAAGGAATGTTTATTTTATAAAATTATAGTATAGTAGTAAAAACCTTATTTAAAAAAATTAGAAAACATGGATATAGAAGAATAAAAAAATTGTGCAAAGAGAAAAATGAAGTCAATTTTCCTTAAAAATATATTTTTGGTCTCTTGAGTACTTAAGGTGCATAAATTTAAGGAAAAATTTTTTATCTAGAAACATATAAAGGATAATAAAATTCATTATATTATTGAGAGATATATCATAATATTTCATCCAAAAAAACATCATCATAAATAATCCCAATAAACAATGAGATTTTAACCTAAAACCCTTACCTCGAGTTCCCCTTGCTTCAAAAGCAATCATAAACTCTAGGATAATAAATTTAAAATTATTATAATTATATAAAATAATCATTAAAATACTTATAATATCATATATAATCCATTTATAACATTTCAACACCCTTTTTTCTCAATAATTCCTTAATATTTTTATTTTCGGGTGTTAATTGTTTCGTATATCATAAGTATTTTAGTTTAGTAGTTCTGACCCATGTACTCTTATCATAGTTCCATAATATTCAATATTTTTATAATGATATAAATATAATATATATTAATTATATACATATTTATATTTATCCATAAAATTTAGAGATAGAAAAATGTATTGCATCGTTCATAGAGATGGTAAACTGTACGTACGCATGAATGTTGTTTTCACTGTTCGACAAATAGAATGAAAGAAAGATAAATAATAATTCACCTTTATAGAATATATATAATTTTATATATATCGTACCTATTCAATAAATATATCCTTATTACCATCCAATTAAATTTAAATGAAAAACAAATTGCATTGCTTCGTGGAGGTGGTAGTCCACACATACGCACGAGTGACGTTATTGTTTTCCAAAAGATATTAAGGTGAGAAGGTAGATGTGATATTATAATTATAAAAGTATAATTAATTCATAAATATCATATATAAGCATTAAAACCATCATAATACTCATCTGTAAAATATAGTGATGAAAAATGAATAGTATCGCTACGTGGAGACGGTAAGCAATACGTACGCACGAACGATACTTTCACTTCTCATTTGATGGGAAAGAGGCTGAATAATGGTGGTTTCATAATCATAATTAAATTTTATCATATTTATTATACTAAATTTATTATTTTGTGATAAATACCATATATTTATATAAGTTAAATAAGAAGTGGAAATGAAAGTGATCGGTTAAGGTGGTTACCTCTACTTTGAAAGAACTTTATTAGATCTCCTCCTAAACACCTTAGAGTTACTCTCTTGGGAAAACCAGAACATCTATAATGTGTATAGAGGCTTTTATAATGTATTTTTTTCAGGTTTTGGTCTATATATAAGTCTAAAATGGGTGTAAATAAGTGAGGAAGGAGGTTCCCTTTTATAATTGAGGTGAGGGGTATTTTTGAAATTTCTCAAAAGATTAAATTATAATAGATTAATTTTGAAGAAAAATGATTCCATATGGACAAGGATTCAAATATAAGATAGGGTATGGTTGTAATCACATCAACCAATATAATTTATAAAAAATTTTGTGTCATTTTAAACCTTAACTTTTTTATTGACCCTTGGTTGACCAATTTTAATTTTAACAACGATGACAACTTTTTCAATATTAAAGGGTTGTAATTTTTAATTATATGGTGACAATTTGAACTTAAATTTTCAAGTTATTCCATTTTAGACTATATAATATCCAAATTTCCTTATTTAAAGTTCTTTATGATTTTTAAATAGTTTAATAAAATATTATTTTGATAAAATATCATTATTGTCAATTTTGACACTATTCATATAATTTTACTTAAAAGATATAAATAAAAAGTTGGAATTAAAATATAATATTTAAACACAACAATAATATGTAATATTAACCTATAAAATTCTTTTAATAATATAAATTACTAAAAATATATCACTTTTAATATTTTTAGTATCATTTATTTTATTTTTCCATTAATTGAATAAATATTGTTTTGGTGTTATGTAAGCATTTAAGGTAATTATATAATACCTTAAAACTATAAATAAATTACCAAAATGAATATAATTTAATTATGTACAATATTACTATTAATATTTATTGATAATTATATTTTTACCAATGTGAACACATGATGGATATTTAAAGCTAAGAGAGTGACATTTTGTAAGTTTCTTTTATTTAAATAATATATAAGTCATTTTCATGGACAAGTGTCCATTAAAAAGATCAATTTCAAGAATAATGTGATAATAGTAGAATTAATTTAATATAATAATAATTATGATGAAAATTTTTTGGCCTTGTCACTTAGTTTTAACCAAGATTAACCTGATTTACCCTTTACAAAGGTGATAAATTTTACCATGGTTACTATTCATATTAGTCAAAAATAAAAGGGGCCTATTTACCAAATTCGAAAATTCTAATTATAAATATGAATTACATTTTATCAAATTCAATAAATATAATTGGTATAAATTAATTTTAAAGTAAACGTGAAAAATGCAATGAAAACTGCTCTTTAGAAAAGATACATTTTCAAGCATAAAACTTGGTTTATTCTTATCTCATGCATAGAAAATATTAAATGAATATTAAAATTTTTGATTGAATATTTAATGTATAAATTTCATTAAAATAATTTACAAAAATTTAATAATTTAATTTTTTAAGATAAAAATAAATGGAATGCACAAAAAAAATTTAATATATTTCTTTTTCATTCAAATGACTTTTATAATAAATTGATAACCAATTAATTAATTTTATATATATGTAACCATAAAATTTTAATAATTTAGTCAAGCTTATTCATACCTTCTTATCCAACATCTAGGCAATAACTTTCACTTTAAATAAAAATATTTTAATAATATATTGCGGTTTGTTTAAAGTCGATGTTGCGTGTAACGCAAGCTATCGAATAAATTGAATTTATTTGGAACAAAATCATATAATCTCGGGATTTTTCACTTTCCATTCCAAAATTGAAGTGGAATATCATATGGAACTATAGTTTAAACTTTTTTTAGTATTTGTGTTGTTATTTGTAATCTGTATCACCAAAAGGATAATGGAAGACTCACATGACTCATCATTGATCTCACCATGTCTAACAAGGTGTGGTTCCTCCTTTCACTTACACCATTCCAATTAGGTGTATAAGGATGAATGAGTCAATATAGGATCTCAAACTCCCATAAATAATCAATTATGTCTTGATTAAGATATTATTCACCATATTCCAAGTGAATTTTCTTAATCTTTTTACCATGCTAGTTCTTAACTTCATTCTTGTATTACCTGAATCTCTCATAGGAATATGACTTATAGATCATCATGTAGACATATCCAAATTGTATTACCCCCATTTTTTGGTACATTACCCTTTATTCATGTATTTTGAGTCTATATAATGCTCAGTTTGAGTTCTGGGATGTTTTGAGGGGGTTTGTCATGTTTTGGAGGATTTTATAGAGGTGAAAGGTTTTTGCACAGTTAGTAGAAACTGTGAAACACCTTCAGGAAACTGTAAAAGGGAAGATAGTGAGAACTGGGTAGATGCACGGTTGGTGCACAGTTTGGAAAAATTATGACAGTGCCTAAGGGGGACTATCCAACTTTAAATAGTGGTAAAAACATAGTTCGTGCATAGTTTGTCTAATCGTGTGATCCAACAATGCAAGGTATGGCCTTAAGATCATAGAACTGCATGGTTGGCACATAGATTTCCAAACCATGAAGCCTAAACTTATGGCATATAGTTGGCCCTCCAAAAATTTTGGATCGAATCCAAATGTAATCCCAATGCACATGTTAATTCCCTAATCCCTCGATAACTTGAATTTATTTTGCTCCCTAGGCTTGAGATATGATCCCTTTTGATCTAAAAGTGATTCTAAGGTGAATCAAAGTTATTTTGAGGTCTAGATTCATAGATAATAATCATTCTTCACCATTCTTCTTAGATACAGTCTTATTCTCTCTCATAATCATAGATCTAATACATGGTGGATAGATCAATGTTCCATGATGGGAATCTATATGGATTATGATTTTTTTTATTGAAGGGAATAATATCTAAGCCTAGATCTAGAGAATTGTAGTGTCGATATCTATTTTCACTAATTATTGAGGGGTAGTTGGATTCTCTATTATCTTCACATGACTTAGAAATTAAAGGATTATTTTTTCTTAATTTTTTTTCTTGAAATGGTTGTAAAATCCTTATGTGATTCTTGATAAAAACATGTTTTGGTTATGGATTTGGAATTTGGGAAAATTGATAGATTTCTAGAAAACCCCCTTTGTCTATAATTTTGAAATGGTGAATTTAAAATTATGGTTTGGTTTTGACACATGTAATTTTTTTTTGAAGTGATTTAAATAAAGGAATGGTTTATGTGAAATGGTTTTGGAATAGTTTTTGACATAAATGGTTGTTGCGAGTGAATTCAAAGACATGACCCTATGGAAGGGGTGTGTGCTATTAGGGAACCTGGTATTGTTCACCTTATAATGACTTAATAGATCAAAAAGATAATTCTTGTGATTATGGAACGGTCACCTGGGCATGCATTTTGTGTGTGTGTGCAGACATGGTTGTGGTTATATTAAATAACATGATATAGTTTTAGGATTTGATAAATTATTTTCCCTTTTAATTTGTTAATTGTTTTGATATAAATTATTTAAGATACTTTTAAACTATTTTATATAAATTTTGTTAACTGAATATTTTCCTAGTGGCGTGAGTTGGTAAGTCTTTGGGAAAATCCTAATAAATTTAGACTCACCCTCTTCTTAGGCACTTTTGTGCATTTTTAGATGTAATCTATAAATAAATAGGTAAAGGAAAGTTATACAATTCATTTAGTGATGCTTCTTGATAATATGGACATAGCTTACAGATGTGGATTTAGAGATTGAAGCGGGTTGGGTGTTTCTAGTTGATGTCACTTGGGAGTTTTGAGTTTTGTGGTCTTTTAGTTCACTTTGAGTATGTCTTTTTGGTTCCTCTTAAACTCTGGTATTTTTTTGTTTTGGTTCTGTTTTGAGTTTTATGGTTGTTCATGCATCATATAGAGGATTGGATTTTTGTTGTTATGTTGGTCTGTTTGTTTTATATTTTAAGGGAAAATCATCCCCCAAATGTTTTTATGGACCTTAGAATTTATTTATAGCCTTTGGTGTCTAAGGGATGTCACCTAAGGCCTATTACCTCCCCCATAACTACTAAATCCAATAATTAGGGGTAGGATATTAAAAAATTTATTATTTTTTTTGATCCTAGAGTTGGAAGTGATTTCAATTTTTTAGTCATTGAGTTGGAAATACTATCAATCATGGTCAGTCCATCTTTTATTTTGGGAGAAATGGTATCTTTATTTTCTATTCCTTAAGTTGGGTTGGTACCAAGGATATATTATCTTCAAAACATGAAATTTATATCATAAAAATATGTATCTAAAATTTTTATAATGGCCGTCAAGTTATCAGGCCAGTTGGGTACAAAATTATTTGAAGACACTTCTAGGTGAGTTTTCACCTCATCACCATGGGTTTAGCTGATGAGATTTTCATTCCATGTAATGATAGTAATACTTCCCACTAGGATTCCATTTTTCATTTTGATTTTAAAGATATATAAAATATAAAAAAAGTGATGATTTTTGAAAATAGTGAAAATGGTTGTTTTGAAAAACAAGGTTGTAGTATTTTCAAAAATGATTAAAATTTTGACAATAGTTGAATTGTGGAAAGTTATGTTGTGATATGTTTTGAGGGGTAAATTGTAATTCCTAAGCCTTCAGTTGATAATTAGTGAAAATAAATGGTGTTTTTTTGTTATAGTGAATGGTATTGGGTAGGCGTCATAGAAATTAAGAGGCTGCTAAGAATGTGGTTACACCTAAACCACAAGTGAACCAAAAGTTGATCCAAATTATAACCCATGATTTTGAGGACATATATGGGGGTAATTATAATGATGAGCCACAATAATTGGATCATTCAGTTCAATTCCAAAATCAAAATCCACCCACATTTCAAGGGGATTTTAAACTATAAAAATAAGAAGTCTGGTTGAATAGGATGAATCAAATTTTTTATTTTCTTGGGACACCAGCAAAACTGAAAGTAAAGTTAGCAACATATATGCTTGAGGATTTGGTACACCAATAGTGGTAATTATATGTTCAGGATAAATTAGAAAAATTAATTACATGGGAGGATTTTGAATAATTTTTTAATAAGAAATTATATCCCCAAACCTTTCAAATTTATAGAACAATGGACTTATTTAGTTTGAAGTAAGAGAAACTTACGCTGACATAGTACATAGATAATTTATGAATTTAGTATGTTTATTCATAAAATTTTTAGCAAGTACATCCTTTAAGGAATTCATTTTGAGTCGGGTTTGAGGCATGATGTTCATTCAAATATTTATGCTATTTTTATTACGGATTATACAGAAATGGTCGATAGAGAAACTATAACAGAAATGGATATCTAAAGAAATGTGGTTGGAGGAAGTATATTTATTCTGATGAGAACATATGGGGACTCTAATTCTAGGAATAATAGGGAAATGGATATGTATTTCTAGAGTGGTGGGATACCACTAAATTAGAATAATGGATTAGTTAAATTTCCTCCTCATCCCAAAAGTAATCCATGATGTTTTTAGTTTTGTTCACTTGATCACATCAAGCGATATTATATGACACCACCAAGAGCATGTCATAATTGAAACCATATGGGACATCTTCAGTGCTATTTTCACAGTGCTCCAAGGTTGGGTGATAGAGACACATATAATTTTTCTCAATTATCTTATGCTTTCATGTGATGAGTGTATCAGAATAAATCTCATCATTAGAATTGAAAAGGCCAAGGTGATTCTAGGAACACCATGACTCCTCAACCTATGAAATCTCAATAGGGTAATAAAAGAAAAGTGCAGAAAGTAATAAGTTATATGTATTTGAGAAAGTGGACATGGATGAACAATCAGGTCCTTCGATGATGAGATGAAAAATTCTTTTAAATTCTACCCTTATGAAAGCTTTTTTTGATATGGGCGCACCTCACTCATTTATTACTTCTCATGTTATTGATCATGTGGGTTTTCATGATGAGATGATGCCTTCTATTTTGAAACTCCAAACACCTCTTGTCCAAAGAGAATGTAGATCCTTTATGTGTAAATATTTTTATATAATAATCAATGGGGTTGAGTTGCTTTTGGATTTCTATGTGCTTGATATGGATTTCCATGATGTGATTTTGGGTATGGATTGGTTGAAATTTGTTAAGGCTCATATCAACTGTTATGCAAGAAAAGTTTGTTTCACATCTCTTGATGTAATATAGAATCTATTTAAAATACATTGGATTGTAAAGGATAGTAGATTAGGAATTTTGGAATTGGTAGTTGGAATTGTATCATATCATTTGGAAGCATTTGTCATCTGTGGATGGTATAAGGAATAGATATTTTTCAACTATTATTAACCAATTTCATGATATTTTTCCTGAAAATTTCTTTGGGTTTCCACCCAAAAGAGAAGTGGAGTTTACTATTTATCTATTATCAGGGAACAGTCTAATTTCCCTTCTATGCTATCATATAGAACCTATAAAATTAAGGGAATTGAAAGTTCATTTGGGATAGTTATAAAGTAAAGGGTTCATTTGACTGAGAATGTCTCTGTGGGAAGCACTAGTTCTTTTAGGAAAAAGGTGGATGTAACTCTTAGAATTTGTGTGGATTATCATAAGATTAACCAAGTTATGATAAAGAATCGGTATCTCCTTCCAAGAATCTATTATTTTATTGATCAATAGAGGGGATCATAGTAGTTCTCTAAGATTGAATTATGTTCAGTATATCACCAACTGTGAATTCAAAAGGTATATATTTTGAAGAAAACTTTCAAAAGTATATATAGACATTATAAATTTGTCTTTATGCCTTTTGGTTTTACGAATTCACCATCTGTATATATGAAATTGATGATTCAAATATTTTAGAGGTCTATGGATTCCTTTTTGGTGGTGTCTGTGGATTATATTCAAGTGTATTCTAATATAAAATCAGAACATGAGAAACACTTGGATAGGGTGTTGGGCATCTTATTGGATCATCTTCTATATTCCAAGTTATCAAAGTTTGATTTATGGATATAAGAGGCACATTTTATTTTTCATGTCATTTATAAAAAAGGTTTTTATATAGAACCTGTAATGATAAAAGTTGTTATCTCTTGGAAACCACTAAAAAATGTCTTTGAGATACATAGTTTCATTATCTTATCGGGATATTACATACATTTTTTATGTGATTTCTCATGTTTTGTGTCATCGATGATAGCTTTTATGAGAAAGGTTTTCATATACAATAGAATGATGAATGCAAAAAATCCTTTCAAGAACTTAAGTTTATAATTACATTGACACCTATTCTTATGTTTCCTAAGTTTGGATAGGGAAATATAGTCTATTTTTATGCATAAGGATTTGGGTTGGGATGTTTCATCATACAGGGAGATCATGTTATTGCTTATGGATCACCGTAGTTATAGTTGAATGAGAAGAACTAGCCAATGAACTAATTGGAATTAGTTTTTTTGGTCCATGATTTGAATACTTGGAATCATTATCTCTTTGGTGATAAATTCATGTCTTTTATAGATTATAAGAGTTTGAAACAAATTTTATGAAAATTGGATTTGAATTTAAGACAAAGTAGATAGATGGAGTATTTATAAATGTTTGACTTCAACTTGATGTATACACTGGGTAAATGGAACTCTATAGAGGATGCATTATGTAGGAAGTCATATGTTTAGTTTTCTAAAGAGTCTTCATACCATTGTAAACTAATTTAATTCATAGAAGATATGCATCTAGATTATGCATAATAAGGTGATGTTGTAGTTTTCTTTCCATTTTTGTTTATTCTTAATTTAGTTGAGCAATTTAGAGTTTTTTGGACATCTAATCCCGATTATGTTACTATGAGTTCTAAACTCAATGGTGGGGAAACCATTTAGGTACATAATCTCAATGAGAGTTCATTGTTGTAGTTTAGAGATCATATGGTCGCACCTTTTCCTAAACGAGAATGAATTCTTAGTTACTACCACTGTTCCATATGGGTTATTCATCTAGGAATACAAAATATGTATAGTGCATTGAAAGCATAGTTTTGGTGGGTTGGCATGAAAAAATATATAGCATAGTATGTCTCAAGATGCCTCACCTATCACTAGGTGAAGGCAGAGAATCAACGACCAACTAGTATGTTGTAGTATTTAATGATTACCATGTGGAAAAGGGAGTGGATAGCCATGGATTTTATAACAGTTCTACCAAGAACAGTTAGGAAACAAAATTTCATATGGGTGACTATGGATCATCTCATATAGTCATCTCAATTTATCCATATTCATGAAACTAATATGCTGGAATACTTTTCCAAAATATACATTCAAGAAATTTTAAAGATACATGATATTCTAGTCTCAAGTGTATCTAACTGAGACCCTAGGTTTACATCTCATTTTGGTAAATTCTTACAGAAATACCTTGGAACATAGTTGACTATGAGTATGGCTTATAATACTCAAAGAGATATAAAATAGTAACAGACAATCCAAACATTATAAGAAATTATTAGGGTTTGTGTAATGAATTTTGGTGACTCTTAGGAAGGTAATTTGTTGTTAATAGAGTTCTAATACAATAAAAGTTATCATTCCTCAATACATATGGCTCCTTTTGAAGCGTTGTATGGATTCCCTTGTTGTTATCCACTTTGTTAAGCGGAAAACGGTGAGAATTCACTAATTATACCCATCCTTGTGAAAGAGATAGAAAAGAAGATTTAATTGATCAGAAAGAGGATATAGATAGCTTGGATTTATCAGAAATCATTTTTGTATCATTGTCGGTGATCGTTTTCATTTCTGTTGAGTGTGTCATATTTTATTCAGAATCTCTCCAAGGATTGAGAATAATTTTTTGGTAAGTAGGGAAATATTTACCTTGGTACATAGGCCCTTTTGAGATAATTGAACAAGTTTATGATGTGTCATGTTGTTTGGCATTTCAACCAAGGTTTAGTTCAATGCACAATGTGTTTCATGTATCTTAGCTGAAGAAGTACTAACTAGATCCTAACCAGGTGATTTTATGGGATCATATTGACCTAGAGTTATATTCTACATTGATTCATGTGCCAATATAGGTTGTGGAAAGGCAAGATAAGATCTTTCATGGTAAATCATCGATCTAGTGTGGGTTTTATGGAAATGTGGTCCGATTCAAGAAGAAACATGGGAGTATGAAAAGGAAATGATAGAGAAATGACCTGAACTCTTCTAAGATAACTCTAGTTTTCTATTTTTTGGGGATGGAAAGACCAAAGGTGGGGAGAATTTATCACCTCCAGTTTCAGGAACATGCCCCTTTATTTATGTATTCTGAGTTTATATAATGCTCATATTGAGTTTCAAGAGGTTATGAGGGGTTTTGGTATGTTTTAGAGGCTTTTATGGAGCTTCAAGGTTTGTGCATGGTTTTTATAAACTATGAACTACCTCCAAGAAATTGTGTAAGGTAAGATAATGGGCATTGGGTAGGCACATGATTGGAGAATGGTTTGGCCAAACTATGTGAGTGCCTAGGGGAAACCATGCCACTTGAAATAGTGAGAAAAACATGGTTGGCACATGGTTTATCTAACCGTGTGAGACAATTGTTTGAGTTGTAGACTTAAGATAGTATCACCACACAATTAGAGCATGGTTTACCAAACCATGTGGCATACAGTTAGCCCTCTAAATTTTTTTTGATCTAATCTAAATTTAATCCCATGTCACTTAGTAATCCCCTAATCCCACTATAACTTGAATTCCTTTTTATCCCTAGGCTTGAGAGATGATCCCCTTTGATCTAGAAGTGATTTATAGGAAATTAAAAGTGTGTTGTGTTGGGGTTGGTATCCTAGGACCAACTGTTTGTACTATTATTACATGTATACTCAATGATTTACATATTGTTCATTGTTTTTTATGAATTTAATATAATAATTCCCTAGGTTATTTGTTGCATTGATAAAGTTATAGTAGTTCCCTGCTATGATAATAACCTTGAAGTGCTATGGAGATATTCTTAAATATAGTTCTATGGTTGGATAAAATACTTTGAAAGGGAACATAGTATGTAGACTATCATGTGTGAGTACTTGTAAGCTGATAAGGTATCTTCTCAAGAAGTTCACACTTTGTAATCTCCAAGATGGGAGATTATGAGAACAAACCCGCCAGTAGGAATTCTGCATGTTTTGGTGTCATTGGATGTTCTTATTTGTGAGTGTGTGTAATGTTCCTTAGACTTTAATATTATCATTAATTTATTTCATGACTCATGCACATAGATTTTCTAATGAAAACTATAACACCATATATTCGTGGTAAGGTAGGGTATGTTGGGTGAATCATGATTAACATGTTATTAATGGATAATCTGAGGAAGTTCTTTTCCCTTCCATATTTATAGAGGTTTATATATAATCCCTTTGATTGGAATGGAATTGTCACATTAAATTCCATGTCCATGGTGTATTAATGTGTTTATTTCAGATAGTCAAAGAAATTCATATTGAGAACATAGGTTGATGACATGGTTTCACAACCTACTTGATGAGATATTATGATAAAGGGAATATATTACACAATGAGAATTTGTGTGTGGTTCATGTTGTTGTGACATTAAGTTATTTATATTGGATTCTTTGAACCATTTATAGATAGTAATCTTGGACTTTAGGCAAGCCCTCTCGATGCTCATGTGAAATAATCCTAGAGGGTCACACACTAAGTGTTTTTGTTGATCTTGATTAAATTCTATTTGAATTTAATTAATAGAATAAATGTTATTCTCAAGACTGAGGAATAACTTTATTCATGTTTTATCGATCAAAAATATTTATTTATGAATAAAATATTTAATATTTATTTAGGTGTTTAATAAATGCTAAAGTAGTTTGAACGAACTAGAACCATGTTCATTGATAAATATTAATTAACAAGTAATTAAAATAAAGGTTGTTATTGTGAAAGTTGGAATGTGCACCAAAATAATAATAATAAAATTATTATTATTATTATGTGACATGGGGTTTATTAAAGGTTATAAGATTTTTTAAGGGCCGACATGTAATTAAATAATATTTTAACCTAAACCTTAGCTCTATAAATAAATGGTGTGGGATGGGATGAATATAAAGAATCTGTGTGCATGATGAAATTCTCTCTCAACTCCTCCTTCACTCTCCTTCTCAAGAATGAGAAACTCAAGAGAGGTTCCTTCAAGACCGAAGGATGAGCAATCAACATGAATAATGAAAGAAAATCGATTCACCGTGTTAGCACCCAGAAATTGATTTATATTTTCAGAGATCAAAGGAGAACCTTTGGATCACCTCTAGAGGGATTCTACCCTTGGATTCTCACATCACAATGAAGGAAATCCAAAAATGGTCTTTTGGAAGATCAAAATCCTCAATGAAGAAAGGGTCCTAAGCTGAGGTATTTATTTTATTTAGATTTAAAAAAGTTAATTATTAATTTAATGTGAAATATCCCCTCTTGAGGTTTTGAGCAACAAAATATTAAAATAAATTTTAATATATCATCCACCACTGCATGCTTTTGATGTGACCAAAACCTACAGGTGGTATGAGAGCGGTCATGTTTTAAATATATAATTATTTATTTCATTCTTAATCGATAAGAAATTGTTGTTTAATGTTTCATTTAATAATATTCATTATTTATTCTGATTTGAATTAACATTTTATTAACATATTAATCATGTTCATTCAGTGTTTAATTTTCTTAAAGGTCTAAGAATAAATGAATAATGACTAGAGATGACATTGAGAAGTGATGAAAAAATTCTAGTAAAACTGGGTTACACGGTGTGTATCCTAAGTACACATTGTGTACCCATGTGCACTATACTTAGAAGTTTCATAGGATACATGACACACCAAGTGGTTAATTATATGTGATGAATTTATTTCACGCAATGTATAGACTGGTCCAACCTAGAAAATGAGATGTCGGATTACATTACATGTAGTTGACATACATGTCATGTAGTCTACATGGGTTAGCAACGGAAATCATGCAATCTGTATGGTCATTATACATGGTAAAACCATGTGAGACAGACATCCTAGAGAATTTATAATATACACAATGTATATGTGGTTTACACATCATGTAGTTCATCATTTACCACATCCAAAATACACATTGAGTCATTCTGCAAGACCAATAAATGTACAACATAAGGGATACATGGTGTGTAGATAGCTTGTACTTTTCATGTGGTCCAACTGAGATACACACCTAATCCTAGGTGTTTATCTTAGGCACATGGAAAGTGGATACACAGCATGTCGTAGGCATGTACATGTCGTTTAGTCTGTCCAAGTTAACATGTCGAAGCCTTGGGCATATAACTCAGATACATGGAAATCGAGGTACATGGCGTGTAGTTCGATAGTACATTTCATGTATTCTCCCAATTAATAGAAGAATTAAATTACATTAAATTGAAAATTAAATCATTAAAACCATATTTTATTGATTATAACCTATTGTGTTTGACAATTTAGTAATGGTTTTAAAGAATTTTAAATACTCAAATAATTTATTATAATAAATATGTAATTATTAGTTTTGTTATTTATTTGTCATTATTTCCTTAATAATGGTCATCTCTAAGAATATTTATATGGACATTAAGATAAAAGGGAATTAATTAATTAATTAATTAATTAAGGAAAGTGTGTTTATCTTAATAGTAAAGAACAAATAAAAATGAATGTTAACTGATTTATTTTTGTGTAGACATTGCATGTATGACTGTTTATGATCTTGACCAAGACCATTGTATGTGACGGATTTATTTAATTTAATTTATTTCATGGGTTTTAAATTATTTAATATTAAATTAAATGATTTTTTGTGTGTCATCCATACCTCCATTATTATATATGACCTATGTGTCCAAGATTATTTATGTAATCCCCCTTTAACCAATCCCTTGGTTCCCATCACCTGCATGTGAGTTATAAATGATGTAACTAATTGAGTTTTCCAAGATGTGTGGAGGTGGTTCAAGATGAAACCTTAATGATGCCAACTCAGGTGATACATAGGTGGATAGGTGGATAGTTAGAATGCTATAACTCATTCCAAGACCAACAATAAGAGTTATTTACCCTAGATCATAGTTTTATTTAATGTATTCTCATTAAATCAACCATTAGATAATCTCAGGAATGAGTCATTTAATTATTTATTTATTTCTATCTATTCATTATTTATTTTATAGATGTAAGACCAAAATCACATAAATGAATGAATTACTGTGAAAAGATGGAATTTAACTAAATGGATTATACATAAATGTTTTATCCAACATTGTTAATTAATTAAGTAAAATCTAATTAATATTTACAAGACATGTAAAGAATAAAACAAGATAAAATTAATTCATAATAAATTAAAATCCATCAACTTAATACTAATTTAGACTAATCCTTCCATTACTTAATTAGGAATAAAATCCTTAGAACTGAGTATTTGACCAACCCTCATTGGGACACTTAATTTTAACTTAGAGTTCTTATGAAGAGAAGTATCCCTCACTAGACTTGATGTGACTTGGAGGCAAATGTTGAGGAAATCCAAGTCAGGATTTCAGGATTCAAGATTCCACTCAATGGGTCAAGAAGCTGCAAGCCCATGGTTTCAAAAGACCTACCTACCTAAATACCTTAAATTAGATTGACCAAACTTCATTGGGGTTATGAAAAGGGTCATATGGATCATTTCCAATAAAATTTCCTAGAAACTATACATTTTGAGTTCAATGGTGAGGGATATTGGGACTTGATAAAATAGTAGGAGATTTAATAAAAAATTAATTTATTATTTCTCACATAATTTGTAATCAAGAAAAGTACTAATAATCTTATCGTTTTATAATTTTATAAAATGTTAAGTTCATTATCCACACTATCCCTACGATCTATATTAGAGAAATATAATCTACTCACTGGTAGTAACTTCCAAGAATGGTTTAGACACCTTCAGGTTGTGTTACGCTATGAAAAAAAATCTTATGTGCCAGAATTCTCACTTACTAATCCTCCTACTAAGGAGGTAAGTGATGAAGAGTTAATTTTCTATGAAAAACATATGAGATATGCAGTCACTATTCAATGTTTTATACTATAATATATGTCTAATGAACTGATGAAGTCTCACAAAAACATGGACGTGTATATCATGTTTGAGAATCGTTGAGGTTTATACCAGGAGAGATATAGAAAAGAATGGTTTTATATTTCCAAATAAATCTTTCAGAGTAAACTTGTGGATTGTTAACCATTTAGGCCTCACATAGTCAATATCATTGGATAAATTGAGAACCTAGAGGTTCTAGGGTTTAAACTCCCCAACAAACTGCACACTGATCTCATCTTGTTATCACTCCCTCGGAGATTCTCTGGTTTTATTATTAATTTTAATATGAAAAACATTGAGAAGTATATGTCAAATATTCTCATTCTTCTTCAAAAATTGGATAAGGAAATGAATCATGAAAATCCATCTATTCTTATAGTAAGTAAACAGAAGGGCAAAATAAAGACATTTAATCTCAAATATTCTTCACACCCTTACAATAATAGTAAGATCATGGAGAAATCAAGGGAATAGGATGATATTTGTTTTTCATGTGGTAAGAAGGGCCATTGGAAGGAAAATTGTACCTATACAAAAAAGAAAGGGGAATCTTCAGGTGCATTTGTTATCAAGTGCAATTTATCTATTTCTGCAAATTGGGTATTAGATACGGTTTTGGTACTCACATATGTATTCAAATATTGGGAACAAGTATATTTATAATAATTAATTGAGGGTAGATATATATACAATCTTACAATTAAACTATACTTGTTGTTTTAGTTATTGGTGACTATCACCTCATGTTTTAAAATGGAATGATCTTTCTTTTGAAAGATTTTTATTTTTTACAATTTGTTACCAAAAAAATTATTCCAGTATCTAGACTTGATATGGATGATTTTATTTTCAATTTTAGAAATAAATGTTGCTACTTTTATAAATATGGAATTTTTTATGGTAAGGATCATTTAAATAAGGGTCTTTATGTGTTGGATTACACAAACCAAGTAATGGAAA
Source organism: Viscum album (assembly GCA_963277665.1). Lineage (NCBI taxonomy): Eukaryota > Viridiplantae > Streptophyta > Magnoliopsida > Santalales > Viscaceae > Viscum > Viscum album. Next base: position 660,064,322 of record OY728131.1, on the reverse strand, counting down.
TCAATAATAAAACTATTTCACATGACTCATACCACACCCAACTTTGGAATCATTGGATAGGTCATGTAAATGAAAAGCACTTTACTAAATTATACCAAGATAGATATTTAGATTCTTTTGAACTAAAACCACTTGGTATATGTCATGCATTTTTACAAGGAAAAATGACCAAATCCCCATTTAGTGGAAAAGGAGAAAGGGCCAAAGAGCTTCTTGAATTATTTCATACTGATGTGTGTGTATCATTTCCTATTGAATATAAGGTTGGGTACTCATAATTCATAAATTTTACTGAATAATTTAGTAGATATGGGTGTTTCTACTTGATGAGGTATAAGTCAGATTCTTTTGATAAATTCAAAGAATACAAAAATAAATTTGAGAATGAGCTTGGTAAGAAGATTAAAAAACTCTACTCAAACTGTGGTGAAGAATATCTTAATCAAGAATTCATTGATTAACTATGGGAGTTTGGGATATTATCCCAACTTAATACTCCAAATGCACCACATTTGAATTATATAAGTAAAAGGAGGAACCACGCCTTATTAGACATTATGAGAGTAGTGCTGAGTCATGTGAGTCTTCCATTATCCTTTTGGGGATATGTGTCACAAATAGCAGCACAAATACTAAACCAAGTGCCAATTAAAGTATAAAATGGTATAACATACCAATTATGGAATAAAAAGAAACTTGTGTTATTATACTTACATGTGTGTGGTTGTGAATCATTTTTTAAGTCCTCTTTAGGTAACAAACTTGCACTTCATGGCACTAAGTGTACCTTTATAGGATATCCCAAGAAAATAAGTGGATATTACCTATATGGACCCTCATACAAAAAGGTAATGGTTGAAATACATGACATATTACTTGATAGAGAGAACATATCTAAAAGAGATAGTGGGGGTGATATAGGCTTTGATGAATTCAAGGATCAAGGCACACAAGAGCTAGCACAAGAACTAATTCTACAAAACCCCATGTAATAAGAAGTTTTTTCAGAGACACTATGTTGTTTATAAGTAAAAAAGAAGTTAGATAACCAGAAAGGTATGGTTTTCTAGTCACTGAGGATGGTGACTCATTATTAGTTGATAATAATGATCTTCTAAACTATAAGAAAGTAGTAAGTGGCATATATGTTTCCAAGTGGCAAGAACCCATGAATTATGAAATAGATTCCATATACCAAAACCAAGTCTAGATTTTGGTAGATCCCCCAATGTATATAAAGCCTATTAGTTTTAAATGGGTATTCTAGAAGAAATTAGTCATATAAGGACAAGTCAGTACCTATAGGTCATGACTAGTTGAAAAGGGGTTTAAATAGCATCAAGTAATTGACAATGATGAAACCTTTTCACCAGTTTCAATGTTGAAATCCATCAAAATTATACTTTCCATTACAACTTACCATGATAATGAGATTTGTAAAATGGATTTCAAGACAAACTTAATTAATAGGATCCTTCAAGAATATTTCTATATGATGCAACTTGAAGGGTTTGTGACTAAAAAGGATTCCAAAAAGATATGAAAATTAAAAAAAATTATGGATTAAACTAAGAATATAAGTTGTGGAACAACCATTTCTAAAAATACATAGTAAAATTTGGTTTCATAAATAATGAATGTGAGCCTTGTGTCTAAAAATGGTTTAGTAGGAGTGTATTCATATTCTTAATAGTATATTTTGATGACATATTACTCATTGTAAATGAAATATCAGTCTTACAACTTGTTAAGGGTTGGTTGAATAAATAATTTTCCATGAAGTACTTGGGTGAGGAAACATGTATTCTTGGGATCAAGATCCATCATGATAGACCCAAGATACCTCTCAGCTTAATTCAAGGTATATATATTTAAAAGATACTAAATAGGTTCAGTATGAAACAATCCAAGCGGGGATTGTTTCCAGTGTCACGTGACCTTCATCTTGCTATGAAACTATGTCCTCAGATATGTGAGTAAAGAAATATATTTTAAAGTATTCCATATGCATTAGCGATTGGTTCAATCATGTATGTTATGATATGTACTAGGATATATGTCACCTATGAATTAAACTTGGTAGGAAGATATCAAGATAACCCAAGTAACCACCATTAGATAGAAGTCAATAATATCCTTAAGTATCTGAGACATACTAAGGATGTATTCCTATTTTATGGGGGATATTAGGAACCATGCATCATAGGATATACATATTCTAGTTTCCAAATAGATAAATATGATATAAACTCACAAATGAGATACATATTTACTTTGAATAGGGGTGTTGTGAGCTGGAAGAGCTCAAAGTTGGTTGTGTTCGTAGATTCTACAGTAGAGTCCAAGTATATTGTGTCTTCCGAGGTAGATAAAGAATAAGTTTGGATATAAAACTTAATTCAAGATCTTATTGTGGTACTTAGAAATAAATATCTTATCATACTCTATTGTTATAATACTGCAGTAGTGGATCTCATAAAAGAGCCAAGGTCACATCAATAGATGAAGCACATACTTTGAAAGTATCATCTCTTAAGGGATTTTTCTTAGATAGGTGAGGTTGTAGTGGGAATTATTTACTTGGAATAAAATTTCATGGACCTCTTTAATAAATCATTGACTCATTAGAAACATTGTTATCATGTGATTTCTAGTGGATTAAAATTTATAGGCAGTTGGATGTAGTCCAAGTGGGGGGGTTAGAGTTGGTTTCCTAGGACCAAGTGTTTGTACTTTGATTACATTTATATTTGATAATTTTAATATTAATAACATCTTATTGATATTTTCATTTTTTTTCATGACTTTGATGTAATAATTTCATAGGGTATCAGTCACATTGATAAGGTCATAGAAATTCTCTGTTATGATGAGAACCATGAAGTGCTATGATGATATTCTTAAATATAGTTCTGTGGTTGGATAATGTACTATGAAAGGGAACATAGAATATAATGTGCCAGTACTCATAATATGATGAGTCTTCTTCTCATGAATTTTTCACTTTGTGATCTCCATGATGGGATATTATGAGAACAAACCCACCAATAGGAATTCCACATGTTTTAGTGTCATCGAATATTCCTATATGTGATCATATGTAATGGTACCTAGACTTTAATATTATCATTAAATCATATCATGAGTCACACTGTTAGATTTAATTATAAAAATTGTGACCCCATATGTTTGCGATGAGGTAGGGTATATTGGGTACGTCGTGATTGACATGTTATTAATGGATAAGTTGAAGAAGAATCTATTCCTTCTATATTTACAGAATTTGATAACTTTTCCCTTTGATTGGAATAGATCCATCATATTAAATTACATGGTCATGGGGTATCGACGTGTTTATTTTATATAGTTAAAGAAAGATGTATTGATCACATTGGTTGATGAAATAATTGTGCAACCTGGTTGATATGATATTCTGACAAAGTCATTATATTACACAGTGATAATTCATATGTGGTTGTTATATTTTCATCACTAATATCTTTCTATTAGTTTCCATGACCCATTGATAGATAGTAATATCGGAATTTAGGAAAGATGTCCTAATGTCAATAAGAAATAATCCTGGAGGGGCACACACTAAGTTTTTCTATTGATCTTGATTAAATTCTATTTGAATTTAATTAATACAATAAATATTATTCTCAAGATCGAGGAATAATTTTAGTCACATTTTATTGATCATAAATATTTATTGATGAAGATAATATTTAATATTTATTTGGGTGTTCAATAAATTCTATAGGAGTTTCAATGGACTAATAATGTGTCTAGTAATAACTATTAATTAACAAGATGGTTAAATAATATTGTTTATTGCACAAGTTTTATATCTTGAGGTTTCAAAAAAATAAATATTAAAATAAATTTTAATATATCACCCACCACTTCATGCTTCTACTGTTTTCAGAACCTATATTTTGGAGGTCCATATTTGTCAGTAAGTCATCATTCTTCACTGTTATTCTTAGATCTAGTCTTATTCTCTCTCTTAAAATCATAGATTTAATCTATGGTGGATATATCTACATTATTTGATGGTAATATTTATGGATTATGATTTTTGTTTGATTGAATGGAAAAATATCTAAGCCCAAATCTAGAGAATTTTAGCATTGTTCTTTGTTTTCTCTAATCATTAAGAGGTTGGTTGTTTATCTCTTATCTTTACTTAACTTAGATCTTAAAGTCTTAGTTTTTATTAAAAAAAATTCTTTAAATGGTTTTGAAATCCTTATGTGGTTCTTTATGGAAACCCATTTTGGTTATGGCTTTGGAATTTGGGAAAAATAGATGGACTTCGGGAAAATCCACTTTGTCTATAATTTTAAAATGATGAATTTAAAATGTTAGCTTGGTTTTGACGCATGTAAAGTGTTTATTGAAATAATTTAAAGAAAGGAAAGGTTTATGTGAAAAAAAATTTGGCATGGTTTTTGATATACATGGTTGGTGTGTGTGAATTCATACACATGACCCTATAGAAGGGCATGTACCATTAGGGAACCTTGTATTGGTCACCCTGTGATGACTTTTTGAATCAATGAGAGGTCTCCCATGAGTATAGAATAGTCACCTAGGCATGCTTGGTGTGTGTGTGTGGAGAAATGGTTATGGGTATGCCAAATAACATGATATTGTTTTAGAATTTGATAAATCATTTTCCCTTGGAATTTATTGATGTTTTTTATATAAATTGTTTAAACTGCTTTTAAAATATTTTATATAAATTATGCTAACCATTTCTTGTCCTATTGGAATGAGTTGGGAAGTCTTTGGTGAAATATTACTAAGTTTAGACTCACCCCATGCTTGGGAACTTTTGTTTATTTTTAGATGACATCAATATAAACGTAACTAAAGTTAAGGCATCCCGGTTCTTTAGTGATGATTTTTTGTTATTGTGGGTATAGCTTGTGGATGTGAAGTTAGATCTTGGAGCAAGTTAGATGTTTTTGGTTGATGACACTTGGGAGTTTTAAGTTTTATGGTCTTTTTTCACTTTGAATATGTCTTTTAGGTTATGCTTGAACTCTGATATGTTTTTTTTATGTTTTTAGTTGTATTGTTGTTAATTCATCATATATTGGATTAGATGTCTATTTTAATGTTGGTATGGTTGTTTTATATTTAAATGGAAAATCATCCACCAAATTTTCTTGAGGCCCTTGGCATTTATTACCAGCCCTTTGTGTCATAGGGATGTCACCTAAGGCCTAGTAGTTCTCTCGTCACTCATCAACCCAATATCAAGGGTTAGGATGTTACACATATCTATTAAAATCATTATTAAAATCTATGAAGTATGAGTACCCACCCATTTATTAAATGGTAAATGGTCCATACACATTGGTATGAACTATTTCAAGAAGCTCTTTATCCCTTTCACCTTTCTCACTAAATGGGGCTTTAGTCATTTTACCTTGTAAGCCTGCATAACATACACCAAGTTGTTTTAGTTTAAAAGAATCTAAATATCCATGTTGGTATAATTTATTCAAATTATTTTTAGTTACATTACCTAGTCATTGATTCCATAGTTGGGTGTGTTATGATTCATGTGAAGTAGTTTTGTTATCCATTACCAATACATGGTTTGTGTATTCCAACACATAAAAACCATTAATTAAATGTTTCTTACAAAAACAATTTATCCTTAAAAAAAAGTAACATTTATTCCCAAACTTATAAATAAATCCATATATATCAAGTCTACATAAAAAAATAATGTTTTTGGTAACATATGGAACAAAATAAAAATCCTTCAAAAACAATATCATTCTCATTGGAAATGTGAGGTGGTAGCCCCCAATAGCTACAATAGTAAGTTTAACTCTATTTGATGTTTGTAGATCTACCTCCCCTTGGTTAGTCTGTTTAAATATACTTGGTTCATGTATTTGAATACATATGTGAGCACCACAAGCTATATCTAATACACAATTTTTATAAATAGATAAATTTCACTTGATAACAAATACACCTAAAGTTTTCACTTGCTTCTTAGATTGGGTGTGATTTTTCTTCCAGTGGCCCTTCTTTCCACATTTGAAATAAAAAACGTCATGATCCCTTATTTATCCATTGATATTTCTATTCTAGGAAGAGAATTAAGAATCTTTGGGCTTATATCTCTTCTCTTTCCATTTTTGTTTTTTCACCATAAGGTCTGAAGGATTTTCATGCTTCATCTCTCTATCTACTTGGAAAAGAAGAGTGATCAGATCTGGAAGAGACTTCTCAATGTTTTTCATATTAAAATTTAAAAAAATATATGTAGAAACTCTAAGGGAGTGATGTAATAATGATATTGTTGTGCATTTCTTTAGGGAGTTTAAACTATAGAACCTCTAGGTGCTCAATATATACAATGAGCTCGACTACATGAGGCCCAACTGTTGCACCCTCTGCAAGCATACTCTAAAAGAGTGCTTTGGATATCTCAAATTGTTCATGTATTTCTCTCTCCTGGTATAGACCATGGAGATTCTCAAGCATTCTATAAGAATCCAAGTTTTTCTAAGAATTCATGAGTTCACTATAAATATATGAAATCATAAAACATTGAGAATCAACCACTCTATTCATATGTTTTTTATATACAAGGTACTCTTCATCACTCACCTCCTTAGCAGGCCTATCAGGCATTGAGAAATCTAGCACGTAAAATTTCCATTCATGGTGAAGCACAACCTGAAGGTGTATGAATGATTCTTGGAAGTTACTACCATTTAGGATATAGTCTTTATCTAGTATATATCATAGGGATAGTGTGGATGAAAAACTTACCATTTTCTAAAATTATAAAAGACTAAATTATTAGTACTTTTCTTGATTATAAATTATACGAGAAATAATAAAATTAAGTTAATTAAGTATCCCACTATTTTATGAAGTCCCAATAGCCCTCACCATTGAATATATAATTTATATATTCTAGTAATTTTAGTGGAAAGGATCCATATTCCCCTTCTCATAATACTAATAATGGTTAGTCAAGATACTTAAAGGTATTTAGGTAGGCAAGTTTTTTTCCAATTTCAGGATTATAGCTCCTTGATCCGTTAAGTGGACTCCCCAATCCTAAAATACTAACTTGAATTTTCTCAATGCTTTACTCCAAGTTATATCAAGTCTATAATGGGTTACTTATCTTGATGTAATATAGTTAAGTCAACCCATAACCTTCATAAGAACTCCATGTTAAAATTAAGTGTCCCAATGAGGGTTGGTCAAACACTTAGTTCTAAGGCTTTCATTCCTAATAAAGTAATAGAAGGCTAAGTATAACTTAATAGTTAGTTGATGGATTTTAATATATTATGCATAAATTTTATCTTGTTTTATCCTTTATATGACTTGTTAATATTAAGTGGATTTTACTTAATTAATTAACCATGTTGGATAAAACATTTCTACACAATTAATTTATTTAAATTCTATCTTTTCACATTGATTCATTTATTTATGTGATTGTGATCTTTCATCCATAAATTAAATAATTCATAGAAATAAATAAATAAATGTCTTGATAATGAGATTATGTAATAGTTTATTTATTAAGAGGACAATAAATCAACCTATGATTAAGGGGGGAAACTCCTTGTGTCGGTATTGGAATGAGTTACAACATTTCACTTATCTCACTACATATCACCTTGGTTGGCATCATTTATTTTTTCAACTTGAACCACCTCCATGTGTCCTGGTATACTCTATTAATTATAAGTATTTATAACTCACATTTATGGGAGGGGAACTAAATAATTGGTTAGTGGGGATTACATAAATAACCATGGACACACAGGTCCTATATATTAATGTATAGAGGGACAACACGTAATCTATCGAATTTAATTTAATATTAAATAATTGAAAACTCATGAAATAAATTAAATTAAAACATCTAAAACATACAGAGGTCTTGTTCAAGATCATAAACTATCATACATTCAATGTATATGAAAAATCAAACCGGTTAATATTCATTTCTATTCATTATTTATTATTAAGATAAACACACTTGTATTAATTAATTAATTAATTAATTAATTCCTTTTCATCATAATGACCATCTAAATTCATTTGGATATACTCATTATAAATTTATTAATGGGATATAAATTTTATAACCAATACTTATATATTATTACAATAAATTAATTGAGAATTTAATAACACTTTTAAAACCATTATTAAATTGTCAAACACAAATGGTGTCAAACAATATAATAAGGTTTCGTTATTGAAATTATCAATTTAATGTGATTTAATTTTTTTTCCTTTATTGGGAACTACATGATGTTTACTTACAAGTTAAATGTCATATATATTAATTTTTATGTACCTGGGTTACACGCCTGGGGCTTCGGAATTTAAATCGTTCATACTACATGGCATGTACTATCGGTTACATGTTGTGTGTTTTCACATTCCATGTTTCTGTGTAACTCATTGAAGGACTTGGAATTTTCAATGAATGTAGCACTTAAAAACATGTACAATCCCACTACACACTATTTATATCGAATTTCATGTGTCTTATTGTCTAGATAAATGGCTCGGCATGTACTTCGAATATGGGAATTGATGATTTACACATTGTATATTCTTCTACATGTTGTGTACTCCATTTATAACAACCCTTCTTTTTATTACACACTTAGACATGATTTATTACATAAAAACTTCACTTTATACAACATATAATATAGAGAGTTATAGTTTATTTGTGGATTGATAACATTACCTGATGACTTAAAACATGAAACACAACATCTTTATTGAAAACTTCCTTTACATGACCACTACATTCCCTCGTACTTAGCATTACATGGGATAACCTGAGGACATGCATAAGAAAAGGGTGATCTATAAAGTCCAGTAAGGGAGTAAACAAGTCATAACATGAATAATACAATACATATTAGGCAATAGTCATATCAATGGATCATAAGAGAAACATGAACATAAAGGCATGATATAGCATGATTATCATAACATGGAAATGTGGCAATAACACTTAACATGGTATTAGTATGAGCCAAGGATCATTGCACATGGAGAATGAGTAAACCATCATTGAACTTGAATTATCATGAGTAAAACCTCATTGCACTTGATGTATCATGATACTAATCTTTACCCAATTCATTGGAGCGCTATCAGGGTGCACCCTTCTTAAACATTTCATTTCATGCATAAGTGTGCCACATGGATCATACAACATGGAATCATTAAAGATCATAATTTATTCCATGATAAAGGAATGTTTAATTAATACATGAAACTATATAATCAATAAGTAAATGTGAATAAAGGTGAATACCCTTGATATAGAAATGGGTATGGTATTCACGACAAAATGACTTTGTCTTGGAAAATCGCGGTGCAATTTCGGCCGCATAACGGCGTGACATAAGAATTCATAAAAATGGTTTATGAGAGATAAAGGGGTGTCTCATCATATAAACATAAAATTTAAAGCAATGGGGTCATATATATACATTTCCCAACATAATTAATTGAATTTTAGATTCATAATACAAAATAATTGCTTGAATGTAAATGAGGAGAGAGAAATTCCTTACGGAATTTTGGCATGGTAACGGGTGTACATGGGAGGAATTAATGAGAGAGAAAGGGGTATCTCATAATTCAAAAAAAATAGGGTAGTATGGGGGAGGTGAAAAATCATACCCCCACATTTTTAATTGAAAAAAAAAGGGCATAACAACTTAAAGAAAATTGGACAAAAATGAGAAAGGAAGAAATCCCTTACTTAGAAGTGTGATCCCAAAGGCTTGGGAGGGGATTGAGAGTGGATTCTTGAGAGATTAGGGCACCATGGGAGGATTATAAAGAGATAAGGATATAGTTTTTTCTATCTATAAAGGCTTTTAGTGAAAAGGAAGTGGGAGATTGGGTGGGTTTATATAGGAAAAGGGAATGAATTCTTTATTATTTAGGTTTTGGACCCTACACATTAAACTAACCAAAACCACAAACCATACCATGGTTTTTGACCATGGTTTTTTCAAAATTGGAGTGAAAAAAATATTTTATAAGTAAAATGTACGAAATTTTTAAAATGTTAGGTTTGTTTATGTGGAGGTGAGTCACACTCTCAAGGAAATTATTTTAAAAAGTTAAAATGTTTTATAAGTCTTGGAGGGTCCACTAAGGCACCATAAAATTAATAAAACAAATCTATAATCACATTATTTTAAATATAAAACATATATTGACCTAACATAATGTTTATAGTATTTTACTACCTCACTATTTTTTCATTATGATGTCATAAAACACATTATATATTTAAACGGTATTTAATTTTTACCCAAAAATTCGACAGTCTTAGAAAATTATGAAAAAATAACCATTGGATAATTTTGACATCCTGATTCCAAAAATAATATTCATTTTATCTAAATAATTTTATAAATATGTGAATTTTTACTTTTAAAATAAAAACTAACATTTATCGAAAATTCATGGGTTTTGACAAAAATAGCTTTCAAACCTTAATAAAAATAACAATTGTATTCATAATAATTAAATGGTCATTTATATTTAATAAAAAATTAATTTAGTAACAATATTTAATTAAAAAATTATTTAATTAAAAAACACATTAATCCATCCAAAATATATTTCTTAATTAACTAAAAATTCTATTTTTTAAAAAAACTATTTACAAAGTAACAATAATAAAAAGAATATATATTCTCTATACAAAAATAATTTACATAATCATAGTAATAGGGTCTTGTTACATAACCCCTTATAACACCCATATACGACTGAATGATAAGGTATGTGATAGTGATAGACTCTTGGGGTGGCTTATATAACATCGCTCGGGTGGTAATCTCTATCAACTTCCACTTCTCCCGTAGGTGGGTTCATTCAAGATTAATGTGTTGAAGCTTGTCTTGGGATTGGTCAAGAGAAAATCCTAATGATGCCACCTCCTTTCTAAGCTCTAACAAATGGGCTTCGTATGGGTCAAGTCTACTGGATGAGGCCATCACTTCCTTTGTCTGAGTAAATTGGATTTGTTAAAGCCCTATATTTATACTAATCATGTGATTACTATTCAATGGCTATATTAGCAATGGTCACAATTCTTAAAGGTAATTTAAAATCCAAAAAAAATAAAACCAAAGAAGTGAATATGTTATATAACCATTTTACATAATAAGACATTTAATTAGATTAAGAGGAATTTTCATTAATAAAAGTTTGGATCTTTACACCCTTAAGGTGGCAGGCTATCAGTTTCACATGGTTTTGACCATGTATAATGACCACATAGATCGTGTGAATTATTATGTTAACCCGTATAGACTACACAGCGTGTATTCCAACTACACTCCATGTAATCCGACATTTAATGTGCCAAGTTTTCCCAATCTACACATGGTCTGCAATAAATGCATCTCATATAATTACTACTCAGAGCATCGTGTAACCCATGACACGGCCAGGTGTAGTACACTTGGGTACACGATGTGTACTCTGGATACATGTCATGTAATCCCATGCTATCTAGACAGATTCCTAAACACTTCCTAATGGAATCTTTGATCGTTCTTCATCTGTTCTTGGACTTAATAAATTTTGAATCTTGAATGAATAAATTAAAATATTGAAATCATGTTAATTTAAAAATTTGGACTAAAGAGTGAATAATATGAAATAAAAAATTCAACCATGATTGTGAATATTGATCAAAAATCAAATAAATAATTATAAATTTAAAACTTGACTACTCTAGTACCACTTGTAGGTTTTAAGCATAGTGAAAGTGCCTTTGGTGGGTGTGAAATTAAAATTTATTTTAATTTAGAGTTGCCTAAAACCCTAAGAGATGATAATTCACATTAAATTTATAATAAATTTATTTAAGATTGGAAGAAATGATTACCTCATATTATGATACTTTGATTATGTTGTTGATCTTCTAAAAACCTTTTTGGATTACCTTTGGTTTGTTATGAGGATTCAAGTGTATAATCTCTCTAGTAGTGATGCAGATGTGCTCCTTTGATCTCCAAGCAATGCCAATTGATTTCTGGGTGTTAGTATGGAGGATCAATTGTCTTGTGTTTTTCATATTTATTTCTCCAAGATCCTTTAGGCTTGAAGGATTTCTTATCATTCCTGATAGGAAGAGAGGATGAATTTGAGAGAGAGAGGGAGAGAAGTCTGTTATACGCAACAATTCTCTATTCTCAATTTTCGATTAACCCTTCAAAATAAACATAACCATCTATTTATAGTGTTAGGGTTTAGATTAAAATATTATTTAATTATGTATCAGGCCCTACATAATATTATAATATTTATTAAACCTCTTGTTACATAATAATAATATTTTCATTATTATTATTTTATGGTGCATACGCTAACTTGTGTAATAAAAAATATTATTTTACCGGGTTGTAAATTAATATTTATCACTGGATGCAGACTTGGTCCATTAGAACTCCTAAACATTTATTGAATACTCAAATAAATATTTTATTAAATATTTTATTCATTAATGAATATTTTTTATCGATAAAACTTGAATAAAATTATTATGTGGTCTTGAGAATAATATTTATTCTAATAATTAAATTAAAATAGAATTCAATCAAGATCAATGGAAACACTTAGTGTGTGACTCTCTAGTATTCCTTCTAATTGGCATTATGTGGGATTTCCTAAAGTCCAATATTATTATATAGTAATGGTTCAAGGTACCCAAGAGAAAGAACTTAATTTCACAATGTCAACAACCACATATGAATGCTCGTTGTGTAATTAATTCCCTTTTCATAATATCTCATCAAGTAGGCTGCACATCTATGTTATCAACCTATATGCTTGATACGTCTTTTTTTTACTCTATGAAACAATCGTGTTGTTGCACAATGTCCATGGAATTTAATTCAACGGTTCTATTACAATCAAAGGAATGAGATATATGATTCCATAAATATGGAAGGGATAAAGCCTTCCTCATCTTATCCATTAATTACATGTCATTCATGACACACCCAACACACCCTACTCCCCACCAATATATGGCCTGATGGTTTTGGTCAGTAAATCTAATTTCATGATTCATGACATGCATCAATGATAATCTTAAAGTTTAAGTACCATTACACATGTTTGCATATAAGAATATCTAATGACACCAAAACATGTAGAATTCCTACTGGTGGGTTTGTTCTCATAATCTCCCATCTTGGAGATTACTAAGTCAAAACTTTATGAGAATAAACTTCAGCCTCTTACAAGTACTCACACTTAAAAGTTAATATAATATGTGTCTTATCATAGTATGTTATCCAACAGTACAACTATATTTAAGAATATCATCAAAGCACTTCAAATTTCTCATCATAGTGGGGAACTACTGTGACCTCATCAATGTGATAGATACTATAGGAAATTATTACATTAAAGTCATATGAAATAATGAAAAATAAGTAATAATATGTTTCATTACTATTAAATTCATAAAATATACATTTAATTAAATTAAAATAAGTCGTTCCTAGGACACCAACTCCAACATGCAGTTGGAGGCTGACTTGAGTGGTAAAATCATCTAATAATTCTGCATCAAACTCAGGTTAAAATCCGGGTAGTGGAGAATTTCCATGATATTGTAGAAGTACTATAGCACTCTAGTAGTGTGGGAGTTGTAGAAGGTATTCTAACATGTTACTATACCAATAGTACTATTCATCACAAATGGTTTTTCAAGCCATGAAATTGGGTCTTTGGCCCACATGGACTTTTAATCATCAAATGTTAATTATTTGTGCTATGTACTAGAGAATATTCTAACTAGTGGAGTGTGAGACGATGCGAGGATAGTCACCTGTAAAGCGGTAAGATTCATGATGGTCATTAAGAGTGACGACAGGTCACTGACTGAAATGATCAGCTATTAGAGCACACTTTGACGGAGGCCTCACACACTTGTCCTCAAGGTGACAATGGAAAGGTGGTGTATGAGTCTTTGGGGTCTTAGGACGATGTAGGAAGATGATAAGAAATCAAGAGAGGGCATTTTAGTTTGGGACCTTTAGGTAACTTCTCATGAATTTTGTGTCTCTAAGAATTTGGACCATGTATTCTGGGTTTTCAAGTCATGTAATAGTAGAAAAATTGGGGTAAGGGTTTTTTTATTTTTCATTTTATTTTTCATGTTCTAGGTTGGGTTTTTTTAAAATGGGACGGTCAAACGTCAAATGAATTGACACTCGGCCATCCAGGTAGAGAGTGTGGGTGGTTGCAAACCCCATGTCAGTTAAGAAGCGAGCAACATAGTGAGGGGCACTATTGTTGGGCATTGCTGTTATCTAGAGTGGCATCAATACATCGGGGCCAATGATTGATGATGGTCAATGCCTTGCACGACCAATGAAAAGAAGGTGCCCTGCCTGACAATGGGGTTTTAAGGATGGTCTACGCGATTGGCGAAAGGGATGATCCCTGCTCGACGGTAGAGATGATGGCTAAAGGGGTGGCCTATGGGATGCCATATATATATAAGGCTAGGGTTTAATCCAGACTATCCCTGAGGGCTACGGACTGAGTTATTCCCTTGTGATGTGTATGTGTCTCATTGTAATTGTACCCCAATATCAATTATATATAAATAATAACATATAATTAAAAATAAAACTAATTAAAATAAATTATCATTAATATAAATAATAAATAAAATTATAAATAAAAAATTAATTATATAATTAATATAATTAATATTTTAATAATGATATTATTAATTAATAAAATAATTCATTAATTAATAGCATCATTAATATAATAATTAATAATTAATAAACATTAATAAATAATATTATTAATTATTAATTATTAATTATTAAAAATTATTAATTATCTATTGGTAATAATTAATAATCATTATTAATAATTAATAATTAATAATAATTAAATAATAATTTGTAATAATTTGTAATAATTAGTAATAATTACCAATAATAATTAATAATTATTAATTATTGATTATTAATTATTTAATTGTTATTTAGCTATTATTAATTATTAATTATTACTAATTATTAATTAATTATTTTTAGTTATGATTAACTATTATTTTTTAAAAAAACAATCCAAGAGCATAACCAAAGTCCCTAAACCCTTTTTATTAAAAACATCAAAAATAAAAAATGGGAAAGATGGGATCAAACAAAGCAACCAATTACCTTATCAGAAAGATAAAAAGACTGAGAAATGTCATTTCTTGTGATTCCCTCTAGAACCCAGATTTCTAGGATGTCAACCTCTGCCCTTTGGGTGTTGACCTCTCCGCCATGTCATACTTTGGGGATATACAAATTCATCATCTTATGAAGAGATAGAGGAGTCCTCTAGAATGGAGCAGATTCTGTATTTCCAAGATAGGTTTTGGAAGTCCATACCTAAATTGGATTGGAAACAATCTTCAATGTTTATTGATAACAATTTCAGGACTAGGAGAAAATATTGATAGCCAAAAAAAATTGGCTCTATTTTATCAAAGATAACTTTGACTTGAGAGTCAACCAATTTTCTATGTCATTCCTAAGACCCACAAGGAACTATTCCCCTTCATATTCTTCTAGAATAGATTTAATATTTTCATTTTTATCCCTCATAGTCTCACATTCTTTAACCAAGGACTTGACAAAAATATCATAAGCATTCTTCATTAGGTCATAGAAATGAGGGGGTGGTACTAACCTTTATTCAATGCAACATCATCTCCTACCCTTCTTAGAGGATAATATATTGGAGAATCAGCCTGAAAAGTAAGTTTAGAATGAATAGTCATAGACTTTAATCCCAGGATATCTTTCCCATTCATCTCTTCGTAAACATATTTCTAGGGTTTAGCATTAAACACATACTCTTGTTCATGTGTTTCTATAATATTCTCAAACAAGGCCTGTCTAGGCATGGGTGGAGTAGCTTTAGATTTCCTAGGAGTGACCAACTGGAAACCCACTTCATCCACAGATCCTGAGATAATATTCTTAGGTTTCATGACTAAAGTATCCATTTCTTCGGATTTTCCTTTCCTTTGGTAGTGATTAGTGATTATTTCCATAGTTCATGATCTGCTTTCTATTAGACAATAACCTCATAGTCAGATTGTTAAGAGGAGGCCTCATTTTCCAGTAAGCTTTAGTTCACTTTCAAAGAGTCTCTTTAAAATATATATTATCTTGCACTTCATGTGCCTTCAAATCCTCTTCAACTAAAATATCAGCCCATGAAGTATTTAGATCTAGTATTGGGTCACAACATGTACCTTTTTCACCTATAGTGTCAGCCAATCCTATAGAAAAATCATCCAAGGCATCCTTATCTACAAGTAGCTGCCCCCTTTTGATGTCCTGACTCTCCACTCTGGCTTAAAAATAAAACCCTTCGGGAGCATATAGACCTTCCACCATAGCCAGTGATCTTTTATTATTACCTTTTTTTCAATATGCTAAAGCATTCCCTCTTAGAGAACAAATGGAGCATAACATATGCCTTCTACATTCATTTTTGGAATGCCCCACCAGGAAACATTCAGTGAAAAATAAAGGGATATTTTCATAAACAATATTTATATCCAAACCCTCATTGTCTTTAGATAAAATTACCTAGTTAACCATAGTGGAACTCAAGTTAACTTCAACAAGGACCCTCAAAAATTGGTTGAATCTGGCTTGTTTAGTCTCTTTGTCCATATTTATGAATACACTAATTTCTAAAGCAATATCATACAAGATCCTTGGATTCCAAAGAATCTAGCTCAGTCTAAGGTTTCTTACCCAGACCTGGACATAGGTGTTTTTTATTTCAAAGGGATCAAAATTGAATTACCATTATTGAAGTCATAGGATACCTAGTTTCAATGAAACTGGTCTGAATCCCTAAGTGTTCATTTTGATATCTGCATGTGGGAACATTAGATGATAAAATCCACACCCTAGTGGAATGCATCTCCATTCATAAAAGCCCCCAAATAGTATACAAATGTTTGATCAATGCAACCACACCCTAGGATTTCTCCCCTTTAGGAATCATGAGATGTGCTAAAATGGAGTGCTTGTACGTCTTCCTTTTCTCTGTAATTTTTTCACGATGTGAAAAAACTCAAGACGCATTTACCTTCTTGAAATAACAACTAGAGTATGCATCTTATAGATGTACAAAGGATCTGTTATTTAGAGAATCATGAATCTTACCATTCCATGGGGCAATAGCTATAGTGGCTTGATTCAATGTAGACACATCCACAGTAGGCGAATATGTCTTCTTAAGGGGAATACTTGTAGGATTATTCTTATTCACTCTAACTAAAAGATAAAATCTAAGAAAATATGGTATATCCATGACCTAATCTTCATTTTCACTGATAGGAAGGACTCCCCCAACCTGGATCTCACCCTCGTGATTAACTATTATTAATTATTATTAATTATTGTTAATTATTATTAATAATTAATTATTATTATTAATATTTATTTCTAAATATTTTGAATTATTATTTAATTATTATTAATTAGTAATTATTACTAATTAAAAATAATTGATATAATTTACTAATTATTAATAATTATATAATATAATTATTTATTAATTATAAATTAATAATTAATATTTTTTTCTTAGAATGGTCTGGATATGAATCCCCTTTTTATTTAGAAAATAAATCCCTCTTTTAATAGGGTTGAGAGGTAACCATTTACATGGCCTAAGGGCCCACTAGCTCATAGGTCTTGTAGATGATGACCCTAAAGCCTAGATATGTGAATATGGCCCATAGGGACCCTAAAGGAGATGACCCTGAAACCCAAGAGGTGACATGTATCATGCCAAAACACCAGTCAAATGTCACCCCCTTCCAGAGCCATTGCACATGTGATATCAGTTGAAGATATTGTGTCCCCCATGTTGAGAAGTTGCATCATGCAGGCCTGACACATCATGGTAGAGCACCCTTCCACCCCACATTGGTGTGTGGGATGGGGTTCTAGATGATAGGTGTCTGCACACTCATCATTATTTTGATTAACCCACCTGATGATGTTTGTTTGGTCCCTCATTGCAATGCTTCACTTCATCTGACTGATAAATCTACATAAAATCATGTGGAAGATAACTCGTCCATCCGCTATTATTATAAGGGTAGATGAGTGGATAATGGGTTTTAGCACACCCATCCCTTTTTCAAGGTCTCCTATATGATGACACATGCATGTCATCATGCTATACTGCCTTCCAAATGAAATAAGTCATTTGTTTGATCTCATCATGACACCTGCAACCCTTTGATTGATGGACCATAAGTCATGCATATATAGCCTATAGGCCCAGTGGCCCCACAGCCCAATTAAACTTGCATGTCTCGAAGACCCAAGCCCAAGTACAATAGGAAAATCTACGCAAAAACATCAATCAAGAAAACGGTGTCTGCTTGACACTGCTTCACCGCCCGACGCTAGGCCCTTGCATATGCCCCAACAACACCACTATTATCACCATTCCTGACACTTCATGCCTTGTCTTTCATTGCCACTAGACACATATGACACTGCCAAAGACCCCCATCCCCAATCCTACTCCGTGAGACCCCATGCTAACATTACGTGTTGAATGATCCTAGACTAACTGTTTTTTTTCTAACAAAACGAGATCTGCACGTCAAATAATTGCCCCAAACGAGATCTAAACATCAGAAAATTGCATCGCTTCTCCAGACGATGAATATGATGCCACCCCAAAGACCCAACTGATCAAATGTGTGTCATCACCTCGACATCGAGACCAATACTTCTCCTGCCTCCTCCCAAAAATAGAACCCTGATGCTAAGATCTCATGGAAGTCATACAATATGACCAAATGAGGGGTTTGAGAAAACCAAATTCCATCCTAACACTGGTACATTCCTATGAGAGTAGTAGGAGTTGATGACAGCAAGGATCGTGAAGGAAAAAAGATATGTCATCACAGGGAGCACAAGAAAAAGGACAAGTCAAGTCCCTAAGAGATAACACATCTACCCAACTCTCACAATTACTAATAGCTCAAAGGCCCATACATTTTGTTAGCCCAATGGCCTTAATCATCATGGACCGAAGCCCACAATAGTTGACATGAAAGGCCTGGTATCTCCTATGCCTACACACCTACTAGTGCAGGCCACATCACCACTAACATCCCACTATCAAGAGGGGGCCATTAGTTACCATCCCTACCCAATTTATTCTAATTCCATACTTGAGTGATCCAATAACTTCATCTCCATTTTTGGGTGGAGTCCCTACATTACTTCCACCCGTACCTATTGTTATGGATCACATTGCCCACAACCTATTTCCATATAGCGTAGGATTCAACAGCAGTGGCCCTGTTGATGGCCCTCCCCTCTATATCCAATTCACTACAACACCCTATCGACACCGCCCTCTATGGACCTTCTCCTTTAAAGTCCACCACCTTCGCTCTTGACCAGAGCGATGGCGTAGTCCCCAATATAAGACTCAACAATCAGACCCCCCTACTACCACTGACAGGCGTTCCCCCAGGACTGTGTCTCTTAGATGTGTCCACACCATGATGACCCCTACCTCTTTTCAACCTAACCCCCACTATCAAATAGGGGTCCATCGTATACACCACCAACTGCATCACAAAACTGGATCATGTCATCACCAACCACCACCATTGAACGGGGGTCAATCTATTAATTCCATGTTCTATAGAAGCATGCAGTGGTGGGTGATATATTAAAATTTATTTTGATAATACTTTATCAAAACTAAGAATGAAGATCTTGCATGTCAAATTTATAATTACTTTATTTAATATTTGAATAAATAAATGCTCGGGATTAGAAACTTTCTTCATTAGTGAATGTTGATCGTCCAAAAAGACCCTTTTGGGTTACCTTTGTTGCGTTGTGAGGATCCAAGGATATAATTCCTCTAGAAGTGATTTACACATGATCCAATGATCTTTGAGAAACACCACTCGATCTCTGGGTGATAGCGTGGTGATTTGAATGTATTACGTTATTCAATCTTGATCGCTCATTATTCAATCTTGAAGAATTATCCCTTTCACTTCTTGTTATTGAGAAGGAGATAGAAGAAGGATTTGAGAGAGAATTCATTGTGCATAATAATTCTCTATTCTCAATTTTGGATACTCTATACAATAGACATAGACGTCTATTTATAGAGTTAGAATTTTGGTTAAAATACTATTTAATTGCATATTGGGCATTAAATAAAATTTATTACTTTAATAAAGATCATGATACATGAAAATATTATTATTATTATTATTATTTTGTGGTGCACGCCAACTTGCATGATAAAAAATATTATTTAACCAGATTGTTAATTAATATTTTTCACTAGACCTGTTCTTAGTCCGTTCGAACTCCTCTTCCATTTACAGAACACCTGAATAAGAATTTTATTCAAAAATAAATATTTCATTAACATTCTGGTGAATAAATATTTATTAATTATTCAATAAAATAAATAAATATACTTTTATTCACATTTCGATGAATAAATATTTATTTAATTTATGTGATAAATATAACTTGAATAAAATTATTCCTCGTACTTGATAATAATATTTATTCCATTAATTTAACTCAAATATAATTTAATCAAGATAAATGGAAACACTTAGTGTGTGAACCTCTATGATTCTTTCTCATTTGAATTAGGCAGGCTTACATAAAGTCTATGATTACTGTATAGAAACGGGTCAAGGAAGCTACGAGAAATAACTTAATGTCACATTGTTGAAAACCACATATGAATGCTCAATGTGTAATATAATCCTTTTTTCACAATATCTCATCAAGAAGGTTTTCTGACAGTGTCATCAACTTATTTACTCGATACGTATTTCTTTGACTATCTGAAATATACACGTCATTACACTATAGCCATGGAATTTAATGTGACCATTCTATTCCAATCAAATGGCTAAGATATCATCTTATATAAATATGTAAGGGGAAATCCTTCATTGAATTTTCCATTAATGAAATCTCAATCGTGAAGCACCCAACATAGACCACTTCTCACCAATATATGGCATGAAAGTTTTGGTTAGTAAATCTAAGTTTATGATAATGACATACATTAATGGTAATATTAAATTCTATAGACCATTAAACATGCTCAAAAATAGGAATATTTGATGACACCAAAACATAAATAATTTTTATTGGTAGGTATGTTCTCATAATCTATCATCTTGGAGATTACTAAATGTGAGTTTCATGAGAAGAATTCTCGTCCGCTTATGAGAACTCATGCCAGATGGTCTAAATACTATGTGTCTCATCACAGTATCTTATCCTACCACATAAATATATTAATAATATTGTCATAGCACATAAAGTTTCTTATCATTATGGGGAACTGTTATGATCTTATCAATGTGACAAATACTCTAGGACATTATTACATTAAATCCTTGTAGAAACAATGAAAAATATATAATAATTAGTTAAATTAATATTCAATACGTAGAATATACATATAAAAAAAGTATAATTAGTTGGTCCTAGGGAACAAACTCTAATAAACTCCCACTTATACTGAAGTCAAATTCCTATGACTTTCAGTCCTCTAGACCTCACATGATAATCATGTTTCTATTGAGTCAATACTTTAATCAAGGTGTCCGCCATGTTGTCTTCTGTGGAGATAATACTCATTGCAATCTCACCTCTCTAAGAAAAATCCCTCAAGAGATGATACTTATGAATTATGTGCTTCTTCCATTGATGTGACCTTGTCTCTTTTGAGAGAGCCACTACTATAGTATTATCACAGTATTTTGTAATAGGATCTTTATTGATAGGTACTACATCAAGATCTTGGATGAAGTTGTGCATCCATACTATTTTCTTATCTACCTAATAAGCCATAGTATACTCAAGTTTTGCAGTAAAATCTATGATCACAGCCTACTTTGATCTCTTCCAACTCACAACACCTTTATTTAAAATGAAGATGTATCCCATTTGTGACTTTATGTCATCTTGATCAATTTAGAAACTAGCATCTGCATATAATCTAATGACTATTTCCTTATCTCCTCCATAGACTGGGAACATATCCTTAGTTTTCCTTAGATACTTAAGGATAGTCTTGACTTCCATCCAATGGTGACCACCTGGATCAACTTGATATCTTTCTACCGCACTCAATGTGTATACAATATCTAGCCCAGTACATATCATAGCATACCTGACTGACCTAATTTTTGATGTGTATGGAATCCTTTCCATTATATTTCTTTCCTCATGTGTCTGAGGACACATTTTCCTAGAAATATGAATGTCATTTGATGTTGGAAACAAGGCCCTATTGGATTTTTCCATACTAAATCTCTTCAGTATCTTGTCAATGTATGTACTTTGATTTAGGATAAGAAGTATCTTGGATCTATCACGATGGATATTGATCCCAAGAATATATGCTAATTTACCCAAATCCTTCATGAAGAATCATTTATTCATCCATATCTTAACATACTATAAGAATCGTATTTCATTTCCTATGAGTAATATGTCATCATCATATACTATTAAGAAAATGATTGTACTTCCACTAAAATATTTGTAAACAAAAGGCTCACACTCATTCTTTATGAACCCAAATTCCTTTATGGATTCATCAAAATGAATATTCCATGACTGAGATGCTTTCTTTAATCCATAAATGGATTGTTTTTCAATTTATATATCTTATTAGTATCCTTTAGAGTAACAAACCCTTCAGGTTGTGTCATATAGACATCTTTCTGAAGGTTCCTTTTAAGAAAGCCTATTTTGAAATCCATTTTACAAATATAATAGTCATGGTAAGATATAATAGAAAGTATAATTATGATGGATTTCAGAATTGAAACTGTTGAAAAGGTTTCATTTTAGTCAATTCCTTGACGTTATTTAAACCCTTATATAACCATATGTTCCTTATAAGTACTGAATTTTCCATCCATTTCCAATTTCTTATTGAATGACCATTTTAAACAAACAAAATTTACATCCACTGGAGGATCTTCCAAAATCCATACTTACACCTGATATATGGAATCCATTTCATAATTCATGTCTTTTTTCCACTTAGAAACATTTATTCCACTTACTACTTATTTTTAGATTAAAGGATCATTATTATCAACTAATAATGAGTCACCATCCTCGGTGATAAGAAAACAATAATATTCTGGTTCTCTAACCTCTCTTGTACTACTACACAATACTTGTGTCTCCATAATAGTTTCTTCTTCTACGGGGCTTTTTGTAATCTGTTCTTATACCAACTGTTGTGTTCCTTGAGCCTCAAATTCATCAAAGTCTATCTTGATCCCACTATCTCTTTTATAGATTTTATCCCTCTCAAGTAATATGGCGTGTCTTTACACTATAACCTTTTTCTGAGGGGTTGTATAGGTAATATCCCCTTATTTCCTTTGGGTATCCTATAAAGGTACACTTTGTGCCTTGGGGTGCAAGTTTGTTACCTGAATATTCCTTAACAAATGTGTCACTTCCCCATACATGTAAATTTGATAACATGGTTTTTATTCATCTCCAAAATTAATATATAATACCATTTATCAATTAAGTTGGTTCTTGATTTATTATATGTGTTTTTTTGTAACGCATATCCCCAAAAGGATAACAAAAGACTCTCATGAATCATCATTGATCTCACCATGTCCAACAAGGTTTGGTTCCTCCTTTTTCTTACACCATTTCATTGAGGTGTGTAAGGAGGAGTCAGTTGGGATAAGATACCAAACTCCCATAAATAATCAATGAAGTCTTGATTAAGATATTCTCTACCATGGTCTGAGTGGAGTTTCTTAATATTCCTACCAATCCAATTCTCAACTTCATTTTTTTATTCCTTGAATTTATCAAAATAATCTGACTTATACCTCATTAAGTAGACATATCCTTATCTACTAAAATCATCTGTAAAATTTATGAAGTATGAGTACCCACCCCTTGCTTCAATAAAAATGGTCCACACACATTAGTATGAACTAATTCAAGAATCACTTTATCCCTTTCTCCTTTCCCACTAAATAAGGATTTGGTCATTTTTCCTTGTAAACATGCATGATATACACTAAGTGGTTTAATTTCAAAAGAATCTAAATATCCATATTGATGTCATTTAGTCGAGCACTTTTCATTTAAATGGCATATCCAGTGATTCTAGAGTTGAGTGTGGTATAAATCATGCGAATTATATTTTTTATCAATTTTTATTACTTGGTTTGTGTAATCCAACACATAAATACCATTATTTAAATGTTTCTTTCCATAAAAAATGTTATATTTATAAAATAAGCAAAATTTATTTCCAAATTTGAAAAAAATATCCATTTGTATCAATTCTACATACAGATATATTGTTTTTGGTAATAGATGACACATAATAAAAACCTTTCAAAACCAAGATCATCCTGGTTGGAAATCTGAGGTGATGGTCCCTGATAGCTATAAAGACTAGTTTTTCTCTATTATAAACTCATAGATCTACCTCCCCTTGGTCAATATTTCTAAATCTACTTGGTTCATTTATTTGAATACATATGTGAGCACCATAAGCAATGTCTAATACCCAATTTATAGAAATAGATAAACTGCACTCAATAACAAAAGCACCTAAAGCTTCCCCTTGCTTCTTTGGATGTGTTCAATTTTTCTTTTAGTGGCCCATCTTGCCACATGCAAAACAGACAGCATCATTTTCCCTTGCTTTCCCCTTGATCTTCCTCTTCTTGGATTGGAATGAAGAAGCTTTGGTCTTAAATCTCATTGCTTTACCTTTGTGTTTGTTTAACATAAGGAAGTATTTTGCGCTTTGTATCCTTATCTACTTGGAGAAGAAGAGTGAAAAGATCCAGAATATATTTATTAATGTTTTTCATATTAAAATTCAAAACAAATCTAGAAAATCTATGGGGTAGTGATGAAATAATGAGATCAGTGCCTAGTTCTTCAGGGAGCTAAAACCCTAGAACCTCTAGGCACTCAATGTATCTAATGATCTTGACTACATGAGGTACATAAAGGGAACAATCTACAAGATTACTCTAAAATAGTGATTTGGAAATCTCAAACCACTCCTTTCTTTCTCTCTCCTAGTAAATACAATGGAGGTGCTCAAACATGCTAAATGCATCCATGTTTTCATGATACTTCATGAGTTCACTAGACATTAATGAAAGAATAAAACATTGAACATCGACTGCATCACTCACATTTTTTTCATAGACAAGGAACTCTTTAACACTCAATTCCTTAGCATATGGATCAAGTATTAAGGATTTTAGCACGTAAGATTTTCATTCATGGCACAGAACAAACCGAACATGTCTAAACCACTCCTAGAAGTTACTGCTAGTTAGAAGGTTGTCTTTCTCCATTATTGATCATAGGGATAATGTGGATGATGAGATTTCCATTTTATTATACAATTTAAAAGGAGCATATTATTAGTAATTTTTTTTATTACAAATTATGTGAGAAATGATAAATTGTTTTATTTTATTAAATCTCCCACTATTTAGTTAAGTCCCAATAGCCCTCACCATTGAACTTGGAATGTCTAGTTACTTTAACATTATAGTAGAAAGGATCTATATGCCCCTTCGCATAACCCCAAAAAGGTTTGGTCAAGGTACCTGAATGAATTTAGGTAGGCAAGTCTTTTCTAACAATGGGCTTGCATCTCCTTACTCCATTGAGTGGATTCCCCAATCCTGAAATCCTGATGTGGATTTCCTCAACACTTGCCTCCAGATTACACCAAGTCTAGAAAGGGATAATCCTCTTGATGTAAAATGGTTAAGTAAACCCAAAACCTTCATAAGAACTCCCCTTATAAAAATAAGTGTCCTAACAAAGATTTTTCAAACACTTGGTTATATTGAGTCTTGTTCCTAATCAAGTAAAGGAAGGATAAGTATGACTTAATATTAGGTTGAGGGAGTTTAATTAATTATGCATAAATTTTATCTTTTTTTATCTTCTACATTTCTTTTTAATAATAATTGGATGTTGCATAATTAATTAACAATGTTGGATAAAAGATTTATGCTTAATTAATTTATTTAATTTATTATACATAAATTTTATCTTATTTTATCATTTGCATGTCTTGTTAATATTAAGTGGATTTTACTTAATTAATTGACCATGATGGATAAAATGTTTATGCATAATACATTTATTTAAATTCTATTTTTTCACATTAAATCATTTATTTTTATGACTATGTCCTTGCGTCCATAAAATAAATAATTACATAGATAGAAATAATTAATTAATTAAATGATCCTTTCAAGATCTTTATCGAAAAAATGATTTAATGATAAAAAATTAAACCAACCTATGACCTAGGGGAAATAACTCCGTTTTCCGGTCTTGGCATGAGTTACAGTTTTCCACCTATCCACCTATGTATCACCTGAGTTGGCATCATAATGGTTCAATCTTGAACCACCTCCACACATCTTGAGATACTACAATCACATTTATTTATGAAACACACACAAGTGAGGGAAACAAAATGATTGATTAAAATAAGATTGCATAAATATACTTGGACATGCAAGTTTTGCATAATAATTGAGGGATATATGACTTGAAGACCATCATATTTAATTTAATAATAAATAATTTCAAACTCATACAAAAAATTAAATTAAAACATCCAATGTATAAACATGTCTTGGTTGAGCTCTTGAATGATCATACATGCAACGAATATGCAAAAGTAAATGGCTATCATTCATTTTTTTATTTTCTCTTTATTATTTAATATGGAAGCACTTGCATTAATTAATTAATTAATTAATTAATTCCATTTGGTATTAATGATCATCTGAACTTAATTGGAAATACCAATCATTTATTGCATTTATAGAAAATAAATGGTAAAACCAATAACGATATATTAATTACAATAAATTAATTGAGAATTTAATATTATTTAAAACCATTATTAAATTTTCAAACACACATTAGTGTGCCAATTAATAAAATAAGGTTTTAATGCTTAAATTTTCAATTTAATTTAATTTTTAATTCTATCATTTAATGTAAGACTACACGGTGTTTACATTCTAGCTACACATCATGTACCTCAGCTGTTGTGTATCTGAGTCACATTCCTGGGGCTCTGGCATGTTAACTCAGCCAGACTACATGGCGTTTATAGGAAAACTACATGTCATGTATTCGCTTGTTGGGTTCTAGGATTCCCCAATCAATACATGGTGTGAAATAAATTCACCATCTGTAATTAAATGCTCTATGTATCTAGATACAATGTTCATGGGTACACAGTATGTGCTCTGGCTACATGCTATATAACCCAGTTTTACCGACCAAAGATTTGGAACTTCCCAATGGCATCTTCATTCGTTCTTCTTCTATTCTTAAACCTTTGAGAAAATGACACACTGAATGAACATGATTAATATGTCAATAAGATGTTAATTAAATTTGAATTAAAAAATGAATAACATGAAATGAAAATATAACAACAATTGTGCATAGATCAACAATCAAATAAATAATTATAAATTTAAACATGATCACTTTGATACCAATTATTGGTCTTGGGTGTTGTGGAAGTGTGCAATTGAGAGAAATATATTAAATTTTCTTTTAATAATCATTATCCAAAACCAAGAGTGAGGATCTTGCATGTCAAAGTTATAATTAATTTATTTAATATTTAAAGAAATAAATATATGAGCTTATAAACGTTCTTTGTTTTTGAATGTTGATCATCCAAAAATACCCTTTCTAATTACCTTTGTTTCACTATAAGGATCCAAGGATAGAATCCCTCTAGCGATGATCCACTCATGCTCCTATGATCTCCGAGCAACATCACTCAATCTTTAGGAGTTAGCGTGGTGAGTCAAATTTCTTTTGTTGTTCTATATTGATTTATCATTCTTTGATCTTAAAGAAATCTATCTTTCACTTATCATTCTTGAGAGGGAGGGAGAAGGAGGAATCGAGAGATAATTCATTGTGCGCAAAAATTCTATATTCTCAATTTTGGATACTCTTTACAATAGTCATAGTCATCTATTTATAGAGTTAGGATTTAGGTTAAAATATTATTTAATTTCATGTAATCCATTGAAAAAAAATATTAACTTTAATAAACCTCATGTCACATAATAATAATATTATTATTATTATTATTATTATTATTATTTTGTGGAACGCGCCAACTTGTGCAATAACAAATATTATTTAACTATCTTGTTTATTAATATTTGTCACCAGACACGATCTTGGTTCGTTCGATCTCCTCTTGCTTTTATTGAACATCTGAATAAAAAATTTATTCATAAATAAATATTTCATTCACATACTGGTGAATAAATATTTAATAAATATTCAATAAAATAAATAAATATATTTTTATTCACATGTTAATGAATAAATATTTATTTAATTTATGTGAACAATATAACTTGAATAAAATTATTCCTTGGAATTGAGAATAATTTTTATTCAATTAATTAAAATAAAATATAATTTAATCGAGATCAATGGAAATACTTAGTGTATGATCCTCTAGGATTATTTCTCATTGGCATTAGGCGGTCTTACCTAAATTCCAACATTACTATCTAGAAATGGGTCAAGGAACCCAAGAGAAAACACTTAATGTGGAAACTTCGACAACCACATATGAATGCTCATTCTATAATATAATCTCTTTTTCACAATATTTCATCAAGCAGGTTACATGAAAATGTCATCAACCTATTTACTCAATATATATTTCTTTGAATTTCTAAAATAAATATATTGTTACACCATGACCATGGAATTTAATGTGATGGTTCTATTCCAATCATAGGGTTGAGATATCATCTTTCATAAAGATGGAAGGGACAAATCCTTCCTCTACTTATTCATTAATGACATGTCAATCATGATGCACCCAACATACCATACTTCCCCCCAACATATGGAATGATGGTTTTGGTTAGTAAATATAAGTGTGTGAGTCATGAAATAGAGTAATGACAATCTAAAAGTTTAAGGACCATTACACACACTCACAAATAGGAATATACAATGACACAAAAACATATTGAATGTAATGACTTAGATTTTCCATGTATTATTTTTAGATATTATATGGATTATTTTTTATACTAGATGTTGAGACAATGCGTGATTTCAAGGCCTGGTGTGCCTAGAATAAATATTTGAAATATATTAAATATATTAAATAACATGTTCACACCATTTTTTTTTTGAAAAATTGGAATAGCTTACGAATGGGGGATCAGATCAAAAATATGAGGGGACCATTAAGTTCAAAACATAGGTTTCACCCTAGACGTGACATAGCCTTTATCGATATAGGACATTTATGAAAAAGTATTCGCAGATGTAAAATGAATAAAATTAATAAAATTAATTTTTTTTATTTATTCTTGATGCAACGACTATTTTCTCTTATGAGTATACGATTATGAGAATTTCCCCCCAGGGGAATAGTCTGGTGGTTAAAACTTTGAGGGGTCTCGTGAGAGGTCTCGGGTTTGAGTCTCCCTTAGTACTTATAGGTGTAGTATATTTTCTTTATTTATTTGTACCTACCTCAAGTACTTGTAGGTTCATTAGTATGATTATGAGAGTTTCCTTAGGGTTGGACACACAAACCCTGGAGATCTAGATGATCATTGGAGAGAATTCTTAGTTAATGAAAACATATCAAGATCGGATCATGGATCATTATGCCATCAGAGTTTGTGGATATCGTCAAAAAAGAAAAAATAATTATTCTTAATCAACGAATGATATGAACTTCAAGTAGGATGTTGATTTGTGTTTTCTATCCTATTATTTAATCCCAGATGAATGCAGATCAATTCCATGAACATAATTGATACACGCATCATCGGCAGATTTAATTTGATGGAATTATATTTGTTCATTGCATTTTATTCCTCTTTGATTTTTTATTTCCACAAAAACAGATTGAGGTTGAACGAACAAAGTTTGAGGTCCATTCCTCACTTTCATGGCTTATGGATTTATCCCTTGTTTCTTCATTTGATCATCATTGGTATTTTCCTTGTTCAATGATTTGACCAATACCCAATATCTGTTCATTGTGCGACCGTTCTTTGGTGTAATGGATTGATGTCAAGGGCACGTCCCCTGATGGGTCTTTCATTTTGGGAATCAAAAAAGACGATGGATAGATTGAGGGAGAACGATATGGAATCAGGATTTCTTCATTTTCCCAACTGACCCATGGTGACACGGACAGCGGTGGATTTTTTCCAAATTAATTTGATGGCCGGAATCTGAAGATTGATTGACGACAAGGTCGGTTAACCCCAGATCTGATGTTCTTGGGAGATATTGATGGTGGAGGTGGTAGATTCGGGTGATGCATGAACCAGGCGAGGGTTATGAAAAATCCTGCATTAAACTCCATGTAATGTGGTGTTACATGCCATGTAAGACCCCCATATGCAGTGCTAGGGTTTCCTTTGAGAGAAAAGGATCACATGTCGTGTGACCTGGGCTAGCAGCTCAACGTGTATCTCTGAGGATACATGGGCATGAGAAGGCTGGGATACATAGACACAGCCACTTGTACAAAATTTGGTACATAGTCAGACCAAAGTACATAGACACGGCCACCTGTACACAGGTTGGTACACGATTTGGCCGAAGTACACAGACATGGCCACCTATACATGGTTTGGTACACGATCATGGACATGGCTTGAGTATACAGACATGGTCTAATGTACACAGACATGACCAAACGGCACGATCAGAGTGTTGTTCAATCTCTACACATCATTTTTCTCACTCACACACCATGTATTTTGAGGATTACATGCCATGTGAGGCTTTACCACACAGACATACACGGGGATATCTAGACACACTATGTACTCCTATTACACGGTGTGTACCCCCTTTAAGGGTGTTTGTAGCCATTAATTTATTTATTTTGGACTAGTCTTAGTTGAGTGTGTTCCCTAGGTCCATTCCCTCAAGGGTACAGTGTGTAATTACATCCACATCTCAAGATTGTGATCCCCTCTGAAGGTTGAGTCTTAGATAGATTTCATGGTGTACCTCTATGAGACTGGAGTGAGATATTCTAACATCTTTATACCCTAGGTTTGGTTTGTGGAATCATTGTTACCTCCCTAAGTAAGGTGTTGATACTCTGTATAGTAGGATATATTGGTAGGGTTCATAGTATCATTGTCATATAATCCCCTATATAGTGGGTTGATCTATATTGGGTTTGTGGTGTCCCCTAATGGTTCTGGGCATGACCCTTTATCTAAGTATCAGTATCTTCTGTGACAAGTGATTTTTCTTGGGTGGGTCACAGTGATCTTGACCTTTTTCTTGAGAGTCTCTGGTGATAGCATGGCTCATGGAGTGGGATCTCCCAAAATGAGCATCGCTTCAAGTAGAATCATGTGACTGATAGTTTTTTGAGATCACCTGGTGGCGCAGTGTCCTTCCTAAGTATATTTAGATTTTTTTTGTCATAAATTGATTGAAATATCTTGTATTGAGATGACTATACTTGTTTTTTCATGTTTAGTGTTTTTGGGATGTCCTATTGGGTATTTTTATACTCACCCCTACATGGAATCTGCCCACATGTGTCGTATCTTGTGGAGATGATGGATCTTTTGACGATGTTCTAGGAGGACTGGGAGTGGGTAGAGCATAGTCAGAGCTTGAGAGACCAAAGTTTTTTTTGGAGCTTGCATTTGATCATAGTTCTCATCCTTGGAGCAGGTTGGACACTTTACAATTTTTGGTTGGACTTATATTTGACCCCTTTTTGCTTTTAGTAATTTACTTTTATACTATGGTTGTGTGATTATAGATGTATACATGCATTAATTTTAGTTTTTTTTTACATTTCGACATTGTTTGGGCTTAGAGATGTGTGTGTGTGTACAAGTACATTAAGCTAATGCCTACCATTTGTGGGATATGCCTACTTGGCATTGGTCATTATCCCCTATCCTATTAGAGGTGGGCTTGGGGTAGTCACAGGTCAAACCATGATGAGTCGGGTCATGGAACATAATCACTACTAGTGGGTTTGTTCTCATAGTCTTCCATCTTGGAGATTACTAAGTGAAAACTTCATGAGAGGAAGTCTCATACGCTTATGAGCACTCACACCTAACAGTATAAATACTATGTGTAACATCCTATTATTGTTTCAAGTATTCCTAAACCCCTCTTTTTACCAAGCTTTGTTTGGATTTCATTTGGGGTTAATTCGGGTTTAAATTTTAAGAGTTTTGAAATTTTTGGGCTAGTGCGCAGTTGGCGCACGGTTTGCCTAAATCGTGCACCCTATCAGAGAAAACCATGCAACCCAAGGTATTGGTATTTTTCATATTTTGAACATGTTTAGTCAATTAATACACCCTCTTAGGAGAAACTGTGTGGCCCATTTATAAAGTGCACACATCTTGCACACGGTTTGTCTAAATCATGTGCCTTTTCCCAGGAAACCGTGCGAACGGGATTTTAAGTGATCCAAATTTTTATAAAAAATACCAAACCCCCTTTTTAGACTCTTGATGGATTGTTATGACCTAATATAGGTTTCTTCCTCCCTCATAGCTCCCAAGAAGTATTTTTGTCCCCTCAGATACCTCCCAGAAGTGATATGAAGCTAGAGTAATTCCCTTAGATCTTCTCGCAATTAGTTTCCTTATCTCAATCTCATTCTCATGTGGTCTCTCTTCTTCTCTCTAGGGTTCCATGGATCCCCTATTGATTTATGGATCTAATAACCTCTATTTTTGGATCTTAAACCTAGATATTATTCCCATTTGTGTGGTCATAATTCTTTATGGACAAATCCCAATTAGGGTTTGGCATTGTGAGATCCGTTGATTACAGAAGGTGGTTCCGTTATGATCCCCAATTTTTATTAACCATAATTTATTTGTTTAATTACAATTGTTAAAATTAAATTAAATTTTTTGTTTTTGGATTAAATGAATTTTAATTTTTTTGTTCGAAAAACCCAATTCCATTAAATTGGGGTTTTTAAGAAAAATGGGCTTTGGGCATGAAATTGGAAAACCCCCAATTCTATTGAATTGGGGTGTTTTTTATGTAAAATTGTGAAATTAAAATTTCTTAATTTGAATTATATATTTTATGGAAATTTATTCAATTAAATTTTTTAATTTAATTACAGAAATGGATTTGAGGGAAAATTGTGAAAAACCTCAATTCCATTGAAATTGGGGTTTGTTATGAAATTGATGGAATTTGTTTGAAAAATTAATTATTGAATTTAATTTGTAAAAATGGGTTTTGAAATTACTTGAATTGGTTTAAAATCCTTATTTGTGAAAAAATGGCTTTAAATGGTTTGATTGAAACCTTAGGGTTTCATCTTTGTGAAAAGACATGTTTTTATTAAAACCCCATGGAATATTTGAAATGGAAAATGTGATTTAATTGTATTTTAAGTAGTCTTAAAGTAAATTTCCCATAATTTTATATTTGAAATGTAGAATGGGATTTAATTTAATTTTATGTAGTCTCAAAATAAATTTCCCTTCATCGTTTTGTACTAGAGCACATGCAATCCTTAGGTAGTTAGTGAGTTATTATGTGTGGAACTTTATAAATTACAACATTATAAAACTTCATATAAACACATCAAATCTCTTAAGTGATGGTTATGATTCCCCTTTCCTTAGGTCTAAAAGGGCATATGTATATATTTATTGTTTCACAGTGTCGAGTCCCTATAGCTCAGAACTATCGTACCTATTTGGTGTATGACCATGTTGCTCACTTTTTTGGATTTCAATTGAATATATACCATTATTGTAAACTGTTTTACATGACTTTAGAATTTATATAAACTATTTTATATAAAGTTTTTTGTTTAATTCATTTTTTTAAAAGTTCCATTTTTGTAAATCACCCCTTTGATTAAAGGAAATTTCCATCTTTTGAAATGTATTTCCATCATTTGAAATGTGAAACATGAATTACTAATGTACTTCCATATTTTGAATTATAAATCATGATTTGTTTAAATATACCTTTGATATG
Source organism: Viscum album (assembly GCA_963277665.1). NCBI lineage: Eukaryota > Viridiplantae > Streptophyta > Magnoliopsida > Santalales > Viscaceae > Viscum > Viscum album. Next base: position 660,030,096 of record OY728131.1, on the reverse strand, counting down.
ACAAACTTGCTTATTGAAAATTGAAAGCACATTCTTAGTTATTTTCATATTGGCATCTTATTATGAAATCTTTGATGAAATCCTAATGGGATTTGGCTCAAACCATACTTGTTCTTTTGGGTGTTTGTAGATTATCTTCTTTTAGGTTCGAGCAAGGTAAAGGGATCACTTGGACGTGGTTCTAGTTGTTGAACTGTGGTCTTGGTGGGTTCCATCTGAGTTGGGACTTTGGTAGTTTTTTCTGTTTTATGGTACTTTGTTATAGTACTTGAGTTGTTATACCTATTTGGATTTTAGTACAATACTCTCAGTGGAGCTTCTTTTGATATTCATACTATCTTGTTTCTTTTACTTCTAAAATGTTTGTGGAAAACCGTTCTCACTACCATTTTGTATGATGCCAGGTGCTAGTCGTCAACTCATGGGGATTGGGAACACCCTTTGGGATATGTCAGGATCGGCTCGGTTATCAGGTTACCAGGGTACCTAGTATGGTTCATGACAAAGTGGTATCAAATATTTAGGTTGATATTTTATCTTGATGTTAGTATGCATTTTTGAAATTGTGTTGGGACTTAGGAGGTAGTTGCGATTGAGTGTCTAGCTAGATCTCACTACAATGAACCACAAGTCACCAGGGGTGGTTAGGGAAATATGTATTGTGGATTAGTTCTAGTATTTTCCCTATTTTTATTTGGATAAAGTGAAATCAAAATCTTGTTTGTTCTATCTTTTGGGATTAATTTTACCTTGATTCTCGGTTTGAGTGTAATCTAATGTCTTCCTCATTGTTTGTTAATGTTATTTAGTATTATACCTCCAAGAAGATGTGTAAATTGGATCCATGAGCAAGTTTTTTTTAAACCTCAGCAATCGAATCCCCTTGTGGATCCAAATTTTTTATAGGTGATTGTGCGGACTATCCAAGATCTGGGACAGGCACCCCCTCTAGTTCTTGATCAGGCTCCAATTGTGGAAGCTCATAGGGACATTATAAAGATTTGTTATCAAGAGTTTATTCATGTAACACCACAACCCCAGAAGCCCAAAGTCAGTGCATTATTTTAATACATTAGCATGATTACAAGGAATCAAGTCCCGAAAGACCAATTAGTTTAGCAGTCTTGGAAAATAGATTGCATACATGAACGTTACATTACACATTAGAAAATAAAACACAACATAAATTATCCTTTGAGAACACCATTAATCCCCTAGCTTAACCCTACTTATCAATAATAATACACTTCTTGGAATCCTAGAAAAATTAAAACATAGAAAGGGGTGAGCTCAGATGCTCAGAAAGGATAACAATATAGTGGAAACTTTCATAAATAAGCACAAAAATTTAAGGCAATGTATAAGACTAAAAAAAGCCTTTTAAACTTAAACTTTAGCATAATATGGAAAATATACAATAAAATAATTCCATTTACTTATTCACATGGATATTCTACTAGTCGAATAATCACATGCAATATCAATAGCCACTTTCATAATGATGAAATGCATAATGCCAGACTTCATAACCACATAGTCAAGGCCTTGTGCCAAGACTACAAATAAGATTTTTTTCAATGACTTGTGCCAAGACACTAGTTTGTCTCATGATACCTCCTCTCTCCACCCATCACTTACTAAGTCCAATGCATTCCTCATATGAAAAGGCTTAAACATAACATAAACATTCGTATTAAAACTAGCATACGAAATGTCAATACTTTATCCATAAACCATGAATGGTATAAAAATAACACATCCACAGTCAAATATATCACAAAACCTTCAATAAAATATGTAAGATTTGTATCATAATAAATCAACTTCAAACAAGTTTAAAATCCATCAAAGGATGTTGACATAGATGAAAATGATTTATAAAACTCTTTGAGAGAAATATCCCTTTTTCATGAAAACATTTAAAAGTCACACAATTTAGAAAGGAAGAAATTTAAAGAAATTTTTTAATAAAATTGTTCCATGCCACTTTTAAACTTTTGAAAAGAATTAACATTTTAAAAACATTCATGTCCATATAGATAAATCCTTAAAACCCATTTTAAAAACATGGATATTAATGAGAATGATTTAGAGGAATAAATATTTAAAACATTTAAAATAATGTTTTAGTAAAAAAGTACCTTAAAATAATCCCTTTTAAAAATCTTTCATGAAACATGGACATGGATAATAAATATGTCTCAGTATATACTTACGTAAAAACAACCTCGGATAATAAAGAGATTGTGAAATTAACCCTTACCTTGAACTTTCCTTTAGTCGAGGGTATGTTTAACCTCCTGTATAAAGACCATAGTGTGTTATTAAATTATACCAGAACCATATTAATATTTATGATATCATACATTATTCATTTATGACTTTATACTACCCATTTAATAATAATTTCCATGTTAAATTAACATTTTGGGTAATAATCGCTTTTTTATAGTATGTGTTTTAAATTTTTACTCTTGATTGTATCACTTAGATCATGATTTAAATACTTACAGAATATAAAACATGATTTATATATCATATATATTTATAATATAAATATTTATAATAGATGTATATATATGAAATAGAAAACACCGTTTATGGAGACGGTAGGTCGTACGTACGCATAAACGTTGTTTCCATTTTCATATCGTATTGAACGGAACTAAGTGAATAAGATATATGTAAGTACATAAATATATATATATATATATATATATATATATATCCAGTATCATTATTATGTCATATATTACATACTTATTAATGATATATATTTTATAATCATCGTTGAATGGTGAACGTGGAAATGAATCTCATCGCGTCGTGGTGACGGTAATCCGTACGTACGCACAAGAGAAAATATCATTATATTGATGGAAAAATAGTATGTAATTAGATGGTATATCATATATAAAGAATAATTAACATGTTATATTTATTATTTACATCAGTTATACTCATTATTATACTCATTCAAATAATGAAGTGTTTGAATAACAAACTACACCATGACGTGGAGACGGTAATCCATACACTACTAGAATTTAGAGCTACAGCTACGGAGCTATACCCATGGACAATAGGAAATGTGGATATATCCTGTTTACAGCCATGACAATTTTTATGTCTGTAGAAATTAACCTAACCCCACTCCCCAATTTACCGTAACCCTCTCGTGCCCCTCCTCCTAACACCCCTCCTCCTCGCGACTCTTATCCCCGATGTTCTGCAATCCTCCTCCTCTGACGGGCCACCCAACCTCCCCACAATCGTCCTCCTATGGCACGGCCACTCCACTTCCCTGCTGTCGCTGCTCCGACATAGACTCCCCACCTCCTCTAATGATGTGCCTTTGATGCGGCCACCCCACTTCACTGCAATTCTCCTTCTCAGACACTGCCCCAACATGGCTTCGACGCTGCCCCGACCGGCTCAGACGTGGCCACTCCACCTCTCGGGATCCTCCTTCCATGTGGCCACCCCAGATTCTTCTCTTCTGATGCAGCAGCCCCACCTTCCTAATTTCTCAGTCGAACTAAGTCCTACCTTGGCATCCTCCTCCTGTGATTTATCACTAACCCCACTCAGGGGACCCTAGCAAAATCCACCCTTCTTCAATTTCTCATGTGAAATCCCTTCCTACTGCACTCCTTTCCTCTCCAGGTATTTTCTGATTTTCGGCTCCAACGTGGTATTTAGGTCTCATGTTTTCCCTTCTCTAGATCGGTGGCTCAATTTATTCTAATCTTCGGTTTCATGGAACTAACATCCAAGAGGAATGGTCATCTTTTTAATTAGGCATTTGATCCTAGTTTAGTTGTGACGTGACTTCCAGAGCTGTGAGATGGGTTGCAACTGGGTGGTACAGGAGCATACACATATTGACTTTGACATAAGTTGAGTAAGCACAAACAATTCATGCATGGAAGTTGTGTATTTTTTAATCAGTGTTAGATGATAGAGGGTAGAGGATCGATGGAAATTTTAGCGAGATTCTTATAGGTGAGGTATCCCAGAGATTCAAATGAAACGGAGGAAGTTCCCTATGAAAAAGGGCTCTTTAGAAATATATTGGGTATGGTTATACCAGATCTTGGTTAAGGAAAAGTGTTTCCTAGGGTGATTTGATAATGTCTTGGGAGAAGTGGTATATAGATTTAGATTTGGATCTTCAAGGTGTTTCTTGTGGAGCAGTTTTAAGTAAATCCATGTGGTGGTGAGTGCACCAATGGATGGTGTGGTAGGTGATAATATTTTTTTCTATAAAACTCATCACATTCCAAGAATGAAATTATCATGCACCAAGAATGGGTATTGAGTAGTTTTTTGGTTATCTCTTAGGAATGCATGGGTTTTGGATGAATCCAGTCATCATGTTTGGGGATAGATAGGATGTGGGTTGTGGTGCTTGGATTTTGATCAAGTGATGTTATGACAAGGGTTATCCTATAGTGGAGAGAGTGACATCAGTCATGGGAAATATAAACCCATGAGGGTAGAGTCCTGGTTTTGGGAGACCAATAGGTAGGTATTTCAAATAGAAATTAGGTTCCAACGACCCAATGAGTACCTAAATTGAGTTGGTTTTTCTTGGAGATCAGAGTCTGAACATGGGCATTTGGGTTGAGTGGAAATAGTAAAGATCCAAGGTTTCTTTAGATTTGAAAAATAATTGGTTCTTATGGAAATCATGACATGGGATTGATCGACTAATGACCCAAATGAGGGAATCACACTAGTTTTCGGACTTGGGGTGGTTTTGATGATCCAAATGTGTTAAATCATGGTTATGTCAAAGCTGGCGATAAGGCTTTATGGTAGTCTAGTTGGTGGAGGCCCAGACCTAAGAATGTAACCATGTTTCAAGAGTTTAATTCATTGGTCTATAATGGTGAACATTATGTGCCTCCTGATATAGGGGGATTGGGAATTTAATGTTCTGAAAATGTGGTGACGTTTGGAGTCTATGCATCATCATCAGGATCAGGATGGCTTGTGATGAACCAATATGACTGGGTTAGGAAATGTCAGTGCTTTCAATAGAGTACAATGATAGGTTTATATGGTTGAAAATTTAACCTTAGATTCACACCATGATTTGGAATTAATATCAAAGTGCCAAGTTAAAATAATGGAATTTAATTCACTTATTATTTAGTTAAGAAGTATCTAGAGAATTATGATAATGCTCAACAAGATACTGTAATGTAGACACCCTAATAGAATGAGGTGGTTGAGAGGTAAAGTAGAACCGTAAATAATATAACACAAACTATGGTGATCTCTAGTGGTATTACAAGGTATAAAAAAAGTTCCCTTCTGAACTAAGGTATAAAAGGAAACCAACATTGAAGTATTTATGAGTCTTTGGTAGTAAGTTCTATATTCTTAACATGGAAGGTAATCAAGAAAAGTATAGAAATAACATGATTAAGTTATATTTCATATATATTCCTTAATAAGCAAGGTTTATATATTTTTTAATAATATTCTCATTAAAATTTTGGAAATAAAATATGTAATAATGGATAGGAAAGAAAAAGGAATTTATGACAGGAGCATTGAAGATAATGTAGAGAAAAGTGAATCTTTACAAGAGCCTAGAGAGTCTCTTAGGGGTAGTGAGGACTCCATCATAGAATTTTTTGATGAATATGAGAAAGAAAAATACATAAATATTCCAATTACACCTAAAATATTTACTATAACTAAACATATTGATGAAGAGAATATTTTTTGGAGACAAATATGTTGTAGTATAAACTAGGAGGATGTATAGAATTAAAAGAAATGACCTCTTATATTTATTTGAGTAAAAAAGATTTGACTAAGCATCCAATGATTAAAATTGGATTAAAGATATGAATGAGGAGTTAAATTAGATAGAAAATAATGGCACGTAGAAATTTGTTCCACAAACAATAGATGAAAATATCATATTCACGAAACAAGTATTCAGAATTTGCTTAATGAAAATAGAGAAGTTATAAAATTCATAGTTAGAATTTTTTGAAAGGGATATTCGTTGATTGGTAGGGTGGTTGTAGATAAAATATTTTCACCAATTGATTGTATTGAGGTTATCAAATTGTTTCTTACCATAGTTATATAGAGAATATCAAGGTATATCTAATGTATATAATAAAAATTATTCTTTTCTCATTGGAGTTTTCTTAAGGAAGTTTAAATTGGTCAACTATGTGGATTTCAAATAAATTATGATGATAATAAATTGTGCATTTTAAGAATGATTTTTGTGGCTTAAAACAAGTACACGTAGCTTGGAACTCAAGGCTTGAAAATGTTCAATTTTTTTGAGGTTTATGAGAGTAGTTGACTATAATCTCTATATTAATAGGAATTTTTTTTAAGGGCACAAAGGCCTCTTTATTTAAATTATAAAGAAAAAGAAGAAAGTTCAGAGGAAATACAAGAACACAACACTTAAAAAGACATCAACCCATTTTATAACGGGTATTCATACTATGAAAAAGGAAGTCTTCCACCCCTGCCGAGGGAGTTCTGACCTCTCCTCCCAGTCCTGGCTGGTATCCATAGACCTTCACCATCAGCATCATCAAGGTGCTCCAAAACAGCATCAGTCTTTATGGTTTCATCTTTATTCACTCTGTCACTTTTATTCCCATCATCATCACTGTTAAGTGAGGAAAGGATTTCAAAAGTGTTTTGAGTACCAACATTTCTGTTTGTCCGAGTCCTCGATGCTTGAGGTGGGGCGCTGCTTGTAAGAGAGGTAGAAACCTTTGATCTCAACAGTTCATCATTCTTCATAGGTGTATGTGCCTCTCTTGCTGGAGTAGGAATTGTAGTTGACTCCGTCACATTGTTTGTTTGTCCAATTGTCTTGGAAACACCCAAAATATAGATGGGGTCCGGAAGGGAACCCTTTTTTAGAGCAGAATTTTCCTCCTCTCGAGCAGGAGTTAACTCTTTCATTGTATCAGAATCAGGCTGGATTCTCATCCTCAGATTCTTTCCACTCTGAGATGGATGACTTTGGGTGGGAATCACCCCTTTCATTGTGCTGGGTATCTTAAACTTCTCCAGTAACTGCTCATCAATGGGAAACTTAGATGCCACACAAGTGGGTTGAACATCCATGCCATGAACTCCTATGGAAGTTCCAGTAGGAGTACTATCAGGGTGAGCATTGGGCACCAGTTTGGGTCCAAATTCCATAGTAGAGTGATTAACTTCACTTCCCACCATAGGAGGGTTAATGCTCAAACTTGAAACTTGCAGATTTATAGGAACATGCAGCGCCCTATCAGTTGCAGGAAATTTTTTAACTCCACTACCCACTGTAGGAGCAGGTTTCGGGAGACAATATTTTTTTGAAGTCGCACCTTGTGTTTGTTGTAAGTCCATTAAAAGGCTAGAAACATCATCATTTTTCATAGATTACTTGGACTTGGCAGGGCAGGGGACCTTTGCATTTCCATTGTCAGTAGTCACTTCCTTGGATTCTTTGTTTGTGTTTTTATTCCTAACCTTACTTGAGGTCACTGTCTCTAACATGTGCTTCACTTTTATTCATTTTGAAGAAAAAGAAGTTTTCTCATGCCCAATTCTTTCATCAGCCTCAGTTTTTTCTAGAAGAACTATCTCTATTTGACTGTCCATAGATTCTGACTCATTTTGATCTTGGTTCATGTCTTTAATCAGCACATCTTTGAAAGACAGGCCCACTTCAGGTGAGTCATTTTCTTCTACTAAATCAGCCCAAGTGACATTGGGACTATCAATCAACTAAAAATAATGAGGCTCTACATCTTTTAGGATGACATAGGTGGAGTCCAACTTGGGGATTTTACTATGATCCTTGATCAGATGTTCAATCTGAGACATTGTCTGAACATTTTCATAGATTGGGAGTCTGTTGGGAGAGCTGTGAGAAATCTCATTTGTAGCTTGTTCTGAAGATTGTACATCAGTCCCTTGGGTAAATTTATTACATTCTGTTCTTCTGCAATGAGCCTCATCATTCCCCTTCAACATGCATCTAGTACAAAAAATATTGGAACGACAGTTGGACCTTGAGTGTCCAATCATACAGCAGACTTCACAATACAAAGGAAACTTTTCATACACAATACGAAGATTAATTTCATCATGTGGTGTGGATAGAACTACCTTATCAACCATGGTAGAAGTTAAATCTAACTCAACTAAAATTCTAGAAAAATTTCCATAGATAACATTTTCAGTAGCCAAATCCATCTAGATTGGAATGCCTATCGCAGAGGCGATGTCATAAAGAATTTAAAAATGCCACAAAACCCAATTTAAACCAAAAATATTTATCCAAACCTAGGAAAAAGTGTCTTTAAAATCATAGAGACTAAAATTTATCTTCCATTCATGGATCCTAAGGGTTTCTGGCTTCAAATTTATGGAACCAAAGCTCCATGCTTTACCCTTCAATTCAGCAGAGGGAAACAACAAGTGAAAAAAACCTCTTCCTAACGAAACGCATTTAAAGTCATGAGATCCCCAAATAGTAGCAAGAAGAGCAACTAAATCAGAAATTTTCCAAGGTTGTATACCTTTAGATAATGAGATCTGGGAAATAAATGAGTTCTTACAGAGATCTAAGTGTTCCGAAACTATATTAATAGGAATTGTTATAGACAAATGACGGCGTAGGTTTATACAATTTAAACTATCTGAAATTTGTTTTTTGGATGAGCTGATAGGGTTGTGAACTTCATATTCATTAGGTGTTTCTCATTTTTAGGAATTCCAATAGACAATTCATTTCCTTGGATTTCAATAAACTAAGTGCGGGGGAGTGATAAAATTATAAATTTCATAAATTTTTATATGTAATTCATTGTTTTATTCTCTAAAATTCCATTAAAATCCTTGGCATTGCTATATTTTCACATTTTGTATGATTTTTTGTGAGTAAAATAAATCTAGATTGATTTTTTGATTTTAGTGATAACCTTTTTATGTTTTCATTAATTAAATGTATTCTCATTTATTTGTGTTCGGTTTATGAGGATTCTTCTACTCCTGCCATTGATTTAGGTGCATATTCCAATGCGGATGTTGATGATGATGGTGGTCTGGGAGGAGGAGATGATGATGTTGGTGTTTCTGAAGGAGATGATGAGGGTCATGATGGTTTTGATGATACTGATATTAAGGTACATTTTAGATGTAAATTTTATTCTTGGTTTATACATTGAATTCTACCATATAATGATGTTAGTGTTTGGTAGATGTTGTGGTGTATACATGTAGGAAGAACTAAGTTAAGTAGTTTAGAAAATATGATTCAGTTGATGAGATCAACCAAAACTAGGAGACTGGTTCAAAGGTATGGGGTTTAAATGAATTATATACTTCTATTGAATAAATAGAAACATGAAAATCCAAATTAAACTATGATTTTTTTATTCAAATTAGTGGAATATTGCATGAATAAAGAGATGGCTTCTTTGAAGTTAAAAAAATCAGATATGGTTGAACTTTAAGTGGGTAAAAAGGAACTTGAAAATAAGTGGGTTTACTAAATTAATTAATATAATGATGTTTACAAATGATAAAAATTATGGATGGTAATAATGTGTTATTATTATAATGAAAAATTTTATTTTTTGGAAATATTCTCACTAAATATAAGCATTATATCATCTAAACAATTCTAAGTATGGTGGAATTGGAAAATATGCTTCTAGATTTGGTGGACATCAAGACAACTTTGCTTCATGGTGAGTTAAAGGAATAAATCAACATGAAACAACCAATATGAGTACCAGAAATTGGGATCCATGACTTGGTTTGTATATTGTATAAAATCTTATATAGAATAAAGCAAGTACCGTGATAGTGGAATCAGAAATTTGAATCATTTATCACTGATGAAGGCTTTGATAGTTGCAATAGAGATAATTATTTCTACTGAAATAAATGGGATAATGGTACCTTTATAAATTTCATATTGTATTTCAATTACATGTTTCTACTTGGACTAGATGATTGAATTATTTAGAAATCTATGGATAATTTTTTGGAGGTTTTGAGATGAAAAATCCCAAGAAATTCGAGAAGATATTGTGGATAAGTACAGAAATAGATAATAAGAATGTATATTTAGTAATAACCTAGAAGGAACATATCAATAGGATCATAAAAAGGTTGGGAATGAATAGATGAGAAACAGTGACTACCCATCTTGCACTTCAACTTGACCAAGGCATAAGAACTCACAATGGAAGAAGAGTGCCAATACATGGAGAAAGTTACATATTCCTCAGGTGTTGGAATTTTAATGTATACAATGATATGTACTCAATAATGTATTGTGCTTATATTGGTATTTTTTATCATGTTCATGTAAAACCATGTAAAGGGACATTGGGATGTCATTATATAGAAAACCAACCTATTTATACATGTCTATTACATAATTTTTAAGATAAATAACATAATAATACATTCAAGGATCTAAATGTTTAGTATCATAGGAAAATTATGTTCATAAAACACTTGTACATAATACAATAACATTATTTAGAAACTGTGAATGGATGGAGGGGGCGGGGGGGTGCAGGGGGGCTGTGCAGGCTAGGGGGATGGGTGGAGGGGGGCTGGGTGGAGGGGGGCTGGGGGCAGGGGGGGAGGGTGGAGGGGGGTAGGGGGTGCAGGGGGGTGCAGGGGGGGATGGGCAGGCTAGGGGATGGGTGGAGGGAGGCAGGGGGCAGGGTGGAGGGGTGCAGGGGGGTAGGGTGGAGGGGGTAGGGTGGAGGGGGTAGGGGCAGGGGGGCAGGGACAGGGGGTAAGTGGCAGGGGGCAAGGGGTAGGGGACATAAATTGTTGGAACTGTCCAGCTGTGGACAGGTTAACAACAGCCCCTGTTTGGGATTTGAAACCTAAAAATTCTTTTCCCTTTTCTTTTCTTTTATTTCCTTTAGTTATTTTACTATTTAATAACATTTTTCTTGTGTTTTCTGGGCACGAAAAAAGCTGGAAAACACCTCATGCACCTGTTGAAAGATCTAATCATACTGTTTTTGGAAGCATAAACAAACATTTAGGTTCATGTTTCTACTTTGTTTTCAATGTTTTTTATGTTTTCCACCTTCCTCTTTAAATTTTATGTGAGACATTTCCCATTTAATTTAAAGGTTTCTGTAAAATACATTTAATGTGTGAAGGTGCGTATACCCAGTGGGGGAGCAACAACTTTTAGTTATAAAGCTCCAAAATCCAAAGTGGACAGTTTGGTTCCACCTTGAGGTAGGATCCCTCTTCCAGCCTCTTTAATTCAAGAATGCTTTAAATTGAATTTAGCTACTTTATTTATTCTGCTTAATTATATTGAATTGCACATCTTGAATAAGTGTTCTTTAATATAATTGTTTCATTTGATAAAGTCATGTTTTTATAATAAAACCCCTCCAACAGAGGTGCGCTGCCTGCGAAAACTCACAGTGATAGTTATGTTGATCTAGTTGCTTAAATTATTGCATTTGATTTGGGCTGAATGAGTTTTAGAATAAATGCTAAATATAATTAAATAAATTGTGTGATAAAGCAATGCCATGATTTTATAATAAAACCCCTCCAACGAACGTGCGTTTTCTTCTAAACCAAGGAGTAGTGATAGTTATTTGTATCATGTTTAGATTTGGTTTGAGTCTTTCATATTCCTCTTCCCGCTCCCTTCGCTCATGGATAGATGATGCTGCCCCACGGATGTCGCTAGACTAGGCCAACATGTCATGGTCACGTTGTGGTCACGTTGCGGTCACGCCGCGGTCACGCCGCGGTAGTGCCGTGATTTGGCCCTGCTCCAGGACAACACCCTGCAGCAGCTCGCAGTGATAGTATTCCATGAGTCTTATGATCAATTTTGAGACTAGCTAATCACAATTTCTTCCGGCGGGGCGACGACCGGAATGTTGTGTTGCATCCTTCCGCTCCCTTCGCTCCTGTCCGGAAGATACTTGCCCCGCGGATGTTGCTAGACCGGACCGACACGCTGTGGTCATGCTGCGGTTACGTCGTGGTCACGCCGCGGTCACGCCGCGGTAATGCCATGATTTGGCCCTGCTCCAGGACAACACCCCACGGAGGTTCGCAGTGATAGTATTCCAAGAGTCTTGTGATCAATGTTGAGACTGACTAATCACAATTTCTGCTAGAGGGGCGACAGCTGGAATGTTTCCACACCTCCTCCCACTCCCTTCGCTCCTCGCCGAATGATGTTGCCCCGCAGATGTCGCTGGACCGGGACAACACGCCGCGGTCACTTCGCGGTCACGCCGTGATTTGGCCCTGCTCCAGGACGACAACCCGCGACAGTTCGCAGTGATAGTATTCCATGAGTCTTGTGATCAATGTTGAGACTGACTAATCATAATTTATTTCGGCGGGGCGATGACCGGAATGTTACCCCCGCTTCCTCCTACTCCCTTCGCTCCTGTCCAGAAGATGTTGCCCCGCGGATGTCGCTGGACTGGGCCAACACGCCGCAGTCATGCCATGGTCACGCCGTGGTAATGTTGTGATTTGGCCCTACTCCAGTACGAATCATTAAACATTCAATCAAATTTACATTCATAAATTCCTAAAATGTTTCTTCTGAACATAAAAACAGATAAATCAATGATCCAAATAGATTGAGACGATTCATGATGGTAGGATCTCGTAAAGTTAGCTTCTCAATAAGATATTCTTGATTTTCTTGTAGCACATTGAGTTGTACAATGTCGCACTAAATAGTATGAATATATCATTGAAACTATTCATGACAACTATATTGGGTTAAAACCTTATGACTAAATTTAAAGAGGTTTGAGTTGTATATTTTGAGGTTATAGATTGATTGGAACAACTTCTAACATATTCAATGTGACTTCAAAATATCTTTTCAAATCTATAAAATCTATTTTAGAAATATAATATTCATTGATCTTTCCAAACTGGTAATCCATTTATAAAAATAAAAAATCACTTCTTGTAATTGTATTATCTCATAGATTAGTAAGATGAGTCTATACAGATTCAATCTCATCTCCATGAATAGTTTATTTTCTTAAATCTTCAAATGATTTTATTAAAGCCTTTAATTCATTATGAGAACGTGAATTTTATTCTCATAGCTTCTTAAAATGATCAAGAAATCCTTTGATTATGTATTCAATGAGTCAAAATATTGTTCATCTTTTTCTTTAGATGATTGGACTCTATCAACAGTGGGATAGGATTGGTCTCCAATTTTCTAAATAGAGGCAAAGAATGTAGTCTCAAAAACCACTTTAATATCAGTATGAATAAACGGTTTCGTGTCTATGTAATCATTTATGACAGAAATTGATTGGATTTGGACTATCATTTTAGTGTCAAAGACTACTAGTTGATCTTGATGATTTCTGTTATCATTGTCTTTAACTTGTTCTTCAGTAAAAGACCTTTGATTCTTATTTTCATCATGATTGATAATAAAAGCCTCTTTCTATTCTCTGTTCTATGGTTGAGTAATTTCACTAGATACTGAAACCACTATGTTTTGTGAAAGAACTATAGTACCCTAAAATGTAGGTTTGTTCCTCTGACTATGCCATATTACAAGAGCCTCAAACTATGTTTACCCCAAATTTTATTCTATAGATTAAGGTAATATATTTCAGGTTCTATATTAGAGATGTTGTATCTAATTCTTTTTCTCTTTTCTTGAACTTGGCAATCTATTATGGACATTGAATTATCTTCTTCTTGAATTTGCACTAAAGGTGAAGATCCTAAAATCCCTCACCCCTCCTATGAAATATGACCCAATCTTTGTTGGTATTGTTCACCAAAATTTAATAGTTTTAGAATCACATAATCCCTACAACAGGCTACTCAACTCACCTATAATAAACACCATCAATCAAACCCACCTTCTTGTACCCTTAAAAATCACAAACCATCCACCTACCACCCAACCACAACATCGCTCCCCTAAACACTAATAATTGCAGTCATCCCACCCAACACCAAACAAAACCCAACCCTCCTAGCCACTCACACCAGAATAGCTACTGCAACCCAAAAGGCTGCTGGAAAGAACCCATCTAATAAAGAAAACCTTCCTCTAGGAACAACAGCACTAGTCCATATGAAACTCGAACCACCTACTACTTCATGAACCTTGAAGCCAAGGAAACATTCTACAATATCATGGCACCAGACCACCACATTTGACCACTCAAAGACTCAAGAAAACAATATCCTAACATCACCATATGAAAAAGACCAGCCACCAAAGGAACGCCCAACCAGTCAACCACAAAATCAACCATAACCATCCACAAAAAATCCCCTACATATAGCCAAGTACCAGGAAAACCACAACCCAAAAAGAAACCAATCAACCAAAAACTAGAAATCCCTGCTTGAATCACCCACACCATGAACCCTATCCTCTACAACTTCACCTAGAATGATAACGTGTGACTCTATCCGCACCACACTAGAATCCCCTCTAGAATCATCCCCACACACTAAAATTAGGCATCCTCTGCACAGGATCCTTGCACTATAAACATCCCACACCCACCCAACACCATAATAGCAACAAGAACCCCCAAAAGAACATCGCTTGCATGACCCACACAAGTTGAGAACCAGCCAAAAAATCCACTCTACATTCCTATCCCTTTCCAACGGATAAATCCAGCACCAAAAACCCACAATGGATCCAAAGGAAGCACAACAGTATAGGGTTTCTAGGAGGTGGGGGGGCTACTGTCCGGTTGGGGTGGTCCAAGGGGGTTTCCAGGAGGGAGGGGGGTTTCCAGGAGGGGGGTGTCCAGGAGGGGGGTGTCTAGTAGGGGTGGTGCAAGGGTTGTCCAGCAGGGGGGGCTGCTGTCTGGGTGGGGTTGTCCTGCGGGGGGTTTGTCCAGGTGGGTTTCCAGGAGGGGGGGTCTGTTCGGGGGGGTAGAGGGGGGGCTTCTTTCCGGGGGGGCTGCTGTCCGGGTGGGGTTGTCCAGGGGGGTTGTCTAGGAGGGAGGGGGTGTCCACGAGGGAGGGGGGTCCAGCGGGGGCTGCTGTCCGGGGGGGCTGTCCGGGTGGGGTTGTCCAGGGGGGGTCTGTCCAGAAGAGGGGGGGGTGTCCAGGAGGGGGGGTCTGTCCAGGGGGGTTTCCAGGAGGGAGGGGGGTGTCCAGGAGGGGGGTCTGTCCAGGGGGGTGAGTGGGGTTGGTCCAAGGTGGGAAGGGGGGCTGCAGGGGGAGGGGTGCATGGGGGGGCTTTAAGATTCGCATACTAACACCTTTGCTTGAGAACTTCATATTCCTTCTCAACAAGCTTGGGAACTTCCAACTCCCTTCTAAGTTGTCCAGCTCCTAATTGTATCATCAATATGCTTGGGTACTCCAACTAACTTGAAATCCATTTATCATCTTCATATTGGCATGAAACAACCTGTCTTCCCCATTTACAACCTGAGATCTTGCACTCATCTCAATACACATGTTGAAAACATTCAAGTACATGTAGCAGGTTTTAGAAATTAGCCTTGAGATCTCAAATTTCCTCAACTTTTTGTCATTGATTAATTCAATTTCTCCCCCTTAATATCAGACTTTATTAGGTCATTAACAGGGATGAGAGAAATGCATACCTCATCAATGGTTTTTTCAAGCACTTTCTAGAAATTCCATATTTTCATGGAATAAATAAGTCTGGAAGCTTCTCAAGGGTCTTCTCCACTCATCTCCCGGGGGGCTGCAGGGACGGGGTGGGGTTGTGGGATACTGTAGGAGTTGGGGGTGCAAGGGGGATGTCCAGGGGGCATGGGGGTGCAGGGGGGCTGTCCAGGGGGGGTGCAAGGGCTTTCCAGGGGGGTGCAAGGGGTTGTCCAAGGGGGGTTGTCCAGGGGGTGCAAGGTCTGTCTAGGGGGGTGCAAGGGGGATGTCCAGGGAGGGTGTGCAAGGTGGGGTGGGGGTTTGTTAGGGGGTTTACACAAGGGGGGGCTGTAGGGAGGGGGGCTACTGTAGGAGTGGGGGGGTGGGGGCAAGGGGGCTGTCCAGGGGGGTCTGCCTTGGGGGGGCTACAGGTAGGGGGTGTGGTGGTGGGCTACTGTAGGAGTGGGGGGGTGGGGGGGAAAGGGGGCTGTCCAAGGGGGTGCAAGGGCTGTCCAGGGGGGTGCAAGGGTTGTCCAGGGGGTGCAAGGGCTGTCCAGGGGGAGTGCAAGGGGGTTGTCCAAGGGGGGAATGGGGGTTGTCCAGGGGGGAATGGGGCTGTCTAAGGGGTGCTGGGGGGCTGTCTGGGGGGAGAGGTGCAAGGGGGTTGTCCGAGGGGTGCAAGGGGGCTGTCTGGGGGTGAAGTTCCCTTTTATAAGAGAGGTGAGGGTCACTTTAGGAAAAGATTGAAATATTATTTTATAATAAACTAATTTTCAGTTTATAATAGCTCCAAAATAAATTATTTTAAGGATAAGGTGGGGATAGGTCGAAAACCTCTCAATTAACAGGTTTTAGACAGATTTAGGTCATCATATTAACCTTATCTTTTAGATTTAACACTTAGTTAAATAGTTTGGCATTTACCATGTCTCTTTGTATTTTTATATTATATTGTTAATAAACTTACTATAAACTTCCAAGAGAACCCCAATAGGTTCATTAATGACATATATAATATTATTAATACTGTTTGGCTGAAACTTATATTTTTAGGAATATTATATCAACCAATAATATAGTATTTGTTTTAAAAACTCAATTATGTCAATTTTGACATTATTTATTAAATGATTTTTGTTAAAGTCCTAAAAACTTTATTACTTTGAAAAAAAATCATATTTTAAATACTAAAATGTCATATTAACCTATAAAATTAGTGTAATTCATCAAAAGTATCAAATTAAATTTATTTGGATGTTTATAATATCAATTATTTTAATATTTCATTATTAAGGTAATTACCGCGTTATCATTGTGTCATAAATAAATTAAATTATTTAATGTATAAAAATTATAAATAAAATATCATTATGTAGGAAATATTTTTATATTTATAATGAATATTTATAGTAGAATTTATATTACGTATAACCCTATATTAAAAATGGTTTAGTTATTAAACTTTGAATTTAACTCTTTTAACTCTTCTTTAAATAAAATAATAATAAATGTACTGATCTAATCCAAGTGGACCAAAGAGAATCATATTTTATTAATAAGGTTGTTTTTGGTCCAATTATACTTATCCAATAGAATTAGTACGTGTGTTAGGTTAATAATAATATCATTTTTACCCTTAATTACCCTATTTACTTTTAACAATGGTAAATACAAGTAAAAAGTTACTATTCACCAAAAATTATTTTCATACTATTGAACCACATTTTACATACATATATCAACCGTGTCTCTCATATTTTTTAAATTCAACTCACAAAACTGGTAAAATTAAGTTTTATTCAAATTTGCAAATGCTCCAAGGAGGTGGGTAAAAGACGGTAAAATGTTCGATAAAATTTTATATATCTAAACTTATTATAGAATGACTCCAATGAATTACGTTGAAAATATATAGGTATTATGTATCTATTTTGACCTAAAATAAATTAAAATAAAATAACTAATTATTTAAATAAAAAGTCAGTTTAAACCAATAACGTAGTGTTTTCTCACTATTCATCAAAAATTGAAAGTTTTCAGAAAAATACCAAAAATGTACCCTAAGATAATTTTGATATTAAGAATTCAAAAATGAAGTCTATTTTACCAAATTAAAAACATAGAATTTTCATTTATTAATTTAAAATTAATTCCCGTTGACAAAACCAAAAAGCAGGTTTTTTAAAAAGTAAAAACTATCAAAAGATTGACATGTGTTTATGTCAAATTTAAATGTGAAATTACTTAGAATGAACAAAATTGTATCAAATGATAAAAATATAATCTAATTATACTTCCAAACAATTCAAATTCATAATTTGTCACTATAAATTATTTCGATTAAAAAAAGTTGTTTTTAATTAAAACATAGAATTTTTCACTATTCATCAAAATATGAAAGTTATCAGAAAAGTATAAAAAATTTATCCAAACTAAATTTTTATGTCCCACTTCTAAATAAGAATTTAATTTCATTAAATTGAATATATAAAAGTGCCAAATATTGGTTTTAAAAAAGGGTTTTCCATTAAAAGTTGGTAAAATTGCATTTTTTTGAAAAATACTTATTTTATCCGAAAAAATGAATTTGTTCTTATATTATGTCTTTGAAACACATAATATTAATGTTAAAATTATATAGAGTATATAAGATTTAAAATGTAGTTAATACTATTCATAACTGCTTT
Source organism: Viscum album (assembly GCA_963277665.1). NCBI lineage: Eukaryota > Viridiplantae > Streptophyta > Magnoliopsida > Santalales > Viscaceae > Viscum > Viscum album. Next base: position 660,011,764 of record OY728131.1, on the reverse strand, counting down.
TTGAACGGTTAGTTTAATAAGTTGTGGTGTGCTCGAACTCAGTGTTGCGTGTAGCGCAAGCTATTGAATTACTTTAATGAGAAAACGTACTATGGAATATTGGGGTGTTATAATTCATCAGAAACTAGCACAATTCAAGGGCTCAAATGATCCTCAAGAGGATGAGGAATGGTTGAGCTCGATGGAGCATTTTTCTGGGTTCTTGTAAACACCCGATGAAATCAAAGTGAAGTGTACCACCTTCATGCTGGAAGGACTAAGCAGGAGATAGTGGGATACCATGGTAATGGTAAAGAAGTATGAGGGATTAGATTGAAAGGAATTCAATGTTTTTTTCACTGACTATTTCTATCCAGATTCGATGTTTTTGGTCAATTTTATGGAGTTTTTCATACTTGAGTAGGTTGACAGGTTCATGATAGAGTATGCAAACCATTTTGTTGAGCTCGTGCATTTCACACCTGATATTGCATCAAATGAGAATATAAAGGCTAGAAGGTTTGAGTTGGAAATTCATTAGGATATTTGTTCTCAGGTTTTCTTGCTGAAGCTTCCTTCTTATTCTGATTTTCTAGATAGATAACTTATGGTTGAAATGGACCTAGATAACAAGTCAAGGTTATCAGGAGTTTCTTTATCTACCTATGGTAGCATGAGTTACTTTAAGGTAAAGTGGAAGCATGATGATTCTCATAGAATTTCTCGACAACACGATCATTCTAGACCTCCTGTAGTATGGTTCATTCTAGATATACTGTAGTACTAAGAACAGGTCCTTTGATTTTTTACTAGTGTGGAAAGCTAGGACATTCAAAGAGGTTTTTCACTAAAGCACCCAAGAACTGTGGCTCCTGCAGACATTTAGGGCACTTAAAGAGATAATTCCATGTTTATTATACTCCTTGTAGTGGAACGAGATTATCATCTCCTCCTAAAACTGTGTGGCAATAAGATTCTTCACATGTAAAAGGGTTACATCCACAGGAATATGGAATGAATATTCTTCACGCAGTGGAAGATTCTCTAGATTAAGTAGATATAGGTCCAGTAACCATTAGAGGTACCATTACTATAGCTTCATCATTAGTGATTGGTCTATTTGATATTGGTGCATCTCATTAATTTATTTCAACTTGTATTGTTAATATTCTTAATCTTCCTATGGATGTTTTATCTTGTAAAATGGATATTACTAAATCCCTTGGTGCGAAGAGAGAGTAGGGTCTCTGTAGTCCCGCTTGTGTCTTCTCTCTACTAGATGTTGAGCTTGATTGGAGTTTTCTGGTTCTCTACATAAACCCACTTGACATCATATTCAGGATGGATTGACTCATTACTAATAAATCCTAGATTAATTGTTATCTTTGATAGGTCTCCTTTACTATATCCAGTTGTGTGTCTCATGTCTTTCAAATAGAATGGGTCCCAAGGTTGAGCCGGGTCAGACCTTTTTATCTAGAGTTGGGGAAATTAATATTGGTTTTTTCCTTTGATATGGAGAAACAATATTTGAGTGGTGATCTCCATCTAGTTACCATCGAGTTTCCCAACGTGTGTCCTTCTGACTTATCTGGTTTTCCACCAGTAAGGGGGGTTGAGTTTTCCATTGACTTAATGCTTGGTACTCAACAAGTTTCAATTTCCTCTTACTACATGGAACCAGATGAACTGTAAGAGTTGAAGTCCTAGTTGGTCGATATTATTAAGAAAGTATTCATATGCCCAAGTGTGTCGCCTTAGGTGGTGCTAGTTCTATTTGATAAGAAATCTTATGGTTCACTTCACCTATGTGTTGATTACCAAAAGCTCAGTCGAGTTATGGTAAATAACAAGTATCTATTTCCATGGATTGATGATCTATTTGATCAGTTGAAAGGAGAAAATTGGTTCTCAAATATTGATCATCTCTTTGGTTACCATTGGTTGAGAATAAAAGAATCTAACATTCAGAAAACTACCTTTTAGAGCAAGTATGATAATTATGAGTACCTTGTTATGCCATTTGGTTTAACCAATTCTCTTTCAGTATTTATGATGTTAATGAATAGGATTTTCCATGAGTATCTAGATACTTTCTTGGTGGTCTTTGTTGACGACATCCTTGTTTACTCTAAGTCTTAGGAGGATCATGTGCATTATCTAAGAACAGTTTTGAGTTTGCTGATAAATCACCTAATTTATTCCAAGATTTCTAAATGTGATTTTTTTGATTTGAGAAGTAACATTTTTGGGACACATTGTGTTGGAACATGGTATTTTAGTTGACCCTAAAAAGGTAAAAGCTATTATGACATGGGAACAACCACAGAATGTTTTCGAGATTCAGATCTTCTTGGGTATAGTTGGTTATTATCACCAGTTCTTCAAGTAATTATCAAAGTTGTCTTATTCAATGACTGCTCTAAATAGAAAGAGAGTAAAGTTTGCTTGGAATAATAAATGTCAAAGTTCTTTTGTTGATCTAAAATGTCTTTTGAAAACTGCACTGTTGTTGACTCTTCTAGAGGCCAGACAGGGCTATGTGGTCTTTTTTGATACATTGGGTTCAGGTTTGGGTTGTGTTCTTATGCAAGGTAATCATGTTATTGCTTGTGGATCTCTTTATCTTAGGCCACATGAGAATAATTATATGACCCATGACATTGAACTTGTAACTGTGATGCACGCACTTAAGAGTTGGCAACATTACCTTTACAGAGAAAGGTTTACCATATTTTATTACCATAAGATCTTGAGTTATATCTTCTCTCAAAAATATTTGAATCTCTACCAGAGGCATTGGGTGTAATACCTACAATATTTAAATTTTTACATCGCCTATACTCCAAGAAAATGGAATGTCATCGTAGATGCTTTGAGCAATAAACTTTTGACCCAGGTAGTGAAAGAATCTTTAGAAGAGTGGGTTTTGATGGCTCTCTTTTCACAGTTTCATATTGGAGTTTAGGAGAAAGGGGTGAGTTTTCCTTGGCCAGAATTTAGTTGACATCCACTCTTCTTGAAATGATTCTTCAAGATAATTAGCTTGATGATGAGTTTCGTAGCACTAGAGACTCTCTTTATGATGGGTAGATAGTTATCGGGTGGTCTTTCTCTAAATAGGGAATTATGTGTTATTAGAATCATTTTTTGGTATCGTCTTTAGTAAGGAAAGTTATGATGGGGGGTTGTTATAATTCCCAGTGGGAAGTAGGAACCACAAAGATTTTCTATGAAATGCAGTAGAAGTTTTGGTGGCTAGGTATGAGATGGGAAATTGTTGAGTTTGTCTCTCATTGCTATATGTTTCAACATGTGAAGGTAGAGCACTAGAAACCTTCAAGTTTGATTCAACCACTTCTAGTCCATACGTGGAAGTGGGATGATATCTCTATGGACATTGTGGCTGGGTTTCCATATACCTAGAGAAAGAATAATGAAATTTGGGTTGTGATTGATAGGTTGATGAAATAGTCTCACTTTATACTCATTCATGATACAACCAAAGTTTAGAAATTATGAAATCTCTATATTAAAGAGATTGTTCATTTGCACAGAGTTCCATCTGTTATAGTCTCTTATAGGGATCCTTGGTTCACTTATTGATTTTGGAGAGTCCTTCAGGAGGCACTGTGATCTCACGTCCGTTTGAGCGGGAAATACCATCTGTAGTCATATGGACAGATAGAAAGAGATATAAATATTCTTTAGGATGTTCTCTGTGCTTGTTTTCTCAACTTTGGTGGGGATTGGGATGATCATTTTGGGTTGGTTGAGTTTTCTTATAACAATAGTTACTATTCTGTTATCAGGACGGCTCCTTTTGAGGCCTTGTATGACCAGCCTTGTAAATATCCATTATGTTGGTTGTAGATTGGTGAAACTTCCTTGGTTGGACCAAGATTGGTGCAAGAGATGACAAAAAAGATTTAGTTGATTTGTCATAGAATTTTGACAACATAGAGCCGATATAAGTTTCATGTTGACCATCTTCATAGACCGTTGGAGTTCTCAGTTGATGACCAAATGTTCTTAAAATTTTCACCTCGATTGGTTCATCAACAACTTGGGTGGAAAGGGAAACTTTCTCCTCATTTTTTTGGACTTTCGATTTTGTTGAGTAGGTGGGGAAAGTTTCTTAACATTTAGAAATTCCACCGTAGCTGACGTCGATATATAACATGTTCTGTGTATCTCATCTACGAAAGTATTTATCTGATCCATCTCATGTTCTGAGCTGGAGTGATCTTGAAGTTGAGCCTGATTTATCCATGACTGGACAGCCAATCAAGATAGTTAATTCTGAAACTAAGGTACTTCATGGGAGGATGATACATTTGGTTCGTAAGTTATGGTATCATGATTCTGATAGTCATGAGATGTGGGAGAGGGGGCACTGATAAGGGAGTAGTGGCCTCATCTTTTTGGCATGGAAGATTATGAGTAGGATTTCTGGGGAAAGAAAGTTTCTATGGTGGGGAGGTTGTAACATCTTGTTACTATTTCAAGTATTTCTAAACCCCTCTTTTTACCAAATTTTTGTTGGGCTTCATTTGGGGTTAATTCGGGTTGAAATTTTAAGAGTTTTGAAAATTATGGGCTAGTGCACGATTAGCATACGGTTTTCCCAAACTGTGTGACCTATGAGATCAAACCATGAAACCCAAGGCAGTGGGATTTTGAACAATTGGCACACATTTATTCAAGTCATGTGCCCTCTTAATAGAAACTGTGTGACCCATTTATAACCGGCGCGTGACTTGTAAACTGTTTTTCTAAACTGTACGGCTTTTCCCAGGAAACTGTACAGGTGGGATTTTAAGTGATCCTAATTTTTATAAAAAAATTCCCAAACCCCTTTTTAGACTCCTGAAGTCCCAATATGGACTAATATTGGTTTCTCCCTACCTCAGAGCTCCCAAGAAGGATTTTTTTCCCCGCATATCCCTCCTAGAAGCGATCTGAAGCTAGAGGAACGCCCTTAGATCTTCTCGCGGTTAGTTTCCTTATCCCGGTATCATTCTCCTGTGGTCTCTCTTCTTCTCTCTAGGGTTACATGGATCCACATATTGATTTATGGATCTAATACCCTCTATTTTGGGATCTTAAACCTAGGTTTGATTCTCATTTACGTGATTAGTATTCTTCATGGACAAATCCTGATTGGGGTTTGGCGTTGCGAGATCTGTTGATTATGATAGGTGTTTATGTTATGATGCCCAATTTTTTTTATCCCTAATTGATTTTTTTCAAATTCAATTTTTTGAATTAAATGTAATTTTTTGGTTTTAGATTAAATTTATTTCAATTTTTTTGTTGGAAACCCCCAATTCCATTGAATTAGGGTGTGTTTATGGAAATTTTTTAAATTTAAATTGTTTAATTTAAATTGTGTATTTGATATAAATTGATTCAATTAAATTTTTTAATTTAATTGTGGAAATGGTTTTTAGGGAAAATTGTGAAAAAAATCCAATTCTGTTGAAATGAATGTTTGTTATAAAATTGATGGAATTTGTTTGAAAATTAAATTTTTGAATTTAATTTTTGAAAGTGGATTGTGAAATTACATGAATTTGTTTCCAATCCTTATTTTTGAAAAAATGTCTTAAAATGGTTTGATGGAAACCTTAGGGTTTCATCTTTATGAAAATACATGTTTTTTATTAAAAATTTGTTATGGTTTTTAAAGGGAAAATTGACATATTTTAAATAGATAATGTGATTTAATTGTATTTTATGTAGTCTTAAAATAAATTTTCTGCCATTGTATATTTGAAATGGAGAATGGGATTTAATTATATTTCAAGCAGTCTTTAAATAAATTGTTTGTCGTTCTTTTGTACTAGAGCACATGCAAGCATTAGGTAGTTAGTGAGTTATTTTGGGCGGTACTTTATGACTTACAACATTCTAAAACTTCATATCATCACATCACATCCCTTAGGAAATGGTGATGAGTCCCCTTTGCCTTAGGCCCAAAGGTTCTTATGTACATATTTTTCACTTATCGGTGTCAGGTCCCTATAGCATAGAACTATCATACCCATTTGGCGTATGATCATGTTGCTCACTTGTTTAGATTTCAATTGAATATATGTCATTGTTGTAAATTGTTATACATTCCTTGAGAATTTATATAAACTATTTTATATAAAAGTGTTTGTTTAATCCATTTTGTGAAAAGTGTCATTTGTGTAAAGCACCCCTTTGATTAAAAAAATTCCATCATTTGAAATGTATTTCCATTATTTGAAATGTGAATCATGAATTTTTAATGTACTTCCATCTTTTGAATTGAAGAACATAATTTGTTTAAATATTCTTTTGATATGCCAAAACTGTTTATTGAAAATTAAAAGCACATTCTTGGTTAATTTGATATTGGGATATTGTTATGGAATCTTTGGTTAAATCCTACTAGGTTTTGGCTCACACCCTATTTGTGCCTTCGAGTGTTTGTAGATTATCTCCTTAAATGTTCAAGTAAGGGAAAGGGATCGCTTAGAGGTGGTTCTAGCGGTTGAACCATGGCCTTAGTGAGTTGAATCTATTTGGGACTTGAACAGCTTTTCCTATTTTCTGGTACTTTGTTTTAGTACTTGGGTTGTTATACCTATTTGACTTCTGGTACATTACTCCCAGTGGAGTTTCTTTTGATATGAATATTGTCTTATTTCTTTTACTTCCCTAATGTTTGTAGAAAAACTGTTTCCACTTCCATTTTTTATTATGTCAGGTGCTGGTTGTCAACCCGTGGGGATCGGGAACGCCCTTTAGGCTATTTCATGACCTGTAACACCCTGAGATTTTATGAATTATTTTTTTTTTGAATTAATTTATCTTTTTGATATTTTTCATTTCACAAGACCATAGAAATAGTTCTTTATATGTATATATATATATATATATATTAACACTAAGTTAAACATTAATTTCACATGGCATAGACTTGTCTTGTGCTACATGCAATACTGAGCTAGCTTGCGCTACCCTCAACACTGACTTGGGGTACGTTACACGTAACACCAAGTTTTTGCGAAGCATTATTTTTTTATATTTTAAATGATATAATTATAACCTAGCTGTTAAACTTAGTGATATAAATATTAATAACTAATTTTCAAATATTGTTTATAATTTTTTTATATAAATAAAATATATTGATAACAAAAGATATAATTTTTGGTAAAGTCCTTATATGTTTAAAAATACTATGAACTACGCTTCATGTCCTTCTATGAAAAATAATAAAATTAATTTTAGACACATATAGAAATTTAATTTGATAAAACAAATTTCATTTTTGAATTTATAATTCTGAAATTAGCTTAGTGTGAATTTTTTGGATTTTTCTGAGAAACTTCATTTTTTTGATGAATAGTGAAAAATACTGACTTTTAGTTAAAAATTCCTTTTTGTTTAAATAATTATTAATTTAAATTATATTTTTAATTTTTTTAAGGTCAAATTAGATCAATTATACATATATTAATACAATTTAGGTCATTATAATCAATTTCACTTTGAAATTGAATATAAAAACTTAATAAACTTTTGAACTTCTTTCTACTTTAAAAACTTGTAATTTCATCTCGTCCGCATGATTAACATTAATCTTAATTTTCCCACTTTTTTGAATTGAATTTCAAAAAACCAACATACACCATTGTAATTAGTATGATATTTAGAGCCTAATAATATCAACTTAGTTTTTGACCAAAAATATTAGTAAAATTGATTAAAATTAATCACAGCGATTAGGGTCAAATTAAGCTTAATTAGGGACTAAATCTTAATCTTAGGGACCCAATTAACCTAGAAACTTGTTAAAAACTCATTTCATGGACATATTTCACCCATAAACCTTCAATTATTTATTTATTTTGATTTGGTATGAATTTTGTTAGGTAAGAACTTGTGTACACCTAACTTGTTTTCAAAAATTCCAAGTCCTTTTCCTTCCCTATAAAGGCCACCACCACTCCCTCTTCTTAAAACCTATCAAACCTCTTATGTTTGGAAAATATATGAATAATATACTTCTCAAAATACCTCCCTTTCTCCTAGAATCCTCCATTGGGGAATAAATTCTTCCAAGGAAGCCTTTTGGCATAAACCAAAAGGAGTTACCCGATTAAGAGGTAATGCCTTCTCTCAAGATCCTTTCTTTTATTTTCATTATCCACCCCATCCAATATCTTTATTCTATTATTGTATAAAAAAACATGCATCCTCAATATTCTATTATTTTTTTATGCTAAGTATTCGACCTACACTTACACACACCTCCATCTAATGGGTAACGAACATATTGTTTATGTGTATGATGAACTATCACCTCACAAAATGATGATTGTTCAATTTTTCCTTATTTCCTATCATGGTGGACATTATGATGGAAAAACTATTTATATATGTCATATATTTTTATTTATTATTTCTTTAATATTATTTATTCCTTTTTACAACACATATCTTTTTACTTTCCATTTTGTGTTAATATGATAATTTCGTTTGAGGAAGTGTGGATTACCACCCCCTCAAAGCGATATGATTCATTCATACACTACATGAATTATATTAAGGATGTTTTAGTGAATATATGTGATATATATGATATCATAAATCTACTATAATAATGATATATATATATGACTTTTACTTTTTTTCTTTCAACACAACACTTAAACGAAAATAGCGTTAATTCGTACGTACGACCTACCATCTCCATGAACGGTGAATTCTATTTCATAATTATATATTATATAGATTATTATAATAAATATATAATGTATGTAAATTATATTTATATCATGTTTTACATTCTGTAAATCATGATATAAAATATAAATACCAAAGATATAACAAATTAAGTCACATGCGAAGAATAAAGAAAATATTACCCGAAGTGAAACTTTAACATAATATTGTTAACAAATGGGTAATATAAGGTCATAATAAAACCATATATATAATAATATGGTTATTTAAAAGATTTATAATAAATTTATATTTATTATACAGGTGGTTTGAATGAGTACGACGAGAGTCAAGACACAAGGTAAGGGGATTTTATCTCACTTTTTATTCCCGTAAGATACATGTTATGTTCGCCACTATTTCCTTTTGTGCGGTGTATGTACTGCCCATGATTGTATTCCATGTGTATTATACTTAAATTTATGGGTATTAACATATCTATTCTGTGATATTTATTTCATGGGGTATAGGTTTAAAAAGTTATGAAATTCGTGAAATAGTTTTGTCTTAATTTTCCTTCTTTGACACATTCTTTGTTATGCACCTAAATTCTCCTCAAGGTGTATATATTTCCATTTTAAATATTATATCATGAATTTTATTATTTTTATGATATTTTAAGCTTCATGAAATTTTCTTTTCTTACATGGATAGTATGATCCCAAATTACCAAGTTATAAGAGTTTATTGAGTCAATCTTATCGCTTTTCAAGATTATTTATGTTTATGATTCCTTTGAAGAAATATTATGATCCATATATCAATAAAATTAATTAATTTTCTTCTCATATGGTTATTAATGATTTATTCATATATTGGTACAATATATTCCACTCTTTGGTATATAATATAGTTAAGAAAGTGTTTTTAAGAAAGACTGACTTTACCTTCTCTTCGGTCGACAAATCTGTGTTCCTTTAAAATTATGATTTCTAAAAAGGGTTTACAATAATATTATACTATTCTACTATAATCATTAAAAAAATTACCATTTTTTTCTTTTTCCAATGTTTTCAAAGGAATCTTTTTGTCTCTTTTCAAACAAGGCATTTTTCTAACCTTTTTATTGTGCAAAAGGAATATTCTTTTTACCTCGTACGACATGTACAAATTTATCTTTCATAAATCCTTTGAGGATTTCTTTTCATGTTTAAAGGTTAAATTTTAAAAAAAATATTTTCAAAGAAATGGTTTTCAAAATGTTTTCAAGCTTCGTTTATAAGTTTTCAAGGAATTTTTTTTTCAAAATTCTTTTAATCTTATTTTATAAGTTTTCAAGGAAAACAAGTTTCAAAATGATTTCAAGACTCATTTATAAGTTTTCAAAAAAAATTCAAAGAAATGGTTTTCAAAAAAAATCCAAGATTTTTTCATATTTTTTCAAGAAAATAGTTTTTCAAAACATTTTCAATCTTTTTTTATAAGTTTTCAAAGTGTTTTTAAAGAAAAATATTTTTAAAATGTTTTGAATCTTATTTTATAAGTTTTCAAGGAAAAAGGTTTTCAAAATGATTTCAAGTATTCTTTATAAGTTTTCAAGGTATTTTCTAAGAAAATGGTTTTATGTATTAGAAATTCTTTTTCCAAGAAGAATGGATATTTTCCTCAAGAAGCATTTTTGAAAGATATTTCAAAATTAGTTTACATCTAAGATGACATTCATTGATATTACTCATTCTCTTCTAGGAAATTATCTAAAGGTTTCATTCATATTCTTTCTATGAATGGGTTATGCTTAATTTCATGGTCTTTATCAAACCCATTTCTCTTTCATGGGTTATATGTTTATGAAAGTAGTTTCTATTTCACGAGTTATATGTTTATGAAATTCATTTCTATTTCATGGGTTATATGTTTATGAAATCTATTTCTCTTTCACAGGTTATATTTTTATGAATTCCGTTTTTCTTTCATGGGTTATATGTTTATGAAATCTATTTCTCTTTCACGGGTTATATGTTTATGAAATCTGTTTCTCTTTCACGGGTTATGCTTTAGATGAAATGGTTATAAAGCATGTATCTTTTTCCAAAAGTTATAATATGTTTACATGTTTATGATACCCATTTCATTTCATGGGTTATGATATTATTTTTTATGATTTTTTGGCACATGTATGTTTGATTTTATTATGAGATGGTTGGGACCTATATCTCTCTCTAATGCATTGGGTAAAGATTTATATCTCATGAGATAGATATGGATGGAATGAGAAATGAACTCAGTCTAGTAATACAGGGCTTGAACAAGGGGTGAACTTAGTTTAGTAATATAGGGATAGAATGGGGTGTGAACCCAATTCAGTAAAAGACTTTGTCCACTAAGATGATCTCGGAATCAATTCCTAAATTATTATGTAAATCTTATATATTCTTATGTGTCTTCCACAATTCCATGTTTTATTCCTATGATATACTTTCATGTCTTATGTTCTTTATTTCCTTAAGATTCATGCCTTATGAACTATTAATATTTATGTCATGATTCACCTATATGATCTTTGATATGCGGGGTATGATCTTATATTTTCATGATCATGTTCTCATACCCTTATACTCATGATTATGCTTACATATCTCCCTTGTTTACTCTTACTAGGCATTTTATCTCACCCATCTCTTATGTTTCCTTTCTCCAGGTTATGAAGAAAGGTTTTAGGTAGAATTACTAAAGGTGAATATCTTTATGGGATATGTTGAAGATCTTTCACCAGGATAGAAGAATTGTTTCCATGTTTCCAAATACACTAAACTATTACGGTCCTTGGGCATTTATTTTTGTAATGTACTGAATATTCATCTAAAATGATGTAATATCCATGTATGTCAAGCTTGGGTCACTATAGATGGTATCAAAGGAAAGTTTTAGTCAACCATTAGAAACTAGGATGAGAACACCTTAGTGAGACCCCTAGGTATATTTATAAGGATATGTCTAGGGATGTCTCCAAGGATAAGTATAAGGAAGAGTTAACATTTAGGAAAATGTCCTGGAATTTTGGTAAAGGATAGAGTAAGTGGTTTCCTAGAAATACATCTCTGACTGGATACTACAAGTGGATGTGTCTATGGAATAGATGTAACTAGGGGTAATAACTCTGATAATATGTTTTGGTCCTAACTTGGTGTAATCTGGTACATGACAATAGACCTTACTGCACACTTGGTTTGATACTTCTGGGGGATATGCTTTGGGAATTCACAAAATCTTCATGAACCATCATGAAATATTTAAATATAATTTGGCTATTACTAACCTAGGATGAACCTAGGGTGTCATAGATTAAGGAATGTGTCGTGATTTACACATCCTATAAGTAAATCTTTTCATGAATATGTGGTTTTTTCTATGATAAGTAATTATCAAACTATGCTTATGGTTTTAGTTGATGGAAGGAACTAGGAGGAATTGAAATAATTTTGAATTTAATGGATGATTTGTTGATGAGAAGTCAAGTGGTATGATCATTGGATTGAAATTTTTTTTGATCATTCCTAATCAGTTTTCACAGAACATGATTAACAACGTGTACCTTAACCAACTCTTGTACTCACCATGGAAGAGAAAGAAGGAGTTTGCTGAGAGTTCAAGTAATAGAGGCCATGGAGGAAAGAATATTTGGTTTTCTTTGTGTTAAGAATGTGGAAATAATCACCTAAGTAAATGTATTAGAGGGACAATAATATGTTTTGACTATGGAAAATAAGGACACAAAGCAGGTGACTTGTGACGGCCCAGTCCAGTCCACGATCATGATATTGTCCGCTTTGGGCCTAGCCTGCATGGTTTTTCATTCCCTAGGCTCTGACCCTCTGATATCCCCCAAGAAAAGGCCTCATGATAGGATAGGTATCCACACCACCTTATAAAGGGGTGTTTCGTGCTCCTCCTCCTTCGATGTGGGATTGCTATAATCTACCCTCTAGAAGGGCCCAATGTCCTCTCTAGCACATCAAATGGACACTGGATCTGATACTATTTTTGATGAGCCAGTCTATCCCATAATCATGATATTTTCCACTTTGGTCCTAGTCTGCACAATTTTTCTTTCCCTGGGCTTTGGCCCTCAGGCATCCCCTAAGAAAAGGCTTAATTATGGTAGAGGTATCCACACCACCTTATAAAGGGGTGCTTTGTGCTTCTCCTCCTTCGATATGTGGTTGCAGGGTTAAGTCCCTGGGCTAACAGTTTTATCTATATTTTTGATTATGACAATCCTACATTGAAGGAGGATGGGCACGAACCACCCATTTATAAGGTGGTGTGGATACCTCTCCCATCATGAGGCATTTTCCTGGGGGATGTCGGAGGGAAAGAAGCCAAGGAAAGAAAAATCGTGTGCGCTAGGCCCAAAGCAGACAATATCATGATCGTGGGATAGACTAGGCTATTATAAATGGTATCAGAGATAGTGTCTATTCGATGTTTCAGTGAGGATGTTGGTCCCTTCTAGGGGGGGTTATGATAACCTCACATCTAAGGAGGAGAAGAATGAAACACTCCTTTATAAGGTGGTGTGGATACCTCTCCCATCATGAAGACTTTTCCTGGGGGATGCCTAAGGGAAAGAGATTAGGGCAAGAAAAACCATTTGGGCTAGGCCCAAAGAAGACAATATCATGATCGTGGGCTAGACTAGGCCGCTACATGAATACAAGGAAAAAATGATGAGTTTGATTAACAAAATGGTTGAGAATATTGGCCTCCCTAAGACATCATCAAAGGTTAAGTGCTTTAAGTATGGAATAAATGGTCATTATGCAACTCAATTTCCCAAGAGGAAAGCTCCTGAATAGGATCAGTAAGGTGGTACGAGTAATGGTTACATTGTTGATAATGAAGAGACTATAGATGAAATGTGAAATAAAAGAGGTATTATGATGAGGTAGCCTTGTTAATGGCTTAAGGATGAAGTAATTGATGTTTTATGTATTTGGATTCAAGAATTATGAAAGGTGAAATATATAAGGATTGTTCAGTTTATGTTTTTCTCTATGGATTTACAAGAACACATTGAATGGTTCTGATGGAATAGAAAAGTGATATAATGGCAAGGTGATTTCCATGGAAAACACATGATTAAGGGAAAGATAACCCTTTATACGTTCTTTATGTTATGATAATGTTGTTTGGATAAATATATGTGGTATATAAATAAGAAAAGTGGATGATATTGATTACCTTGGAACTAATTAAGGACTTATTTACTAGTAGTTTATGCTATCATGGATGAAGTTTACAACATTTTTAGATTTATGGAATAAATCCAATATAGTTTGAATAAGAAGCATGCATGTTTTCAATAAGAATTTATGGTAATTCAGGTTATTACCATGTTTCAAGAGAATATATGATGAGGGTATTCACATGTTTGGAATGTAAAAACCTAGAGCTACTTTGTGATATATGGGGGAATCAATGTTAACCTGATTTTGTGACTCTATTTTTAAAAGTTTTGTATTTTCATAAGGTTAACCATTCATGAAAATTTTAATTTAAACTTCATAGGAAGTATTTATATATTGATATTGTATTGAAACCCTTGGTTAAAAGGCTATTTAGTGATTAAATTTATTTCAAGGATGTACATCTTATTTATTTTGTAAATTATATTAGTATGGTTTTAGAAAGGACATCATGTATGTTGGGTGACAAGCAATCAAGTCTGTCAAGGTTGCAGGTCTTGAACCCATGACTGAAGGACGATAAGGGTTTCACGTCTACCACTGGCTTATGTGATGTCATGGTTAATATGTAATTATTTTTAATGAATAATTATTTATGATGAAACAATAGTTTTAATTCTTATATTTATAGATTAATGTATTAACCATGTTAATTTTTAAGAATAGTTATAGATAAATAGTTGTTTTTTCATTATTTTATGGGCCTTAAGATCTACTAAAATTATATTTTAGCACTTTAGGCATCAAAGTTAATTTTTGGACATCCATTACAAGAAGTAATGGATGAATTAAAAATTGATAAAAGCACAACTAAAGAATAAAATTTTGTTTATAGAAATATATCAAGTATGTATATTTCCTTATATTCTTGGTCAATAAAATAATTACTCAATATTAGGATAATGATCAAAAGAAAATTTTTTGTCCTAATACCTTAATTTTTGTTGAACCGGTTGCCTTATAAATCATCACAGATTTATGATTTTGGGGCCCTCGACTTTTTTCTTTGATCATTCACTTGTTTGTGATTGATGACCTCAATCACTCCCTATAAATATTTATGTTTTTACTCTATTTCCAATCTTCACTCTCAACCTATGTTCTCCTATGTGGAAAACTAGTTATATGTTACTTTGGGTAACCGTTATGGTTCTAACTTTCACTTTTTAGGGGAAGTTTTAGTATTCATTTTTATGATGTGGGTTTATATAAATGAAACTTTCAAGTATTAAACATTTGATAACCTAGACGAATTTTGAGGGAGAAATTCATTTTAAGGGGGTTAGAATGTAACACCCTGAGATTTTTTGAATTATTTTTTTTGAATTAATTTATCTTTTTGATATTTTTCATTTCACATGACACTAGAAATAATTATTTATATATATATATATATTAAAACACTAAGTCAAACATTCCTTTCACACAGAACTAACTTGGCTTGTGCTACACACAATACTAATTTGGCTGGCACTACAGGCAATACCGACTTGGTTTGTGCTACTGCAACACCGACTTGGCGTATGTTACACACAACACTAAGTTTTTTTGAAGCATAATTTTATTATATTTTAAATGATATAATTATAACCTAGTCATTAAAATTAGTGATATGAATATTAATAAATACTTTTAAAATATTATTTATAATGTTTTTATAGAAATAAAACATATTGATAATGAAAGATATAATTGTTGGTAAAGTCCTTATATGTTTAAAAATACTATGAACTACACGTCATGTCCTTCTATGAAGAAAAATAAAATTAATTTTAGACACATCTAGAAATTAAATTTGATAAAATAAACTTAATTTTTGAATTTATAATTCTGAAATTAACTTAGGGTGGATTTTTGGGATTTTTCTGAGAAACTTCATTTTTTGATGAATAATAAAAAATTCTGTTTTTTAGTTGAAAGTTGCCTTTTCATTTAAATAGTTGTTATTATTAAATTATATTTTAAATTTGTTTTAAGGTAAAATTAGATAAATTATACATCTATTAATACATTGTAGGTCATTAAAATAAATTTCACTTTGAAATTGAATATAAAAACTTAGTAAACTTTTGAACTTCTTTCTACTTTAAAAACCCGTAATTTCGTCTCGTCTGTGGGATTAGCATTAATCTTAATTTTTATCTTTTTTGAATTGAATTTTGAAAAACCCATCATAAACCATTGTAATTAGTATATTATTTAGAGTATAATAAGATAAACTTAATTTTTGACCAAAAATATTAGTAAAAGTGGTTTAAATTAATCACAGTGATTAAGGTCAAATTAAGCTTAATTGGGGACTAAGCCTTACTCTTCGGTGCCCAAATGACTTATCCAATTTTCCAAAACCCATTTTATGGACATATTTAGACCATAAAACTTCAATTATTGATTTAGGTTAGTTTGGTATGACTTTTATTAGGTAAGAACATGTGTACACCTAATTTGTTTCCAAAAAATCCAAGTGAGTCTTTTTTCTTCCCTATAAATGGCCATCACATCTCCCTTTTCTTCACACCTCTCAAACCTATTAGGTTTGGCCAAGATCTACCCAATATAATTTCCAAAATCCCTCACTTCATCCTTGAAGACTATCTTTGGGCATAAAGTCTTCCAAGGAAGTCTTTTGTCACAAATCAAAATGAGTTACCTGATTAAGAGGTAACACCTTCTCTCAGGCTCCTTTATTTTATTTTCCTTCTCCACCCATCCACTCTCTTTATTACATTATTATATTAAAACACATGTATCCTCGATATACTAGGATGTTTTTATTCTAAGTATTTTACCTACACTTACACACACCCTCATCTAATGGGTAACGAACATACTGTTTATGTGTATGACAAACTACCACCTCACAAAATGATGAGTGTTCAATTTTTCCTTACCACCTCTCATGGTGGACA
The DNA here is from genome assembly GCA_963277665.1 of Viscum album. Lineage (NCBI taxonomy): Eukaryota > Viridiplantae > Streptophyta > Magnoliopsida > Santalales > Viscaceae > Viscum > Viscum album. The sequence continues at coordinate 659,994,927 of OY728131.1, read as the reverse complement.
TTATGATAGACACTCTATTTATATATGTCATATATTATATTTATTAGGTCTTTAAGCTTCTGTATTTTTTTTACAACACATATCTTTTTACTTTCCATTTTGTGTTAATACGATAATTTCGTTTGAGGAAGTGTGGACTACCGCCCTCTCAAAGCGATATAATTCGTTCATACACTACATGGATTGTATTAAGGATGGTTTTAGTGAATATATTTGATATATATGATATCATAAAGCTACTGTAATAATTATATATATATATATACATATATTTCTTTTAATTTTTTTTTCTTTCAACGCGAAAATTAAACGAAAATAGCGTTCATACATACGTACGGTCTACTGTCTCCATGAACGGTGTATTCCGTTTCATACTTATATATTCTATAGATTATTATAATACACATATAATGTATATAAATGATATTTATATCATGATTTACATTCTAAAAATCATGAGATAAAGTACAAACACCAAAGATATAACAAATTAAGACACATACGAAGAATAAAGCGAATATTACCCAAAGTGAAACCTTAACATATGATTGTTAACAAGTAGGTAATATAGTGTCATAATAAAACCATATATATAAGAATATGGTTCTGTAAAATATATATAATAAATTTATATTTATTATATAGGTGGTTTGAACGAGTACGACGAGAGTCAAGACACAAGGTAAGGGGATTTTATCTCACTTTTTATTTTCATGAGATACATGATATGTTAGTCACTCTTTCATTTTGTGTGGTGTATATACTACCCATGATTGTATTCCATTTATCTTATACTTAAATTTATGGGTATTCACATATCCATTTTATTATCTTTATTTCATGTTGTGTAAGTTTAAAAAGTTACCAAATTAGTGAAATAATTTTGTCTCAATTTGCCTTCTTTGAGACTCATGTTTTATTATGCACCTAAATTCTCCTCGATGTGTATATATTTCCATTTTACATGTTATATAATGAATTTCATTATTTTCATGATATTTTAATCTTCATACAATTTTTTTTTACATGGAGAGTATGATCCCAAGTTACCAAGTTATAAGAGTTTATTGAGTCAATCTTATCACTTTTCAAGATTGTTTATGTTTATACTTCCTTTGATGAAATATTATGATTCATCTCTCAAGAACATTCATGAATTTTATTCTCCTATGGTTATTAATGATTTATTCATATATCGGTACCGTCTATTCCACTATTTGGTACATAATATAGTTAAGAAAGTGTTTTTAAGAAATCCTGACTTTACCCCCTCTTCGATCATAAATTTGTTTTCCTTTAAAATCATGCTTTCCAAAAAGGGTTTCCAAGAATATTCTAATATTATCCTATGATCGTTAAAAGACATTTTTACCCTTTTTTTCTTTTCTCAATGTTTTCAAAAGAATCTTCTTGTCGCTTTCCGAACGAGCCATTTTTCTAACCTTTTTATCAAGCAAAAGTAATGTTCTTTTTACCTCGTACGACATGTACAGATTTATCCACTGTCAATCCTTTGAAGTTTTCTTTTCATGTTTAAAGGTTAAATTTTAAGAAAATAATTTTAAAATAGATTTTCAAAGAAATGGTTTTCAAAATGTTTTCAAGCTTCTTTTATAAGTTTTCAAGGAAAATTGTTTTCAAAATGTTTTCAAGTTTCTTTTATAAGTTTTCAAGGAAAACAGGTTTCACAATGATTTCAAGCCTCATTTATAAGTTTTCAAAGTATTTTCAAATAAATGGTTTTCAAAACATTTTCAATCTTTCTTTATAAGTTTTCAAAGTGTTTTCAAATAAAAAGGTTTTTAAAATTTTTTGAAGCTTATTTTATAAGTTTTTAAGGAAAAAAATCAAAATGATTTATAGTCTTCTTTATAAGTTTTTAAGGTATTTTCCAAGAAAATGATTTTAAAATGGTTTTATGTATTAAAAAGTCTTTTTCAAAGAAGAAATGATATTTTTCTCGAGAAAATTTTTTGAAAGATGTTTCAAAATTATTTTCCATCTAAGATGACATTCATTGACAATACTCATGCCCTTCTAGGAAATGATCTAAAGGTTTCATTCATATTCTTTCTATGAATGGGTTGTGTTTAATGTCATGGTCTTTAGCAAATTCATTTTTCTTTCACGAGTTATATGTTTATGAAATTTGTTTCTCTTTTATGGGTTATATGTTTATGAAATATGTTTATCTTTCACGGGTTATATGTTTATGAAATTTGTTTCTCTTTCACGGGTTATGCTTTAGATGAAATAGTTATGAAACCTGTATCTTGTTTTTAATAGAAACCCTAATCGAAATTTACAATTAATGCTCTTCCTGGTGTAGCATATGAAACCTGTATCTTTTTCCACGGGATATGATATGTTTACATGTTTATGATACTCATTTCATTTCATGGGTTATGATATGATTGTTTATGATTTTGTGACACATGTATGTATGATTTTTTTATGAGATGGGTGAGATCTATATCTCCTTTCAATGCATTGGGTAAAGATTTATATCTCATGATATAGACATGGATGGAACGAGAAATGAACTCGGTTCAGTAATACAGGGCCGAAATGAGGGGTGAACTTGGTTCAGTAATATAGGACTAGAACGAGGGTTGAACTTGGTTCAGTAATAGAGGGTTGAAACGGGGTGTGAACCCAGTTCAGTAAAGGATTTTGTCCATTAAGATGGTTTCAACAACAATGTCTTAACTACTATAGAAATCATTATATATGCTTGTGTGTTTGCCACAATTCCATGTGTTTATTCCTGTGATATGCTTTCATGGCTTATGTTCTTTATTTCCTTAAGATTCATGTCTTATGAACTGTCAATCTTTAGGCCACGATTCACATATATGATCTTTTATTTTCATGATCATGTTTTCATACCCTTATACTCATGATTATGCTTACATATCTCCCTTATTTACTCTTACTGAACATTTGAGTTCACTCATTTCTTATGTTTCCTTTCCTCTGGTTATGACGAAAGTTTTTAGGTAGAAGTACTAAAGGTGAAGATCTTTATGGGAAATGTTGAAGATCTTTTATCAGTATAGAAGATTTTGTTTCCATGTTTACAAAGACACTAAAATATTACGGTTCTCGGGCATTTATTTTTGTAATGTACTGAATATTCATCTAAAATGATGTAATGTCCGTATATGTTAAGTCTGGGTCGCTATAGGACCGACTCAGTTATCGGGTTACCAGGCTACCTGGGTTAGTTCGTGACACTATGCGTCTCATCATAGTACGTTATCCAATCGCATAACTATATTCAACATATTGTCATGTCAATTCAAGGTCCCCATTATAACGGAGAACTACTATGACCTTATCAATGCGACAATTACTCTGAGACATAATTACATTAAATCCATGCAAAAACAATAAACAATATGTAATAAGTTGTAAAATTAATATTCAGTATATCGAATATACATGTAATCAAAGTACAATTAGTTGGTCTCATGATACAGCTTTAACACAATCATCCATGGTGAACCAACGCTGGTTGTGTCATGTGGGCGACCCTTGTCGCCACCAATCTCCGCCATCAAGTGGGGGTCCCTCTTCCATGATGAACCGCTGCCATCGAGCCCCACTGGGACTAACATCCCTTGTCGAGCGAGGCATTTGTCGCCGTCTGCGCAAAGCATGGCCCCCTCCAGCATCACATAGGACGAAAATCATGCCGCCCAGATGACCACCACGCATATCTGGCCCAGTGACGCACCGCCCTGCGATGCTTTTCCCCCCCTCAAGCATGTTGCCCAGAAACACCACACCTGCGAGGCGGGTCAAATTAATGTAGGTGATATTTTATTTATAATATTATTCATTATTTATATTAATGATAATTTATTTTAATTAGTTGGTTTTTAGTCATATGTTATTATTTATGTTTTATTATTATTATTATTAATATATTATTATTAGAATACTGAAAAAGTGAAATTGAATCTCATATGGAAAATGTGTAAGGTGTATCAATGTCCCCTTCCCTCTAAACATGTGTCATTAGTGAAATTTTTAGTTATATTTTAGAATCATTTAAATCCTGATAATTTCGAATAAAAATCAGTATTTTAAATAATATTTAAAATTTTATTATATATATATAATAAACAAAAAAAAACCAATTTTTTTAAAAAAATCCCATCAAGAAAATTTTGCCTGTAATAATTCATTCCCCACCCATTAAAAGATATGATTATTAAGAAAATGAAATAAAAATAGTATTGTAGAGGTTGAACATTTGAGTTTTTGGCCGTAATTTACCTGAATTATACTATTATTTTAAAATATATTATCTAAAATATAATATTTTATGATTTCAGGATAACGAGTGGTACATGGTACACGCGCATGCATACGATTCTGCCTCCCAACGAAACTCCATCACATCTTTTCAGAGGATAGTTTTATGAAATCATATTTATATTATCTTATTGTTATATTATATGATTGTTTTTTATACCACATATAGAATATATTTTAATTTTATCGCATTTGTTAGAAAAAGATGGTATCAAAAAATTCACGCGACCTAGTTTTCTAATATTTTTGAAATATATTTCAGAAAACATATAAAATCGAGTAAATTAAAAAAATGAAAATTTAAAAACAGATTTTGTAAATAAAAACATACTATATTTTCTAAGGAAATGAGAATAATTGTATTCGATTTGTCATTTTTATTGGATAAGGGTTAGTTTTTTTTAAATATTATTTCAAAACAAAATAGAGATTGAAAAAAATTAAAGGTGGAGATAAAGTCGTGTGCGTCCGGACACGTGGACGGTCAGGAGTTCGTGCCCACCTATATAAACAGAGGTTCGATCATCTTCCCTAATTCGGCTTTGGCGAGTTCGATATCTTTTTGTGAATTCATCTCCGTAACTGTTTCGTTTTTCGTCTAATTTTTTCTAGTGGAGGATGTCGTGCTGCGGAGGAAAGTGTGGCTGTGGATCCGGTTGCAGCTGCGGTTCTAGCTGCACAGGGTAACCTCTAGTTTCCTTTTACCTCTTCAGCAATTTTTGAATTTTTTATTTTATTGTTCATATTGCTGCTTTTGTTCCCGATTGAGTTTGGATGTTTATGGATCGTTGTTTAGAATTAACTGATCTTGAAGGCAGTTTAGGTTCCCACCTGAATCATCGAGTTATATAATTCGACTTACTCAAATCACAGTTTCTCGAATAATTTCCGGTAGTTATACATCCAATCTAATGAGATCGGGCCTGGATCTGTTCTAAATTGCTTTTGTTTTATCCGGTTTTAGAATCGTTTTAGAATTAGCTGATCTTGAAGGCGGCAGTTTAGGTTCGCACCTGAATCACCGAGATGTATAGCATCCAATCTAATGAGATTGGGCCTGGATCTGTTCTAAATTGCTGTTGTTTGATCCGGTTTTAGGTCTGATGGTTCAAACAATTATGATTTACTTTCTTCAGGATTTTTTTTTTTGTGAAAAATTGTGCAGGTGCAAGATGTACCCCGACTTGAGCTTGTCAGAGTCAGGGAGTCCTAACCAGCGACTGATCCTCGGCGTTGCGCCGCAGAAATCGTAATCAATTTTTCCCCTCGTTTTCACTAATTAATTCGCTGAAGGGAATTTAAGAATCGCGTTTGGTTTGGATGTACAGATGGTTCGAAGGTTCCCAAATGGAGTTCGGGGCGGAGGGAGACGGATGCAAGTGCGGGAGTAACTGCACCTGTGACCCATGCACCTGCAAGTGAAACCGATTTGATCTGCGCTTGGGAAGGAAGTTGATAAGATGATAATGGTAGCGTATGTATGTGGTTTGCCTGTGTAGGATTGTGTTCTGTAGCGTCGTGTCGCTTCTTCAGGGCTTGATAAGAAGCGTAGAATAAACTGGTTTTTTCCGCTCCGTGTTTGCTGGCGTCGTCAGTTCTGTATTTTTGTGATGGAATAAATTGTATGTTCATGTAACGGTGATACAACATCTCTGTTTTCATCATTAATGGCTATCAATTATTACTGTGTTTAGTATTTGTTATTTCTCCGAGGTGTAGCCAAAATGAATTATCATTATATTATAGTATCATGCTAGTGACAAAATCAATTAAAATGTATGCGTTGTGAATCTTTCATTAGATGATTTAGTAACCTTTATTCATCTGAGAACGTTCAACAAATTATCAATATTGTTCATCAACATTGTCATATGAAACGAACTAATGTTGAAAGACGATTATAATGAAATGGTATAAAAGGTAATATATATGCAAAGTGATAAAATGGATGTTTCTTGCTTCATTTTCTCTTTCCAACTTTTTATGAATCTTAAAAGTAAATTTTATTTACATCAGATCACTGATTTATAAATTATTTCTTTTTAAAAGAAGTTTCAAATAAATGAAGGTAATTATTATTTTCTAAATAATTTCCTAATGTTCTAATTTTTTTTATCTATCTTAATATCCTTTAATGATGTTTTTTATGTTTTACTGGATATATGTTTTAATAGAATCATCCACTTTCTCTGGATGATTGATTTTCATGCCTTGTGATTATTATGAAAATTGGTTCATTGTAAGTTTATGTTATGATGATATTATAAATGTTTTCTTGATATGCCACATGTAAGGTTTATCATTATGTAAAAGATGGACTCAAAATTACAGTTCTTCAATGCATTGAATAAAACTTTATATCTCATGAGATTATTATGTTATGTGATATATTATGAGTTGTAATGAATAACAAAGTTTAATGATGTAATATACATGTATGTTATGGTTGGGTCGTCTTAGTTGGTATTAGAGCAGAGTTTAGCTAATTTTGAGGATCATGACCTAGGTTGCACCAGCTTGTAGTAAAAGTAAAATAGGTTGAATATGAAATTTCATAGGTTGAAATGAAGGTTTATCATTTAAAACAGGATTGATTTTCATTATCATTCATTTGCTTACACTTGATATTATTGCTTAATACACTAACCAATTTGGTTTTAATAAATGATTAAAACCACAATCAAATGGAGACAAGTATGTTTATTACCCATTGATGAACTCCAAATGTCTTATTTGATTATTGTTCCATCTACTCCTTCATATCATGCAAGTTTTCTAAAATTATTCATTCACCACCCCATAAATTAAACATTTAATTGTCAGTGAAAACATTTAGCGATGCGATGATTGTATCCCAAGTCTATAACTCTTTTTTGATGGAGTTTTTAGGAAGATACTTCCTAAAAATCTTTTCATTCTCCCTTTGGTTAAATTTGTTGTGATTTTGGACACAAATTAACTTTCTCTACATTGAGCCTAACAATTGTTGGGATAGGGAAATCACATTTCATGTCCCAAATCAACCCATAATCATCTATTAGTGCAATACTGGCTATGAACTTCCTATAGAAATTACTTCCATTGTATGAGTTTTGATACCTAAAAATGAGGGATAATTAGCCCGAATGGTTAGAGAGAAGCTCAATATTGAGGATAGGTAGATTATGAATGAATAAATTGATGTATTTCTCAAGGAATTTCTAGGTCTTCCCCTAAATTGTGAGTTCTGAGTTTTCCATTGAACTTAGACCTGATACTATGCCCATATTAAAGAGTCCTTATAGAATGAACCCTGTTGAGTTAGAGGAATTGAAAAAGTAGCTACAAGGGAATATGAATAATAGTTTTATACGCCCAAGTGCTTCACCATGTGGTGCACATGTCCTCTTTGTTAAGAAGAAGGATGATTCAATGCACATTTTCATTGATTATTGTGAACTTAACAAGATTAAGATTAAGAGATAACATTGTTTACCCCGTATTTATGACCTGTTCTATCAAATACGAGGGGCTTAATACTATTAAAAGATTAACCATCGATCCATATATCATCAATTAATGATAAAAAATGAGGATATACCTAATATATCCTTTTGCACAAGATATAGACACTATGAATTCATAGTGATGCCTTTTAGACTCACAAATTCTCCTGTAATCTTTATGGATTTGAAAAATAGAGTCTTTAAAGATTACCTCGATCAATTTACAGAAGTATTTATAGATGAAATTCTCATGTATTCCAAGAGAAAGGAATAAACATGAAGAACATTTGAGAATTGTACTTAAGACCTTAAGAAAGGAGAAATTATATGCCAAATTTAGTAAATGTGGACTCTAGCTATGGAAAGTATCATTATTGGGCAATAAAATCACAAGAGAGGGTATATCCATGGATCCTTCAAGGACAAAGGTGATTAAAGAATGTCCCAAACCAATAATAGTAATAGAAATTCATAGTTTTCTTGGATTAATTAGATATTATCGGTGGTTTTTGAGAAATTTCTCAAGATTGTCAAATCCACTAACCAAGTTAACTCCAAAGGGAGTCAAGTTCCTTTGGATAAATGAATATGAGGACAATTTCAAGGATATTAAGAGAATATTGGTCACCACATCTGTACTCATATTACCCCATAGTGGAGAAGAGTTTTTGATATACAACGATGCATCAAAGAAGGGATTAGGGTGTGTCCTCATGCAAAATAAAACAGTGGTATTTTATTGACTGTGGAAAAAATTATCCTATATTTTCACCCTAGACACGTGTTTTACATTTTTTATGTGGTCTAGGGTCCTATGATTTAATTATTTTTCATTCAACCCTCATTTTATATTTATTATATAAAAATATATTTAAAAGGGAAATTTCATTATTATTTTTTATTTCCATGGAAACATATAAGTTTGGTATTTTTTTACATAATTCAGTCCACAGATCAAAAATTAAAGATTCATTTTTAGGTCATGGTTGTTGGAATTAATTTCATTTAACTAAACGAATTGCTGAATCCAACCATAAGAGGCCCAAATGAAGAATTCAAGCGGGACAAAGAAATTTTGTCTATAGTTTGCATGACTTTCAATGTTGGGTCTATATCTCACAAAATGACAGTTTAAAAGAGCTCAAATTTTGTATAGAGATAGGTGAAATGTCGGGGAATAATTTCATTAAATATGGATTCTTGGGCATTAGAGCTTTAGAATTTAAAGAGTCTTCCAAGATAAGAAATTTTTATTTATTAATGTGGCCCTATATTTTTCTAAACATGTCTAATGGAGATAAAATTTTATGGGTAAATAGATAAGATATAGGCAAACAACTTTCTAAAAGACCGCAAACTGATATTCATCCATTTAATGGTCCAAACATGCCTAAACATTCAAAGGATATAATTGGAGGAAAAATTTGACCCATATATTACTTAAAAATATGTACCTACAATCTATTCAAGAGCTAGCCATTTTTAGAAGAAAGAGGGGGTTCCAACCAAATTAGATTAGGGTTTTCTATTGCAATAGTTTTCTACATTTTTAATAATAATATTTTTCTATTTATCCCACTTTTCTTTTCATTTTTTTAAGTTTTTCCCTCTATAACCTTCTCATCTCTATGAAAATGGAGAACTAACCTCATTTCCTATTCAAGGGAGAGAGTAGTGTTTTTTTTAAAAGGTGACATGGAATGGTTTCCCAGGGGAGAGAGTAGTGTTTCATTGAGTTCATTGTGCTTTAATATTTATCTTTATTTTATTCTGGGAATACAGTAGTTGTTAAATTTATTATAGTGGGTGGTTGTCCTACTTTATTTTCTATAATGTTCTTCTTCCTCATTTATATAAATATTCTTTCCCTTAACTATATATATCATTCATACAATGGAGTTTTAATTGGATAACATTGATCAGAGAAGAGGTCTCCTAGAGGATTTTAGGAAGAGTATTATCCTGCACGCAGAGGTCTCGGTGTAGGATAATCACAATTAAAGTAGGTGGGTGTAGAGTGATAGATCTTGATCACTACATTGAGTAGAATAATGAGATGAAATTACTTTTAAAAGATAATGATTAACATCACTGTGAACTCTTGAGAATAAGATCCTCTTTCTTACCAACTTCTTTGTGTCTTGTCTTTTTCTCTGTGGTTTTCATTAATGTGTTTATATAATTATATCATATGTATTTTTGAAACCCCCATCATCTTTAGGTTTTATTTTTAGAAGTATATTTTGGATAAATATAAATAGTGACAATAAAAAAATAGCGTGTAAGTATCCTCCTAGAGTGATTGAACTTGGGTGCGCACTATGCTTTATACTTAAGAAATAAAGAATTTATTGATTAGGGATTCATGAAAAATCCCCACATATCAATTTGGAACCGATTTTGGGGAGTCCAATAACTTTCACACATTATTTATTAAAAAAACATTAAAAAATCATAAATTTCAAAAACTAAAACATAGAACTTTATTATGTATCCTTCTTTTCCTTGGTTAAAGATGTACCTTAATAGTGATTATTCATATGCTTATACTTTTATCTATTTAGATGAGTTTAGAAGGGAATAATCTCTAAGGATTCAAGTGAAACAAAATTTTAAAACGCTTAAATAAGTGAGCAACCAAATGATGACCATTTTCACTTATCTCCAGGAAATCAAAGCTTTGAGGCTGGAAGAACAATAAAAACTTGTTGAAGAATAAGTAAATATTGCTACACCCACATTCCAAGTTAGAGAAACCAAGGAGGTCATAAGTGAACCACTTGCAGATCTATCATCTGACCTCTTCTAACCATTACTTGAAGAGGTTCCTAAAGAGTACATATCAACTAATGCACATGTGGGAGATCAAGAAGGTTTGGATAATTATTGGGATGATTTTTTGGAAACTGAAATTCCAAATGTTTCTTACATCTTTAAATAATAAAAATAATCACTTTTTTACCTCTCTCTTACTTTATAAGAAAACACCACTAATGTGGTAGAATTTGAAGAGGTTATGGATCATATTGATTATACTCTTCCATCTATGACAACTTAAATCCAAGTAGCACTAAGAAAATAAGAATAAAATCTATTTGGGATAACTTAAGGAGATAATATTTTCTTAAACTCATTTCTTTATGATTTTATTGAAAACCAGCTAATTATTACCTCTAACTATTTTTAATTTTCAGATTCGACCAACACATGGGTGTGTTTAGATGTTAATGAAGAATATGATAAATATTCTCCTCCTGAGATTGAGTTCCCAGGAAAATAAGCATTTCTTGAAGAGATAATGTTTAAATTTGACCTACTTTAAGAAGATTATTTTTATATTGATGCTTATTATTTTAATTCTATTTAAATTTAAATTTTAAACAACTCTCAATTTTCAGAAATTTGTAATAGAACATACATGGAACATGCCTTATAAGTTGAAGATTCTGCACAAGTAGTGGAAGTAGAAGTAGAGGGTTCATGTCTTTTCTTTTCCCCCACCATACAAGCTGTACTACATTTCTATGGGCATGGGTCTATGATTCAATGTACATGAAATTATCTATAACCAATATAAGCTAAAGAGAACTAGAAACAAGATGTTTTGGTGGATTATGAGTAATAAACCACATCCTCCTTCATATTGGAGATAAAATTTTGGAACTGCCAATCAGAGGTGGTAAAAAACTAGTACCCACTTAGGGGTTAAACCAAGTTCTACACCTTTTCTTATTTCCCCTCTTTTTTTTCTCTCTCTCTCTCTCTGTCTAAATTTTTATTTCAATGAATTTATTATATATTATAATTTCTTTCTTATAGGTTTAAAGTGTCAAAAACTAGGATCTTAACTCAAGGAAGACACTGCCCAAATAAACCAGTTTGTATTTTGTATTTTTAATTTTATCCGCCTTATCCTTTTAATTTTATTTGAGCTGAAATAAGGGGTATTCTATTTTTTTGTGGGGGAATGTAAACCTATTACAAGAGTTTTTGTGTGTGTTTTTTTTATTTTTCATTTTAGGAACTTTGAGCTTCAATGAATATTTGTGATCATTTTTTACTCTTGAATTGATCATGAGAAAGGTTGATTGTTTTTTGAAAGAATAGATTTTAAATGTTTTTACCTACCAACCCTTACCCACCAAATCACCTTGAAAATACCTCTTGATTGGAAACATTTTTTATGTCTCGTGATATAGAATATGAAAATGTTCACAAGAAATTTACAGATCTTTAAAGTACAACTACAATCACAGTTGAATAAGGTTAAAAATAGAGTCTTAATAAACAAGACTCTAATACCAAATGTTTGTCGGAGTAGAGTACTCAAGGGGGAGGGGGGTGAATTGAGTATCTATTCAAAATTTCTGTTTAAAAAGTATTCCCAAAATATTTCCCCAAAGTTAAATACAGCCCAGTTAATCAAAGTAATACATTTACGAAAGTTTGACTTTTTAAATAACTTCTCAGAAGATTGATTAATTCTCAATAATCTTAATATCAGTTATTAATATTACTTTTGAAGCTATTATAATAAGGCAAAACAATTATAACTTCTTTCCAAGATTAACTATCAAAGTAAATTTAGATATTTCTGAATTATACAGTAAAGTAATAAAATAGAGAAGACTAAATTAAGCAGCACATTGGATATAAAACAAGTGGTTCAATCTCAAGACGAGACCTAATCCACACCACTTGGTGATCACCTGCCACTAAGCAGTTTATATAGATAAACTTGATCTACACCCTGGATTGGGGTTAACAACAATACATAGGACTGTCAGGTTACACGACCTCTTCTATAGTTCTTTGTGGGTATAAACTACCAGGCCATGTAGGGACATCTTCCACACTTATCTGTGGGTATACACAAGTGTAAAAATATATTTAAGAAAGGATATCTTGTATCCTTTAGTTTAATGAAGGAGGCAGAGTGTGTTTTTATATAGATGCACACACTACTCGAAAGCTAATAAAATGATACACAAAAAAGCAGAAATGATGAGACAAGGTTAGAAGTGCCCTGAGTGGTTGTCTATGTAGATATGGACTTCTAGGATGAAGTAGATATAGAAATCAAGTTATCATATGGAAAACTAAGTATCACAAGTCATCTAGATCTGGTGTGTGTTCTTCGTGGTGTTGAAAGTGCGAAGATGTCCTCGACTCTGGGATTTAAGTATGCTTCTTATGTTCTTCAGCAGTGTCGCATTGCATTTGTTGGTTATCTTCTCAAAAATGATCTAAGTGTTTCTTCGTTATGGTGCTCACACCCACTTGCATGCTCCTTTTTTTGTTTCTGGGCCGTACTTCTCTTTTATTTTGGAGTGCATGTGTTGAAGCCGACATGATGCATGTATTCTGCACCTCGTACCTCGTACTTTTAGATGACATGTTTACAAAGAAACATTAATTATGTCAGTGCATTTAAAATATTCAAATATGATCATTAGATATTAAATTGAAAAACGAAAAAACAGATTTAGAAACAGTGTCACAGTCTATCAGGAAACAGTGTCTTCTTGAAACAGTGTCTCCTTCTCTTCCTTTGAGCGGTGAGACAGCTAGAGTTAGACAAGGATCAGGAACCGGTAGCACATATGTGGTGTTAGGATCACAGTGTCTAGTCACGATGTCTGAATGGTTACAGTTTCTAAAGGGTCATGTTGTCTAGATGGTTACGATGTCTGAAGGGTCACGATGTCTGGATGATTACGGTGTCTGGATGGTTACAGTGTCTGAAGGGTCACGATGTCTGGATGATTACGGTGTCTGGATGGTTATGGTGTCTGAAGGGTCACGATGTCTGGATGATTACGGTGTCTGGATGGTTACGGTGTCTGGACACAGTGTCTGGTTCCTTAGCCAGAGAAACATAACAGGTGGCAGACTCACGGTGTCTCAGACTTAGCCAAAAAATCTGTTTTCAGACGTAAGTAGTGATATTCATAGAATGGATTAGACTTAATCATTTATAAAAGAAATCATTATAAAGTAAATTAAATATAGTGTACAATAATCAAACTGAATGTATAACAATTAAGATATTGGACATCTTTATTTAAAGTATAAAGATACTAATCATCTGTACATATGATGTGAGATAGAATACATAGAATTAACAAGTTTTATAGACTGAATAGGATTTGTGATCAATAAAACATGATTAACACATGAGGAGTCCAAAAATATCCCCCTTTTTGATGATCACAAATCATGTGAAGTTAGAGTGTATATTTTTCTAATGTACATATAAACTACATATTTTGCTATTCTTTCTTTAGTGTGCATATTTCTCCCCCTTTTGGGATTATCAAAAAGAGTGAATAGAAAATAGACAATAAAAGTGAACAATGCATTAGATAAAAAGAGTGTAAGTACAAACAGTAAAACAAATGCAACAAGATCCCTATCAAAAGATAGTAGTCATTGTGCTTCATCACTGGTTGGTCTTCTCCTTTCCCTTGGAAGCAACATTAGAAGAAGAGGCCATAGGAGCAGAGGTTGAAGTGGAAGAAGGGAGTGAACTGGTTGAAAGAGAAGGTAAAGGAAGACCTTAAAAGACATATGGGGCCAAGGTAAGAGTAGTAGAAGACCGAGATAATTGTTGATCAAGGATAACAGGTCTGATCTGACTTAGAGCCCGAGAGATAGACAGAGATGTAGAGGCAAGGGCATGAGAGGAGAAGGCAGGCAAACCAGATCTTAGGGGTGCAGCTACAGAAGCCACAATGGCAATACTTTGTACATGAAGATAAGGCCACAAAATCTTGATAAAGTCAAAAATGATCTCTCCACCATCCTGAATTTCTTTTTCAAAGTCATCCTTATTCTCCATGAACTTTTCCAACAGATGAGTGAACTCTGCGAGCTTTTGGTCTTGAGTCTTGAAGGTTTGAGTTACAGGAGGAATCCTTAGATTCTCCACAAGGTAATTGAAATGACTGGTTATGTCATTCTTATAGAAGATCTGGTTGAAGTAGAAGTCCACTTTCTTGGAAATTTCTTGCTGAGTATCATTAGAAATCTTGGAATGAATTCTAACCAAATCAAGAACTCTGTCACTGTTCTTGATAACTTCAGATAAAGATTCTTTATTAAAACCACTAAGCACAGCCTGAAGTTCTTCTTTGAACACTGTTCGAAACATATCACTGTCTAAAGAAGGTTGAGAAGAATGTCCAGAGGCATTAGAAGCTGTGACAGTCGAGGTAAGAGATTTCAGTTGATTGAGAACTTTCTAAAGGCACCCCTTATACTCATCAGTTAACTTGTTAAGTACAATAACAAGTTCACACATCTCTTGAACAATCTGTTTATTTCTTTTAACTACTTTTTCAGCTAAAGAGGTTAGATGAGATTGAATCAATGAGGCTAATTCCTATGGTATCTAAGTAAAAATATTCTCAATAGGATGAGAAGCAGGCTCTAGTATCAAGTTCAGCACTTTTGGAATATTTTCAACCATACCTCTTAGAGTCTTTAATTCATCACTAAGCAGTTTGTTTTCAATTATGGTTTCTTGAATCTTATGGATCATCTTGGGTTGATTCTACCAAATAATTTTCTCCAACAACAGTGAAGCATCTCTTTCACTCAAATTTGTTACAGGAGCCGATTGGGTATTCAGGATCTTTTCAACCCCAACCAAAAGGGTAGCTCCAAATTCTTTTAGGTTACCTTATTCACCAAGGTTGGAGGTTATTGTGAAGGCTAAGAGATAGAAGCTGAGACAGGCTCAGGTTATTTGGTGGAAATAACTTCAGGAGTAGATAAAATTTTTAACTGAAACATAGTAGTCAGATCAAGACCATTGACTGAGACTTCCTATAAATCATTCACATCGAAATAACTGGGGAATTTATACCATGTGTCCACTGAGCTTGGATCAATCGGATTTTACACTTCAACAGATTCCAGACTGGGGGGATGCTCCCCCTCAACAGGTTCATCTTTCTCAAGATTGAGATATTTAGATCCTTGATCTATTTGCACGATGTCATCCCTGATTTCCTCAACCATTTCATTTCGAGCCAATTGAAAGGCTTGCTCCATTCTATCTTCAGCAGAAAGAATGACTTCAGGAATAGCTTGTTCCTCTGGGAGTTCCTCAAGTGCAGGTTCTTGCATAACAGGGAGATCTTCTTCCATATTTTCTTCCACATCATCCTTTTCAGTTACCTTACCAATAGATTCTTACTCTACATGTTCATCACCAGTATTTTCTTACACAAGAGACAAATTTTCTTCTATATGTTCTTCTATAACTTCCTTTTATCTTTTAATAATAACAAAATCTTCTTCAGTAGTGGGTTGTTCTTCCAAATCAACAACCTTTTCAGGAACATGTATTTCCTTCTCAATTATGACTTGAGGAGTAGGTGTACTATCTTCCTCATCAAGAACAGTTTATCTCAGAGGTACAATAGCCTCTCCTTTTTCTTCCTCATTAGAATATTTAACAAGTTCATCTGGATCCAATCCAAGATCAGAAATATCTTTAGGTCTTGAAGGGTGTTCCACTAGATTAAACTTTTCATAGACTCTATCATTATCTTCCACCCATGCATTTCTCCATGGATTCCAGTTGTTTTTCATCCTCTTTACTGTAACTTTCGACAGAAAAAACTCATAATCCTTGATAATTTCTTCATTCTGTCTAACCACACCTTTGGCATGAAGAATAACCAAAATAAGACGCAAATAGAATAGGGAGGTTGACTTGGAGGTGGTCTTGATCAATTCAAACATATGGTGTATGTCATACTTACAAAGATTGATCTTATGTCCATTTTTCATGACATGTATAAAAAATACATCATGATATTTGAGTACAGTGAAATCACCTTTTCTAGGGCTAATTAAATTTTGAATAAACTTAAACAGAATTCTAGATCCTCCATCTAGCTCAGCATCAATGGCTCTCCTCTTGGTTCCATATCCAGTTAAACTCCTCAAAGCATATTCCAAAACAAATAATTCACTTGGAGGTGGAGGACCTCTCTGGTAGTCCTCAAAAATACCTTCATGAGACATCCTAAGGCATGCAGTCTATAACCGCGAAGAAAATGTGCATCTATGGACATTTATCCAACTTCTTACAACATAACCATCTTCAGAATCAAAAGAAAATTGTATATACTAATAAAATTATGTAACTAGATTTGGGTAGATAGGACTATCATCCTTAGTAAACCAATCTATACAACCTTGCTCTATTAGCACTTTCAACACCAAAGATTTACTCGTTAGAAGCAACTTAGGGAATATCTCTTTCTTAGGTACTACTATTCAGTTTACCAGATTTGGATTCAGAGGACCTCAGGTGCTAAATTCGACGCTATCTTCAACTTATTCTTAGAACTGCATTTCTCAGGAGTCGACGACGAAGGACATTTCATCCTGGGCATTCACCAAAGGTTTGAGAGATAGAAGGGTTGAAGAGGGGTTACAGTATAAGAGAGGAGAAGAAAGCTCGAGTGAAGAACGAGTGAAACTTCTTTTATTTTGTCATTTAGGAATAACAATCGTCGCAAAAACAAAAACACGGGAAAGTAAAAGGGTAAAATAATGAAATACTACGATACATGTTCTAATTTATAAATAAAACAACAAATTATTCTTTTAAAGAATTTTTGCGGTGAGACCGTAATCAATTTTCACGGTGGGACTGTACCAAGCCTTCACAGTGAGACCGTTACAAGCATTCATAGTGAGACCGTAATAGTGTGATTTCTAGACTATGCGACCGTATTGTTTGAGATAGTAAGTGTTAGACAATAACAAAGAAATAGTAACTTTGAGACCATAAACATGAAACAATAAGTCTTAGGACAGTAAAATATGAAACAGTAAGATATGAAACAGTGAGATATGAAACAATAAGATATCTACTTAAGGTTTATCATTCCCAATTCATGTATGATGTAATTTATTATTTCACAATTTAATGATTTGGTGAATATATCAGCAAGCTGATATTCAGTTCCAATGAATTCCAAAGTGATATCACCTTTTTGACAATGATCTCTCAAAAAGTGATGTCTTACATCAATATGCTTTGTCCTAGAGTTTGAAACAAGATTTTTAGAGATTTTAATAGCACTTGTATTGTCACAATTTATAGGTACATTCCAAATGGCCCAAAGGCCTTCTTTTTTATTTTATTATAGATAATCCCCCTTTTAAGGGTTGAAGGGGAACCCGAACATGATCCGTAGGCCCAAGGAACAAGGCCCGTCATGACCTGTAATACATGACCCAAAGGCCCAGAGGCAAACCATCCCCATAACATGACCCGTAGGCCCAACCCACTAGAACCGCCCCTCCCCAGATTCTACATCATTGATCACCTTTATATCTCCACCTGCATTGCTGATCGGCTAGCATTGCCCCATACAAAGCTACAGGGTGCCTGGTCCCGATGACAATTGCCATACCCTCTCATTCTTCCAATCCAGTTAGCTCTACTTCTAGTGACTGCTATTGGTGCTCTGATCCTCTTCTGGGGCCTGTTCTATGAGAATTGGGTGACTTCATGGTCTTCAATGGCCCGAAGGCCCTATGGACCAAAGGCCTTTGATGGCCCAAAGGCCCTTGAGACCCGTAGGCCCAAATTGGTGGCCCGAAAGCCCAAATCAGGTGAATAGTTCCAACTGCTACAGTACTGAACAGTACTAAATAGTTCCTGCTATAGTACCTGCTACAGTACTGCTACAGTACTGCTACAGTACCCAGAAATTTTCCTCCACCCGGTTTTGAACCTGGGTCTCTTGGATGCCAATATGGAGCCCTTACCACTCGGGTACGGGCTCATTGGCATTTATAGGTACATGCCTGAATTGATATCCATAATCTAGTAACGTGTGTTTCATCTACAAAATTTGTACACAACAACTACCAGTAGCTATATACTCAACTTCTGCAGTAGATAATGCAACAAAATTTTGTTTCTTACTACACCATGATACTAGTGAATTGCCTATAAAGTGGCATGTTTCAGAGGTGTTTTTTCTATCTAACTTACAGTCACCAAATTTAGCATCAGAATAGCTAACTAATTCAAATGATTGTCCTCTAGGATAGAACAGTCCTAGATTGGGTGTATGCTTGAGATATTTGAAAATTCTCTTAACAACATTTAAATGAGATTCCTTATGATTTTCTTGAAAACGAGCACACATACACATACTAAACATAATATCAGGTTGGCTAGCAGTTAAGTAGAGTAAGCTTCCAATCATTCCTCTATAAGTGGTTTGATCAATAGATTTTTCATCTTCATTAAGATCTAACTTACACATAGTACTCATTGGAGTGTCACTAATTTTAGTTCTATCCACACCAAAACGTTTTAGAAGATCTCTAGTATATTTTATTTGATTTAAAATAATACCATCATTATTTTGAAAGATTTTAAATCCAAGAAAGAATTTTAGTTCACCCATTAAACTCATTTCAAATTCTTTTTGCATCATTTTAGAAAAATCAATACATAAAGAATTTCTTGAAGATCAAAAGATAATGTCATCTACATAAATTTGAACTACTAAAACATCATTGGAAATTCATTTTATAAAAAGGGTAGGATCAAATATTCCTTTTGTAAAACCTTTGGAAATAAGAAAGGTACTTAGTCTTTCATAGAAAGCTCTTGGAGCTTGTTTTAAACCATATAAATCTTTTGATAATTTAAAAATATGATTTGGAAAATGTGTGTTTGTAAAACTAGGGGGTTGCTCAACAAAGACATCCTCAACTATATACCCATTTAGGAATGCACTCTTAACATCCATTTGATATAGTTTGAAATTCAGATGTGTAGAATAAGCAAGAAGAATTTTGATGGCTTCAAGTCTAGCTACTGGTGCAAAGGTCTCTTCATAGTCAATTCCCTTTTCTTGACTATAGCCTTGTGCAACCAATCTAACCTTATTTCTAACTATGTTACCAGCTTCATCTACCTTATTTCTAAACACCCATTTAGTGCCTATGGTGAATGTGTCTTTTGGTCTTTCAACAAGTTTCCAAACTTTGTTCCTTTCAAACTGATTAAGTTCTTGAATATCCATTATCCAAAATTCATCATTGATAACATCATTAATGTTTTTAGGTTCAAGTTGTGACAAAAAGACTTGATGTTCAACCTGATTTCTAAGAGAATATCTGGTTTGAGTTAATTTGTCTAAGTCTCATACAACAACATCTAAGGGATGGTTCTTAAGAGTTCTAACAGCTCTAGAAAAGGAAGGACTAGTAATTTCAGGTTCATCAACAGGTTTAGGATCATTGTGACTTAAGTCTAAGAAATTTCCAGAGCTGGAAGTTTTCCCAGATTCCTTCATATGATGGTTAGAGGATTTTGAATTAATGTCCAGATTTGATACATCATCCTACAGGTTCTCTAGAGTGGTCTTAGGCCCATGTGGGTATGTTTCATCAAATTTAATATGAACAAATTCTTCCACACATTTAGTTCTTTTATTAAACACTCTATAAGCTTTACTAGAGATGGATTATCCTAAAAAGTTTTCTTCATCACTCTTGGATGCAAATTTGTCAAGATTGTCCTTAGTATTAAGGATATAGACTTTGTAACCAAAAACTTTGAAGTATCTAACTTTGGATTTTCTATTGTTCCATAACTCATAAGGGGTTTGTCACGACCCGACCCTACCCGGGCTCGAGCCGCAACTACCCCAAGCCCGCCTCCATAGGCCAGGGGCTGGCGACCAGCGCCGAAGGCACAATAACTTGGGGAGGACTTTGCCTAAGTACCTGTACACACACACGCAGCAAACTCAATGTAAAGTGCAGAGTAAAAGAAAAGACAAGCAGAGTAAAAAGAACAACAGCTATAAATAAACCATAGAGTGCATCGACCACTACAAGTACATAGTACAAAATGAAAAGAAAAGGGAAAAACACACGCCCAACCGAAAAGTGCCACAACCCAGCAACAGGTAAACAAAAAGAGAAACAGCTGGCGGATCTCCCACCTGGATCCCAGCCACGACCACTGCACGCGGTCCAAGCTCCCAAGCTCCTACGCTCCACTGAAGTCACGCTCCACCTGTCCGTCGTCTGCAAGGGCACACCAAGTGTGGAAAAAGCCCAAGCAGGGGTGAGTATAAAAATACTTAGTAGCATACCCCGAAGGCTCGAGGGAGCAACAAAAAGGAGGTGCCAAAGGGTGAGCAGTAGAGAGAACAAGGAACAAGTAAGGGAGTACAATCGAAAGTATAGTAAAGAGTCCAGCTCAACCCAACAAGAGAAAGGAAGTAGACTCATCCAGGCACAAGGAGCTGGAAACGGTGAGAAGATGAACTTCTTATCGAGTCTTCGCTACCTATAGTAGGAGAGTAGACTCATCCAACCACGAGAAGCTAGACACAGAAAGCACGTGGCATACCCCGCGCGTCTTTGCCTCTCCTGGAGGGAGAGTAACCAAGCCCAAGAAGTGGGTACTCGAACAAGGTATATACATATCTATATGCTCAACAAGAAACCCGAACAAGCTCATAAGGGGATCTCTATCCCGTAGCTCAGCCCAAGAAAAGGGTAGCCAACAGTCCCAGACATAACCCATCATCATCGCCCAGCAACCCGCATGTCTGACCTGAACCACAAGCCAAGGGGCTCAGTCACCGCACCTTGATACTATCCGCTTTGGGCGGCACTGACTCGCCCGCACGGTTTTAGATCGTGTCGCAAGAACGCGTCTCGGTGGGGAAAGTGCCCCTCAAACTTGAGAGTTCTAGGGAAAGTCAAACCACACCTCGTCACTGCCCCACAGTCGAGAGGTCTCCTCAAAGTCAAGACGTCACAAAACTGACCCGTATAACCAAGGGTCCCGCTCTGGTAACCACGAAGGAAAGCCACAGACTAGCCTAGTACTAAGGAATGAGTCTGGAATGCTAACAGGTGTCCCACTGCCCAGCCCCGCTGGAGGGTAATTCATAACCAAATATCGGGTGACCCACTGCCTAGCCCTGCTGGAGGGTAAACCCTAATACATCATCAGGCGACCCACTGCCTAGCCCCGCTGGAGGGTAAACCATAATAAGATACTGGGTGACCCACTGCCCAGCCCTGTTGGAGGGTAAACCACAATACATCAACAGGCGACCCACTGCCCAGCCCCGCTAGAGGGTAAACCATAATACATCATCAGGCAACCCACTGCCCAGCCCCGCTGGAGGGTAGACCTGGAATAAGTCGATAGGCGACCCACTGCCCAGCCCCGCTGGAGGGTAGACCCTAAGAGGTCGTCGGGTGACCCACTGCCCAGTCTCTGCTGGAGGGTAGACCCTAGTAGCGTCGGGTGACCCACTGCCCAGTCTCTGCTGGAGGGTAAACCCTAGAAGTCGATGAGTAACCCACTACCCAGCCCCGCTGGAGGGTAGAACTCAAAACTGCTCTAGCCATCTCCACTGGAGGGAACAACACTGGCCAACCGAACACGGAGTAGGGATCGCACAACCACCCAACTCCAGCACAGCTCACCCAAAGGGGTTCAGCGCCTGCTCCATCACGGGGTTCCACTAGCACCGCTACTGGCCGATCCATCGAGAACGAAACCAGGGGGAGACCACTCAACCCTGCTGGTCGAACAAACGAGCACCAAGGGACCCTCTACGCCGCGAGAGGTCCAAATACACAAAGCAGAACCCGACACGCATGTGGGAGCCACACAACGTGTGGCCCCATCTCAACCCCAACTAAACGCACCAACGTTCTCAGGTACGAACAACCACACGTACCTCCAAGCATTCTCGTATACTCCCAGAGTATACCACGTCTCCAGCCCAAGAGCTATCGTGCACACGACACCCAACGTCAACACGAGGGCGTGACGTAACAACTCTACCTCAAAGGCTCAGGCACAGCCAACCACATCTCGTGAACCATTTTCGTCACTCTCCCAAGAGCGCGCGATCGCACGCCAAGGGTCCGCTACAAACAAGGTAGGGCGAACCACCACTTGAGCACCTTCCAAGCTCCACATTCAATTAGATCGCGCAAGAGGATCTGCACAACCAAACCTATTGCACCGTTGTAATCCTAGCGGAAAAACATGCGAGATAGACTACTCACTCGCCTAAAATGGTCAACCGGTGAAAAAGGTACTATTCACTGTAATCAAACTCGTGTGGGGCCCACCCCAAGATCCCGAAACTGAACCAATGGATCACACCAATGTGATCCACTCAGAAAAACACACGGGATTGAGTACTCAATCGCCCAAAACGGAAACCCGATGAAAAGGGCACTATTCACCGTAGCTGGGTCGGGTGGGACCCACACCACGTCCCTGTAAAAGGTCGGGCGGACTGCGCCATCACAATGCTCTCGAAAAAGCACGTCAAAAGAACTACTCACTTGAGTGCAATGGATATCCGGAGAAAAAGGTGCATCCCGACGCATCGCACACGAGCGGTGCCACATGGGACCCGCATCCCGTTGCCGAAACGCAACGAACGGATCGCACCGTTGCGATCCTCTCGAAAAAGTACACAAGATGGACTATTCACTTATCCAAAATGGTTGCCCGGTGATTTAGATAGAAAAATCACCGTCGACGCCGAAATGACCCTCATGGGCCCCACACCATCGTGCCGAATTAGGGCGGGCGGATTGCACCACTACAATCCCCTCGGAAAAACATCCAGAAACGACTGCTCGCACGCCCCGAACGGACGTCCGGTGAAAAAGGCGTGAAACGCTGCACGCAGCTCGAAAGACGGGCCGTGGGGCCCGTGCCTCAAACCCAGTCCCAACACCCGAAACTGCCCTGAAAATCTCCGCCTCAGTGCCAGGGTCGCAACGCTGCTGACGGCGCTCAAAACGCACGTCAGACGCGTCCGCGCCGTCCAAAACTAGATTCCCGAAAAAACGCTCGTCCACTAAAGGACACGTCGCGCCTCCGCGGCCCCTCGTTTCGGGAATTAAAAATTCCCGAAACTATCTCAACATTCTCGCCTCGACGCCAGGAAGGCTCTGCCTCAGGCGTCTTGCAAATCGGACACCCGTAATGAAAATTACGGGCGTCCGAAGAGGGGGAAACAGATTCCCTCGGACTGGACCGGCCTGGGCCGGCCGGTCCGCTCGGCCTGGGCCGGCTCGCACCGGCCGGCTCGATTTGGAGCGCCGGCCCGCGGCTCTGCCGCGTGGCCCGGTCGTCTGCTGCGCAACGACCCGCAAAGCGCGGGTCGTGTCTCCGCTGCGGGGTCGCGCGGCGACCCCGGTCCTCCCCTGCCCCGGCGAGCTCGGCCTCGCCCTCGCCGTCACCCGGCTGCCCAGGCCGCCCGCCCCAGCGCCGACCTCTGCTGAAGCCGGCCTTGCCGCCGCCGCCTGGAAAAGGAACCGCCGCCACCACCAAGCGCCGCCGCCACCGCCAAGCGCCGCCGCCACCGCCATGCGCCGCCGCGCCTCAAACCGCCGGAACACCCAGAAAACCCGAAATTCCCGCAACATTCGGCGAACATTTGCGATCGACTCCGAAGTCGTATTTTAAATCCGAAATATGCGATGGAAAGCTCATGAATTATACTACGAGACTACGGGCTTAGATAGAATATCGGGTAGCAATTAGAAGCTATAATTAGGATTCAAAGAGGGGTTCGGGATTTAAAACGCAAACGAACACCGCCTACTTCGCTGGGCTTCGCCCGGAGCTTCGCGTCGATCCGCCGGCACCAGCGCACCTTTCCGGAGTCGCCTCGCCGGAGCTCGCCTTGCTGGAGCTGCCTCGTCGGAGGTGAAGGAGGGGGAGGAGGGTTTGAGGAAGAAGAAGAGGGAGTGGGGGTGTCTTAAGCGTTTAAATAGAAAACGCTTAACTACCCGCCCGTCGGCCCGAACCCAAACTCCCGACGGGGTCGGGATTTAGCCTCCCCTAGGCTAAGGACCACGCTCGGAGTGCAACATCGGTCTTGGAATTTTATTCCGAGACCCCGTTCAAAAGTTACTAAACTTAGCGCCCGAGGCCGCCAATTTACGAAAACGCCCCTGGGGCCATTTTTCACAAACGGCCCGCGCCCGCAAAACTTACACCCCTCCTAGGGTAAACGACACTCTATGAACTCAACGGTTCCCTCGGTTTTCCAATCCGAGCCACCGTTTAAGAGATACCAGCGTTTTTACCTTAAACGAATTAATTTATTTATTTAATCCGTTTAACGTTCCAGAAGCGGGCGAGGGGTCCAAACGTCCAGCGCCGACAAGTTTTATGTCGTTTCTAGGGTAAAAACCCCATTTTGGACCCATACGTACACTCGGATCCCTGATCCAGAACTCCGTTTAGGAGTTATCTCATTTATTTAGCATTTTCAGTGTAAACGCACTGAAAATTTAATTCCGGCCACTCCGGGGCCCGGAATCGCACGCCGTCTGAAGGCGCTGCTCTGGAATATAATCAAGAATATTCCAAAGTCTTTAGTAGAAATACCCAGGTTCTTATATCATTCCCTCCTTCAAGCTTTTCGTCCTCGAAAAGCAAAACTAGGGAGCAACACAGGGTACTAAGCCCACACCTGACTTTCTCACACCCAGAAGAACCCACGCACAGCTCTGCGTCACTGCGCACAGACCAAAGGATGGATCTGTTCACGCTAGGTCAGCCCATGCCGATGTCGTGCACCCACTCCAGACTTTGGGGTTAGGGAAAGGCGGTAGGGTACCTCGCCATCCCTTTGCACGGTTTCAAATGGCCCGAAGGCCCTCGGGGGTAGCTCACCTCCCCGGTCCAACCTCTACGTCGCACGCCGTGACGGGAATCACCGCCCGCACTTGAAACAAGGCCCGGTGATTCCCTCCTTCAAGATATCTATATGGTGAAACACCCAAGGATATCTGGTCATGCAAGGATCCACAGTCGATGCTCTCTTACACACTCAAAAGGCGAAGGAGTCAACACCATCGACTAAAGGAAAAGGTCTCACGCCTTTTTCCTTACCAACACAGGGTTACACCCGACGCCCTGTGTCACCCTGGTAACACCTCAAACAAGGAGCAGCGAGGAAAGCAGTTCACACACAGAGTCTAACAATTCCACTGCAGAATGGTAGAAGAGCTGTAGAGCGTACCTCTTATCACTTCATGCTCTGCAGGATAGTAGACATCCAAAGCTCGCGGCTGCCCGCGGTCCTAACCGTCAGCTCCCAGAGCCTGACGTGGACCGCCTAGTGGTGATGGGGAGATCTCGTAATGTCGTCCCCCACCTCCAGCTCCTCCCGCTCCTCTGCCAGCACCACCTCTCTGGGTACCACTCCGATCACGGTGCTGCCTCTACCGTGATGGTGCGCCTACTGCCTGCCCGATGCTCCCAGCAACTCGAGTCGGGAAGTCTCGTACCAAGTGACCTCGCCCGTCACAAGCATAGCACCGGTGCTCTCTGGCTTCCCTGGCACCCTCCAGCGCCACTGTGGTGTACGACCACGGCCCGAGATCCAGTCACGGAAGGGCATCCTTGGCTGAAGCCCTGCGCCTTTTCGCCACAGTGGTATACGACCACGTCTCCGAAACCGGCAGTGGGAAGGCCACCTACATCAAGGTCCTGTCCTCCGGCGGTTTCTAGCTACGGCAGACGTCCTGGCTCCATCGCACCCACTGCCGCTACCAACCGCAAAACATGACAGGAAGCCCTTTGTCACCAGCGCCTGCTCTAGCACCCCGACACCTGTGGAAATGCCCAAGGGTACTCTGACATCACGAATCTCTCAGCGGAGACCCTGCTCAAACTTCCGCGCTCAGAGGTTATTGTCACGGACCAAGTCCGGGTAAAAGCATGCACGGTCTGCGAAACTAGCCGCGTACTCGGCCACCGTCATCCCTCCCTGCTGAAACTGCAGGAGCTCCTGAATCCGAACGGAGCGCAAGCAGGAGGGGAAAAATTCCTCATGGAGCAACAACTGAAAGTCATCCAACAAAAGTGATGACTCGTCAAGAAACTGAGTCACCAGACTCCACCAACGTCAAGCCGATCCATGGAAAAAGGCTGGCTGCCAAAGCCGCTCTCTGATCTATCGGTGTCTGCACAAGCCTGAAAAGGCAAACCACTGTCTCTAGCCAAACCTCTGCTGCCTGAGGGTCTGGCTCACCACTGAACCTCAGCGGTCTCTGCCGCTGGAACTCACGGAGAGCGCTCAAACTACGCTCAAACTCAGCCTGCTCTGCAGAAACTGCCTGCTACTCAACAGGTGGGGGTACTGTTACCAGCCTACCCGGAGAAAGGGCTCGCATGATGGGTTCTGGACTGAGGCCTCGTAGCTCACAGGGTCGTCGTCACGTACCCAAAGCTGGTATCCTGGCTGGTTGTCCTCACGGAGACATCCTGAATATTATCAAGGAGTGTCGCGGTCAGATGAGCATATATGTATATACCGATAACAACAACGATGGGGAGCTGACTTAAGAAGGACAGTCAAGACTCATTCCTATGTGATGCACAAACAAATTTCCCTGCAACAAGTGTCTCAGCATGCCGAGTCGACAAGCGGGTTATCAAGGTCCTGGTGAATGGATACGTCGGCCGCCGCACCATCACTGGAAGCCCTGGCCTGAGATCCGCTCTCGAGACACGTTAACACTGTTGCCCTATATTCCAACCAATTCATCTTTTAGGGACGTCTGCACAACGTCCTAAGGAACGAACCACCTTTGAAACCACTTTGTCACGACCCGACCCTACCCGGGCTCGAGCCGCAACTACCCCAAGCCCGCCTCCATAGGCCAGGGGCTGGCGACCAGCGCCGAAGGCACAATAACTCGGGGAGGCCTTTGCCTAAGTACCTGTACACACACACGCAGCAAACTCAATGCAAAGTGCAGAGTAAAAGAAAAGACAAGCAGAGTAAAAAGAACAACTGCTATAAATAAACCACAGAGTGCATAGACCACTACAAGTACATAGTACAAACTGAAAAGAAAAGGGCAAAACACGCGCCCAACCGAAAAGTGCCACAACCCGGCAACAGGTAAACAAAAAGAGAAACAGCTGGCGGATCTCCCACCTGGATCCCGGCCACGACCACCACACGCGGTCCAAGCTCCCAAGCTCCTACGCTCTACTAAAGTCACGTTCCACCTGTCCGTCGTCTAAAAGGGCACACCAAGTGCGGGAAAAGCCCAATCAGGGGTGAGTATAAAAATATTCAGTAGCATACCCCAAAGGCTCGAGGGAGCAACAAAAAGGAGGTGCCGAAGGGTGAGCAGTAGAGCGAACAAGGAACAAGTAAGGGAGTACAATCAAAAGTACAGTAAAGAGTCCAGCTCAACCCAACAAGAGAAAGGAAGTAGACTTGTCCAGGAACAAGGAGCTGAAAACGGTGAGAAGATGAACTTCTCGTCGAGTCTTCACTACCTATAGCAGGAGAGTAGACTCATCCAACCACGAGAAGCTAGACACGGAAAGCACGTGGCATACCCCGCGCGTCTTCGCCTCTCCTGGAGGGAGAGTAACCAAGCCCAAGAAGTGGGTACTCGAACAAGGTATATACATATCTATATGCTCAACAGGAAACCCGAACAAGCTCGTAAGGGGATCTCTATCCCGTAGCTCAGCCCAAGAAAAGGGTAGCCAATAGTCCCAGACATAACCCATCATCGTCGCCCAGCAACCCGCATGTCTGCCCTGAACCGCAAGCCAAGGGGCTCAGTCACCGCACCTTGATACTATCCGCTTTGGGCGACACTGACTCGCCCGCACGGTTTTAGATCGCGTCGCAAGAACGCGTCTCGGTGGGGAAAGTGCCCCTCGAACTTGAGAGTTCTAGGGAAAGTCAAACCACACCTCGTCACTGCCCCGCAGTCGAGATGTCTCCTCAAAGTCAAGCCATCACAACACTGACCCGTATAACCAAGGGTCCTGCTTCGGTAACCACGGAGGAAAGCCACAGACTAGCCTAGTACTAAGGACTGAGTTTG
Organism: Viscum album; assembly: GCA_963277665.1. Taxonomy (NCBI): domain Eukaryota; kingdom Viridiplantae; phylum Streptophyta; class Magnoliopsida; order Santalales; family Viscaceae; genus Viscum; species Viscum album. The sequence goes on along the minus strand of OY728131.1, from coordinate 659,966,194 downwards.
GAATGCTAACAGGTGTCCCACTGCCCAGCCCCGCTGGAGGGTAATTCATAACCAAATATCGGGTGACCCACTGCCCAGCCCTGCTGGAGGGTAAACCCTAATACATCGTCAGGCGACCCACTGCCCAGCCCCGCTGGAGGGTAAACCATAATAAGATACTGGGTGACCCACTGCCCAGCCCTGCTGGAGGGTAAACCACAATACATCAACAGGTGACCCACTGCCCAGCCCCGCTGGAGGGTAAACCATAATACATCATCAGGCGACCCACTGCCCAGCCCCGCTAGAGGGTAGACCTAGAATAAGTCAACAGGCGACCCACTGCCCAGTCGTGCTGGAGGGTAGACCTGGAACTAGATGACGGGTGACCCACTGCCCAGCCCCGCTGGAGGGTAGACCCTAAGAGGTCGTCGAGTGACCCACTGCCTAGTTTCTGCTGGAGGGTAGACCCTAGTACCATCGGGTGACCCACTGCCCAGTCTCTGCTGGAGGGTAAACCCTAGAAGTCGATGAGTAACCCACTGCCCAGCCCCGCTAGAGGGTAGAACTGAAAACTTCTCTAGCCATCTCCACTGGAGGGCACAACACTGGCCAACCAAACACGGAGTAGGGATCGCCCAACCACCCAACTCCAGCACAGCTCACCCAAAGGGGTTCAGCGCCTGCTCCATCACGGGGTGCCACTAGCACCGCTACTGGCCGATCCATTGAGAACGAAACCAGGGGGAGACCACTCAACCCTGCTGGTCGAACAAACGAGCACCAAGGGACCCTCTACACTGCGAGAGGTCCAAATAAGCAAAGCAGAACCCGGCACGCACGTGGGGCCCACACAACGTGTGGCCCCATCTCAACCCCAACTGAACGCACCAACATTCTCAGGTACGAACAACCACACGTACCTCCAAGCATTCTCGTATACTCCCAGAGTATACCACGTCTCCAGCCCAAGAGCTATCGTGCACACGGCACCCAACGTCAACGCGAGGGCGTGACGTAACAAATCTACCTCAAAGGCCCAGGCACAGCCAGCCACATCTCGTGAACCATTTACGTCACTCTCCCAAGAGCGCACGATCGCACGCCAAGGGTCTGCTACAAACAAGGTAGGGAAGACCACCACTTGAGCACCTTCCAAGCTCCATATTCAATGAGATCGCGCAAGAGGCTGTGCACAACTAAACGTATTGCACCGTTGTAATCCTCGCGGAAAAACATGTGAGATAGACTACTCACTCGCCTGAAACGGTCAACCGGTGAAAAAGGTACTATTCATTGTAATCAAACTCATGTGGGGCCCACCCCAAGATCCCGAAACTGAACCAACGGATCACGCCACTGCGATCCACTCGAAAAAACACAGGGTATTGAGTACTCAATCGCCCAAAACGGACACCCAGTGAAAAGGGCACTATTCACCGTAGCCGGGTCGGGTGGGACCTACACCACGTCCCCGTAAAAGGTCGGGCAGACTGCGCCATCGCAATGCTCTCGAAAAAGCACGTCAAAAGCACTACTCACTTGAGTGCAACGGATATCCGGAGAAAAAGCTGCATCCTGGCGCACCGCACACGAGCGGTGCCACATGAGACCTGCATCCCGGTGCCGAAACGCAACGAACGGATCGCACCGTTGCGATCCTCTCAAAAAAGTACACAAGATGGACTATTCACTTGTCCAAAACGGTCGCCTGGTGATTAAGATAGAAAAATCACCGTCGACGCCGAAACGACCCTCGTGGGCCCCGCACCATCGTGCCGAATTAGGGCGGGCGGATTGCACCACTACAATCCCCTCGGAAAAACATCCAGAAACGACTGCTCGCATGCCCTGAACAGACGTTCGGTGAAAATGGCGTGAAACGCTGCACGCAGCTCGAAAGACGGGCCGTGGGGCCCGCGCCTCAAACCCAGTCCCAACACCCGAAACCACCCTAGGAATCTCCGCCTCAGTGCCAGGGTCGCAACGCCGCTGACGACGCTCAAAACGGACATCGGACGCGTCCGCGCCGTCCAAAACAAGATTCCCGGAAAAACGCTCGTCCACTAAAGGACACGTCGCGCCTCCGCGGCCCCTCGTTTCAGGAATTAAAAATTCCTGAAACTATCTCAACATGCCCGCCTCGACGCCAGGAAGGCTCTGCCTCAGACGGCTTGCAAATCGGACACCCGTAATGAAAATTACGGGCGTCCGAAGAGGGGAAAACAGATTCCCTCGGACTGGACCGGCCTGGGCCGGCCGGTCCGCTCGGCCTGGGCCGGCTCGATTTGGAGCGCCGGCCCGCGGCTCTACCGCGCGGGCCGGTCGTCTGCTGCGCAACGACCCGCAAAGAGCGGGTCGTGTCTCCGTTGCGGCGTCGCGCGACGACCCCGGTCCTCCCCTGCCCCGGTGAGCTCGGCCTCGCCCTCGCCGTCACCCGGCTGCCCAGGCCGCCCGCCCCAGCGCCGACCTCCGCTGAAGCCGGCCTCACCGCCGCCGCCTGGAAAAGAAACCGCCGCCACCGCCAAGCGCCGCCGCCACCGCCAAGCGCCGCCGCCACCGCCAAGCGCCGCCGCCACCGCCATGCGCCGCCGCGCCTCGAACCGCCGGAACACCCAGAAAACCCGAAATTCCCGCAACATTCGGCGAACATTTGCGATCGACTCCGAAGTCGGATTTTAAATCCGAAATATGTGATGGAAAGCTCATGAATTATACTACGAGACTACGGGCTTGGATCGAAGATCAGACAGCAATTAAACGCTATAATTAGGATTCAAAGAGGGGTTCGGGATTTAAAACCAAACGAACACCGCCTACCTCGCTGGGCTTTGCCCGGAGCTTCGCGTCGATCCGCCGGCACCACCGCACCTTGCCGGAGTCGCCTCACCAGAGCTCGCCTTGCCGGAGCTCCCTCATCGGAGGTGAAGGAGGGGGAGGTGGGTTTGAGGAAGAAGAAGAGGGAGTGGGGGTGTGTTAAGCGTTTAAATAGAAAACGCTTAACTACCCGCTCGTCGGCCCGAACCCAAACTCCCAACGGGGTCGGGATTTAGCCTCCCCTAGGCTAAGGACCACACTCTGAGCACAACGGCGGTCTCGGAATTTTATTCTGAGACCCCGTTCAAAAGTTACTAAACTTAGCGCCCGAGGCTTCCAATTTACGAAAACGCCCCTGGGGCCATTTTTCACAAACGGCGCGCGCCCGCAAAACTTACACCCCTCCTAGGGTAAACGGCACGCTCTGAACTCAACGGTGCCCTCGGTTTTCCAATCTGAGCCACCGTTTAAGAGATACTTTTGTTTCTCCCTTAAACGAATTAATTTATTTATTTAATCCGTTTAACGTTCCAGAATCGGGCGAGGGGTCCAAACGTCCCGCGCCGACAAGTTTTATGTCGTTACTAGGGTAAAAACCCCATTACGGACTCATTCGTACACTCGGATCCCTGATCCAGAACTCCGTTTAGGAGTTATCTCTTTTATTTAGCATTTCCAGTGTGAACGCACTGAAAATTTAATTCCGGCCACTCCGGGGCCCGGAATCGCACGTCGTCTGAAGGCGCTGCTCTGGAATATCATCAAGAATATTCCATAGTCTTTAGTAGCAACACCCGAGTTCTTACAGGGTTTTCTTAAGAACATGTCTAATCAACACTCTATTGATTATGTAGCATGCTATATTTACAACTTCAGCTCAAAAATAAACAGGTAGGTCATACTCACTAAGCATGGTTCTAGTAATATCTTACAGGGTTCTATTTCTTCTTTCTATAACTCCATTTTATTGAGGTGTTCTAGGGGAAGAGAAAATGTGACTATAGCCATTTTGTGAGAAAAAGGATTCAAACTCTTGGTTTTCAAACTCACAACCATGATCACTTCTCAAGATCTTAATTCTAAGTCCACTAAGATTTTCTATAGACTTGGATTATTTAATTAAGTAATAATATGCTTTATTTTTGCAAGCTAGAAATTCTACCCAAGTGTATTCAGAAAAATCAACTTCTAGAACATAAATATAGTGCTTCCCATTTAAAATAGAAACTATAGATGGTCCAAAAAAATCCATGTGAACCAGTTTGAGAGGTTGAGAAGTTGACACTTATTTCTTTGGTTTGAAGAAAATTTTGTGCTGCTTTCCCTTTTGACAGGGATTACACACTTTACCATTTGGAAACTCAAGTTTGGGTAGGTCTTTGACTAATATTTTTCTAGTTAGATTTCTAAGGGAGTGAATATTACAATTTCCTAGTCTCCTATGCCAAATCCAAGACTCTTTATGAAATACACTTAGACATGAAGCATTTTGAGAAGCTAAAAAATCTAAATTAGTAGAATAAACATTTTCATATCTTAATGCAGAGAACACTAATTTATCTTTAGAATTGAAAACATTTCAAGCATCATTTTCAAATTTTACATGATATCCATCATCACATAATTGTGAAATACTAATAATATTATATTTCAATCCATCAACAAAAAGTACTTTGGAAATTAAAACTGAGTTAGAGTTACCTATTTGGCTAAGGCCAATGATTTTTCCTTTGGAATTATCACCAAAGGTGAAATGTCCTCCATCAATTTTTATTAGGTTCTTAAAGCATGAGTAGTCTCCTATCACGTGTCTTGAACACCCACTGTCCAAGTACCATAAAATTTTATAGGAACTCTTTAAGAAACTTTCCTACAAAATGATCAAGTAAAAACATATTTTGGTACCCATATTTGTTTGGGTCCAGTAACATTAGTGATAAGTGCTTTGGGAACCCATATCTACCTCATAGGTTTCCTATAAGCATTATGTAAGGTATTTGAAAAATAAACTCTATTTGGTCCAAAAAAACATGAAACAGTAGAGAGTGTATCATAACATGAACTAGTTGATTTGTTTCCAGAACTGGGATTAAAGTTGCATACCATAGATTTAGAAACAATGTTTGTTCTTACAAAATTTCTTTTTATAGGTTGATAACCAATTCCTGTAGTATATTTAGGAGAAATTTTTTTACCTAGAATTTGAGTAAGAGTATTTTCCCATTAGTAAACTTTTCTAAGTCTTACTTCAATTTCTTATTAGAAATTTTTAATTCATTGTTCTCCTTGAGAAATTGAGTATTTTTATATTTTTCATTTGTGAGTTAAGATTTAATAGTGATAGTAAGAGCATGCTGTTTCTTCAAATATTTATATTTATCTTTTAGTTCATTGCATATTTCTTCAAGCATATTGCAGTATTCAAACATTTATTTATTAGACATATTTTCAGGGTCACTCTCATCTCCATAATAGTATGAATTATATACAGGGGAGTCCAGTATTACCTCAGACGTGTTTTTCATAAAACACATATTGGCTTTGTTAGAGTGTTGATCATGTGAAGATTCTGAGTCACTTGAACTATCTTCATAAGCACTCCAGGTTGCTTTCATTACCTTTTTATACTTTCTGTCTTTGTCCTCATATTTCTTTTTCTACATGATCTTTGGACAATCATCCTTGATATGTCCTTTGCACTTACATTCATAGCAGAAAATTTCATCAGTCTTGTCACTTCTTTTCCAATATTTCTTATAACTTCCTTTTTGATCATATTTCCCCTTGAAGTTAGGATTTTTGAAAAAATTCTTCTTCTTGTAAAATCTCTTGAATCTTCTGGATAATTGAGCCATCTCCTCATCACTATCAGGTGATTAATGTTCACTGCTGGAACTCTCTACATAAGCTTCCAATTTCCCTTTGTCTTTGTGTTTAGAGGCGGTGGTTTTGAATGCAACCGATTTTTGTTTGGGTTCATCCTCCTCCTCCTTGTTGACTTTCAATTCCTCTTCATACATCATTAGTTTTCCAATGAGTTATTTTACAGGTATATTTTTGATGTCACATGATTCTCTAATAGAGATAGAGGTTCCTCTACATCTGTTAGGTAGACATCTGATAATTCTCATGATCTGTTCCTTGGCAGTGACTTATCATCCAAGAGAAATCATTGTGTTGAAAATTTTGTTAAACCTGAGATACATGTCATAAATAGGATCATCAGGTTTCATTTTAAAGTTATCATATTTGATAGTATAAGTATTAAGTCTCATCTCTTTCACACTAGAAGTTCCTTCATGTGAAACAGACAAGGTATCCCAAATTTCATGGGTAGTTTTACAAGAAAAAATTCTATTAAATTCCTTATCTCCTAAGGAGCAGTATAAAGCATTCTGTGCTTTGAAATTATTATTGTAGGAAGTTTTGGTAGGTTCATCCCAAGTGATTATATCAGTATCAGGAATCATATATTCATCTATAATGGAAGACTAAATTTCAAAACCCATACTTTCTAAATGCATTTCCATTTTGATTTTCCATTGAGAATAATTGGTTCCATTAAAGAATGGTGGTCTATTGGTTGCAAAACCTTCCAATATATTATCCATAATAAAGAAATACTTTGAAAGAGCTAGAAATTTATAATTAACAAAAATTTATGGATCTTTAAAGTACAACTACAATCACAGTTGAATAAGGTTAAAAATAGAGTCTTAATAAACAAGCCTCTGATACCAAATGTTGGTCGGAGTAGAGTACTCAAGAGGGGGGGGGGTGAATTGAGTATCTATTCAAAATTTCTATTTAAAAATTATTCCTAAAATATTTCCACAAAGTTAAATACAACCCAGTTAATCAAATTAATACAGTTATTGAATTTTGACTGTTTAAATAACTTCTTAAAAGATTGATTAATTCTAAGTAATCTTAATATTAGTTATTAATATTAATTTTGAAGATATTATAATAAGGAAAAACAATTATAACTTATTTCCAAGATTAACTATCAAAGTAAATTTAGAGATTTATTAATTATAGAGTAAATTAGTAAAAAAGAGAAGACTAAATTAAGCAGCACAACGGATATAAAACAAGTGGTTCAGTCTCAAGACGAGACCTAATCTACTCCACTTGGTGATCACCTGCCACCAAGAAGTTTATATAGATAAACTTGATCCACACCCTGGATTGGGGTTAACAATAGTACATAGGACTGTCAGGTCACACGACCTCTTCTACAGTTCTTCATGGGTACAAACTACTAAGCCACACAGGGACCTCTTCAACACTTATCTGTGGGTATACACAAGTGTAAAAAGATGACTGAGAAAGGATATCTTGTATCCTTCAGTTTAATTCATGATACATAGTGTGTTTTTATATAGATATACACACTACTCAAAAGCTAATAAAATGATACACAAAAGAGCAGAAATGATGAGACATGGTTAGAAGTGCTCTGACTGGTTGTCTATGTGGCTCTAGACTTCTAGGATAAAGAAAATGTAGAAATCGAGTTCTCATATGGAAAATAGAGTATCACAAGTCAACTAGATCTGGAGTGTGTTCTTCATGGTGTTGATAGTGAGAAGATGTCCTTGACTCTGGGATTTTAGCATGCTTCATGTTTTCTTAAGTAGTGTCGATTTTGATGTGTTGGTTATCTTATCAAAAATGATCTAAGTGTTTCTTTGTTATGACACTCACACCCACTCACATGATCTTTTTTTTTGTTTCTGGTCTGCACTTCTCTTTTATTTTGGAGTGCATGTATTGAAGCTGGAAGGATTCATGTATTCTAAACGTCATACCTCGTACTGTTAGATGAAATGTCTATAAAGAAACATTAATTATGTCAGTGCATTTAAAATCTTCAAATATGACCGGTAGATATTAAATTGAAAAATGAAAAAACATATTAAGAAATGGTGTCACAGTCTGTCAAGAAACGATGTCTTCATGAAATGGTGTCTTCATGAAATAGTGTCTTCTTGAAACGATGTCTCCTTCTATGACTTTGAGCAGTGAGACAACTAGATTTAGACAAGGATCAGGAACCAGTATCATAGATGTGGTGTTAGGATCATAGTGTCTGGTCACGGTGTCTGAATGGTTACGGTGTCTGAAGGGTCACAATGTCTGGATGGTTACAGTGTCTGAAGGGTCATGGTGTCTGGATGATTACGGTGTCTGGATGGTTATAGTGTCTAGACGGTCACGGTGTCTGGATGATTATGGTGTCTGGATGGTTACAGTGTCTGAAGGGTCACGGTGTCTAGATGATTACGATGTCTGGATGGTTATGGTGTCTGGATGGTTATGGTATCTGGACACGGTGTCTGGTTCCTTAGCCAGAGAAACATAACAGGTGTCAGACTCACGGTGTCTCAGACTTAGCCAAAAAATATGTATTTAGACTTAAGCAGTGATATTCATATAATGGATTAGACTTAATCATTTATATCAAACTGAATGTATATCAATTAATATCTTGGACTGCTTTATTTAAAGTATGAAGATACTAATCATCTGTACATTTGATGTGAGATATACTACACAAAATTAACAAGTTTTATAGACTAAATAGGGTTTGTGATCATTAAAACATGATTAACACATGAGGAGTCCAACAATAGATATATATAAATTTTCCAAGTATTAGCACAACTCTAGATTAAATTTTTCTTTAGTGAAGAGTGACATGAATTTTGATGTGAAGTAAGTTGTGATTGGGTCACAGATGAATTTTTTAGGTTAAAAAAATTTAGATATGAGAGAATAAAATGAAAGGAAATTTATTTTCAAAAATGATACATGATGAGATTCTATTTTGTAAGTGATCTTGGAAAATTTCTAACTTTTTATATAGTTGTGTATTTTGACTTGGATATTTGATTTTTTCTCTAGTGTACAAAATCTCAGGTGTGGGGGTGTGATCATGAAATAAATTATCCTATATTTTTGAAGAACCTTTGTGATAAATTGTTTTAACAAAGTTTTTTTATTTTTTGAAATATAACCTCTTTGAAAAAGAATGTTTTTGTTATTCAGGAATCAGACCCATATCCATCTTAATAAAGATTCATCAGACTTAGAGTATCGTATTCATCTACATCAGATTCAGATCATTGGATCCAGAATAATTGGAGCTATAATTTTTTGATTTCTAGAAGTTTTACTTTTCCTTAATTAGATGAAGACAAAATTTGTTGAGTGATGAAGTTGTAGTGATACTGAAGAGTTTTGTTGAAGAAGATAAAGTCAGGAGTTAAAAAGTTTTCAAACTTTCTAAACTAAATCAGACTATGATTTTTTGATAAAAAATTTCTCACAAATCCTAAAAACTTTCATGATAAAAGCTTTATAAGAAATAGTGGAGAGGATTGAATAAATTCAAAATTGCAGAGTGAAGAATTCCATCGTAATGAGAATTTCATCATAATGGGGATTCTATCATTATGAACAAATCAATTGAAGGAAGAATGTTTCACAAGATCATATCCAGAAGTCAGAATGTGTAAAGCTAATAAAGTTTGAAGAAGTTCAAAGTTTCTAAGTATATTCATCATTGAGTACATTCCATTGTTATGGAAAATCATCGTAATGAGATTTCCATCATAATGATAAATTCATCATAATGGGATTTCCATCATAATGATTTGAAGAGAAAATAGAAATTGTAATGAGATGAAGAGGAAACATAAATCATAATGATTTGAAGAGGAAACATAAAACATAATGAGCTGAAGAGGAAACATAAGTCGTAATGAGATGAGAAATAAACAAAAATCGTAATGATTTGAGAAAGAAAACAGATCGTAATGAGTTGAGAAGGAAATAGAATTATAATGAGATGAGAAGGAAACAAATCATAATGAGATGAGAAGGAAATAGAATCATAATGATCTGATTATGAAGAAGACTCAAAAAGAAAATTCCAAAAGTTTTAAGAAGAGTTTAAGAGGTCAAACTTGAAATTCAATTTTTTGTAAATCTCAGAGAAATCTATAGAGGATTAAAGAAGTCAAAGTTAAAGTTTAAATGTGAAAGATCTTCAAAGATTTTGAAATTTTAGGAAGTCTAGAAAAATTTCAAATTTCCCACTTTTGTTTTCTAATTTTCCAATAAATACTTTCTCAAATCATTCATTCATTGAGGAACTTTCACACAAGAATAAAAGGCGAGGCATGAAGAAATCAAGTGAAATTCATTACCAACCAAAGATATCGCGTGGAGGATCAGAAAACTAAATGTTTTCTTATCAGATTGAGAAAGATCATATTGAGAAGATCATATTAAGTCAATCATATTAAGAAGATTGTATTGAGTTGATCATATTGAGAAGATTGTATTGATTCGATCAAACTGAGAATGATCGTATTGAGAATTTGAGCAGAGTTTGAGTTTTTCAGATTAAGAATGTGTGCATTTTATTGAGTCCATAATATTAATATAATCATATATAGAATCATCTTATTGAGAGAATCAAATCTAGGCTCATCGTATTGAGATAATAAGATCTAAAATAATCAGATTGAGAAAATTAGATTCAACCAAATCAGACTGAGGATTCAGATTGAGAAATTGTGGAGTAGTTTCAACAAAGTCTTTATTGTTTTGTTTTACTCAATTTTTTTATAAGAAAAAAATTTAAACTGATGGGAGTCAGTACAATATTTCCTATTGGGAGATAGATGGTGTCTAACATGAGTTGGTACAAGTTTTATTCACTTCTTCATAATAGTGGATTTCCATAGACCCACAGGAGTGCCGATGGAAAGGACGTAGGTTCTCACATTGAGTCCAAACCTTGTAAATATTACATATTTTACTTGATTTCTTACCTTTTCATGTATGGTTATTTACTAAAAGTTGATAAAGAAATAAATCTTAATAGTTTTTAGGGGTTAAGTTTTGAAAATTATTGAAACTTATAAAAAGTGAACAACTAATTCAAACCCCCTTCTCAATTGTTATTCAATTATTTAGAGATTCAATTAGTATCAGAGGGAAGGTTCCCTTATTGAATCCTTATCATAGATAATATTAATTCTGTCTAAAATGTAGCAATTCCTACATTTGATGGAAAAAATTATTATAGATGAAAAAATAGGATAATTCCTTATCTCATATCTCTTGGTACAAAAGTTTTTGATGTAGTTACTATTAGGTTTCTACCTATCGAGAAAGATGTCCCAATGAACTTTGCTGATAAGAGAAATATAGAAATTGATGGAAAGACTATAAATTTTATTCTCACATCCTTATCAAAAAATGTTTATCCGAAGGTGATGGGTCTCAAAACTTCAGAAAGCATATGGAACAATCTGGAAAGTGTTTTCAAAGGGAATAAAAAAAGTTAAGGAAGAAAAGCTACAAATATGGCATAGTAAGTATGAAGAAATTAGAATGAGAGATGAAGAAATAATTGATGAATACTTCACCTGATTAAATAAACATCAAAGGATTTAGATATGTCCTGGAAGATTCTACAATCAAGAAGAAACTTATGAGAAACTTTCTGGATAGGTTTGATTCTAAAATTTATTCTTTAGAATATAATGATGATTTATCTCTTGATGAATTGCATAACTTTATTGTTGCTTATGAAATGATAAAATCTCCAATGTTTAAAATAATACGAAAGATGAAATGGATTTTGAAGTTATGAGAAAGATAAAAAATCCATGATGTTGAAGAATCAAATCCTTATGAGTCTAAAGATAAAGATTATGATGAGTTGAATGAAAAAAATCATGTCTCCTATATTCAAGAACTATCGAATATGAAGAGGAAAGTATGGAGGTAAAATTCCTCTCAAATGTTTTGAGTGTGGTGGAATCAGAAACTTTACAATGAATTTCCCCAAGAAAAAAATTGGATAATATCGATATGATTTTGATGAAAAACATTGATGTAAGAAGTGGAAAAAAATAAAGAAGAAAAATATTCCAATAGATATATGAATAATTTTATTGGAAACAAAATAAGTATCTTGAGTAAGAAAGTTGAATCAGATTCAACTGATAATAATTCTTATGAAGATGAAAGCTTAGAAAAATTCAGAACCTTCATTTTAAAAAGTGAGAAAACAAAATATTCCTCAGAGAGTGAAGAAAGTAGTGAAGAATATTATAGAGATCATTAGATCAGAACACAACTTATTGCATGTCTTAAAAAAACTCTCAAGAAAGAAATTAGAGTAATGAAGAAATATTGTGAAGAAGTTACTGATGGAAGAAAATATGTCATCAAATAGGAAGATGAATACATTAAAGATATTTTAAGTTATAAACTTATAATTGCTGAATAGGGAAAGATGATTGAAGATATTAGTAAGAAGTTAGAATCTAAGGAATAAGAGTTTAACAAGATTGAATAAAAAATTATTGAGTCTGAAATTACCTCAAGGATGATGAATTAAAACTTCAAAAAATCTACAGAAGTAAAATTTGAAATTTTTAAAGATGCTGAGAAGGCTCAATACAAGAATCAGGTGAAATCTTCTCTTACAAAAAACAATGTTTTATATGATTATTTTAACATTTTAGGTTCCAAAAAATGTATTTGTAAAGATTGGTTAGATAGAGGATGTGAGAAACCTATCAAATGTACAAAATTAAAAAACCCACTCAAAAGAAAATATGGTCGACATCATGAGTATGTTAGAGATGAAAGAAGTTACCAACATCAACAAGTTTTATACAAAGAAAGATCTTTCTTAAATAGAAAAACAAGATTTTATGGATATTGCTGGTGTTGTGGAATCTATGGGAATAGGGCATATAATTATTGGCACAAATTATCTCTACCTGGATAAATATTTGAGCAAAGTGGAAGAAATAGTGTAAGTAGATTGTGTAACTTTCCTAGCTTACAGAAAGTTGAAAAAGTGAATTCTCAAGATGTTAGAAACTTTCAAAAAAAAAATAAATTTAAATGTTTGGAAGAAGTTTGTGGAAGATGTGATCAGGTTGGTCATCATGCTGAAAGATTTATGAAACTTCTTCCATAATAAGTTTCTTATGATAGAAAATAAAATAAATATGAAAAGAAGAAAGTTGAGGAAAAAGATTTTGTTGTTGAGACAGCTTTAAAAGCAAGTAAAAGGAAAAAACCATGGATACTTGATAGTGATTTCTCTTCATATAATACATGTGATATATTTTTTGAAATATATTGAAATTCATGATAGAGGAACAATTACCTTTGGTAATGATAGTTCCTTAAAAATCATAGGAATCAGAACGGATGAGATTGCAACCGAAAAGTTGATAGAAACTTATATGTGAAAGATATTGATTTTGTAACTCTAATTTTAATTGTTTATGTGTATGATATAATTTTTTTAGGAACATATAAGATGTTTTTAAAACATTTATTGAGGAAATGATGAAGAATTTTGAAATTTCTATGTTAGGATAATTAACATTATTCATTGGATTACAAGTTCAACAAAAGGAAAAATACATTTTCTTATCTCAAGAAAAGTATTCCAGGGAATTGTTAAATAATTTTGGGATGACATAATCCAAATAATTTTATAATACTATTTTAGTGAGCACAAAGTTGAGTAAATATGAATCCAGAATAAGTGTGAATCAAAAAGACTTTCAGAAGCTAATAGGAAGTCTTCTTTACCTTACAACCTCAAGTCCTAATATTATTTATGCTATGACATTGTGTGCCAGGTATCAAAGTAATCTGAAAGAATCACATATTTTGGTAGCAAAGAGGATTTTGAGATATATCAAAGGAACAAATTCACATGAGTTATTATACAAAAGAAATAGTGAGATGAAGTTTCATGGGTATACTGATACTGATTTGGCTGGAGATTATAATGATAGAAAATCAGCCTCAAGAGGAAAATTTTTCTTGGGTGAATATTGTGTGAGATGGTATAGTAAGAAAAAAAGTTCAGTAACTTTGAGCACAACAAAATCTAAATATGTTGTAGCTTCTGAGGCTTGTACTCAAATGTTATGGATGAAAGTTTAGTTGGAATATTTGAAAATAAAAGTTTATAAGCCATTTAAGATACTTTGTGATGATCAGATTGAAATTGATCTTTCTAAAATTCATGTCCAACATTCAAGATCAAAACATATTGATATAAAGTTTCACTTTATAAAAGAGAAAGTTAACGCTGAAGATGTTTTTCTAGAATACATTTCAACAAAGTATCAGATTGCTGATATATTTACAAAAAGCAATGCCGAAAGAAAGGTTTATGTAATTAAGGCTGAAACTTCATGTTTATCCTCCTCCCATGTCTTCCTAAAACTCATAAGGAAGAACCCCCACCACACTTTGGATTATTTTGACAAAGGTGGAGATAAAGTAACAACTTTGTACTTTGTAAGAAGTTTTTACTTATATTTATTTTATGAATATGAAGATGTGGTTATCATAAGATGGGGTAGATAAAAATAAAAGTGAGAGAAAAATATAATTAAGAGAAAAGGAAAATTGAGAGAAAAAGAAAAGTGAGAGAAAAAGAAAAGTGAGAGAGGAAAAGATAAAAGTGAGGTGGAGTTTATCTTTACATGGACATAAAATTTTCTTTCCACCGAGGGATGAAATTCATTCAAAAACATTACTTTATCTAGTAGTGTAGTGTTAAGACAATCTCTTTTGAGAAAGGATATGTTTTTGATAATTGTAAAAAAACTAGATTTGTTTACAAAAGTTGAGTTGTGAAAAAATTATGAGAGTTGTAAAAGTTGTTAATAAGGGTTTTCAAAAAATCTAAAGAGGGAGATTTAAGAACCCTTATGATAAATTGTTTTAACATTTTTCTATATTTGTTGAAAACTAAACTCTTTGGAATAGAATGTTTTTGTTATTTGGGAATCAGACCCATATCCATTGTAATGAATACTCATCAGACTCAAAGTATCGTATTCATCTGTATCATATTCAGATCATCAAATCCAAAATAATTGGATGTAGAAATTATTGATTGTTGGAAGTTTTCCTTTTCCTTAATCATAAAAAGGAAAATGTTTCTAATTAATGAGGTTATGGTGACGCTGAAGGGTTTTGTTGAAGAAAGTGAAGGTATGAGTTAGAAAATATTCAAACTTTTTAAACTAAATTAGACGATGATTTTCTGATCAAGAAGTTATCAAAAATCATGAAAAATTTCATGATAAAAGATTTAAAAGAAATAATGGAGAGGTTTAAAGAAATTAAAAATTGTAGAGTGAATAATTCCATCATAATGAGAAACTCTATCATAATGAGAATTTCATCATAATGGGGATTCCATCATTATGAATAAATCCATCAAAGGCCGAATGTTTCAGAAGATCAGATCCAGAATTTAGAATGTGTAAAGCTAATAAAGTTTGAATAAGTTCAAAGTTTCTAAGTGGATTAATCATTGATTACTTTCCATTATTATAGAAAATCATCGTAATGGGATTTACATCATAATGGAAAATTCATTATAATGGGAATTCTATCATAATGAGATGAAGAGGAAAAAAATTGTAATGAGATGAAGAGGAAACAGAAATCATAATGAGATGAAGAGGAAAGAGAAATCAAAATGAGATAAAGAGGAAACATAATTCGTAATGAGTTGAGAAAGAAACAGAAATTATAATGAGATGAGAAGGAAACAGACCGTAATAAGCTAAGAATAAAATAGAATTATAATGAACTAAGAAGAAAATAGATCATAATGATTTGAGAATGAAATAGAATCGTAATGAGTTGGTTACAAAGAAGTCTCAAAAAAAAAATTCCATAAGTTTTATGAAGATTTGAAGAGGTAAAACTTGAAATTAAATTTGTTTAAATCTCATAGAAATCTAAGGAGTATTGAAGAAGTCAAAGTTTAATTTTAAATGTGAGAGATATTTGGATATTTTGAAATTGGAGGAAGTGGGAAAGGTTTTCAAGTTTCCCACTTTTGTTTTTTGAGTATCCTATAAATACTTTCTCAAATATTTTGTTCATTGAAGAACTTTCACACAAGTGGAAAAATAGGAGCATTGAAGAAATCAAGTGAAAGTCATTGCTGACCAGGGATCTTGCAAGGAGGATCATAAAGTTGAATGTTTTTTTACCGGATTGATCAAGATCATATTGAGAAGATCATATTGATTTGATCAGATTGAGAAGATCGTATTGAGTTGATCAGATTGAGAAAGATCGTGTTGATAATTTGAGAAGATTTTGAGTTTTGCAGATTGAGAATGGGTTTATTTTATTGAGTCCAGCATATTGAGAGAATCAAATCCAGACTCGTCCTATTGAGATAATTATATCCAAACTCATTGTATTGAGAGAATAATATTCAGAATCATTAGATTAAGAAAACCAGATTCAGCCAAATAAGACTGAGGATTCAGACTGAGCAATTGTGGAGCGATTTCAAAAAAGTATTTATTCTTTTTTTAACTTAATTTTTTTATAATAAAACATTGTAAACTGATGGGATTTAGTATAATCTTTCCTATAGGTAGATAAAAGATTTTTAACAGGATTTGGCACAAGTTGTATTCACTTCTTCATAATAGTGGATTTCTATAGACCCATGGGAGTGGCTATGGAAAGGATGTAGGTTCTCACACTAAGGCCGAACCTTGTAAATCTTGTGTTCTTTACTCAATTTACTACATTTTCATGCATGCGTATTTACTAAAATTTTATAAGGAAATAAATATTAATAGGTTGTAGGGGTTAAGTTTTAAAAAGTATTGAAACTTATAAAAAGTGAACAACTGATTCAACCCCCGTTATCAATTTCTATTTGATCATTTGGAACTTCAATTTTCACCCTGAAGCATTTTTTTTGAATTTTTTATGTGGTCTATGGTCATATAATTTAATCATTTTTAATTCAACCCTCATCTTTCATTAATTACATAAAAACACATTAACAAAGGGAAATTTCATTATTTTTGTTATTTGTATAGAAACATACCAGTTTGGTATTTTTATCCTATCACCCACTATACTAATCCAAATTGAAAAATTCATTTTTTAGGACTATATGGTTGTTGGGATATATTTCATTCTATTAGACCACTTGTAGAATCCAACCATAGGAGGACTAAATGAAGCATTCAAGTGGGGCTAAGAAATATATGCATAATTGTTATGGATTTCAATGTTTGGACTATATCTCACAAAATGGAAGTCTAAAAAAGCTCTAATTTTTTATGAAGATAGATTAAATTCTATTAAAAAATTTCATTAACTATAGATTCTTGAGATCTAGGAATTTTTTTGTCCATAAATTAATGGGAAACCTAAGTATGAGAATTTGAAGAGTCTATCGGGATATAAAATTCATCTTTAGTAATGTGACCCTAATTTTTATACACATGTAAAATGGAGCTGAAATTTTGTTAGGGAATATTTATTATATAGTTAAAAAACTTCATATAAGATTATTATCCAATATTAAACCAATTAATGGGCCAAGCATGTGTGAAATTTAAAAAAGGGAACGATGGCCATGTCTCTTACTTATAAATATGTACCTCCACTTCTATTAAATAGATAAATATTTTTAGAAGTAAATGAGTGGTTTCCATCCAAATTAGAATGGGGTTTTCTATTGTAACAGTTTTTTATATTTTTAATAATAATATTTTCTTTTTATCTTACTTTCCTTTTTTTTCTCTTTTTTTTTTCTCCCACCGAACCTTCTAAACTCTAAAAAAATGGATAACTAAACTCATTTCCCATTCGAGATAGGGGGAAATGTTTCTTTTATTCAACTTATCTATTTATTAAATTTTGGGAATAAAAAATTTATTAAATTGATTATAGTGAGATGTTTCCTTGCTTTCTCTTCTACTGCATTGTTCTTCCTCATTAATATAAATATACCTTCCCTTCACTATCAAAGTCATTCATATGATAAAGTTTGAATTGGATAGTGTTTATTAGTGAAGTGGTCTCTTAGTTTATTTTAGGAATAGTATTATCTTGCATGAAGAGGTCTCAGTATAGGATAATCACAATTCAAACAGGAGGGTGTAGAGTGATAGGTATTGATCTCTACATTAAGTAGAATAATGTGACAAACCTATAATTTGTTTTTATAATCATAATCACTAAAGGTATTTCTAACCTTTGATTTGAGTTTTTCTTGGTTATTATTTTTAAACTCCATCCTAAGGAATCATTGGACCAAATGATGGCATGAAGAAGTGCATGGAGAACTAATTTCAAAGTCCATATTTCTTGGCTACACCATCTACCTGATAGGAGTGCACCCACAAGCTAGTGGTGATGAACAGAGCCATTATACCTCTAGGAGTACCACTGGATACCTACTATACAACACCAACTACCTAGTAGTTTTAGAAATATCCACCAAAATTCTTCCAGTCCCACTAGCCACCTGGTGGATAACAGTGACTAGCCGGTGGAATATTTCCCGAAACACTCAAACCCAGGTATCACACTGGATACTTGGTTGTAATGACTCCAAAATTTCTTTCCAACACTTAGGAATATTTTTGGAGTAAGGTATGGAGTTTTTGTGGGATTTTGGGTCTTATAAAGCTTCAATGTTGATACATTAA
The DNA here is from genome assembly GCA_963277665.1 of Viscum album. Lineage (NCBI taxonomy): Eukaryota > Viridiplantae > Streptophyta > Magnoliopsida > Santalales > Viscaceae > Viscum > Viscum album. Next base: position 659,947,841 of record OY728131.1, on the reverse strand, counting down.
AAATATTAAATATAATATATCACACATGCATATTTTTCAGAAATAATGGAATATCTTTTTAACAGTATGTCATATGGGAAAACCGATACCTCCATTAAATATTGAATATTGGATTTTTCCTAGGTACAACATAAATTTTTGGAACATCAAGTGTTTGGTTTAAGAGTGGTCATGGATGGATTAATAAATAAATAAAATAAATTATTTTAATTTGTTATTTATTAAATGGCCATAACTAGTTTCTACTCCATTTAAACCTAGTTATGGAGAAACATTAGGGTGATATACATAAACCAAGTTATTTGATAGGAGTCATAGAGGAGAGTCTTTGTAAAATGGAAATGAGATCGTGGGTTGATGATTAGCGTGCCAAGGGGTTTGTCTTCAATAAAGTAGTTCATGGATCTCACCAATGACAATAATGTAAAACCATTATTTGTTAGTGATTGATCCAAACTTGATGTAGGACTTTTGTTTTCAAGGGATTTAATCCCCATTTTGTTTACCCCCTTTTGAACCCGAATCAATCCATCTAAAAATTGATTCACAGGTCAATCGTTGATTTACAAGTATTGTTTTCTCTTCCTAGAATTAGGAATTGATATTGTTTGATAATCCACCATTTTTTTTATTCTAATAATGATGGTCAAACAAAAGTTTCCATTGATCGAGGATTACTTTTTTATGTGTCTTTATCCCTTTGTTCTTTGATGTTCATCAATGAAATTTTGGTTGGCTGATGTTTTGATGATACCCAAGAGGACTGATCATTGTGCATTCATTCATTATCTCAACAGATCATAGTAATGGGTTTAGTTTTTGGGATTTAGAGTCATGACATAGGCATAGTAGCAATGATAGGAATTCAATGATGGATTGAATGATTATGGATTTATAATACAGATTGATTGGATCTCTCAAGAGGAGAAACGACTGGTGTTTCTGAGCTACGAGTGGCCAGAATCTAACCACCAATGAAAATGGTGTTCCTGTGATAGTAAGAATAGTAAGGTTCTCATGAGTTGGGATATATGAGTCTTTCAGAATGGTGGAGATGATGTATTTTTCAGTGAAGAAAAACCGAAATATGACTTTTGACCGACCATTGATATTGGTCAACTCCGCTATGGGAGTTATGGCCATGTATATTAGTGGATATAAAGGTAGCAGTGGTGTGCAGGTGAAGACACATGATGAACTAGAATTTATAGGAAGTTTTGAACTACATGTCGTGTAGTTTAGAGGGTCACATGTCATGAAAACCCCTAAATGCAGTGACTAGAGCTTACACATTGAGTTAAATATTACACACCATGCGGTAAACCTACATGTCGTGTGACACCTAGCCAACTAGCTTGGGATGTACATGGAGTACACACCCAAGAGGCCACGTGGCCCCACACACTGTCTATGATGGGGCACACATTGTATACTTAGTAAAGTACAGAAGATCAGGAAAACGACACATGCTGAGTGACAACCCAACCTTAATATGTCGTGTACCTTAGTATACATTCCATGCACCCTAATCTACCATACCCTCTCTAGAGTAATCTCAAGGCACCCCGATTTCTCAAGAAAGCATTTGCAGTCACACACTAAAGTAAGGGATCCTCAAATTCTCTTATTTAATCAAGTTTATTTATTATCTTATTCCTTATATTTCCAATTACTAATATTTGGACATGTCTTTACATGTCCCTATTACTTAAAATTTGATTTAAAAATTATGATATACCAATTTATCTCTCATAAACCCATTTTATGGATTTTTAAGTGACACTGTTATGCTGATGAATTTTCACCATGTTTTTTCATGCCAAACCAATTGTGTATTGAATACCATACCCATTTAATATCAAGGGTGTTCACCTTTATACACTTATAATCTTTGATTTGGGAATTACATGTATTTATTCCACAATCCTTGATCAGGGAATAAAATATGATGATGAATGAATCCATGTTTTATGATCTATGTGGAACACTTAAGCATGGGAATGAAATGAAAGTTATGGGTGCGCCCAAAATTATATAGCATCCAATGAATTGGGTAATGTTTAGTCTCATGAGATGTTTTGTTGGGAAAAGAAGTGAACCTGATTTATTTATGGGGCTTTTCCCATCATGATGTCTTGGAAATTATCCTTGACTTATATAAAGACACTAATTTTTCTTATATATCTTATTACATCATTTCAAAGATAAAGGATATAAAATAATTACACAATGAGTATCCAAAGGTTTAGTGTCTTGGGAAAATTAGGTCAATACATAACATTTACAAAATAAAACATAAACATTTATTTAATTCCTTCTTCTCTAACTTCTTATTGGACCTTGAAGTATCCTTAGTACATGTAATCACCTGAGGATATACATCAAAAAGGGGTGAGATAAAATCATATTAAGAGAATAGATAATATCATGAAATAATATAACATGGGTGATCATAATAATTATCATCATAACATAGGAATATGATCATAATCATGAGAAGAAGCATTAGATAAAGGAATGGAATGTGTCGATGCATAAAAATGAAACAACATGTCTTAGTGGTCAAATACCACACATAGTTGTGAAAAAATATAGCATCATGTTCACACATACTTTAAATTAAATCATGATATTCATTACATTACCCAATTCATTGGAGCACTATATAATTATAGGCGCACCTGTCACATCACAATATTTTAATTATCATGCATGCCACATAGAACATATATCAATCTTTAACATATAATAAAATATGGAAAGGAATGGGTTTAATTTAATAAGATTAAATTCATAACTTTGGCTTCCCAAATGAAATAGGGAGTAACATACTTGATATAAGAATCATCAACCTTGAGTGAGAAGTAAAATGTGTGTTTTTTTAAAAGAAGAGTTCTTTTGGAAAACATTGTGTTTGTCATAAACTCAAGTATAAAACATTTATATCTCGAAAATGGTAATATAATGGAGAATAAATGATATTTAAGGAATATACATACTGAAAATGTGTTGAAATAGGGTAAAACCCAAAGATAGAGAGTTTGGTTTGAGAATTCCCCTTTGAGTCTAAATGCTTCCTTTACTTTAATATCATGTATAATAACATTAGATTTATTAATTAACAAATAAAGAATCTTTTATACATTAATTTTATTTATTATGGTTTTATTAATTTCATTTATGGTATTTTTGATGAGTTATAGAGTTTAATTTCAACATTTGGGAGCATCGGTTTTCGTAGTTTTCACGATTGGTTTGCTTGCATACATGAATGGAAGTTCGTGTAAAATATGGATAAATATCCAGAATTGTTATTATATGTTTTTAATGATATTATATAATATTAAATGATTTTATAAAGAATTTGGTTACATGATATTAGGATGAATCATTTGATGGATAGTTAATGATAATCATTTTAGGTTAATTTTTGCGGTTTTTCGATCACAACGAACTCATTTAGTTTTATGATTTTGGTATTATGTATATAAGTTAGTCCTAGAACATAAAAAGGGTTATAAAATGAAATTTAAAATCTATTTTAAACCATTTAATTATTTTATTAACAACCTTGAAGGTGTTAAAGGAAAATGAAAGTGCATTGCCCAAGATGTTAGTAAATTGACACATCACAAGCAACAATTTCATTTTTAAAATAAAAGAGAGAGAGGGAGAAGTTTAATGACAGATCATCCATTAACATGATATAATTAAAGTAAATGTAAGGTAATGGAGTTATCATTACATTTGGATGAAGATAGGTGAGGATAAAATAAGAAAAGAAAAGAAATTGAAAGGGAATTAAAAGAAAAAGAGAGAGGATTTACCTCTTAAATTCTCCTCTTGAGATCCTCCTCAAGGCACCTAGGCTTGGTATTTTGATGAGACCAAGAGAACTTGGATGTGGTGGAGGGACCAAGTAAGAGTTTTGGGTATAATTTGGGCAAGGATCAAAGCTTCAGAGGTGTGAGAAGAAGAGGGTGTGCGGGGTGTTATTTATAGTGGATGAGAGGGGTGTTTTCCTATTATTTTAATCATTAGTTTATTATTGTGGATCAAGACTATTAATAGTTTTAGAATTATCACAAAAAATATTAAAATAATTAAGGGAATTTTGAGATTATGTTTCTTACATAAGCAATGACTTAATTAATAGTGTATTTAATTTATAATGTACTTATACTATAAATTATCGTATTTTACTATTCAAAAAAAAATTCAAGTATTTTAAAAAAATTACAAAAATTCACCCCAACCATTTCTCAAGGTGTAGAATTAAAAAAGTAAATAAATTTTATGAAAATAAATTTCTAACTATGTTTAATTTAATTTTTAATTTAAATCACCTTTTACTCAAAAAATACAGATTTTAAAATTATAACTGATTTTATAACACTTTGAAAAATTACATTAAGGTCTCATAAAATTATCTTAAAATCATAATAAATAAAAATATTAATTTATGGATACATTATATGAAAATAAATTTTCTTTTAAATTATTAAATTAATCATAAAATTATAATTAAATATTTAAGACTTATAAAAACACCAAAACTTAATTAATATCTTTTAAAATATTTACTTACTTATAATATGATATAATTATATCATATTTTCACTTATAAGATTCCAATTTTTTTTTATAAATTCTTGGGTGATATTAATATACATTTGGCCGATTTAATATTCATAAGGGTCATATTACTATTCATAAGGTCAATTTACTATTTCATCAGTATAAGTTACTTAACTTCTAGAAATACTTATTATTTCATTAATTATTCATTTATAAAGCTTTTATTATGCTATGTAAGTGATTTTATGTTATTTAATCTATATGAAAATACTGTAAGAATGGTGAAATTCCATTGATAGAAGTTTGAGTTGTTACATTCTTCCCCCTTTTGAAATTTCACCCTCAAAATTTCATTTTACATAAATAGGTTAGGGTACTTATTCTTCATCGCCTCCTATGGTTCCCAAGTTACTTCTTCATACTTATTGTTCCTCTAATACACTTTGAAAAGGTGGGTTGTCTTGTTGCATAGAACCTTATCTCTCCCGTCTAGAATCTTTATTGGTTTCTCCTTATAAGAGAGACCATCTTCCAGCTATACCACCTATGAGTTCAATAAATGCGAGGGATATGGTATGTACTTCCTTAGGATCAATACATGAAACACATCATGAAATTGATCCATATTCAGTGGATGTGAAAGCCGATAGTCCATGACTCCTATGCAATCAAGGATCTCATAGGAGCCAATGTACCTTGGGCTTAGCTTCCCTTTCATTATAAACCGCATGACTCTCTTCCATGGTGATATTCTAAGGAAGAATTTATCTCCAATGTCGAACTCCAAGTCCCTTCAATGATTGTTAGAATAATTCTTTTTTTTTAAATCTAGGAAACTTTGATATGTTATTGGATGGCTTAAACCATCTCTGTCATCTCTTTCGCAAGATCAGGTCCAAGTAACTTTCTTTCCCCAACTTCATCCCAACAGGTCAGATTTCTACATTACTTTCCATATAGAGCTTCATATAGATCCATATGAATACTTGAGTGAAAGCTATTGTTGTCTGAAAACTCAACCAATGGGATATAATGACCCCATCCACCTTTAAATTCTAAATATCAGGATCTTAGCATATCTTTTAGCATTTGAATATTCCTTTTAGATTGGCCATTGGTTTAGGGGTGATAGGCCGTGCTGGAATTCAATTCAGTACTCAAAGAATGTTGAAGACTCCTCCAAAATTTAGATGTGAACCTGAGATCACAATCAAAAAAAATTTAGAGTGGAAACCTATGTATTCTCGCCACTTCCTTCACATATATCTTTGCAATTTGTTCAAGTGAGAGATCTTCCTAAATAGTGATAAATTGGGAAGTCTTAGTGAATTAGTACACCACAACCCATATCAAATTATTTCCTTTGGATGTATTCAGGAGATCCATGACAAAGTCCATAGTGAAATTCTCACATTTCCATATGGGTATAGAAAATGGTTGCATCGTACCTTTGGACTTCAGTAAATCGGCTTTAACTTGCAGATATATCAAGCACCTTGAGATATACTAGGAAATATCCTTCTTCATTTCGTCCCACTAGAAGTGTTCTTAGGGATCACGGTATATCTTGGTGCTACCAGGATGGATAGAGAATGTTAAGCTATGTGCATTATCCAATAGATCCTTATTTATCCCAAGTGATGAAGGCACACAAAGCCTTGTTCCAAAACAAATCACACCATCATCATCAATATGGAACTCTTTTAGCTTCCCTTAATTTACTACATTCACCTTCTTTTGTAACTCTGGATCATCCATTTGTGCCTCCTTAATATTCTCTTGGATTGATGGTTTGGAAATAATTTGGGTAAGGTAGTATGTATTCCATAACTTTATGATTTCCAAATCCATCCTTTGCATATCCATGAAGATAGGGTATTTCTCAATCCAAAAAATGGATAGAGTAGCAAGTTCTTTTCTACTAAGAGCATCATCTACCTTGTTTACCTTTCCAGGATGATAGTGAATAGATAAATCACAGTATTTGATTAGATATAACCATATCATTGGATGCATGTTTATCTCATTTTGTGTGAATATATACTTTAGGTTCTTGTGATCAGTATATATGTTACACTTCTCAGCATAAAAGTAGTGTCGCCATATTTTCAAGTCAAAAATCATAGTTTCTATCTCTAGATCATGCATCGGGTAGTTCTACTCATGGATCTTCAACTTTTGTGAGGTGTATACTATCACATTATCATTTTTCATGAGTACACAACCCAGTCCTTTCTTTGAAGCATCACCGTATATCATAAAACTTTCTATAATTTTTGGTAATGTGGGTATAGGTGCAGTGATCTTCCTTCTCTTTAGATCCTTGAAGATTTCCTCACATTCTTCCATCCAGACATACTTTACCCCTCTCCTTGTTAACTTAGTTTTTTTTTGAAAAAAAGACGGATTCATTAATGTTGAAGATCAGCTGACGTACAAACGTGAAGCCATGTAGAGAAGTGGTCCAGCCAAAGCTGGTTTCCATCAAAGGGGCCAGAGGCCACCAGCTGATGGGCCGCATTGTTTCCATTCCTTTTGGTAAAGGAGAAGGTGCATCTTGAAAAGCCTTGATAGAGAGAGAGGATTCTCCTGATGAGGGAGCCAAATGACTGGAGCCCGCCATTATTGTGGTTGATTGCATTGATTATGATGAGGCAGTCCGATTCAAGGTTGTAATTATCCCATCCACGATCTTTAGAAAGAATCATACCACCGAGGATGGTTGTAGCCTTAGCTAACATGGTTTCCCAGAAAGCATGGTGTGATTCATGTTTGGCTGCCATGATTTGTCCCTGATGATCCCAGGCTAGAAGGACGATGGAAACAGGTCCATTCGTGGGGAGAGACGCATCCACATTAATCTTAAGACAACCTTCCACTGGAGGGAACCATCAGGAGGAAAAGGAAGGGGCTCCAAAGAAATTTTTATATCTATTGAGATGTTTCCAGCCCTCAATCCATGATGAGGCCTGGTCAATCTAGAATTCGGGCTGTTTGTGGACGTGGTTGAAAACTGCATCGTTGCGATGGACCCAAATGATCCAGGCCAGGGTACAAAGTGAGCTAACTTTAGTCGATGAGAGAGAGGAGCGCCATTGCGTCAAGATAGATGGGAGGTCAGGGGCCATGGCCATAAAATCACCAGATTCAGAGTCCCATTTATTTCAAATTTCCTTAGCCCTCTGACAATGAATGATGGCGTGAGATGGGGATTCTGGGAAGTTTGGGCAGAAGGGGCAGCAGTCGTCACTATAAATATGTCAGAAAACGAGAAGGCTCATTGTAGGGAGGGTGCCCGTGCAAACCTACGACCAAAATTGATGAATCATAGGGGGAACATTAAGTTTACAAAGAGATTTCCAGGCCCCCCCTTCCCGATCAGCTGGATGAGCGCCAATGGCGAGCTGGTAGCCGAATTTCACCGTGTATTCTCCCGATAGGTCATTGGTCTAGAAGAGATGGTCGGGGCCCGCGTCAGGGAACCAGGGGGTACTCAAGATAATTCTTTTGTCACATTCGTTGAACCAAACATTGATCGTTTCCAAACACCACCTTGACCCCTGGTTGGAAAAGAGGCACCTGACTGTGGAATCTTCATAACCCGGTTGGGAAGGGGAAGATGCCCGCAAACCATCCTTATCAATTACCCAGGGGTCGGTCCAGATATTAACAGTTTATCCATTCCCAATCCTACAACCCATCCCTTTTTCCAGTAGACAATAGGCACCCCAAATGCTTCTCCAGAGGAAACTAGGACGGGGGACAAGAGAGGATTCGTGGAATTCCTTGTGGGGAAAATATTTAGCATGGAGAATCTGTGCACAGAGGGAAAATGGACAGTTAATAAGGTGAAAACCTTGATTCGCCAGCAGTGCGTCATTGAAGTGAAGGAGATTTAGGAATCCCAATACTCCCTCATATTTGGGAGAATAGAGTTTCTCCCAGGAAATCCAGTGGGTACGGTTCCTTCCATTATGCTTTCCCCACCAGAAGTTGGCTGTGCATGCATGGATTTGGTTGACCACAATCGACGGGATCTTAAAAAGGGACATATAATAGCTGGGGATGGACTGGAGGGCGGCTTTAATGAGTGTATCCTTACCGGATTTGGAAATTATTTTAGGGGTCCATCCTTGAATTTTTTTCTCTATCCTATCCAGTAAAGATGAAAAGACTTCTTTTTTGGAGCGGCCAATCACTGTGGGTAGCCTGAGATAATTATGGCGTTTCTCAACCATATGAATTCCTGCTATTACACAGAGCTCTTCTTTCTTGAATTGGGTCACCCCTACGCTGAAGGAGATTTTTGATTTTCCATGGTTGATTAACTATGCATAAGCCCTTTCATATTGATGGATTGCATGACTGATCGTTCGACATTCATTATTGGTTTCTCTAGAGAAAAGAAGGCAATCATTGGAAAAGAAAAGATGTGAAACTTGTGGGCTTCCACGGCACACCCTTTCCCCATGGATAATATTAGAGGATGTCGCCCTAGAAATGAGGTTATAAAAAACATCAACCACCAAGATAAAGAGGAAAGGGGGGAGAGGATCTCACAAAACATCAGCCACCTTGTTAACTTAGTTACTGGGATTGAAAATCATGATACATTTCTCACAAAACATCGGCAATACCCTGATAATCCAAGAAAACTGCAGATTTCTGTAACACTAGAGGGTCTAGGCTATTCCTTATTTGCCTTTGTTTTTTAAGGGTCTATATAAATTCCCTCACTTGTGATCACATTTCCCAATAATGTGACTTACTGCATCAAAAATTTACACTTTATAAACTTGGTGTACAAATTATTATTCCTTAATGTTTCCAAAACAAGCCTTAAATGTTCTTTATGTTTCTCATTACTCTTGGAGTAGATGATAATATCATTGATAAACACTAACACAAAATTTTCAAGGTAATTTATAAAGACTCTATTTATCAAATCCATGAATATTTCAAGGGAATTGGTAAGTCCGAAGGGCATCACCAAAAACTCACAGTGCCCATACCTTATACGTAAGGTAGTGTTATGAATATCTTCCTTCTTCATCTTTAGCTGATGATATCCAGAATGAAGATCCACCTTTGAGAAGTATTGTGCTCCTTATATATGATCAAACAAGTCATCAATCCTTATAAGAAGATAGTTTTTCTTTATGGTGATCTTATTGAGTTTCTTATAATTGATACATAGCCACATTGATACATACTTCTTCTTAAAAAAGAGCACTAAAGCACCCCAAGGTGATACACTAGGTCTTATGAACCATTTGTAGAAATTCTCTTATAGATACTTCTTTAACTCCTCTAGTTTCATAGGATCCATCCTATAAGGAAAATTTGAGATAGGAGTAGATCCAAGTATGAGTTCTATTGAAAACTCCACCTCATGATCCTGGGGAAGTTCGAGTAACTCTTTAGAAAATACATCAATATATTCCCTCACAATAGGAATTACCCCTAGGTTGGTACCTTTCTTTGACTCAACCATTTGAGCGAGGTATGCTTCTTCACAGTGAATCAACACCCAAAATGTTGAAGGATTTTCAAAAGGAAATTCATGATATTGCTTTCATTTACAAAGGATCATGGGATAGATCAGAATATGAAAAGATTTTTCCTTTTCCTAATAGTTGATATGTTATCTATATAATGAGATCCAATCCATCCCTAGTATAGCATTGAATTCTACCAAGGGAAGTATTATGAGATTCACTGGATTAATATTTACACATATGCCAACATGAGAAGAGTCTAACACTTGGGTTTAAATTATTGCACCACTAGGTGTTTTTATAGATACCTCTAATTCATGGTTCTGGGCTTTCAATTCAATATTTCTAGAAAATTTTAAAGATATAAAGGAATGTGTATAACTAGAATCAAATAAGACTTTTTTCCATTCTTGAGTGATTTGGAAGTGTACTTTGTACAAATTTGTTTTCTTGATACACTTAAGAATTAGTGATGGAATAAGCATTGTCTTGATCATTTGGATTTAAGGTGGCTGATGATTCTAATTACCCTCAAGGACTCAAGGTTTAGTGCACTGGCTTACACAGTTCCCTTTCTACCTACTATTGTAGCAATGGACCATGGGTGGTGCTCTCATTTCCTCCACCACATTATCCCACTTCCTCGTGTCTTTTCAACATTCATAATCTTGGAATACTTTTATCCCATGCTTGAATCATTTCCCTATCCATTTTAGGTAGTTCCCATGATTCTTCTTCCCACATTTTTGACATGTAGGTGGTTGAGTTTTCTTTCTACCTTTCCCATGAGGTCCTCCATCTTGAAATCCATTATTTATTTTCTTATCACTATATCCATGGGACCATTATCCAAACTACATATCCACTTTGAGATAAAATCGAAAAACTTCTTCATAACTCCCAAAGTCTCAAATTACAAGATCCTTTCAAAGGTGTTGTTTTAAACCATTAAACAATCTATCAATTTTTCTATCATCGTTGATAAGAAAACCCGAAGCATACCTTGAAAGCCTTTTAGAATTTTATTTGTAGGCAGTGAAATATTATCTTTACTTTTTCTTCTTCACTATAAATTCTCTCTCCATCTTCATACGAAGAGTTAGAGGGAAACACTTGTTAAGAAACATTATCTTAAATTCTTCCCACTCCATATCTTAAATTTCTTCCCTTGGATTGGTGTTATTAATCAACACCCACCATTTATCAAATTCTCCATATAAATAGTAAATGACCATAGTAACCTTCTCTATATCAGAATAGTAAAGTACATAAAAGATCTTCTCCATATATTTGATCCACTATTCTGAAACTAGTGTATCAGAAGATCCACTAAACTTCGGTGGTCGTTGCTACATAAAACACTCAATATCTAGTTGCTCCCTCTAAGATGAAGGTGTAAGTTCCACATTATTCAGGTTATTTTTCATAACCCAATAAGTATCACCATGGAATTTTTAACTCCACCTCTCAAGTAATTGGGGATGTAGTTTGGGCAATCACTACATTGCCCCTCGCATGGGTTGTTGTCCTGGTTTCTCCTAGTTCCCACTATTTTCTAAAATAGAAAAGGTTAGAACAAAACATAAGTCAACAAGTCATGAATAAATAGTTTGTTACTTTATAAAGTCATATCTTATGGGATCCATATGTTCAAAAAATCTTTTTGTGTGATTAAATATACTTAGTCTCATACTAAGGGTTTTTACTAAGGTATATAATCCTAATTCCCAAATTAACTAAACTATCATATGATACCAACTATAGCGACCCTGTTTTTTCTTACATATCTTATTACATAATTTTAAAGAGAAACGACATAAAATAATTACACAAAAAGGATCCAAAGGTTTAGTGTATTGGGAAAATTAGGACCATACATAACATTTATAAAGTAAAACAAAAACATTTATTTAATCCCTTCTTCTCTAGCTTCTTATTAGCCCTTCAATTATCCTTAGTACATGTAATCACTTAAGGATATACATAAAAAATGGGTTCGATAAAAACCTAGTATGAGGATATATAAGATCACAAAAAAATAAAACCTGGGTGATAAAAATCATTAGCATTATAACATAGGAATATGATCATAATCTTGAGAATAAGCATTAGATAAAATCATGGAATGTGGAAATGCATAAAAATGAAACATCATGCCTTAGTGGTTAACCACCACACATATTTGTGAAAAAAGATAGAATAATTTCCACACATAATTTAAATTAAATCATGGGATTCATCACATTACCCAATGCATTGAATCACTATATAATTCCGGGTTCACCCATCACATCATAACATTTTCATTGTGCTATATAATTTCAAGCGCACCCGTCACATCACAAAATTTACATTATCATGCATGAAACATAGAACATATATCAATATTGAACATATAATAACACATATAAAGGAATTAGTTTCATTTAATAATCATACATTCATAAAAGTGGTGTTCCCAAATGAAAAATGTAGTAACATACTTGATATAAGAAGCATCAATCATGAGTGAGAAATAAAAGGTGTGATTTTTTGAAAGAAGAGTTCTTTTGGAAAACATTGTTCTTTTCATAAACTCAATATGAAAACATATATATCCTAGAAAAGGTAAGATAATGGTTAAGAAATTATATTTAAGGAATATCCATATTGAAAATGGGGTGAAAGAGGGTAAAACCCAATGATAGAGAGTAGGGTTCGAGAATTCCCCTTACTTTGAGTCCGAATTCTTCCCTCACATTAATATCCTGTATAATCACATTAGATTAATTAATTAATTTTATACATTAATTTTATTCATTATGGTTTTATTAAGTTCATTTATGGTATTTTTTATGAGTTATAGAGTTTAATTTCGTTGTTCAAGAGCATTCATTTTCATAGTTTTCATGATTGGTTTTCTTGTATACATGAATGAAAGTTCATGTAAAATGTGGATAAATATATAGAATTTTTATTATATGTTATTAATGATATTATATAATCTTAAATAATTTTATAAAGATTTTGGTTACATGGTATGAGGATGAATCATTATATGGATAGTTAATGATAACCATTTAAGGGTAATTTCAGTGGTTTTTTGATCACAACGAACTCGTTTTGTTTTATGATTTGATATTATGTATATAAGTTAGTTCCATAACATTAAACTTTAAAATATTTTTTCAACTATTTAATGGTTTTATTAAAAAACTTTAAGGAGTTAAAGGAAAATGAAAGTGCATCGCCCACGATGTCGGTAAATTGACACGTCACTACCGACGATTTCATTTTTAAAATAAAAGAGAGAGAGGAAGGATTTTAATGATATATATTCCATTAACATGTTATAATTATAGTATATATAAGGTAGTGGAGTTATCATTCCATTTTTATTAAGGTATGTGAGGATAGAATAATAAAATAAATAAAGTTGAAAGGAAATTAAAATACAAAGTAAGAGGATTTGCCTCTTAAATTCTACTCCCGAGATCCTCCAAAAGACACCTAGTCTTGGTCTTTTGATGAGACCAAGAGCTTCTATATGTGGGTTAGGGGTTATGTAAGTGTTTTTGGAATAATTTGGGTAAGTCTCAAAGCTTGAGATGTGTGAGGGGTGGTATTTATAGTGGAGGAGAGGGGTGTTTTCCCATTATTTTAATAATCAGTTTATTATTTTGGATCAAGACCATTAATAGTTTGAGAACTATCACAAAAAATATTAAAATAATAAATGTATGTTCTAGATTATGTTTATTACAACATCGATGACTCAATAAATAGTATATTTAATTTATAATGTATTTATACAAAAAATTATCATATTTTACTATTCACAAAAATTCAAGTATTTCATAAAAATTTAAAAAATTCATCCTAACCATTTTTTGGCATGTATAATTAAAAAAAAAACTCCATTTTATAAAAATATTTTTTTAAATATGATTACTTTAATTTTTAATGAAAATCACCTTTTACTCAAAAAATATAGATTTTAAAATTATAACTAATTTTATAACACTTTGAAAAATTTCATTAAGGTCTCATAAAATTATCCTAAAATCATAAGTCATAAAAATATTAATTTTTGGATACATTTTATGAATATATTTTTTTTTAAATTATTAAATTATTCATAAAATTGTAATTAAATATTTAAGACTTATAAAAATACCAACACTTACTTAATAATTTTTAAAATACTTACTTACTTATACTATGATATAATTATATCATATTTTCACTTATAAGATTCAAAAATTTTATTTATACATTCTTATGTGAGTATACTATTCATTTGGTTAGTTTACTATTCATAGGGGTTGTATTACTATTCTTAAGGTCAAGTTACTATTTCATCAGTATAAGTTCCTTAACTTCTAGAAATACTTATTATTTCATTAATTATTCATTTATAAAGCTTTTATTATGGTTTGTAACTAATTTTATGCGATTTAATCTATATTATATCACTATAAGAAGGGAGAAATTCCATTTATAGAAGTTTGGGTCATTAAAACCTATGTTTATGATGTAGTGTTTTAAGTTGTTACCACATTTCCTATGTTGATTTTATGATTATCATGCTATATCATATCTCATTGTTCATGTTTGTGATTTCCAATATTTTTATGCCCCATTGATATTCCTATTGTCTAACATGTATTATTCTCTTCATGTTATACCATTTTTATTTCCTTACTGGGCTTTATATCTCACCCATTTCTTATGTATGTACCTAGGTTTTCCCATGTAGTTTTAAGTGCGAGCATGTTAAGGATGTTTCCAATAAAGATAATGTTTTTTACTATTTTAAATTCTTATGTAATGCACCTAATTCCCAAAGAAACTAGAATTCTCGATCTTCTAGGTTGTATTAAGTGTAACCTTATGTTATAAATCAAGTATTAATATAAAATAGAGAGCAGGGTTATTGTAGTTGGTATTAAAGAAAAAGTTTAGTTATATTTGAGATTAAGATTAGAAAACTCTAGATAAATACTCAGGGATAATAATAAGTATAATAAAACATCGCTAAATTTTGGTAAGTATAGAGTAAATGGTTTATTAAGAAAAAATATCCCTATCTGGATACTACAAGTGGACGTGGTTCTGGAATATATATACCTAGGGGTAACAACTCTGATAAGGTGCATCGGGTCTGATATGGTATAACCTGGTACAAAAAAATAGGCCTCACTAACATATGGTTTGACACTTCTAGGGGATATGATTTGGTAAATTCATAAGCTGATTATAAAATATTATTGAGGGAATAAAAAAATTATCATAAGAATATATGTTAGGAAATTGATCATGGATAACATAGATTGAAGACTATAAATTCATATGTTAAGGAAATAAATGTAAGTTATAAGTTATCCCTTTAATTCCATTAAATTACCATTTATGTGTTTAATAGTTTAAAAATATTCATCCCTAATTTTCCCTTTATTCTATCTAATGGCTGCAAATAGGAGGAATCAGGTAAACAATCAATGTGATGGACAATGTGATGATTTCCCCAATGAGATTCCCAACTCAATAGGAGAAGGAATCACAAACTTTGTGACAATACTCTCTTAGCTAACTCAGGTTCTGAATAGAAAACTAGATTAAGAGGAGGATCCAAATCCCCCCAAGAAATAAAAAGCTACAATTGAGACCTTTATGCGATGAAGGCCTTCGAATTTCAATGGATCATCTGACCCCTTAATCATGGAATACTGGATCAACTCCATTGAGAATATATTATCTATCCTTCAAGGTTCCAAAAAAGAGAAGGTTCTTTTGTTTTTTTATCATATGGAGGGAGAAACAGAGCAGTGGTGGACATTGATCAAGAATATGAAGTCTGAGGAAGAGATTGAAGTGATGGTGTGGAAGGAATTATGGAAAATGTTTTTCAATAAATATTTTACTCACACTCTCCATCTTAAAATGGAAATGTATTTCCTTGCTCTCAAGTAAAAACACAAATAATATATCAGGGCGTATGAGGAAAACTTCACAAGACTTTCACGATACACCTCTAACTTTATCGTTACCCCCAAATGCAAGGTTGACCACTTCTTTGGTGGGATAAAAACTAGTTTATGAAAATCCCTGGTGATTTTAGACTTTGATAGCTATGAGAAAATTGTTCAATGTTCCCTTAAAGTTGAAATGAAGATTGGTGAATCTCAAGGGTTTCATGGGGATAAGAAGTGGAAAGTGGAGTTTAATTCTGGTGGTTCGATGGAGATATATAATAGTACCAAGAAATTACAACATTTCTATAATGACTCCTATTTTTTATACATTAACATTACATAACTTTTTCAGAATATATAAAACATTACACAAATAGATGACCAAATACTGTAATAGTCTAGTGCCTTTAGAAACATGGAAATATAAAAACCACTACATAAATGAGCTACATCATTTCCCACTAGGTTTAAATAGAACCCTTCTTATACACATCAGACATCATACATATCTTTCCAACCTAGGGGATGGAAACATAAAAAGGGGTGAGATAAGATGCCTAGTAAGATTAAAAAAGGGAGATTCAAAAGCATAATGATGGGAATAAGGGTATGAGAACATGATCATGAAAATGGAAGATCATACCATTCATATAAAAGATCATATACGTGAAAATTAACATAAATCTTGGAAGTTTATAAGACATGAATCATAAGGAAATAGTGAACATAAGCCATGAAAGCATAAAATAGGAATAAAACATAAAATTATGATAGAAACATAAGAATATAATATGATTTCCATAGTATCCAAGACATCTCTTCCAAGACCATATTGGTAGCATGGGTTCACTCCCCATACCATATTGGTAGTCAAGGTTCACTCCCATGACTATTTTAGTAGCATCAGTTCACTCCTCATACCATCTTGGTAGTCATGGTTAACTCCTATGGCCATATTAGTAGTCAAGGTTCATTCCCAAGACCATATTAGTATATTTCATGATATATAAATCTTTACTCAATGCATTGGAGGGAGATATAGGTCCCACCTATCTCATAATGAAATCATACATACATTCTAAAAAATATCATTAAAAATAATATCATAACCCATGAAGTTAAATAGGTATTATAAAAATGTAATCATATCATAACCTATGAAAAAAGACATGTTTCATAATCATTTCATCAAAAATAGAACCTATGAAAAGAAGCGGGTTTCAAAAGCATATAACCCATGAAAGAGAAACGAGTTTCATAAACACCATTCCATCAAAACATAATCCATTAAGAGAAATAATATGAATATAAACATTGAATTATTTCCCCAAAAAAACACGAGTAACACCAAAAGATGTTATCTTATATGGGAAATAATTTTTAAATATCTTCTAAAAATTTTTCTTGAGGAAAGTATCCTTTAAGCATTGAAAAAAAACTTTTTAAAACATAAAACATTTTCGAAGAACATTTTCTTTAAAAATAGCTTTGAAAACTTATAAAGAATGATTTAAAAACCATAAAAAAATTTAAAAATAATTTTTCCGTTGAAAATTATCTTTAATTATTATTTAAAAACATTTTTAAAAACATTTTTGAAAACATGGTTTTTCAATAAAATAGATTTTTGACCGAAGAGATAAATATTGTCATATTTTCATAAAAAACATTTTCTTAAATATATTAAGTACCAAAAAGTGAAACAAATGGTATTAAAACATGAATATATCATTAATAAACATAATAGAAGAAAATTAATGAGTGTTATTGAGAGAAGGATCATAATATTTCATTAAAGTAATCATAAACATAAATAATCTCGAAAAGCGATGAGATTGTTTCAATAAACTCTTATAACTTGGTAACTTGGGAACATACTCTCCATGTAAGAAAAGGAAATTACATGAAGCTTAAAATATCATTAAAATAATTATATTAATGAAATTTTATATAAAATGGAAGTATATACACCTCTAAAAGGAATATAGGTTCATAATAAAACATGTGTCTCAAAGAAGGAAAATTGAGACAAAGCTGTCTTACTGATTTGGAAGCTTTTGAAAAAATAACCAAATGAAATAAATATCATAGAATAAATATATACATAAAAATATATTTAAGTATAATAATAATTCAATCCATTTATAATTATTATACACACCACACAAAAGGAATGGGTGGTAAATAAAACATATATTTCACGGAAATAAAAAGTCAGATGAAATCCCCTTACCTTGTGTCTTGACTCTCATTGTACTCATTAAAACCTAATTTATAATAAATATAATTTTATTATGAATATTTTATGTAATAATATTCTTATATATAATACCATATATGTTTTTATTATGACCTTATATTACCCACCTGTTAACAATCCTATGTTAAAATTTCACTTCGGGTAATATTTTCTTTGTTCTTCACATGTGTCTTAATTTATTATATCTTTGTTCCTTATACTTATATCATGATTTATATAATGTAAATAATGATATAAATATAATTTATATTAATTATATGTGCATTATAATAATATATATTATATAGAAGTATGAAATGGAATACACTGTTCATGGAGACGGTAATCCGTACGTATGCATGAATACTGTTTCCATTTTTATTATCGTATTTAAAGAAAGAAGGTAAATAAAATATGTATATATATATATATCACTATTATATTATCATTATTATATCATATATATCATAAAAGTTCACTAAACTCATCTTTAATACATTCTATGTTGTGTGTGAACAAATCACATCGCTTTAAGGGGGCGGTAGTCCACACTTCCTCAAACGAAATTATCGTATTTATACCAAATGGAAAGTATAAAGATATATGTTGTAAAATGATTATATAAGATTAAATATATAATAAATATAATATATATCATATATAAATATAGTTTCTATCATAATATCAACCATGATAGGCATTAAAGAAAAATGAACAATCATCATTTTGTGAGGCAGTAGTTAGCCTTACACATAAACAATATGTTTGTTACCCATTAGACAGAGGTGTGTATAAGTGTAGGTAAAACAATTAGCATAAAAAAATACTAGTATATTGAATATACTAAGTTTTTTATAAAATAATTGAATAAATAGAGTGGAGGTGGTGGAGAAAGAAAATAAAAGAAAGGAGTTTGAGAGAAATTGTTACCTCTAAATTAGGTAACTCCTTTTGATTTATGCCAAAAGGCTTCCTTGGATTGATTTATTCCAAAGGAGAGTATTCTATGAGGAAGTTAGGGATTTTTTAAATTTTATTAAGAAGATATTTTCCAAACCTAAGTGGTTTTAGAGGTGTGAAGAAGGGGAATAGGTGGAGGCCTTTTATAGGGAAGGGAAAGGACACACTTGGCATTTTTGAAAACAAGTTAGGTGTACCCACATTTGTTCCAAAAAAAGTCATAAAAAACCAAAAAAACTCAATAATTTAAGGTTCATGGATGAATAATATCCATAAAATGGGGTTTGGACAAGTTTCTAGGTCATTTTGGGTCTTAAATATAAGGTTTAGTACTTTGTTAACCTAATTTTTCTCTTAATCATTGTAATTAATCTTAATCACCTTCACTAATATTTTCGGTCAAAAACTAATTTGAACTTATTATAAATTATAAATTATTATTATTACAAATATGGAATCCATTTTCCAAATTATAATCATAGAAATGGCAGAAATTAATTTTAAAAATAATCCTGCTGATGGGATGACACTGCAGGTTTTTAAAGTAAAAACATCCTAAAGTTTGCTATGTTTTTATCCCCAATTTTAAAGTGAAATTGATTCCAGTGACCTAAATTATATTAATTGATAAAATTATGATATAATTAAAATTTTAAATCAATTTAAAATATAATTTAACCTTATAAATAAATTAGATGAAAAATTATTTTTGAATTAAAATTCATTATTTTTCACTATTCATCCAAAAATGATTTTTCTCAGAAAAATACCAAAAATTCACCCTAACCCAATTTTGACATTCTAAATTAAAAAATAAAGTTTATTTTATAAAATTAAATTTCTAAATGTTTCTAAAATTAATTTTATTATTTTTTATTGAAGTACATTAAAAGCAGTTCATTTGAGAAAATAACATTTTTAAACCAATAAGGATTTTACCATAAATTATATCTTTCATTATCAATATGTTTTAATTATATAAATAAATTATAAAAAATATTTTAAATTAGTTATTACTATTCATATAAATAAGTTTAATGTCTAGGTTATAATTGTCTCATTTAAATAATTATAACAATAAAATGACGTTTCATAGAAACATCAGTGTTGCGTGTAACATATGCCAAGTCAGTTTTCTATGTAATGTATTACAAGAAAATGTTCTTTATAACATATACTGATTTGGTTCCATGTGAAATGAATGTTCGACTTATTTCATTGTAAGAAATAAATGAAAATTTAATTTATTCAAAAAAATTCCATAAAAACTCAGGGTGTTACATTCTACCCCCTTAAAATGAATTCCACCCTCAAAATTTGTCACTTAGGTAAAAAAATGAGGATAATTATACTTCATTATATTCTAAAGTTCCCATGTGGATTCCTCTAAATGGTGATTTCTCCACAAAAATTTGACCAGGTGAGTGGTCTTGTTTTGTAGAAATTTCTCTAATCAGTCCAAAATTTCAACCGGTTTTTTCGTAAGAAATATCATACTCTAGCAGTATAAACTATGATTTTATCACATGTGAAGGGTTAAGTGTGTACTTACTCAGGATAAATGCATGGAACACATCATGAACTTGAGATATATTCAGAGGAAGTTCCAAGTGATAGGCTACCATCCCGATAAGATCAAGAATCTCAAAGGAACTGATATACCTAGGGATTAGTTTCCATTTCTTTCCAAACCTCACAAGTTTCTTCTAGGGTGAGATTCCTAGAAACACCTTTTCACCAAATTCAAATTCTAGATAATTCCATCGGTTATCAACATAAATTTTCTTCTGAATTTGAGTTGCCTTGATATGATACTGAATGGTTCTAACCTTCTTGACTATTTCTTCAGAAATCTTAGTTCATAATAACTTTCTTTTTCCAACCTCATCCTATAACGTTAGAGCTCTACATTTCTTCCCATAGATGGATTCATAAGGTTCCATATAAATTATTGCGTAAAATATATTGTTATAAGAAAACTCAAGTAGAGTAAGGCATTGATCTCAACCACCATTGAAATCCATAGAACAAGATCTCAACATATCCTCTAGGGTTTGAATTGTTCTTTCAGATTGACCATCCATATAAGGATGAAAAGAAGTGATGAAACTCAATTCTGTATTAAGTGATTGATGAAGTCTTTTCTAGAACTTTGAGGTGAACCTCATATCCCAATCTGATACAATGGAATGTGGTACTCCATGTAGCCTTACCACTTCCTTAATGTATATCCTAGAAATATGATCTAGAGAGAAGTTTTCTCTGATAGTGATGAAATGTGTTGACTTAGTAAGGAAATTGAATACCACCCATATAACATTAAACCCTTTAGAGTTTTTGGATAGTCCAATGACAAAATCCATAGTGATGTTCTCGCATTTACATTTTGGTATGGGTAATAAATGAAAAATCCCCTTTGACTTTTTTCTTTCAGCCTTAAATTGTTGTCATACCAAGCACCGAGGTACAAACTCTACGGTATCACTCTTCATTACTTCCCACCAGAAGTATTATTTCAAGTCCCTATACATCTTTATACTTCTAGGATGAATAGATAATGAATAACTATGAGATTCCTCTAACAACTACTTCTTCAAATCCAGTATGGAAGGAACACATAATTGGTTTCTGAACCTTATCATTCCATCCTAATTAAGGTTAAACTTAGGAACATATATAACTTTCTTTTTCAGCTCCACATATTCCTTCTGCACCTTCTAAATATTCACTTGGATAGAGGGTTGAACATTCATTTGAGAAAGACAATATTTTCCCATTACTTTAGGATTTATAGATCCATCCTTTGAAAATAAATAAATATTGGATCTTTTGTGATCCTCATCATGGATAATCTATCATGATCCTTCTGACTCAAAGCATCGACCACCTTGTTCTCTTTCCTTGGGTGGTAATGTATTGAACATGCATAATCCTTTATTAAATATAACCATCTTCTATAGATCATTTTCAACTCTTTCTATGTGAATATATATTTTAGACTTTTATTATCAGTATATATATCACAATTTTCTCCACAAAGGTAATGCCTCCATATCTTTAATGCAAAAATTACCACTACTAACTCTAAATCATAAGTTGGGTAATTTTTTTCATGAATCTTCAACTACCACAAGGTGTAAGTGATAAACATGTTATTATTCATAATAACACATACCAATACCTTCTTGGGTGCATCAATATAGATTACAAACCCTTCTCCACAATAGGGTAACTTAAGAACAGGTGCACCAACCAACCTTCTCTTCAGTTCCTCAAAATTTTCCTCACATTCATATATCTAGAGAAACATGAAACCCTTCTGAGTTAACTTGTTTAGAGGATTATATAGTCATGATAAATTCACCAAAAACTGTCGATAATATCCATCTAAACCAAGAAATATGCAAATCTCAGTAACGGTGGTTGGTCTAGGCTAGCATTCAATAGCCTCCATCTTTTATGGATCCATTGATTTACCATCTCTTGAGATTATGTGACCCAAAAATGAAACCTTTTTCATCCAAAATTCACACTTTATAATTTTTCATATAGTTTCTACTTCCTTAGGGTCTTTAGTACAATTCTCAAGTGATATTCATTCTCTTCCTTTATTTTAAAAAAAATAAGAATATCATCTATAAAGACTACCAAAAACTGGTTGAGGCAATCTATAAAAACTATATTCATCAAATCCATTAAGATAGAAGGAGAATTAGTAATACTATAAGGAATAACTATATATTCATAATGTCCATACCTTGTACGAAATTTTGTCTTGGGTATATCATCCCTATTGAACATTAATTGATGATATACAGAATGAAGGTAAATCTTGGAAAAGTATTAAGATCTGCATATTTGATCAAAAAGTCATCAATACGGGGAAGAGGATACTTTTTATTGATTGTGATCTATTTAAACTCCCGATAATCAATGCAGAGTCACATTAATCCATATTTCTTTTTCACAAAAAGAACTGGTGTACCCCAAGGTGAAACACTTGAAAAAAATGAATCCATTATCAAGGTCTTCTTGGAGTTGCTTCTTTAATTATTGCAACTCAATAGGGACATTCTATAAGGAGTATTTGAAATTGGTATAGAACCATGTATGAGTTCTATTGAGAACTCAACTTCATGTTTTTTTGGAAGGCTAAGAAACTCTTCCAAAAAGACATCCAAGAAATCCTTAACAATATGAATATCATTAATGTCGATTTTCTACCTAAAAATTTGAGATAAACAACCCTTATAAATGGGAATTAAGGCCCATACAAAAGATATAATCTCCATAGGAAGTTCATACTTATCATCACATGGATGGATGATCACATGAGAGTTTGAAATATCAAATATAAATTCCGTTCCTTGAAAATTGATATAGGATTTATGTAGAGAAATCCAATCCATGCCTAAGATAACATCAAATTCAACTAAAGCAATAATGAAAAGATTTACAAGAAGCACATTTCCATAAATTTTAACCGGAGAGGAATAATGGACTTGGGATGAAATCGTCATACCATTAGGGGTTTTCATTGATAATTGCACATCTATTTTTTTGTGGAATCTTAACACCCTTATAAAATTCTTTAGATATAAATGAGTGGGTAGATCCAAAATGAAATATGACATTAGCAGTTCTAGAGTAGATGGTAAGTGTACCTTTCATCATTTTGTTATCACAACCCTTATTATAAATAGTTATTATATGATATTTCCCCTTGTCCCTTAGTTGAAGAGGTTACTGACATCTATCATCATCACCTGCCCTTGGGTCTGGGCAGTGGTTAACATAATTACCATTATCCTTACACTTGGAGCACCAAATCGTGGGAGGTGCATTTTGTGTTGTTTTTTCTCCATTCAAACCATTTTCAAACTTTTTCCCTTCACTTCGACAATCAAATACCCAATAGACTTCCCTTACACACTTAAAACATTTATCAAACCCATTCAGGCAATTCCATCCATGCATCTTCCCACACTTAGAGCATAAAGGAAATCTTATCTTATTATCTTCATGGTTTTTAGATACATTAAACTCAATATTCCTTTTCTTGTAAAAACAATGGGATTGATAAATGACTCCAACCTCCATTTTAACCTTGATTTCACAATTCAAAATCTCTTCATAGCTACTAAAGTCTATTATGGACAGTGCCCATTTGAGACTTGTATTTAATCCATCGAAGAACCTATCAAATTTAATTTTAGGTTGTATGATAATTCCTGAAGTGTAACTCACAAGTCTTATGAAATTAGCCTCATAGGTACCAAAAAGTTTATCATCCCATTGATTCAAATCAAGGAACTCTTTCTCCATATTGGTATGAAGAATCCTAGGAAAGTACTTATTAAAAAATAATTTCTTGAACTCATCCCAATCCATGGATTCAATATCATCTTACTGCCTCATATTCTTGATTAGATTCCACCACTAGTCTTCTTGACCTTCTAAATGATAAAAAGATAGATTTAATTTCTCCTACTCTAAACATCAGAGAATAGAGAATATATTTTTAGTAGTACTGATCCATTGTTCAGTAACAAGTGGATCAGAATACCCTTTGAAAGAAAGGGGATGTTGCCTCATGAAATACTCAAAAAAAAGTTATTCCCTCCTTTTCTCATTTGAAATTACACCATGATTCATATCTCGAGAAAGATATATAAGCATAAAAATGAGGTTTTTCATTCCATATCCCATAGAATTTGGTTTATTAAGAGTAAAATCATTTCATTTTCCATCACAATCACCATTAACATGTTTCTTTTAGGTTCTATCCATTTACTAAAACCAAAAGCATAGTTTAAGAAACAATTATCATATTATGGAACCACATAATCATGAAAAGTAACTTATATGATGTATAAATTATAACACCTTACTTAATATGTGAAACCTCAGGTTTATACTAGGTTATTAATATCCAACTTTAATTTAAATCCTTCATGATGATTCGTGAAGATTTTGTGAATTTACAAATTATATCCCTCTAGAGTGTCAAAACAAGTGTGCAGTAAGGCCCATTGTCATGTACCAGATTACCCAGAGTTAGGCCCAAAACATCTTATCAGAGTTTTTACTCCTAGATACATATGTTCTAGAGACACATACACTTGTAGTATCCACACAGGGATATATTTCTAGGAATCCACTCACTCTATCATTTACCAAAATTCTAGGACATTTTTCTATGCTTTTTCTTATTCTTAGACTTATCCCTAGACATGAACTTAGGGTTCTCACTAAGGTTATCTCATCCTAGCTTCCAAATGTTAAATAAAACTTTTTTTTGATACCAACTATAGTGAACCTCAATTTTCATATATTAAAATTACACAACTTTTGTGGAATGCATAAAATATTATACAAACAGATGCCCAAATATTGTACTAGTCTATTTCCTTTGGAAACATGAAACACATAAACACTGGTACATGAATGAGCTACATCATCTCCCACTAGGTTATTCTTGACTAATACCCTTTTTAGACACATAAATCATAATATATATCTTAATAACTTGGGGAAAGGAAACATAAAAAGGGGTGAGCTCAGATTCTTAGTAAGGATGAACAAAGGATATGCTTAAGCATAATTATGAGCATAAGGGTATTTAAACATTATCATGAAAATATAAGATCATACTATTCATATCAAAGATCATATACATGAAACATGGAATAAATATTGGTAGTTTATAAGACATGAATCATAAGAAAATAATGAACATAATTCATGAAAGCATAATATAGGAATAAAACATAGAATTTTTGAAGACACATAAGCATGTAATATGATTTTAATATTATCCAAGGAATCACTTCTAATACTATTTTGGTAGTATGGGTTCACTCCCCATACCATATTCATAGTCATGGTTCACTTCCATGACCACCTTATTACCATTAGTTCACTCCTTATACCATATTGGTTGTCATGATTCACTCTCATGGACATCTTAGTAGTCAAGGTTAATTCCCAAGACCATATTATTATATCTCATGATATATAAATCCTTACCCAATTCATTGGAGGGAGATATAGGTCCCAACTATATCATAATGAAATCATACATACATGTGCCACAAGATCATTACAAATAATATCATAACCCATGAAATGAAATGAGTATTATAAACATGTAATCATATAATAACCCATGTAAAAATACAGGTTTTATAATCATTTCATCATAAACATAACCCATGAAAAGAAGTAGGTTTCAAAATCATATAACCTATGAAAGAGAAATGAGTTTCATAAATATCATGCCATCAAAACATAATCGATTGAGAGAAAGATTATGAATGGAAACATTGAATAATTTTCATAGAAATTAATGATTAAAACTAAATGGTGTCATCATAGATGGTAAATAATTTTTAAATAGCTTTTAAAAATATTTCTTGATGAGATTATCCTTTCTGTATTGAAAAAACACTTTTTAAAACATAAAACATTTTTAAAAACCTTTTTCTTTAAAAATAGATCTAAAAAACTATAAATAAAGGTTTGATAACCATAAAAAAATTTTAAAAATATTTTTCCCTTGAAAATTATTTTCAAGAATTATTTTAAAACATTTTTGAACACATGGTTTTTGAATAAAACATATTTCTGACCGAAGAGAGAAATACAACCATTTTTTCATAATAGTTTTCTTAAATATCTTAAGTACCAAAGAGTGGAAAAATGGTACTAAAACATGAATATATCATGAATTACTATAGGAGAATAAAATTAATGAGTTTTTTTTGAGATATAGATCATTATATTTCATTAAAGGTAGCATAAACATAAATAGTCTCGAAAAATGATGAGGTTGTTTTAATAAATTATTATAACTTGGTAATTTGGGATCATAATCTCTATGTAAGAAAATTAAATTAAATTAATCTTTAAATATCATGAAAATAAGTATATTAATGATATAACATTTAAAATGGAAGAATATGCACCTTGAAAAATAATGTAGGTGCATAATAAAACATGTGTCTCAAAGAAGGCAAATTGAGACAAAACTATCTTACCAATTTTGTAGATTTTGAAACATTAAACCTGTGAAATAAAGATCATATAATTTATATATAAATAACCATTAATTTAAGTATATTAATAATTTAATACATCCATGTGCAATATACACACTAAATAAAATGAATGGGTGGTGAATAAAGCATGTATCTCACAGAAATAAAAAGTGAGATGAAATCCGCTCACCTCATGTCTTGAGTCTCACCATACTCATTCAATCCTCATGTATAATAAATATAAGTTTATTATAAATCTTTTAAAGAACCATATTATTATATATAATACCATATATGGTTTTATTATGACCTTATATTACCTGCTTTTTATCAATCCTATGTTAAGGTTTCACTTTGGGTAATATTTGCTTTGTTCTTCGCATGTGTCTTAATTTATTATATATTTGGTCCTTATACTTATATTATGATTTAAAAAATTTAAATAATGGAATAAATATCATTTATATTCAGTATATTTTTATTATAATAATCTATATAATATATAATTATGAAATAAAATACACCGTTCACGGAGACAGTAAGTTTTACGTATGCATGAATGTTGTTTCTGTTTTTATTGTCATATTAAAAGAAAGAAGGTAAATGAAATATGTGTATGCATATGTATATTTATATATATAATTATTAAAATATAATTATTATATCATATATATCATATAAGTTCACTAAAACCATCTTTAATACATTTCATTTAGTGTGTGAACGAATCGCATCGCTTTGAGGGGACGGTAGTCCACACTTCCTCAAACAAAATTATCATATTTACACCAAATGGAAAGTATAAATACATATGTTGTAAAATGATTAAATAATATTAAATACATAATAAATATAATATATAACATATATAAATATAATATTCATCATAATTTCCACCATGAGAGGCGGTAAGGAAAAATGAACAATCATTGTTTTGTGAGCCGGTAATTCACCGTACACATAAACAATATGTGTGTTGCCCATTATATGGAGGTGTGTATAAGTTTAGGTATAAATATTATCATAACAAACTACTAGTATATTTAATTTAATGGTTTTTTTATAAAATCATTGAATAAATAGAGTTTAGGGGGTGGAGGAATAAAATAAAAGGAGTTTGAGAGAAGTCGTTACCTCTCAATCAGGTAACTCTTTCTGGTTTGTGCCAAAAGGATTCCTTGGATTGATTTATTACCAATGGGAGGCTAATAAAAAGAAGTAAATGATGTTTTTAAGTTTATTGGTATGATATTGTCCGAACCTAAGTGTTTTGAGTGGTGTAAATAAGAGGGAGAGGTGGTGGCCTTTTATAGGGAAGGGAAAGGACACACTTGGCATTTTTTAAAACAAGTTAGGTTTACCCACGTTTTTACCTAAAAAAATTCATAAAAAATAATAATGTAAGGTTAATGGAAGAATAATTTCCATAAAATGGGTATTGGATATGTTTATAGGTCGTTTTGGGTCTTAAATTTATGGTTTTTCACTTTGTTAACCTAATTTTTCTCTTAATCGTTGTAATTAATTTTAATCACCTTCACTATTATTTTTGGTCAAAAAATAAGTTGAACTAATTATAAATTATAAATTATTATTATTCCAAATATTTAATACATTTTTTAAAATTTTAATCACATAATTGGCAGAAATTAATTTAAAAAATTATCCTGTCGACGGGATGACACTATGGGTTTTTAAAGTAAAAACATCATAAAGTTTTCTTAGTTTTTATACCCAATTTCAAAGTAAAATTGATTGGAATTAAATAAATTGGATTAATTTATAAAAATATGATATAATTAAACTTTTAAATAAATTTAAAATATAATTTATCCTTATAAATAAGTTAGATGAAAAATTAGTTTTGAATTAAAATTCATTATTTTTCACTATTCATCCAAAAATGAAGTTTCTCATAAAAATCCCAAAAATTCAACCTAAGATAATTTAAACATTCTAAATTAAAAAATGAAGTTTATTTTACCAAATTAAATTTCTTAATGTGTCTAAAATTAATTTTATTATTTTTCCTAGAAGGATATTAAAAGCAGTTCATTTGAGAAAATAGTATTTTTAAACATATAAGTACTTTACCATAAATTATGTATTTCATTATAAATATATTTTATTTATATAAAAAAATTATAAAAAATATTTGAAAATTATTTATTACTATTCATATAACTAATTTTAATAGCTAAGTTATAATTATCTCATTTAAATAATTATAACAATAAAATGATGTTTCATAGAAACATCGGTGTTGCATGTAATGTACACCAAGTTAGTTTTCCATGTAACATAAGCCAATTCGATGTTATATATAATGTACACTAGTCGGTTCCATGTGAAATTAATGTTTTATTTATTTCATTGCAAGACATAAATGAAAAGTTAATTTATTCGGAAAAAATGTCCATAAAAACTTTGGGTGTTACAATCCCACTTATCAAAGGTGTAGAAAGAAGCACCCTAGAAATAGACTAAGGGGGAGGAGGAAATGATTTAGGTTCGGGAAGGAAGGAAAACTAGCTAATGGTTTTTGATAGGATAAAATCACTAATGTGAAGGATAAAATGAATGCTCCATTCAACCCTCAACACATTATTCATTGCTTCAACTATAAGGAACCATGGAACTTTACAAAAAAATGCACTAAGATAAGGGTTTCAGAGACAACCAATAACCTCCAAGGAAGAAAGGGTGAGCTTTTTTCCATTATAACCATTGAGGTGGATCCTGAAAAAAATTGGTGACATGTATTCTAGTTATTCATTCAAGGATATCAAACTTACTTTTCAATTCTAGTTCTATGTATTCCTTCATATCACGGAAGTTTAGTAGAACTATTCAAAAAACACCACAAAATATAGAAGTGTATTTATTAATGAAAATGAAAAATGGGGAAATTATTTCATCCCAAGTATATAACTAACCCTACAAAAATTTGTGGGCTGAACTTCCCAGTGAACCTTATCATACTCCCTTTGGTAGAATTTGATGAAATTCATGGTATGGATTGGATTTCCTTATATAGAGCCAACATAAATTTCCATGAGAATGAAATCACTCTCCGTATTGTGAATATTCCTTCAATTCTATACAAGTGTAAGAATAAGGATGAATATTCTTTAGCACTAACATCTCAATCATGGATATTATTTCCATAATAGAAAACATATCTATCTCAAATGATTGATTCTAAGGAAAGAATCATCTTTGAAAGCATGCCCATTGTGAGGGAATACATTTATGTGTTTTTTGAATAATTTCCTGGTCTTCCTCCTATCAAAGAGGTTTAATTTTAAATAGATCTTATACCTGGGGCATTACCATTATCAAAGTATCCATATAGAATGTATATTATAAAAATTTAGGAGATGAATAAAAAATATAGGAGAATATGGATAAAGGGTTCATATGCCCAAGTGCTTCACATGGGGTGCACCATTCCTCTTCGTCAAGAAGAAGGAGGGTTCAAGCACCTTTTCATTGATTATCATGAGCTCAATAAGATCACAATAAAGAACAAGAATCCTCTTCCATATATTGAAGAATTGTTTGACCAGCTATGTGGATCATAATAATTATCCAAAGTGGATTTGCAGTCAGGATATTACCAGGTTACGGTGAAGAAGTAGGATATCCCCAAGACTTCTTTTCATACAAGGTAATGGCACAATGATTTCATAGTAATTCCATTTATACTCACTAATGCTCCAAAAATATTCATGGAAATAATGAATATAGTCTTTAGATATTACCTCAACATATTTTTGGTAGTCTTTATATATGATATTCTAATATTCTCCAAATCCAAGGAGGAGCATGAGGATCATTTGAGCACTATGCTAAATACCTTATGAAAGGAGAATCTTTATGACTAGTACAACACATATGATTTCTAGTTGAAGTAATTATTATTCTTAGGGAATATCATCATAAGAAATGAGATATCTGTGGGCCCTTAAAAAATAGAAGAAATTGATGGATGGATGAGGACAACATTTGTGACAGATATCTATAGTTTCCTTGGATTAGATGGGTATTTTTATTGATTTGTAAGAAATTTATCATGATGGTCAAACTCTTTAACCAAGTTAACTTAAAAGGGAGTCAAGTTTTCTTGGAATGATGAATGTGAAGATATATTTAACGAGTTAAAAAAGAGGCTTACCACCACAACTATTCTTATAATACCCACAAGTGGAAAAATTTTCATAGTATTCAACGATGCTTTGAAGGAGGGTTAGGGCTGTGTGTTAATGCAGAATGACAAAGTCATAGCCTATGCTTCAAGGTAGTTGAAATTTCATGAATAGAACTACCCAACACATGATCTAGAGTTTTTTGTAGTAATATTAAATTTGAAAATATGGTGGCATTATCTCTTTTGGGAAAAGTTTGAAATATATAAGAATTAAAAAATCCTCAAGTATATATTCATATAGAAAGAGTTGAATATGTGCCAGTAAAGATGGTTAGATCTGATCAAGGACTATGACTACTCAATTAATTACTATCCTGGAAAAGTGAATAATGTGTTATATGATCTAGGTATAAAGGATCCATCAATTTTATCATTGATGGGAATTGAGAGGTATTTTATCTTCTTAGATTTTCAAAGGATAGTCATGGGAATCATAAAGGAAGGAACATCATAAATACTTTCACAAATGATTTCTCAACTGTCCCTTATAGAGATGATAAAGGATTATTAGATAAATAATGTGATAATTTAGAAGAAAGTGGGAACTAAAATAAAAGATAAATCCTTAGAGTTCAATGTTAATTAAGAAGGAGTTGTGAGATTTGGGTCAAGACTATGTATACCATCAAATCCTAAGTTAAGGAGGGATCTGTTGGATGATGCACACAGATCAAACTTCTCCATCCACCCAGGAAGCATAAATATGTATCAAGATATTAGAGAATAATATTGGTGGGACAATATAAATAAGGAGATCATGTAATATACATCAATATATATTGTAAGTCAGTAAGTGAAAGATGAAAGGAAAAAATTCAAGGGGATGATGAAACAATTACCCATACTTACATGGAAATGAGAAAACATCACCATGGAATTTGTCACTATTCTTACAAAGACATCAAGAGAGAATAATTATATATGAACTATGGTGGATCATCCTAAAAATATAGAACAATTCATTGTAATTTGAGAGGAATTATCATTGGATTAACTTACAAGGATATATATTAGAGAAGTGGTAAGGCTGTATGGAACACCATTATCAATTATATCTAATCAAGATATGAGATTCAACTATAATTTCTATAAGAGTCTCAAACATGATTTGAATAATGAGTTGAACTTCAACATGACTTATCACCCTCAAACCAATATCCAATCTAAGTTGGTTGTCCTGACACATGAGTATATATTGAGATCATTCTCAATTAACTTAAAATAATGATGGGATTAACATATTTCTCTATCTAAGTTCTCTTAAAATAACGGTTTCCACTCAAGAATCTAAATAGATCCCTATAAATCCCTATATGGGAAGAGGTGTAGAAAAAATGCATGTTAGGATGAAGTTGGGGAATGAAAACTTCTAGGTCCTGAAATGGTCGAAGAAATGGTGGAAAAGGTTAGGACCATTCAGTAACACATGACCCAAATGGCCCAAAGGCCTTCTTTTTTATTTTATTATGGATAATCCCCATTTTAAGGGTTGAAGGGGAACTCGTACATGACCCGTAGAAGGGAAAGATTAGTCCAAGATACATCATCCCCTTTGAGATCCTTGATCACATCAGAGTGGTGGCCTACTGACTTACACTCCCACCTAACCTATCTTAAGTATATGATGTATTCTTTGTATCCATTTTGTGGAAGTACATACTAGACCCCTCACATGTACTCAATTTGGAGGTAGTACCATTGGATAATGACCTTTCCTATGAGGAGAAGCCAGTGAAGATCTTAGATCATAGAGACAAAGTTCTACGAAATAAGAAAATGTACTTGGTTAAAGTATTGTGGAGAAACCAAAAGTTCGAAGAAGTAATGTGGGAATCAGAGGAGGTGATGAAAATGATCTACCCTCATCTATTTTAGTTTGGGAAAATAAAATTTCTAGGGTGAAATTTCTTAAGGGGGGAAGACTATAACGACCTGAAATGTTATAAATAAATTTTACCATGTGTTTTAGTTAAATTTATTATTATATATTATGGTTATAGTAAACACATGTAATTATTTGGTTGTATTATATCCTATTATATTTAAATGAACCTTAAGCATATTTACTATTGATAAAATATCCATTGAACAATGATCACATTATTAATATAAATATAAGGTTTTAACAAATCTAATTGACACAAAAAAAAGAAGTGATGACCTCAAATAGTAGGATCATACCCTATAAATACCATTTATCAAAGCTTCAGAGGGAGATAGAATCACTGAGCTTTTACCTTGACCAAACCCAAACTGAGATCCAATAACTAAAGCATGACTGAAACCATTTACAGGAGAAGTTCAAGCTCATCGAGATTACGACCCAAACTATGTTAACTGAACCACCCCATGAAAGTCCCACCGTCACACACCTTACCCTTAGGGAGTTTTTTGGTGTAGTAAAGGGATATATATCAAGAACCTATAAATATGATTATGTAAATTATTTTATATATAATAATAAATATATTTTCATCCTATCATTGTTACTTTATAAATGATTTTTATTTTGATACAATAAAACACAAACAATATTTTTGGGTAAAATTCAAATTCTATTAAGGAATTTATTTTGATGAATTAATGGTTTTTTTGAATAAATAATATTTTAATAAAATTTTATTATTAAATAATTTATATTAAATACAAATGATCATATAATCCTTATGAAGTCAAATGTAATTTTTATAAAGGTTCAAAAAATGTTATTGTCAAAAATCCCATCATTTCTCAACAAATATCGTTTATTATTTTAAAAGTGAAAAAAAATATTTAGAAAAATATTTATATAAAATGAATATTATTTTTTAAATTATAATTTTGAAATTATACATTAGTAAATTTTTCATAATTTTCTGAGAGTTGATTTTTTAGGTAAAAATTAAATACCGTATAAAAAATACTTGCTGTATTATGAAATTATAATGACCCAAAAGTGATTTAATAAATACTATAAATGAGACATAAGAACAAATATATGTTTTATGTTTAAAATAATTTTATTATATGTTTATTTGGTTAATTTTATAAATCCGTTATGAATCCTCCAAAACCATTAATATATTTTAAAGTTTTAAAATAATTTTTATAAGAGTATGAATCACTTCCACATAATCAAGGGTATTATTTTATTAATTTCAGAATATGGCCTTATAAAATAATTAAAACCAATCCCATTTTGGAATAAACCATGGGAAAAAATCATTGGAAGGTTTGTGTTTTTGGTTATTTTATTATATAGAGTCAAAAACCTAAGTTTGAGAACTCATTTCCTTTATAAATCCACCCAAGATCCCATTTCTATTAACTCAAAATCCTTGTATCACATAATTACTCCAACCTACCCTCTCTAGAGTCATCTAAAGGAACCCTAATCTCTCACAAAGTTCTTTCCAAAAATTTGGAGCCACACACTCAAGTGAGGGATCATCGTCTTCTTTTATTTAATCAAATTTCTTTATTATCTTATGCCTTCTATTTTCAATTCCTAATGTTGGAACATGTATTTAAATGTAAATATTACTTACCATTTTATGTAAAAATTATGAGAGACCCATTTTTATCTCATAAACCCATTTTATAAATTTTTAAGCGACACCGTTATGCTGCTGAATTTTCACCGAGACTTTTCATACCAAAACAACTGTGTAGTGAATACCATACTCATTTTATATCAAGGGTATTTGACTTTATAAAATTATATTTTTTTTTGAATTAGTAATTACATGTATCTATAAAATAATCCTTGATCTTATAATAAAATACTATGATGAATGAATCCATGTTTTATGATATATGTGGCACACTTAAGCATGAGAATGAAATGAAAGTAACGAGTGTGCCCGGAATTATATAACATTCCAATGAATTGGGTAATGTTTAGTCTCATGATATATCATGTTGGTATATGGAGTGAACTTGATTCATTTATGGGACTTTTTACATCATGATTTCTTGGCAGTTGTCCATGACCTATGTTTATGATGAAATGTTTTAAGTTGTTTCCACATTTCCCATGTCACCTTTATGATTATCATGATATATCATATCTCATTGTTCATGTTTATGATTCATACTATTTTTATAACCCATCAATATACCTATTTTATAACATCTATTAATATATTTATGTTATTACATGTTTATTATCTTATTGGGCTTTATAGCCAACCCCTTTGTTATGTATTTCCTTGGGTTATTCCATGCAGTTTTAAGTGTGAGCATGTTAAGGAAGTTTCCAATAAAGATGATATTTTTTCATATTTTAAATTTTTATATAATGTACCTAATTACTCAATAAACTAGACTTATCAATCTTATAGGTTTTATTAAGTGCAAAATTATCCAATAAATCAAGTATTGAGGTTAAATAAAGAGTAGAGTTGTTATATTATTGGTACAAAATGATTTTTAGAAATAAGATAGACGAGGAAGGTAACACCACATGTAACAAAGCTAGACTCATATACCAAGACTATAATAATGAAAAAGGAATTAATTATTGTGAAAAAATAACCCTCATTGTTCGATAAGAATCTATAAGAATCTTGTGGGCATTCTCCACCAATATTAATTTTAAATTTTTTCAAATTGATGTTAAAAGTGCATTGTTAAATAGTATTATTTCTAAAAATATTTTGTGGAACAAAGACCCATTTTTAAAAATTTAAATGTTTAAAATATTTTTTTCTAGTTAAATAGACTTTATATTGTTTAAAAAAATCACATCAATCTTAGTATGGAAGGTTAAACGGTTTTATTTTATCAAATGATTTTAAAATGAGAAAAAAGGATTCAACATTATTTCTAAAAAGTGTTTCAAATGATCTTTTAATATTTAAAATATACATCGATGATAAAATATTCAGATCAATAAATTAATCTATTTGTAATTAATTTACAAATATTATGAGAAAATAATTTAAAATGAGTTTTATGGGTGAGTTAAAATTCTTCCTAGTTTTTAAAATCTCTCAAAGTGAGGATTATAATTTTATAAGACAAAGAAAATACTCTAATGAACTTATAAATTATTTTTTAAAGGATCAAGCTAAGAATATTAATAAACCTATGAGTACTTATTATAATCTAACACTAGATGAATCCATTAAATCACTTGAAAATAATATTTATATAAGTATGACTGGGAGTCTTATTTACCTTACTATGACCCGACAAGAAATTATGTCTAGTGTTTTCTTTATGATCATTTTAGTGTTTTCTTTAGGATAATTTTAAATCCAATCTTAAATAATCACATTTAAAATCTCTTAAAATGATTTTTCATTTTTGAAGGCTTAAAATCATGGTTTATTCTATCCTAAAATAACCTATTTTAATATTTAAATATATCCTGATGCTGATTTTGGAAGTTTTCAAATAGATATGAAATGTACAAGTGGGGCTTGTCACATTATTAGACATTATTTAATCCCTTGGAGTAGTAAAAAGAAAAATTTAGTTTCTCTTTCTACAGTTGAAGTGGAATATATAGCCACCAGGAGTTTTTTCACCCAATTTATATGGATGAAATAAAATCTCTTAGATTATATGCTAACATTTCTTCATGTTCTGATTAAATTTAATAGTTATAATTCCATAAGTATATCTAGAAATCCTCTTAGCGTATGCACACTAAAAACATTGATATTCAACATCACTTTTTGAGAGACCACTTTAAAAAAGGATCATCGTGTTAGAATATATTAGCACAAATCTTCAATTAGCTAATATATTAAAAAAACATCTTTCTTTATAATTTTTTAATTTTATCAAGGGGTGCTATAAATGACATGCTCGTAGTTGTTTTTCTTATCTCATCTTGTATTTTTCTATTTTCCAATACTTTATTTTTTTAAAAAAAATCCTTTTTATCATATTTAAAACATCTTATTCAAGTTTTCAAAATCATGTTTTTATGATTACTTTGATTATATTAGGAATGTTTTATCTATTTTCTATCTAAACCTTTTATATTATTAGTATTTTTTTCTAATTACAAAGGGGGATAAAGATATAATGTAGAGGGGAGAAAAGTTTAATGTATAGGTGGAGAAAATTATATTATATATGGAGAAAAAAATAGATTTTCTTATATAGGGAGAAAAGTTTAATGAAAAAGGATCTTGATTCAATGGGGAGACATATGCTTTTATATAAATAGTAGTGCTAAATATTTGTCTTTTCCTTCTTTTACATTTTCTTATTTCCTCTCTATTCTTCACATCATTCTTGTATTTTGTTTTAATCTTAAATAGGTGTTTGTGATCCTTAAAAGGGGATATTGTTAAACTTATATTTTTTTATAATCACAATCACTAAAGGTATTTATAAATTTTTTTGATAATTTCTTGGTTATTGTTTTTAAATTTCATATTAAGGAATCATTGGACCAAACAATTGATCAAGTGGTGCATGGAGGACCAATTTCAAAGTCTTTACCACCTAGTTCCATTGGCTACCTATTAAAAGTGCACCAACTATACAGTGGTTATGGAAAGATCCACCATACCTCCATTAGTACCAATGGCTACCTGATAGAAAACACAAACTACCCAATAGTTTCAGATAGAGTTGTAATATAGATAGAAATAAATATCCATTAAAGGATTTATAGAAGCACTATAACCTAGATATTTTACTTGATACCCTATGGTATCCATTAGATACCCATTGGAATTGAGACAAGAAATCTGATAGTGCATTTATCATGGTAAAAAATGACACAAATTCCTCTTCAACAAGTTTATTGAACCCATACAAATTCCAAAATATTCTATAGATCTATGAAGGCTATAAATTGATATAAAGGGAGGCTTGGATCTCAGATACGAAACATTTGACAAATAATTGGAAATAAATGATTCTTGATCATTCTATAAAAAAAACTTTTCAATATATATATAATAAAACTTCAATTCTTAAAATAAAACTGGGGTTCAACTTCTTCAATTCAATTTATTTTTCATTATTTCTTGGAGACATTTTTCTCCCTTGTTGTAATTATTAATGGATCTTCTTCTACTTTCTCTATCACTCTCTATCCATCTTTCATATTATTTTAAATAGTTTAGAGAGAGTTGAGTGCATTTTTAAGGGTTTGT
The DNA here is from genome assembly GCA_963277665.1 of Viscum album. Taxonomy (NCBI): domain Eukaryota; kingdom Viridiplantae; phylum Streptophyta; class Magnoliopsida; order Santalales; family Viscaceae; genus Viscum; species Viscum album. Next base: position 659,909,260 of record OY728131.1, on the reverse strand, counting down.
GAAAACAAACCACTATCTTTTTCATCTTCTTCATTAGGTCCTAACTACCATTAAAGTGAGAGTTATTAGTTCTTTATTTCCATTAAAATAAAGGGTCTTCTTTTTGGTTATTATTTTTCATAAAAACTAAGGGATTACTTTCCTCTTATTTGGTTCTTGGTTTCTATTAAAACCAAGGGATACATATAACCCTATCAAGACTTCTTGAGGGGAGGAGAAGTAGGGGATCATTCTTGAGCTATTACTGAACTCCTTTATCAAAGTGTTCCTTTTTAATTTCCAAAATTTATTTTAAAATACACTTATAGTTTTAATTTCCTCCACAATCACTTTAATTTGATTGTTTTATACTTAAATAAAATGCTTGTATTATAATCACTTTTATTTTCTTATTTTGTTTTAATTTTTTTTTAAAATTCATCCCTATTACCATATTATATATGACCTATATAATTATATTAAATTACTTATCAAATAAAATTTTAAAACCCCTATTATCTTTATGTTTTCTTTTTAGTATTATATTTTATCTAAATGTAAATAATAAAAATAGAAAAATAGTGTATATGAGCTTCTTTGAGAGATTGACCATGAATGTTCACTGAGAAACATACTTTGGAAATTAATAATTTATTTTCTATAGATTCATGAAAAATTATTTCATATCATTTATGCCTCACATCAATTAAACTTACATGAGTAAAATTACTCCACACATGATTTAGAGATAACAACAGTGCTATTTTCATTAAAGACATAGAGATATTAATTCTATGGTGAAAAATGTTATATATATATTTATCACAAGATATTAAAGTATATAATCACATATAATGAGTTAAACATGCACCAAAGGAGATGGTTGGATTTGGTCAAGGATAATGACTACTTAATACATTACCACCCTAGGAATACTGACAAGGTGGTTGATGCTCTAAGCAAATAGACCGTGATATATTATCCTTAATGGGGATTAAAAAATATTTGATACTCATAGATTTGTAAAGGATGGACCTATAAATCATAAGGTAATGGGATAAATCATATCTTTCCCAAATGACTTCTCAACCATCCATCCATGTGAAAATCAAGGAGGTTGAGAATGATAATATAGATTTATAGAAGAAGATTGATAATATTTCATTGTTTAACCTTTAAAATAATGAAATTATAAGATTTTTTAAATGAATATGTGTCCCTTAAATACAATATTTAAAGAATACACTCTTGTATCACTATCATAACTCATAATTATCTATCCATCATGGAAGCATAAATATTATAAAGATCTCAAAGAGAATTTCTGGTAGTACAAAATGAAGAGGTAGAATACAGAGTACCATTGGTCCCCAAAAAAGTATAAACCCTGTGAATTAGGGTGTGTCAATTAAAACTTTACCTCATCAATGATCATGTTTTATATTTATTATAATGATTATCACTCATTTTATTATAGCTGTAATGTAGTAAAAAAAGAGGACATGTGAAATTTTACTTGGTTAACCAAAGTGGGATAATATAAAGAGAATGAATGAAAATTTGCCTATACACCAGAGACACTAAATCTCAATTATTATTATTAAAAGTTTGGAGTAGTCACAATGACCCTCCTAGTTTAAAACCATGCACAAATAGAAAGCTCAATGCTCTCCTCATAGAGTGAAACTCACTACTACTTCTATGTTGTCTTCTTCTTCTATGAACAAAGATAAAAACTAAATCAAGAGTGGTGTTTCAAATAACCTCTACTTACTTATAATTTAATAAATTCCAAATATCTTTTCTAGTGAGTCACCTTTTTGAACTCTTCCATATTTTACTTTTAATACCCTAATATTTTTTTAAAAAAAAGTTATGCTCGACAGAGTAAAGAACACACAACACTGAGCTTAGACAAGAATATAACACCCCAAGACTTTATGATATATTTATTTTTAAATAATTTTAATCTCTTAAATATATTTTGGTACATGTAACCCTAATATTTTTATGTTAGATAACTTATTCAACATGCAACACCGAGCTTAAGAAACCCATGATATTTATAATTGTTATAACCTATTCATTAAATTGGCGGGTGTGAATACTATTACCTATATTATGATATATATATATATATGTATATTTCCTACTCAATATGAATTATTTATATATTTTTATTAAATAATAAATCAATTTTTAGTAAAGTGATTTTATTCTTCAAAGATACGTTTCCTATAAAATTGATTTTTTATTTATTTTTATGAAAAAAAACTATAATAAAATTTTGTAACTTTTATAAAATTTATTCATTAAAATTAAATTAATTTTTGTAATTTTAATATCAAAATTTTCTTTGGGTGAAATTTTGGATTTTTTAAAAAATAATGATTTTTCAATGAATAGGGAAAAATATCCATTTTTGTAAAACTATCATTTATTTTCAATAAATTAAGTAATTTAAACTCCCAATTATTTTTTATAGTAAGATAAGTATTATTTATTTATATTTAACCCACTTAATTTCTTTTTAATCAACTTTATATTGGATTTTAGTATAAGTTTATTTTTGGGTTTAAAAAAGGGGTTTTTCTTCTAAAAACTGTTTTAAAGCACATAATGTTTCCCTATTTTCATTAATTAAAATAATACCTATTAAGGAGTGTTTTAAATAAAATTTATATATATTATTTATCAATAAATTTTAATGAATATTCATACAATGATTATTATTATACATAGAGTTAATATAAAATCATTATGTACTTGAGAAATACACTTCTTGAAAACACGTTTTTTGTCGCGTTTGCGGGTATTATTTTAAATTTATTTTTTGAAATTTTTAAAAAATTAATTTGAAAAAATAAACCTCATTTTTTAAACCATAATGTAAAAATTTTACTAGGGTAAATTTTTGATAATATTTTGAAAAGTTTATTTTTTTTCACGAATAGTGAAAATATTGAATTTTAATTGAAAACTACCTTTTAATTTAAATTAATTATATTGTAAATTTATATTTTTAATTTATTTTAAAGTAAAAATAGTTTAATTATATATCTATTAATCCAATTTTTTTCATTGGAACCAATTTCATTTTGAAATTGGATATAAAAACTTTATAAACTTTTGAACATTTTCTCTTTGAAAACCTGCTTGGTCACAATGTCTATGTGATAAATTTTAAATTAAAAATTTCTTCTTATATTAATTTAATTTTTAAAAATGGATTAAATATTTTAAATTATAATAATTTATATTATATGATAAGTTCAACTTATTTTTTTTTTCAAAATGATTAGTGAAAATAGTAAAAATTAATTATTGCAGTTAAGGTAAAAATGGGTTTTCCAGTGGGTTCAACTAAAAAATAAGGGTTAAAATGAGATAATTTTTTTATAAAATCTATTTTATGGAAATATTTAAACCTTAAACCTTATATTATTAATAATTTATCATTATTGGATCATTGAGATAAGAAGAAAACATGGGTGGAATTCATTCTTTTCAAAAATTATAAATGTGCCACTCACCTCACTTATAAAAGGCTTCCCCCTATACTTCTCTATTCACACATTCAAAACAAATTTTTTAGGAAAATAACTAAATAAATAAATTATATAACTCCATAATATAATCATATAATCCTTATTTTGGAAAAAATCCGACCAAGGAAGGCCTTTGGTGAAAACCAAAAGAAGTCGCCCAAAGAAGAGGCAATGCTCTTCAATGAGCGTTTTTATTTTATTTATTTATATATTTATTTAAATTATTATTAAAACATGATTATATAAAAAACTTAGTATCATAAATATAATTATATGTTATTATTTAATTTCATATCCTAAATCCTTCTCCTCTTCCATCAAATGGGTTATGAAATCACCATTCGTGTGTATGGCGGACTACCGCCTCGTGGACCGATGTAATTCATTTTTCCATTAACGCATATCATGGTTGGGTATGACAATGTATATAAAGAATATATATGATATTTATAATATAATTATAAATATTGAGTCATTATTTCACATATACCTTTTTTAATTTCCATTCCGTAAGGGATATGATAACGTCGCTCGTGTGTACGACAGATTACTACCTCATGAAGCGATGTGATGTGTATTTCAATAAAAATTTAAATGGGAAATAGTAAGGATAAAGTTAATGAATATATTTTATATAAATTAAATAATAATTATATTCATGACATATTTTTCATTATGAAAAAAAATATATTACTTATTTTTTTACACTAAAAATATGATAACATCGTTCGTGTATATATGGACTACCACCTTCACGAAGTGATGAGACTCCTTTTTCATCACCACACCACATTGATGAAATATATAATTATTTTAAATTAAAAATATGGTATGTATGATATTATTATAATTATTTAATGTTTAAATATTACTTACCTCATTTCTATAATGATCATTGAAAAATATAAGCGTTACTCATGCGTACGTACGACCTATCGTCTCTATGATTGCAACGTACTTCATTTATGAAAACCACCTTTAATGATTGGTATTAAAATTATAATTTATGTATAAATAGGACGATTATTTCATTATTACTATTTTTTATATGATGGAACTAAATAGGATAATTGTCATAACACAACATGGATGATAAAACAAGGTTATTAATACCTGAAATAATGAAAATAATGAAATATTATTAATGAAAGGGTGATAATATGTTATAAAATGGTTATATATGATATTATAAATATTAATACGGTTATTTAATAAGTTAATAAAATGTTTAAAACCACTATATAGAGGGTTAAATAGTGTTCAACCAAAAGGAAGCACGAGGTAAAGGATTTTTGTCTCACTTTTAACTTCTATGAGACACATGCCATATTCACCACTTTATAAGGTGTACATAATTCCCATAAATGTATTTTATAATGATTATCCTAAACATTATTGAGATTTAAAAACAAATTTTAGGATATATATTTCATGGGGGCTTATAATTCAAAGTTACCAAAGTGGTATGAGTTTTATGTTACAATCTCATTATTTATCAATATTGTTTATGATTAAGTATCTAATATTGAAATATTATGATCTAAATCTCAATAATTCTCATGAATTTTCTTCTCATCTGGTTATTCATGATATTTTCAAGTAACAATTACATTTTCCACTCTTTCATACTTAAAATAATTGATAAAGTGTTTTTAAGAAAAATAATATTTATTTCACTCTTAGATCAAAAAAAAATATTTCTTCCAAAACCATGTTTTATAAAAATGTTTTAGAAAATGTTTCTATAATTATTAAAATTATTTATTAAAGAATTATTTACCCATTTTTTACTTTTTAAACTTTTTTTAAATGAATATTCATATTTTTTCCAAGAAACTCACATTTGGATTTTACTGAAAATGTGAAAGGAATATTTGTTTTAACATGCATGGCATGAAAATTTTTTCCACCATCATGACCATTATTTTATTTGAATATTAATTTATATGTTTTCAAGGTTATTTTCAAAGAAATGTTTTTCCAAATTTTTTTATGTTTTAAAAAGTGTTTTTCAAAATGGAATGGTTATTTTCATAAAGAAATGTTTTAAAATATTTTTAAAGCTTTATCTATATGTTTCCAAGGTTATTTTCAAATAAAAGGATTTTCACAACATTTTTGATTTTTTTGTTTTTTTAAAAAGTTATTTTCAAATTCAAAAGATTATTTTCCTCAAAATGTATTTAATGTATTTAATTGAATTTATATTTATCAACATCAACAACCCTTGTTATTACTTATTATTTAATGGGGATATTTTTGTAATGATACCATCCTCATTCCTTCTCTAGATGGATTAAGATTTTTTAAGGAGATTATTTTAGAACCCATTTATTTTATATGGGTTAATCATGTTTCAATGATATTGTTATGAAACCAATTTATTTTTCATGGGTTAGCCATGTTTCAAAGAGATTTTTATGGAACCTTTTTATTTTCTATGGGTTAATCATGTTTCAAAGAGATTGACTTGAAACCCATTTCTTTTCCATGAGTTAATCAAGTTATTAAAGGAATATTAATTTTTTTATAATGAAATGAAATATATATGTAATTTATTCATATTGTGGTTCTTGTAAAGTACTTATATGATGGGACGACCTAGATAGTGTTGGGTGACCCCATTATAGCTTATATAATGGGTGCACCCAGATAACACTGGGTGAGTCCATTATAACTTATACAATGGGTGGGCCCAAATAATGATGGGTGAGATTGTTACAACTTATATGATGGGTGTGCCAAGATAGCACTACAATTCATTAGGTAATGATTAATTTCTCTATATAATTATATTGGAATTCATCCATATGGTTATTCCAACTATAAGGGTTCTCTAAGGGTTCTATGACAATGATGGTCTAAGATAACAACACATTTTCTCTATCTTTTTATAGGGTTATAATGTTTACTTTGATCAAGATTGATATAACATGGATCATGATTATTGATTTTTATGACTATTTTCTTTTTTAAATCCTTATTCCATGTTTCATTATTAATAAACCTTGTATTTATGGGTATTATTTCTTTTATGATTCTATCATGTACTCCAATTATGTTGTCATACCCTTATGAACTTCTTATTGTTGTTGATTAATTTCAATTGTTAATTCTTATGTTTACCTTTACTAATCATTTGATCTCACCCTTATATGGTTCCTCTTCCCCTAGTTATAAATTACGAGGTTGAATGAATTATTTCAAGAAGTGATTTTCATATGGATGCTAATGATGAATTAATGTAAAATTAGAAAAACTAGGTTAAGTGGGAGAAATTATCATTTAATGACATGAGTATTGTTTATTTATTACTTTATACTAATTCTATAAAACTATAGACCTAAAAGGTCTATGATAATGTAAGTGATCAATTTTTCTTTTTTATATTGTACATTCTGGATGAAAAAAATTCGTTCACAATTATCGGTATCAAAGGTGGAAATGTAAAGTTTATGATTTCAACACTATATATAAGAGTGTGGGTTCTAGGATATTATAGTTGGTATCAGAGGATAGTTTTAGACAAATTTAGTGATTATGATTGTTTTAACCTCCTTATTTTAATTCTAAAAAATTATGATTATTATGTTTCTAATGAATTTAATGTTTTATGATAGTATATCATTTTATAAAGGAAATTTGACTAAGTGTTGAAATGAGTCACCACCAAATTGACTCATTTATAGACATGAGTCACCAAAAAACATGAGTCAAAAATAGATTGAATCAAGGCCAGATATGAGTCACCGCTATACATGACTCATTGCTAGTCATGAGTCACCACTAGATTAACTCACTACCAGACATGACTCACTGCCAGACATGAGTCACTGCCAGATATGAGTCAACACCAGATTGAGTCACCTCTAGATATGATTCACCTCTAGTCACGAGTCACCACCATAAATGATTCACTACTAGATTGAATCACCATTAGATATGAAACACCACCAGATATGGGTCCCCATTAAAAATGAGTCACTTCTAGAAGATATTCCATCGTTGTTCTTCCTATTTTAATTAAATTCTACCAATGACTATATTAATGTAGTGGTTTATTTTATGATTATTTTATTAATAATTTTAGGCATTCATTAAAGAAAAATCCATAGTCAGTATTAGGATCCATAATATCTTAATGATTATTCTTCAACGGGTTCATGTGGTGCTTTATATTTGATAGGATTCCCCCCGTACGCATGGGTTGTGTCGATTGAATACTGGAAGGATCATCACATGAGAACTTACATGATTCATACCTACTGAATTTCAATTAAAAAAGAGTGTAACTCATTTAATATAAATATCCTTTCTTAAAGACAAAAAATGATAACTTCACGACGCTATGTTTTAATGCAACTTTCTGAGAAACAGTTCGAGCTTATCACCAAGTCACATTCGAGTACACTCGATAATTTGAAGCACTGTAGACTGAGAAGCATTACATTTTTTATATCTCATTTATTTCTCTTTCTATTGTTTGTTTTTTATTTCTAATCATTGTGTTGTTTGATCTATTTATTGAAACACACTGAATCATGTGCTTGAACTGGAGAATACTAGATATTCTCTTCTATTTCCTTTTATATGTTTACCCATGGTATTTGTGTAAGTGGTCCCTATGTAGCCTATTTATTTTTACTTCCCACATATAACTGTAGAGGAGACTTTGAGCTTGGAAAGGTGAGATGTTTTGTGTATACCTGATCAAGGTTTTGGATAAGATTATATTTAAATAATCTTCTTGACATTGGGTTATTTTCAAGTAGAGAGGATTAAGTGTTGGATTAAGACTGAGCCCCTTGTTTGTTACATTAAATCATTGTATTTTTTTTATTTCAAAGCTTTGAAATATGTTTATTTTTAATCTATAAATAAAACCGATACTTTGATAATTATTACTAATTAGTTTTTATATAAGGATTTGTTTGAGTAAATTGATTTCTAAAGTTAAATTAATTTTCCTTATTGTTTTAACCAAGTCTTAATAAATCTATGAGAAATATTTTAAAAGATCAAACTTATATTAAAATAATATTTCAATTAACTAGGTGAATTTATTTTAATTGTGTGAATTTATTTTAACTTGTTTTTAGCATAATTTTTATTGGGAACTCAATTCACCCCCTCTTGAGTTACTCACTCTAACCAACATTTGGTATCAAAGGATTTCTAAATATTTTTCAACAGTGAATTTAGTTGTGTTCTAAAGTTCTAAAATTTTATTAGTTATAAATCTAGTTCTTTTTGGTTAATAGATAAGAAGGTTCTTTTACTAACAGACCTCCTTTTTAATGTTAATAACTTTGGTCAATGTAAAATCAAGATGAAAAATTCATATTGAGAGCACAAGTTTTGAAATTTGGACTAATATTGTAGAAAAATATGAAATAACTAAAACTAATAAAAATACATGGGATGATCCCACCAAAGCTTCATATAATAATAACTATAAATCTATAAATTCGATGTATTATGATTTGGGTGATGAGGAATTTAATATAATATCTACATGCACAAGTGCTTTTGAAAATTGGGACACTTTAGCTATTTCTTATGAAATAAAATCTAATGTTAAAGAAATTAAATTAAAAACCTATACTATTAAATATGATAAAATTAAAATTAAAATTGATGAGTCTATTTATTTCATGTATCTCAATCTCTATGATTTCATGAATACAATGCACTCATTGGAAAAAACTATTTATAATAAAGACCAGGTAATGTAACTATTGATCTATTTACCACAAATATGGAGAGGAACCTTAGTATCAATCATAAAATCATGTGGTGTAAGTAAGTTACCTATAAAGTATATGATTGGAAAATTAATTATGTATAAGGAAGAAATCAAAGTCAATAGAGAAGAGGAGGATGAACCTAAGAGAAAATATGTAGCCTTCAAATCCAATTCTTAAAAAAAGATAAAATTTAAGTTGAAAGTTCAATTAATGAATAGTCACCTGTAGATAGTGATGAAGAGATGGAACATCTAGCAAGAAGATTTAAAAAGTTTTATAATAAGAATAAATTATTCAGGAAAACAAGCTACAAAGGTAAATATGATAATAGAGGAAAATTGAGAAAGGATTGGAAGAGATATTATGCTTTAAATGAGATCATTTTCTATGAGCGTAAAAGGAGAAGGCATGTCAAAGATAACTATCCTAAGATGAAATACTAAAAGAAATATGATAATAGAGACAATAAGTATAAAAAATTAAATTAAAGAAACATAGATTTCTTTTGAAGATAGATCAAGTGATTTAAACAAAACCTAAGAAGAAAAACCTGACAGATCTAACATGAGTTTTATGGAAAACACATATGAGGTATCTAATGTCCTTCTTACTTCTCCTATACATATTTATACTCATTCTAGAGATGAAAATAATGATTAAAATATGTCTAATGAATATATTCTTGAATACTGCAACATGTTTGAATATAAATTTAATGATCTTAAGGATAAATATAAGACTTTGAAGAAACAACATGATTTAACTACTAATTTTAAGTTTGAACTCACATTTGAAAAAGAGAAAAATGTTAAACTATTACAAGAGAATAATGAATTGAAATTATATAATGAGAAAATGAATAAGGAACTAGAAATATTCACTAATGGGAGAAACACTCTTACTTAAATTCTTGGAAAACAGACTTCTCCCAATTACACTACGGGTATTGGGTATCAACCTGGACAGAGGAGGATTGTTAAAAATAAATTTATTCGTCGTTCTAGTAATTACACTAGTTTTTATTCATATGGAACCAAAAAATTTTTTATTTATAAATGTTTAAAATTTACTAATATGATACTTGTTAATAAAATATGGGTTCTTAAAGATTTAATTAATAACATTTCTTTACCCAAGAAGATTTGGGTACCAAAATATTTTTTTGGTGTAAAACATATTTTGTAGGAAAACTACTTGAAAAGATCTAGTAAGATCCTATGGTAACTAGATAGTAATTATTGCAGACACATGACTAGAGATTATTCATGTTTTAATAATATCATCAAAGTGGATGGTGGACATGTCACTTTTGGTGATAATTCCACAAGAAAAAATAATTTGCCTCAGAAAAATCAATAATTCTAATACTTTTTTAATTTTTAAAGTATTATTTATAGAAATTTTAAAGTAAAATATTCTTAGAATATCACAAATATGTGATTCTTGTTTTTATTTAAAGTTTTAAAATAATTCTTGCAATGTTTTTGACACTAAAATCACTTTATTATTTACTACTTTCATAAATGAAAATGTTTATGTTGTTAATTTAGATTCTTTATTTTCTCAAAATATTTCCTGTCTAAGTGAATTTGACAAAGAATATTGTCTTTGGAATAGGATATTAGTCCATTTAAATACTCACTCACTTAGAAATATTACTGTAAAAGGGTTAGTCAAAGATCTACCTAAACTAGAATTCCCAAATGGCAACGTCTACAACCCATTTTAAAATGGGAAACAACACAAAATATCTTTCAAATCAAAGAAATAAGTTTCATCTTCTAAACCCCTAGTGTTGGTTCAAATGGACTTGTTTGGGACTTCTATAGTTTCTATTATAAGTGGGAATAACTATGTTTATATCCATGTTGATGAATTTTCTAGGTATACATAGGTTTTATTTCTAGCTCACAAAAGTGAAGCTTGTTCTTATTTTACCAAGTATGATTTTTTTAGAAAATCAAAGAAGATATAGGATCAAGACCTTAAGAAGTAATCATGGTCGTTATTTTTAAAATTAAGTCATTGAATATTTTTTCTCACAAAATTTATATAATAATAACTTTTATTCTCCTAAGATCCCGCAAAAAAATGGTGTTGTAGAAAGAAGAAATAATACCCTTTAAGAAATTTCCTAAACTATGCTTAATGAGTATAACCTTTCTATTTATTTTTGGGTATAGGCTATGAATAGATATTTTTATATAATTAATAAATTTGTGAATATACCTCTCTTAAAGAAAATCCCTTGTGAATCATGGAATGGTAGAAATCCAAAGGTTAATTACTTTATAGTTTTTGGTTGCAACATATTTATTCTTAACACTAAGGACAATATTGAAAAATTTTATTCCAAGAGTGATGATGGAATATTACTTTTCTATTCAACTTCTAGTAAACCATATAGGGTGTTTAATAAAATAACCAATACTATGGTAGAGTTTGTTCGTGTAAAATTTGATAATATAGATCCACATGTTATTTTTACCCCTCTAAAAAACCTTAAGGATGATTTTTCAACTCTGAACATCAATACCAAACCTTATGACAATTCTATGAAACAAGTAGGAAAATAATCTAGTTCTAAGGAACAACCAAAACCTGAACCTATAGATAATCTTGATATTTCTACGCTTTATTTTCCTATAGTTGTTAGGAATCATAGATACCATACTATAGATGCTATAGTTATATACCTAGATAGAGTTACACAAACTAGATATTCTATTAGAAATCAGGAAAAACATAAAGAATTATTGTCACAACTTAAACATAATAACATCAATAATTCAATTAATGATGAATTCTGGGTGATGGAAATGAAACGGAACTTAATCAGTTTTAAAGGAATAAAGTTTGGGAACTTGTAGTTAAACCTAAAGACACTATGACTATTGGAACTAAGTATGTGTTTAGAAACAAAATTGATGAGTCGGGAACCATATTAAGAAATAAATATAGGTTAATTTCATAAGGATATAGTCAAGAAGAGGGTATTGACTATGAGGAAACCTTTTCACTAATAGCTAGACTTGAATCCATTAGAATACTTATTGCCTATATAGCACATTTGGATTTCAAACTATATCAAATGGATGTCAAAAATGCATTCTTGAATGGTTATATAGTTAAGGATGTTTTTTGTTGAAAAAACCCCTATATTTAAAAATCCTAACTTTCCAAATCATGTTTTCAAATTAAAAAAATCTTTATATGGATTAAAATAGGCTTCTATATCTTGGTATGATAGAATCACCTATTTATAATTTCTAAAGGATTTTCAAAAGGTATAAATGATCCCACTATTTTTATAAAAATAATTTAGAAATATTTTTTGGTAGTTCAAATCTATATTTATGATATTATTTTTGGATCTTCTAAAAATTATTTGTGTATTGATTTTTCAAATATAATTCAAAATGAATTTTAAATGAGTCTAATGGGTGAACATAAATTATTTATTGGTTTTCAAAATTTTCAAAATAAAGATGGAATTATTTTAAATGAAATTAATTAAATTAAATACCTTCTAAAACATTTTGGTCAGGATAACATTAAAATTAGTGATACTCTCATGAGTACCACTTGTAAGTTATATCTTGATGATGATGGAAAGTCATTAGATCAAATCAATTATAGAGGTATGATTGGAAGTTTTCTATACTTGACTACTAGCCGATATGATATTATGTTTAGTGTGTGTATGTGTGCCCATTTTCAATCAAACCCTAAAGAGTATCATTTACTTTTAGTTAAAAGGATTTTCAAATACCTTAAATATACAACCAATTTAGGACTGTTCTACCCTAGTGGACAATAATTTGATTTAGTAAGTTATTCAAATTTGAATTTTTCTAGTTATAAGTTAGATAAAAACAGTACCTCTAGAACATGTTATCTTTTGGGAAAGTCTCTTGTATCCTAGTGTAGTATGAAACAAAATTTTATTGAATTGTCTACTGCTGAAGCTGAATACATAGTTGCAAAGAGTTTCTGTGCACAAATTTTGTAGATGAAATACACATTACTAGACGATGAATATTAATTCATATATTTCCCAATAAGTTGTGACAATACAAGTGCTATGAAAATTTATAACAATCCCTTGTCTCATTCTTGGTCAAAGAATATTGATGTAAGGCATCAATTTTTGGGATTACAATTTCAAAAGGTTGATATAAATCTTGAATTCATAGGTATTAAACATCATCTAGCTAACATTTTTATAAAACCATTCAATTCTAAGAGATTGAACTACAAAAAACAAGAATTAGGAATGTTAAATTTAGGTTATTCTTTTATACTGGAAAAGTCACAATTGGAAAGTCACAATTGTAAAGTCACCATTGGAAAGCTACCATTGGAAAGTCACCATTGGAAATTCAATATTGGAAATTTATCATTGAAAACTCACCATTGGAAATTTATCTTTGTAAATTCACCGTTGGAAAGTCACCACTGGTAAGTCACCATTGGCATGTTACCATTGGACAAGTCACCAGTCTTTATTTTTCCATCAGTCTATGCTTTTAGTTTTTATACCATTACTAATTTTCAATATTAAAATTTTATTCGATTTAACAGTTTATATTTTATTATATTTTTTTATTTCAAATCCCTAAATGATAAATTGGGATTAAATACTAAAACTGAGTCACTCTCTCTTGTTCCTTAAACCATCGAACTGAACCATTTCACCTTCCCTTTCTCTCCCTACATTCAACCTTCTCAAACCCTTGTTTGTACCTTTGTTTCATTACAATGGTGAGAGTCAAGAGACCTTCAACTTTTTCTCTTGAGGAATCGAGGAATGCAAAGAAGTTTAGAGAAGAACCAAGTAGAATTGTTGTCAAGCCAAATAAACTGTAGCTTATGAATTGTGTAGTGGTTTCTAAAAAGGTAGTGGATGCTGAATGGTTACTTTCAAGTAAGTCATTGGTTATAAGGGTGATACGAGACCAAATATAGATAAAATTGTTCTCAAAAAATGACATAACTTTATATCCTAGGTTGTTTCATCAATTTTATTAGTACAAATAATTTAGTTTTGGAAAAAATAAAAATTTGTTTCGAAGCATGATAGATGGTAAAGAGTTCACAATTTCTTCAAAATAGTGGGAAAAGTTTCTAAATGTGACTCATCGAGGAGTTTTTAAAGATTATCATGATAAAACACCCAATGATAGTGAGTTGTTCAGTTATAAAAATTCTTTTATAGAGCTGACTGGTGATGGTACTCTAAAAAGGTCTGGTGCTACTGAGTTAGATGGAGAATACAAACTTATTTTCAAGTTTATTCAGAATTTTTTGTATCACAAGAAAGGTGAATTTAATATTATACATTTTTACAATGCATACCTTATATTCCTCATGAAACATGGGGATAGAGTTAATATGTACAAATATCTCATAGTGAACATGATGAAATTGTTTATGTCATATTCTAGGTCTAATTCTCTCATTTACCCTAATTTAATTTCATCCATGCTTAAATCCAAAGGATTTTCTGATGAGGAAGGGGGATTTGAAGTAAAGTGTTGTGGTTTCTGATTAACTAAGGTTATTTATATAAGGATGAAGAAGTGGGTTAAAGTCAAGGATAAATTATATAAAGATTTTAATCCTGTAGAACATCCTTTTATACCCAAAAAATTAGTGGATCCTGGATTAGAGCTAGCTGAGAATATTATGATAAAGAAGAATAAGGTGTTTTGGATATTATTAAAGTGAAAGGGGGAATTTATTTTTATAAGGTAAGTGATCCTGATGTCCCTAAGAGTCCTATTATAAATTTTGTAATTGCAAGTCAACCTTCTCCTCCTCCTACCAGAGAGAGTCTCTTAAGTCGAAGAGATGATGATGATGAGATAGGGGTTTCAGGAGATGATCTGATTAGAAGTTCTTATTTTAAGTCCTCTAAAGAGGTTGTGGAGGTCTCTGGTGATGAAATAGAGAAGATGGAGATAATGGAGAAGATGTAAATAATGGTAATAATGGAGATTGTAACGGCCCGAAATTTTGAATAAATCTTGTATCCTAATTTCATTTGTTATTTTATTTTATTTTTCATACTCAACAAAAATGTTTTATTTAAAAAACATGATTATAATTAAAATGAGACCTTTGGGTTTTGATTGTTATATGACCATCGGTCAATATGACCACTGTTAACAAAATGTTTTGATTATTGTCTCTAAATACAATTAATCTTGGTTAATTATTATAGAAAGAAGATTCGATGGCCTCACCCAGTAGTCTTGGACCAATCGAAGCCCATCTAACAGAACTTGGGAAGGAGGTAGCACCACTGGGCTTTGCTCTGGACCAAACCCAAGCTGAACTTCCTCGTATAAAGCTAGAACGGGATCGCCTTCACGAGAAGTTCAAACTGATAGAAATTACTACTCGTGCGATGTTGGCCGAGCCTCCCTCGGATTCTCTCACCTTAGCACACCTTACACTTAGGTCCTATGCTGGTGTGATAAGGGGCTATGTAAGGAGACCGTAACTGTCTTGTGTAATACTTTGTTTTAAATAAAATTTCGATTTCTTTTATGAATTTTCAAATGACCGGATAAATATAGTATGCAAATTTTTGATGAATTTTAGAAAAAGGATATTTTAAATATGTTTATGTAAACCCTAAATAATTAAAAATGTGTAATGATTTTCAAAAAATGGTCTTCTGCAATTATGTTCAGTACTAAATTTAGAGTCTAATAAGATCAAATTGATTTTTGATGAATAGTAAATTATGAATAGTGATTTTATGATTAGGATTAATAATGTGTCCAAATGGATTAGTAATCTCACTTAAAGAAAGTATTAAAATAAACTAGGCACTTTGATTAAGTAATGTGATTCAATAAAATGGTTAAATAACGGGTTCATAAATTATTATTAAAGTATTAGTTTTTTTGGATGAATAGTGTTTTTTAATTAAAAATTTAATTAAAAATAATTAGAAAATTATTTTTATAAAAATGACTTTATTTTTGAACTCTGAGCATCGATATTATGTTATGGTAATTTTTGGGGTTTTTTCTGAAAAAAATGAATTTTCAGTGAATAGTGTATTTATTTAAAAATAAAATTAAAAATATTTAGAAAATTATTTTTATAAAATGGAGTTCATTTTTGAAATCGGAGCATTGATATTTAGTTAAGGTGAAAGTTTGGGATTTTTCTGAGAAAGATGAATTTTTCAGTGAATAGTAAAAATGCAGTTTTAGGGATTCGATATGTTTAATGACATCATAATTGTGTCATGATGATTTCATGAGATCTTTTAAGGGTTGGCCGGCCAAGGGTGATGCATTATTGTTTTGGGGGCCCCATGTGGCCTAACTCCATGATAAATGCCAAGGGAGAGCACATGGGTTTGAGAAAAGCACATGTGAGGTGTCCCTTGGCCATTAATGCCTTGTCCCCTCACTTTCCCTATAAATACCAAGCCCTCCTCTCATCCATTCGACTCCCCACTCATTCCCAACGAATTTCTGGTCTCATTACCTCCCAAGTAGTCCTCCCAAGGTGCCCCCAAGCCCTCAAGGTCGCAACCTTTGAGGTTTAAGAGTTACATTTTAAGGTAAGGGATCCGACCTCTCTCGTTCTTTTCAAGTAATCTCTTTTATGTAATTTCTTTTATACTCCATGTTCTTATGTTGGAGGATGTTATTTTATATTCATCCTACTGCCTATTTCATGTTCATATGATGAGAGACCCCCCCTTTCTCTCATCAATTCGTTTTAAAAATGTTTAAGTGGCGCCGTTAGGCTGCCGAATTTTTAAGGGATTCTTTCACCTTCCTCGTTTTCAAGTTCTATTTTCATTCAAGTCTTTCATGTTCCTTTTTATTATGTTGGGGTATGTTCTCTAAATTATCATACTGATATTTTATGATCATATGATGAGAGACCCCATTTGATCGCTTCAATTCAGTATTTTGAAGTTTTAAGTGGCGCCGTTAGGCTGCCGAATTTTTAAGTGGTTCTTCACCCTTCTCGTTTTGAAGTTCTACTTTCATGTCAATTATTTCAAGTTCCTTTTTGTTATATTGGGGTATGATCTCTATATATATCATACTGGACTCTTATGTTCTTATGATGAGAGACCCCATTTTATCTCTTCAATTCAGTATTTTGATGTTTTAAGTGGCGCCGTTAGGCTGCCGAATTTTTAAGTGGTTCTTCACCCTTCTCGTTTTGAAGTTCTACTTTCATGTCAATTCTTTCAAGTTCCTTTTTGTTATATTGGGGTATGATCTCTATATATATCATACTGTAATCTTATGTTATTATGATGAGAGACCCCATTTGATCTCTTCAATTCAGTATTTTGATGTTTTAAGTGGCGCCGTTAGGCTGCCGAATTTTTAAGTGGTTCTTCACCCTTCTCGTTTTGAAGTTCTACTTTCATGTCAATTCTTTCAAGTTCCTTTTTGTTATATTGGGGGTTTGATCTCTATATATATCATACTGGACTCTTATGTTCATATGATGAGAGACCCTATTTGATCCTTTCAAATCATTTTTTTGTTGATGTTTAAGTAACGCCGTTAGGCTGCCGAACTTTCATAAGAGAAATCTAATTTTTTTCTTCCTTCCATGTTTTTCATTTCAAATGGTATTTCCTTGAAATTTCCTTGCCATGATCATGTATCCTTCTTATTCTGTCCATGTACTATTTTATGGGTCATTTATGAATGTTTGACCCATTTTACCTCTCTTTTAATGTCTTCTAAAACCTCGGAACATTGCCGTTATGCTGCAGAATTTCTGTCTCAAAATGTCTATCTCTTTTTCTAAAGTTCTTTTATTTTATTAAGTGAATACTCAAAGCTCTTTCTTCTAAAGGGGTATTCACATATATACCAAAATGTTCTATTTTAAATTCTTGGATTTACATACATGAGACCCACCTTCCTTTTTTGTGGGTTTTAAAGTGATATAAAGATCATGTCTTTAAAGCAGTTTTTAAAAAAAGTTATGATTATGAAATGAAACCCATTTCCTTTATGATATATGGGTTATTTATGAAATGTTTGATGATGATATATGTGGCTCACATGATAATAAAGGCAAATTTAAGGGTGCGCCCTGATAGCGCTCCAATGCATTGTGTAATGATGTAACCACTAGGGATTACAATTTTCACGATACCTTGGTGAATAACCTTGGTAATTTTAAAATGACACCTTGGGGATGGACCTTGGTGATATGTTAATGATTGTCTATGTTAAATGATGTAGCCACATATTCAAGTTATGAAAATGTTATTTTTATTATGATATGCCTCATGATTTCATTCTCATTCCTTAAAGTTCTTTTCATGACTTTATTGAAGTATCTCATGTTCACATGTAAAATGTTTCTCTTGTTTTCCTTACTGGGCCTTCTGCTCACCCTTTCCTTTGATGTATGTCCCCAGGTTATGAGATGCAGTAATGAGCCTAGGGTGAACATGAGTAGAATCCTTTCAAGTGTTTAAGAAGAATGTTTTTTTTGTTTCATGTTTTATGTTCCTTGTTTCCAAGACACTAAACCTTAAAGATCCTCAGTTCCATGTAATGGAATGAAAGTTATGTTATAAAAAGACGGGATGCTATAGAGATAATTATGAGAATGATAATAGTGATTGATTTGATCATGATGATGATGATGCTATTAGGAAACAATAAAATCATCCACCCCTTACTGGATCTGTTGCCTCAGTTAGGTCTATTAAGAGACCTGGTTAAACTATATCTATATCTTTAGAGAGATAAACTTCAAATCGATCTATTGGAGATTCTTCCTCTACTAGAGGTGAGACTAAAGTACATAATTAGGGGTAAGAATCCCCAAGTTTTGTCAGAGTTACTACTACTGATGTGTCTCCTGTTAGAGTAGAAATGGATACACATGAAGTATGGTAAAATTTCCCATGTTTTATCCATTTTTTTAGATTATTTAGAGTCTAAGGAAGTTGAATAAGATGTTGGAGAGAATAGATATGACCAGGATGGTTCTGCTTTGGTGAAGGGTGAGGTGTCTTCTAAGGTGGAGTCTTCTCATGGATCCATGTTACTTGGAATATCTTATCCAAATTCCTATGGAGGTGATGATGACTATGATATTCCACCAGAACATGGTAAACATACTGTTTCATTTGGAGTTAGGATAGATCCTAAGGGATCTCTTATAGAGGGTATTGACCAGGATAGTGAGATTTAGTATTTTTCTTTAGATGCACCTACCAGATTAGAACCTATAGAGGCTACTATGCCTAGTTATGAGAGAGCTTCTACATATCCACCCGCTATTGCTATTTTTTCCTTTAGATATTATATCTATCAAAGACTTGGATGTTTTTAGAGAGAGGACTCATTCATATTTAACTGTAATTTTGAGGTCTTAGGAACCTCTAGTCACATAGCTTAGTGAATTTGATGCTAGGAACCTCTTTGAGATAGTTGATTTCCACATTCATCCAAATATTAATTTTCATATTTAGGAAGTTGAGATTGGATAGTGATATGGAGGGAATGAGATCTATGATGAAGGAGATGAATACCACATTTGCAGTCAGTCAAGATTCCTTGTTGATAAGGTTGGAGAGTTTACCATTTATTGAATTCATATCCAGTGCTCCACCACCTTTAACTTCTACTGATTCCGAGTTTTTGAGAACCTGGGTTTTTTAGAATGGGTCAAAATCCCAACCCTTTTTGAATTTTTTTGACTAGTTTCCGAGAAAATTGGGAAAATCTGGGAAGATTTGGAAATTTTCATATTACATTCCATGTACTTCAAAGTACATTTCGTTTATTATTTAGGCGCGTACCATCCATGTGCTCACCAATTACATGCTGTGTGATGACCGTGTAAGAATTTCCTACTATACAACGTGCAGTGTTGCTTGACATGTCGTGTATTTTTCTTTTCACGTACCGGCTGAGTCCTAGCCGTGTGTCGACCTGTGTGGCACATCCAAGCCATATGGATACCTCTGCTTAAGTTGGAATATGGACAAGGCTAATACATGATGTGTATTACTTTATACACGTCGTGTATTTTTATTTTTATTCGCTTAAATGAAAGAGCATCATGTCTTATTTCGGAAAACACCTTCTTCTTCCCCAACTCCAGAACAGGTTCATTCCAAAATTCTGAAGAATGCTTCCTACCCTAGAATCATCATCTGATGTCTATTCCTCAATCTGTTAGTGGCTGTGGGATCACATTGGGAAGGCTAAACGGGCACACCCTTTTTCGTTCTAGTTTCTTTTCCTCACACACTAAAAATTCCATTCGAGTAGAGTTGGTGGGATTTGATGGAAATGTTGATCTACGAATATCAGCTTCGAATTGAAGGTTGATATTGGATTTGAATATGTCTACGAGTCTCAAGTAGGTGGTGCATACCTTATTTCATGTTTTCTCAGACTTTTGGGTGATGCAGCCTTTGGTGCGTATTTGGGTATTTTGAGTGAGACCCTGTTTTATCTGCTATTGCAAATTAAATTGCTTATTAGACCTCTAGGATGCCTTTGGGTATGCCATTTTACCTATTTTTCTTGAGCGGGGCTGAGTGAGAGGTTGTTTCTCAATTGGGTAATTTTGGCCAGGTATTCCAAAATGCGTTAAAATGATTTGTTTTGATTAAAATGATGAGTTAAATTTGTTAAGAGATGATATGATTTGTTAGAGGCTTCCAAGACCTTGGTGTTGGTATGAGACAACACATAGCTAGTGGAATTCATTTGTTTAGTTTGTTTTTCCTGTTTAAAGTATTTATTTTAATTATATATATATATGTGATGTGTGATATTTCATTTATGGAAACCTTCAGGTTGTGTTGGGAATGGCCTGGGTATTGTTGAGTGATGCTGATCACAGGTTGGGCTTGGCCCAGGTTACATTGGGTGGTTCTGACCACAAGATTGGGCATCATGGACGTCGGCTTGAGTCAGTGTGACTGTCAGGTTGGGCATGTACATGTTACTTAGATGGTGAGGCCATCAGACTTGAGTGACATGGTCACAGGGGCACGAGGTGTTAGAGATGTTGTGGCTTGAGAACTTATTTTGGTGATTACCGCTCACCCATAACTTTGAGTAGTGTGCACACAAAGAGACTCTGTGATGAGGTGGTTTTGACCAATCATATGGGTAGAGGCCCCTATTAGTTACAGTTTATGTACTATTGGTTTGGGGATGCTTCCCTTAAGAATCCACATGGAAGGTGAGGGGCCACCAGGGGGATAGATTTGAGGTTATCGGGTTGGATGTAGAGGCTCACCGTGGTTCGAGGGTAGATATCTCTATCCTTATGGTTACTAATTTGAGGGTGGAAATTGCTGTCCATCCTATTAATTTATTAAAATCATACATTGTTGTCCCTATGGTTACTTATTTAAGGACAGACATCGCTGTTCCTCTGAGTTTATAATTCTTGGGAGTGCCTTCGGGATGCCGGTACTTGAGACACGCGGTGTCAGGGGGCACATGGTGCTGGGTTACATGATAGAGATTCTGGCATTGGATGAAGTAGGTGACACTCCATGGTGGCTGCTAAGCACCAGTGGAGTTTGTGTGTATTTTTGAATCATACTATTTTCTTTATAAATTCATTCCTGATTAAACACTTATATTAGGTACGTACCATTGGGTGGCATCCTACTGATATTCCTCTCACACCCTACACGGGCCCTTTGGGATGCTTGCAGACTTTATGGATTTAATTGAAAGTTATAGATCAGCTCCAGGAGCTAGACTATATTAGTTATCTCATGGAGATGGTATGGACCTTAAGGTCTTGCCTAGCTAGAGTTTACTTTGTTTTGCTTCCTTTTCTGTATCAGCATGCTTAACTTAGTTATTGTAGCTATTGTTGGTTATCCATTGGTTCCCTTTTATATATTGACTTGTTATGGATGCATGAATTGTCTATTCTAGTAGTTGTTACAAGTGGATCAACATGCTGTTGTGTTTACATTCCGCTGTAGTTTTTTATCTTTACTACTTATGCTGTTTATTGATATTGATTGTGCTTCCCCTATGAGGGGCTGGTTCGAGTCTACTGAGTCATTTATTTCTGCTTCATGTTATATATTATTACTCATACCAGTACCATTATCATCCTCAAAGAGGGTATAGCCTCCCCACTATAATTATTCAGACCCTCGCTTCTAGTTGGCAGCCTTTGGCGTTTAGGGAGGTGCACCTAAGGTAGTAACACCCGACCCGTTTGGCACTGTTTGGGTGGCTTTTCAGGTCTGGGATGTTACAAAGTGGCATCAAAGGAGTTCTTGATAGGGATTTAGTAGTAGTGTTTTGCTGGATACTAATGATATTGAGACTTCTCTTTTTATGTCTACTAGTTTTACTATTTTGGATAAGGTAGACTGAAGATAGGTTGTTATTAGAACTGGGTTTCTAGCTTGTGCTTGGGTGCCTGTAGCCCCAGGTATGAGGGATAGACCAAGTTTCCTTGGCTAGGAATTACTATTTTTCTTTTGCTCAGATTATAGTTTATCTGATTTCCACCTCAGTGGCTCACTTGGTGCGTGATGTTATTGATTGTGATATGTGGACCTTGGCCCGGTATGGTAAGGCTTGGTTACTTGGTTTTTGATAGGAAAATTTTTAGGGTATTTCAATTTCATAACTGCACGTATTCTTTGTGAAGTGATAGTTCCTTGTGAATAATATCAATTTCCATGCTTTGTATGCTTTGAAATGTGAAAAGGTTAAATTCCTTATAAAATTGCTAATTTATTTCAATGTACTATGCCATTCTTATTATATATCATGAATTGCTTGTGGTAGGAGATTTTGGGTCTGGATCTTGTATGCGAAAGCAGGTAATATAATTGAGGTGATTTTGATCACCAAGATTGGGCATCCTTGATGTTGGTTTGAGGCAGTTTGACTCTTAGGATTGGGTGACTCGATCGTTGGTTTGCAGAAATGTTGGTTGTTGGGATGAGCATAGCCTGAGGTACTTTTGATACATGGCTCTGTTGAGGGGTGGGCAAAGAGGCCATGGGGTCGGGATTCCATGGGCATGGGTTGCGGTGGGGGAGAGTTAGGGTAGTAGTCATGCATTTCCTTTTAATGTTTTTTCTATCTGTGTGAATATATTATATATATATATATATATGGGTTGTCTGATCATTTATGGTATTTAGTGAGTTCCTTTTAGACGACTCAGATGGAGCATCAGGCAGGAGGTGGTACAATGACATAGGAGCAGGATCAGGTTCAAGATCCAGTGTAGGCAGATCAGAAGCCGCGGGTATAGGCTCAAGGATAAGATTAGGTTTAGGATCTAGTACATGCAGAGCATCATCTGGGTTTGGTAGCTTTTGGGCCGTGGCTCGATGAGTAGCTCTGAACTAGCCTGGTACGTGTCTTGTAGGGAATCGACAGAGGTGCACAGGTTAAAGATCCATCTATGGAATATATGACATGGTAGTTTCAGTTGCAACACCTGCCACTTTTTTAGGGTAAAGGTGGTCCATAGGCGACTGAGAACTGGATAGAGAACATGCAGATGATCTTCGAGAAACTCAAGATACCTCCAAGGCGGAGGGTCAATATGACGACGTACATGCTGTGAAGACCGGAAAAGAGTTGTTGGTATGTGAAGGTTTAGGCTCACAAACATGGAAGGACTTTGAGGATAGGTTCTTTGAGAACTTTTACCAAGAGAAACTAAGGACAAAGAGAGCTCAAGAGGTCTTGAGCCTTTAGTAGGGAGACATGTCTGTCATGGACTATGCAGCTACTTTCATTGAGCTATCTCCCTTTGCACCTGGTTTGGTAAGAGATGAATCGGCAAGGGTGATGTGTTTCAATAATGGCTTTCGGCACACCATTAAGATCTAGGTAAATATCTTCAGGCTGGGTTTTTTCTCAAAGGCAGTGAATCAGGCACTCATAGTGGAGGGAAACCAGTGGGATAGGCCCCAGGTTATCCTAACGATAACTTCAGGTGATGGTTCAGATAGTAGAAAGCAAGGACTGGATGATTTCCAGTAGGGCAGTCAATCCAAAGACTCATATTAACCACCTCATAATAGTTATTCAGTGGTTTTCTTTCAGTGTGGACAACCATGTCATATTTAGACTCAATGTGATAGGCCTCTAAAGGAGTGCCAGGCATGTGGAAAGGTCGGACATCTGGAGAGGTTCTGCAGGTAGCCTTCTCAGACAGCTGGTAGGCAGGGACTAGGACATATAATGAAATCTATAATTGGTTTAGGTTTGGTACTAGGGGATGGTAACCAAGGTTCAGCTGCACGCAGAGGATGTGACAGAGACAACGAGACCTAGCTAAGGGGTTAGTGGCTGGTGACTGGAGCAGCACTATAGGGAGGTTAGGCATCAGTCAGTTGTACTTCAGGTCAGGTACATGCTGTGGAGTCGCCAGGGGATGAGTATGCTGGTGAGCCAATGATAGTTAGAGGTACACCAAGGGTGTGTCCATGATCTGTTTTGTTTTTACTTTTTTTTGGCATGGTCTGTTGTGGAATGTCTGCTTTGAGTGCATGGGGTGTACAAGATTTATGTGGACTGACCAGATACTAGCTAATGGGATTAGATCCATATCAGGTGCATGATATATTTATATATATGTATGAGATGTGTGGAATCCGGGTCATCGAGGATGGGGGTTAATTGAGGTGCCTCAGGCATCGGGGCATCTAGGATGTGGGTTACTTGAGGTGTCGTGGGCATCAGGGCATTGAGGATGTGGGTTACTTGAGGTGCATGGCACTGGGTTTTATTTTGAGAATCCATGGGATGCTAGACCTCATAGAGGTGGAAACCTATGCGGTGTGGGATAAGTTTGGGTGTTGGAAATGACACGGGAGCACCAATGAGGTGAAGTGGTGACAATGCGTCATGAGAGGACCATGAGTCTGGAAACAGGTTAGTGAACATTTTCTTGGATTGATTTTTTTTGGGTTGAGACCAAGTTAGGCAATTCCTAAGGTGTGAATCCCATTGATGAATTTAGCCAGAACCTTTAAGACTGGGGTATTCCAGGTTACTTTGACCGGGGTGGTATGTTCAGTTCCATCTTTAGGTTTCATTTGATAGCTTGGGGACGAGCTATATTAAGGTTGGGAAATTTTGAGATCCTGGGTTTTTTAGAACAGGTTAAAATTATGACCCTGTTTGAATTTTTTTGACTTGTTTTTGAGAAAAATGGGAGAATCTAGGAAGCTCTGGAAATTTCCATATTATATGACATATACTCCAAAGTACACGCCATGTATGATTTAGGTGTGTACCAACCACGCGCTCGCTGAGTACATGCTGCACGATGTCCGTGTAAGAATTTCCTACTACACGGTGCGTAGTGTTTCTTGACATATTGTGTATTTTTTCTTCCACGTACCAGCTGAGTCCTAGCCGTGTGTCGACCCATGTGGTGAATCTAATCCATGTGTCTACCTCCTCTTAAGTTGAAGTATGGACAAGGCTACTACATGACATGTAGTCCTTTATACACACCATGTATTTTTATTTTTATTTGCTTAAATGAAAGAGCATCACGCCTTATTTCAGAAAACACCTTCTTCTTCCCAAACTTCGGAACAGGTCCGTTATGAAATTCCAAAGAACATTTCCTACCCTAGAATCATCATTCGACGTCTTTTCTTCAATAATTCGGTGGATACGGGATCACATCGGGAAGGATAAACCTACGCACCCTTTTTTCATTCCAGTTTCTTTGCCTCACACACCACAAATTACATCTGAGCAAAGTTTCTAGAATTTGATGGAAATGTATATCTACGAATATCAAATTCGAATTGGAGCTCGATATAGGACGTGCCTACATCTATGAGTCTCAAGTAGGTGGTTCATACCTTCTTTCACATTTTCACGGATTTTTGGGTGACACAACCTTTTGTGCATTTTTGGGTATTTTGAGAGAGACCCTATTTTATCTGCTATTACATATTAAATTGCTTATTAGACCTGTGGGATGCCTTTGGGTATGCCCTTTTACCTATTTTTCTTGAACAGGGTCAGGCGGGGGTTTTTTTCTAAATTGGGGAATTTTGTATGGGTATGCCAAAATGCGTTAAAATTATTTTTTTGATTAAACTGTTGAGTTCAATTTTTTAAGAGATGATATGAATTGTTAAAGGCTTCTAAGACCTTGGTGCTGGTATGGGACATCACTTAGCTAGTGAAATTCAACTGTTTAGTTTGTTTTTCCTGTTTAAAGTATTTATTTTGATTATATATATGTGATATGTGATATTACATATGTTGGAACCCCCAGGTTGTGCTGGGCATGGCTTGGGTATTGTTGAGTGATGCTGATCACAGGTTGGGCTTGGCTCGGGTTACATTGGGGGGTTCTGACCACAGGATTGGGCATCCTGGATGTAGGCTTGAGACAATGTGAATTTCAGGTTGGGAATGGCTGATTTACTTGTATGGTGAGGCCATCAAACTTGAGTGACATGGTCATAGGGGCACGATGTGTTAGAGATGTTGTGGCTTTGGAACTTATTTTGGTGATTACCGATCACCTGGAACTTTGAGTAGTGTGCACAGAGAGAGACTCCGTGATGAGGTGGTTTTGACCACTTGTGTGGGTAGGGCCCCCCATTAGTTTCAGTTTATATACTATTAGTTTGGGGGTTCTTACCGTAGTAAGCCACGTGGAAGGTGGGGATCCTTAAGGGGATAGTGTTGAGGCTATCAGGTTGGGGGAAGAGGCTTGCCATGGTTTGAGGGTAGACATCGTTGTCCCTCTAGTTACTGATTTGAGGGAAGACATCTCTATCCCTCCTGTTATTATTGAGGGAATATATCTTTGTCCCTATGGTTACTTATTTGAGGAAAAACATTGATGTTCCTAAAAGTTACTACTTCTTGGGCGTTCCTTCAGGACATCAGTACTTGAGACACCCGGTGTCAGGGTGCACATGGTGTCGGGTTACATAATAGTGATTCTGACGTTGGCCAAAGCAGGTGACACTCTATGGTGGATGCTGAGAACCAGTAGAGTTTGTGTGTATTTTTTCATCGTACTATTTACTATTTTCCTTATAAATGAAAGCCTGCTTAAACACTTATATTAGGTATGCACGATTGGGTGGTATCCTACTGAGATTCATCTCGCACCCTGCACGGGCCATTCGGGACGCGTGTAGACTTTATGGATTTGCATGTTGGAAAGAGATAAAATTCAAAAGATAGAATATTTTAGTTGTCTCATGGAGAAGGTATAGACCTTTAGGTCTTTCATAGCTGGAGTTTACTTTGTTTTCCTTCCTTTCCTGTATCAGCATACTTACCTTGGTTATTGTAGCTACTGTTGGTTTTCCATTGGTTCCCTTATATATATTGACTTTCTATGGATACATGAATTATCTGTTCTAGTAGTTATTAAAAGTGGATCAACATGATGTTGTGTTTACATTCCACTACAGTTATTTATATTTATTTCTTCCACTGTTTATTGCTATTGATTGTGCTTCCGCTGTGCATGTCTTGTTCGAGTCTGATGAGTTATTTATTTTTGCTGCATGTTATATATTATTACTCGGACCAATACTATAAGGACCTGACCTTATTATATACGTAATCTTGAATTTAGTCAAGAAAAAACTTCCTCCTACATTGAGGATCTTTTCATGTTTATAGATTTAGATAATTGGGACAATACATTCATAACATTACACATTATTACAGAGTGGATACCATAAAAACAGTTTCCATTTTTTTCAAAGTATAAAACATTAAAACTTAAACATGACTCCTTGAAAATTATTCAACATTTAACGTAGATTAATTCTTTGTCCTACACATCCATTAACCTATGAAAATCATTTAAGTAATTTGGATGAGCACGAAAGCTCAGTAAGGGATGAAAAAGAAGGAAAGAGCACATTAGTCCATGAATACGCGTAACGTAAGAAAGCATTTTCAAAAGACATTCTTGTCACCCATATATACTTACCTTGTTTAAGATGTGATTTAATCAAGATCCAAAAAAAACATGAGAACATAAATATAATAATAAAGGCATCTTAGGGCATTACTTACATAACATTGTAACCCTCACGACAACCTTATAATTTGTAACCCTCACAACTACCTTACAATTTGTGTAACCATCGCAGTTATACATGGAGTAACCATATGGCTGACCTACAACATAAAAATACCCAATGCATTGGAGGGAAATATAGGTCCCAAAATTCATCATAAATAATTCCCAAGAATCCAAAAATAACCATACAACATGAATAATTCCATAAAAACATTGCTTTGGAATTTCATAAAACTAAATTTAAAAAGAGGATTTTAAAGGAAAAGCCCCTTATATAAATCATATAATTGAAGTGAGACTTAATAGAGTGGATGGAATATGATTACACACTATAAATACTCATAATTAAACATAATATAAACAAAATCCATCACACAAAAAATTTTAATAGCACATAAATAACGAAGTAGAAGGTTAACCCAAAGAATGGAAATCAGGTCAAGAATTCCCTTACCTTGGGTTTGTCTTACTTCAAACTCGTTTAAAATTCCTGTATAATGGTTAAAAGAGTGTTATTAGTATTTTAAAGAAAAATTTTCATGTTTATAATATCTAATATGATCATTTAATAACATCATTTTACCCTTTAATTGTTAGTATTTTTCTCCTTGCACTGTTTTTGGGTGAGTTCTTTACATGATTTCCATGATTGGTTCATGGTGGATGTTCTTGTCGATTGGAAGTGAAACTCCAGAATTGGAATGGATTAGTATTTACATATATCCAGTAACATAAATTATACTATTTATCATTTTGAATTCTTACATGAGGATGATTCATAAGTTAAAACACTAATGATGTTCGTTTAGATCATTTTAGTGGTTCTTTGATAATAACAACCTCATTTTGTTTTATAAATTAAAACCATGTGTAAAAAAGAATTATAGAACCATTGATGTGAAATAATACATATATTATAATCTGGTTAAACCATAAAAATGGTTTCATGACTAGACTTGAAGGAATTAATTCATATTGAAATCACATCGTCCATGATGTCGGTAATTCGACACATCACAGATAATGTTTTTAATTCCTTGAACAAGTGGGGGAAGAGAAGAAGATTGATGATGAATTTACCATGAAAATGAGAAAATCCAGAATATAAAAGATTCTGTATCTTTAATTCCTATTGGTTAAGAGGAGGTGAGGAAAGAAGAAGAAAATAAAGGAATCTTGAAATAAAAGAAAACTTGAGAAATTTCTCACGAAAATTCGACAGCCTAACGACATCTCTTAAAATTTCATAAAAATAGTTTGATGAGACAAAGGGGATATCCCATCACTATTAAATAATATGGACAGTAAGGGGGGTTATGGAATGAAATATTACAACATAATCCAAAGGAAAAATAATAGAATAACATAAAATTAAAGAAAAGAAAGAAAATAAAAGATGATGTTTACCTCTTGATCTCTTCTCATTGAGATCCTTCTTAAGGGATTCAGTTTTGATTTTTTGTTGAGACCAGAAGCTCTAAGAGGTGGGTAAGAGACTTGGGAGGAGTATTGGGCAGAACTTAGGCATGTCTCAAGGCTTAAGAGGTGCAGGAAGAAGAGGGGAGTGAGGGTGGTAGTTATAGTGGAGGAGAGGGGGTATTTTTCATTATTTTAATCATTATTATAATATTTTGCCCAAGATTAGGAATATTATTAGTTCATGTAACCTCAAATAGTAATAATGGCATGTGAGTTCAAACAAAGTGTCCTTTCATCACTTATGATGTCATAAATTGTGAGTTTTACTGATAATTTTATTATACGGTATTTTATCGTATTTCACTATTCATCGAAAATTAAAGAATTTCAGAAAAATCCCAAAAAATTACCCTAACCATTTTTCGACATGTAGAATTCAAAAATGAATTCCATTTTCCGAAAGTAATTTTCTAAATATTATTAATTTAATTTTTAAATAAAATCATACTTAATTCAAAAATTAACAATTCTAATTCTATAATTACTTCTATATCACGATGAAAAATTAACCGAGATGTTATTATCTTAAATCCTTAAAAAAATAAAATAATAATAAAATTTACTATTCATTAGGGTCATATTACTATTCATATTAATATTCATAAGGGTATGCCACTATTCACCAAAAAAAAAAACAAGTTGGTTCCAATAGACTACAAATAACATACTGAACACAATTGTAGATGACAGTTTCCTGAAATTCAAAACATAGAAGTGGAAAAATTATGTTTTAAAGGATAGTTATAAATATATACTTAAAACAAAGTTCCATGAATTTCTATTTATTTTTAGAAAAACTTGTGGTGTTACAAGTACCATTATCATCCTCTGAGAGGGTATAGCCTCCCTACTATACCTATTCAGACCCTCGCTGCTAGTTAGCAGCCTTTGGTGTTTAGGGAGGTGCACCTAAGGTAGTAAAACCCAACCCGTTTGACACTATTTGGGTGGTTGTTTAGGTCTAGGATGTTAGAAATTTGATCCAATATATAGTCCTTAAATATTCTCATGATATTTTGGGTGATGTTCATTTATCTTATTAGGAGTATTTGAGGTAGATTTGTTATCATAGTGAGCACATATACAAATTTGTAAGAGAATATTTAAATGAATACCAAATTAATTGGGAAACCATCACTAAGGCTATTAAATATTATCTTTCAAGAGTATATACTAAGCATGAGATTAATTATGATTTATGTTTTTGGATTAAAACCTAAGGATTCCACCTATCACCAGGGCTTTCAAGGAATAATTTGATCATTTTAAGGTGATGACTGCTCACTCAAATTATTTATGTAGGAGAAGAAAGATTTCTTTAGTGATATAGAGCAAGTAGGGAACATTATTATATAATTTTTCAACTTTATGGAACCCTTCCTGTATGTATATAGTACTATAGTGGTTACTCCCAAGGCAATTCCCTTGATAACCTTCACATATACTTCTTATTTTGACCCTTTACCTCCTCAGCTCAAGCCTTTAAATATGTCTTTGATTGATGCTATCAAGAATCTCAAAAATATAGCAAATAGAGAGATTAATACCACTACCTCATCCAAACTAACCTTTACCTTTGTGACTCTTACCTCTAAAAATGGAATGGAACCTTCTTATCATACCTCTCAGTCTGAGAGTGACTCTGATTGAGATTAGTCTTTGATAGGGATTTTGTTTTATTTTCTCTTATACTCCTATATGCCTATAATATGATGATTTTTTCTTTAATGAAATGTATCTATTCTTATTCATATATTTCTTATTTATCAATAATTTTTCTTTTATTCTCTTTTTGATAATCTTAA
The DNA here is from genome assembly GCA_963277665.1 of Viscum album. Classification (NCBI taxonomy): domain Eukaryota; kingdom Viridiplantae; phylum Streptophyta; class Magnoliopsida; order Santalales; family Viscaceae; genus Viscum; species Viscum album. The sequence goes on along the minus strand of OY728131.1, from coordinate 659,877,631 downwards.
AATGGATATAGATAACATTGGATGGAATTTACCTTCAAACTCAAACTTATTATTTGATAACACATTTATATATCCTTTGATATGTTACATTTGATACCAAGTTTATCTTTGATACCTTACTTATTTGTATGTCCTTATCTTATTCTGTGATAGCATAATTATTTGGATTAAATTAATACCTTCAATTTTTTAATCTTTCACTTTTGTTTTAAACTTTAAATCTTTATATATCACAATTTTAATTTGAAATATTGAGAAAACTATTACTTCTCAAATTCATATATTTCTTCCTAAGTTTATTTTATATATGGTTTATAAAATTCCATGATTTGTGATCATAAAAATTGGGGAGATTCCTAGAAAAACCTTATTTTAATGCTAAAAAATCATGATTATTATGTTTCTAATGAATTTAATGTCATATGATAGTATATCATTTTATAAAGAGAATTTGGATAAGTGTTGAAATGAGTCACCACCGGACTAACTCACTACTAGATATGAGTCACTACTAGACATGATTCACTACCAGATTGACTCACCACTAGATATGATTCATCACCAGACATGACTCACTGATAGACATGATTCACCACCAAATTGAATCACCAACAGACATGAATCACCATTATATATGAGTCACCGCCAGATTGAGTCACCGCCAGATATGAGTCACCACCAGACATGACTCACCACCATACATGATTCTTTACTATATTTACTCACTATCAGACATGAATACCACAAAACATGAGTCACTAAAAAAAACTATTCACCTCCAGAAGATCTTTCATTGTTGTTCTACCTGATTTGAATTAAATTCTCCCAACATCTATATTCATGATATTAATGTAGAGATTTAATTTATTATTATTTTATTAACCATTATAGGGATTCATTAAAGAAAAATTAGATTCAGTATGAGGATCCATAAGATCTTGATGATTATTCTTCAATGGGTGCATGAAAGGTATTATATTTCAAATTATTTACCCATACACATGGGTTTTTTCGATTTAATACTTGAAGTATCACAAAAAAATAACTTACACTCTTCATACATACTTAATTTTAACTAAAAAATAGTGCAATTCATTTAATATCAAGATCATTTCCCAAATAAAGAATAAAAATAACTTTTTGATGCTCTGTTTTAATGCAACTTTCAAAGAAATAGTTCAAGCTCCTAACCAAGCCACATTCAAGGATACTTGAGCATATAAAGCACTACAGAGTGAGAAATGTTACCTTTTATATATCTTATTTCTTATTCTTTATGTTTTTTTATTTTATTTTCGAGCAGTGTGTTGTTTTCTCTGTTGATTAACACACATTGACTCCTACACTAGAACTGGTGAATACTAGATATTCTATTCTATTTCTTTTTATCTATTTACCCAAAATATTTTTGGAAGAGGTACTAGTGTGTCCTGTATAGTTTTACATCCCATGTATAACTATGGAAGAAGATTTGATCCTAGACCACTGATCTATTGTGTATATACCCGATCCAAGTTATGGATCATATTATAGTTATATAATCTGTTTGGCAGTTGGTGATTGCCAAGTGGAGGGGATTAGGTCTTGTCTTGAGACTGAACCTCTTGTTTATTATTTTGTGTTATTGTTTTTTTTCTTCTTAATTTCAAATATTTCAACTATTTTTAGTTTTAATGTGTAAAAAAACTGGTACTTTTATAGTTAGTCTTAACTAGTGTTTATATAAATATTTTTTGAGTAAATTGATTTCAAAAGTTAAAGTATTTTTTCCTATTGTTTCAACTGAGTCTTAATAAAAATTTTAGAATGTTTTAAAAGCTCAAACTTATGTAAAACTAATATTTTTAATTATTGGATTTTTTTATCTGGGGTATTTTATTTAAACTCATTTTTAACAGAAATTTTTATTGGGAACTCAATTCACCCACTCTTGAGTTACTCACTCCTACCAATAATGATGTTTCCATGTAAGGTTATATTAATAGTTATGGATACCATAGTAGGTATATACGATTAAGTATGATCATATGTTCAAAGTATTAGACACACCTTCAAGGTTTTAAGTGATGATATCTTAGAGCGATTAATGACATTTTAGGAGACGTTTTAGTGGGTTGAATTATTTTTAAAATCTACAGTTTAATATAAAGTATTAATTTAAATTTTGTGGAAATAAGATTTAAGGTATTGATAACATTTATGGTTTATATAACATTAGGTATTAAGAACACAAGTTTTATCATATAGATAACTACATGATTTAAAAGTGATCTGGTGACTTAGTGATTAATGTTACTTCAAAATAAGATTGCCATATTTTTGGGCTTGAAATTTGAAAGTTACGATATAACCATTGAGGTTAAAAAATCATTAATTTTAAGGATATTGAGGTTATTTGGGATACAGGTTTTTGGAATTATTTAGTTTCAACTTTGGGTATTACAATTTAATTTTGAAGATTAATGTATCATATGAAGGTTCATTAATTTTGGGAATTATCTTATCATGTGGTAACCATTTTGGTATTGGTTAATGTCTAAATACATGAGGAATATATTTTTATCCATTTTTTTGTTTATGTTATCTTTAAAACTTGATTTTAGTGCTTCATACATGAATAATTCATCTTGTATACTCACCATTTAGATAAAAATATGATATTGTGGTGGAAATTTAAAAAAGGATAGAATTCTACTTATCAAGTAAGTATTTTTCCTTATACTCTTTGTCTAGATAGTAAATAATTCCTCAACTCTAGAAAATGTATCTTAAAATAAAAATGTTATCTTATTATATTCACATCTGATGGATCAGATTGTAATGACCCAAAGTTTCATTAATGGAAAATACCTCTTGATCTAATTAAATGTCTCTTTATGTTTATATAAAATATCAACTTCTTTGGTTTTATGTTAAGAATTTTGACCATTTCTAATATAGCCGTTGAACAGTGATCACATGATTAGTATAAATATATAACTTTAACAAATCCAATTTACTCAGACAAAGGAAGCGATGGCCTCATCCAGTAGAATTGCCCCATATGAAGCCCATTTGTCAGAGCTCGTAAAAGAGGTGGTGTCTTTGGGATTATCCCTTGACCAAGCCCAATATGAACTTCATCATGTCAAGCTCGAACGTGACCGTCTACGGGAAAAGTGGAAGTTGATTGAAATTACCACTCGAGCGATGTTGTCCGAGCCACCCCAAGAGTCTGTCACCATCGCACACCTTACCCTTAGGTCTTATGCGGCAGTTTTAAGGGGTTATGTAACAAATAAGTAGTACTATGTTCATGTAAATTATTTTTGTATATAATAATGAATATAATTTCTAGTTATTTTTGATACATTGTAAATAGTTTTTAAAGTACAAATGGTGTTTTTAGTTATTATTTAATTAAGAAATATATTTTATTAAATTAAGGGATTTTTGAATTAAATAATATTTTAATAAAATAATAATAATATTATTAAATTATTTTTTATTAAATACAAATGATCTTATAATATTATGAATGCAATTAAAATTTTTATTAAGGTTTGAAAGCCATTTCTGTCAAAAAACCGTGAATTTTCAATAAATGTCAGTTTTTATTTTAAAAGTGAAAATTAAAATATTTAGAAATTTTTTTAGATAAAATAAATTTTATTTCTGGAATCAGGACGTCGAAATTATCCAACGATGATTTTTTCATAATTTTCCGAGACAATCAACTTTTTGGGTAAAAATTAAATACCGTTTAAATATATAATGTGTTTTATGACATCATAATGACCCAATTATGATGTAATAAAATAACATAATCCTTATGTTCGGACAATATATGTTTTATAATTAAAATAATGTTATTTTTTGTTTGTTTGACTTACTTTTTAAAGCATTAATGGACCCCTCAAGACATATTCAACACTTTACCTTTTTAAATTAATTTCCATGGGAGTGTGACTCACCTCCACATAATCAACCTTATTATTTTAAGAAGTTTGGACTTGGGACTTATAAAATATTGTTTTCCTCTTCCCTTTTCCAAAAACCACAGGCAAAAACCATGGGATGGTTTGTGGTTTGGATTAATTTAATGTAAGGGGACCCAAACCTAAATAATAAAGAATTCCCTCACCTTTCCTATATAAACCCACCCAAGCTCCAACTTCCTCCTCGCTAAAATCTCTTGGAGTTCGTCCAACCTCTGCCCTACTCTCTCTAGAATCCTCCCAAGGTGCCCCAAGCTCCCAATAATCCTCTCACAAGCCTCTCTCCAGCCTTTGGAAGCACACTTCCAAGTAAGGGTTTTTTTCTTCCTTTCTCATTTTTGTCAATTTTCTTTAAGTTGTATTGCCCTTTTAATTTCAATTATGAATGTTTGGGTATGGTTTTAAACCTCCCCCATACTGCCCTCTTATTGTTTGAATGATGGTATACCCCTTTCTCTCTCATTAAATTCCTCCCATATACACCAGTTACTATGCTGAAATTCCGAAAGGAACTTCTCTCTCTTCTTTTACATTCAAGAAAATAATTTTGTATCATGAATCTAAACTCCATTACAATTGTTGGGACATGTATTTATATGAAATCCTTACTATACATTACATGTAAATATGATGAGAAACCCCTTTCTCTCTCATCAACCTTTTTATGAATTCTTATGTCACGCCGTTACACTGCCGAAAATCGCACCAATTTTCTAAGCCAATGTCATTGTGTAGTGAATACCATGCCCATTTCTCCATCAAGGGTATTCACCTTTATGAACATTTACTTATTTAATATAAAATTTCATGTATGAATTCCACATTCCTTTATCGTGGAATAAATGATTATGTTTTATGAATCCATGTTTTATGATCCGTGTGGCACACTTATGCATGAAATGAAATGTTTAAGAAGGGTGCGCCCTTATAGCGCTCCAATGCATTGGGTAAAGTATAGTATCATGATACGTCATGTGGAATGAGTGTTTACTCATGCTAATTCAAGTGAAATGATGGTTTACTCGTGCTTCATGTGCAATGAGGGTTTACTCATGCTTCATGTGCAACGAGCCTTGGCTCATGCTAATTCCATGATAAGTGTTGTTGCCACATCTCCATGTTATGATTATTATGCTTTATCATGCCTTTATGTTCATGTTTATTCTATTCTCTATTGATTTTTCCTATTGTCTAACATGTATTGTAATCCTCATGTTATTCCATGTGTACTCCCTTACTGGGCTTTATAGCTCACCCTTTTCTTATGCATGTCCTCAGGTTATCCCATGAAATGCTAAGTACGAAGGAATGTAGTGGTCATGAAAAGGAAGTTTTAAATAAAGATTTTGTATTTCATGTTTTAAGTTTTTATGTAATGATCCTAATTCCCAAAGACACTAAACCTCTTTATCTTCTTTGTTGTATCAAGTGATGTTTTATGTAATAAATCATGTTTAAGTTGTAATAAAAAAAGAAGGGTTGTTATAGTTGGTATCAGAGGATAGGTTTAGTTATTTTTGGGATTAGGAAACCCTAGTAAAACCTTAGATACAAGACTAAGTATAATAAAAACATCCCTAAGTTTTGTTAAGTACTGAGTAAGTGGTTTATCAAAAAAATACATCCCTGTCTGGATATGAGCAGGTAGAGGCGGCTCTGGCATAGATGTATCCTAGGGGTAAGACCCGAAAACACTGCTTTGAGCTAGACTCGAACGGGAACTGGTGTATGACAATGGGCCTTGCTGCACTCTTGGTAACGACACTCCCAGGGGATATGTTTTGATAAATTCAAAAGCTTAGTATGAACCCTTATTAAGGGAATTAATAAAATTCTCCTATTAATATATGTTAGAAAGTAAATCATGAAAAACCTATATTAAAGCCTATAGAATCTTAAGTAAGGAAATAAAAGTTTATTTATAAGTCATCAACTTTTTTCTTTGGATTGCCCTTTATGTGTTACCCCTATCTTTACTTTTATTCCAACCAATGGCCGGTAATAGGAGGAATCGGGCTAAAAACCATTGTAAAGATCAGTGTGATGACTGTACTAATGAGATACCAAATCCAATGGGAGCGGGAATCGCGAACTTTGTCACGCTTCTATATCAGCTAACTCAAGTTTTGAATAGAAACACGGGTTAAGAGGAACATTCAACCCCCCCTAAGAAAGAACAAGTCGCTATCGAGAGCTTCATAAGACAAAGGCCTCATACTTTTAGTGGATCATTTGATCCCATGATCGCTGAACAATGGATCAACTCCATTGAAAAGATATTCTCCATCCTCCAATGTTTTGAACAAGAGAAGGTTCTCCTAGTGGCTTATCGTATGGAGGGTGAAGCTGATCAATGGTGGATGTTGATCAAAAATATAAAGCCTGAGGAGGAGATTGAGGCATTGGAATGGAAGGATTTCCGGAAGATGTTTTTTGATAAATATTTTCTGCACACCCTCCGGATTAAGATGGAAAGGGACTTCCTTTCCCTCAAGCAAAAAGATGAAGAATCTGTTGGACCATACGAGGAAAACTTCACAAGGCTTGCATGATACACTTCCGGCTTTTTCGTTACCCCCGAATTCAAGGTTGAACGCTTCTTTGGTGGGCTGGAGCATAGCTTGTGGAAAGCATTATCGATCCGTGACTTCGACAGCTATGAGGAAATTGTCCGATGTGCCCTCAAGGTCGAAATGGAGATTGGGGGATCACAGGGGTATCATGGGGACAAGAAGATTAAGGTGGAATTCAATGCTGGTGGTCCGATGGATAAATCCAATGGTGCTAAGAAGATCCAGCACCCCACTTGCCAAAAGTGTGAAAAGAAGCACCCTGGAAATTGACTCAAGGGGATGAGAAAATGCTTCAGGTGTGGAAGAGATGGGCACCTAGCTATTAACTGTCGGCAAGAAAGACCCACGACTGCGACAGAGGATAGGAACGCTCCGTTCGAACCTCAACGCATTGTTCAATGCTACAAATGCAAAGAACCGGGTCATTTTGAAAATTAGTGCCCTAATCCAAGGGTTTTCAGAGACAACCAACAACCTCCAAGGCAGCAAGGAAGAGCTTTTTCCATCACTTCTATCGAAGTGAACCCTGAAAACAAAGTGGTGACAGGTACGCTAGTTATTCATTCAAGAATAGCAAACGTACTTTTTGATTCAGGTTCTACGCATTGTTTTATATCTAGAAAGTTTAGTGGAACAATCCCAGCACCACAAAAAATCATGGAAGTAAAGATGTTGGTGAGTACGGAAAATGGGGAAATCATTGCATCCCATGAATATAAGTCCTCCCCTATTATAATCTGTGGATTGAATTTCCCGGAGAACCTCGTCATACTCCCTCTGGTAGAATTTGATGCAATTATTGGCATGGATTGGATTTCCTTATATAGAGCCAATATAAATTGTCGGGAGAGGGAAATCACACTCCATATGGAGAATCAACCACCGATTCTTTACAAGTACCAGGAAGAAGATGAATCTCCTTTAGATGCATCATCTCAAGCATGGATATTACTGCCCTATGAGCACGCGTATCTGGCTCAGATGATTGAGTCCAAAGAAGAAACCATCCTTGGAGAAATGCCTATTGTGAGGGAATTCACTGAAGTGTTTCCTAAGGAACTGCCTGGTCTTCCTCCAGGAAGAGACGTTGAGTTCTCAATTTAACTTATACCTGGGGTGCTACCAATATCCAAGACTCCATATAGAATGGATCTTGTTGAGATTGAAGAGCTGGAGAAACAACTACAGGAGAATTTGGATAAAGGGTTTATACGCCCAAGTGCTTCACCATGGGGTTCACCAGTCCTCTTTGTCAAGAAGAAGGATGGGTCAATGCGGCTTTGCATCGATTATTGTGAACTTAACAAAATCACGATAAAGAACAAGTATCCTCTCCCAAGAATTGATGAATTGTTTGATCAGCTGCGTGGATCACAATAATTCTCAGAGGTGGATTTGCAGTCGAGATATTATCAAGTAAGGGTGAATAAGGGATATGTCCCCAAGAATGCTTTTCATATAAGGTACGGGCACTATGAATTCATAGTAATGCCTTTCGGACTCACCAATGCTCTAGAAATATTACTGGAATTGATGAATAGATTATTTAGAGATTACCTTGACAAATTTGTGGTAGTCTTTATAGATGATATTCTAATATACTCCAAAACCAAGGAGGATCATGAGGAGCATTTAAAAACTGTACTGGAGACTTTGCACAAGGAGAAGCTCTATGCAAAGTACAGAAAGTGTGAGTTCTGGTTGAAGGAGGTCTCATTCTTGGGCCATACATTCACAAGCAATGGGATATCTGTGGACCCCTCCAAAACAGATTCAATTGAGGGATGGCCGAGGCCAACATCGGTAACAGATATCCGTAGCTTCTTGGGGTTAGCTGGATATTTTCGACGATTTGTGAGAAATTTATCACGATTTACCAACCCTCTTACCAAGCTAACTCGAAAGGGAGTAAATTTTTCTTGGAGTGATGAATGCGAAGAAAGCTTCAAGGAGTTGAAAATGAGGCTTATCACTGCACCCGTGCTCACTTTACCCACAATTGGGGAGATTTTTGTGGTATTCAGTGATGCTTCGAAGAAGGGATTAGGATGTGTGCTGATGCAGAATGATAAAGTGATATCCTATGCCTCAAGGCAGTTGAAAATCCATGAGAGAAACTATCCAACGCATGATCTGGAGTTGGCGGCTGTGATCTTTGCCTTGAAAATCTGGCGTCATTATCTCTATGGAGAGAAATATGAGATATATACTGACCACAAGAGTCTTAAATATATATTCACACAAAAAGAGATTAATATGTGCCAGAGAAGATGGATAGAACTCATCAAGGATTATGACTATTCAATACATTACCACCCTGGGAAAGCGAACAAGGTGGCAGATGCCCTAAATAGAAAGGACCCAAAAATTCTATCAATGATGAGAATTGAGAAGGATCCAATCTTCTTAGACTTGATGAAGATGGATGTGGGAATCATAAAGAAGGGAACATCATCAATACTTTCACAAATGATTGCTCAACCATCTCTTTTGGAAAGGTTAAAGGATGCTCAAAAGGATGATGTGGAAATTCCGGAAAATGTGGAAGCTATCAAAAAAGGGGAAATCCTCAGAGTTTAATGTTAATGAAGAAGGAATTGTGCGGTTTGGGAAAATACTATGTGTTCCATTAAGTCTGGAGATGAAGAAGGAACTTTTGGATGATACACATAGTTAAAATTTCTCTATTCATCCAGGGAGCATAAAGATGTATCGAGATCTCCAATAAAACTTTTGGTGGGATAATATGAAGAAGGAGATCGCTGAATATACATCAAAGTGCCTGGTGTGTTAGCAAGTGAAGGCAGAGAGGTAGAATTCTAAGGGGATGATGCAACCATTGACCATACCAGAATGGAAATGGGAAAACATCACCATGGACTTTGTCACCGGACTTCCGAGGACATCCAAAGGCAACAATGCAATATGGGTTGTTGTGGATCGTCTTACAGAGACCGCACACTTCATTTCTATTCAGGAGGATTTCTCTTTGGATAAACTGGCACAGATATATATCAGGGAAGTGGTAAGGTTGCATGGTGTACCACTATCTATTGTGTCTGACCAAGATCCAAGATTCACCTCTAAGTTTTTGAAGAGTCTTCAACATGCTCTGAATACTGAACTGAACTTCAGTATGACCTATCATCCTCAAACTGATGGCCAATCCGAGCGGACTATCCAAACACTTGAGGATATGTTGAGAGCGTGCTCAATGGACTTTAAAGGAGGATGAGATCAACATCCTCCTCTGGTTGAGTTCTCTTATAATAACAGTTTCCACTCGAGCATCCAAATGGAACCATATAAAGCCCTGTATGGGAAAAGGTGCAGAACACCGACATGTTGGGATGAGGTCGGTGAACGTAAGTTGCTTGGACCAGAAATGGTCGAAGAAATGGTGGAGAAGGTGAAAACCATTCAGCATCATATCAAGGTAGCCTAGAGTCGATAGAAGAGTTATACAGATAATCGTCAATGAGACCTCGAATTTAAAGTTGGATACATGGTGTTTCTACTCATATCTCCATGGAAGAAGGTCATGAGGTTTGGAAGGAAAGGGAAGTTAAGTCCAAGGTACATCGGCCCCTTCGAGATTCTTGATCGTGTCGGGGTTGTGGCCTATCGACTAGCACTTCCACCTGCCATGGCCAAAGTACATGATGTATTTCATGTATCCCTCTTAAGGAAGTACATACCGGACCCTTCATATGTACTCTCTTCTGTAGTGGTACAATTGGAAGACGATCTTTCTTATGAGGAGGAACCAGTGAAGATCTTAGATCATAGAGAAAAAGTTATACAAAATAATACAATGCCCCTCATCAAGGTGTTGTGGAGAAACCACAAGTTTGAAGAAGCAACTTGGGAATCAGAGGATATGATGAAGCTGAGTTACCCACATTTGTTTTAGTGTGGGAAAAGGAAAATTTCAAGGGCGAAATTTCTTAAGGGGGGAATATTGTAACGACCCAAAGTTTCATTAATGGAAAATTCCTCTTGATCTAATTAAATGTCTCTTTATGTTTATATAAAATGTCAACTTCTTTGGTTTTATGTTAAGAATTTTGACCATTGCTAATATAGCCGTTGAACAGTGATCACATGATTAGTATAAATATAGAACTTTAACAAATCCAATTTACTCAGACAAAGGAAGCGATGGCCTCATCCAGTAGAATTTCCCCATACGAAGCCCATTTGTCGGAGCTCGGAAAAGAGGTAGTGTCTTTGGGCTTCTCCCTTGACTAAGCCCAAGATGAGCTTCATCATGTCAAGCTCGAACTTGACCGTCTACGGGAAAATCGGAAGTTGATTGAAATTACCACTCGAGCGATGTTGTCCGAGCCACCCCAAGAGTCTGTCAGCATCGCGCACCTTACCCTTAGGTATTATGTGGCTGTTTTAAGGGGTTATGTAACAAATAAGTAGTACTATGTTCATGTACATTTTTTTTTATATATAATAATGAATATAATTTCTAGTCATTTTTGATACATTGTAAATAGTTTTTAAAGTACAAATGGTGTTTTTAGTTATTATTTAATTAAGAAATCTATTTTATTAAATTAAGGGATTTTTGAATTAAATAATATTTTAATAAAATAATAATAATAATAATAAATTATTTTTTTATTAAATATAAATGATCTTATAATTTTATGAATGCGGTTAAAATTTTTATTAAGGTTTGAAAGCCATTTCTGTCAAAAACCGTGAATTTTCGATAAATGTAGGTTTTTATTTTAAAAGTGAAAATTAACATATTTAGAAATTTTCTTAGATAAAATAAATGTCATTTATGGAATCAGGAAGTCGAAATTATCCAATGGTGAATTTTTCATAATTTTCTGAGACAGTCAAATTTTTGGGTAAAAATTAAATACCGTTTAAATATATAATGTGTTTTATGACATCATAATGACCCAATGGTGATGTAATAAAATACCATAATCCTTATGTTCGGAAAATATATGTTTTATCATTAAAATAATGTTATTTTGGGTTTGTTTGAATTACTTTTCAAAGCATTAATGGTCCCCTCAAGACATATTGAACACTTTTCCTTTTTAAATTAATTTCCATGGGAGTGTGACTCACCTCCACATAAGCAACCATATTATTTTAATAATTTAGGACTTGGGACTTATAAAATATTTTTTTCCTCTTACCTTTTCCAAAAACCATGGGCAAAAACCATGTGATGGTTTGTGGTTTGGATTAATTTAATGTAAGGGGACCCAAACCTAAATAATAAAGAATTCCCTCACCTTTCCTATATAAACCCACCCAAGCTCCCACTTCCTCCTCACTAAAATCCCTTTTAGTTCATCCAACCTCTGCCATAATATCTCTATAATCCTCCTAAGGTGCCCCAAGCTCTCAAGAATCCTCTCACAAGCTTCTCTCGAGCCTTTGGAAGCACACTTCCATGTAAGGGTTTTTTTCTTCCTTTCTCATTTTTGTCAATTTTCTTTAAGTTGTATTGCCCTTTTAATTTCAATTATTAATGTTGGGGTATGGTTTAGCACCTCCCCCATACTTACCTCTTATTTTTTGAATGATGGGAGACCCCTTTCTCTCTCATTAAATGCCTCCCATGTACACCCGTTACTATGCCGAAATTCCGAAAGGAACTTCTCTCTCTTCTTTTACATTCAAGCAAATAATTTTGTATCATGAATCTAAATTCCATTACAATTGTTGGGAAATGTATATATATGACCTCATTACTTTCCATTACATGTAAATATGATGATGAACCTATTTCTCTCTCATAAACCTTTTTATGAATTCTTATGTCACGCCGTTACGCTGCCGAAAATCACACCAATTTTCTAAGCCAATGTCATTGTGTAGTGAATACCATGCCCATTTCTCTATCAAGGGTATTCACCTTTATGCACATTTACTTATTTATTATAAAGTTTCATGTATGAATTTCAAATTCATTTATCGTGGAATAAATGATTATGTTTTATGAATCCATGTTTTATGATCCATGTGACACACTTATGCATGAAATGAAATGTTTAAGAAGGGTACACCCTTATAGCGCTCCAATGCATTGGGTAAAGTATAGTATCACGATACATCATGTGAAATGAGTGTTGAATCATGCTAATTCAAGTGCAACGAGGGTTTACTCGTGCTTCATGTGCAATGAGGGTTTACTCATGCTCCATGTGCAATGAGCCTTGGCTCATGCTAATTCCATGATAAGTGTTGTTTCCACATCTCAATGTTATGATTATCATGCTTTATCATGCCTTTATGTTCATGTTTCTTTTATGCTCTATTGATTATGCCTATTGTCTAACATGTATTGTAATCCTCATGTTATTCCATGTGTACTCCCTTACTGGGATTTATAGCTCACCCTTTTCTTATGCATGTCCTCAGGTTATCCCATGCAATGCTAAGTACGAAGGAATGTAGTGGTCATGAAAAGGAAGTTTTCAATAAAGATGTTTTATTTCATGTTTTAAGTTTTTATGTAATGATCATAATCCCCAAAGACACTAAACCTCTCGATATTCTTTGTTGTATAGAGTGATGTTTTATGTAATAAATCATGTTTAAGTTGTAATAAAAAAAGCAGGGTTGTCATACATATGGCCTTTTAGATGATAATAAATTTATGGTTTTGAGTCCCTTAACATTACATTTCTCATTTACTTGATTGTGATCAATGACCTCAATCACTCTCTATAATTATTTACATTTTTCTTCCATTTACACCTATTTTACCTTATTTGGAAACCTAGTTATTTGTTATTACATATGACCTTTTTTACTTCCCTTTATCTCTCATTAAAAGGATCTTTTATTAAACCTTTTTATGATGTGGACTTACAAAAATAGTATTTGAAAATTTCCATCCTTTTATTACCGAGATAAAGTTCAAATTTCAAGGATGTAATTTATTAAGGGGGAATTGATTCTTTGCTTATGATAAAATCAATAAAATCTATGAGTTTGATCTCTTGGTCCATCACATATATTTTTCATAAGTTTAGGGAGTATTTTAATAAAGATATTGAGCACACACATACTTGGAGAGAAGTTAACATGGTTTCAAATTTCTTGGATTCATAGGCCTCATCTGATTCCCTGAGTATCATTTTTTCTAGCATTGGCTCTCTTCCCCCCCGAGTGTGTTAATCTTGTTTGGGATGATACCATGGAATACAATATTTTAGATCCCCTTGACTTGTTCAAGGATTGGACCCTCAATTTTGATAATAAAAAATTCCCAACTTTGGATGGATTGTTTATTGGGGGGTGATGCAACACCCTGAGATTTTAAAAGAAGAAAATTATGTTCGATAGTATAAAGGACATGAATCAATGAGATTATAAGAGAATGTAACACCCCGATACTTTACAATATATTTATTTTAAACTCAATTTAATCTATTCAATAGTTTTTGGTATATACAACCCTGATATTTTTATGTTCAATATCATATTCAACATGCAACACTGAGCTTAAACGACCCATGATATATATATCAATCATAACCTAGCTATTAAATTAAAGGGAATAAATAACATTAAATAATTAATGACACACACAAACACATATATAAATGTCTTACTCAAAATAAATAATTGGTAAGTGTTTAGTAAATAATTAACCAATTTTTAGTAAATGGATTTTATCCTTCAAAAATATGTTTTCTTCAAAAATGTATTTTTATTTCTTTTCATGAAAAAATATAATAAGAAATTTTTGTAACTTTTAGAAAATGTATTTGATAAAATTAACTTCATTTTTTATTCATAATATCAAAATTTACTTTGGGTGAAATTTTAGAATTTTTATGAAAATAATGTTTTTTAGAGAATAGTGAAAAATACCAATTTTTGTAAAACTATCATTTCTTTTTAGTAAATTAAGTAATTTATATTCCCCATTATGTTTTAAAGTAAAATAATTATTCTTTGGTTTTATTTAACCCACTTAATTTATTTTTAATCAACTTTATATTGGATTTTAGTATAAGTTTATTTTTTGGTTTAAAAAAGGGGTTTTTTTATCAAATCTATTTTAAAGTGCATAATATTTATGTTTTAATTAATTAAAGTAATACATAATGGGAAATGTTTTAAATTAAATTTATAGATTATATATAAATAAATTTTAATTTATATTCATACAATGATTATTTTTTGACATAGAGTTAATATAAAATCATCTCGTACTTAAAAAATACACTTCTTAAAAACCTTCTTTTTTGTCGTGTCTGTGGGTTTAGTTTTAGATTTATTTTTTTTTTCAATTTTTATAAAATTTATTTTGAGAAATAAAATTAATTTTTTGAATTATAATTTAAAAATTATTCTAGGTTTAATATTTAATAATTTTCTAAAAAGATTATTTTTTTGATGAATAGTGAAAAATAATAAATTTTAATGGAAAAAAACCATTTCATTTAAACTATTTATAAAGTTAAATAATATTTTAAATTTATTTTAAATTAATAAAAGTTAAATTATATATATATTTATTCATTATAGGATATCATTATAATTTCAAATTGAAATTGGATATAAAAACTTTATAAACTTTTGAACATTTTCTCTTTGAAAACCCACTTTCTCCCCGTGTCTATGAGATTAATTTTTAATTAAAATTTGAAACTTCTATGAATTGAATTCGGAAAAATAGATTCCATATTTTTAATCATAATAATTTATGTTATATAATAATTTCAACTTAATTTTTGACCAAAATTAATAGTGAAAACAATAAAAATTAATTATCACATTTAAAGTAAAAATGGGTTTACCAGGGGTTAAACTAAATATATAAGGGTTAAAATGACCAAAAAACTTATCTGAAATATATTTTATATACATATTTAGAAATTATAACTTATATAATCTATAATTTATTTTTATTGGACCCTTGTGACATGAAAGAAAATTGGTGGAATTCATTCTTTTCAAAAATTACAACTGTGCCACTCACCTCACTTATAAAAGGCCACCCCCTATCCTACTATCTTAACACCTTGGAAAACCATTTTTTTGCTAATGAGTGACCAATTAACTAATATATCTCACTAATATAATACTTCAATACTTATTTTTTGAAAAAATATAGCCAAGGAAGGACTTTGGTGCAAACAAAAAGAAGTTACCCAGAGAATAGGTAATGTTCTTCAATGAGCATTTTTATTATCTCTAATCATACAATTACATAAATTCTTATTAAACCATTATTATATAATAAATTAAGTATATTAAATATACCAATATTTTATTATGTTAATTTTATAACCTAAATTCTTCTCCTCTTCCATCAAATGGGTTATGAAATCATCATTCGTGAGTATGACAGACTACCGCATCAGGAAACGATGTCATTCATTTTTCCATTACCACCTCTCATGATTGGGTATAATGATGGATATAAATTATATATATAATATTTATAAAATAATTATACCTATTTATTCATCATAACTAATATACATTTTTTACTTTCTATTTCTTATGGGATAAGATAACATCGCTTATGTGTGTGGAGGACCACCGCCTCGCGAAGTGATGTGATTTATCTTTCAATAATGATTTACATGGAATTTAATAAGGATAAAGTTAGTGAATATATGTGATATAAATTAAACAATCATGATATTAATCACATATTTATATTTATTAAAAATAATATATTATTTTCATTTTTTAGACTAAAAATATGATAACTTTATTCGTGTATGTGTGGACTACCCGCCTTCACGAAGCAATGTGACTTTTTTTTCATCACCACACCACATGGATAAAATATATAAGTATATTTAAATAAATAATATGGAATATATTATATTATTATCATTATTTATAGATAAAATATTACTTACCTTCTTTTCATAATGATCATTGAAAAATGGAAACATTACTCATGCATACGTATAACCTTCCGACTCCATGATCGTAACATACTTTATTTATCAAAAACACCTTTAATGATTTGTATAAAAATTATAATTGAGGTAAAAATATGATAATTATGTCATTATTACTATTTTATATATGATTTAACTATATAATATGAATAATAACCAGAACATTCATAATAAATCATGAATGAGAAAAGAAGGCAATTATCACCCAAAACAATGAAAATAATGAATGATTATTAATGAATGGGTTATAAGATATTATAAAAGGATAATATATGATATTATAAATATTAATATGGCGATTTAATAAGTTAATAACATGTTTAAAACCACTATAAAATAGGTTGAATCATGTTCAACCTAAAGAAAGCGTGAGTTAAGGGATTTCAGTCCCACTTTTTTACTTCCCCAAGACACATGTAATATTCACCACATATTTATTTTATGTGGAGTATATAATTACCATGAATTTATTTTATGATGATTATCCTGAAAATTATTGATATTTAAAAATACATTTTAAGATCTCCCTTTCATGGGGGCTTACAATTCAAAGTTACCAAAATGGTAAGAGTTTTAAGTTACAATCTCATCATTTATTAGGATTATTTATGATTAAGTCTCCAATGTTGAAATATTATGATATAAATCTCAATAATTATCATGAAATTAATCATTCTATATTTATTCATGATATTTTTGAAATAATATTACCATTTTCTACTCTTTTATACTTAAAATAATTGATAATTTTTTGAGAAAAATCATCTTTATTTCTCTCTTCGATCGAAAAACCTTTTTATTAAAAAATGAAGTTTCCTATTTTTTTTAAAAATATTTTATCATTCTTAAAATGATTTATTAATGAAATTTTTACCCATGTTTTAATTTTTATAGTTTTTTTGAAAGAAATCTTCATGTCATTTTCTAAAAAATTCTCGATTGAATTTTACTAAAAACATGAAAGGAATATTTTTTTTAATGTGTATGGTATAAATGGAATTTTCCATCATAATGAACATTATTTTATATGAATCTTACTTTAAAATTTTTCAAGGTTATTTTCAAATAAAATTATTTCCAAAATGTTTTATGTTTAAAAATTGTTTTTCAAAATGGAAAGGATATTTTCCACAAGAAATTTTTAATTATTTTTTAAAGTTTACTTTATATGTTTCCAAAGAAAAGTGTCTTCAACATATTTTGTGAATTTTTAGTTTTTTAAATAAGTAATTTAAAAATGAAAATGTTATTTTCCTTAAAATGTATTTAATGATCTTGTAATTGTATTCCCATTCATTAATTTTATCAAACATTGTTGTTACTTATGCTCTAATGGGGATATTTTGTAATGATACTATTCTTTCTATAGATAGATTAAGATTATTTCAAAGTGATTTTTGTGGAATCTATTTCTTTTCCATAGTCTAATCATGTATCAATGATATTTTTATGGAACTTATTTATTTTCCATAGGTTAATCATGTTTCAAAGATATTTTTATAGAACCCATTTCTTTTCCATGGGTTAATCATGTTTTAAAGAGATTTCCATGAAACTCATTTCTTTTCCATGGGTTAATCATGTTATGAAATGAATAATGATTGTTTTTTATGATCAAATGACAGATATTTTTACTTTATTCATGTTTTGGTTCTTGGACATTACTTATATTATGGGGTATTGCAAATAGCACTGGGTGAGCTTGTTATAGTTTTTATGATGGGTGTGCCCAAGTAACACCGAGTGAGAACATTATAGATAATATGATGGGTGCATCCAAATAGCACCAGTTGAGACTGTTATAGCTTATACGATTGGTGAAACCAGATATTGCAAGGTTATCTTGACATATGTATTTTATAGGGTGTGAAAAAAGAAAATTATTTTCCTAATGCATCACCGAGGTTGATCAAGGTCGTCTCACTTGAGTATATTTTCAGTTTGGTTCATTCACTTAATTTAAATCACATAAACTATTTTTTTGATTAGTTTATAAAAATAATAATATTTTTTTTGTGTTTTTTTATTAATTAAATGAAAAAATTGAAATTCTAACTTATACTACCATGAAAATCTAAACAGAATGAAATTAGAAAGAAAGGACAAGGTTTTGGGTTTAATCATTATTCTCTTTTATATGTTTGATTTCAGTTTGATAATCCAAACATGAAATCTCATGTTTGAACTATTATCCTATATTTAAATTTTTTGGAAATCATTGAATTCACAATAAATCTCAACTTCACCTCCTCCATTAATTAAGGTTGATGACACACCTAGGTCTAGGATTTGAAAACTTCCAAGACCCAGCTCTATCGATACCATTTCATCTACTAATTAGATCAACTAAATCATGTGAATAAATAACTAGTAGATAGTGGGAAAAGAGATTAAATAAAAGAAAATAATTATATTGAGTTGTATGTCATTGGGTAGAATTAACCACATCGAGGACATTCGCCTCACCCATGCATGCTACTCATATCTACTATAAATTTAAAATAAAATTTAAGAAAAATTCAAGAACACCTTGACCCTCCCCCCGGGACAAGCCTTGTGATAATCCCCTCATTTCTAAGGGTAAGAGATCATAATTTTGGATAAATGGAAGAGAATAAGAAGAAATAAAATAAAATAAAATTGAATAAAAGAAAGAATAAAAATAAAAATAATGAGGATGGGGAAAATAAATTAAAAAGAAGAAAATAAAAGATAATAATTGTGGTGAGAGAGAGAGAGTGAGAGAATAAAATATAATCATAAAAATAAAATAATAAAAATAAATAAATAAAATAGAAGAATGCTAAAATAATAATAATAATAATAATAATAATAATAATAATAATAATAATAATAATTGAAAGAAGAAAATTTAAAATGAGAAGAATAATTAGAGAGAAAAGAATGATTTTTGTGGATGGGTGAAAACAAAGTTATAAAATATATATGTAAGTAAATTTAATTAAAACAAATTTAAATTATAATTTAAAATAAATAAAAACAAAATAAATGAAAGAAAATAAAAAAAATGAATAATAGGGGAGGGAGTAGTGTATCCATTTAGCCACCTTAAGGAATTCTCTTCACGAGTGTTGAATGATGATTTTTAGAAGGGAGATCGACCACATTATATAAGATGAGGGTGAGGGGTTATGGGCCTCCCTGAAATCAGGGTGATATCCATGGGGATATCCCCTACTTAAATTTCTCCCATGAGATCACACTCGCGAGTCCTGTGGGTGTGAAATATGAAACACCCGTAAATCTCTTGTGTGTAAATGTTGCATGTGGAAGGAGTCCACATAGGGTAGCTGTGGTGAATGTAGGGGCTTTGGGACATGGGGACTCAGTGGTATCATGTGAATCGGTAGTGATTGGAACTATTAGTGATTCATGGTGATGTGCAGCCACGATAGTGGAGTTGCGATGGTGGTGGACGACAATGGAGAAACGATTGGCAGTGGCAGTGAGTCCTCCCTCTTCCTCTAGCCTTCACAGTGGCTGAAGGGTGCTTTAAATGGGCCAAAAGGTGGTTGGATGAGGTGAATTATCTTGATGGAAAGAGAAGTAAAACTCAACTCAAAGATCTCTTTGTCATCAATGGTGGTCCCATGCTTCGATGGTGGCCAACAATGTCTAGGAGTGAAGCTATTGAAGAGGTGGAGTGATGTTGGTGCATGGTGGCCCTCATGGTAGATGGTGGCTTGAGTGGTATAGATCACTGGGTGACATTGGGTGATGGAAGTAGGTAATCAGGTGGAGTAACGGTGTGAAAAGAGTTTTAGTGAACTTCAGGAGGTGGTTACGATGGTGTTCTTGGGTACAAGCAGTGGTGGAGGAGTGAAAGAATTGAGTGGTAGTAGTGGTGGTGATGGTTCACAGTGATTAGGGGTCTGTATAGAGGATGGTGGTGGTGGAACTCAATTGTGGGAGTGGCGAGAAGGGTTTCTGTTGAGATCTTTTTGAGTTTTAGTGGTGATGGTGTTTCCTAGTGTGTGTAGTGGCAACGATTGACTATGATCGAAGGCAAAATGATGGAGTGAGTGGATCGGGCGATGTTAAGAAGCTAGCAAGCGAAGCATAGTGGAGCCGCAATAGATCTGCTATCCCACATCAAAATGGGATGTGGTAAAGAGAGCCTTTATAAGGATGGATGCAGGAGAACCATTCAGATATCCTATTGTAGGGATGGGCTCTGACATTCCACATGCACACACACCAGGTCACAACACAGGTGGAACACATAGGCCCTTTGGCCTACTATGAACCTGTGGGGTTCACCACCCATGGGACACCTAAAGAAGATTTCACCACTCATACACATGCTGTCCTTAGTGGACCCTCTATTTGGGATTTATGGTCAACTAGACCACTTGAGCTGGCTATGCGGAGCGCTCCCATGGGTTGAAGGCCTAATAGGCTTGACCTAAATTTTTGGACCAAGAATATAAAAATAGTTATAAAAATTTTAGATTCCTAAAAAATTCATAAGATTCATAGATAAATTTCCAAATTCAAAAAATAAACCTTATTTTAACCATTTAACACCATTTTCATTACTTATTTTAAATTAACCATTATTCATTAAAGCATTGAAATCCATGGGAATTTACATTAAAAATCATAAAAAAATCATTAGAATTTCTTAAAAAATATGAATCAAATTTTTTTTATATCAAATACCCCCACATTTAAACCATGATTATAATCAAGCATAAAATATCAACATGGAATATGATAGGGAACCAATGCTATCAATATTCAAATTTCAAAGTAATAAAATCAAAAAATCTTCATTGTTAAATCAAAATTTCAAATTTCACATAAAATATCAATTTAATCTCTTAATTTCTAAAGAAACAATCAAACCAAGCATTTTACTTTTTCTTATTTTGAAAATGATGTAACATCTTTTCTCATTCATTCAAGTTCATTAATTCTTAATTATTAAATATTCCAAATCATGATTTACCACACTTTTAAATATTTTCACCCATCACCCATGATAAAAATTCAAATATAGTTATGCTCATATCATGAATACATGCTCTTTATCTATAGGCTTGTAAATGAACTAATTTCTAAACTTTGTAAAGACAAAAAACACATAAAATCATTCGGGATTTGAATTAAGGTTCAAATGTCTCTAAGGATTAAGGTTGGTAGGAATTGATGCTTCAAATTAAATCTCAAGGATGTGGTTTATCTCTTAAATAAAAAATAATGATATTAAAAGCAAAAGTGTCATGAAATTATCCCCTTTAAAATGTAACAAATCCCAACTTCCCCAAATCTCAAAGTAAATATCATGATCAATTTAAGTATAATTAATTATTTGTGAAACCTCTTGAAATTTTATCTACTTTTATAATTTTTTTTTATTTTTCAAAGAAAATTTTAATTTTTCATTTTTTTGAAGGTTATACTTAGAATAAACCTAACATCCACCATCTAAACACATATGATAAAAATTATAGGTCTAGTAATGGTGATTTTTGGTTTTCCCAAATCACAACCCATTTTTTTCAATTTTTTTTGTTTTTTTTTATTTCATTTTTTTATCAAGAGGGGAAAATAATAAAGTATTCAATGAGTTAATAATCAACCTTAATTTATTCCCACAATAAGAAACTCCACACTTTTACCTTACAATTTATTTCAACCCTTCCACTATGATTCCCTTCACCCTTACACTTAAACTTAAGAATATAATACAATTACTAAGAGTAGGGTATAAATGGATAAAATGGATTGAAACATGGTTCAACCCTAAAAAGTTCATTCATTATTTCTATGGGATAAGAAGAATTGATATAAATTTGTTATTTTAAGGATAATGGATTTGCAAAAGATTCCTCAATCATTTTAAATGTGTTTGTGCACTACCATATCGTTTCCAATTTCAAATACAAGTTCTATAAGGTGGCATGTCCCAAGATCACTCACGAAATATGATCAAGAAAAAATAAGAAATACTTTTTTTAGAAATACTCTCAAGAATGGAAATATGATTTTGGAAAATTACTCAAGGAATAATTCACAATAAAAAATCAATTGACCTAAATTTCAAAAATTCAAATCATGAAAAATGATTGTGAAATTTAATTTAATTTAATCAATCAATACCATTAAATCACGAATCTTCATTTTAATATTCATGATTCATTTTAATCATCAAATTTTCAATTTTAATCAGGCAATATCATTAACATTGAATTATAAAACATGACATCACAAGATTACTAAGAAACTCATGTCTCCTAGAAAAGTCAAGTAAATAATAAATATAAGTACAGACATGCAATTTTTCTTTAAAGATCAAAAATAGTTTTGAACAAAAAATGTTGGTAATTTAAAAGATAAATTATAAAAGTTAAATACCTTTCTATTGAATATTATTCCTCTTTTCTCATTCACTATTAGAGGGATTCCAGGTGCCATTATGAAATTATAAAATAAAATTACTCAATTAAGCACAAAGATCATGTCATTTAAGATAAAAAATATAATTGGTTGTGGGATGTATGTTGGACTACTTCTTATGACTAAAATTGAAGTCTAAATTCCTAGAAAGAAAATGAAAGGGATAAGTATTGTTATGATCCCCCAAGTGGGACCTAAATTTTTACTTCCTCCAGAGGGAAGTTCCAGCTATTATCCAAAGTTAGTTAGTGTATGAATATTCTTTGATTTGAACCACTATAGGTGGCCTTTCCTAGATTTTTCTTTATCCTTATTGATGAGGAATGATCTATGGATATAATATACTAGATCCCATTTCACAATTAGGTATAGCTTGTATGATGAGGGTATGATGGAGTATGAATCATCCTCTTCTTTGGTTGTTATTTGTGTAACCACCTCTTTCTCTTCTAGTACCGACTTTTCATAGGATGCATGAATTAAATTATCAAAGGGAAAGTAAACATGTATTTTTTCCTAAATAAAAATTAAATTTGATGTTTTAATAAGTATTTTATCCACTTCAATAAGATCATCCTCTTTTCTAATTTCCTCATGCTCAGCTACTTCAATCACTGGATGGGGCTCCTCTAATTCATATTCAATGAAATCAGGGAGCTCCATGTATTCCTCAATAGGTGAATTTTCAATTTATCCATCTTCCTATAAGGCATAGAAAATATTTTCTGAATATGTAGAATCAAAACATTGGTAATTAATACACAATTAAGATTGAATCTATTCAAATGAAATAGAGTTTGAGGGAAGAACAACTCCCTTAGCTCAACTATAATCTATTACTCAGTGGTGAATGCCTCTTGGAGTTGACTATTAGCGGATGGAGGTAGGTAGTCAGCCTCCTCTATTTTTTACTTCAAATTAAACCATTGGGGTGGTTTCTACCTTTAATGGTGTTGGATTTTCTTCTTGCAAGTTATGGGGAGATCAAGTAATTCCTTAAATTCATTCTAAAAGTCATAAAATTCTTTTTGATCTCATAATTGTGGCTCATCAAACAAGTCTTCCTACTTGGTATCCTTAGGAAATTGGAAAATAAAAATGGATCATATTTTGGTTTAGGTTTAGGTTTCTATAATGATGTTGGGAAATATTCAGTTATCCAATCCATTTGGCCTTGGTGATCTTGAAACACCTATCCAAGCTCTTAAATATCATATTTGAGAGGGAGAGGGTTTCTTGTCCTCCCTCAAATCAGTGCGAGATCCATTGGGATCTCCCCTGCTTAAATCTTTCCTACAAGATCACACCCATGAGACCTGTATGTGTAAAAAACGAAACATTCGTAGATCATGGGACTTTAAATGCTACATATGAACGGATTTCAAACTGGGCATCTATGGTTCATGCAGGGGATTTAGGATGTGGCTCCTTGGTGGTAGCATGTGAAGCATTATAGGGTGGCACCAATAGTGGTGCATGGTGATATGAAACCATAAAAATGGATTTTTATGGTGGTTTCCTACAATGGAGAGATAGATAGTAGCGACAGTGGGTCATCCCTCTTCCTATGGCCTTCCCAGTGGCCGAAGGATACTCGAAATGGGACAAAAGGCAGTTGGCCAAGGAAAAGGAGCTTGATGGAAGTAGGAGTGTTTCTCAACTTTGAGCTCTCCGAGTAGTAAATGGTGGTCCTGCGCTTCAGTGGTGGCCAACGACTTTGAGTGGAGAAGTTGTGGAGGAGGTGAAGTGAAGTTGGTTCATGGAGGCCTACATGGGTTTTAGTGGCTTGAGTGGTATAGGGTGGCGGGTGATGTCAGGTAATGGCAGAAGGTGATTTGGTGGAGTAGCGGTGTGAAAGGATCTCGAGCGAACTTCGAGGGGTAGTTGTGATGGTGTTCTTGAATGTGTGCCATGGTGGAGTGGTGGAGTTGATAGACATCTATGGAATTGGTGGTTCATGGTGATTAAGTGTCTACATTGAGTAAGGAGGTGGTGGAACTAGGTAACGGGAGTGGCGAGTAGGGAGTTTGGAGAGATCTTGATGAGGCGTAGTAATGATGGCTTTTCCTGATGTGTGTAGCGATGATGGTCAAATAAGATCGCATGCAGAGTAACAGAGTGAGTATCTTGGGTGACATCAGGTACCTAGAATGTGGAGCATGACAGAGCCCGAGAGAGCTGTGATGGAGATGCTATCTCACATCGAAATGGGATATGGGAGAGAGAGCCTTTATAAGGTTGGATGCGGGAGCACCATTCATATTGCTTACTGTAGGGACGAGCTTCCACACTCCACATGCACACACACCAGTCCGTGACACACAAAACCCACATATGCCCTCAGGCCTACTATGAACATATGTGGTTCACCTCTTATGGGCTACTACATGGGATTTCACCACCCATGCACATGCCTACCTTAGAGATCCCTCCCTCTGGGCTATGTGTCTAGCCGGCTCACTTGAACTGGCTATGTGGAGTGCTCCCACGGGTTGAAGGCCTACTAGGCTTGGCCTATTTTTTTTTGGAGAAATAACAAAAAAAGTGTTAGAAAAATTTGAGATTCATAAAAATTTCTTTAGATTTATAGATAAGAATCCAAATTCAAAAAATAAACCTTCTTTTAGTCATTTAACACCATTTTCATTACTTATTTCAAATTACCAATTATTTTTTAAAATATTGAAAACCATGGGTATATAAATTTAATATCATAAAAAAACACCATAATTTGTTAAAAAATATGCATGAAATTTATGTTTTTCAGAGCTCGTTATAGCTTATATGATGGGTGGGACCAGATAATGCTCTAATGAATTAGGTAATGATTAAGTTATCTGGATAATTATATTGTAAGTCAAACATATGGTTATTCTAATTGTAAGAGTTATGTAATGGTTCTATGATGATTAGGTTCCAATATACCAACATGTTTTATCTATGCATGTGTTTCTAATAGAAAAAACGACACGTGATGCCCAACGATTGATTACTGGGGGTTGAGTTTTGTGAAACCATTCATGTCAGGTTCACTATTTCTAAACTATTTTCTATAGGTTTATTCATGGAATGAAAAACATCTAGTGGTTTTATATCCATGAGGGACCTGCTTTCCAAATGAAGGAACTCATTGGGGTGTTTTTCCAATGGTACTTAAGAACTCACATTGGTCGAGAGGATGGGAGGTCAGACTCATCACACCCTTTTTGGGGGAATTGTCTCCTACTCTGATACTCTCTTATATATTTAACACATGTTCATGAATTACTCATTAATTACCAAGTATGACATGAATGTCCCTTGAGTTAACAATCAATTATTAACATGTAGGTAATTTAGAATCATATGTAAGTCTTTGAGGTTATTCATCAATGGAGATATCTATATATATCCAAGGTTCTCTATATATGGTATCCTATTGAATACTAATAAGAGATTATTTGGTCTCTGTTATGAAGAAATTGGTTTTTAGACACACAATGGGTAATTATAGAGTGTATCATCATCTAGGGAGATGGGAGTTGTTTTGATGTCAGAATCAGACCCATGATACAAGCTTCCTATATATCCTTGTGAAATAAATCAAAACCCACATATTTTTATGCCACATAATAGGGAACATCATAACTTTTAATGTCATGTGATAAGGAAGAAATCGTGTAGTTTATCATCATGCAACATGGATGACAAGGTGAAATATTCATAGTCAAAGTTTGGTGTGAGAATTATGCTGAAGTAAACCAGGGAACCTGGAAGGGATATATAATCCTAGCTTGAATAAGACTTTACCATGAATATGACCCAGGGAGAGTTAGGTTTGGTTTTGGGTGTTGGGTTTGGACCTTAGGAAGGCTTCCTACATATCCCATTTGGATGGGAATCAAATCCTATGTAGTTTTATGGTAAGGTACCATGACTTTAGAGGCCCTTAGGTTTGTCTCACAGGGGAGTATATACCTTTGAGATAATTAAGTTGGGGCTTACACCTGAGGAGGATGCCTTGATTAGGTTTGGGGCCATGATAAGTGACTAGAATCATGGATATTTGGGGGTTTGGTTTGGGTTTTACACTTAAGGAGGATGCCCTAATGTAAAAGGTTGGGGATTATACCAAGTAGAAGGCCCATGGATTAGTTTGGGCTTACACTTGGAATGATTCCTATTTCTTGGTTATGATTGGGGATTATACCAAATAGAAAGCCAATGGATGGATTTTGGGGCTTATTCCTAATGATAATTCCCTAGTGAATGGAGGTTGTGATTGGGGCTTGCTCCTAAGGAGGATTCCCTTAGGTTTAATTGAGGTTTACATTTGGAATGATGCCCAAATCATGGGAGTTTGGGGATTATACCAAGTAGGAGGCCCATTGATTAGTTTGGGATCATTTGGATGTCATGAACACCACTAAACTCTAAGCTCATGCGAGACATGATTGGTGTGAGAAAAAAGATGAAACATAAGATCCAAGAAACCACATGATCTTATTTTCCCTGCGGCTGAACGTATAGCCTTAAGGACCCATGCTTATGGAGGAACTTTGAAGGAAGAAGATAGGAATATCCAAAATAATATTATCTACTAAAAAATATATCTGATTGTGTGGTTGTGGTGATCCTATATATCCTCTAAGACCACATGATTCATGATGAGTCATAATTGAATGTGAGAAACAAGAGGAAGTAGAATATTCAGAAAACCACCCAATTTCCTCTTCTTCTGGTGGAAGAGGCCGAGGTGATGGAACTTCCTTCCTGTCATCATATCGTGGACCCAAAGGGAGATATAAAGGGCTTAGAAGTTCCCATATTCCCTCTTATTTTATTAACTATAATAGATGAAGGAAGGAATGAAGTGGGAGAGGTCCTAAAAGAAAGGCTAGTAGAGTACTCCAGGGGGGATTCCCTAAATTCGGTTCAGTAGTTTGAGAGGTGGATCTCATTCCCTATGAAAAGAAAATGCAAGTGTGATCCTCCCTCTCCCCATCTAGAATTGGAGTCTTTGGGTCTTAGAGACGACTAGGGGAGAACATTGTCCTAACCCTAGTACCCAAGACCAGGAACTCCCTGACACCATCCCCAAGTTTGGAGTCCTTATAACCACAGTAATGGAAACTTACATGCACACTGAGGACCCTAACTATCAGGTAGGATAATTGTGGGAAACCTATGACAATAAGAATGCATACACAAATGGGAGACATGCTAGTGTGCCTATTTACATGGTTTTACAAGTACATATGATTCTATATAGGTTTCAACTTGGCCCCTTTCAAACAAAGGATCCAAAGGGAGAGATTCTCTACCATTGGTGGTTTGGAAGAGGGCCTAAAAGGGGGAATCACATAGGTCCTGACATAGAGTGAAAAGTTGCTTCGCATAGGGCTTGGGAGGAATTGTAAGTTACTTATTTAGGGGGTATATACCTAAGCGAGATGGATATTCCTTGGTTAATAGACCACCTAGGAAATAAAACTTGGGAAAGGCTTTATCCTATGCAGCACATGTCTCCTTAGGTGTATCTAGAAGAGGATTGAACAGGTCCCCGGTTAGGGAAGGGGCCTCACATAGGTTTTTATTCACCATGGGATAAGGATTAATTATGTAGGTTTCTTGTGTTTCAAATCCTGAAGGGCCTTTGATCTCACTTATCTCCATTAATTATCTATTCTCAGAGGTTTTGGGGAGCTACCTAAGTGGTTTTGGAGGAGCTGGATGAAGGGGCTGCACGACCAGATCTTCAGAGCTTCTTATGATTTTCCAATTCTATAAAAAATGTTCCCTAGGGTCCTATTTATTTGTAAATAGGGGACCTTGATCAAAGGAGATTCCCCATGGAGGTGTTAGGCATAGGTACCCAACACAGGTGTCCCATGCATGGATGTACTTCCTTTCTATTCCATGTTGGGGGACTGTGCAGACCTTTTGGTGCGTAGGGGTGCACATGCTGGTTGACTTAGAAAAATCCATTTGGTTATCCTATATCTATTTACCTATTTGACACTATTGAGGTACTATTAATAATATTTCACTCTAGTTGACAAAACAAAGTGTCAATAAAATCCCCCATTAGGATTGGATTCGATTGAACAAAGAGGGTCTAGTCCCTAGGTAGTATAAGGAAAATATTATTAAGGTGTCTCAGGTCAACCACAATAGACTTCCATAAAGGTTGGAGACATAATACCTATGTGCAGGTTCGATGTGCAAGTCCATAACATATCTCCCATATGTAGGCCCAGTGTGTAGGCCAACAATTTCTTTAAATACCACTAGCACTTTTTCCATTTTTCTCACATTCGAGATTGGTGATTTTCTCTCTCATTGTATATGACATCCACCCAACCATTCCATGATTCTATTTTCTCAAAGGTTTCTTGAAGAATTTACTATAGTACAAACACTCGATCGATAATTCTATGTGGAGTAAACCTTGTCAAGGAGCCTTTGTAAAGAACCTAACTGGGGGGCTTGCACATGGAACTTGGTTAAAGGGTCTGTATGTGGAACCTGGTAGAAGGTCTTGCATTCGTTCCTTCCTTTAACAAAATTTTTAATTATTAAAAGTCAAAATTTTAGCATCCCTAAGTCAATATTTTAACTTAACATGAGTACCTGGTTCCTTTTTGTAGTTTCTTAGTGGCTACTCTAATGACGTCTACTGAAAAATATTTTTCACATGTATCAGATATAATCAAGGCCTTTGGGCCATATTATTATGACATGGTTGAGCATAATATTTTCGATTTGGAAAAGTATTTGGAACAATATAAATGTGAGTACTCATGAAGTGGTTACCTATCATTGTATGATCACAGACTTTTGGGGGATGCCTTTATCCCTAGGACTCAAAGTTAATTCTCAAAGTCTTAGTTTGTGAAGCACACCAACTTCCCTTCTAAAAAAATTTCCTATAAGGGTTTTTATATTAATAAATGAACAATTACCATTGGTTGTATCATGCATCACAAAAACTTTACTTCATATATGAAGCTGTATATCTGGGAATCAAAGCCTAATTATTATGGCTCAACCTTCCATGATTCACAGACAGATTAGATTCAAGGTTGGAAGGGGGACTAATATTTTTGTTCTAGAGGGTGATTCAGTCATGAGTGGATGTGCGTGTACTGGGTGTGCTAGAATTATGCGAAATTTAAAAAGGAGATACAATATGTTCATATATACGAGGATGTTTTGGCATGGAAAAATTATGTTTTTAAGAACTCAGAGATCATTCTCGAGTTGCTGAGCTGATGGAGTCTACTGGAAAATTCTTTAAATTTTATACACAGTGAGGTTTTTATTAGCCTATAATATTCTACAAAACTTTTGGGGATCCCATTCTTGGGGATATGTATAAATATTGTATCCCATTAAACAAAACATGGGATGATGCTTAAAAGACACCACCCTTAGACCATGATATTTTTAAGGAATTAAAGAAATTATAGAACAATGATCCTTACCCTAAGGGTGAAATCTATCCTATAACATGGATAATTTTTTTTTCTCAATCCAGAAGGGGAATGTACCACTTGCCGACACCTTACAGGATGCCCCACTTCAGTGAATCAGGGTGCTCCTAGAACATCCTGTCCTATACTAGAGAGGGTCCAATATACCCATTGGGGTTATAAGGTCTATCCTTAAGTTAATGTGAAGACATGATTTGTTGGATTCCTCATAATGTGGACAATAATTTACCTTCTTTCATTATGTGAATCCAATGGCGGTGTGAGTTTAGAGAATTTTTTTATAGTATCTGAACTAGTAGAGGAGAGGTATATAGGGTTGGATTCCCCTATCCTGGTGAGAATTTACTAATTATTGATGTATAAATAGAAAGGGAAGACTTTATTTAGAATTAAAGGGCCATTTCAAGTGCTATATGGGTGGATTGTAGTAAATTTATAGTGAGGCTATCTCAGAGGCTTTTTGTTTGGAAAAAATCCCTCAAGGAAGCATTGGAGAATTTTTGGGTTGATCGTGTTTGTTGAAAAAGCAGGTTTGTTTGTTGACAAAGAGGGTTTCCATGGT
The DNA here is from genome assembly GCA_963277665.1 of Viscum album. Classification (NCBI taxonomy): domain Eukaryota; kingdom Viridiplantae; phylum Streptophyta; class Magnoliopsida; order Santalales; family Viscaceae; genus Viscum; species Viscum album. Next base: position 659,846,704 of record OY728131.1, on the reverse strand, counting down.
GAGTTGTTGTGTTCTAGATATATTTTTGACAACCTATGTTGAAAAAGATTTATAACAAAGGAATGGTCAATCTGAAGGTGCTACAAAAAGAATAGATATAAGGTGGCACCATTTTATAGTGTTTGCCAAAATTTTGGGCCTCAAAATCTGAAAAATGGGGAAACATGTTTTTGGAAAAGGAAGTTGTGTGCAGATTGAAGGTGATTTAGAAACTTATGTGCAAGACATATTTCAGGATCAAAATGTTGAAAAATGGAAAAGGCATGATGTGCATGAAATAATTGGAAATGTATGCGAAATATGAGGTTGCATGAAAAAACTTGCGTGCCCAATGCAAAATCAAATGGGGTTTTGTGCGCTCAAGGAGGATCTTTCATGACACATCGAATCTTCCGTGCAGGGGTTGATGACACCTATAAATAAGAGGTAACGCCCCTCATTATAATAATCTCAACACTTAGAGATAATCTAAGCTCCGTATCACGTAATAATTTTAAGCAAAGGGAGTTTCACAAAAAAATTTGAGTTGCGCACAAGCTAAGAAAGTTTCATGTAAGATTGGAGTTTCACGTAATATTAAAGTTGTGCACAAGAGGTGTTTCATGAAAAAAGTATAATCTTTCACACGAGTCATTAAAGTTGCATAGAAGGCATGATAAGGGTTGCACGAAGGATTTGCAGTTGCCCAGTACATTTGTGGTAAATAGGTATTCATCAGTGGATAAAAGTAGTAAATCAATAGAGAATCTACATATAATGGAGGATGCATTCATTAGAGATAATGAAGGGACCTACAATTATATAAACTATGAGCGGATATTCTGAATAAGAAGAAGATAACACTTCAGTTGAGAGATTAGTGAGTTTTCAAATTTTGATTGGTTGTAAACCAGGAGGGATAAGGAGTCTCCTTCATGCTTGTAAATAGCAGTACACTTATAGTGAATTTGGTACATCGACACATTTTTGGTGTATGCTCCTTGGATGTAGCCTTGTGAGGGTGGACCAAGTAAAATTCCTACGTCTTGTGAATTCTTTAGCATTTTTTCATACTCTGCAATGGGAAGGAGAGAAAAGAGAGTTTTGTCTAATAATGAAACAAGATAAAAAAGGGGTAGTTGTTTTAATCTTTCATACCTCGATTCACCCCTCCTCTTAGGGTATCTATCATAATGGAACTAACACTTATTATCCATATTGATTCACTATCCATTTCAAGTGTCTGAAATAGTCAATCATATTTCATCCTACGCATGTTATACTTTAGAAAAATCTAATGGTAGTCCAATAGTTTTTGACCCTAATGGCCACGGAGGTGTCCAAAATGTCAATTATGATACCTCTGTTAGATGCATCAATTAGGATAGAGGCTAGTTATTCTAGTGTGTGGATCTATTTATATACTTAAGGGTTATTGATGAAAAGTTTTTACTAGGTTCTGTCCATGATTAATTTTGGTCTTGGAATGCTTGGTAGAAAGGCTCAAACTGAAGGTGATGATGTTGAATCTCCAGATATTTTGAGGAAATCTATGGAAATGACCAGAGAGCAGACTAGGGTTGAGAAAACGATGAAAACTGTCCCAAGGTGGTCCAATCATCACCACTGGGAGGAGACTCATGCTCTATCCACCCATTCTTTCCTAAGAGAAAAGAGGCCAAAAGAGGCACCCGAGTCAAAAGGTATTGGGTATTCCTCACATCCAACCACATCAGAGTCAAATTACGTGGAACCCTTGGTTATCCAATCTTGGAATAGATTAATTCATGATGTAAGAGATGTGTGGATATTTCACTAGGCTAGCATGTGAATCCCAAAGATGGATGATTTTAGAGCACCCTTTAATCTCCACCTTGATAGCGATTTGTCCCAGGTGGGGAGTTATATTTAGAATCTAGTATATTATATATATGAAAATGATGATTAGATCCCCATTACAATGTTAGTGTCCAAAATGGTGGACTAAGGAGAGCTTGAGGGGTAGTTAGTCATCCTAAAGAGGAACAGTAAGACCACCTAGACCCTAATGATGTATTTATCTTTTCTCAATTCCTTTTCTTCTCTTTCATACACAATTAATAATCTTTAGGGTACCTATTTTTCAACTCAAAAGATAAGAAGAATAAGAATAAAGAGAAGATAGAGCAGCATAAAAGGTTCTTGAGTCACCGAATTATAGGCCTATATGCACCCCCATCAAGGAAGTGGATGCGACCCTTGAATCCATAGACCTATCCCTGGGTTAGAAGACCATAATAGAGAATATGGAAGCCATAATTTCTTGACTTCCACTTCAATTTCCCATTTCTGAACGGAATGATGTGGTCCCTTCATCACCTCGAGAGATTAAGAAAAAATTACAATAAAGTTAGCCCAATGCATGTACTTTAGTGAGTCTTTGTTCTATTATTCAATATCATAACTTGCTCGACATACTATTTATGACTGTACTTATCTTTTAAATAATCCACACTGATTTCCTCCCTTAATGTATTTGACACTATCCCATCAAGGATCGAAGAGGATACCCTAGAGGGGATATAGAACCACTACAATGAATCCATTATATTGATGGATGAAGCATCAAGAGATACGTCCATGTCTGACTCCATTACTATAGAGATGGTAGAGGGACATGGTAATGTCAAATTCACTCTCTTAGGTATCATGTTCTATTTCTGAATTTCCTGTCCTCATAATATTTCAGATTCATTACCTACCCTAGAGGACCTTAAAATAATCAATTCTGGTCCCATTGTCACTCTGTAAGAGGATGCCATGGATCTCATATGGTCTGATGAAGGTGTTCATGCTGACCCTAACTCTATAGGGCCTGAATATGTTGTGATTTCTGAGCATTTAGCTGAGATGATCGATGGTGGATATAATTCATGTCATGAGAAACATGTGTCAGACACCCCTACTGGTGAGGTTACTATAAGACTTGATGCCATGTATCATGAAATGATGGATCTAATTATTACAGTCATTAATATTCTAGGTTCCCTCAAATATTTTGAGGATTTTTTAGAGAACTAGATGAACGTGAATTTTATCATTCTTTCATTTTCCAAATATAGTTGAATTTATTTTACGTAATTCTATACATTAAAGCTAAACTTGGGTATCTTTTCCTATAGAGAACATTTCCAAGGCATTTCGTAAACAAGGAATCCAAGTTCACCCTACTCCAATTGCTGAGGGAGTTGTGAGAGCTGAGAATCATGATGTGGGAGATCCTTAAGAGCCTCTAATCCTAGTTTCTGAGAAAACTTAGGAGGATGTTACTTTTTAGTAGGTTATTGTTGTAATAATTGGGGCTAGGGGCACTAGAGAGATATTGATTCTAATAATCAACCTAAAAAAGGGTGAGTGTTATAAATCATTTTGGTCACTTCATTTCCTTTACTATTTGTTGACCTCCTGATATTGATGATAATTCTCACCTTCTATTCATTTTCATCATCTTTGATGACTAGGACTGAGATGGGGGATTCCATGATAGTTCCACTAACATTGGTAGGTGAGAATGAGGTTGTTTTGGAGGGAGTGGAACATTGTAGATCATTGAGTGAAAAAATTATAGACTATGTATCTCCCTCTAAGATCATCTCTAATTCTGATCAAGAGATACAAGAGGCTTTATAAACTACAATCTTTTGGTCTGGTGGGATATTTGGAAGATAATTAGGGAAACTCCTCTTTAAGACATTCCATTGTGACTTCCACAACTCCTATTCAAGTTTTCCATATTGAGATATGGAAGATTTAATTATCGAGTGATCCATGATGTGGTGAAGTATATCTTCTAAAAAAGGGAAGATAAGTGAAGATCACAACAATCCAAGGTGAAGCTACTGGGATAGTTTGAGGAACTTAGAGCTACTATGAACTGAGATGAGTTCAGACACAACAAGAAGGTGGAGGAATACCAAGATCACCTTAATGAAAAGTCTCTCCAAATGGTGAGACTGAAAGAAGAATTAAATTCTATATAGGAAGAGGTATTTAAACTCCATTGATCCTTGGTGGGGGATTTGTCACAAATAAGGGATGCTATTAGTGTAGAGAAGAAGATAATATGTAATGTTGAGGTGGATACTTCTACACAAATGACCAAGATTCAGAAAGATGAAGAAATTGCTTGAGGTACATTTCAACTTATCAAAGCCTTTGTTGAGAAAAAATTGTAAAACTTGGTAGAGAGGCTCCTAAATGTGGAAGTTACTATGTATTTTAGAACATAAATTAAAATTATCTTTGATTTTACTCACCTTTTTCTTTTATTTTTTATCCTCATTTAATTTCATCATGTTATAATTACAATAACATGATTTAGGGAGTGCTATAATTTCTTCCTAATCCATAGGTTATAGAGAGTGTAGTTCAAATGTTTTTAAGGTTATATAGAAAACCTTACAAAATTTGTGTCTTTTTATGTCATCACCCTTATTTTTTCCCATGTCTAATATATAGATAACTTAGTAGGTGATATATGTAATTTTCATAGGCCATGCTTTTCAGATTTTCATCCTAAATAGTTTTATGCCTATTTCCTTTCATCACACAATTTTTTGCCTAAACCATATGGAGTTTAGGTCTAGAGAGCTATGTCTCGACTTTTTTTATAGAGTCCCCTTTGTAGGTTTCAAATCTGGTGAGTACTGTGTCTCTTTTTATAGAAAGTTTAATTTTTTTCAATCTAGAATAATAATACTGGTGTTTTAGGTTGAACAAATTTGACCATAAGTTTTGAAATGATGTCCCAAACAAGGATTGTTTTCCAAGAATGTTATAACATTCTTCATATACCAAAAGTAGAATTTTGATTCATGATCTTGTGGTTCCTAAATCCAAAACATGATATTTGGGAATAGAGGAGATATCTCCTAATGAAGAAGTTACCACTGGTTTATAAAACCATTTTGTGGGTGATTTTAGGAAAATAAAAACAGGGAATGTTACAATATAGTCAAATAGTGGCATCCTATAGTTAAAAAACCAATTTTTTGGGAGAATTTATGCATATCCAAATAGGGCGTGTTATAACGTAGTTAGGAAAATGAGTTATTAGAAATTATGAAATTTTATTGCAAATGGAAGAACTTATTTCATAGATATTCATATTTCTCAAGACCAAGATATGTAGTTTTTCCAAGGGAAGATGTTTGAGAATGTAGAGTGCATCTATATTAGCATTGAGCCTAAATGTTAAACCAATCATACACAAATTTAGATTGTGTGAAGGAGGGTAAATTTCATTAAATGATAGATGCAGTTTAATATTGTAAAATAAGGACATTGGGGGATATAATTTAAGGTATTTATATTTTACTAAAAGATTAATGATTCTCCCAATCTTGGTAATCTATTTGGGAATGTACCATCATATTCAGGTATTATAAGGGGAATGTTGTATGCTGTGATATGAGGATTTTCAGTTCTGATAAGTTGTATAGAGGGAGGGATTATGGAAATAGATGAGGTCTCTCTTGAGGATAAAGTTACCACTGGTTGAAAAACTTGTTTTGTGGGATACTTTATTCAAATCCAACTGGGGTGTGTTACAACATAGTCATTAGTGGAATCCTTTAGTAGAAAAACCTATTTTGTGGGATACTTTATTCAAATCCATATGGGGTGTGTTACAACATAGTCAAACAAAGGAGTTCTCAGGAATTCTGAAATTCTATTGATGGTGGCCGAAGAAAGTTTATAGAGATTTGGATTTCCCCGAACATAGAGTCTGGTATTGTGGAAAGAAAGTACCTAAATACAGAAGAAGTGTTTTAAGTCAAGATTACCAAAGAATTGGGGTGATAGGTTTCCTATGAAGTTATAACCCAAGTGAGGGAAGTATGGTGCCATTGATTTTAGTTTATATGACTAGGAACATAATATGGAAATGATAGGTGATATGTGGCCTATTGAATCAAGGTCATTCCAACATACTTCAAACACAAGGGAGGAAATTGTAAACCATGGTATTAGGGGTTCTCAGTTTTGGATAAAGGATATGGGACAAATATGTGAGGGATGACCATGGACTAATTCAAATTTTGGGTTCCAATATAATGTCATCAAGGCTTATGAGGATAGAAGAGGCTTCTCCAGAGGGTGATGTTTCCACAGGTTGAGAAACCCATTTTGTGGGATACTTCATGCAATGAAAATTAGGGAATGTTATAACATAGTCAAATAGTGACATCCATTGTCTGAAAAAACCTTTTGTGGGATACTTTATGAAAAGCCAACTGGGGCGTGTTACAATATAGTTAGGAAAATAAGTCCTTAGGTATCAGATATTCTATCACCAGAAGCTAGAGAGAGATTATGGAGATCCGAAGGTGCCCAAGATTAAGAGTATGATGTGTGGTAGGAATATGTTTGAGCATAAAGGAAACATTTGGATTGATATTGGCTATAAAGTATAGATCCCCTTTCATAGATCTGACTCATATGTAGAAGGTGGGACATCACCATTTCCTTAGCGGACCCCCTAGTGAGGGGACCTAAATTGAGATCTCTTATGTAAATCTTTGCTTGTATATATAAGAGGGGTTATTTTTATTTACACCATAGATGGGATTAGGAAATAAGGCCTAGGTCTAATTATGTATCTCATTGGATGAGAATCAAGCCGCATGTAGTTCTTGAGGTACCATACAGTTTAAAGTCATGCAGTGAGGACATCAACCATAAAAATTAAATTCATATAGTAAGGACACATGTGAATTGATGTAAAAAATAAATATTGCATCTAGAATAGGATATAGGGATCAAGCGTCACTATGTATCTTTATAGAGTAAGAATCAAGCCAAAATTATTTATAGAAAGGATTCCCTATACTAATTGAATTCATACATGGAGAAAATGAGTGTTTTTAATACAAACTCACACATGGGGTGAGACACCATATTGAATAATCTTATGAAAATCTGAATCATATATAAGAGAGTGGAGGAATTTCCCATATTGTGTTGAATCTAGGCCAAGTATTGTAGATATGAATTTCACTATGTATCTCATTGGAATGAAAATCAGGCCACACATAGTTCTTGAGGAAATCATGCATTTTATTATAATGTGATGAGGATATATGGTGTGCCTTTAAAGGTCTTGTAGCTATGACCATGATCACCCCAACATGAATTGATATGCCATACTCATGCATGGAACTTCCTTACCAAAACTCCTAATCCCATGTGAGATATGTTCAATGTGAGAAAGAAGGAGTGGTAAAATTTTCTTCCATGTCGCAAAGGAAAAACAAGTGGAGGATATGGAAATTTAGATTCTGTGGAGGCTAAGTCATGACGTATGATCCAAGAATCTCTATGTATCTTATTAGGATGAGAACCAATCTATATGCAGTTCTAGAAATTCCATACAGTTTGATGTCATGCGGTGAAGACAAAGATGGACCAACGTGAAAGAGAGGAAATGTTTTGGTTGGGCCCAATGATGGAAATCTAAGTGTCACTATATATCCTATAATGGCATGGATCAAGACACATGTAGTTCTTGAAGGGTTCCCTACGAAGGTTTGACTTGTACACTGGGAGTGGGGAATTTTTTTTATGGATGGACCTGATATTAAAGATCTAGGTGTCACTATGCATCTCATTGAAATGAGAATCAAGCCCCACCTAGTTCTTGAAACACTACCTGTTCTGGTCTAACCCATGCACACAGAGAGGGAATTGTCTGTATTTTTTTAGATGGGACATAGATTGGAGATCCGGGTGTCACTATATATCTTTCTAGAGAAATAATCAATCCACATGTAGTTCTTGAAATCCCATGAAGTTTAACGCCATGTGGTGAGGACAAAGATGAACCGAAGTGAAAGAAAGGGAATGTTTCAACTAGGACCAAGGATTAAAATTTGGAAATCACTATGTATCCTATGAGGGAGGGAATCGAGCCATATGTAGTTTTTAAAGATTTCCCATACAGATTTGACTCATACATAAGGAGTGGGGGATATTTTTTCTTGTTGTACCCAAACATGAGATTTGGTATTAGGGTATCACTATGTATCTCATTGTAATGAGAATCAAGCTACACATAGTTCTATAAGATCATACAGTTTATTTTCGTACATTGAGGATGTTAGGCATGCCATTTAACATCTTGTGGTAAGGAATTGGGTCACCCAATGTGGAAAAGGGTATTACAAATAGACCAATGTATATGACCCATATGCCACTATGTATCTTGTGAAGTATGATTCAATCCACATGTAGTTATTTAAAATTTTTACCTACAAAAATCATGCTTTGATATGGGGAAAGGGAGATTTAATATTTTCCAGAATGATGGTTGATACCAAGACATGAGGTCTAGGTGTCACTACATATCTCATTGTAATGAGAATAAATCCATATGTTCTAAAAATGTTCCCTGTGAAGATCTAATCTGTACAGAAGTAAAATGAGAAGTTTATTTTCCTTTATCATGGATGGACCTGAGATAGTATATTTGGACATCACTACGTATCTTATTGGAATGAGAATAAAACCACACATAGTTCTTGAAAGGATTGTGCAGTTTATTATCCTGAAACGAGGATGTTGTCCATGATGTTTTATGTCATGTGGTAAGTACATGATAATGTTGGGGCATATAAATGTAAAGGGGGCCCAAGCGCCACTCTGGGGTGTAAATGATGTGAGCGGGGATTGCACATGGGATCTTCCCTTATTTCTTCCTCAAGTCTAGCCAAGAGGGAATCTTGAACCACTGAGGGGTTAGTGGGAAGTGATTGGGACTTACACCTAAGATGGAGGATCATATTTTAGGGACCCAAGTAGTGTCTCAGCTCATGGTATTTTGGGGGTTTCTTAATGTGAAGTGAGATGTATGTTAACCATGAAGTTTAATGTCACGTGGTAAGCACAAATGGTGCCTTGCAATTTCTGGTCATATGAATAAGACCATATGTCATGCAGTTTATCATCATGAGATAAAGATGATGAGTATATGCAAAGTAATGTGATGAAACACAGATATCATGCCATGAATTTTATGGTCATGCTACAATGACCGACTACAAATTTTAACATCTTGCAACTAAGATGAATGTCATGTGATTACATGAATTATTTCTTTAGGAACCTTTCATTTTTCAGGGTTGTAATGATATCTCAATCCATTGACATTAAGGAATAATTTCTATTAGAGTGGACCCTCTATATAGAGTAAGGTCCCTCCCACTTTAGTTCAATCTTCGAAGGTTTATTTCTTGGTATTGTTTGAGTCCTAAGAACCAATACCAAATCTAATTTGAGGAATGAATAGAGGAATAATTTCTTGTTAAAGGCTTTCATTATCCGATTTTGATAGAATTACAAGTGATGCAAGGTGTACAATATTTTATCATTGAGATGATCCAATCCATTCATTCAATAATGGGATTTATCATATGTGGATAACTATTCACATAAGAAAACATGGAACAATGTGAACTAGAACTCGATGGGAGGGACTACCTTCATTCTATATATGAATGAATATGGGGTCACTCGTTTAGCAGTACAAGTTGTAGTCATATAAACCCATAAGGCATGTAAGATCTTGTAAGGGTAATACTTTTTATCTTTATCCACCATATTATAGAGAATGTTTGATAGGGTCATGTTTAAGGCCTCTATCTATCCATTAGTCACTGCCTGATAGCAGGATAAATGATTAGACTTGATATTGTACTCTATATAGCTTCTCCACCTTAGCAGGAAATAAATTGGTGCCATTGTCCATTACAATTTTATGATGGACACTAAATCTGGTAAGGATGTTGGATTTCATGAAGATGATAATGATTTTGGCCCCAACTTATTTGAGGGGTATCAACTCTGCCTATTTGGAGAAGAAACTGGTAGTAGTTAAGATGTATTTGAACTACTTGGTCATAGCTGTAGGGTATGGTTCCACAAAATCCATTTCCCATATAGGAAATTTCCAAGAGTATTTAGGTTTATGCAGAAACTATGGGGGTTGATGGGTGAAGTTGTCATGAACATGGCATGAATGATATTTCTTGGTGAAGTATATGTAATCATGTTTCATCAAATGCTATAAGTATCCAAGCCTTTGGATTTGGTTAGAAAAAATGTACCCTGACCAGTGAGAACCATATTCTCCTACATGTACTTCATATATAATATCCATAGTCTCTTATCTATCGATACATCTGAGAAGGAATCCATAAAAGACTTGTTTATAGATTACTTTCTCTTGATTTGGGCTATCATAATGAGTGAATTTGATTGCTCACCACCTGATTTGATTCTTCCCAGCTTTATCTAATGGAAGTACTCAATTTTTTAAGTATTCTATGATTGGAATCATCCACCCAGTGGTAAGACCATATAGTTCAGGGATAGGGTTGACTTCATTGATCTCTTTTGTAATGAATTTAAAAAAATTGATACCATTTGGTGATGTACAATGCTGATGAATATTTCATCCTAGTTTGGATCCACCAGAGTTGTTGCTATATTTGTGTTCTAGGATCTTGATATGTGAGTCGATGCTAGCTCTAAGAAAAATTCTGCTATTAACCCTCAGACATAGTAAATTAGGGGGATTATCTCTTCTTTTTTGATGGTATAATCCCCATTGATATATTTTATTACCAACTCCGAATCACCTCTCACCTCCAAGTGGTCCATTAGTATTTATAGTAATAGTTCTAGGAATGAAATTAGGGCCTAGTATTCTACCTCATTATTAGTACATCCTTCTAACAGTTGGAAGAAGTAAGGTAAAACATCCTTTTCTAGGGAAATGAGCATGATCCCTAACTAAAATTTACTGAGTTTAAGGTCTTCCATTATCTTCTCTATTTGTATCTTGAATGAACCACCAAAATAAATTTTCCACATTTCTATGCCATCTTGAATTGAGAATATCTCCTCATCCAACAATTTAGTACTTAACAAAGTTGTTTATACAACTGAGTGTTCTGAAAGGAAATCTTATAAGGCCTATAATTTCACTGATTTTTAAGGCACACATTGTATATCCAACTAGTAAAGAATAATATCCCACCATGCCAGACATATTTTCAACATAAGATGACTGGGGATATATTTGAGTAGGTTATTGTGAAAGACTAATTGGACTTCTGTTCTGCCAAAAAAAAAAGACTAATTGGACTTTGTGGTGATTTTAGCAATGCCTTAGTTTTTGGACCACAAATATTAATTCTATGAATCTATTCTTGATATCTAAATAATGAGTCTCATCATCAAGCATGGTTCTACTGAGATAATAAATGTTTTTTTAATTCCCATAATTGTTCTTTTTCCCAAGGAAGGCACCTAGTGATCGCTCTTGGGCTACCACATATAGGATGAGTGGATTTCCCTCAACGATTGTCATTAATACCAGTGGAATCAATAGGTATTTATTAATGATATCTAATGCTTCATGATAGTTATAAGTCCATTGATATTCAAACCTTTTATTTATCAATTTTTTGAAGGTAAAACATTTTCCTATGAGGTTGGATATGAAGTTCCAGATATAGGAAATGTGTCCTTAATGTAACCTCAGTTTGAGGTTTTTAGGTGGTGACATGATAAGGATATCCCTTTTCTCCTTAGGGTTAACTTCTATGCCACGATGGTGTATGAAGAAGCTGATAAACTTTTCCGAGGTTACCCTAAAATCACATTTAAGGGGTTCATCTTCAGGTTATGTTTTTGTAGCTTCTTGAAGATGCTCTATAGGTAATCTATATGATCATAACATTATAGAGACTTAACCACTAGATAATCAATATAGTATTCGTGAAACTTCCCCCAAATTTTTTTGAAGATGCGATGGATAGTACGCTGATATGTGGTACTGACATTATTTAAGACAAATAGAATTACCCAATAGAAGAATACTCCATAGGGGGCCTTGAATGTAGTGGATTATTCATATTATGTGTCCATTAAATTTTTTTTGTACCCTGAATAACCATCCATGAAGGATATGGCTTGATAACAAGCCGTCATATCAATTATAAGTTCTATGATTGGAACTGGGAAGTACTCTTTCAGACAACATAGATTGAGATCTATGAAGTCAGTGAAAAATATGATTTTATCATTATTATTCTTCCTAGGGATGATGTTGGATAGATATTTTAGATACTATACCTCTAGGATGAATTTATCCTTGTTGAGATTTTCCACCTTAGCCTCAATTTTTTAGGTGTGAGTAGGGTGTGTCCATTTGGCTTTCAGTTTGTATCCCCAATGGTTTTATGGTAAGCCCAAGTGGTGGGTGGACACCTTGAGATCAAGGCCTGGAATCTATATGTAATTTTGGGAGAACAAATCCAATTTTTTCTTTAGTAAGTAAGTATACATATCATATTACTTGTAATTCATGGCTTCATTGATCAAAGTGGGTCAAGGATCTTCATCCGTAACTATATTTATTTCTTTGAGTTTCTTAACATTGGCGGTGAAAACTTTCTCAAACACTAGAGGGGAATCTTTAAGGTCTTCTTATTCTTCCTATTCCTCACGATTTACCATTTACGTCTCTTCCTGGGAAGTAGGCAATGAATCAAGTTTCTCAGAGTGAGGGGAGGAGTCAACATTTTGAAATTTAGAAGATGAAGTATCCATTTCAGGCTCGATTGTTAGTATGAGGCCCTTTTGGAAATATAAAGGGGAGACAAGGGGATGAGAATGGTAATACTCATTTTCTACCATTTTCATAACAACTTATTCCAACCTAGTTTATGGAACAAGGATTTGTTGAAGCTTAGTGGAAGGAATGAAGACATCTCCATCGAGGTTTTCGTTACTGCTCGAAGAGTCAAAAACTTCTCTAGTACTACCGAGTTTAGTCATTACTACTTACATCACAAAATTAATTGGATGTGTTCTAGAATTTGGACCCAAATCTTAAATTTGGTTTGTGGGGAGAACGTACTCTACATTGAACTGTTTAAAAGGGTAAGATAGAATCATCTACATGCCATTCAGTGTATTGATTTGAGTGATATCGTCAGCCATGGATTGTTTCCCTTTATTATGGTAGAATACTACATCAATGTACTATGATTCACATGATTTAAATGGGGGGGGGGGGGGTTACCATAAAATGTACCAATTTTTCCATTGATACAATATTTTATGTATTAGTGTTATGATAAAGGGATATCCACATGCAGATGTATCCAAGGTCTTTCAAACAGAATGTTGAAGGCTATATCCTTCCTAAAAAACATGAATTATGAGTCATACATGAGATATCTGAAATGAATTCTGAGTTTTATTTCACCAAGAGTATTTTACTCATTCTTTTTATAACCCCGTAACATTAAAGTGGATGAGGAGAAGTGATATTCAACCAAACTGAGTTGACAAAGTGTTTGGATTAGAATAAGGTTGACTCCTGAGCTATTTTCAATGAAAGATCATTAGATATCAGGGTCATTTATCCTACCAGATATATAAAAGGGTCTTACATGTACCTATATGATGTCATCATCATCTTAGTCTATGAAATATATGACCATATTACATTCTACAGGATCATTATTTGCATGATACACTTCGGAAACAATGACTTCAACTCTAAATTCCCAAGGGCTTAACAAGGCCTCTATGAGTTCTTCCCGAAGGTATTTTGATAGAATCATAGCATCCAAGATTGAAAACCTTCTTGGAACTAGGGATAATTGATTTAAAACTTCATACTTTTGTTCTAAAGGTATTCACTTCCCAGCATGGGAATGCTCTTTTGTAGGTTCTTTATGAGCTGAGGTATTTGATGTGGACATATCAACCTTTAGAACTGGAGCTGAAGGTTCTTATATTTTCAATGGATTTGGTCAACTATGTTTTCATTCATGCCAAGGTTGATTAGGTGATGATGTATAACACCCCAATATTTTATAATATGTGTCATCTTAAATAAATTCAATTCATTCAATAGTTTACATTTCACAAACGAACGGTGATATACTATTAAATAGTTACTTGATCATTGAAATAGTAATATGACCATTAAGAATAGTAATATGAACAATATAATAGTAACCTTACCTATAAAATTATAAATAAAATTTGGGTATCTTATTAATGAAAATATAATATATTTATATAATGGAATAAGTAAATAAATGTATTAAAAATGATAAATTAAGCATTGGTATTTCTGTGAAACGTAAATTCTTATTTAAAATTTTATAATTAATATAATAATTTAAAAGAAATTTATTTTCATAAAATAGATTATTAAATAAATATTTTTGTGTCTTTTGATTATAAGATAATTTTATGAGACCTTAAGTCATTTTCAAAGTTTCCTAAATACAATTATAATTTTAAAATTGGTATTTTTTGAATAAATTGTGATTTTAGTTAAAAATTAAATTTCTCATATTTGGGAAATTATTTTTAGAAAATGGAGTTCATTTTTAAATTCTAAATGTTGAAAAATTTCTAGGCTGGATTTATTGGATTTTGTAAAATATTTAAATTTTTAGTGAATAATGAAATATGGTAATTTACGATATTGGTTAAATACATGAATTATTGAGTCATTGATGATGTATGGATGATATAATATTAATTATCTAGAACTATAATTCTCTATTTACTATATTTAGTCATGTAAATCATCACTATTTATAGTCTTGTGCCAAAATAATAAACTAATGGATAAAATAATAAAAAAACACCCCTCATCCACTATAAATACCACCCTCACCACCCCTTCTCTTCATACATTCTAAAACTTGAATTTTTTCCAATTTATAACCAATAATATTTCCGAGTATCTCCCAAAATCTATAATCCTTTGATATCAACAAAAGTATAATCCTAATCCCCTTAACGAGGTTCTCAAGGAGAAGAATTCAAGAGGTAAAATCCTCTTTTGTTCTCTTTTAATTTATTTTAATTTCTATTATTTTCTTATCCTACCCTAATATACTATATAAAAAAATTCATGATGAATTTAGTATATTTTATATAATTTAGTTTAATTATTCTAATTTAATATCCATCATCAAACCCCTTCTCCTATCCCTTTTATTCTAAAAATGAAAACACCATCTGTGATGTGTCGATTTACCACCATCGTGGAGAATGCATTTTAATTTTTCATTACCGCCTTAAAGTCTTGTCAAAAAACCATTATTATAGTTAAATTAGATTTTATTATAAAAATTATAAGTTATATAATAGTATATAAGTAGTATATATACATAATATTAATTAATAAAACAAAATTAGTTCATGATGATTGAAAAAACACCAAAATAATCTAAACGATTATCATTAACGTTTTATCTAATAAATCATTCTCATATATAGAAAAAGATGGTATATAGGAAGAATTAATATTCTTTAAGTTAATTAACAACATATAATTTCAATTATAGATAACTATTTCCATTTTAAATGATCTTTCATACATGTATATAAGTGAACCAACCATGAAAACCTAGGAAACAAACACTCCCAAATGACAAAATTGAATCTTATAACTCCGTAGATAAAGTTAATAAAATTATAATAAATAAAATAAAATTTGAATAGGTTATAAATTAAATTATAAATTAATCTAAATTCATTATATAGGATACTAAGTGAATGTGTATAACACTTTCTGACATAATGTAAGAGATTCTCTCTGAACCTTTATTTTTTTACTTAGGGTTACGATTTCTCTCCATTTACTCCAATGTAATTATTAATTATTCTTATTTAATAATCATAAATTATGTTTATATGTTAAAAAAATATGCACCTATCTCAATTATTCTTTATTTTATGGGAAAATACATTTTTTATAAGGTTCCCTTCTCAATTCTCGTGATAAGCAAGCCCAATTAAAGGGAACTTCTTGATTTCTTTCCCATTTTCAAGCACACTCCATAATCTATTTTAATACACCATTATTTTTATGAAACCACTCATTTTATCATGAAAAACTATTTGGTTAATTTTTGGTTTTATACAAAAAATTATTACTTTTCTGTTTTAAAGAATCTTTAAAATTTTCCCTTAAACCGAACTAAAGTGACACATTTCTAGAGTTTCATAAAAACTCTTTTTATATAATTTCACATTAGTTGGAAATAATTTATCATGATATATGACTATGAATGTCCAAGTATGATTTAAACTATTTCTTTGATGGACACCATATTGATATTCCCTTTGTTTATGCCTTATTCACCACTTATTCCTTATGTATACTTCCCTTTTATTTATGATCACCATTCATTGAAGATGTCATTAAATATCTATATTTCTTGTATCATGGATATGATTATTTTATTGTACGTATATTGTTTTTTCATATAGTGTTTTATTTGAATGTTTTTTAATTGAATCCTTGTATAAATAGTGATTTTGACTTGTAGTGATGGGTGGGGCTCGATTATAGATAACCTCTCGATGCATCGATAGGTCTCACGAGAAAAAATAGTTAGAGAAAAACCCTTCATGTTTGTTTCCATGTAAAATCAAATGGATTTATACCCACATAACTAAACCATCTTGATAGTATAATGGTCCATATTGTAGATACATGACATCCAAAAATCAACAATTTTCTTCATTTAGTATTCATTCATTACTTTCCATGAAATTTTCACTATGATAAAATCTATGGATACATTTTCATTATCATTTTATTGATAGAATATGTTTTTTAGTTATGTAACTTGTCATAATGACTCTGAATTGTGTACTTTTATTCACTTATTATTGATTCATGTAACCCTTACTGAGCATTTGATATCACTCCTTTATTTATTTTCCTATCCCAGGTTATGAAGATGTAATATTTGAATAAGTGTTAAGGAAGTAGTTTATTTTCCTTTGTTATGTTTTATGTTTAATTACCAATATTATATGGGAACCATGTATGTATCTAGTTTTTAAATACTAATAAACCGGCTAATCCTTGGTGATGTGATCTCTAGTATCTATTCCATTGTAAAAAAATAACCTCCAAATCTGGGTTACTGGGGTTGGGGTTGTTAAAGTTGGTATCTAAGAAAGTTTTGTATAAAACTTGTGAACTAGATGTTAAATAAACATGATAATTATAATAATTCCTTATAGTGAATTTTTGGATCAATACTTAGGATGATTATAAGCTAACTTAGTGTGTGCCATTATTTAGTGATGGTTCCTAATGGAAGGAAAGGGATCAATATTTACAAACAATGTAGGGATTTCCATATCGAGAAATTCAACATAGTAAATGTCAGAGCTAAGAAGATCATGGACATATTTGAAAAAATTACTCATTTTATGATGAATAACCATACTAAACCTATGTTGGATTTTTTCATGTATAAAATCCCCCATATTTTAGTGGGACTACTAATCCAGTTGTAGCTGAGCAGTGGATCAAGTCCCTTGAAAAGATGTTTATAGCATTGGGATGCAATGAATACAAAAAGGTATTAATGGTAGTATATTTTATCAATGGATATTCCAATGAATAGTGGTTATTGATCCAAAATACTAAGGAGGAATATGAAATAGAAGACAAGGAATGGATAACTTTTAGAGAAAAATTCTTCAACAAATACTTCCCTCATGATCAATGAACTAAAATGAAGAGAAAATTACTTAGATTAAAGTAAAGGGAAGAAGAGAGAGTTGAAGAGTATAATCCCACCTTCATAAGACTATATTTGTATACTATAGATTTAATACATGATTTGGAATATAATATTAATCATTTATTTTAAGGTATTTAGCCATGTATCCAAAGGGTGCTGACTTCTCAAACATTTTCATCATTTGATGAAATAGTATTAAGTGCCATGAAAAAGGAGAATGAATTTTCTAGATAATACATGTTCAAGGGAAATAAAGAGAATAATAGGTCTTCTGATAACCATAGAAAATGTGAATCATCAAAAGAAAATAGGGGAACAAATAAATTCCCACTATGCTAAAATTGTAGAAAAACTTATCTTGGGAAATGCTTGAAAGGCATGGGAGTTTGTTATAAGTGCCTAAAAAAGGGTTGTCGAGAAAATTAATGTAAAGGGAAGAAAAAGATAAATGATGTTAAATGATTCAAATTTAATTAAATTGGGAATTACCCAAATCAATGTCCCAAGCATCAAGGGAATTTACTATAGAAGAGACCAATGAGAGATGACCAAGCTTATACAATCAGCACAACTGATGTAGAAGTACCCAATAATGTGGTGGTAGGTACAATCATCCTATATTCAAATTTAGCCAATGATTTATTTGATTCTAGATCATCACACTCTTTTATATCTACCCAAATTTCTATGAAAATTAAATATTTTCCTTTTGATATAATAATGGAGTTTTCAGTCAAAACCCCTTTGGGACGTCTCATTACAACAAAAATGTGTCGGAAGTTCCCATTATATCATATAAACATGCTTTATTTTCTGAAATTATCATAAAACCTATGGTATAATTTGATATAATCCAAGGTATGGACTAGATTTCAAAGTATGATGCAAGAATTTATTTCAAGAAGAAGGAAATTACGATTTGTGAGGAAGATGTAGAATCAGTTATCTTTAGAGGTGAAAAAACATCATCTGATTCTTATCATAATCCACCCCTAGTATCTCTACCAAATGAAATTCTTTGTGATTAAGAGAAAATAACATCTAGGTATGAGGAAATTCATCTTTAAATCAAGGATGTACCAATTTTATAGGAATGTATTGATGTATTTCTTAAGTAATTACCTGGAAACCCCCCATAGAGTGAAGTTGAGTTTACCATTGATTTAATACCTGATGAAAAACCAATATCAATTGCTCCTTATAGAATATAAACTACTGAATTATTGGAGCCAAGGAACAACTATATGATTTGAGTAATAAGATATTTATTCACCCTAGTGTTTCTCTATGGGGTGACCCTGTTCTCTTTGTTAAAAATAAAGATAAATCAGTTAGGATGTGAATTAACTATAGATAAATCAATGATATTATAATAAAGAACAAGTATTCACTACCACACATTGATGATTTATTTTATCAACTTCATGGAGCTCAATATTTTTTTGAAGATTTATCTTTATTCTGGGTATCATTAGTTGCAAGTAAAGAATGAATATATTCTAAAGAAATATTTTCAGATGAGGTATGGACATTATGAGTTTATAGTAATGCCATCTAGATTGACTAATACACCCTTTATTTTTATAGATATGATGAACATAATATTTAAGGAATATATTTATGATTTTTTTGCGGTATTCATTGATGATATTTTAGTATATTCTAAAACATATGAAGACCGTGAGAGTCACTTGCAGATCATTATTGAGACTCTCATAGGGAAAGTGTTATATGTTAAATTTAGCAAGTTTTAATTTTGGATTCATGAAATTTCTTTTCTTGTCTATATAGTCTCTAAGGATGTAATCTTAGTTGATCCTGTGAAGACAAAGGCAATCCAGGAATGACCTACACCAACAAACATAACTGACATATGTAGTTTTATTGCTTTAGTAGGTTACTATCTGATTTTTATTTAGAATTTTTCTTGATTAGCTAACCTATTAACCAAGTTCACACATAAAGGGGTTAAGTTTATATAGACAAAATAATACAGAGAATATTTTGAATAATTAAAGATAAGATTAGTCAATGCTCTGAATTTGACTCTACCATCAGGTAATGATGGGTTTGTAATATACAATGATACATAAAATAAAGGAATGGGTTGTTTCCTTATCCAAAATGATAAAGTTATTTCATATCAATCAAGGTAGCTGAATACACATGACAAAAATTATCCAAATCTTGATCTTGAGTTAGAATCCGTAATATTTTATTTGAAGATAAGGAGACACAATATCTATGGTGAAAGATGTGAGATATATATGGATCACAAGATTTTAAATACATATTTACCTATAAAGAAGTCAACATGAGGAAAAGGTGATGGCTTGAGTTACTCAAAGATTATGATTTCTTAATATACTATAACCTAAGAAAATAAAATAAGGTAACAAATTCATTAAGTATGAAAGATCATAGAATTATGACCCAAATGAGGATTGAGAAAGATCCTATGTTAATGGATATTTTAAAGATGGATATGGGAATTGTTAAGGAAGGGGAAACATAACCCATTTTTTAAATGATACCTAAAACATATTTACTATAGAATATAAAAATTTCTCAATATAATGATGATAATTTTCAAAAGAAAATTAAATCCATTAATGATGGAAGATTGGAAGATTTCATGTATAATAATGGATTTATGAAATTTGGAAAGAGTTTATGTGTTCCATAAGTACTTGAGCTAAAAAGAAAACTATTATATGGTGATTATAGATAAAATTATTCTATACAACATGGTAGTACCAAGATGTATAGATATATAAAGGGGCATTTTTGGTGGGATAATATGAATCAGGAAATTACTGAATATGTTTTCGAGATGTCTAGTTTATAAAAAAGTAAATGATAATAGAAAATATCCTATAGGATTTATGAAACCTCTATCTATTCCTATGTGGAAGTGGGAAGACATTACTATGGGATTCGTCACTGAATTAACAATGATCCTTATAAATAGTGATACAATATATGTTTTTTTTATTATCTTAAAAAATAGGAACATTTTCTTAATATAATAGAATATTTACTTCTTGATCACCTAATAAGACTCTATATTAATGAATTTTTAAGACTTCATGGTGCACCTCTATCGATTGTGTCTAATCAAGATCCCCATTTTACATCAAAATTCTAGGAGAGTCTTTATAGGGCCTTGAATACTGAGATTCATTTGAATACTTCTTATCGCCCTAAAAAAGATGGATAGTCTAAAAAAACTATTCAAAAATTTTAAGACATGTTGATATCATGATCACTTGACTTTAAAGGTATGTGGGATCAGTATTTACCTTTGGTGGAAATTTCCTACAATAATAGTTTCCATTATAGTATTCAAATGGTTCCATATGAAGCTTTATATGGAAAGAGATGTCATACTTCAACTTATTGGAATGAAGTTGGTGAGAGGAAACTTATAGGCCTAGAACATATTGATGAGACAATGACAAGGATAAAGACTATTTAGGCTTATATTAAAGCATTTAAATGTAGGGAAAAGAGTTATGCTGATAACCAGAGAAAGGTTGTGGAATTTCAAATGGGAGATCATGTATTTCTAAAAGTATCTCTATGGAAGGGTGTCATAAAGTTTGGTAGGAAAGGGAAATTTATCCCTAGGTAAATCGGACCATTTTAAAATTGGGAAAGAATTAGAGATGCATCTTACCGATTAACAATTCCACCAAGTCTCTCCAAAGTTCATGATGTGTTCCACATATCATTATTAAAGAAGTACATGCCAGACCCAACACATGTACTCATCTATGAATAAAATAACTAGAACCTCATTTTTATTACCATGAAGATCCTATCAATATTCTTGACACAAGAGAGAAAGTATTGAGAAATTGGACGAATCGACTGGTAAAAGGTTCTTTAGAGAAACCATAAAATGGAATAAGCAATGTGGGAATTTGAGGATGTTATGAAGAAGAACCAACCACATATGTTTAGAAGGAAATATTCATGAAAAAAAAATTTGAGGATGAAATTTATGAAGGAGGTAAGAATATTACACCCCAATATTTTATGATATATATCTTCATAAATAAATTCAATTCATTAAATAGTTTACATTGCACAAACGAACCATGATATACAATTAAATAGTAACTTGACCGTTGGAATAGAAATATGACTATTAAAAAGAGTAATTAGACTAATAGAATAGTAACCTTACCTATGAAAGTATAAATAAAATTTAGGTATATTATGAATGAAAATATAATATATTTATATCATGAAATACGTAAATAAATGTATTGAAAATGATAAATTAAGTGTTGGTATTTTTGTGAATCGAAAATGCTTATTTAAAATTTAATAATTAATATAATAATTTATAATAAAGTTTATTTTCATAAAATAGAATCATAAATTAATATTTTTTTCTTATTATTATAATATTATTTTATGATACCTTACTTAATTTCTCAAAGTTCCATAAATGAGTTATAATTTAAAAAACGATATTTTTTGAATAAATGGTGTTTTTAATTAAAAATTAAATTTCTCATATTCAGAAAATGATTTTAAAAAAATAGAGACTATTTTTTATTTCTACATGTCAAAAAATGGTTAGGGTTATTTTTTGGGTTTTTTATAAAATAGTTGAATTTTTAGTGAATAGTGAAATACGGTAATTTACGGTATTTTCTAAATACATAAATTATTAAATCACTGATAATGTATGGATAATTCAAGCACTATTATCTAAAACTATCCTCCTCTTTTTACCATATTTATTCATGAGAATCATCACTATTGATTGTTTTGATCCAAAATAATAAAATTATGAATAAAATAATAAAAAACACCCCTCTCCTCCAATATAAATACCACCCTCACCACCCATTCTCCTCACACATTCTAAGATTTGATTATTGTCCAATTTATGCCCAATAATCTTTCCAAGTCTCTTCCCCATGACCAGTATCCCTTGGTCTCACCAAAATACCAATCACAAGCCCCTTAAGGAGGTTCTAAAGGAGAAGAATTCAAGAGCTAAAATCCGCTTTCGTTCTATTTTAAGTTTTTTTATTTCTATTCTTTTCTTATCCTCTCCTAATATCCTCTATCCAAACATGAATGAAAAACTATAGTATCTTATATATACTATAATATTATTATTCTAATGGAATATCCATCTTCACAACCCTTTTCCTTTCCATTTTATTCTAAAAATGAAAACATCATCCGTGATGTGTCGATTTACCACCACCACAGATGATTTATTTTAAATTTTCATTACTGCCTTCAAGTCCAGTCATACAACTATTGTTATGGTTAAATAATATTTTATTATACATATTATAATTTATATAATGGTTTGGAACTAGTATATATACATAATATTAATTAATGAAACAAAATTAGTTCGTGATGATCGAAAAAATCCAAAATAATCTAAATAGTTATCATTAAAATTTTATCTAATAAATCATCATCACCTCTAAAAAAATGTTATATAAGACTAATTAATCTTTTATAAGTTAATTAATAACATAGAATTTCAATTCTGGATAACTACTTCTCTTTTATAGGACCTTTCATACATGTATACAAGTGAACCAATCATGAAAATCAAGGAAACAAACACTCCCAAATGAAGAAATTAAATCTTATAACTCATAAAAAAGGAATTAAATGAACTTAATAAAATTATAATAAATAAAATAATTGTTTAATAAGTTCTTAATTATATTATTAATTAATATAATTTTATTATCTTGGAAACTAAGTGCAAGTGCGAAACACTTTCGTACATAAGGTAAGAGATTCTCTCCGAACCTTCATTTTTTCCTTCAGGTTACACTTTCTCTCTATTTACTCCAATGTAATTATTCATTATTATTATGTATTACTTATAAAATCTATGTTTATGTTCAAAAAATACGTACCTACCTCAATTTTTCCATATGTAATGGGGAAATTCATGTTTTATAAGGTTTCATTCTTAATTCCTCCCGATAAGCAAGCCTAATTAAAGGGAATTTCTCAATTTAATACCCATTTTCAAGTGCACTCCATAATATATTTTAAGCCTCAATTATTTTTCTAAAATTACTAATTTTATCATAAAAAACTATCTTACTTCATTTCTGGTTTTATACAAACAATTATTCCTTTTCTATTTTAAAGAATCTTTAAAATTTTACCTTAAACCACACTAAAGCGGAACATTTCTAAAGTTTCTTAATTTTATTACATGTTTTCACTTAATTTAGACATCATTTATTATGGTATATGAATATAAATGTCCAAGTATGATTTATATCCATTCTTTAGTGGACATCATAATGATGTTCTCTTAGGTTATGCCTTATTCATCACATATTCCTTGTGTATACTTCCCTTTTATTAGTGATCATCATTCATTAAAGATTTAATTAAATATCCATATTTCCTATATCATGGATATAAATATTATCTTATTTGTATACCATTCTTATATACAATTTTTTCTTTTTATGTTGTTGAATTGAATCTATTCAGGAATAGTTCTTAGACTTGTAGTGATGGGTGGGCACCAGTTATAGATAGCCCCTCAATGCATTTAAAGGTCTCATGAGGCAAAGAAGTTGGTGAAAAACCCTTCATATTTTTTTCTAGGAATAATTAGATAGGTTTATACCCATAAACCTAAACTATATTGATATTATAATGGTTCATATTCTATATACATGACGTAGAAAAAATATTCATTTTCTTTATTTAGTATTCAGTCATTAATTTCCATGAGATTTTCACTATGAAAAAACATACAGATGAATTTTTATTCTCAGTTTATTGATGGAATGTGTTTTTATGTTATTTAAATTTCTATAATGACTATGAATTATTGAATTTTCTTCACTTATTATTGATTAATGGAACTGTTAGCAAGCATTTGAGCTCACCCCTTTATTTGTTTTCTTTACCCAGGCTATGAAGATGTAATCTTTGAATAAGTATCAAGGAAACATTTTATTTTTATTTGTTATGTTTTATGGTCAATTATGAATTTAATAATGGAACCATATATATATATATATCTTTTTTATTTAATACATCTAACTGATTGATCCTTGGTGATGTGATCTCTTGTATCTAGGTATTTGTAATAAAATAATCACCGAATTTGGGATATTGGGGTTAGTGTTGTTACTTAATGTATCCTCTACCCAATATTCAAGGATGATTATGTCAGAGTTGGCCATTTAATGTGTGGGGGAACTCCATTTCTCATATTGAGCTTATTGGAGAGCTCTCCCATGAGTTTCAACTACGTTGACGGTTCGAGTAGGGACGTGGTTAAGGTAGTGACTGGTGGCATGACTGCATGTTACCCTATATCCTCGAATATAATGGCCTCTTTCCCCAGTTCCCTAATAAAGTGTAGAGAGTTATGGTTCAAATTCATACTCATCAAATGATAAGTGATCCATTAAGTGAATTAAATTACTGGAACTGAAGATCAACTCATCATTTGATTGAGATTGCGAATGACAAGTTGACTCTTATTGTATCTTTTGGTGGGGTGGTGTCATGATTTTGTTATTATAGTTATGAATTATGATAAATTCAAATACAACTTTGTCCTTGTAAGAATACCATATTCTTTTTTTTCTTCTTTCTCTTCTATCCATGTTGTTTTTTGGAAGACTGAATTTTAGGGGGTTGAGCCACCGATGGAGTGGACTATGTTGTTTCAAAAGCAGATAAGGGCATAATGGGATACTGAAACTATGCTAATATAATAAAACGAGTTCAATTAATTATTTTTCTAAACATATAATCACCAAAATTCCATATTCCCAAACTACTAACTTTATTCCATTCATTCTTCTCATATAGATCAGTGGAAAAAACTCATGCAACTTGCACATGTGGCTTAAAAAATTTCAATTATTTAGAGCCCACCATATTTTGTAGGATGAATTTGAAATTAAAAAACTCTTGAATGTTGTTAACTAGTACTTGATGTAGGGGACAATAGTTTGGTAGATCTTCATCACCATCCTTGCTGGGTTTTTTAGGCTGTGGAAACTCGATCAAGTTATTCTCCAATGCTGAGATAAAGTATCCGGAGACTTGGTCATTTCGAAAAGAATAGACCTTGTTGGTCATCTACTCAAAATATTTTTTCCTTTGCTATCTTTTATCATCCTGAAAATGTGGTCATTGTTACTGACGATCAAGATGTTGAACCGCATGATATGGTGCAAGCTTTAAAGCAGAAGCGAGTATGTGTGCCTGATTAAGCGTAATAGTGGTAGCCTATTCTTTCCCCATTATCATTCCGTGAGCTAATAGAATTACTTGAGACTTATATTTGGTCTCCATGATGGAGTGTTCCACTATTTGAGAGATCATAGTGAGGTCTCTAAACTATCTTGTGTATTTTACTGGAATAAGTGGTGTGTGCAAATCATCACAATGATTCGATGTAAAGATGGGCAATAAGTCTTCTTTAGGAAGTGGTTAGTTTAAGAGGTATGTCTGTCCTTTCCACCGTGCAATAAAATCCAAGACACTTTCTTCTACCCTCTATTTTCAGTTTTAAATGTTGAGGACTATTATCTTTTACAATGTTGAGATGAAATAGAAAAGAAAATTATGATGGAGGTCTTCCCACTTCGTAATTATCCGAGATGGAAAGCTAGTGTACCAAAAAATGGTTAGTCCATGCAGTAATTTCATGAAGTGCCAAAGTTTTACTTCATCTTGTTGTTCATGGGACCCAATAATGGGATCATAGTGAGAGAAAAAATGAATTAGATGCTTCTTTGGGTCTCCAGAGCCATTAAAAATTGGAAATGTAGGGTTCCAAAAGTTCAACAGGGGGAGTCGAATCTACCCATTTGGGGTAAGGTTTATTTTCTGGTTGTATCGACACACACCATTCCTCCATAGATTTCAATCAAGCTATTAGTGACTCAATATAATTCATGAGCCTTATGGGAATGCCTGGATGAGATGTAGATTGACAAGGTTGCATAACTGGTAGGGCCCTCTATGGTGGTACTGTTGGTATTTTCTATAAGTAGCCTATAGGGGCAGGCCTCTAAGGATGTTCCTAAACCTGTTCTAGTTGTGAACCTAATGGATGGAATCCCCAATCTACATCAATGGGATCTAATTATATTGGTTATTGGTATCCCACATTGATAGGGTGTTCCAAATCCACTTCAGTCACTGCGACGAACCCTCTTTACTGAGGTAATATGGTTGGGAGTGCAAGTTGAGGATATGCTTGTAGAGTGTATCTAGCAGGAAGATTCCTCAGAGTAGTTATATATTGAGCCTCCCTAATTCTTTAATCTCTTCCTCTTGTAGAGCATATCTTTCCTCAAGTTAAAGGGGCTTAACCTGTATGGGAGGCATGTGAGGCACAATCTAACCCTTAATATTTTTATAGTTGTACGCCTTTAAAGGAGGTAATAATGGATTATTTAAGGGTATGACTAGATTTAGGGAAAGACTTTGGTTTTGGGTATGCACACCTCATTCAATTGTCTTAGTATGGACCACATTATGAACCAAAAGTTCCTCCTTTATCTCCTCCTCTGAATTAGTCTCATGTCCTATAGGTCTGTATGAGTAGTGTTAATGACATTCGCTTATGCGTAATTCATGGTAGGTA
Organism: Viscum album; assembly: GCA_963277665.1. NCBI lineage: Eukaryota > Viridiplantae > Streptophyta > Magnoliopsida > Santalales > Viscaceae > Viscum > Viscum album. Next base: position 659,819,461 of record OY728131.1, on the reverse strand, counting down.
TTCTATCAGTTCCTTTCAGAGACTACTTTTTCTATGCACTCCACATGAACTCTTCCTCTCCTTTTCTAGTTATTTCAAAGTTGTTTGGAGGAAAACAATCTAAAGGTAATCACTAGATAGTTCATTCATGGATGTTCCTAGTGAGGGTACCCAATCACGAGATGAGACAAACTAGGAGGATCCATTCTAAAGCGTTCCCCCTAATTGGGAGAAGATTTATTTTCATTGAGGAGGAGGTTGATGGGGTGAAAAATCCCCCATAACTAAGGGACGGGGTTGTTCCAGTTCTCATTTAACAACTCTTTGGGCCCGGTTTTCTCACCCTAAAGGTTGGGATAAAAAATACCCCGGCCCCACAGGACTGGGTTTCTCTTGAACTGCCATGGATTCTACTACCACAACTGAACTTATGATATTATGAATTTTTTCCAAACATGGTCTAGGTGTATCATTTGGTATGCACCTATATAACCCAATTTCGATGTCCATTTAACTATTTTCAACATTTTGATATCTAACAACTGAATTCCCTTAAGCAAGAGGCTTGATCGGTATTTTCAGATTCTTGATGCAAAAGTATCTCAGTAGCCTACTCTCTTCTAGAACTGACATTAGTGAGAGTTATTCAAGACCTATTTTTGTTGATAATATCATCGTTCATGGACAATATCCATGTGTTGAAGCTAACTTGAAGCTATCACAATGCATGATACCACTTTCAACATTCTTTTTTGGTTGGATAGAACGGTGAAATTTAACACTCCGTGTGCACCCCATTCTCTGATATGAACAACAGACGTAGAATATATGATCAGTTTTTGCAAGATCTTTAACATGCCGAGGTATTCATGTTGAAGGGATACTTGCAATTTATCTATATGTTTTCTAGCTAGGTGGTCTGCCAAATCAATTTGTCATTTCATCCCTTCTATTAGCTTGACGTGACTTCAATACTTGCCACAAGATAATAATTTTTCTCTTAAGTGACAATGTGTTTTCCATATATTGATATGAATTCCGTGCGCACAATCTTATGAAAATTTATATGGAATGATGTATTGAGGGGTGGATAAAGGCCAAAACATTACGGGTATGTCATCTTTAGCTAGCTGTTTCCTTAGGTTTAGCATGCCATCTTCATCTTTTTCTAGAGGTTCCTTAACCTGGTCTAACCAAAGTTTACACTTTACTGCTACTTTATAATAAACAACATGATTGGTAGGAAATTACTTGGGCATACTGGAAAGAAGCTGACCCAAGGGTGGTTTGGAGAATGACCATCACCTTGGGCAATCTTCTAATTGAGAAAAGATTTCACTTGTCAATTATAAGGCATCAGACCTGATTGACCTTGTTTTTAAAAGTACCTCATGATAGGGGGATTTATCATTACTACATTTCCAAGGGTAGGACCCTCTTGATGACATGAAATACTATCATGGAGAGAACTCTCACAGTGAGTTTCATCACGGGGATTAGTACTATAGTGGATTAAAGAAAGGGGAAAACCTCTTTCTCCTTGATCTTATAGCCACATAGAGGGTTTTCATGACTCTCTTCAAGAGATGGGATCTCAAAATCGACTAGTTTATGGTCATGAATAAATCCTTCATGGTGAAGTGTCCAAGGAGGAACTTTAGAAATACTACTAATTCTCCCATAATTTTTAAATAAAAGGTAGGATCTTATGCTTATATATATAAGCTTATAAGGGATTCAAGAACTCTAGCATCAAGTAGTTCATGATTATAAACCAGATCTTTATTTTTCAATTGTATCTAATGAGTCTTCTTTTTGGATGTCTTATTTCAAACTACTGGGGACACTTTCTGGGGGATGCGGTTTTCATAGGTAGAAGTTTGTTTCTGCCTTAGAGTGTCCATTGAGACAGGAAAATTAACTTCAGTTGGAACAAGTGTATATTCCTGATCTAGTTGTCTATATATCATGGGGAGTTTCACCCATGACCCTATTATATGGGAGTAGAGGTGTGTGGATACTCTAGGTTGGAATGATAATGAGACACCCCATTTGTGGGGATGAGGTTGTGTATCCATCCCTCTGACACTACTATTTTCACCGTAATGATGTTTTGGAAAATATGTAGGATGTGGGCAGGGAGTTGTGTCTACTCTTTTACCATTTTTAGGATATAATTGGTGACTTTAGTGTTTGAAATAAAGATATATTCCCATTCCATATCTGGAGGAGGGGTATGTGATTTTCCTCACTTACATTTTATACTAGTGGATACTAAAAGTACTCAGGTGTGTGTATAGGGGTTTGAGTCTTCCACCTATCATCATATGGACTTTCTGGATGATCTCTCTAGATACTAAAAGATGAAACTACTGGAAGTCTTAATGGATATAGGCAGGTGTGTGTGGATACTTGTAGTTTTCCTCCAAACTTGGTTGTTGGGATTCTTAGGTCTAGGAAGCTGTCTGTTCATTCTTGCGATGTGCTACCAAATTCGAATGGTAAGATTCTTTGGATGCTTCTAGGTGAGTTTGTTGGTTAGATGAATTAGGGTGGGTGAGTGTATGTGCCCGCTTATATTATTCAACCAAATTTGATTGGTGGCCTTCTCTGGATGGGAGAGTGGTGTAGCCCTATTCCCTGTTGGCTAGTTTCTACCCCCATAGGGCCATATTACATGCCTGAGTTTGAATAACCAGGGCCGAACCGATGAGGATGAAACCCTCATCATATTTTGGGTTCACTACCACACGACATTGGAAATGAAAAATACTGGAAGGATCCCTTTATAAGGACCCTTATGTCTTTTGGGTTAGGCTATATATATCGAATCTTTATCCACCTCACTAAGATAAGGGAGGGAATGGTTTTCTCATTCCATGGATAAACTCCCAAAATTGTTGAAGCTTTTCATAGGTTTCGTCTGCTTCTAGACCATTGACCATTTCTGACTAGATAATCAATGGGGATTTTCAAATTGGTGGGTCTATTGGGTGGCCTATAGGGTCTGGATGTTACTATTTTAGTGATAATCTCAGACCAATGCATTTGAGACCCCACATTGAAGACCTTAGGTTGTTGATGGCATCCTCTACTTGGAAAAAGACCTAGAATAGAAAGTATTTAGGGAATGAAGTTGTGGAAGATGGAAGTATACCATTGGATTGAAGGGGGTTTTATGAAAAAGTTCCTAACAATAGATGACAAACACAATTAAAAAACCCATCAAAGAAGCATCTCATTTGAACGAACACATTCATGATTGATTGTATTATCTGGTCTTAATCCATCTTTATAGTTAAAGGGGTATTAAAAATGGGTGAAATTATCATCTTGGTTAAGTATTCATGTTGGGTTCACCATTTTTTGTTTTTGACGAAAAAAACAACTTGTGGTGCTTGATGATCGATTACAGGGGGGTGAGTTTTGGGAAATCATTCACATCAGGTTTAAATTTTCATGAATAATGAATCAAATATTGATGGGTATGAGTTCTTTTATGATTCACACATTCAATATTATTACGTGATCATACCCTTCTGCACTTGTTATTCTAATTGATTAAAATCAATTATTAATGATTGTGTTTACCCTTACTAAGTATTTGGTCTCACCCTTGTTTTATTTCCTTTTCCCCAAGTTATAAAGTATGAGGTTGAATGGATTATTTCAAAAAGGTATTTTCATATAAATGATGATGATGAATTAATTTGATATAAGAAAATGGGTTAAGTGGGAGAAGTTATAATTTAATGACGATTGGGTACTGTTTATGTTATAGTTTTTCTTAAATCTTTAAAAATATATACCTAAAAGTTCCTTGTGAATGTAAGTGGCCTAGTTTTTCCTTTTAATGTTGTAAGGTTTGGATAAAAAAATTAGGTCACAATTATGGTATCAAAGTCGAAAATGTAAATTTTATGATTTTAAGAGTGGATCTAGGAGTGTAGGTTCTAGGTTGTTATACTACTTCTTCTTGTTAACATGGAAAACACTTTGGGTCTCTCCTATTGTAATGCTTCATTTTCCCAATAATTTTTCTAGAATACAACCTATTCCTTTTTATTTCATCCTTAGCCTAAAAGTTACATTTTTTCTCCCAAAATTGAATCACTAGTCTAATTTCATATAAAATATTTCTTATCCTTTATATTTCATAAGGTATTCCACCTTTTTATGTGCCTAAAACTATTTTTATAAATTCTATTTTTGTAAATATCTCTAGTTTTCACATGAGATTGTGTTTCCAAAAAACAAAACCATTATCTTCATCAAGATTTTTTATTTGAAAAAAATCATCTTCTTTATGTAACTATAAGTTCCACATCACCATATATATTTTAAGAAGGATGGGTTGCAATGTAAAAAAAAACTATGATCCCCACAAATCATGAAACATAACTTTTAGCTTGAATCATGGATTAAAACTGAATCCCATTATATTTTTCTTATTTAGGATCAGTACATGAAACATATAAAATTATATCTATGAAAATATCAATTCAATTCCATCCTATACATAATGAATCATATGTATTTGAACGTCATACAAAGTCTCAGAGTCATACGAAGTATCAGATTCATACGATGGAAGATATATGCTCCCTAATGGATTATAATGGGAATACTATGCTCCCAAAAGGATTACACTAGAATTCACATGGATTCCACATCATAGGTGTTTGAAATTCATACAATGTATGAATCCTTATTATCAATATATTACACTGCACCCTCAAAGTCATACATGATGCCTTGAAGTCATACACTCAGATCAAAGATGTACATTCAACCCTTATTCTATTTTTTTATAACTATAAAATACTTACATTATAATTATTATGGTCCTTTATTTCATATTATATCCTCTTTGTAAGATTTTTAAGTACATATGATAGTATAAGTATTACATTTACTTAAATTCTTATGCTTGGGAATCTACGAAACAAAAATACTTCTTAAAAACCAAAATTTTCATAAGTGATCCAAATAACACTAGAGTTGATCTAAACCTCTTATAGCCTTCAATAAATGAACTCCATTAAATAGTATATGATACTTTGAAGATTAATTTCACTTCATTGTCAAAACAAACAACCCAAAAAGTAATATAAGGGTATTTTTGCTAATAATATCACCCTTTGGGTTTTTTAACAATTCTAAGACACTATAAAATGGTTAATCCACTACTTCATCCAAAAAAAATTCAAAAAAAAATTCATATCTAACACAAACATACACAACTAAAATTATATCCTTCAAGGTGTGTACCGATGGTTTAGTAATCACCAAATCTAAGCCAACTTGATCTATACTCTGTGTGAGAAACAAGATATGAATGAAGAGATCCTCATGAATACAATACTATATTCTTTTTTATTCTAAACACTACTCTCCTTGAAAAAACAGATGCACATATCCCCTTTTCCAACTTTTCAATTCTCCCTCTTTCTAGTATAGATTTTTTGACCAATTCTCCCCCTTTTTCAATGAAACCAAATAATATTATTGTGAAAGTCCACAAGAGAGAGTCATAAGTTCACACATAGAACACATAATAGAACACCTACCTTTCTTGAAAATAAACATCCCTGGGGAGTGGTGATCCTGGGGCCAACTTATATTATTTAATGGATTTGGTTGGTGTCCAAGTTCCCTTTATTGACTTTCAAAATCCATTCAGGGAAATTTCTTAGTCAATATAATTTTAATTTTATCTTCAGTGGATATATAATCTAACCCTACAACTTCTTGTTTAATATTCTCCTTGAAAAAATTATATTTTATCTAGATGTGATTTTTTTCATGAATGATGAATATGATTTTTTTTCTAAGGTTTATGATACTCAAGTTGTCACACTTAGTGGGAATAGAAGAGACTATTTTCAATCTAATTTATTCATGATACTATATAATAAACATAAAATGAGTAAAATATTTATTGAATATAATATAATCATACCTTTCCATTTTTAAAGAAATGAATTCTTGTTTCTTTCTTATCCTAGAGATATATGAACTTCCATGATAGAAAACACCTCCAAATGTAGAATTGTTTTCATCTATAGAACCTAACCAATCTACATCCATGATACCTAATGATAGTTTCTATAAACTATAGGATTAAAACACCCAATAATCCATCATGTGACAGATATATTAAAGTATTATCTTTATATCTTTCATGTGACATTCTTTAGAGATACTTTAGTAGCAAGAAACTTAGTAAGTAAAAAAATTTCTAGATAAGTGGATGTAAAATACAATAAAATCCTAATTATCTTCATCTAATGGGATACATAAAACTATTTAATATCCTAATACTTTGATAATTTTATTTGATTCACCACTAGAGTCCTTATTGGCATTAAACATTCATTTTTGAACATTTTGATCACTTCTTTGGCATATTTTTTTGAGAAATGAAGGTTCCTTTGTTCCCCAATACCACCTATAATTCAATGAAGAATATTATATATATAATAAAAGATATCTTAAAATCATATCTCATGTAATTTGAAATCATATTGCATTATTCTTATTTAGATCCTCCAAAAATTATGCCATCTATGTAAATGAGCACCAAAATCCTTTGATCCTTTTCCTTCTTGAGTTATATATTATGATCAACTCCACCTCTTTGAAATCCAGTCTTCTTTAGATATTGATAAAGCCATGAGTAATGGGAACTTTGTATTTTCTTTAATCCATAAAGAAACTTATTCAACTGGATCATCTTATTTTCATCTTCATAAACCAAAAATCCATCCTATTTTTCAATGAAAACTACCTCTTCAAGGACTCTGTTTAGGAATCCGGATTTCACAACCATTCGATAGACTTGAAAGCCTATTTGAACTACCAAGACCAAAAATAATCTTATAGTTTCCATCCAATCCACCAATGTAAATGTTTCACCAAAATAAATTTCTTATATCAGGTAATATCCTTTAAACACTAATCATGCCTTGTCCCAATTCATCTTACTTTCTTCATTAATTTGTTTTAAAAGACCCATTTGGTCCTGAGGAAATTCTTGTCTCGTAGTCATGGAAAAATTACCCATGTTTAGTTCTTTTAAACATGGTCAATCTCTCAATGCATATATTTGACCCAACTTTCATCTTTAGTAGCCTATTGAAATTTTTTAGTTTCTACTTGACAAAGAAAAGAGTTTTTTTGAGAATTATTTATTCTAGTTTGAACGAGGATTTTCTAGTCACCAAAAATGTTATTATCATTGATTTATGACTTGCTGATTTTATATTTTGATCTACTATTTCTACTAAATTTCCATAAAAATCACTAATATTATCTAATTCTTATAGAGCCCCTTGAAATCCTTTTAAGAAACTAAATTCACCATTACTTTCTTCCTCAGTTTCATCATTATATTACTGGAAAGTCCACTTTCCATTTTAAAAATCATGTTTATTTTCAATAATGATTACATCTCGTATTTCCAAAATATTCCTAGTCTTGTTTTTATAGAATTTATAATCCTTTCTTTTGGATGCGTATCAAAGTAAAATACCTTCATACCCATGAGCTTCAAACTTCCAATGCTTCTCATTATTGATAATAATTCATTTTATTCCAAAAATTTGAAAATACTTGAGTGTTGTATTCTTTCCATAACACATCTTGTAGGGGTATAATCTTTATTCAAAAAAATAAGGATCTATTTGTGATATAAATTAATGTTAGAACTAATTCTTTCAAAAAATTATCCGTTGGTTTCTTTTAAATTAGCATTTTTTAATACATATTGTTGATAATGTGGTTTCTTCTTTCAATAACTCTGTATTTTTTGAGAGTTCTTATAGATGAAAACCAATTTTGTATGCCTTTATTTTTAAGATACTCATCCACTTGTGTAATGGTAAACTCTATACCATTATTGGTGTATAATTTTTAATTTTTTTCCTATGTGTCTTCTCCACCAATCTCTGGTAATGAGTGATTCACCAGAATACATCAGATTTGTGTGAAATCACCATTATTCATGAAATATTTCTATGGTCACCAATAAATAACACATAATATCTTTTTTCCATTCATGGATTTTGGTGTCATTGGATCAAAAACATTAAAATTTAATATATCATGTGGCCTTTTTTATTCTAATTTATTTGTCGTAGGACTTTATTACTATCTTCCCTTTTTGAAAAGTATCACACACAAGAGTGTGATCATATGAGATTTTGGGAAATTATCAATCTATTCCATTGTACACAAATTTCTTCTGCGAATTTTGGCTAAAATTCCCAAGTCATTTTGGCCACATTTAATTCTCATATTCCTTGGAAAACATGATCTTGTCATACTTATTAATGAGATAAAGATTCCCATCAGTGCGTCTCCCTTAAAGCACTAATGATCCATTCCTTCCTTTTACAATACATTCCTTATTACTAAATTCTATTACATGTACCAAATCCCCCAGTCATATTACACTCAAAAGTTTCTGATCGAGTCCTTAAACCAAGATAACATCAGTCTATATCAAGTATTTTTCACTAAACTTGGATTTTAAAGAACCAATAATCTTAAACCCATAATTATTATTGAAATAGATAAATCTATCCTTATTGTATGTAATTATCATGATGATTTATTGATTTCCCACCATATAAGAAGTTCACCCACTTTCTAGAACCTACATTCAATACTTTTCTATTACTCTTAGGTCTATTTCAATAATTTTTTCCTTACCAACTATTTCTTTCTTAATCTATATTCGATAATTTGATTTATTTGATGAAGAGAAAGGCTTATCTACCTTAAATTCCATATTTTCTTTCTCATATTTCCAAAAATAAAATATATATTTAATTTATATCTTTTTTGATAATATTTGTATATTTTTTTCCATTTATTATGGGCTCTCCAGGCATGTTAATTTATACTTTAGATAAATAATTCCCTTCCTTATGCTCAAAACCTTTACAACAAAATAAGTACCCATTAAAATCATACTCTATGTATGAAAAATAACTAATCTATTTTTTCTTTCATGATTACTTAAATATAATATTTCAATAGAGAAAATATTCTAGATATTTACCAACTCCCCATAACAATAACACTTGAAATTTGGAATATTATTTTCTTTCTTTACAACATTATTTTTTTTAAAAGATGGTGGAAATGCCTATTAAATTAAAGAGGAAGATAAAGAAAGTATCCAAAAAGAGTATAGGAAATGAGGAAAATCCCAAATAAGAAAACTATTTGCCTATCTTTTTCATCAATCTGACAGTTATATTTCTCTCTTCTTCTTGAATTTCATGCCATTCAGACCTTCCGGGACCATGACCCCGACCTATTGATCTTCCTCTACCTGAAAGAAAAGCTTCAAGCCTTTCTAAAAGTGTCTCATCCTTAGTGCTGTCAGAATCAAAGCTATATTCTTACCCTTTTACTTTTCTATTATAAGAGATTCCATCGATTGCATTAGCCTGGGAAAGGATATCCTGAGTCTCATCAGGAGAGCCTTGAGTGGTATCCTTCATCTTAATGGAATCATCAATATGTTGACCAAAGGATGGATTACCTTCAATAAGAAAGCTACAGACTATACATTATTGTAATAGATAAGCTGAAAGCCTTCATTATCCACAATGAGTTTTGAAGAATCATGAAAATTTTTAGAAATGAACGGAGAGTCAGTTTCTAAAATTTTCTTACCCTTTCAGATACCTGAAGAAACCATACCATCATTTGAAGGTTGATGGTGATATTCTTAATGAGTGACATCTTTATTCTCTTTTCCATCATTGGAGTTACCATCATGACCTGACATATGAGGAGACAAAAAAATTTGAATTTTCTGCAAATAAATTTTTTTTCCTTGATAATTAGTATCAAAATTTTGTATATTAGCCTCTTCATAAAAGATGTAATCCCAAGACTTTGACAGATAATTAGAAGAATAGGCATTGATATTGGGTGTGACACATGCCTGACCACCCTTCTCATCAACTGTAGGATTGAAAAAATTCTTAGTAACAACTCCTCGTGCTTTTTGATTAATATTAGGAATGAAAGGTCTATATTCACCCTTACAATTAGGCTTCTGAACATGTTTACTTTTATTCTTTTTAGGTCAATTTCTCATATCATGTACCTGTGAAGAACAATAGCTAAGAACTATTGAACGCCTACATGTAGATGAGTCATGACCTATAATGTTACAATCTTTGCAGAACTTTGTAATTTTTTCATAAATGATCTTCAACTCAATAATGTCATCATTAGTTTCAAGAATAACTTTATCAACTAGGGTTGATCAAAATTCAACCTCAACTAAGAACCGAGCATAGTGACCAAATCAAGCCACTTCTATTTCCTTGTCAATTTTGATAGGAATCCCAATTGACAGTGAAATATCAAACCAAATTTTGGGGTTCCAAAGTATCCAATTAAACCCATAAACTCTTACCCAAATTTGTGTGGTGGTGTTACCAACCTCAAAGGGATTGAATTTTCTATCCCATTCACGAAGGTGAACAATTACAAGTTTGAGAGCAATGGAACCAAATCCCCAAGATCAAACTTTCATTTATTTTGTGGGGAAGATCATATGGAAGTATCCTCATCCAAGCGATACACATTTCTGAGATGTAAATCCCCAAATCGGTGAAATAAAATTCTTTAGTTCATCAATTTTTAAAGGTTGAGAACCTTTAGGAATAAATAATAGAGAAATGATCAAGAAATCACCCATTTTAAGCGACTCAGAAATTGCATTTAAATCTACTTTGATGTGTGAAATGTTCTCCTTTCTCTGGATAGAAGATTCTAGTACACCTTTGAAGTAAGAAAAGGTCGATTCAAGGAAGTCACCTCATCAAGAACATTTCTCACCTGAATCTGGTTCTCCTACCCTGGTGCGGTATCAAAGAACATTTTGGTGTTTCCTGTAATTCCTTCCCCGATGAACCCAAAAAGAGCCTTCTAGAGATAGGCCACAGTTCTAACATCCATAGAACAATTTTGAAACCATCTTGCAGTAGCACCCGCGTCTTTCTGAATATTCGAAATAGATGAAGCCTTCACCGCTACAACCACAGATGCCATCACAACATCCTACCCACCCATGGATCTGTGTCCTTCCCACAAACCCCCATTCTTCTATGCAAGATCTCAATCATCATGATCCTCAGCATCAGATGCCTTCACTACATATTTCTCAACTGCAGAAGTCGGTGCCACGTCCCCACCATTTGCTACCGCGAGTTCGCTGCCGCGAGTTCGCTGCCGCGAGTTCGCTGCCGCGAGTTCGCTGCCGCGAGTTCGATGTTGGTAGTTCACTGTCGTGAGTTCACTGTTAATAGCTTGAACCTCAACATCAGGTGGTACCACAGATCTAGAGATCCTGATTCTAAAAAACTAGTGTGTTTCAAAATGACCAGGGGTAAATCACTCACCACCATTAAACCCTAATCCACCTCCTAGTTATAGAGAGAGAAGGTTCCTTCTCTCATCCCGCCCTCCTCCTTTTTTTACAACATTAGTAGTAGACCTTTTTAAGTGTCCTAAAAATATTATTTTTTCCAGGGAGTAGGTTTCTGAGGTTTTATTTCATTTCCACTACCTCTTTTGTTTTTTACCATCATCGACCTACCATTTTCACCAAACCACTACACTTGTGTAATAGGAATAATTTATTTAGTGGGTACCCCACAGGATTCTTTAGGGTCCAATGCACTTGTGATCCCTGATGCCACATGAAGAGTGAGAAGCATTTATTGATTTTCACACTTCCATCACCACATCATGAATTATTATTAAATTTATTTAATTTTTTTACCTTATATTTTTTATAATTATCTATCCCATTAATAATTCAAGCCCATTCTTCAACCTTGAGTTTCAACTCAACTTCCTTTTGTGAGATTTCTAAATATCTATAATTAAGATTTAAAACATCTGGCTTTATTTTTTACTTTTACTCTTATTATTGGTGAATATAAAGCATGTATTCATGTACAAAACCATTAAAATTATTTTATTTAGCTATCCAAATGTCAATTTTCTTAAGGGATGCTTCAAGTCCAAATTTATTATCAACTATGCCCATGATTGCATCACCTTAATCATAACTTTATTCCTCTTGTAGCTTATCTACAAAATCTTAGAGGAATTATTCTCCAAGGTTTCTATATTCTTTAAACTCCACCACTTATATTTCCTTTGATTCCCCATCTTCTTTAGATATAAAGTTATTTTTCTAGAATAATTTATTCTTATATTTCTACTTGTTGTTCCCACCTTTGAATGGATTCCTTTTGGGATCTTCTTCCTCATCATCATCTCAAAAATTATTAAGAAACTTAATAACAAGATGATATACTTTACCACATTGAAAATAACTGAGTGGTAGCTTACCCTTGAAATTCTATTTCCACCTTTTTGAGATTATAGGAAAGAAATGATTTCATCTCACAAAAATTTTCAACCTTAGGTTTTTATTTGACTGAAATATTCTTCATTGTATTTGATGATATTTATTGAGATCACTTTTTCCACTAATTAATTTACAATGTTCTTCATCTCATATAAAACATGAGTATTATGCAAGATTTCCAATGGAACTTCCTTTAGGTATTTATCTTTAAGAATCAAAACCTTTATGTTGAACCACTAGGATAATATTCTGAGGAATATTTAAATATTTTCACATCATAAATGATTTTCCCAAGACCATACATATATTTTAACAGAATATTCATCCAATAAAAAATGCATCGACTACCTTATTTTGGATCATTATTTTATTTTCATAAATTTTCCACATGACTTGTATCTTTTCATCTCAAACATCTAAATCACCTTCAGAAATATTTATAAGCTTCTACCACACCACATGAGATGTTTTCTAGTATATCACCTTTATATAGACAGGGTTCATTAAAGATCCACCTAAAGTATTTATTTCTTTTGTATCTTCATCCAAATATTTGTGATATATTTCTATTAATAATCTACTTTCCTTGATTTTAGATATTCCATGCATTCATTCATATATAAATCCATTCCAAGTGAGAAAATTAATATTGTATTTTATTTTTATATATATTGATCTTGATATGTTCAAAGATAGGATTTCTCTTACTATTCACCACCATAACCATCAAACCTCATAGAGAGAGAGAGAGAAATACACAAAAACATTTGTATCTAATACCACTTTTTGGCCCCTAAGAAGTTATGCCCCCTGGGGGGGAGGGTGGGTGGGTGAATCAGGTTGTGTGAAATTAAAACTTTTCCTCATCAATTATACTGTTCTATATTATTTAAGAACACTAATATCTTTTTTTATAACATCTTTAATATAGTATAAATAAAGGACACATTCAATTTTACTTTTTTCACCCAAATGAGATAATATAAGGATAAAACATGGTAATGTGGCTATGCACAAGAGGCACTAAATATCATTTATTTTGATTAAAAGTTTAGAGTGGTTGTACTAACACTTCTATTTTAAAACCATACATGACTAGAAATCTCACTGCTCTCCTCACAGAGGGGAATATACTTATCATTCTATTACATATTATTCTTCCATGAAAAAATATGGAATCTACATCAAGATTGGTGTTTGAAATAAGATTAATTTTATTCTTATTTATATAATTTAAAATATATTTTCTAGGGATTGACCTCTTAGAACTCTTCCCTATCCTCCTCCTTTTTCCTTGTGTGAAAAAAACTCATGGTCTCTTCTTTTTCAATGATTTATTTTTCTAGTAACATTATAGGAATACAAAATATTATTTTATTATTCTATATTTAGTTTAAAAGTTTCCTATTTTTCTATTTCGGAACTAAATAACTAGTATACTTTTTAATAAACATAAGTATTCTTTTTTTTACATCGAGTGAGTCCCCACCTTTTTCTATTCCCACAAAAATTTTTGTTTCAACTTAAGTTTTTGGAAATATACCCAATTGTCACATAATATCATGATTTAAAAAAAACCACATGATAACCATCTATATATTTCATTTGAAACAAATATATTTCTTCACACTACCACAAGCTCTACATCACCATCATCATTTTAAAAAGGGTGTGTTGCATGGTTAAAACAAAATACCTGATCACTAAAAATAAAGTTGCATAATTTTTAAATTTAATTATGTATTAAAAATGAATCACATGATATTTGACTCAGTTAGGGTCTTTACACCCATAATTTGAAATTATATCTATGAAAATTTCATATCAGATATGTCCTACAAATGATGAGTCACATATCTCTAAAGGTCATATAAAGTCTCAAAGTCATATGATGGAAGAAATACACTCCCTAAAGGATTATGATGTAAGTCATATGATCCTAGAAGGCTTATATTGGAAATATCCACATCATAAGTCTTTGAAATTCATATGATTTCTGAATTATTATGATGAAAGGATTACACTGCACCCTCAAATATGTATGATCCACTTTGAATTCATGATCATATCAAATATGTACTCTCTAACCTTTTTCAAAATTCTAACCCAGTCCAAAATACATATTCTAGATGGTTTAATCTCCCTAAATTCATAAAATATCCTAATAATAAGACTTTGAAAGTCATCCCATGGAATAAATCATAAGTTATCATAAAGTCTTGTACTGTGAACTTTTCCAAAAAAAGAATTGTGTGTTAAAACTAGAATTTATAGAATCTCTCTAAACAAAACAAAATTTGATCCAAAACACTTATATCCTTAAAGAAATAAAATTCACTAAATGAAATAGGCTACATTAAATACTATTTTTACTTAATTTTCAATAAACACAACCTAAAAATTACTTAGAGGGTATTTTTTCTAACAAGTACACATCAAGATGCTTTTTCTATTAGTAAGTGAAGGTTTAATGATATAAGTTTTAGGGGATGATGCAACCATTAACCATAAACATATGAAAATAGTATAAAATCACTATGAATTTAATTATAGGTATTTTTAAGACCACAAAAATCTATAATTCTATTCGGGTTTTGGTTGATCACATTACGAAGCTAACAAATTTCATTGATATTTGAAATGACTTCTTTCTCTATTGAATTTACATGATATACATAAATAATTGGTAAGGATACATGTAGTTCCAATTTAAATTGCATTTGATTTATATATGAGGTTTACCTTAAAATTTCAAGTAAGTATTTAAAAAAATTAGATACAGAGCATGACTTTAACATAACTCACGTCCTCTAACAAAAAAATTAACCTGAAAGAACAACTAAAACTCTAGAAAATATGCTAATATCCTATTAAATGTATTTTACAGGAGAATAGGATTAATATATTTCTTTAGTATCATTCTTATGAAGCAAAGTTTCTAATATATCATTAAAATGACACCATATGAGGATCTGTGCGGAAAGAGGTGCAGAACTCCAAAATTTTGGGATGATGTAGGAGAATGGAAGCTACTAAGACAAAACCTTTATCAAGATATGTTAGAGAAGATTAAAATAATTCAGTGATATATTGAAGAAAAAAAGTTTATAGAATATTTATGATGATAATAATTAATGATATTTGGTTTTTGAAGTTAGAGACAAGGTATTTATTTGAATTTCACAATGTATGAGGTTATGAGATTCAAGTGGAAGAGAAAGATAAGACCTAGATACATCATCCCCTTTAAGGTCCTTGATCATATGGTGATTATATATTTTTATCTAACACTTAAACCAAAACTCTAACAAGTACATGATGTGCTACACTTATCACTTTTAAGGGAGTAAATACTAGATCAATGAAATGTACTAAACTTAGATGTTATATACTTAGGACATAATCATTTTTACAAAGAACAATCGATAGTGATCATAGATCATGGAGATAAAGTACTATGAAAAAAGACCACTAACTTGGTCAATGTTCTCTATAGAAATTATAAGTTTAAGGAAGTGATGTGGGGATCTGAAGATTTATTGAGATAAAATTACCCTCATTTGTTATCATCTGAGAAATGAAAACTTGAGGGAAATATTTTTTAAGTGGGTAAAATATAATACCTTAAAGTTTTATTCCTTGAATATGTTGAATAGTTAGTCTTAAAGGAAAAAATAAACTAAAATGAAAAAATTATATATTTTATTAAGAAAAAATATTAAAATGAATGATAAAAACTAATAAATTATGGGAATGAATTATGAAACTTCATTATGAAAATTATAAGAGGAATAAAACCATAAATAATTGAAAAGTACATGAATATGAAAATTTTATCCTTGTGATTTTCCTTGAAAATAATAGTACCAAATATAAATATGGAAAGAAGAAAAAACATTAGAAATATAATATATTTTTTATATAGAAATAAAAAAATAGGATGAATAATTTTTAGAGAAGTTTGTAAGGTCATATATAAGAATTAATATGGGTAATATGTCCATTGAAAATATATATGATTTTTGGGAATGCATATAATAAATGGGTATATTGAAAATGTTATAATGTGTATCTAATAATTTTAAAAAAATGAATAATGTATCCTATATCATATTCTAAACATGTATAATGACTATTTAACATCAATTAAGTAAATAAGGAATGATAGTGTGTGAAATATAACTGAACATTATGTAAGAAATCATTTTTTTCAAGAAAAATTATTTCTAGGAAGTATCATGCCATTTAATTAAAATTGAAATTATATATATAAATTTAATTTTATAAAATGGATTTTATTTTTGGAATTAGGGCATCAGGATTAGCAATACAATTAGTTTCATTTAAAAAACTAAGTTACCGAGGTGAATATTGAATGAAATTGGTAAACTGTAACAACAGTAAAATACAATATATGGTTAAAATGATGTATAAAACTTATAAAAATAAAAATAAAAGTTTATATGGAGGTAATATCCATCTTCCTTGGGTTTTTCCACTTAAGGGACACTTTTCATGTAAAAATGACATCGCTTAACCATTAAGTAATGATAAATTGAAAAAATTACCCTAAGACTCATAAAGAAAAGGAACCCTCATATAAAATTCTAAAACCACTTCTAATTTAACACATTGATATTTTATATACACATTTTACTTTGACATAAAAATAATGTATTTGGTAACTTGTTTTACACGCAACCTTGAGTCTAAATGAATCATGATATAATATACCATTATAAACTAACTGTTAAATTAGAGGTATTAATAAGAATAATAAAATTATGGAAAATATATTTATATGATTTATATTATGAAAATTTATTTATTAATTCATAATAAATAAGTACTCAATTTCCAAGAATTTCATTTCATGATTCAAAAATATGTTTTCTTAAAAAACAGGGTTTATTGCATTATGTCTGTGAATATTATAATTAATTTATAAAACTTTTAGAAATTTTATTTTATAAAAAGAATATAATTTTTTAATTAATCATATCAAAATAATTTTATGGTGAAATTTTGGGATTTTTCTAAAAATATTAAAATTTTCCTGAATAGTAAAAAATACTGATTTTGTAGAAAACTATCTTTTCTATTCTAGTATTTAAAGTGTCCCATTTTGTTTTGAATTTATCATAAATTTTAATTAGTTAATTTTGATTAAAAATAATATAACAAATGTCATTGGAATCTAAATTATGCTGAATTTTGGTATATAAAATATTTTTATACTTAAAAATGCATTTTTCTGGAATTTTTTTTTCGATTTGTTTTATGAGTTTTTTTTAAAAGTAATTTTTAAAACTTATATAAATTCAATTTTATAAAATTGATTCCATATTTTTAATCATTGTTTCTAATTTTTTTTCATTATGCACTTTCATTTTTGTTCTTAATGAATTGTAAAAATAGTAAAAGTTTTGTTACCTCAGTTAACTTTAAAATGAGTTTGCTAGAGTGTTAAACGAAGTGATAAGGATGATATTGACATACAATAATTTATATATCCTATTTTAGGGGCATATTTTGTTCCTATTTCATATAAAATTTTAATATGTGTCAATTTTAAAAATTTGGATTGATTATGACATTATTATATTTTAATCATTTGAAAAATCCTGAGTGTGTCCTCTCTCTCCCTTATAAAATTAACTCTATTCTATTATACACACTTAAAGAGCCTATTATATCATCCATTAACTACCAAAATAATTTCATAAAATCCCTCCCAATGTCTTATAGGTCTTTTTTTTGATCATAATACAATTAAATTAAGTCTTATGGTGTAAACCAAAAGAGGTTTCCCAACGAAGAGGTATAAATCTTAACCAAACACATTCAATTTTATTTATTATTAAAACCTATATAAAACTATTGAATCCATCATAAAATGATAAAAATAGTATCATAAATATATTTATATATTATTATAATTATGGAAAACCTATTTCCACCTATTTTCTATAAAATGGGAAATGAATGTATCCCTCATGCGTATGTGCGGACTGCCACCTATATGCAATGATATGTATCATTTTCTGTCACCACCTCACATGGATGTTTTTAATGATGGATTTGATAAATATATATGATATTTATTATGTAATAACTATTCTATTATAATAAAATATTATTTATGTTTCTTTCTATCTTTTCATTATAAAATCAAAACAACGTTCATGTGTACGTATAAATTACCATCACCATGAATGGTGTAATTCATTTTTTATATCCCTATATTTTATGGATGATTCTAAATATGCATATAATTAATATATATTAAATTTATATCATAATTAAAATTATTTATATTATGGAACTATGATCAAAGTACAACTACTAGAACTTTATAACCAAATATTTTATGAAAAGAGAAACAGTTAACACTCGAAAACGATGATTTTAATAAAGAATTATTAATAAATGTGATTGGAAATATTTAAATGGATAATATATGATATTATAAGTATTAATACGATTATGGTATAAAATTATTATAAATTTAAATTTATTATAAATATTTTTACAATGATTACGAATCAAGTCGAACTTAAGGTAAGAGTTTTACATTACAATATCATTTTTGTCGGGATTTTTTATGCTTAAACATATGATGATGAAATCATATGAAATTTATCTCAAAAATATTATTTATTTCCTCATCCATTGGTTATTTTTGGATATTACATATTTTTTTTCATTTCCATCTCTTTATGTACTAAAGATACTAAAATATTTTTTTTAAAGAAAATCGACTTTGTTTTACTATTCGGTCAAGAATCCTTTTCTTCCTTGTCTATATTTTAGATAAAAAAATTTCAAGAATGTTTTTTCATTAACCTATTATTTTTTAAAGTCATTTATACCCATGGTTTACTTTTTATAAAAAGTATTTTAATGAATCCTCATGTAATTTTCCGAAAAGGTTACTTTTGATTTTTTTACCAAAAATGTGAAAAAATATTTGTTTAAACATACTTAGAATGAAACAAATTCTCTACCTTCATGATCTCTCAAAGCTTTGAATCATAATTTACATGTTTCCATAAATATTTTCAAAGAAAAAATTTTCCACAATATTTTGGAAATTTCTATATTTTAAATAATTGATTTCAATATGATGTGGTTATTTTTCTCAAGAAATGTTCCAATGATCTTTTGATGTCATTTTTTATCTATGAAAAAATCCGTTTTATTTATTTATGATTCAATGGGGATATGATACTATGGTACCATCCATATTATTTATTTGGATGTTTTATGATTATAATGATGAAATATTTATGAAATATGTTTTATTTTTCATCCATGAAGCTATAATTAAATGATAAATTTTTTCATGATCTTGAGAATTAGATATGAATATATTATGATAATGTGATGGGTGGGTTAGTTATATCCATTTATTTCATTGGGTAATTATTAATATTTTATTATTTAAAAGGTTACATGGGAGGTTATCCCAAGATCAAAAATAGGGAACATGAGAGGTTATCTCAAGCCCAAAAATAGGTTACATGGGAGGTTATCCCAAGGACAATGTGGGTAAACTGGTGGTTAACCCATGCCTAATACATGAAGAATATATTCATGGGTAACATTGACATAAGATTTTTATGATTATGATTATTCCACACTTTGTGGCACTCTTTTCTGACATAATATTATGCCAATGTTATGCTCTCTTAGATAATATTTTTTAATTTATTTATGATTCTTATCCTATTAAATATAAAAATTTATGTCATGTCTCATGATTATGATCAATGAATTATTGTGTATTATTTAAAATGTTAATCTCATGATCTCATATCCTTATTATAATATTACGATTAAATGATCATTGATATCTCCCTTGTAACCCTTATTGAGAATATGAGTCCACCCTTTATTATGATTCCTTTCCCCTAGGATATGAAGAATGGTTTTAAGTATGATGTGTCTAAGAAGGGTGCTAGTTTTGAAAAACTTAAAGAGAGATTATGTATATATTTTATGTACCATTTTTTTCTATATCCAATTTTTTAAAGATACTAACACTTTTTGATTTTTTCATGGATTGTAATTTTATCTATTTAATATTCATCTAATAAGATATAATATTTATGTATGAAAAGTTTGGGGTGCTTTAGTTGGTATTAGAACAAGGTTTAGTTATGTTTGATTATAAGTATTAGAAAACTTTTGTGAGAACCCTTTAAATATTCCTAAGTATAGAAAATATTCCTAAGTTATTTTAAATAAACGAGTGAAGTTTTCCTAGTAAATATATATTTTTCTTGACACTAGAAAGTAGATGTAGCTATGATATAAGTGTACCTAGGTGTAACAACTTTGAATGGGGAAGATTGGGTAATTAAATCAATCGTCACCAGTTCATGATGAGTGGGTCTAAGATTTCACACCTAGATAGACACTCCTAAGTGATATTCTTTGGTTAATTCACATTTTTTTATAAACCATTATGAAGGATTTGAATAGATTTTTACCACGAATAACCTAGGTTAAACCTAATGTGTCATAGATTTAAAAGAATGTTTCACAATTCAGACATCCTATAAATGATTTTTCATGATTATGAGGTTTCTCACTATGATTATTGTTGCTCAGACTATGATTTTTGATATTAGTTAGTGACTATAACCTAAAGGAACTTTGATGATATTTAATATTATGGACAATGTAATGATTAGTCTACTAGTAAACCAAATTTCATGGGAGTTAAAATGAAAAATATTTTTTCTATGCTAACAAAAATTTATCAATCCATGAATCATATTGAGTTTCTAAATGAGAAAATGAGGGAACAACATTCTATTGAGTAAATAATTAGGATAAATCCAACCACTTTTAGTGGTTTTAGTTTCTTAGCAGTGGATCAGTACCACTAAAAAGATATTTTTTATTCTATAATGTTAAGACCATAAAAAAATTATTTTGGTTTAACATTTTTGAGGTGAAGCTGGTTAATAGTGGAATCTTATCAAGAACATGAGGACATACTAATAAATAGAATCTATGGTGTATGATGAGTTTATAAGGGTATTTTTAAACAAGTACTTTCCTTTTATTCTTTGTATGAAAATAGAGAATGAATTTGTTAAGATAAAGTAGAAGGATGATGAATCCATTTTCACCTATGAGGGAAATTTTACAAAACCTATGAGGTATGCTTATAGTATTATCATCCAACCATAAAGTAATATTGATTTATTCTTGAGCAACTTAAAACCAAGTCTCATAAGAGAGTTATCCATAAGGTACTTCAGTAAAAATGAATAAATCGTTTGATGTTATGTCAAGGAAGAAATAGAGATCAGATTATCCCATAAATGTTTTGGTAAGAAAATAAAGATGGAATTCAAATGAAATTATAAAATTAAAAATAATGGAGGAAAAAAATGATATTTCCTTTATGCTCAAAAGGTGTAAGGAAAAATGGAGGAAATTTTATTATTGGGAATAATAAATTCTTTAAACATGTAAAAAAATGTTAATAGGAAATAAAATTCATAAGTGATGAGAAGAAGTTAGATAATGACGTGAATAGAGAGAAATCACCACAAAGGTACCACCCACACTCTAGTTTTTCAAATTCAAGGATTATGGTCATTATGATAACTAGTAATCAAACCTAAGGGCTAATGATGATGATCAACATCAATAACCACTTAATCCTATATAAAAGTGGAAATATCATGTGATAACTATTTTTGATGCGGGGTACAATAAAAAATTGGTGAAAGGTATACTTAATATCCCCTATAGAACAATTAATGTATTATTTTATTTTGGATCTACTCACTCTTTTATATCTAAATAATTTAAAAGGGTATCAAATTACCACCTTAATAATCGTATATTAAATTAATAGTGGAAAATTCTAATGGTATGATGATCACATATCATGTCTATGATTCTTCTATGATTAAATTTTATGGGAATGTGATTCCAAAAAATATCCTAATTCTCCCTTTAGTTAAATTTGATGTTATTTTGGGCATGGATTGGATTTATTTTTATAAGGAATATATCAGTTTCTAAAGAAGGGAAGTGATTTTTTTTTTATTTTGGACCAACCTATGATCATCCGTTGGTGTGAGGATAATTACAAGCTTCTAATTAAAATTACATCTACTTTTTAGGTCTTGATTACTATTAAAAAGGGGTATTTATATTTGAAGGTTGAGGAGAAAATAAATATTTAATAAAATAATATTTTATAGGAGTTTTTTAATGTATTTCTAGGAGATTTTCCTGGTATTACTCTAAATTTTGAATTTTATTTTTAAAAGAACTCATAACCAGTGCTACACCTATTTTAAAGTCTCTATATGGAATGAACTTGATTGAATTACAGGAATCAAAAAGGAAACTCTAGGAGAATATTAATAAGGGATTCATTTTTCCAAGTGAGACACATGTGGTAGAAATATTCTTTTCTTTAATAAGGAATATGGATCAACGTGACTCTTTATTGATTATCAAGAACTAAACAAGATCACAATAAAGAATAACTATCCTCTATTGTGTATTAATGATTATTTAATCATTGAAAAAGATATCAATATTTTTAAATGATTTATATTTGATATAGATATGATTAATTTAGTGTAAAAAGTGAATCAATACCCAATTCATCCTTCTGTATGAGGTATGGACACTATAAATTTATGGTTATTCCATTTGGTCTTATTAATGCCCTTAACATATTCATGAATTTAATGAATAAAGTATTTAGAGAATACCTGGATAAGTTTTTGGTAGTCTTTATAGATGATATTATTATATATTTTAAGGGAAATTAAGAGTATTAATATCACTTAATTATTGTATTGAAGTCCCTAATAAAGGATATGTTGTTTGTAAAATTTACCAAGTGTGAATTTTGGCTACAAAAGCTTCATTTTTGGGCTATATACTCTCAAGAAAGGGTATATCAGTGGATCCATAAAAAATATAAGTTATTTAACATTGGACATGACCAACCATGGTGATTGATATCAATATTTTTCTTACTTTGGATAGATATTATTGAAACATTTTAAATTATTTCTCATAGATATCTAATACACTCACCACATTAACTTAGAAGAGAGTCAAGTTCCTTTTGATATTTGAATGTGAGGAAAATTTCAAGGAGCTAAAAAAAAGTTTGGTTGGCACACCTATACTAATATTACTCTATAATGGATATAGGTTTGTGATCTATAGTGATGCATTGAATAAGGGTAAGCTATGTGTTCTTATGTATAATGATATGGTGATAGCTTATTCTTCATGACAATTGAAGGTACATAAGAAAAATTACCCGAATCATGATTTGGATTTAGTGGTGGTAATATTTTCATTAAATATATAGATAAATTATCATTATGAATAATTTTGTGAAATGTATATTGATCATATAATTTTAAAGAATATATTCACTCAGAAAGAGTTTATTATGAACCAAATAAGATGGTTGGATTTGATTGAGTATTATGATTGCTCAATACCTCACCACCCTTGGAAATAAAACAAGGTGGTTAATGATTTTATTGAAAAGGATCATGCAAGCTCATATATGATGATGATAAAAAAATATTCAATATTTGTGTATTTGAAAAGGATGGATATGGAAATCTTAAAGGAAGGGGAAAATATTATCCTGCTCAAATGAGTGTTCAACTATCTATCCATGTGAATATTAAAGAGGCATAACAAAAATATGTAGAGCTAAAAAATAAGTTGAGAAATTTTCCTGAATTAAATCTTGGTTATGATGGAATGATAAGGTTTAAGAACCATGTAGGTATCCTAAAGTGACCCTAGCCTTTTACACATATTATTACATGATTTTAAGCATAATTATCCATCAAATACAAACCAAGGATTATAAAGTCTAGTGTATTTGTAAGATTAGGTACATAATTAGTAAACATGAAACCAAAATATATCATCTTTTACACAATGAGAACCTAACTCCATTTGAGCTCCTATAACTACATGGGATAACCTGTGGAATAATTAGACAAAAGTGATGGGATAAAAATCCCAGAAAGGGAACTAACATGGGAATATAGTATAATACATGAGTTATAAGGTATAACAAGATAACATAAAAATAATGGAACATGGATAATCATATGGAATCATTGGAAATAGAACATGGAATCAAATTATCCTAGAAACATAAGAATGTGGAAGTAATATACAATGTGACATAAACATGAGTCAAAGCTAACAACCAAGTATATATCACATGGTGTACAAAGTCCCATAATGGATAAGGTTTACTCCCTAATCACATATATGAAATCTCATGAGACTAAACATTACCCAATTCATTATAGCACAATATGAGAACACCCGTCATAACATGTTCATACATATGTGTGACACGAAAATATTCTAATATAAGGAATAAGGGTTTCCCATGGAAAGAAATGGGTATTATAATCTTGTCATAAGGCATAACCAATGGATGTATCATAATGGTGTCCATGAAAGAATAGAATTAAATCATACTTGGACATTGATAATGTAAGAAAATCATATATCAGGATATATTTTGTCCAACTGAAGTGAAAACATGTTTTAAGAAACTTTATAAATGAGACACTTTAGTGCAGTTTAAGGGAAAATATTAAAGAGTATTTAAAGAGGACAAAGGAATAATCATTTATATAAAACCATAAATGAACTATGAACGTTTTTTATGATAAAATTAGTGATTTTATAGAACAAATGATTCCTTAAAATAGATTACAGTGTGTACTTTAAAATGTGTAAGAAATGGTGAAGTTACCTTTAACTGGGCATGCTTATCAAAAGTAATCGAGAAGGAAACCTTATAAAACATGTATTTCTGCATCAAATAAGGATGAATTGAAATATTTACATAAGTTTAGAAAATATAAAAAAATTAAAATAATTATATCAGAATAATAAAGAAATACATTGTGGTAAAGAGATAGAAAGCACAACCCAATGGTAAATTTGGAGGTTCAGAGAGATCCCTGACCTTATGTCCAAATGTGTAATTCAATTAAACATAATGTTATGGATAGTAAAATTATATTCATTAGTAATTTAATTAAGAACCAATTAAAAATATATTTTTATTTATTATAATTTTTTTAAGTTCATTTATGTTCATTTTGATGAGTTATAATGTTTAATTTTATTGTTCTGGGAATGTTCATTTTATGGTTTTATGGTCAGTTACCTTGAGTTTAATTATTGTCGTTCTTATAAAATAGAATCAAAACTCTATAAGTGGAATGAAATTGTATTAATTTACTTCTATAATTTTAAATAGTCCCCATATATCAATTTTTCTGATATGATTATTCATTTGATAAAATGTTAATGATAAACATTTGGTTTATTTTGGCGGCTTTTCGATCATCAAAAATAAGTTTGTTTTTTTATTTAACATTATATATATATATTATTTCTAGAACATGATAAAATTTATAATATACATTTAAAAAATCTTTTTAACCATTATAATGATTTTATGACCAGCCTTGTAGGTGGTAATGAAATTTTAAAAATCATCATTCATGAAGACGGTGAATTGACATATCATGGACAATGTTTTTGTATTTATGATAAAAGGGGAAGAGATGGTATTTGATGATGAATATTACATTAACACAATAAAATTCCAGTATCTATATGATAATAGAGTTATCATGCTATTTTGGATATGGGAGGTGGTGATCAGGTATAAGTACGAAAGAATTTAAAAGAAAAAGAAGGAGAATTTTACCTTTGAATATATTCTCCTTGAGAGCCTCCTTTTGGGTTTTGTATTTTTTTGAGAGAAATAGATCATGGACATGGTTAAGAGGCTTGGAAATGTAATTGGGTAGAATTTATACAAGCTAAAAATCATAGGAGGCATGAGGAGAAGGGGTGGTATTTATAGGGGGAGGAGAGGAGTGTTTTTGATTTTCTTTTTTATTTAATTATTATTTTGATTCAAGACTATAAATAGTGTTGATTACCATGAATAAATATAGTAACCCAAGAATGTTATTTTGAGGTAATTCACACTTAGATCATCCATTTTTCAACCATGAATAAAAATTCCATTTATTTAATTAGAATGTTAAATACCATAAATTATTGTATTTCACTATTCACCAAACATTCAACTATTTAAAAAAAAATATAAAAAATTAACTATAACAATTTTTAAATGTGTAAATTTAAAAAATAGACTCCATTTTAGGAAAATAATTTTCAAAATATAAGAAATTCAATTTTCAATTAAAATAATCATTTATTTAAAAAATACCGATTTTAATATTATTACCGATTTTATAACATTTGAAAAATTGATTAAGATCTCAGAAAATTTTATTATAATTATAATTCAACAAAATTTTAATTTTTGAATCTATTTTACGAAAATCTAATTTTTATATCATTATATTAATTATAAAATAAAAATAAACATTTACGTTTCACAAAAATACCAACATTTAATTTATCATTTTTAAAACATTTATTTACTAATTCCAAGTTATAAATATATCATATTTTCATTTATAAGATAACGAAATTTTATTTATACTTTCATAGGTGAGATTATTATTCTAAAATCTAGATTACTATTCCTAATAGTCACATTACTATTCCAACAGTCTAGTTACTATTCAAACAATTAGATTTTAACTATCCTAAGGGCTTACTAATTCTTATAAGTATCTCTTATTACATTCATTAATCACTTATATTTTTCCCAAGATTATATATACTTTCATATTTTAAGTTAATATTTTATTATTAACATTATGTTTTATTTATAAAGCTTTGTTCATGAGTGTGATCATTCCAGTGGATCAAGAAAATCCAAATTATCCTATTATTTTTATCCTATTTTATATTTATTTTCCAGTTGTAATATTTTGAATTATTATTAGTTTATTCACTGACTAAATTATAATTCTTCATTTATGAGAACAATTTTTAATTATATTCTCTATTTGATCTATGTGTTTATACTCTATGACATAATTATAAGAAGATAAATTTCATTAATAAAATTATGGGTCATTACATTCTTCCCCCTTATGAAATTTCTCTCTCAAAATTTCATTCTACTTACTAAGGTAAAAATAGGTTAGGGTATTTCTCCTTCATCACTTCCTCCATTTCCCATGTTGCTTTTTATTATTTATGGTTCCTCCATAGTACATTGACCAGGTGAGTTTTCTTGTTGCATAGAACTTTATCTCTATGGTTTAAGATCTTCAACAACTACTCCTCATTAGATAGATCATTTTCTAGCTACAAAACCTCTGAATTCAGTTTATGTGAGGGATATGGTCTGTACTTTCTTAGGAGGTATATGTGGAATGAATCATGTACTTGAGACATGGTTGGTGGATGTGCTAGTTGATATGCCATAGCTCTGATGCAATCAAGAATATCAAAGGAATCAATGTACCTGGGACTTAGCTTTTTTTTTTAATCTCCAAATTTCACGACCCTCTTCCATGGAGATATGCATAATAATACTTTGTCACCAACCTCAAACTATAATTCCTTTCAATGATTATCTACATAAATATTTTTTCGAATTTGGGGTACTTTAATGTGCTGCTGAATTATTTTCAAATTTTCTACTATTTCTTCAATCATTTCAGGTCCCAATAGCTTATGTTCACCAACTTCATCCTTACATTTTGGTGTTATTAATCTTTTCCCATAAAGATCTTCATATGGGTCCATTTCGATGGTTTAGTGGAAACTATTTTTGTAAGAGAATTCGAACAGTGTAAGATGTTGATCCCATCATCTTTTGAAGTCCATAGAACATGCTCTCAACATATCTTCTCGTGTTTTAATAGTATACTCTAATTTCCCATTAGGTTGAAGATAATAAGCCATATTGAAGTAAAACTTTGTATTTAGAGCATGTTGTAGAATTTTGCAAAACATGGTGGTAAATATCAGATCACAATCATATATAATTGATAATGGTAATCCATAAAACCTCAAAACATCTTTAATGTATATCCACGAAAGTTTTTTAAGTGAAAAGTCCTCTAGAATTGTAATAAAGTGAACTATCTTTGTAAGACAATCCATAATAAACCATATAACATTATTTTCTTTGGATGTATTCATAATTCTACTTAACAATTCCATGGTCATGTTTTCTTATTTTCATGTAGGTATGGGTAGTGGTTTCATCATCCCATTAAACTTTTTCCTTTCAGACTTCACTTGCTGACATATCAGGGACCTTGATGTATATTCAATGATCTCTTTTTTCATATTGTCTAACCAATATTTCTCTTAGAGATCTTGACACATCTTTATTAAATGTGGGTGTATAATTATAGTTGATCTATGTGAATCATTAAAAATATATTTCTTTATCTTTGGATTGTATGGTACACATAGTCATGACTCAAATTTTACAACTCCATCATCAATTTTAAACTTTGAGGATTTATCTTTTCTGATAGCTTCCTCCTTCTAAATTTCCACATATTCTCTTTGAGAATCCTTTATCTTATCTAAAAGGGATGGTCGGACAATAATTTGAGAAGGGATTGATGATATTCCTTTCTTAATTATTCCCATGTCCATCCTTTTCAAGTATAAGAATATTTTTTCCATCTCAATTATCATCGTTGATAAAGTTACATGATCCATTCTACATAGAGTATCCACCGCTTTATTTGATTTACCAGGACAGTAGTGGATTGAGTAGTCATAATCCTTGATGATCTCTAACCATATTTGTTGGAAAATATTAAGATCAATCTATGTGATTATATATTTTAGTCTCATGTGATCAATATATATCTCACAATTTCACTGGTCTAGAAAAAATCTACTCCATTCCAAGTCATCCAGGTTAATGGGTTTGAAAATTTTGAGAAGTTATTCAAAAATCATTAGCAATACCCACCTAGACTAAGGAAACTAAATATCTATATTATAGATGCTGGTCTAGGACACTCCTCAATTTACTTTATTTTAAAATGGTCTGTAGATATTCCATTGTAGGTGATAACATTCCCCAATAATGATAATTTATCAATCCAAAAATTACACTTACTATACTTTTCATATAGTTTCTCTCTCTAGAAATTCATTGTCATAGTATTAAAAAGGTCCTCATTTTTCTCCTTTCTATTGGAGTATTTAAGAATATCATTGATAAATAGTACCACAAATTTTTAGAGGTAATATATAAAGATTATATTCGTTAATTCCATGAATATTTCTGGAGCATTAGTGATTCCAAAGGTTATCACTATGACCTCATAGTGTTTATACCTTGTTTGAAAGGAAGTATTGGGAATACATTCCTTTCTCACCTTTAATTAGTGATATCCGGACCGAAGATCCACCTTAGAGAAATAATTGGACCCACATAGTTGATCGAACAAGTCATATTTCCATGTAAGAGGATACGTTTTCTTTATCATGATCTTGTTTATCTCATAATAATCAATATCGGGGTGCGTTGATCGATCCTTCTTCTTGAAAAAGAGAACCGGCACACCCCACAATGAAGTAATCAGGCATATGAGACCCTTTTCAATATTTAATTGTAACTAATTATTTAGTTCTTCTAACTCAATAGTTTCCATTCTATAAGGAGTCCTTGATATAGGTATAGATACATGTATAAGATCAATTGTGAAATCAACCTCTCGGTTAGGAGGAAGACCAGTACATTATTTAGGGAATATATCAGTGTAGTCCCTCACAATGGGCATGTATTTGAGCATGATCCTCTTCTTTTTCTAAATCATTTGAGCTCAATATTATTGATCATAGGGAAATAATATCCACTTTTGATGTTGTATTTATATAAGGATAGCCAATCCTTTCCCAATATATCATCAAAATCCACCAAAGGAATTACGATGAGATTTATTGGGAGGTTCAGTCTACATATGTTAGCAAAAGAGGAGTTATATAATTTGTATAAAATAATTTCCCCATTTTTTTATTCTTATAGATAACTCAAACCCTATATTTTTTGTTTATGTTTGAATTTTTATACTAAACTTATAGGATATGAAAGAATTCATAGAACCAAAATCAAATAGTACATTTTCTATTCTTTAATGAATAACCTGCTTACCTATCACTACATCATTATAGGGCTCCACCTTAGTAGTAGTGATGTAATATTTCATTCCTTTTTACCTTAGAGGTATTTTTTGTTGATTTCCTATAACAAACCATGGCTTAGGGCATTGGATCACAAAATTCTCATGTTATTTGTAGTTAAAGTACTACACAATAGGCATAATGTTAATCTGAACCATCATTTCCACTTCCTCATTATTGGGTTTCTTCATTTCACTTAGGCATCTATTAACTTGGTGCCCCTATTTCCCACAATTGAAACTTCTTATGGACCCCCTTAGGTAGTTTCTAGAATGATTCTCCCCATAACTTTGACAAGTGGGATATTGGGTTTTCTTTACTCCATAATATTTTTCTATTGGACCTCCAAAATAAAATTCTATATTTATATTTCTTATCTCCAATCCCACAAGACCACTGAGAATAACCAATATCCATCTCAAATTTATGGAAAAAAATGAACAATCACTTCATTGAAGCCAAATTCCAAAATTTATAAGCCTTTTCGTAGACTCGGTTTTAACCCAATAAATAGTCGGTACACCTTACTTTCATTACTGATGACAAGGCCTGAAACTTAATGTACAAGTCTTGTTAATTTTGCCTCATATGCTCTGATAGACTCATCTTCATTTTGCTTTAGAGTGAGGAACTCCCTCTCCATCTTAATATGGAGAGTTTGGGGAAAATATTTATTGAAAAATATTTTCATGAATAAATCCCAATTCATGGAATCCATTTCCTCTTTAGAATTTTTGTTCTTTATTAGATTCCACAATTAATCAACTTAACCATCAAAATTATAGACCACTAACATTAACTTCTATTCTTCTAAGCATTGGATGATAGAGAATATCTTCTCAAGGGAGTAAAACCATTATTCCACAATTAGGGGATTGGAAGACCCACTAATGATATGAGGACTTTATCATATAATGGATTTGACTGCAACTTTCTATTTATTAGGAGAAGTAGATAATTACTCATGATTCAAGTTATTATTTATAACTTGGACTAGTTTTTCTAGTATTATCATGAAATTTTCATCTCCCATTCCCATCGGATTTGTAATTTCATTAGGAAAATTGTCACATTGCTTATCACATTTATAATCGACATGTGATCTCCTATTTCTATACATTAACTTAGAAAAAAGTACAATTTTTGGGGATTGAATACTTATATAATAATCCTATAAAAATGAAAATTTTAACATCAAAGTATAAAATTTTAAATGAAAGTATATCTAAATTTTGATTCCCTATGTTTTTATTTAGGTTATCCATGGTGATAGAATTATCACTAGGGTTATTACTAAAGTTTTCTAATCATAATACACTAAAATAACTATACCATGGTCGGATACAAACTATAGAAACCCTATCCTTTTACAAATATTATTACATGATTTTAAGAATAAATATCCATAAAATTAAAACCAAGGATCATAAATTTTAGTGTCTTAGAAGATAATTTACATATTTTGAAAACATGAAACCAAAATATAACATATTTCCCATAATGAGCTCCTAACTCCATTTGATCTCTTACAACTGCCTGAGATAACTTGGAGAATAAATTTACCAAAGTGATGAGATAAAAATCTCTATAAGGGAATAAAAATGGGAAAATAGTATAATATATGAGTTAGAAGGCATAAAATTACAACATAAAAGGAATGAAACATGGATAATTATATAGAATCATAACACATAGAATATGGAATAATAATATCACGACAACATAGGAATGTGGAAGAAATATACAACATGACATAAACATGAGTCAAGGATAACTACTAAGTCTATATCACATGGTGGAAAAATTCCCATAATGGACTAGGTTTACTTCTTAATCCCATACACAACTTCTCATGAGAATAAAAATTACCCAATGCATTAGAGTTATATCTGGGTACACTCATCATAACATGTTCATGCATATGTGTGCCATGTAATGATTAAAACATAATGAATAAGGGTTACCCATGGAACCACTACTTTATATGGGTGGACTAATGCTATCAATTCAAGATGCTTCTCTATGCACTTGGTGATGATGATGGGTGCGCTAGTCCCTCCCCCATGGGAGGGGAAAAAATCTCCGTTGTCATCCATAGGGGTCTATACCTACTCCTTCTCTCCCTTTTCAAATCCATAATTTATTCCTCCATTCTATCAAATTTATATTTTCCCTATAGTTACTGATCTATTCGATATATTCCCTTAACTTTATCTCTTAGCATCAGAGTTCACTGATTCCTCATCTATGCTAAGTCTTACATTGGTTTCTTGATTTAAAAAATAATGTCTGTTAGTATAATTGTTTTATATATTCTTCTTTGAAGCATAGGGTTTTCAAGAATGATCAACTATTGGTCTTATTGATAATAGACATATAATTATTTGGTTTACTTCAGAGGAGGATATGATTTTCACTTAGTCTAGTGCTCCATGTGTCTGTAAAGGATTTTGATTATTCTTGTCAAAGTGGTACTATAATTTTCATATAAACCCATATTCATCTAAGATGTCTGTTTGGGTAAGTTTTCATAAAATAACTCTCCCATTTCAAAGTCCCTCAATCATTCAAATTCATGGGAATTTAGTGGGTTCATATTTATTTTCTGATAGTAGAACTCATGTGGTTTTTCACCCAATTTCTCCAAGAATCCTTGTAAAAGTATATGTTTCATGTATTCTAGTTGAGTATGTGTGGATATCAACTAGAGATGAATTTCAATATAAGAAACTTGTATGTTTTGAGATATGGGTCAATTATTTATCTTTGTAAAAGCATAATGGTCAACTAATGGCAATGTGTAGCTACAGAACCTTGAACCGAGTATAGAAGTCGATTAGGGAGGATCCATGTCCTGGTGGTATTGGTTATGTTTTTATAACTAATGTTTGTTTGAAGTAATTTTAGGTTGATTTATACCTGGAGCCATATTATTCTTCCTCTACGGAGGTTCTGACCAATTGGGTTTGGGTGAAGTAGTAAAAGATGTTCCCTCCCAGATGGTGGTTCATCTCAGAGAGTTTGATCCAAAATATTGAGATGTTTATAGTAGGTTGAAACACTATCTAGCTATTTTAGAAGTGAATTCCATATTTGAGTTAGGGGGTTAGAGGTATTGGGTTCGTTAGGTCCTCATATTTCATCCAAGGTAGCATCCAATGTCGAGTCTATGAGAGATGGCAATGGATCCAAGCATAAGGAGGGGTTACTGGGGACATGGACAATGTGTCCTAGCTTCAACTCTTCATAAGATGTAGTTATCCATAAAAAATTGATAAAGTTTCAATAGAGTTTATGATTCTAGGAATGTAGGTCATAGTGGGTGCTGAGAGTGCAGTAAAATTGTTAGGAATAAGGAAGGATAAGACTACGTTTAAGTAGGGAAATCATTTTTAAGGATTATCTTTGAAGGGATGGTCCAGGATAAACCTGACCCACTATAGGCCGAGGTTTCTTATAAAGGAAAATGCATATTTATGGGAGTGGAAAGTGATGGGATATCTAACTATTTCTGACATGATAGTGCATAGGAACATCATGGAAGAGGATATACAATCCAAGGAGGAAGAAGGGGTGAAAAATAAATAAATATTTAGGCAGCTGTATTCTTCTCAAAAAACACAAATCCAATGAATGAAAGGAATACTCATACCTATCTAGACCAATGAAGATAATATCTATTATGAAATTGAGGCTAAATAATACAAACTTCAAACTAATTGACAAGGAGAAGGATAAAAATTTGAGTGTGATGTTACAATGTGGGACACAAATGACTGATAATGTTGTCTCTATAGAACAAGAGTCTTGAGGTGTGATGAGAGAACCAAATAAGACCCAAGAAGCATTGGTGTTGGTAGAAAACTCCTATAATGAGAAGACCATTGACCGAGTTAATATCACTAAGGTTGAAACTACTAACCTTAAGTGAGAGGCATTCAAGGAGGTTTTAAGTAATATCAAACATTGGAATCAAATTATCCACTCTAAGTAATAAATGTTGGAGGATTTGTTCTTGATCATTTACTTGTAAGATGATACTGATAATATGGTTGAGAGATTGCTACTTATGAGAAATAATTAGGAGAAGACATATTGGATCAACAAGAAAGACCATATTTTGGTAAGAGATTTCAATGTAAGGAAAATAAAATTGGTGGAGTAGATTCAAATGTGGGACAAGATGGATTATTTTTTCGACGTCCTTATCAAGGACGATCCGGATAGAGTGGTAAATAGTCTCCATTTGAAATTATTTAATGGTAATGTGTGTAATAGGCTTCAATTATATTTCAATGGTTCAACCATGTCATATGGTATTTGATTAATTTCATTCTATACTTTCTTGGGTTCTTTATTTTCCCTTAAAAGTGTTTTTAAAATACAAAATGGTAATTTTCAATCAATCAAGGGTTACCCATAGAAAGAAATGGGTATCATAATTATGTCATAAGGAATAAACAATTAGTGTATCATAATGGTGTCCATGGAAGAATGAATTTAAATCATAACTAGAAATTAATAAGGTAAAATACGCATATATCATGATAAATTATGTCCAACTAAAGTGAAAAAATGTTTTAAAAAACTTTAGCAATGAGACACTTTAGTGCAGTTTAAGGGAAACTATTAAGGATTCTTTAAAGAGGAAAGAGGAATAATTATTTGTATAAAAAACAAATTAACTAAGATATTTTTTCCTGATGAAATGAGTTGTTTTAGAAAAATAATGGTGGTTTAAAAAAATTACAGCGTGTACTTGAAAATTGGTAAGAAACAGAGAAGTTCCCTTTAACCGAGCTTGTTTATCGAAAGTAATTGAGAAGGGAACCTTATAAAACATATATTTCCCCATTAAAGAAGGATGAATAAAACTAGATAAATATTTATATATAATATAAAAATAATGTATAAGAAATATATAATAATAATTAATAAATACATTTGGGTAAAGAGTGAGAGGGTGGAACCGAATGGTAAATTGAGAGGTACAAAGAGATCCATTACCTTATGTCTGAATATGTTATGTACTTTCAATTAATATTTTATATAATAAATTTGTATTCATTAAAAATTTAATTCAAAACAACTTAAACATATATTTTATTTTTTATAATTTCATAAAGTTCATTTATGGAAATTTCTATGAGTTATAATATATAATTTCATTTTTAAGAGTGTTTTTTTTCATGGTTTTATGGCTAGTTCCCTTGTGTTTAATCACGAGAGTTCTAAAAAAATGGAAGAAAATAAAATCCAAAAGTGTAATTAAATGGTATTAATATACATACATAATTTTAAATGGTCCCCATATATCTTTTTTTATTAAATAATGACGATTTATTTGATAAAATGTTAATGATAAACATTTAGTTTATTTTGGTGGTTTTTCGATCACTATGAAATAGTTTGTTTTATTATTTAATATTATGGATATATATTAGCTATAAAACATGAAAAAATTTATAATAATTTTTATCCATTATAATGGTTTTATGACCATCCTTTACGACGGTAATGGAAAATAAAAAATCATTGTCCATGAAGGTAGTGAATCAACATATCACGGATGGTATTTTCATTTTTAGGATTAAAGGAGATGATAAAATATTTTATGTTGGATTTTACATAAAAAAAAATAAAATTCCAGTATATATATGATACTAGAGTTGTCATGATTTTTTGGACTGGGGAGGTGAGGATAAGGTTGTAGAAATAAATAATTCAAAAGAGAAAGAAGGTGGATTTTACCTCTTGAATATCATCTCATTAAGAACATCCTTAAGGCACTTGGGTTTGGTTTTTGTTGAGACCAGTAGATCTTTGATGTATGGAAGAGTCTTGGGATTCTAATTGGGCATAATTTCGATAATCTAAAAATATTAGGAGGTGTGAGGAGAAGGGGTGGTGAGGGGTGGTACTTATAGGGGGAGGAGAGGAGTGTTTTTGATTATTTTATTCATTTATTTATTATTTTGGCTCAATACTATCAATAATGTTGATTCACACTACTAAATAAAGTAAATAGGGAATTTAAGTATGATATAATGGGAAATTACATCATCCACGACTCAACCATGACTCGAGATTTCATTTATTTAATCATAATGCTAAATGTCTCCAATTTCTATATTTCACTGTCCACTAAAAAATCAACAATTTTAAAAAAATACCAAAATTAACCCTAAAAATTTATCAATTTTTATATTTAAAAACTGGACTCCATTTTATGAAAATAATTTTATAAATATGATAACTTAACTTTTTAATTAAAATCATCATTTATTCAAAAAATACCGATTTTAATATTATTACCGATTTTATGACACTTTAAAAAACTAATTAAGGTCTCATAAAATTATATTACAATTATAATAAAACAAAAAAGTAATTTATGAATCTATTTGATAAAAATATATTTTTAAATTATTATATTAATTTAAAAATTGTAAACAAACATTTACGGTTCACAAAAATACCAACACTTAATTTAGCATTTTTAAAAAATTATTTACTTGTTCCATGGTATAAATATATCATATTTTCAATTATAAGATACCTAAATTTTATATATAATTTAATAGGTGAGGTTACTATTCTAAAAACCAGATTACAATTCCTAATGGTCACATTACTCTTCCAACAGTCAGGTTACTATTCCAAAAATCATATTGCTAATGGTAATAAGGGTTTACTACTTATTATAAACACCTCTTATTCTATTCATCAGTAACTTCTATTTTCTCCCATGGTTATATATAATTTTATCTTTTTAATGAATATTTTATTATCCATATTATATTTTATTTCAATTTATTTGTTCATGAGTGCAGAGTGGATTGAGCATATCCAAATTAGCCTATTGTTACCATCTTATTTTCTATTTATTATACCAATGCAATATTTATATTTTTTTATTTTTTTATTTTATGACTAAAGTATCATTCTTAAATTTTGAGAATAATGTTTTTATTAGATTCCATATGTGATATATGTGTTTTATACTACATGATATAATTATAAGAAGGGAAATTTAATTGATAAAATTATGGGTCGTTACATGTCCCATCATTACCAGACTTGAAAAAGGAGCTATTGGATGAAGCTCATAGTTCATCATTATCTATTAATTCTAGAAGTGTGAAGATGTATAGAGGTCCGAAATAGTATTTTTGGTTGGATAACATGAATAGATATATTGTAGAGTATGTATCTTGGTGCTTGATATTCCAAAAAGTTAAGGTTTAGAGATTGAAGTATAATGGGATGTTATAATCATTACCTGTACCAAAATGGAAATGGGAAAATATAACTATGTATTTCCTCCTTGGACTCCCCAAAATATCTAATGGACATAATTCTATTTGCGTTATAGCCATTTTATTTATGAAATTAAAAAACTTCATTTCTATTAGAGAATATTTCTCTATTGATCAACTTGACAAGATATATATTAAGGAATTTGTATGGTTACATGGAATACTATATTATATTGTTTCTAATTGATAAGTGAGGTTTCCCTCAAATTTCTAGTGAATTCATTAACAAGATCTTGATACATAGTTGTGTTTTAGTATTTTCTATCATCCTCAGATTTATGGTCAGTCTAAGAGAACCATTCAAATGATATAAGATATGTTTAGATCATGTTCTTTATATTTCAAAGGTGTTTGTGATCAACACCTTCCTTTGATAATTTTTTATTATAATAATAACTTTTACTTGAGCTTTCTGATGGATCCTTATGAATCCATATATGTAAAAAAAAGAAGAACTATAACATTATTGGATAAATTTAGTTAACAAAATCTATTGGTATATGATCCAGAGAAGTAAATGATATAGAAGGTTAGATCTATTCAGCAGCATATCAGGGTGGCTTAGTTTCAACAAAAAATTTATACCAACAATCATCGATGATATTTGGAATTAAAAGTTGGTGAAAAGGAATTACTATGAATTTCTTCATGGAAGAATAATTTGAGATTTGGAAATAAGGGAATTTTTATCCATAGGTATATTGGCCCCTTCGAGATTCTTGATCAAGTAGTGATGATAAATTATCTCTTAGTGCTTCCACGGAACCTCTCTTAAGTCCATGATGTGTTCCTTGTATCTCTATATAGGAAGTACATACCTAATCCTTCACATGTACTAAACTCATAGGTTATACCACTAGATCTCAATATTTCATATGAAGAAAAAATGGTTAAAATATTGGGTTGTAGAGATAAAGTGCTACAAAAGAAGACCACTCACACGGTTAAAGTTTTATGGGGGAATTAGAAATTTAAATAAGCTATATGGTAACCTAAGGATGTGACGAAACATACATATCCCATTTTTTTGTATCAAACTAAAGATATTTCATGGGAAAAATTTATTTTAAGGGGGGGTAGAATGTAACACCTTGGGATTATATATATATATATATATATATTTATTTTCCTTTGAAATAAACATGAAGTTTTTGATAGCTTGTTTTACATGCAACCCCAAGTCTAAATGAACCAAGATATAGTATACTGTTATAACCTAGTTATTAAATTAAATTTTTTTAATAAGAATAAACACATCATGAAAAATATTTATAAATTATTTATATTATGTAAATTTATTAATTAATTTATAATAAATAAGTACTCAATTTTCGGTAAATTTATTTTACGCTTTAAATATTTTTTCTTATAATTTTTTATTCTATTTTGTTCACAAATATTATAATTACTTTATAAAAATTTTAGAAATTTTATTTTGAAAAATTGATAAAATTATTTATATCATCATATCAAAATTATTTTAAGGTAAAAGTTTGGGATTTTTCTGAATAGATTAATTTTTCCGGGAATAATAAAAAAAATGCATTTTATATAAAACTATATTTTCCATTAAAGTATTTAAAAATCACCATTTTTTGAAATAATATTAAAATTTTATTATTTATATTTGATTAAATATGATCCAATCAATGTAATTTTAATTTAAATTATGCATATTTTTTATATACAAATATTTTTATACTTAAAAATATTTTTTTTTGGAAAATCGTTTTTCAATGAGTTTTGCTGGTTTTTTAACAGTTATTTATACCACTTATAGAAATTGAATTTGATAAAGTGGATTATATATTTTTAATAGTAATTTTTTGTTTTTAATTATCCTAATTTAATTTTCTTTCATAATGAATAATAAAAATAGTAAAAATTTTGTTACCTCAATTTAGGATAAAACGAGTTTTCCGGGGGGTGGATAAACAAAGAGAAAAAGATTTGATTATGATGTAAAATTTTCTAAATCCTATTTTATATAAATATTTAGACCCTGTATAATATTCTATTTGTATATGATTCATTTTTAGGCATTTTTCATGTGTATGAAATTATTATATTTTAATCTTTTAAAAAATTCCAAATATGTCCTCTCCCTCCCTTATAAATGGACACCACCTATCATCTATTATAAACACTTAAAGAGTGTCTTATATTGTAAAATAAATTTAAAAATAATTTCATAAAATCACTTCCCACATCCTATTGATCCTTATTTTATTATAATATCATCCTTTTATGGCATTTTGTGTAAGCCAAAGGAGGTTTCTCAACGAAGAGGTATAACTCTTAACCGAACTCTTTCAATTTTATTTCTTTTTCAGAATTATCCTAACCAATTTTATCCATTATAACATGATTAATACATTATCATAAATATATTTAGTTGTTATTATGATTATGTCAAAACATTTTCCCACCTATTGACCATCAAATTAGAAATGAAAGTATCACTCATGCGTGCGTGTGGACTACCACCTCCACACATCCATATGAATCACTTTCCATCACTGGCTCACACAGATGTTTATAATGAAAGATTTAATAATTATATATTATATTTATAATTTAATAATAATTAAATAATTTTAAATTATTATTTATCTTTATTTCTTTATTCTTTTTGAAAATGAAAATAGTGTTCATGTGTATCTATAAATTACCATCTCCATTAACAGTGTAATTCATTTTTCTATATCTACATCTTATGGATTATTATAAATATGTATATAATGAATATATATGAAATTTATATCATTATTAATAATCTATATATGATTTGAATATGACAAAAGTACAAGAAATTAAATATATAAACTAAATATTTCATAAAAAATGAAACATCTAACACATATAAAAGTCAATTTTAAAAAATAATTATTAATAAATGGGCATTAAAATGTTATAAGTTGATCATATATTATATTATAAGTATTCATATAGTACTTTTATATATTTATATTAAATTTTAATTTATTATACATGTGGTTAGAGATCTTATGAAGAATGCGAGACTTGAGGTAAGAGTTTTATTTTACAATCTCATTTTTTCCATGATTATCTATGCTTAAATTTATGATAATGAAATTAAATGAAATTTATCTCCAAAAAATTATTTATTTTATTATATTATAGTTATTTCGCATGATTACATTTTTTTCTTTCATTTTCCTCTCTTTAAGTACATAAGAGGCAGAAAGAATGTTTTTAAGGAAAACTGACTTTGTTTTACTATTTGGTTGAGAATATTTTTATTCCATGTCTATATTTCCTATAAAATATTTTCATAAATATTATTATTATTATACTATCATTTTTTAATTTTATTTTATCCATGTTTGAATTTAGTTAAGTCTTTTTACAAGGAATAATCTAATTTATTTTTGAATGAGGTACTTTTGGATTTTTATAGAAAATGTGAAGGGAATATTTGTTTTAACATACTTTGCATAAACAAAATATTCTAATACCATGAATGATAAATGATTTTAAGATTAGTTTAAAATTTTATATGGTTATTTTGAAATAATATTTTTCATAAGATATTGTAAATTTTAATATTTTAAATATCTAATTTCAAAATAAAATGGTTATTTTCCTTAAGAAATGTTTTAGTGGTCATTTGAAGGAATTTTTATCTATGATTAAATCCTTTAATTTTACTTATGATTCATTGGTATTATGATAATTTTGAACTATCCATATTATTTCTTTGGATGGTTTACTATTATGATGATGAAATACCGATGCAACTCATTTGATTTTCTGTGGGTTAATCTATGATGAAATGTTGTATGTTTTTATGATCTTATAGAATATGTATAAATTTATTATGATATTTTTGTTGGTGGGTAAGTAATATACATCCAATTAATTGGATAAATATTAATGTTTTATGAGCTCAAATGGAACACAATAGGTTATCTAAATCCCAAAAAGTGGGTATACGAGAGGTTATCTCAAGCCCAAAAGAGGGTGAACTGGTGGTTATCCCAATCCCAAAGCAAGTACACAAGTTTTTATCCTAATCATAACATGCGATGAAAGTATTGGTGGGTATAATTGATATAATATTTCTATGATTATGATTATGTAACACTTTATGCCACTTTTTATGACATTATATTATGCCAATGTTTTGTTTTCATAGATCATGTTATTTGATTTCTTTATGATTCCTGTCTTATGAATTACAAAGATTTATTCCTTGTTTGGTGATTATGATTAATGAACTTTTGAGTATGATTTTAAAATATTAATCTCATGTTGACATAGCCTTATTCTCATATTATTAATAAATGATCATTGATATGTCCCCTGTTTACTCTTACTGAGCATATGAGATCAAACTTTATTATGTTTCACTTTCCCCAAGATATGAAGAAAAATTTTAAGTATGATGTGATAATAAGTGTTATAGTTGTGAAGAAATTATTGGAAGATGATATATATATATTGTATGTTCTAGTTTTTTATGCTTCCAAGTTTCTAAAGACACTAAAACCATATGATTATAGCCTTGATTTTAATTTTATGTAATGAATATTCATATAATAAGATATAATATTTATGTATGTAAATTTTGTGTCTCTTTATATATTATTAAACTTAATCATGTATCCCATCTCAATTTTACTCCCTTATATCCATCTATCATGTTGGTTAGCTTTTGGTCCCATGAAGACCTAAATTCTTCATTATAAAGGAATCTATTAAATGAAAGAGAGATTCTATTAAAGTAAGTATCTAGTTTCTCTTAATATTTTTCAATTACCTTCTCATAACCACACTCTATAAATCTCATTCACTACTATAATAATGTTCTATTAAAATCCTTTTCTTCTATAAAAATGATATTATAATAATATGACTCTATACTCTTACTTGTTCATTAGTATAACATGTTTTTGTTTAGGTTGCTTCAACCTTCCCCATGAATACAGGTATACCATCTTCACAATTTCCACCATTAATGGTTATCAAAGAATAAATTATAGTAATATATGATAATTATTATTAATATATACTATTAATAATGTTTTATAATGGTTAAAATAAAATGAATTATCATTATTTAGTATCTTAATCTATTGATAAAATCAACTAAAATATATGCATTGAATTCCATTATTGTGATTCATAACTATATCTTCCATAAAATGAACAAGGGACAGTATAATCCATAAAAAAAATATTATTCCACTCACTTGAATAGTCTAGTAATAATGAAATATTTATCAAATAATGAGGATCAACATCACCATACCCAAATTAATATATAATAATTAAAACTACTAGTATTTGATGATGAAAAAATCAATAATTAATTAATATACATGTAATAAAATCTTATAATAGAATATAATAAACGTTAATCTATATAGATAAGGTTAAAAAATAATTTATTAATATGGATATGTTTATCATTTAGGGTGGAAATCACATTCGTAGGTGTCAAGATTAAATGTAAGCGCCTCTCTCATATTTTTTCTTTTTCACTTAAAATCATCGATACCTAAACATACATTGGATGAATATGTATGGAATTTATAATTTAATCTGCATTAATTTTCTTATACTCTAGTAATTTAATTTATTTATTTTCATTATGACCATTTTATCTCTCATAGATTTGTAATTCACTTGAAAAGATGTTTATAAGTGGAATTTTATTTTTTTTACTTCTTTTCAATTGAGAATCTTTTTACTTCACGTATATATTATTTATATTCATTTAATAATGTAATTTTATCTATATTTATGATTTATTAATTTATATTTCTAATTCTTTTGACTTATTTATAAAGGTTTGAAAGGAATATTTTTATCTCACCCCATTATGTTTCATGCTCTGTCATTTTCTCCCACTATTTTCTTCGATAGTAGTTGTGAAAATTCATTTCAATGTTTTTATGAATATTTAATGTAAATCTTATTTACATTCTTATTATAATTAAAATAATTTATTTATAATTTATTCCTTTTTTAAAATATATTTATTATAATATAAATGATATTTCTTCCTATTTTCTGATGTTTAAAAATAGTTTTCATCTATACTAATATACTTTATTTTTTTTATGTTTCACTAGGGATATGTTTCAATAAAATATTCCATATCCTTTACCTGAATGATTTATTTTTATTCATTAGGATCTTTCTTATGAAAAATACTTCATTTTTAGGGGTTAACTATTTTCAAAGAAAAATAAGGTAGACAAGCTATAAGAGGGGGTTGGGGGTGGTGGTGGGGGTGGGGGTGGGGGTGAGTTGAAGTTAAAAAATCCATTTTACAATTTTCAAACCCACTCGAGTATATAATTTATATCTAGTTATGAAATTATAATAAACTTATGAATTAGAATTATTAAAATCATACCAATATCAAAAATTGATAAATCAATGAAAAAATAGTGGAAATATAATGATTGAAAAATTCAATAAGAACAAAATTAAAAAATAATAAAGAACTTTTAACCACATTAGGAATTGAAACAAAATACAGTTTCTTGGTTAACATACCAAACAATCATTTAAAGGACATTATAAATTCATAATTTTATCTAAATTTGAAAGAGGATCTTTGAATTGGATCCCAGTTATCTATCTTACTATCCTTAGAACCCTTTAACTTAAACCTACCAGAAGGTTAAAATCTATCTTCCAACTCCGAAATCCATCGATCAAGATGATCAAAATAATATCTATGTTTATATCCTTGTAAGCCCTTGATCAC
Organism: Viscum album; assembly: GCA_963277665.1. Taxonomy (NCBI): domain Eukaryota; kingdom Viridiplantae; phylum Streptophyta; class Magnoliopsida; order Santalales; family Viscaceae; genus Viscum; species Viscum album. Next base: position 659,774,862 of record OY728131.1, on the reverse strand, counting down.
ACATGAAAATAAAAAAATATTTCTTCTTATCCTCAAAATCCCACTTTTACAAAGGATCAGAACAAGAATAGATATAATCAGAAAAATTAAAAAAATATTTACAATGGAAAACCTCAAACGACAGTAGATCTTATAAAAACACTCAAAAAGAAAACTCTTAAATCAACCAGTAGATCTATAATAAGCAAGAAATTTTACAACTTCAAAATTATTATAATCATTAAAAATACTCAATCTTAAAAAAACTTCTAAACTACAAGTCATTGGTCTACATTTATATATTTCCATGTAACAAGCATCAATAATTGGATTTCAGAAACATTAGGTTCTGTTACAATAGCTTCATAAGAAGAAACACCATATTTCACTAGACTCGACAATATTTTTCAAATTTCGAAGAAATTAAATAGTTTTTCTATAAAAATTCAAAACCTAGTGAATATAATCCTACAAGAAACATCAGTTCTCTAAATTTTCATGATTTAATTAAAATTTATAGAAATAAATTTACCAAAAATTAATTATGCATAATAAAATAAAAATAAAAACACAACATTAATTTAATTTAAGTCTAATTAATTTCTTTTTATTTAAAGAAAAGTAAGAAAAAGATTAATATACTCAATAGTCTTCCCCCTTTTCGAAGGCACAAAAAACCCATGAAAAATTGTAGATTGAATAAATTTAAAATAAATACTTCTTGTAAATTATGATGAAATAAATTTCTTTTCTTTTACTCACAACATCAAAAAAATCATTAGTCATAAAAAAGAAAATTAAAGTACATTTCCTCCATTTAAAATATAATAAACTTAACTGATTTTCTCAATTTCTCACCCAAAAATAAAAACTTATAATTTTTTTTCTCAATTTCACCCCCAAAATAAATTTTTTATCAATTAAAAAATTTATCCCCTTTTGTGAATTTTTAAAATATATAGGGAAAAATAAACTTTACAATCTATTATAAAATATAAAAGTAATTTTTTAAACAAGACCCCCTTGAATATGTATGTCTTCTTTTTGAATATTTAATTAATACCTTAGAATAAAAGAAGAAGACATTCAAGAATAAAACATCAATCGATGACATTAAAGAGATTGAACCTTCATGAAGTTATTTTTAGATACCTTCATATGATCTTCTTTATTTAAAGATATTTTATTTGAATATGGTTATGAAGAAAGTTCAAATTGAACCTTCTTATCTTCCATTGCACTAAATATAAATACTTGTGACAAACCAAATAAAAACCCCCTTTGAAAAAATATTTATTAAGTCCAACTTAAGGTTTTAATTTTTTTGGATGAAAATATGGTTGAAAGCCTTTAAAAAGATATATTAAAAATCATGGTGGAGAGGAGGCGGGAGGTCCTCTTAGGTCGGACTTCCAGCGGTCCTGCGGTATTCTTGCAGGCCTTCTCTTGACGGATCTTGTGATTCTAGTTGTTTGCGATGATTTGGTAATTATGATTTATGTGATGAATGAATTTGGTTATGAAATGGGTGTTCTATTTGTTATGATTATATTGTTGGAGGTGAAATGGATGGTTTATTGGGAATCCTAGACAAGCTACAAGGTTTTTCTTCAGAAGAGGATAGAGCTGGCCAACTTCACAAGGAATGACTTTTCAGATTTGGAAGATTGAGATGGTATGGTGTAGCCATTAGTACCAGGCCCATGAATTCTTTCACGGGACAACTTTTTGAGTTTCCATGCTTTGGTGGAGGCGTTCCTTAATGATATAGATGCTAGGTGGGGCACTTTTTTGTAGTCTTGTTCTAGATTTCAACCATCTTGTTTTTTGAATTTTGTTGACGTCCTAATGTCCTTGAAGTCTCGGTTTTCCCCCCTTTACCATTAAAATGGGGATTATCAAAAATCAATAAAAATTGTAGCCTTTGGGTCATCCAGTCAAATGTTAGATAAATTAAACATTTAGTGAATTGAAGATCATTTTAAGCTGATTATTCCCAACTTCTGTTTTATATATATGAATCTGTCAAGTTTTAAGGGTTTAGTGAGAATTTTAGTAAGATGATTTTTAGTTATGATAAAGTCATAAATAACATAATATTTTTTATAAAATTTAAAAATCATTCCATTTTATAAAAATTAGGCAGATCTTTTTCGTCTTTTTGTGAATCACCTTTTTTGTCATCTAATGAAGTTGAATAATCATCATTAGAAGTATATGAAAAATTTAATTTAGAGGTTAAATTTGAAATAGATTTATCATTTACCTTGGACATGAATCAATTTTAATCCTTAGTGATATTATTATAGAATTTAATAATCTTCTAACTCTAATCACTTTATTCTGATGAACCATTAGAATTTTTCTCACCACCACTTTCAATCCATGTTTCCAAAACCTTTAAACTATTCTTTTATTTGCTTTATAAGATACCATATATTTTAATTATTTATTCATTATTCTAGGATATTTTTTCTTATATGACCAAATTTATTTCATTCATAACATATAACATTTATATCATACCTTTTCTCATGTATTTCCCTTTTATCTTTTCCAGATGAGAAGTTGTTATTTATGATAATCTTATTCATTCTCCTCATGAGTTTAGAAAATCCATTCTCACTATCATCATAATCACTAAAATAGTAATTATGATTATATTTATTTTTATAGTTCTTTTAATCATTCGTTCTAACATTAATATTACTATAAGTAATTTTACTAGAAGCATATATAAAATAAACTATATTTTTTATTTTTTCTCTTTTCTGGAATCTATAACACAGTGAGTTTTAGTGAACCTTTTTTTCAAATAAATTAATTTTATTTGATGTCATGTATTTAGTAATACACTAATTCAAACTTTCTTTATATGATACATGAATATAATCTTTCATTATATGCAATATCTACATGGCTTTTGATACACGTGACACCGTGTTTCTATGGAACACCATTTTATTGTTATAATTATTTAAATGAAATAGTTATAGCCTTGATATTAAAATTAGTAATATGAGTAGTAATAAATAATTTTTAAATAATTTTTATGATGGATTTATATAGATAAATTATATTGATAATAAGTGTACCTGGCTTTCATAGCTCACTTTGGGAGTGGTACTACTCTTCAAGTGGAGGCCAATGTAGTACTCATGGGCCTAAACCTCTACAGTCAGAAGAAAATTATTCTATCCCAAGTGGAAACCAACTCGAAGATCATTTGTGACTCTCTAATGGATAGAGTCTCTATTCCATGGTCAGTTACCTACATCATCATAAAATGTAAACTGCTTCCTAATAGAAATATTTAGGTCACCCACACATGGAGAGAGGGGAACAAAATCGCCAATCATCTCGCCTCCCTAGAAACCCCTAGATCCAATGCCACCTGCCTCCTCAATGTAACCTCCTTTAAGCCGGATGGGGTCAACTTAATTCGTGGGGATTCCCTTGGTCTCCACTATTTTAGACCCCCCCTGAACCTTGTTTCTGTGTACTTTTCTTTCTTCTTTGAATAAATATAGTCTCATGATCATGATATGTTCTTATGTGAAAAATAAAAAAATAAATTACATAAACTTTTATAAAATAAATTTTACAAAATAAACTTCATTTTTTAATTCATAATGTCAAAAATAGATTAGGGTGAATTTTTGGGGATTTTTTGAGAAACTTTTTTCTCAGATGAATAGTAAAAAATACTGAATTTTAATTCAAAACTTATTTTTAATATAATTTATTTAAATAGTTAAATTATATTTTATGTTGGATTTAAATTCATTATAGATTAATTATACATATATTAATCCAATCTGGCGTCATGTTTGAGAATTTATACCTCGATTATAAGAGGGAGTATGATGTTTTCAAAGGTATGTATGATGATGATTTTTGGGTGAAACTTATATTTATGTGTGGTCTTTTCTTAGTTCTCACTCAACCAAAAAGTTATTTATGAAAATTTAAAAAGATTTTTTTTGTAGTTAATTAGAATAATATTTTTATTTAATTTAGATATGAAAGATTAATAAACATTTGAACATTGCCACTTTAAAAACCCTCTTTCTTGCCACATATAAAAGATTAGTATTAAACATAATTTTACCACTTATATGAATTGAATTTTAAAAAATAGACATGAAAGGTTTTAATAATTATAATAATTATATTCTAATAATATCAACTTAAATTTTTTACCAAAAAGATTATTGAAAGTGATTAATTTTAATTATAGTGATTAAGGTAAAATTTAGCTCAACAGCTGATTAAACCTTAAACTTAAGGGCCAAAATGACCTAGATTCTTTTCAAACACCCATTGGATGTAAATATTGCAAACATAAAACTTCCATTATTGATTTTGGTTGTTTTTATGACTTTATTTAGGTAAAAACGTGGGTATACCTAACTTGTTTTAAAAAATTCCACATATATCCCCTCCCTCCTATATAAAGGCCACCACCTCTCCGCATTATTCAAACCTATAAAATTGCTTAATTTTATAGAATATATACCCAATTAACTTCCCAAAATCGCTCCCTTCCTCATAGAATCCTCTCTTTGGGTATAAATCTAATCAATGAAGCCCTTTTGTGCAAACCAAAAGGAGTTACCCAAAGTAGAGGTACCATCCTTTCTCAATATCCTTTCCTTTATTTTTTTCTCCACTAACTCAATTGTTTTTATTCCATGCATAAATATAATCCCCATTATTCTCAATATAAAAAGATTTTTTTATGATAATGGTTCAATATACACTAATACACACTTCAATCTAATTGGTAATCAACTTACCATTCTTGTGTATAATGAACTACTGCCTCACGAAACAATGTTGTTTGTTTTTTTCCTTTAGCACATCTCATGGTTGGGTATTATGATAGAAAAAATATTTTTATATTACATATATTATATATATGATTTAATTACTCTTATTTAATTATTATAAAATTCATACCTTAATGATTTTGATTTTGTGTAAATATAATAATTGCATTCGGGGAAGTGTGGACTACCGCCTCCTCAAAGCAATGTGATTCACTCACACACTACATGGAATGTAATGAGGATGAGTTTAGTGAAATTATATAATATATATCACATAATAATTATACTTTAATGTTATTATATATACATATATTTCATTTAATTTCTTTCTTTCAATTGATAAAGGAAAATAGAGACAACATTCATGCGTATGTACGACCTACCATCTCCATGAATGGTGATTTCCATTTCATATTTATATATTATATAGATTATTATAAATAAATATATACTTAATATAAATTATATTTTCATAATTTTTTACATTATATAAATCATTATATAAGTATGAGGACAAAAAATATAACAAATTAAGACACATGCGAAAAACAAAGCGGATATTACCTTAAGTGAAACCTTAACTTGGAATTGTTAACAAGAAGGTATTATAAAGTCATAATAAAAATATATATGGTATTATATATAATAATATGGTTTTTTAACTATTTATAATAAACTTATATTTATTATACAATATTTTTGTATGACTATGAAGAGATTCAATACCTAAAGTACTATTCTCACTTTCATTTCTATAAGATTTATGACTTATTCACTAATCGTGTATTTTTTGTTGTGATTTTAATACCCATGAATATATTATTAGATTTTTTTCTTAATTTTATGGGTATTTACATATCCATTTTGTTATATCTCTTTCATGGTTTTTATGGTTCAAGATCTACCAAATAGGTAAAGTGGTTTTTATCTCAATACGCCTTCTTAAGACACATGCCATGAAATTCAAGAACCATGTTTTCAAAAATGTTTTCAAAGATGATTTTTTAAGATAATTTTCATTGAAAAATGATTTTATTTTTTATGGATTTCAATATTACTTTATAAGTTTTTACATTATTTTCAAATAAATGGTTTTCAAAAATGTTTTCAAGATTCCTTTTCAAAGAAATGATTTTCAAATTTTTTTAAGATTAATTATCAAATAAATAGTTTAAAAATGTTTTCAAGTTTCTTTTATATGTTTTAAAGGAAAATTAATAGAAAACTATGTTCAATTTTCCATTTTTTTAGAGAAAAAGGTTTTCAAAAGGATTTATGTTTTAAAATATTTTTTAAATAAATGCTATTATTACTCAAGAAATTTTATTAAAAGGATATGTCTAAATTATTTTCCATATAAGATGAAATCCATTGGTGTTACTCATGTATTTTTAAAAAATTATCTAAAGGTTCTTTTTATATTCTTTCTCTGAATGGTTTATTTTTTGATGAAATTATGTTTATGAAACTCTTTTCTCTTTCACAGGTTATATGAAACACATTTCTATTTCACATGTTATATTCTTATGAAACCTATTTCTCTTCCATGGGTTACATGCTTATGAAACCCTCTTATTTTCAGGGGTTATTCCTTGATGAAATGGTTATGATACCTTTGTTTTTCTATAGGTTAAGATATGATTACATTTTTATGACACCCGTTTCATTTCGTGGGTTATGATAGGATGTTTATGAAACCCATCTATTTTTATTGGTCATGATATGACAAAAGTTTTATTATCTTATGGAACTCGTATGATTGATTTTATTATGATATGAGTGAAACCTATATCTCCCTCTAATGCATTGGGTAAAGATTTATATCTCATGAGATAATTATGGGAATCATGTCGATGGGTTTTATACACTATAGGAAGATAGGGAAACCTAATCCCATACAAGGAAATGAATGCGATGAGGGATAGTGGTGTGTCCCTCCTAATAGGTGTTGTCACCCTGAAGATGAAAGATGGGGAAACCTAATCCACTATGAGATGATGTGGAAACTAAATCTATTATGGGAAGATGGGGAAATCCTATCCCTTATAAGGAAATGACTACAACTGGGGTTAGTGGTGTGTCCCACCTAGTCGATGTAGTCTTTATGAAGTTCCCTGATAAGTTATAGAAATACATCTTGACTTATTGGTAATGATATTAAATGTTTATGTGTATGGAACAATTCAATGTCTTGGTCCTATATTATTATTTTCTGGTTTATACTATTTCTTCCCTTATGATTCATGTCTTATGAACTACCAATATTTATACCATGATTTTTACTTATGATATTTTATATGAAGGGTATGATCTTCTAATTTCATAATCATGTTCTCATACACTTATGCTCAAGGTTATTATTACATATCTCCTTGTTTAAAAATATTGAGAATATGATATTACCCATATTTATGTTTATTTTCCTAGGATATGAAGAAATCTATTAAGTATGATGTGTTTAAGAAGGGTTCTAGGCATGAAGAACCCAGCTGGAGATAATATATCTCACATATGTACCAATTTTTTTGTTACCATGTTTTCAAAGGCACTAGACTAATACAGTCTTTTGGAATCTATTTGAGTAATGTGTTAATTATTCCACAAAACTAATGTAATGTTAATTTATGAAAAGTGAGGGTCTCTATAGTGGGTATGATAGTGAAGGTTTAGTTAAAATTTGGAAACTAAGGGGATAAAACTGTAGTGATAAACCTAAGTACATGCCTAAGGATAAGGATAAGTATAAATATGATGAAAAGTATATGAAAATTTCCTAGAATCTTGGTAAAGAATAGAGTGAGTGGTTTCCTAGAAATACATATCTATATAGATTTTACAAGTAGATGTGGTTTTGGAATATATGTACCTAAGATTAACAAATTCGACAAGGTGCATCGAGCCTAACTTGAACATAACATGGTACATGACAACGAGCCTTACTATGCACTTGGTTTGAAAATCCCAGGGGACATGCTTTAGGAATTCACAATATCTTCATGCACCATCATGATGTATTTAAAAATAATTTGTCTATGAATAACCTAGGATAAAAGTTGGGTATCATAGATCAAGGAAGGCTTCATAATTTAGACATCCTATTAGAGGGTTTTAATGATTATTTGGTTCCTCACTATGAAAACGTTTTCTTAATATATGATTTTTAGTTTTAGTTAATGTATGGAACATGAAGGAACTATGTTGAAGGTGATTATGATAGGAAATGAAATGATTGTTCTTTTTATCATCTAAATATATTGGGAGATGGAATAGGAAACCTCATTGCTATTCTCACATAGCTTTCGTAAGATATGAATTATGTTGAGCTTCCAAACAAGAAAAGGAGGGAACAATTTTCTATTTAGTCCTTCATAAGATAACATCCACCTTCTTTCATCTAGTATTCTGATCTACTTGATCCTGAAAATTAGATCATTACCACTGAATAGATATTCTCTATTCTTTAGTGTTTAGATCTTGAGAAATCCATTCTTTTTGTTTATCTTTTAGAAGGTAAATCAGACCAGTGGTGGACTCTAATCAAGAATATAAGGAATCAAGATGAAATTGAATCCGTATATTATGATGATTTGAAGAACTTATTATTTAATAAGCACTTTCCTCAAGTTTTTTATATGAAGATGGAAAAGGAGTTCCTTGAGTTGAATAAAAAAGATGATGAATCTGTCGGTACCTACAAGGATTATTTCACAGGACTTATGAGGCATGCTTCTAGAATTATCATACAACCTGAAAGAAAATTTGATAGATTCTTTAGTGTATTAAATCTAATTCTCAAAATGGAATTGTCCATAAGATAATTTAGTAGAAACAAATAGATTTCATGTTTTGAAATAAAGGTTGAAATGGAGGTTGGAGTTACATATCAATATCATGGTTTTGAAAAGAAAAGGGAGATGGAGTTCAAAGGAATGTCTAATAACCATGAATAGAAGATAAAGAGGTTTCATTTATACTTTAATTTTGGAATGAAGTATGGAGGTAATTGTCTTATGAGGTCTAAAAAGTGTTTTATGCACTTAAGGTAATTCCATAGGGAAATTGATTATTGCACTAATGGGAAGAAGTTGAACAATGATATAAATAGAGGAAAAGAAACACAAAATGAACCTCCCACACTTTAGTGCTTTAAGTGTAAGAAGTGTGGACATTATGATAACCAGTGCCCAAACCCAAGGGCTGGTGATTATGATCAACATCTATAACCTCTTAAATCGAGGGACAAGGGAAAATATCATCCGATCACTATTTCTAACAAGGGGTGAGATAACTACATGGTTAAAGGTACTCTTTCCATCCACTATATAACTGCTAATGTCTTATTTTATTCTAGATCTACCCACTCTTTCATATCTAAATAATTTTACAAGGGTATTAAGATTTCACCCAAATGATTAGATGTGGAATTAGCAGTGAAAACCTCCAATGCTATGATGATTTCATCTCAAGTATTTGTGATTCCATGCTAGTTGACATTTGTAGGAATGTGCTTCCTATAAATCTTGTCATTATTCCTTTGATTTAATTTGATTTCATCTTAAGAATGGACTATATTTCTCTAAATAAATACAACATCAATTTTCTAATAAGGGAAGTTACATTTTATATTTTAAACCAACCTATAATATTCATCAATGTGATGATAATTATGAACTTCCTTTAGAGATTACATCTAGTTCATGGGTATTAGTTCACATTTACAAGGAATGTTTGTCTCAAATGGTTGAGGAGAAACTTGACATCAATAATATGCCTACTGTTTGGGAGTTTTTAGATGTGTTCCCGTAAGAGTTCTCTATCCTTCCACCAAAATGTGAAGTTGAGTTCTTGACAGAACTCATACCTAGTTCCTCACCAATTTTAAAGAATCCCTATAGAATGGACCCGTTGAGTTATAGGAATTAAAGAATAAAATATAAGAAAACCTTGATAAGGGATTCATTTGGCCTAGTGTGTCACATTGGGATGCACATGTCCTCTTTGTGCAAAATAAATATGGATCAATGAGATTCTGCATTGATTATCTAGAGTTTAAAAAGATCATGATCAAGAGAAAGTATCCTCTTCCTCATATTGATGGCTTTTCTGATCAATTGTGTGAATATCAATACTTTTCAAAGATTGAAATTCATTCTATATATTATAAATTGGAGGCCAATGAAGAGGATAAACCCATGAAAACATTCCGTACAAGGTATAAATTCTATGAATATATAGTTATGCCTTTTGGTCTTACTAATGACCTTGATATCTTCATGGATATGATGAATAGGGTCTTTAAATATTACCTTGATTAGTTTTTAGTAGTCTTTATAGATGATATTATTATATATTCAAAGTGAAAGGAAGATAATGAAGACCACTTGAGAATTATACTAAAGACCCCGGGGAAAAATAAATTGTATGAAAAATTTACAAAATGTGAAATTTGGATGCAAAATGTTTCATTTTTTGGGTCACATTACCTCAATAGATGGTATTGTAGTAGATCCATCAAAGACGGAGGTTATTGAATGTTGGCCTAGCCGAACCATAGTGACTGAGATCTTTAGTTTTCTGGGTTTGGCTAGATATTATCAATGGTTTGTTGAGAATTTCTCATGGTTATTTAATCATATGAAAAATTTAACTTGGAAGGGTTCCAAGTTCATCTAGATATATGAATGTGTGGAAAATTTTAAGTAATTGAAGATAAGGCTAGTCATCACACTTGTGCTAACATTACTCTATAGTGGAGAAGTGTTTATAATATATAGTGATGCATCCAATAAGGTATTGGGATGTTTTCTTATGCAGAATAATATGGTTATCACTTATGCCTCATGAAATTTGAAGATTCACAAAAAAATTACCTAACTCATGATTTGGAGTTAACTACAATAATGTTTTAATTTAAGATATAGAGGCTTTATCTTTATAGAGAAAAGTGTGATATATATACTGATCATAAAATTCTGAAATATATATTCACACAGAAGGAGTTAAACATGAACCAAAGAAGATGGTTTGTGCTAATAAAAGATTATGATTGCTTAATACATTACCACCTTGTGAAATCAAACAAGGTAGCCGATTGTTTGATTGGAAAGGATCTTTCTTTCTTATCCATGATGAGGATTTCAAAAGACAAATATTTTTGTATTTTCAAAGGATGGATCTAGAAATATTGAAGGAAGGGGGAAATTATTATTTTTCTGAATTCAATGTTCAGCCCTCTATCCAAGTGAATATCAATGAGGCATATAAAGAAGATGTAAAGATGTAAAAAAAGGTTTGATATGTTCTGGATTTTAACCCTATTTAGGATGAAATGATAAGGTTCAAGAACCACATATATGCTCTTTCCATAATAGATTTGAAGAAGGGGATATTAGAGGAAGCTCATAGTTCTTAATTCTCTATTCATCTTGGAAGTATGAAGATATATAGAGACTTGAAAGAATAATTATGGTGGGATATCATGAAGAGAGATATTTCAAATTTTGTATCTTAGTGCTTGGTATGCTATAAATTTAAGGTAGAAAGACAAAAATCTAAGGGAATTTTGCATCAATTACCCATACCAGAATAGAAATGGGAAAATATCACTATGGATTTTATATTTTGGACTTATCAAAACCTCTAAAGGGTTTAATGATATATGGGTGGTACTTGATCACCTTATGAAGTCAACACACTTCATTTCTATCAAAGAAAACGTCTCTCTAGACTAGGTTTCTAGGATATACATTAATGAATCGGTAAGGTAGCATGGAGTACCACATTCTATTGTATCTGATCGAGATCTAATGTTTACCTCAAAGTTCTTGAAAATACTTCATCAATAACTAGTTAAAAAAGAGAGTTTCAACACATCTTATCATCCATAAATGTATGGTAATTATGAAAGAACAATTCAAACCCTATATGGTATATTTAGATCTTGGTCATTGGATTTCAATGGTTGTTGGGATCAACACCTTCCTCTAGTTATGTTTTCTTACAATAATAGCTTTCAATCAAGCATTAATATGCATTATTATGATGTCCTATATGTGAAGAAATTTATTGCTCAAACTTGATGGGATGAAGTTGGATAAAGAAAGATATTGGGACTTGAGATAGATTAAGAAATGATTGATAAGGTTAGAGAAATTCAATAATATAACAAGGCATCTCAAAGTCAAAATAAAATTTATGATGATAAATATCAGTGTGACCTAGAATTTGAATATGGTGAGAAGGTTTTTCTTTGAATTTGTCCATGGAATAAGGTCATGCGATTAAAGAATAAAGGGAAAATAAGCCCTAGGTATATCAACCAATTTGAGATTGCTGATCATATTTGAATGATATGCTATCTCTTGGAACTTACTACAAAAATATCTAAAATCCATGATGTGTTCTATATAAATATCCTAAGGAAGTAAATATATGACCCTTCATATGTACTGAACTCGTAGGTCATACCACTGGAGCGAGATTTTTGTTACGAGTAACAACCAGTTCAAATTATGGATCATATAGACAAAGTTATATGAAACAAGACCATTCAATTGGTCAAAGTTTTGTGAAGAAACCACCATATATATTAATCTATGAGGGAACTTGAAGATATTATGAGACATAATTATGATCATCTGTTTGTATCATAATGATTAATTTTTAGGGAGAAATTCATTTTAAGAGGGGTAGAATGCAACACCCTGAGTTTTTGTAAACCCTTTTTTTGAATAAATTAATTTTATTTGAGATTATGTGTTTCATGATACTCTAATTAAAAATTTTATTATACAAAAACCCAATATGATATTTCATTACACACAACATCAACTTGTCTTGCGTTACACATAACACCATGTTTCTACGAAACATCATTTTTTTGTTATAATTATTTAAACAAGATAGTTATAACCTAGACGTTAAATATAGTTATATGAGTTATAATAACTAATTTTTAAATATAAATTATAATGTTTTTATATAGATTAATAATATTTATAATAAGTCATATAATAGTTTTTTGTAAAGTCATTATATATTTGAAAATACTATTTTCTGAAAAGAATTACTTTTTACATCCTTTAGTGAAAAACAATAAAACTAATTTTAGAAACTTTTAAAAATTAAATTTGATAAAATAAACTTAATTTTTTAATTCATAATGTCAAAATATTCTTAGGATGAATTTTATGTATTTTTATGAGAAACTTTATTTTGGATGAATAGTGAAAAATACAGAATTTTAATTAAAAACGGATTTTTCGTAAAATTTATTTATGCAGTTAAATTATATTTTATGTTGATTTTAAAGTAATAATAGATATATTATAAATATATTAATTCAATTTAGGTTATTGGAATCATTTTTATATTTAATTTAGATATGAAATCTTAATGAACATTGGAACATTCTCACTTTAATAACCCTCTTTCTCACCAAGTCTATGGGATTAGCCTTAAACTTAATTTTTCATCTTATGTGGATTAAATTTATAAAATATAAATAATTAGTTGTAATAAGTATACTATTTATATTCTAATAATATTAACATAATTATTTTTCCAAAAATATTAGTGCTAGTGATTAAGATTAATTATAGCAATTAAGGTAAAATTAAGCTCAATAAGAGATTAATCCTTAAACTTAAGGGCCAAAATGACCTATAAACTTGTCCAAACCCATTTTATGGCCATATTTTGTCCATAAACCTTTATTATTGAGTTTTTTTGTTTTTATGAATTTTTAGGTAAAAACATGGGTGTTACGAACTAGCCTGAGTCAACCCTGAAACGGTCACCCAGGCCAGCCAGCGACAAGTCCTGAGAGGCGTTCCCGATCCGCCCGGGATGATGGAAAGCACCAAGGTAATCAATAGAGTACACAAGGGAATGATTTCTCCCATATATAAATAATAAAACAAATAGTGGAAAGAAATGGACAGCCCAAAAAAACATTTATATAAAAATTGAACTGAACATTATTTGTACAAGAAACTAAATGTACAACTAAACCAAAAACTCAAATGACCAAACCAGTTAAAAAAAGAACTCCATGTGACCCCGCTGGTCACTCCCCAAAAAAATGATCACACATCATCCAAGGCGATCAAACTCGAGCTGAAACCTGCACAAGGGCTAAAAACAGAAGAAGACTATAGGCGTGAGTATTAAAACTCAGTAGGTTAGCCCAATATTCTATTCCCAATGCACATCCTTTAAAATAAAAGAAACATAAATTTATAGTTTTAAATAAAAGATATAAAATTATGTTTTTCAAATGAGGTTCCATGCTATAAAAATTATCAGACAAAAACATGCATGTTTAATAAACAAAAATGCAAGTAAAATTTTTTCAAAGAGGCGCAACTTAAAAATGAAAATTGTTTCAATGAGGGATGCTTTAAAGATTTTAAAATTTTAAATAAATAACACACATTAATTAATTTACCATAAAAAACACCGTATGCCAACGGTGAGTACAAAATAGCCACTGTGCACAACTCACGGGAACACCCCTAGGCACTAGTTAGTTTTGAGCCCGATGTTCCTTGTATCTCGGTGAAAGTAACCATAATAAATATCCGTTCACGTGCAAAATATCCACTAGTAGGGATCATACCCATAACCTAGTGGTCATCCAACATCAACATCATCATTATAGTTTTGTTAGTGTTGTCATCTTTAAACTTGCTACGTGAAACAGGGGCCAAACCCCACATAATCACTAGCATACTAGTACACGTTCACCCACCAAGATACCCAGGATTCCCTTTAGTGCTCAATCAAGTTAAAAATATTATCAAATACAAATTTCACATCCAAGTTAAATTCCCAAACCATAAAAACACAAACAACCCATAATATTTCTTCACATTTCTTTAACGAATCAATAAACCACTACAAATATTCGTAAAACAATTTCAAGGAGTGTATTGAGGTTTTTCACATTAAACTCATTCAAAAACACTATTTGAATTATAAAAACACAAAAATACCATACCCAAACATATTTGGAATCACTAAAAACATTTAAGAAAATCAGTTATAGATGATAAAATAATCCCAATTGACACAACATGGTATATACAAGTAAAACACTCATTCTTTATTTTTAGGAAAGGCCAAACTAGCCTTTAAATTTTTTCCCAAAACTAACATTAGAAAAAGATATAAATTTCATTTTTTTAAAGATGTGTATACACACCATATAAAGAATCAATCCAAATTCATAAATCCCATAAAACACTCAGGTTACATATTCAAAACAGAACCATTTTCTTAAGAATGTGAAACATGACATTTTCCGGCAACTTGGGCCAAAACTTGTGGTAAACAAAAACCCATTTATATGTAAAACCAAATTAATATTGGAAATCCATAAAAGGATCCCAAAATAATTTTTTACATGCTTTCAATGTACTTATAAATCCAAAAAAAATCATTTTAAATTGAACTAGACACATAAAAGCCAACATGGAAACTTTCCGAACACCTGACATGCACTCTTTAAAAAAAAACTTATATTAAGCACTTAAAAAGGGATAAAATACCATTTTCATTCCATAAAGTTATTAAATATACTTAAACATATTAAAAATACTATAAACCAACTGCGTAAGCTCATGGAATAATTTATCAAACATGAGGAGTGCACATTTATACCAAAACAACTATATTTTTAACAAAAAAGTCATAAAAAATAATTTTCAGAGAAAACCTTTAAAACCAAGGTTTCAAAGAAGAACATATCATATAAATAAGGTTATAAAAGTATGATAATGATGAAGCTTAAATGATAAAGGCTTTTTCAATGGACATCCTACCTCAAATCCTTGATGTAATGGAAACGCACTTCCAAAATCACCATCCGAGGGTTTACAAACCCAAAAACTATGATGACCATACCCAAATGAATAAAAACACCATATAAAATCATGTAATAACATGAAAATAAGTTTAACAGGACTAGGTTAGATTATAAAACCAATAAATAATGAAAGGAGGAAGAAGATGGAGGATAAAGGAGAAGGAATCTCACCTTTTCAACTAGAAAACTCTTCGTATTCCACTAGATCTGCACCATTAGATAAAAGGGAATGTCTTGAAACTTCTCGGAGAGAATCATAAGGAATGTAAGAACCAGGTAAATAATATTGGTGTCCAAAAGAGTACAAATGGATTTATTTATGAATGATACAATTTACCTTGTCAATTCTGGACGATTTGAGAGACATTGAGAATGTTTCCCCACTTTGATACTATTCTGAGATAAAAAGAGGGAAAATATATTATTGGTGTGAGGATAGGGATATTTGATTCGGGTGGGAGGTAGAATCACCAAAAATATTAAATAATGAATTAGATATAAAATAAAAAATATATTTTTTAAAACTGGAAATGGGCCCATGGGCTTGCCCAATGCCTAAATAAGTAACCCCAATTCACCATGATTATGAATTCTTAAGGGGTCCAAAAGGATATGGTAGTTTTAATATATCAGTTGATGACATGTGGGAAGTATAATGGGTGAAAAATGTTGAAAACAAAGGAGTTATACAAGAAACAAATTTGGTTTTTAAAAATGGAAATGGGCTCACAGTTGGCCCAAATCATGAAGTAACCACCCTTTCTCCAAAAACTCCTAAATAAGCAATGGGGAACTCAAATTAGGATGATTAGATATAGATTAAACTAAAAACTCCACATTAATCTCACAAAATACCCAAAAAAATTATCTATATTTCAAATGAACCATATCAAAACAAAGACATGAAAAATCAGGTGTGACAATGGGTACACCTAACTTGTTTTAAAAAATTCCAAGTGTGTCCTCTCCCTCCACTATAAAAGGCCACCACCTCTTCCCCTTCTTAACACATCTAAAACCACTTAATTTCAGAAAATATATGTCCAATTAACTTCCCAGCATACCTAAATTTATCCTTTAATCCCAAAGTTTTTAATAAATTAAACCAAGGAATACCTTTGGTGTAAACCAATTGGAGTTACCCAAAGAAGAGGTAACATACTTCCTCAAGATCGTTTCCTTTATTTTCTTTTTCCAATACATAAATTATTCTTATTATATTAATAAATAATATCATTGGTATCCTAAATATAATTATTTATTTTTATGATAAGTTTTATACCTACACTTACACACACATATATCTAATGGGTAATGAACGTACCGTTCTTTTTTACGATGAAGTACCACCTCAAGAAATGATGTTGTTTGTTTTTTTCCTTTAACAACTCTCATAGTTGAGAATTATGATGGAAAATATATCCTTATATTATATTTATGATATATTTTATTTATTTATTCTTCTTTAATTATTATAAATCACTTACCTTCAGGATTTCCATTTTGTGTGAATACGATAATTTCGTTTGGGAAAGTGTGGACTACCACCACTTCAAAGAAATGTGATTCATTCACACACCACACAGAATGTATTAAGGATGGTGTTTCGACCTTATATGATATATATGACATAATAATTATAATTTAGTAATATTATATATATATATTTCATTTATTTACTTTCTTTCAATATGATAAAGAAAAATAAAAAGAACGTTCATGCTTACGTATGACCTACCATCTCCATGAACAGTGTATTCCATTTCGTATTTCTATATTTCATAGATTATAATAAATAAATATATACTGAATATATATTATATTTTTATCATGGTTTAAATTCTATAAATCATGATATAAATATGAGGATAAAAAATATAACAAATTAAAACACATTTGAAAACAAAGTGAATATTACCCAATGCGAAACCTTAATTTGGAATCATTAATAAGTGGGTAATATAAAGTCATAATAAAAACATATATTCTATTATATATAATAATATGGTTCTATAAAATATGTATAATAAACTTATATTTATTATACATAAGGTTTTTATGATTATGAATAGAGTCAATACATAAAGTAAAGAGATTTCTATTCTCACTTTCATTTCTATGAGATTTACGCCTTATTAACCAATCATCTCTTTGTGTGGTGATTATAATTCCCATGAATATATTATATGTTTTTTCATTAATTTTATCTGTAATATGTCCCTAAAGTTACCAAATCGGTAAATTAGTTTTGTCTCAATTTTCATTCTTTGTGAGAGATGCCATGAATGACAAGAACCATGTACTCAAAAAATATTTTCAAAGATGTTTTTAAGATAATTTTAAAGGAAAAGGATTTTAATTTTTTTTATAGTTTTCAAGATTCATTTATATGTTTTAAAATTATTTTAAAATAAATGGTTTTTAAAAATTATTTCAAGCTTTCTTTTCAAATAAATTATTTTCAAAAATGTTTTCAAACTTTTTTTTAAAATAAATGGTTTTAAAAATGTTTTTAAGTTTATTTTATATGTTTTTAGGGAAAATTATTTTCAAAATTTTTTAAAGTTTCCATTTTATGTTTGTATAGGTAAAGGTTTTCAAAATGAGTTTTTTAAAAATAATTTTTTAAATAAAGGATATTTTTCCTCAAGGAAAGTTTTTAAAATGATATTTCCAAATTATTTTCCATTTAAGACAACATCCATTGGTGTTAATCATCTATTTATAGGATAAATGTTCCATTCATATTATTTTTTTGAATGTTCTATGTTTTTATGGAATGATGTTTATGAAACCCAATTCTCTTTAATAGGTTATATAATACTCATTTCTCTTTCATGGCTTATATGATTGTGAAACCCATTTCAATTTCACAAATTACATGATTATGAAGATAACTTATTTTCACTGGTTATTCCTTGATGAAATGATTATGAAACCTATCTTTTTCTATAGGTTAATATGTGATTACATGTTTATGACACCCATTTTATTTCATGGGTTTTGATAGGATGCTTATGAAACCCATCTCTTTTTATAGGTAATGATATGATGAAAGTTTTATTATATTATGGAACATGTATGAATTAAATTATTATGATGTGGGTGGGAACTATATCTCCCTCAAGTGGATTGTTTAAAGAGTTATATCTCATGAGATAATGATGAGAATCAAGTCGATGGGCTTGATCCACTATAGGAAGATGGGGAAACTCAACCCCTTACATGGAAAGGACTATGACTAGGGATGGTGGTGTGTCCCACCCAGTAGGTGTATTCACCATGAAGTTGGAAGATGGGGAAAACCCATAAACTATGGTAAGATGAGAAAACTCGATTGATTACGGGAATATAGGGAAACCCAACCCCATATAAGGAAATGGATTTGAATGGGGATGGAGGTGTGTCCCACCCAATAGGTGTAGTCCCCATGAAGTGCCCTGATAATTTCTAGAAATGTTTCTTGACTTATATGAAATTATATTACATGTTTATGTTTACTCCACAATTCCATGTATTATTCCTATGTTATTATTTCTTGTCTTATAATCTTATTTCCCTTATGATTCATTTCTTATGAACTACTAATATTTATTCCATGATTCATGTTTATGATCTTTGATATGAAGTGTATGATCTTCTATTGTCATGATCACATTATTATACCCTTATTATTATGTTTATGCTTACATATATCCCTTATTTACCCTTATTGAGCATATGATCTCACCCCATATTATGTTTCCTTCCCTAGGATATGAAGATACATATTAAGTATGATGTGTTTAAGAAGGGTTATAGTCCTGAAGAACTTATTGGGGGATTATGTAGCTCACTTATATACCAGTGTTTATGTTACCATATTTCCAATGGCACTAGTCTAATACAGTCTTTGGGAGTCTGTTTGTGTAATGTATTAAATATTCCACAAAAGTGATGTAATGTTAATGTATAAATATTGAGGGTTTATATATAATCTCTCTTCAATATACTCTCTTACTATATAAAATCTCAAATTAAATATTCAAGAAAAAGCTTGATTAAATGTTTAGTATCATTAATCACAATATGTTTAGATTACTATTCCTTAGGAGGTATATTGATAAGTTTCTCAATAAGATAGTTATTTGAAAATTTATTTTCTGAAATTTATTATTAACTATTAACTATAGTCATAAACATATGTTGAATTTGATGAATATATTCTCTAGGAAGAAAATAAAGGATTTGATAAACCACATTAAGTATAACTATTATTTTTTAAAGAACTTTAATAGTACCAACATTAATGATCCCTACCTTCTTCTATATACCATTAATAATCTAACATAGAGATATCAGATTGTATATATTTCCTTTTGTAGAATAAATAGGAGTATTGAATATATTATAATTGAATTGATACTCCATATTTTCATCATGATAAATAGTTAAAAAGATATTTCTTTAAAATTTTATAATTTTGGGTCATTATAAGAAAATGTTCTATGCTAAGGTTGATAAATAAAGTTTTCATACGATGATGATAATATTCATAATCCGATCCACAAATGATAGGTGGTTGGTTTGGATTAAAATTATTCTTCATACCAAAAGGTAATACTACCACTAAAAAAACAAAAATGAAATTTTCTATACCACATGGTTTGTGTAATGAAACTGATTTATTTTCAATAAATAAGAAAAAAATAACATTAGGATTAATCTCAAATGAAGATACATGTTCTGATACCAAGTGTTGGTATCAATGGAAAATATCAATCATCCTCAAATATAGGTATATTCTAGGGTTTATACCAAATTTTATCCCAGAAAAAATAAGTTATACAAGCTACAGGGGGGGTGAATTGTAGTTTAAAAATCCAACAACCAATATTCAAACATACTCAAGTATTTAATTTATGAGTATTTATGAGATTCTAATAAACTCTAAGAACTGTGTTAGTAAAAACAAAAAATAATTATCAACTGATAGATCAATGAAGAAATAGTGGAAATAAAATTATTTAATAATTTAGTAAGTATAATAGGAAAATAAAAAGTTAGAAATTTTAAATACATCAAAATTTTAAACAAAAAATGGAGTACTAGTTAATAAACTAAGCACTCCTTTAAAGGATATTATGAAATCACACTTTTACCTAAAGTATAAGGAAGATCTTTAAACCAAATCCAAGGTATATATCTTCCTATCCCTAGAATACCTTGACTTAAACCCATAAAAAGGTGAAAATATATCTTCTTATCTGTAAAATCCTTCAATCAAGTTGATTAGAACAAGCTCTATATTTCTATACCTGGAATATCTCAATAAAACAAGATAAGAAAAATCTTTATATTATTTTCCTCATAATCTATGAATCATGAAGGTTCTAAAAAATAATCAATAAAATCAAAAAATAATAAATATATTTACAATCTAAATATTCGAATGGAGGTATTTATTAATAGAATACTTAGAAAGAAAAATATTACACTGATTAGAATATATCTAAGAAAAAAGTAGTTTTATAACTTCAATATGACTAGAAGATTTAAAAATGGTCAATATGAAAATAATATTACGAAATCCAGGGTCTTAGTCTCTATTTATTTATGTTCATGTAACAAAATTTAATGTTCAAATTATTAAAAATTTGGGTTTAGCTGTAATAACATCAAATTTATCTTCTAATGGACTCAATAACATTATAAATCTTCTGATGACATTAAACACCAATATAATGTAAAAAAATCCAATTAACCTAAACTAAAATGAAATCCTAGTTATTATAATTTTCATGATTCAACTTATAGATTTGAAAATACATTTACCAAAAATTTATTCTACATAATAAAAATAATTGAAAACACAATATAAAGTTAATTCAAGATCTTATTGTGTGTAATTTTATTTTCAAAAAAAGGAAGAAAAGGAGTCATAGAATAAATATCATTTATTTTATGATTATTTTATTAATTATTTCATAACTATTTGGAACACATATGTATGGTTTATCATTATGTGATGAATGATGCTGGAATTATATAGCCGTCCAACGCATGAGGCAAGGATTTATATCTCTTGAGATTATTATGTTATGGGGAATATTTTCTTATCCAAATCCATTATATCATGGGACATAGGTGGTTATATTAATGCACTAATATATTAATGTTTTATTGGTTAACCTTGATATAAGTTTTGATTTTATTTATTATATATCCTTATATCAATAATATTTTCTTGTGATTCCACACTTCCATGATATACGAAATCTTCATGATGCATTATATATTCCTTTGAGTATTATTTTATGATTATTTTTTCATTATTACATGTTATTTTTATTCTTACTCCTTTATGAACATATTTATGATCACCTATGTTGACTCAGTTGATATATCTTATGTCATACCCCTTACCAAACATATGATCTCACCATTTTCTTATGATTTCGTTATCAATGAAATGAAAATGAAAATGATATATTATATATCTATAATGATATAATGATGGGATAATTTTAGGAGAGATATTGAAGAATTATTGTGTAATAATAAAGTTATGTAACTAATCTCCAAAGTAACCAAACCCATAGGTTATGGCTATGTGATGTATTATGATGTGTTATGGATAATAAAGTTTGATGATGTAATATATATGTATGTTATGTTTAGGTCTTATTTTTTAGATTTATTAATGGATTTCAATGTTACGAGACACGAAAAACTAGGGCTATACTAAAATGGGATAGACTCATACTATCCTAAGAGAATTTTGGCTATATCTCTTTTATCTTATTTTTACTTGGTCCAAAATTTAGATGCTCAATCATTTTTCAAATGAATTGGAAAAGCCTATAGGATAACCTATTTATTATTATTTTTGATATTCCAAGAAATATGGATTCATGAATGTACTTAAATCATTTATAGATTAAAATTTGCTTGAGCTCATTAGTAGTCCCTCTTAATTAATTTCTATAAGAAACATGTTCTAAACTTAATACTCTAAAATTCATGTGCTTTTTATCCTTTTATTAAAATCTAATTTAAAAACTAATGTGTTTTCCCCATAAAATGAACTAAAACTATAAAATAAAATAAAAAAATACTAGAACTTACATATTAAAATAAGGATATAGTATATAAATTCAAAAAAAAAACATTTTCTCATTAGTCCACCCATAACTATGTGGGTTTTCTTGAAAGGATACATGCCTGTTTCAATATACTAGTTAAGTTAAATTTCTAAAATAAGAAAAAAAATTAAACTTGGTTTGTCTCATATCTAATGTATTTCCCACAAAACACATGGGCCTGAGCCCATTTTTTAACCTATACAGAAGTAAATCTAGCCAGTATGAATTATAGAAACTATGGAGTTTTTATCAGATGAATCTAAAAAATACCTCATCATAAAGAAATATATTTTATTGGTTGAAATAGGATGTTTTTAAAAATTATTGAGAAAATGAGATGTTTTCATTTGACATTGATAAAATGGGATGTTTCTAATGAATATGGTAAAATAGGTTGTTTTCATCAAATTTTTGGAAAATAAGGAATTACTAATGAATTGTAAAACATGGAGTTTTCTTGGGATTTGAAAAAAATATTTAAAAAATAATAATTTCTCAAGGAGAAAATGTATATTTGTTAAATCAATAGGATTTATGAATTGAATGAAATGTATTGATAAACATTTACATTCTTAATAAAAGAATGAATTTATTTTTGGAATATTGGTTAAATAAAATATTTTAGTATTTAAAACTATTTAGTTTGTTTTAACATAGTTTATTATAATTTCATTTGAAATATTATTTCATGGGTATGCATTGGTGTCATATAGAAATTATATTGAGTTTATACTCATGCTGACATGTCCACCTTGGTGGACATACAAACATGATTATCCATGATGCAGGTAAAGAGAAGATATCATTATTCATTAGTGGTAATCTATAGTTATACATTAGAGTTATAATAGTTTATATGGTTTCTCATTGTCATGGATTTTTTCCTTAGTGTTAGAATGGATCACTCTACTTTATTTCATACTCTAGATTAGTTTATACCACCTAGGAGAGTTGTGGTTGGATGTGGGTAAGGGTAAGGAGTAATCCTTAACATGTTGGTGTTATTGTATAGGCTATCCAAGGAATTAAAAGGAATCCCAATCAAAATTAGTCAGGGGAGGTGTATTGTGATTCGTTTTGGATATCTGCATGAGATAGTAATTTATGTTTATTAATAAAATGTTATGTATTTTTTGGTATATTGCATATGTAATTCTCACTTTCTGTAATTATGAGTGAGTGTCATATTATGTTTTAGGAATAAATAATGACATTAATTGGGATAGGTAAATCATGGGTATATGATTAAGGTGTTTAATGACACATGAGTGTTTTGTGATCATTTGATTAGTTCAGAATGTGAATACACTGTGTGTGTTTGGAGGGGAATCCCAATTGGTAATTCATGGAGCTTTTGTTGGACATGTAGGGTATTCTTGTTGAGATATTATTTTATAGTTTTGTGTATGTGTCATTCCTATCTGGGATGATTTTATTATATAAGTTCTAGTTCTTTTATTATTTAGTGGTAATTTAAGTGTTTCTTTATCAACATAGATATAGATTACCTTTGGATGTTTCTCTATTATATTCTCACAATGTGTTTTCTGATATTTCTTAGTGTCTTATTGATGTTTTTATTTTGTTATGTTGATAATATTTAACTATCTCCAATAATATATCCTACAATATAATGTATCAATAATTTTGTGTTATGGTTATATCATCCCACTATGGTGGTATGTTTGTCTCAAATGGCTGCTGCTTCCTTAACAATAGTGTCCCATTCTATTTTGGATACAATTTCATCCTTTTAATCTTACCTTGATGACCATGGATGGTTCTTAGTTTAGTTTTTTTGTTGGGTTAGTCTATGGGATGGTTTATGTATTTTGTGTTTTCTCTATGGAATTATTCTTCGTTTTCCCTTTGATATATCGGCTTTAAGACATTATAACAACCCAGGTTTTCATTCAATCAAGACTTAACTCACTTTTGACCATTAGAGTTCTTAGTCCTTTATATGTGTGATATGATAAATTTTCCATAATTGAGGACCTCATGTAATTTTTGATGTGGTTCAATTGATCTTGGAATTTGGTTCTTACCCATGGGTTGAGTTTTGGTGAAATTTTGTACTCTTTGAGTTTTAATGGGTATTTAATATTTATTAAATAAATAAATAATTATTTAATAATCATTAATGTCGATAGCTCCTGAATAGAGGTCTGGATGAAAATTCTAACACTATTGTTTGATTCTAAATAATGGGTTTTCCATAAGGGAAATGTAGTATCGATTAGAAATCATTCCTTGATCCATGCCCATCACTGGTATATTAATAATAACAATAATAATAAAATAAATATTTTTTTAAAAATCCTAAATCCCATTAAATATTCCTTTTAAATATATTTATTCGAGTTTACCTCATTTGAAACTAAATCAAATTTTGAGGATAAATCCTTGGAATATTATTGGTTCTTCATGCGTGTTCTTTAAGGAATTATCAATGGATCTTAGTAAAAAAGTATATTTCTAACAACAATGATCCAATAATAAGGTAAGACTATTTTTTTTTTCAAATTTCATTCTTTTTTCATCATGAATTCCATGTGTAAATTTAAATTCTTAATTTATTTTCATAATTTATATCCCCACACATTTATTCCTTCATATTACTATTTTTGTGAATATTTATTTCCCCCCCATGTCATTCATTCATTTCCAAACTTTCCTCTAGATGAATGGTATTTGGAATCTCACACATGAAACACTCATTTTCCTCAATCCCTCTCCCCTTTTTTCTTTTCAATTTCCCTATAACTCTTTTTATGGATTATTATTTGAAAATTTAGGCCCTTGATGATGAATGGGAAATAAATGGTGGTGTGAGGAACCATTTTTGAGAATGAAAGTGGTGAAGGGGCCAAGTGGGATGTATGGTGGGAGATGATGGGTTGTTGGAGGTGCAACGATGAAAGTCCACACGAGTAGAAGTAGGATGGGGCATTGGGGCTGTAGTGAAAATGTTTTTTAGAGCATTATTTCAATGATGGGTGGAGGACAATATAATACAAAAGATTCTATAATAGGAAATTACTACCTCCTTGAACTATAGAACAATGTACATTCAACCATCTTATCATTATAATACAATAAAAGTAGCTACATTCAAGAATATATTTAAAATAAATATTAAAAATATTAATATTTTTAATTTTATTATATGTATATCATTTTTATATTTGGAATTTAACATTTAGATTACAGTAATTATTTTGGAATTTTTTTAAAAAAGGTTTTTTTTAAGTGAATAGAAAAAATACTTTTTTTCAAAAAAGTGACCTTTATGACATAACCATGATATAAAAATATCTAAAAAAATTATAATAACTTTATCTAAAATAAATATATATTTAAGGAGTAAAATAAATCATTTATAAATATTATATTAAATTTTTAAACCCATGATTTCCTTTTTAGAAATTAAGTTATATTTTATTCTAATAAAAAAATATTTTTTGTCATTTTCCTCTAATTAGGAATTCAAAATGATTCATTAAGTATTGTATTTATTTAAAAATAATATATATATATTTTAATAATAGACCTATAAATTTCATGGTAATCAATAATCTACATGATTTTAGTATAAATTCATTTTATGCTTAAAAAGGAATTTTTCTAAAAATTAGTTTTACTGGGTTGTGTGTACTTATATTAAAATTAATTTTTACCACTTATTTAAATTGAATAATGTAAATTTATTTTCATATTTATAATAAATATATTCAAATTATTAAAATTAGTAACATTTTATTTTTGGTTATAAAAATAATTTACTGTAGTAATTTTTTTCACCACAGTTAACATTCAAATGGATAACAAAGGGTTAAAACTAAGTGATAAATCCAAAAATATTCCAATTTTTTTTATAATTAAATTGATGGTTTTATTGATGGATATAGTATCCTATATTTAAAATCTGGATAATTTGGAGAAAATTTCCTTGAGAATGACTCCCCTTTTTATTTTAATAAAAAATGCATTTACAAAAGTACCATTCCTCTCACTTATAAAACTACCCCTCCTCCACCACTGAAAATAAAATAAAAATAAAAATTAATTTCATAAATATTCTAAAATTACCTCCATAACAATTCTCTCCCAAATTATTTAGGTTTTATTCCAAAGAATATTCCCAAAACCTATCCTTTCAAAGAGGCCCTTCAAGAGGAGATTCAAGGTCTCAAATTCATAAATATCTTCTTCTTGGTTATTATACTATATCTTCTTCATATAAATATTCTTGAATTTAATATATAATTATAATTTTTTTTAAACCATTAATATTTTATAAAAGTAAAATTACCAATATAAAATAACATTTTCTTACCCATTCAGTCGTTATAATATGCTCTTGTTTGGGTTAGTTTTACTAACTACCTAAACGACGTTATAATGTTTAAGTCGTAGATGATTAAAGAATGTTATATACTAGTAATATTATGTAAAAGTATTTAATTTCATATGTTTTAATTATTTTTAATGGTTATATACATATTTTTTTCACAAATGAAATCTATTATTCTTATGGAATCAATATTTATAAAAAATGATATTTTTAGGTTTTCCATGAAAATAATCAACATTAGTTCTATGTAATGACCATGGGACCATATAATTATATTAATAACATACTATATAAATTCATTAAATTATATATATTATGAAACCATGGCCAAGATATAATGTTGGAACCTCTGAATTATAATATGCGTGGAAAAATCAATAGATTACATAAAAATATTGATTTTAACAAAGAATTATTACAACATAGGAAACAAAAAAGATATATTTTAATGATATATAATAAATTAAATTTAAATATGGTTTTAATATATATATATATATATATATAACAAATCTAAATTTATTATTTGAGAAGGGTATACCACGTTAGACTAAATGGAGGTCCAATGTAAGGGTTTGTTTTAGAATTTACATAGATTGTTTATATTTTAATTAACATTAGGGAAATTTTATATTATTTCTATCATAAAACCCATTTATTTTATTATCCTTTATTTATTTATGGGGGTTTTAATTTTTTTTGTTTTCCCTATCTTTGGTTCTCAAATAAATCAGAAGAAAGTTTATAAGAAAAACCAATCTTATTTCCCCTTTTTGGTCAATAATATTTTTTATCCTTATCCATATTATATATTTTTCTTTTATAATGTTATTTTATATAATTAAATAATTTATTAAGTTCAATTTTAGTTAAATTTTAATTTATATTCAAAATTTTAAAAGGAATATTTTGACAATTTCATTACAAGTCTTTTTTAACATTCTTTAAAAAACTAAAAAAATGTTTTTCAATATTTACTACATTAACACCTTTTAATACCATCAACACCCTTATTTATTATTAATATTAATTTTTATGTTACTATATTATATAAAGGAAAATTACATTCCCATTTTTCTATTTTAGAATTTAAAACCCCCCAAAGAAAATGAAATTCCTCATTGTTTTCAAAGAATCTTCCAAATGCCTTTTTGAAGGTGTTTTTAATCAATGTTTGTAACACCCCAGGTAAATAAATAATATGAAATTTTCATATTTATCCATATTTTTGAATAAAATATTAATATGACTTTAAAGGGGACACTATGCTCGATGGCGTACCCAACACGCAACAACGAGTTTCTTGGGAATCTTACGTTGCACTCTAATAATAAAATAATATTATTTTAAATGGTAGTTAACATGTAGCCATTGTATTGGTGGTAATGGATAGAAATAACTAAAATATTATTATATATGTTTTTAAATGTTTTTACATTTATCCAATAAAAGATAAAGGCATAAAATACGGAAAGAATTCAATTTTAGGCGTATATGCCCTAGTTTTCACTAAAGGTTCACTTATTGCCTATTGATGGAGAACCATCATTAAATATAGTTTTGTTCACTCTTATACATCCTTTTGGACCAAATAAAACTCTTCTTAAGAATTGGGACATCAAAATTTACTTTGTGTAAATTTTTGGTATCTTTCTGATAAAGTTCATTTTTTAATGAATAGTTTAAAATGTTGTATTTTAATTCAAAACATCTTTTTAATCTAATTTATTTATATGATTAGACTATCTTTTGAATTGGTTTTAAAGTTAAATTAGAATATATTTTTACCATTAAATCCAATAGTGGTTATTGTAACTAATTTCACTTTGAAATCAGACTTAAACTAGTGTCAATCTTTTGATACTTATTGTTTCATAAAAACACGCTATTTGCTCTGACAGCGGGAATTAATTATTAAATTAATTAATGTGACTTATATGTTTTTAATTTTGTAAAATAGAATTCATTTTTGAATTTGGAATATCAAATATAGCTTAGGGTGAATTTTTGGGATTTTTTCTGAAAAACTTCAATTTTTGATGAATAGTGAAACCACTAAGTGGTACTTAGAAAAACTGATTTTTCTGTTTAAATGAAAATTTTCCATATTTGTGTTTTGAATTTCAAAAATCCGACATACATGGTTGTAATTAAGATGTGAAATGTGGTTCAATGGGATAAAAATAATTTTTTTGGTGAATAGTAACTTCTTAAGTTTTTAATCGCGATTAGAGGTAATTAGTGTAGTTTAAGGTAAAAATAATGTTTTAATAATATTAAATGAACTTGAAAAATGTCCTAACCTCATTGGATGTGTCATGGCCGACCAATACAACCCATGGGTCAACTTGGGGACCCCATGAAGCCACTTGGGATGGAAAAGGACATTAATATCTTTTTATTTAAAGTTAAAGTAAAAATGAGACAAACATGAAATGTTTTACTAAAACAATTTTTACATGGGGTTATAAAAATAAGATTTTTGACTATAAATATTAATTGGAAATCTAAAAATATTTCCTACATCATAGTATTTTTTTTATAATTTTTAGACATTAAATAAAATAAATTATTTATGACATCATGATGATGCAGCGATGACCTCATTATTTAACGATTTAAATAAAATGGAAAGATAATGTAATATCTAAGACCTACACATGTCCAAAACATATTGGATGAGTGGATTTAGAACCCTTATCACCTTATCCTCGAAACACATCAATGTGAGACCTCTTAAATTCGAATACCATTTTAAAATAAAGTGACGTTTCTTTACCTTCCAAGAGTGCCCCTCCTCTCCTCTTATAAAAGGCCCCCACCTCTACCTCCTTACCAACACTCCCAAAGCCTTTGGCTCGGCCAAACTCTGCCCATCGTGTCTCTCCACTTCCCTCTCTTACTCCTTGAAGCCTCACTTTGGGCAGACGTCTTCCCAAAGAAGCCTTTGAGCTCAAACCAAAGGGAGTTACCCGATTTTAAGGTAATGTCTTCACTTGAGTCCTTTGTTTTATTTTTCTTCTCCAACCCCCTAAACTCTTTTTATTCATTTCTTTTGTAACAAATACAATATCAACAATATACTAGGATGTTTTTATAAGAAGGATTTGAGCTACACTTTCACACACCTACATCTAATGGTTAAAGAACATACTGTTTCCGTGGATGGCGAATTTCGGCCTCCCGAAATGATGATTGTTCAACATTATTTTAACACCTTCAAAGGTGGCCATTAAGATAACACTATATTTATATATGATATATAATATGTTTATGTTTTTCTTAAGCTTCTGTATTTTTCATTTTGGTCATACCTTTATGGTTTCCATTATGGGTAAATGCGATATCTTCATTTAAGGAAGTGCGGACTACCGCCCCCTCAAAGTGATGTGATTCGTTAATGCCATATGTGGGAATTATAAAGGATGGATTTAAAGTTATTATATATGATGTTATACTGGAATTATAATATACCTCTATATGTTATTCCATTCCATAAATATATGAAATAGAAATGAAAGTGGCGTTCATGCGTACGTACGGCTTACCGTCTCCATGAACGGTGCATTTCATTTCTTATCCCCAAATGTAATGTAATATTATAAGTACCTGTATATAGTGGATATATATGATGAATGATACATATAAATGATGAATATAATTCTGGAATTAAAATATACATACCTCTCATTTATTTTTAATTCCATTAATATGACATAGAAATGAAAGTAGCGTTCATGCGTACGTACGGCTTACCGTCTCCATGAACGGTGCATTTCATTTCATACCTCTAAATGATTATGTAATATTATAAATACATGTATATTCTGGATATATATGATATATATGATATCCAAATCATGAATATAATTCTGGATATAATGAACATTTGACCACACGAACAACATGTAATTATAAGAAGTCCACTTTCGACTTAAGAACCAAATATCGACAAAACAAACATTATTAACTTAAATCATTACATAATGTTTATAACATGGCAATAAGTGATATAAAAGGAATAATGAACTAGAAAAAGGTTCTTAATAAAGTGGAAATTAAATCAAGTTTATTATTCAGGACGTTAAAGAACGATCGAGTCAAGTCGGACCCGAGGTAAGGGATCCTACTCCACTCTTTCGTTTTAAGTACACTCTTTTATGTCATTCCTTTTAAAGCTCATCTTTCTTGTTATTGGGATGTTCTTTTATATTAGTATTACTATAATTTTTATGTTCATGTGATGAGAGACCCTATTCTCTCTCATGAATCCATTATGAAAGTTTTGAGTGGCGCCGTTAGGCTGCCAAATTTTTGTAAGAGATCTAACCTCTCTCTTTCTTTTTAAGTACTCTCCTTTATGTCACTTATTTTAAGCTCCTATTTTTTATGTTGGGGGATGTTCTTTTATATTAATCTTTCTATAAACTTTAAGTTAATATGATGAGATACCCTATTTGATCTCATCAATCCATTTTTGGATGTTTTATGTGGCGCCGTTAGGCTGCCGAGTTCTCGTAAGGGATTTTTCATCTCACTTTTATTCCCGTGAGATTTATTCTACATTTTCCACAATTTACTTTGAGTGGTGTATGTATTTTCCATTATTTTACTCATTGTGTAATATAATTTCTTTTATGAGTATTTACATCAATGTTGTATTTTCCTTCTTTCACGAGGTGTATGTTTCGAAAGATACCCATGTCGGTAAGAGAACCTTTCACCCTCCTCTTTTTAAGAGACTTATTTTGTTGGGTATTTTAATTTACATACTGTTATGTTGGGATATGTTCTCATATATCCTTATTGATATAAATTTTATTTCCAAGTGATGAGATACACTTTTTATCTATCATCAACTCATTTTGATGTGACGCCGTTAGGCTGTCAAGGGAACTTCTTAACCCAATTTCGATTTCTTTGGGTTCAAGATGTCGTTATTGAATATGTCATCCTTTGAATATATGTGAATGACCTTTTATTATTTTACACTTAATATCCACTTATATTTGGTGTATTCTTTTGTCACACATAATTATGTAATTGATTTATCCTTAAACCAAGGATAACGTCTTTGTATGGGACTTCGTCTCAATCTCCTTTCATTGAGGCATATTTTGTTTTATACAAAACCTTCTTTTATATGGTTTATAAACTCCTTTGACTTTTATGTTTATCCAAAAGGAATCTTTTTTATACGAAGCGTTTTACTAAACGACAAAAGGGAATGTTTTTTTCGTACGTATGCGGCGACAACGACTTCTCTGCCGCCGTGACCATTATTTGAGTTTCGGCTTCCTCTACAAGAAATACCTTTTTTTAAGAAAAATAAATACCATGTTTTAATTTTCTTTTATTTTGGTATTGAAAATTGTTTTCATAATGTATTTATATCAATGTGTTGTATTGATATCTTGTTATTGAAAGGTGGAAATGTTATGTTTCCTTTATGCATGTTTTATGTGATAAGATTATGTTATGGTTCTTGGGAATTGTTTTGAAGACGGGTGGTTCCGTGATAAACTAAGGGCGGGTGAGCCCGATATAGCTCTCCAATGCATTGGGTAACGCGAAGGAGTGAAACGTTAAGGTTTCTCCGAAGAGATTTAGGGAATATACTGTGATGGGTATTCCAAACGTAACCAACAGGGTTACTCCCTACGTAAGAATGTTATGAATGCCTCAAGTTACCTTTATATATTATGATTTCTATGATTTATTCATGGTTTGATGAGGTATGTTAAAGTGACTATGTTTTATGGGTAAAGTTTTATTTCATTCTTATGTATATATGAACTCATGTTTCCTTTCCATATTTTTATAACCCTTACAGAGATTTTTATGCTCATCCCAAGTTTTAGAAATGTTTTTCACAGGTCAAGGGAAAGGTAAATGATGTGATGATAGTGTCAAGGATGTGTCAAGAAAGAATCCGTGTTTTATTTTAAATATTTTTCCGTTGATGGGAAGAATGAATATTGTCTTTTATGTAACCACTTTGTTTAAATGTGGAATGTAATGAAAGTTTCATGATCTAATTCTCTAAAACTCTAAACCTAAAAAGATCCTCAATGTGTAATCTTGTAATAACTCAAGATTAAGTAAGGTTTAAGGCTGGGGCCTTATAGTTGGTATCAAAGGTTGGTTTAGATAACTTTAGAGGTTAGGGTATTCTTTAAGCATAAGTGACATTACCATAATGGTTAGGATTTCAGAAAGATTCCTAGTTTTAGATAAAGAGAACGAGTAAGTATATCTTAGTGTTTACCTTCCTTGTTAGTACATGATGGTTTTGTTGATATAATCACACTGAAATTTATGTTTTTAGTGAATGGATGGATCTAGCAGGCACCAAAGAGACAACAGGTTAGAAGGAAACTGTGGTGGTTCTCTGATTAAGATACTAGATAAAATGGAGGATTCAATGAGGAAAATCGTGGTTTTTCTAAACCATATATTAAGGAGTCATGATCAACCACTTGAACCTTGGTATGTTCTGTAATGCATCATGTACAAGATGACCAATCGATGTGGAAGTTCAGGTAATAATTATAAAGGTAACCATTAGAGTTTATATGATCCTTACTTTTGAGGTAATTATGGGTTATTATATGATATGCTGGAAAATGAAAGGCATGAGATAAACTTGAGGTTGAAATATGTTATGATCATTTTTGATGATTTTATCTCTTTTTGGGGAATGATTTAAGAATTATATATTTTTGGAAAAAGGACAACACGCAGACCGTGTGAGAACCCATCGCGTCGGACAAAGCTGCGGGAATCGAACCCACAACCAAAGTGTGACTGGTATTTATTGCCTACCACTGGACTACGTGAAGTCCCTGGTTAGTTTTACTGATTCTTTTTAGTTATATGATTTTATTAATTAAGAGTAAGTTGATTTTGGGTTATTTATGAAAATGATTAACCTATCATGGAGGATATGTGATTAGGTTAATTACTTTTCAATACGAGACCTTAGGAGTAACTGATGTTGTTTGGAGATAAATGTTACGCTTTAACTTGGAAGACTATGTGACTAAATCCTTCAAATATTTGGGTTTCAATCTTATATTGGTTTACTTTGAAGAATTTTATGGACAAATTGTTTATCGGATGGTCCTTGTTGAACTTTGGGTTTTGTTGGACAAATTTTGGAGATTAAGCATAGATTTTCTTTTTAATGGCTTATCATTTTCTGGATTATCTGACCTTGTAAAAACCTTTTTGGTTTTGGTTTTGGTTAAATCCTAAAGACATGGGATGTATATAGTTCTCTTTGGTGGATTAGTTGATTCTATAGAAGTTGATTATGGTACTCTGAATGCGAACAAGTCTCCCTAAATACTCGTCTTTTGGAAAAAAATATGAGTTTGATTAAGGAATCTAGTAAAAGTTGAAAGTCAACATGATAAGTGATTATGTTTCATTATGAATAAATTCCTCAATAAAAAGTAACTTAAAACAAAATTTTTGTCTATTAACTTTTCCTACTAGGGAATCGAATACCGTTTAACCCATCACAAGTTTGTGATTTTCTTATGGTTAACTTTCTCCTAGACATGTTTACTATCACTCTCCCTCAAGAACATGACCCTTTGCTTTTTCTTCCATGTCCATGTTTTTCTACATATGGGTTAACTCGGGTGACCTCTGTACTTATCTTCCTTTATTTTAAAGTGATTGTTTTACCGACTCTTGTTCCGATGTGGGACTTTCAAGGATGTTTCCAAGCTCAATTTTAAAAATTGCGAGGATGCAATTCCCAAAAGGGGGGAAAGATGTAACACCCCAGGTAAATAAAGAATATGATATTTTCATATTTATCCATATTTTTGAATAAAATATTAATATGAATTAAAATGGGACGCTATTCTCGACGGCGTACCCAACATGCAACAATGAGTTTCTTGGGAATCTTACGTTGCACTCTAATAATAAAATAATATTATTTTAAATAGTAATTAACATGTAGCCGTTGTATTGGTGGGAATGGATAGAAATAACTAAAATATGATTATATATGTTTTTAAATGTTTTTACATTTATCCAATAAAATATAAAGGCATAAAATACGGAAAGAATTCAATTTTAGGCGTATATGCCCTAGTTTTCACCAAAGGTTCACTTATCGCCTTTTGATGGAGAAACGTCATAAAATATAGTTTTTTTCACTCTTATACATCCTTTGGGACCAAATAAAACTCTTCTTAAGAATTGGGACATCAAAATTTACTTTGTGTAAATTTTTGGTATCTTTCTGATAAAGTTCATTTTTTAATGAATAGTGTAAAATGTTGTATTTTAATTCAAAACCTATTTTTAATCTAATTTATTTATATGATTAGATTATCTTTTGAATTGGTTTTAAAGTGAAATTAGAATATATTTTTACCATTAAATCAAATAGTGGTCGTTGGAATTAATTTCACTTTGAAATCAGACTTAAACTAGTGTCAATCTTTTGATACTTATTGTTTCATAAAAACACGCTATTTGCTCTGACAGTGGGAATTAATTATTAAATTAATTAATATGACTTATATGTTTTGAATTTTGTAAAATAGACTTAATTTTTGAATTCGGAATATCAAATATAGCTTAGGTTGAATTTTTTGGATTTTTCTAAAAAACTTCAATTTTTGATGAATAGTGAAACCACTAAGTGGTACTTATAAAAACTGATTTTTCTGTTTAAATGAAAAATTTACATATTTGTGTTTTGAATTTCAAAAATACTACATACATGGTTGTCATTAAGAAGTAAAATTTGGTTCAATGGGATAAAAATAATTTTTTGGTGAATAGTAACTTCTTAAGTTTTTAATCGCGATTAGAGGTAATTAGTGTAGTTTAAGGTAAAAGTAATGTTTTAATAATATTAAATGAACTTGACACATGTCCTAACCTCATTTTATGTGTCATGGACGGCCAATAAAACACATGGGTCAACTTGGGGACCCCATGAAGCCACTTTGGATGGAAAATGACATTAATATCTTTTTATTTAAAGTTAAAGTAAAAATGAGACAAACACGAAATGTTTTACTAAAACAATTTTTACATGGGGTTATAAAAATAAGAGTTTTGACTATAAATATTAATTGGAAAGATAAAATGATTTCCTACATCATAGTATTTTTTTTATAATTTTTAGATATTAAATAAATTAAATTATTTATGACATCATGATGATGCAGCGATGACCTCATTATTTAACGATTTAAATAAAATGGAAAGATAATGTAATATCTAAGACCTACACATGTCCAAAACCTATTGGATGAGTGGATTTATAACCCTTATCACCTTATCCTCGAAACAAATCAATGTGTGACCTCCTAAATCCGAATACCATTTTAAAATAAAGTGACTTTTCTTTACCTTCCAAGAGTGCCCCTCCTCTCCTCTTATAAAAGGCCCCCACCTATACCTCCTTACACACACTCCCAAGGCCTTTGGCTCGGACAAACTCTGACCATTTTGTCTCTCCACTTCCCTATCTTACTCCTTTAAGCCTCACTTTGGGCATAAGTCTTCCCAAGGAATCCTTTGAGCTCAAACCAAAGGGAGTTGCCCGATTTTAAGGTAATGTCTTCACTTGAGTCCTTTTGTTTTATTTTGCTTCTCTAACCCCCTAAACTCCTTTTATTCATTTCTTTTGTAATAAATAAAGTATAATAAATATACTATGATGTTTTTATAAGAAGTATTCGAGCTACACTTTCACACACCTACATCTAATGGTTAAAGAACATACTGTTTCCGTGGATGGCGAATTTCGGCCTCCCGAAACGATGATTGTTCAAAATTCTTTTAACACCTTAAAAGGTGTCCATTAAGATGACACTATATTTATATATGATATATAATATGTTTATGTTTTACTTAAGCTTCTGTATTTTTCATTTTGGTCATACCTTTATGGTTTCCATTATGGGTAAATGCGATATCTTCATTTAAGGAAGTGCGGACTACCGCCCCCTCAAAGTGATGTGATTCGTTAATGCCATATGTGGGACGTATAAAGGATGGATTTAAAGTTATTATATATGATGTTATACTGGAATTATAATATACCTCTATATCATTATTATTCCATTCCATAAAAATATGAAATAGAAATGAAAGTAGCGTTCATGCGTACGTACGGCTTACCGTCTCCATGAACGGTGCATTTCATTTCTTATCCCCAAATGTAATGTACTATTATAAGTACATGTATATAATGGATATATATTATGAATGATAAATCTAAATGATGAATATAATTCTGGAATTAAAATATAAATACCTCTCATTTAGTTTTAATTCCATTAATATGACATATAAATGAAAGTAGCGTTCATGCGTACGTACGACTTACCGTCTCCATGAACGGTGCATTTCATTTCATACCTATAAATGATTATGTAATATTATAAATACATGTATATTCTGGATATATATGATATATATGATATCCAAATCATGAATATAATTCTGGATATAATGAACATTTGACCACACAAACAACATGTAATTGTAAGAAGTCCACTTTCGACTTAAGAACTAAATATGGACAAAATAAACATTATTAACTTAAATGATTACATAATGTTTATAACATGTAAATAAGTGATATAAAAGGAATAATGAACTAGAAAAAGGTTCTTAATAATGTGTAAATTAACTCAAGTTTATTATTCAGGACGTTAAAGAACGATCGAGTCAAGTCAGACTCGAGGTAAGGGATCCTACTCCACTCTTTCGTTTTAAGTACACTCTTTTATGTCATTCCTTTTAAAGCTCATCTTTCTTGTTATAGGGATGTTATTTTATATTAATCTTACTGTAATTTTTATGTTCATGTGATGAGAGACCCTATTCTCTCTCATCAATCCATTATAGAAGTTTTGAGTGGCGCCGTTAGGATGCCAAATTTTTGTAAGAGATCTAACCTCTCTCTTTCTTTTTAAATACTCTCCTTTATGTAACTTATTTTAAGCTCCTCTTTTTTATGCTGGGGGATGTTCTTTTATAGTACTCTTTCTATAAACTTTAATTTAATATGATGAGATACCCTATTTGATCTCATCAATCCATTTTTGGATGTTTTAAGTGGCGCCGTTAGGCTGCCGAGTTTTCGTAAGGGATTTTTCATCTCACTTTTATTCCCGTGAGATTTATGCTACATTTGCCACAATTTACTTTGAGTGGTGTATGTACTGCCCATTATTTTACTCATTGTGTAATATACTTTCTTTTATGAGTATTTACATCAATGTTGTATTGTCCTTTTTTCACGAGGTGTATGTTTTGAAAGATACCCATGTCGGTAAGGGAACCTTTCACCCTCCTCTTTTTAAAAGACTTATTTTGTTGGGTCTTTTAATTTACATACTTTTATGTTGGGATATGTTCTCATATATACTTATTGATATAAATTTTATTTCCAAGTGATGAGATACACTTTTTATCTCTCATCAACTCATTTTGATGTGACGCTGTTAGGCTGTCAAGGGAACTTCTTAACCCAATTTCGATTTCTTTGGGTTCAACATGTCGTTATTGAATATGTCATCCTTTGAATATGTGTGAATGACCTTTGATTATTTTACACTTAATATCCACTTATATTTGGTGTATTATTTTGTCACACATAATTATGTAATTGATTTATCCTTAAACCAAGGATAACGTCTTTGTACGGGACTTCATCTCAATCTCCTTTCATTGAGGCATATTTTGTTTTATACAAAACCTTCTTTTATGTGGTGTATAAACTCCTTTGAATTTTATGTTTATCCAAAAATAATCTTTTTTATACGAAGCGTTTTACTAAACGATAAAAGGGAATGTTTTTGTCGTATGTATGCGGCGACAACGACTTCTCTACCGCCGTGACCATTATTCGAGTTTCGGCTTCCTCTACAAGACATACCTTTTTTTAAGAAAAATAAATACCATGTTTTACTTTTCTTTTATTTTGGTATTGAAAATGGTTTTCATAATGTATTTATATCAATGTGTTGTATTGATATCTTGTTATTGAAAGGTGGAAATGTTTTGTTTCCTTTATGCATGTTTTATGTGATAAGATTATGTTATGGTTCTTGGGCATTGTTATGAAGACGGGTGGTTCCGTGATAAACTAAGGGCGGGTGAGCCCGATATAGCTCTCCAATGCATTGGGTAACGCGAAGGAGTGAAACATTAAGGTTTCTCCGAAGAGATTTAGGGAATATACTGTGATGGGTATTCCAAACGTAACCAAGAGGGTTACTCCCTACGTAAGAATGTTATGAATGACTCAAGTTACCTTTATGTCTTATGATTTATATGATTTATTCATGGTTTGATGAGGTATGTTAAAGTGCCTATGTTTTATGGGTAAATTTTGATTTCATTCTTATGTATATATGAACTCATGTTTCCTTTCCATATTTTTATAACCCTTACTGAGCTTTTTATGCTCATCCCAAGTTTTTGAAATGTTTTTCACAGGTCAAGGGAAAGGTACATGATGTGATGATAGTGTCAAGGATGTGTCAAGAAAGAATCCGTGTTTTATTTTAAATATTTTTCCGTTGATGGGAAGAATGAATATTGTCTTTTATGTAACCACTTTGTTTAAATTTGGAATGTAATTCAAGTTTCATGATCTAATTCTCTAAAACTCTGAACCTAAAAAGATCCTCAATGTGTAATCTTGTAATAACTCAAGATTAAGTAAGGTTTAAGGATGGGGCCTTATAATGTTAACATCCATTAAAGTTAATTATAATACACACAGGGTTTTATATAATTATACCATTAAAATTAATTCTATGTATGGATTATGATAATGTAATTCAATTTATTTATTGGGGAAAATATTAACATTCCGTAAGCTAGTTTTCCAGTATAGATGTTTATTGATTAGTAAGGAAAGTTAATCAGGTATTGTATTGTTTTTTATATGATTAATGTATTGAAATAATTATTTTATTGAATTTTATAATAGTTATATATATCTTAAATGAATTAGTAGGTCTTATGAGGCAAACTATCCTAGGTATTTGTGATACACCTTACCTATTTATATATAATGTTTTGGTATGAAGCCTTTACGGTAAGATTAAAATGTCTAGAATTATGAATTTATCATTTTGAAACTAGTTGTGGTTGCATATGAGATTATTTATGTCTCTATTCCATACATGTATATATTACTCTTTTATGATATGATTTATATGTAATACTTTATCATTATTTATCTCTTTGATATTATTTATTCTTTCTTTATTTTCTGATATCTATCTCCATACGCTTCCCATTATTAATCATTTAATATCTAACTTTTATTTTTTTTCTTATCTCTAAGCTATCCATAAGTGAAATATAAATGATTTCAAGGAAATACCAGATGAAATAAAAAATTTCCTTTATAGATTTTCTATTTTATTTCTTTTTTAAAAATTTAATATGAGAATCATTTATATATCTATTCACTTAAAAATTTTAAAATGTATGATCTAATGGGATGAAACATTTTTTATTCTATACCAATGTAATTAATTAACCACAAATGTTGGTTTATAGAATTTAGGGTTGTTATATTTGGTATAAGAATAAGTTTGGTAGATACCTTGGGAACTAGATCGTGAAATACATAGTTAGGTAGCACAAACACAATTATAAAGCCTTGTGATATTCAAGAAAAACTTTTATAATATTTTAATTATATAGGAATTATATTCTATGAATCAACATTAAAAATATTATGATATAATATATTGTATTCCATTGTTTATAAATGATGCCTATTAAAAGGAATAAGAACCATATAAACACCTATACCTATATAGGGATTTACCTCATGATAAATTAAATGAATTTAATGAGGTTGGTTCTATAGATGAGTGTATTATAACTATATTAGGGTAGTTAAATTAGGTTATGATGAATAACATTTCTTGATGGAGCAACCAAATTTTCCACAACATGGTGTAACAATTTTTTACTGCTTTATGTGAAAAAACCTCCATCATTAAATGATACTAGTAATCCAATGGTGGTCAAACAATAAATTAAGTACCTATAAAAGAAATTTCATTCTTTGGGAAGAAGTAAAAAGGATAAAGTTATGATAGTGGTCTATCATCTAAAGGTATATACTGATCAATGGTGGACATTTATTCAAAACACCAAGGAGATAGAGGAGATAAAAAGTATGTAATGGAAGACTTTTAAGATAATATTTATTGAAAAATACTACCATCATAAGAAACATGCTGATATGGAAAATAAATTACTCTACTAAAGATAAAAGGAATAA
Source organism: Viscum album (assembly GCA_963277665.1). Taxonomy (NCBI): domain Eukaryota; kingdom Viridiplantae; phylum Streptophyta; class Magnoliopsida; order Santalales; family Viscaceae; genus Viscum; species Viscum album. The sequence goes on along the minus strand of OY728131.1, from coordinate 659,733,401 downwards.
TAATTTTTTTCCAAATATGAATATAACTTTATAACGTTATCAACTCATGCCACAAATTATATATATAATCCAAGAATTAATAATGAAAACTTCTTTAATTGGATAAATCCTAGGATTTTAAGGGAATTGGTATCTTATTTTTTTAGTATATAAAGATATAATATCAAGTTACATCAAGATTGATAAATAATTCTTAAAGTATTATGTTTTTGAACCAAATCAAGAAAATAAGAGGAAAATTGAGTGGTATTTAAAGAGAAATGTGGAAAAGGGAAAAAATGGAAGGGTAAAATTTACAACTTGTAATAGTTGAGGAAAAAACACCCTCATGCATTATTAAAGAGAATGTGAGTTCATTTTATTGGTGGAGAGAGATGCCACCATGGTTATGAATAAAAATTCATGGGAGAAGCCACCAAAGAAAAATGGTTTAACTGAAAGGAGATGGAAAACTATTTAAACCAATGCCTTGATCATAAAGGGTATTGAACTAAAACAGGATAAGGGAAAATGTTTGAATGTATGAAATTTTTAAAACTAAGATTTAAGTTATGAATGATGTGATAGTAGGTAATTTGATCATAAAATTAATGTTTGATAATGCTTTACTTGATTCCAGATCAATAAACTCTTTATGTATTTCATGTTTGTTAAGAACATTGAGTCACCCCTAACACTATAATAAAGGAGTTTTAAAACAAGATACCTACTATAAATCATATCACAAAAGTGATATATCCAAAAAAATATATTAAGTTCAAAAATATTCTAAAGTTTCAAACTGTATTCATATACCTATGATTGAATTTGACACAATACTTGGCATGGAATGACTTTCAATGTATAATGGAATAATTTATTGTTGAGATAAAAATATTACTATTTATAAAGGAGTCATATAATCCCTTGTTTTTAGATAGGAGTCTTCATTTTCTGATCCTTTTCTAGATCCACCTCTAATATATCATCTTAATGAAATTCTAGGGGAATATAAAGATAAAACACAATCTATAGATGTGGAATACATACTAATAATATAGAATGTAGCTATTATTCAATAATACACTAATATATTTATAGAATAATTTCCCAGAAATACACCTGAATTTAAAGTTTATTTTTTATAAAAATCAGCTTAGATGAAAGACCCATATCTAAGACTCACCATAAAATAGAATTAGTAGAATTGGTGGAGTTGAGAAAAACAATGTAGGAGTTGTGTGATAAGAAATTCATACAAAATAGTGTTTCATCTTAAGGAGCCTATATTCTATTTGTAAAAAATAAGGATGGATCTATGAGACTATGTATTAATTACAAGAAAATAAATTCCAATACTGCAAAGAATAAGTATCCTTTATCACACATTAATGGATTATTTGATACATTTTATGGAGCTTAATAATTTTTAAATATTGATCTTCAGTCAGGTTATCATCAATTAAGGGGGAATAAGAATGATATACCAAAGATGACATGTTGTATGAGGTATGAAAATTATGAATTTACAATAATGCCCTTTGGATTGACTAATGCATCCTATATGATTATACATTTAATGATTTGAGTATTTAAAGATTATATTGGTAACTTTTTAGTAGTATTCATTGATGATAACTTGATATACTCTAAAATCTATAAATTTAATGTGTTTTATTTTAAAATCATTCTTGATACTTTAAGTGAAAATGAATTATATGGGAAATTCAGTAAGTGTGAATTTTGGCTCAAAGAAGTTTCTTTTATTAGACATATTTTCTCTAAGGATGGAATATCAGTTGATTATTTAAAGAAAAAGGAAGTCAATTAATGACCAAAACTGATGAGTATAACTATGATACATAGTTTTTTTTGGGTTTTATATGTTACTGTTGATGATTTTTTCAAAATTGTTCTCAATTAGACAAACTGTTAACCAAGTTGACACTTAAAGGTGTCAAATTTACTTGGTTAAATGAATGTAAAGAATGTTTTGAGGATATAAATAGAATATTTTTGAACCCGTAAGTATTTAATTTACTATTGGGAAAGTAAGTAATTTAATATATAATAATACATCAAATAAAGGAATGGAAAATTTACTTTATAAAAATAATGGATTGGTTTTTTATTTATTAAGATTGTTAAAAATCCATGAGTAAAACTATCCAATTGATGATATTGAGTTTGAATATGTAATATTTAACTTAAATATATCAATTCACTACCTCTATGGTGAAATATGGGACATATATACAGATAAAAAAGGTTTGTAGTATATATTGTATCTGAAAGATCTCAACATGATGCAAAGAATATGGTCAGAACAACTTAAAGACTATGATTTCCCAATAAACTACCACATAGGGAAGGAAAACAAGATGTCGATATCATTAAGTAGAAAGGAACATGTGGTTCTAACCATGATGAGGATAAATAATTATCCTATATTCAAGAATTAAGTAAAGTTGGATATGGTAATTTTTATGAAATTCCAAACACAATTTATTTTCAAAATAATTTACTAAACCATAGTTTGTAGATAAGATAAATAAGTCCCATTAGGATGATAAGGGTTTGTAAAAGGATATTAAATCCAGAAATAATGGGTAATCATCAGTGTTAATCTATGAAGATGGAGTATTAATTTTTAAAATTAAATATGTGTTCTATCTATACATGAGATAAAAAGAGAATTATTAGAATAAACACATTATTCTAATTTCTCTATACAACATGGTAGCATAAATATGTATGAGGGTTTAAGAGAACATTTTTGTTGGGAAAATATGAATAAAAAAATTACAAATTTCATGTCAAGATTCTTGGTGTACTAGTAGTTAGAGGTTGAAATAAAACATCATAAATGAGTCTTGAAACCACTCACTATACCAACATGTAAGTAGGAAAATATTACAATGGACTTTTTCATTGTACTTCAAAATCCATCTAGAAGAAATTTTATTATATTAGTCATTGTTGACCACTTTACCAAGTCTAAAAATTTCATAGAAATAAGGGAGGATCTAACTATTGGGTGTATTACATAGATCTATATTAATGAATTTTTAAGACTTCACAATTTACCTCCATAAATTATATATAATCATGAAATTTATTTTATAATTAAATTCTAGTGGATTCTTCAAAAGGTTCTCAATACTGAGAAACATTTTAGAAGCTCCTATCATCCTTAAAATGATAGTCAGTTTAAAAGGCCTATTTAGACATTAGAAAACAAGTTTATGTCAAGCAAAATTGAATTTGTAGGGACATGGGAATCATATATACCTTTGGAATAATTCACAAATATTAATATCTTCTATTCATGCATTTAGATAACCCCATATGAAGAATTATATGAGAAGATATTTCATACTCTAAATTGTTGGGATAAGGTTGGAGATAAGAATCTAGTAGGCCTAGAATTTATTGAAGTGACTTATATTTAGTTTCAATCTATTCATAACACTACTACAAATAATGACTTTAAAAGCTCTAGAAACAACTTTTAACAGTGCTATAAAAGCGCTGTTAATAACGATGAAGATGGGGGGGGGGGTGGGTCCCCTTTAATGGTGCTAAAAAAGCACTGATAAAGGGGGCCCTTTATCTGCACTAAAAATGCACTGATAAAGGCCCCCCTTTATCAGCCTTTTTTAGCATGGATAAAGGGCCACCCTTATTTGTGCTATTTTGAGCAATGATAAAGGCCCAACTTATCAGTGCTTAATTAGCACTGTTAAAACAGTAATTTATTAGTGATCAAAATAGGGATGATAAAGGACAAGTTTCCTATGATGTGTTATTTATTTAACAACACACCCACCACCTACACACCTGCACAAAACAAACACATGCACACAAACAAAGAAAATAAGAGTGAAACAACGCACACAAGATTCTCACAAAAAAATCAATATTCATTTACTTGACATCATTAATACAAAAAATCAAACTGCTATATACCTTTCAAACAATGTTTTTTATGGTTACAATTACAATTATCTAGCAAAAAGTTTAAAAAATTAATTTTTCATCCTTAGGCATCCGTGACCACCTCTCAAAAATTGTCATCCATGGTATTAGTTACCGAACAAAGAATCTGAACTCAAAAAAATCCACCTATATATGAAAAAATTATTATGTTAGAAATACAACAATGAAACAAATTAAACATTAATATGAAAGAATACGTTGATATAATGTCAATTTCTAATAAAAAAGACACATTTTAAGTTATACCGGTCCCTCTGTGCATCGTATTTAGTTTGGGTTGATTCCTACACGTCAAAAATGAGTCATATATCTTTATTTTAAAATATTAAATCAATATGAATGGGTTTTCTCTATTTTGAGTATATCACTTGTTCTTTTATTGAAATTAATATCAAATTTAAATAACATATTTGGATTTATATCGGTCACATCGTTCGTTGGATTGAGGTGTGATTGATTCCTAAACATCACAAATGACTAATGGATCATTTTCCTAAAGTATAAAGACAATACAAATGTGTTTGCTATTTTTCCAGTATGTCACTTGTGTTTTTTTCTAATATTAATGTCAATTTTGAATAAAAAGAGACACTTTGAGTCATACCAGTCACATTATGCATTGAATTGAGGTGCAGTGGATTCCTACATGTAACAAATGACTTATGGATCATTTTCCTCATGTATCAAAACAATCTGAATATGTTTTCTCAGTTTGTAGTATGTTAGTTTTGTTTTTTTACTAAAATATCATTTCAAATTGGAAACATGTATTTTGAGTCATACCGGTCGCATCATGCGTTGGTTTGATATGATACTACTTCATACACATAACAAAAAACTTATTAATTGTTATCCAAAATTATAAAGAGAATTGGAGTGGTTTTTAGTGAGTGACACATTTTTGAGCTAAAATGTCAATTTTAAAATGATAACAGACACTTTTAGCCATACCGGTCACACTGTGTATCAGATTGAGGTTCAGTTGATTCCTACACATAAAAAATAAATGATGGATCATTTTCTTAAAGTATCAAAATAATCCAAAAGCGTTTTCTTGGTTTGCAGTATGTCACTTTTGTTTTTTTCTAAAATTAATGTCAATTTTAAATAAAAAGAGACACTTTGAGTTATACTAGTCTCATTGTCCATTGAATTGATGTAAGTTCAATTCCTACATGTCCAAAATGACTTATGAATCATTTTTCTAAAGTATCAAAACAATATGAATGTTTTTTCTTAGTTTGTAGTATGTCAGTTGTGTTTTTTTAATAAAATGTCTTCTCAAATTGGAAACACGCATTTTGAGTCATACCTGTCGCATTGTGAATTGGTTTGATACGAGGATGATTCATACACATCAAAAAGAACTTATGAATCATTATAATAAATTATGAATACAATTGGAGTTGGATTTCTTGGTCTTCAGTGAGTGACATGTTTTGAACTAAAATGTCAATTTTAAACTGATAATAGACACTTTTATCCATACCGATCACACCGTGCATCAGATTGAGGTGCGGTTGATTCATACACATCAAAAATGACTCATGGATCGTTTTCCTAATGTATCTAAACAATCCAAATGCCTTTGATTAGTTTTCTTTAAGTCACTTTCCCCCCTAAAATTAACATCTATTTTAAATAAAAAAGAGTCACTTTGAGTCATACCAGTTGCATTGTGTGTTGAATTGAGGTGTGGTGGATTCATACATGTCAAAAATGACTTATGGATCATTTTACTAATATATAAAAACAATCCAAATGTGTTTGCTCAGTTTTTAGTATGTTAGTTGTGTTTTTTTTACTAAAATGTCATTTCAAACTGGAAACACACATTTTGAGTCATACCGATTGCATAGTATATTTTTTTGATATGAGACTTCTTCATACACATCCCAAAGAACTTATGATTTTTTATACTAAATTATAAAGAAAATTGGAGTGGATTTTCTTAGTTTTTGTGAGTGAAACGTTTTGAGCTAAAATGACAATTTTAAACTGATAAAAGACACTTTTATCCATACGGGTCACACCATGCATCAGATTGAGGTGAGGTTGATTCCTACATGTCAAAAATGAATAATGGATCATTTTACTAATGTATCAAAACAATACAAATGAGTTTTCTCAGTTTCCAGTATTTCACTTTTGTTTTTTTCTAAAAAAATGTCAATTTTAAATAAAAAGAGGCACTTTAAGTCATACTAGTCGCATTGTGCGTTGAAATGAGGTGCAGTGGATTAATACATGTAAAAAATGACCTATAGATATTTATGCTAAAGTATCAAAAGAATACTAATGAGTTTTCTTAGTTTTTAGTATGTAAGTTGTGTTTTTTTACTAAAATGTCATTTCAAACTGGAAAAACGCATTTTGAGTCATATCAGTTGCATCGTATGTCGGTTTGATATGAAACTGCTTCATACAGGTCAAAAATAACGTATGTATAATTATCCAAAATTAAGAAGACAATTAGAGTGGGTTTTCTTAGTTTCAATGGGTGGCACATTTTGAGCTAAAATGTCAATTTTAAACTAATAATTGACACTTTTAGCCATACCAGTCACACCATGCTTCGGATTAAGGTGCGGTTGAGTTTTACACATCACAAATGACTCATGTATCATTTTTCTAATGTATCAAAACAATCCGAATGCCTTTTCTCATTTTTCAGTATATCACTTGTGTTTTTTTTCTAAAATTAATGAAAATTTTAAATAAAAAGAGACTCTTTGAGTCATACTAGTTGTATTGTGTATTGAATTGAGGTGAGGTTGATTCCTATACATCAAAAATGACTTTTGGATCATTTTCAAAAAGTATCAAAACAGTTCAAATGTGTTTTCTTAGTTTTTAGTATGTTAGTTGTGTTTTATTACTAAGATGTCATTTCAAACTGGAAACACACATTTTAAGTCATACTGGTCACATCGTGCCTTGGTTTGATATGAGATTGCATCATACACATCACAAAGAACTTATGAATCTTTATCCTAAATTATGAAGAAAATTGGAGCAAGGTTGCTTGGTTTTCAGTGAGTGACACTTTTTGAGCTAAAATGTCAATTTTAAACTGATAAGAGACACTTTTAGCCATAACTATCACAATGTGCATCGAATCGAGGTGAAGTTGATTCCTAAATGTCACAAATGACTCATGTATCATTTTACTAAAGTATCAAAATAATCCGAATGTGTTTTCTCAGTTTGCAGTATGTCCCTTGTGTTTTTTCTAAAATTAATGTCAACTTTAAATACAAAGAGACACTTTGTGTCATACTAGTCAAATTGTGTGTTGAATTGATGTTCGGTGGATTCCTAAATATCACAAATGAATTATTTATCATTTCACTAAAGTATAAATATAATCTTAATGTGTTTTCTTAGTTTGTAGTATGTGAGTTGTATTTTTTACAAAAATGTTATTTCAAACTGGAAACATGCATTTTGAGTCATACCGGTCACATAGTAAATTGGTTTATATGATACCACTTCATACATGTCACAAGGAACTTATGAATCATTATCCTAAAATTTGAATAAAATTGGATTGGGTTTTCTTGGTTTTCAGTGAGTGACACTTTTTGAGCTAAAATGTCAATTTTAAACTAATAAAAAACACTTTTAGCCATACCAGTCACACCATGTGTCAAATTGAGGTGATATTGATTCTTACACATTAAAAATGACTCATGTATCATTTTACAAAAGTATCAAAAGAATACAAATGTGTTTTCTTGGTTTTTAGTTGGTCACTTGTGTTTTTTCTTAAAATTAATGTCAATTTTAAATAAAAAAGAGACACTTTGAGTCATAACAATTGCATTGTGTGTTGAATTTAGGTGAGATCAATTCTTACATGTCACAAATGACTTACAGATCATTTTACTAAAGTATCAAAACAATAAAAATGTGTTTTCTTAGTTTGTAGTATGTGAGTTATGTTTTTTTACTAAAATGTCATTTTAAACTGGAAACACACATTTTGAGTCATACCGGTCACATCATGCATTGGTTTGATATGAGACTAATTCTTACAAATCAAAAAATAATTATGGATCATTATGATAAATTATTAATACTATTGGAATAGGTTTTCTTGGTTTTCAGTGAGTGACATGTTTTGAGCTAAAATGTCAATTTTAAACTGATAACAGACACTTTTATCCATACTGATCACACCATGCACCAGATTGAGATGAATTTGATCCAAACACATTAAAAATGACTAATGGATCGTTGTGATAAAGTATCAAAACAATATGAATACATTTTCTCAGTTTTCAGTATGTCCCTTGTGCGGTTTTCTAAAATTAATGTGAATTTAAAATAAAAAGAGACACTTTGAGTCATACTAGTCGCATTGTGCATTGAATTTAGAAGTAGTCAATTCCTACATGTTATAGATTACTTATGGATCATTTTCCTAAAGTATCAAAAAAATCAGAATGTTTTTTATTAGTTTTTAGTTTGTTAGTTCTATTTTTTTTACTAAAATGTCATTTCAAACTAGAAACACATATTTTGAGTCATACTGTTTGCATCATGTGTTGGTTTGATATGATACTGCTTTATAAACATCACAAAGAACATATAAATCATTATCCTAAACTACGAAGACAATTGGAATGAGTTTTATTATTTTTCAGTGAGTGACACATTTTGATCTAAAATGTCAATTTTAAACAAATAATAGACACTTTTAGGAACACCAGTCACAACATCTGTCATATTGAGGTACTGTGGATTCATACACATCACAAATGACTCATGGATCTTTTTACTAAAGTATCACAAAAATATGAATGCGTTTGATTGGTTTTCAGCATGTTACTTTTGTTTTTTTCTAAAATTAATGTCAATTTTAAATAAAAAGAGACACTTTCAGTCATACCAATCGCATTGTGTGTTGAATTTAAGTGTGTTCAATTCATATAGGTCACAAATGACTTATGGATCATTCCCTAAAGTATAAAAACAATCAGAATGTTTTTGATCAGTTTTTAGTATGTCACTTGTTCTTTTTACTAAAAATACAATCAATTTTAAATAAAAAGAGATACTTTGAGTCATACCTATCACATCTTATGCTGTATTGAGGTTGGGTTGATTCCTACACATTTGAAATGACTTATGGATGATCTCCCTAAAGTCTCAAAAAAAACTAACTGTGTTTCCCCTATTTTGAATAGGTCAGTTACTCTGATACCCACTATAATTACTTAAACGTTTCATAAATTTATATGACATGTGAGTAGATTAATACTACTTACACAAGAGAAATAAATTAAACATAAATATGAAACAATGAATTAATTCTATGAAAAATGATTTTACTGTCCAAAAATCAAGATTACCTCTGTGATTGAGCAGACACATCATCATTTCTATTCCTACAATGACATATCACATGGAAAAAAATATTATAAAATAAACGAACCTTACAAGTAATAATGAAAATCAAATCATTGTTTCAGTTTATAATTTTTCATTAAAATAGAGATATTATATCATAACATTACCTTTACATCTTTTTAGATAGTTTACTTCATCCATATATAAGATAATAACAAAACTAATGATTCTTTGTGCACTACACTATAGTTGGTTAACTACCGCTTAGCATAACATCTGATATAAACTTCGGATGTGGCTTCCCCATGGTGCTCTCATCCGACACCATCTGTATGATATCATCATTCAATGTTCAATTTTCGTTCTCTTCCTGCACCTATTTACTAGGTAAATGGGTGCAGGAAGAGAAGGAAAAGTGAAGGATGAATGATGATACCATGGAGATGGTGTGGGATGAGAGCAACAGTGGGATGCCAGATTGAAAGTTTAGATGAGGTGCTATGCAAAGCGGTAGTTAACAAAAAGTAGTAAAGAATCCTTAGTTTTGTTATTAAATTTGTGAGTGATGCACAACCAATATTATTCCAACATGCTAAATCAGTAGAAACAACCTATTAAATAACCAAAATACAGAATATAAATGAGCCATGCCATAATAGTTTAGGTCTAGTACTTTTGGAAACATGGAAACATAAATAACTAGTTCATAAGAGTCTCTCATTAAGTTATTCTTTACTAGAAATAAAAATATTTTCTAAAATCATTCTTCATAACCTAAGGATATGAAACATAAGAAAGGGTGACCATAGATGCTCAATAAGTGTAAACAAGGGAGATATCAATAATCATATAAGGATAACATAAGTAGTAGGAATTCACCTTCATCCTATTTGTGTACTATCTTCCGTCAAGTATACTGCCCATTTGTTTCTAAACATATCTATATCATCTTGTGAATATGATTTTTTGTGACAGTCATGGAAGAACTGAAAAAATATAAATAAATATAGGATTAATAAATAATATAAATGAAATAGTAATTATTTTAAAAAATACCTCTTCATGGATGCTAGTTTGTTGATGAAATATGAGCTATTTCATAAATTTACAAATATAATAACCACAGTCCTTTCCATTTGTTTTTTTATACACTATAGAAACATTGAAAAAAATAATTAATTTGTTTTCATATGTGTTTGGATAGTGAAATATGATTATATATACCCTGATACTTGTCCAGTTGTAGATATTGTTGGCATTCTTATCCTCAGGCCCTGGATTCATTCCATGAAGTAGGTGATATTAATGCACAACCTTATCATAAAATAATATTCATTAAAGTATAATATAAATTATATAACTAGATTTTTAGTTGTAAAATGTTGTATCTAATGTATTAAAAATTTACAAACTCCATCATGAGTGGTCGATCTGTTGGATATCCATGCATTGAATCCATAAAATAAATCTTTGGAGTATCACAATTGACAGCAATGAGCATCCAATGCTGCCTAAAAATACAAAATGGAATAAGTAATGAAAGAAATAAAAATATAGTTTATATGATTAAATTTTAAAGTTTCACCCCTACATCATTGGTATTAAAAAGTATATATCATCCATAATTTTGTTTTCAAACAATTTGAGTAGGGATGACATTATTTCTCCCACTTTATTAAAATTTATTTCTTCATTTGAAGAGGTGATGTGAGGAAAAATGAGTTCAAAATTTTGATCATGGGGAAAATCCCTTCAATTATTTTTTATATATATGCCTGTAAAAAATATGAAAAGTATTTAGTCATAATTATCATAGTATATCAACTTTTGTAAAATCAAATCATGAAAACATACCTCATTTATACATATAAAACTGAGGCTCCTATCCATTCACACTTAGGGATTTCATTTACATTATCAGCACTAATGTAATTTGATTCTTACATTTCCTACATTTTTTTCAAAACCAACTATGTGGGTATTGATGTCTATCAACCTTGTATCCACATGAGCCCTTAATGATATTAAATGTGTATATAGAATGGGCGAGGTGAAGGTTCTCTCAGTAGATAATTTCGACTAGTTGGTTGATCCTTGAGATAGTTTTGAGCCAATATTTCTTTTCATCCCTTTTTCTTTGTCGTTCTGTAATAACATTCATCGGTCCAAACCTTTTTTTATTAACTTATAAAGGTTCATCTTGAAAAATAAATTGTAAGTAATACCTCCTTGTCAACATGTTTTTTTACAAGAAATGATAGCCATGCGATGAATGTTCCACCAGCTTGTTCGACCATATGAATGTCTTTATATTCATTTAGAATAGGTATCTTGACACTCAGATCATGAGTTAAATTAATCAACACTCTAACATGAACTGTTGGAAGTGGTCTGTTGTATAGCTTGTTGTTTTATATATTGAACATCATTTCCCTCACTACAAGGTGATGGGTGGGAGTTAATAGATATAAATCAGAATCATTTTAACCATGTATAATATCAGTACAAGAAAGGTATTAGTGTATATGTGCTTCAAATTTCATAGAAACAATTATTATAACATTGATTGCCTCAGCTAAGTCAGGTTTTGAGGGGAATTTCACACCATAAAAATGTTGGGGGTGGGGCGGGATCTTCACGCATGAGTTGTTCTTGAATTTTTTCTTCTCTTTTCCTCCCCCAATAAAACTTTCTATCCACTCTCTCTGGTATTGTAATTATTCTTAAAACTTAGCTATTTTTTCTCTCATATTTTTCATTTCCTTAGTTTGATCCTCTGCATGTTTTTCTTTTTGAAAATATGTCCGGGTTGTCACCCCAAAACCTGCACCTTGGACGGAGCCATACTGTTCTAGCTACTTCAAGGCCATTAAAACTATGTCTGCATCTAGTTCTTGTGTTACTAATTCTTGTGACTATGTTAGATATAAAATATAGGAAAATAAGTAATCATTGTTATGTAATAGTGATTTACGGAAAAACAAATTTATAATATGTCATAATTACACATGTTTCCCAAAATTTTTGTGTGTTTTCATCTATCAGTATCCCCTATTTATTTACACAAAACTCCTTCCATTGCACATGGCATGATATGGAAGTGCCTTTTGATTTCTATTCATCAACGTGCATATAAATTGAGGAACATGGTTATGGTGTTTTTTATGTCACATAAAAGTATTACAGTAGATTTAAAATACGTACCAATGTTTTCTCAAGTGAAGCATACCCTATCCTTTCTTTACGGTAGGGGTATACTGGTTTTGCTAATTGTTCCTTATTTTCACCACTTAGTTGCTATTTCATAAATAAAAAATTATCAATCAAAGTGATGAATACAAGAAATGTCAAACAATGTATTACTAGAAACAATGTACCTAAGAAATCTGCTCTGAACGATGGCTGATAAATGCATACCAAACTCCTTGGGATATAAAGTGTGCATAAATAGGAGGTGGGTACAACTTTATTTTCCTTTTAGCTTCTTTAAGATGATATTTTTTTAAAATTGTGTGGAAACCTCTATGAATTATTCCTGTAATTCTTAATACATATTACTTGTGTGAGGTATCTACTATAAAGGCACTCTGAAATGGATGATAAAGAGTAATTCAAGGTTTTAGTATTTTTTTTATTTTAATAAATTAATGAAATGATATCATAATGTTACCATAATCTCTTCCCATAGTAGTATCTTAATCCCTGTGACAACATGGTGCTACAACTGTACATCAATCGACACACATTTCCAAGTGATGATTCCAATGTAACTACTATACATGGATTTGTTTGGGTTAACATGCTGGCCTCACTTATTCCAACCCACCTTAAATTTGATGCCTTTTGCTTTTGAATTAAGAATTTTTTATAGAACAATCAAACTACAGTGCTCTTTTTTTACGCCACCCGGATTTTGTGTCCTAGCATTTCCTCTGTTTCAAGAAAAACATTATGTTCCTCTAGAGTGATAGCATCAACATTTGGACTAGCAACCAAAGGTTGAGAAACCTATTGTACCTCAGCACTGGGACCAGTAACAATAGGTTAAGAAACCAATTGTTCTGTTGCACTAGGACCAACAACAGTAGGTTGATATACTTATTGTACCTCAGGATTGGGTGCATCAGCCGGGGAAGAAGTCATTATTTGCAGAAGTGGTTTAACATTTAATTTAGATTACATAAAAGAAGTAGTGAATATATAATAACATAATATAGCACAATGTATATTAAAATAATAAAATCACCTGATTATAGATCTTTTTTTCAAAGGATGAAGAGATTTAACCCCACTATTGACTATGAAAATCCTTTCATTATGGTCTCCTATGAAATACAAAATGCCATATAAATTGGGACTGCTGCGAAATGATTATGAAGTCCCAATGAAAGGGTCACCCTCTATTAAATTTTCATCTGACCCTTCAATTGTTTTGGTAGATGATAGAACAATTGACCAATTTTGTTTTTTAGGATCTGGAACATAAAATACCAGTAATTCCTGTGATTCCATTATAAACAGTTCATCTTTCTCCCATTCCTTACTGAAATCAACTTTCATGAATCCTAATTCATTTATTTTAATATTACTCCCGTTATCAACCCTCTTTTATTGAATAATCAGCACTTTTAATTTTGTGTAATCCAACCCTTCTATTTATTTGATGATGACAAAGTATGACATATTCAAATAAATTGGATTTTGGTCCTTAGCATTGGAAATATGAATCTCTTTATCCATAAGTGTAACCCCACTATTCTGCAAGGTATTGTCTTCATCATGTTCATTAGTATAGAATGTATAAACATTAACTACATAATCATTGTAAGATAATACATACAAACTTGGTCCTCTGGCTAGCCATCAAAGTCATTTTGAAATTGAGTTAGGATTTTCATCCGACTTCTTAAAAATATGGTCCTGAAACCATCCTATAAAACATCTATTATGTGAATCTCATATCCATTTTTCATCCCTATATAGTTTCAAATGCATAAGAATTTCTTTGTGGGTTTGAACATATGGGACAACATCGAAACTCTTATGAAAAAATAAAGGTGGACCTACTTCTGATTAGTAGTATTGATTATGACAACCTTTTTTCTAGAAATTCCTTCACCCTCAGCCTCCCAGTGTGAAAATATATCGGTAGGTTAATGCTTTCCATAGTAGACAAGTATTCGGTACAAAATTCAACAGCTTCCTCAACAATATATCACTCCGCAATACAACCCTCTCGCCAACTTTGATTTTTGACATACCCTTTCCAAATATTCATATACCATTCAATGGGGTACATCCATCTATAATGTACAAGACCACATATTCCAATCTCTCTCCCCAAGTGAACCATCAAATGAACCCTCATATCAAATAATTTTAGTGGGAAGAAAATTTCCAATTCACATAATATTATGATGACAATTTCTCTTTCCATAGTTGGAAATTTTGATGGGTCTATAACCTTACTACATATAGCTTTGAAGAAGAAATTTAGCTTCATTAATGTATGACATACATTCTTGGAAAAAATGCAATGTAAATCTATAAGAACTAGATATTACTTCGAAACATTGAATTCACGTAATTTAAAAAACGTTAACTTTAAATCGCTCATTAACATGATGTTCTTGATATTTGATGAATACCCATCTAGAAACTTTACATTATTCAAGAAGTTAAAAAACTGATATCTCTCCTGCCTGGAAGGAGTGTAAGAAGAAGGAGGAAGAAATTTTCATTTTTTACACTTCAGTGGTGCCAACTCTTCTCATATTCCCATCTAAACCATATCCAACATAGCCTTAATTCCATATTTTGTTTTTCTGAGTGAATTTAGAAATGTATTGATGACACTATCACGAACATGTTTTTCAACATGAATAACATAAATAAAATGAATGACATAGAGAAAATTGTAGTATGGTAATTAAAAAAATAGATCTCGTTTTCCAACCGGTTTTCATAAGGTTTTTAGAAAATGATTTTCCAAAAGTAGTATCCACATCTTTTACATTCTCAAAAAATTGATAAACTATTAGTGGATATAGTTTTGTAAATTCTTTTGAAATTCCATCGAATGATGTTATCTATGATCAGTACTTATGCCATCAGTTTAGAATTCTGAAATGTCCTAGAAACATGGTTTTCAATGAATGTTTCAACCTAATTGACTATGTACCTTGTTCAAAAATGTGACACACTTGAGTTCCTATAATTCTATATCCTAAAATATTTCCATAAGCAGGAAAGTAATTCATTGTACCATATAACATGGATCTCAAAGTGAAATCTTAATTTTTGTAAGAATCATACAACGTAACACCTGCATCGCATAATAATTTCAAATCCTCGATCAATGGAGCCAAAAAATATCAATATCATTACCCATTTGTTTTGGTCATGATATATGCATAAATAACATGATGTATTTTTGTTTCAGGAACAACCACGGTGGTAAGTTATAATTTTCCAACATAACCGGCCATGTACTGTGACTACTTCTTTGAAAACCAAAAGGATTCACTCCATATATAGATAACGTAAGATGAAGGTTTCTCAGCTTGTTTTAAAATTTAGGATACTCATGATCAATTATCTTCCACTGAGGATAGTCTTCCAGGTGATGTAGTTTCCCATATTTAACTATTGTATCGACATTCCATGTCAATTGTCCTGTAGTCTCCTATCATCCATATAGGCACCTAACCTTGGAATGATTGGAAAGTAAGATAAACATTTTGTAGGTCTGGATTCAAATTTCTTGTATCAAGAAGAAACACACTTTTGGAATTATTTAGATGATTTGTGGTCCTTGAAAAAATATTATACAGTCATTCAGGTAGGCATTTATTCTTTCAAAGATCATACCCATCAAGAATAGCATTCGTTTGGCATCTTATTTTCAGCTCAGGAGCTCATTATCTTTTGGGAGCATGTCATTTAGAAGAGAAAGTAGTTTTGTAAAACTAGATTCAATACACCCACTTCTTATTTTAATATTATAAAGCTTCAATACAGATGAAAATGCTGTATATTTAGTGAAACTAGCATACAATGACGTATTTTCACAACTCATTAACTTCTCAAACAATTTTGGGAAATCTCGAAGTTTATCGTCAACTATTATTTTAATTACATCAATATGACCTTAATCATTATTCACATCTATAATCACATCCTTCATATGGTTGTCTTCATTGTTCATGCTTTTAATCATATCAGATGATCCATAAAACGCAGTGTTATCCCAGCCACTAGCTACATTAATTTTTCACATTTTTATTCCAACATGTATAACTTCGATCTATTCTGTGATAGATCAAATGTTTTTCATACTCATATGGAATAATTTGTCTTGAATAAAAAAAGTGTAAACATGGACAAAGTATTTGAGAAGGCTCATATTCATGGTCTTTTGCAAACTTGATAAACTCTTTCTCACCATCTTCATTCTCTTTTTTCAACTAATTGACATTCATCCATTAATTATTCATATTCAACCTATTTGATTTAGTAATATTAATATTTAACAAAATAATTTCACAAAAGATGTTCAACTAGGTTCATCATCCAACTATAATAAATAGAACAAGCTATGGTAAACAATACCCTTACCTCTCTATACATTAATCAAGACCAAAGTAGATCACACCCATATTCCCAAACACCTGATCAATTGAACTAGTAATAAGAATCCCTTGCACTAGAATATTTTATTATCCCACATGTGATATATATGCATTGTTGTAAACCATTTTTTAGTGTTTCTCTAGAAATATAATGTCTCGAGTCAAGAACTATGGTACTAAATTAATAGATGGTATGATTCTCCATATATTATTTACAGGTGGAGGAACTACAACATGGGAAAAAATAGCATATTGATCATGAAAAGAACCACAACACCATAAAAACACAAAATCATGCTCACAATCGCAAAACCATACAAACCAAACAAACACAATTTCAGATTTTACAAAGCATCCCTTATTCAATTCCTCTTGTTAAGTCAGGGGTTATCAAATTTTTTTTATCATCTTGGGGAATTAATTCATTATCAAATTATATGTAAATTACCAATTTCTATATTCAAATGTTCAATAGAAACCAACCAACATGCAATTAATTTAGTGCACAAACAAGGACCACCAAAGTCCACAATTTTCAGTAGGGCATTTAGCCCATACATTTCACAACATAACAATCAATATCAAACAATAATAATATACAAACAAGAGGAAACTAATGAGTAAGAGGAGAAAGCTCATTGTGAAGGTTCCATTCAGCGTGCTATAGAGGAGAGGCACATGACAGAAGAGGTTTCCAACTGAAAAGAAAACATAAAATAAGAACTCATATGTTATACCTATCCAAAATAACTCCAATGAGATTTAAGAATGGGACATGTCTGGTTAAGTAGTATTATTGATCAATAGTGCGATTTTATTTTCCATATATGATATATGCTTCCTATTTATTTATTTTTTCATATCTACAGTTTTCCTGGATATTAAACTTATGAATGGGACATTTCTGGTTTTTAAGAGAAAGATTATTTTTAATTTACTCTAATTTAGGGGTAAAATATTCCATATTAATTTTATCTTTTTCTCAAGGGATCATTTCTATCTCGTAGAGATCATGAACTCCTCTTAAGTTAGTGGAATGTCAGGTCAGTTGTTGGTTATGATACCAGCCTGGGCTGTATCATTACATTTCCAATTGTAACTGACCCATATACATTTAAATATATGTTGGGGGGGGGGGGGGGGGTCAGACACTAATATATTCCCAACTACACTAGAGTTCCTATGGGGGTGGGTCCTGATACTATCATATCTAATAAATCCTTCACAGTTTAGACATTATAGTAGTCATTGCTAAGGATTTCCTCTTTTGTATGGTAGAAATATTTATTGAAACTAATGTGTGAAGTAGACATCAGAAAATAATAGGTGATTAAAACCTATGTGATGACTTTATAACCAATGAAAAAATATATAGTAAATATCTTACAAAAATCATTGAATCATAATAGTTTTGGTTTCATTCTTCATATAGTTACAGGTGATGTGGAATGTGTAAAAGATAATCTTAGGGGGGTGAATGATGTGGAGATGTTAATGGAAATAATGATGTGGCAGTGTGTTTAAATAATCATTGTATATTTCTCATTAGAATGAGGTTAGTTTAAGTAGTTATATTTAGGTTGGTTGTGTTATTCCATTATAAGGTTCAATAAGAATAGGTCCATCAAGCATCCAAGGATGTGCATCATAGACTAAAACTAGAGGCTGAGAATGTAACAAAGCTATCCTTAAGGGGGTTATATATATTGAATTTTTTGAAGTATAATGGTTTTTTTGTACGTAATGTGACTTGGTTATGGTTATATAAATTTGAGACTGTATTTCATCTATTCTAAACTAGAGATATATTTCATGTTCCTTTTGGGGTTAGTTTGTTTTGAGGCTCAACAAGATAGATGTAGATTCATTTTTGGGGTGTGTATGATGAACCTTATAGTTTATAGAGATATTGAATATATATTAATTATTGATGGGTTGTTTATATTTGTATAAGTATCTCATTATATGAATTGACAAAGGATATTTTCAAGTTCATCTCATTATAGATAAGATTAATATGAAATTGTTTTTACATCGATAATTAGAGTTCTCTAAAAATGACATTGTATCATATTGTGTGTTATATAAATTACATTCATAATAGATACATCATATGAATATTTTTTTAATAAAATTAAATCATTGGTATTGGTACTATTTTCTAGGTATTATTTCTATTAAAATACTCATGGATGAGTTGGATGCTCTATGGGGTTGAGATATTTTCTAAGTAAATGTGTTCTATCGAGTTAAAGTGAATCATGGTATGAAGAATATTATTTTTTTCATGATGGTAATGAAAAAGTGGAAGAGTTTAATCATACATATAGAATTCATTTATGTTTATACCATATTGAAAATGATCACCCTAAGATGATTGGAGAATCCAGGTGTTTCATATTTTGAACTACTATCTTGATGATGTTATCCCATTTTATAGGATATTTTTACCTCATTTAAAATAACTTATTAAATCCTTAACTCTTAATGGTTAACTCTCCAAAACAAACACAAATGAATAAATATAATGAAAACAAGTATTTTACATGGTTTAATATAAAGGGATACATCTAAGGAGAACACATCATTGATGAGTCAATTTGAAAAAAATATATAGTATACTCACCTTTAGTGGATTAAAATTTTAGTGACAGTCATTTCATAACAAGGTTATTGTGAGGTGCAATGAATAGCCACAATCAGATAGATTCTTTGAGACACAATTTAAAAAAATACACAGCCATGGGGCATAAAAAAACAAGAAAAAAAATTTAAACCTGGCAGTGGCACAAACCCCCCAAATCCCTCTTGAAAAACCAAACACACGCCAGAACCATATCCAAAACTAAAAATACCACATTTATATAAACATAGAAAAATGGGCCTTTACACCAAGGATTTACCAAAAAGTGCCCAATTTCCTTTTTAAGCGAAGTTAAATCCCACAAATAATATGAAAGTGCAAAAATGGCCCTAGTGTTTCAAACACACACACAACCAAACATTTAATAATTTCCAAAATGGACCTTATCCTTTCCAAGAATACACCAAATCATTTCCATAAAAAATCCATCAAAACACTAAAATGACGACACCTTTGTAAAAAAACCAAAAAATTCATCAACAATTGTACAAACAAATGAAAGAATTTATAAACAATTATATATACAACCCAACTAGTTTATAAACAGTTTTATAACAAGCTAACCAGTTTATGAACAATTTTTTTGCAGGACAATAAATGTATAAATAATTTTATAAGAAACCCAAATAGTTTACTAGAAATTCTATAAACAAATCAAACAATTTATAAACAATTTCATATATGGTCCAAACAATTTATAAATAATTTTTTATTAACAAAACAAATAGTTTATTAATTTTTTTATAAATAGATTAAAAAAATTATAAAAACTATAAAACCACATAATAAACTATTCAAGAGTAATACGAAGGTGCTATTTCATGTTGAAAAAATTATCAAAAAAATATTTTACATCTATTGAACACAATTTCCATAAGAACACATAAACATAACCTGGAAAAAATACTTCAAAACTATTTTTAACAAAACTAATTAACTTGAAATCACTATAGCATATTAACCAAGTGTATTAAGAAGCTGCGAATCAAGTCAAAGATTTAAATAAAAACATTCAAGCATAAAATGGACTTAATAAGAAAGTAAAATGTGAATTATCCTACCTCAGATGTATGCAAATGCGACAATGCTTCAATAGAAGGGAGAAAAAGACATCAAAGACACTCTGCATGCCCAAAAACCAAAGAAAACACATCACACCTAAACCCTAATCACCATATAGAAATTAGGGAAAACACAATAGAGACTCACCATGCGGAATCCATGTGCTATAGAGAATGCTGTCAGGATGGACATCAGATGAGGAGGGCGCACCGGAGCAAGTCTGGTGGAAAAGGGGGCCGTGCAAGGAGGAGGAGGAAAAGGAGGCAGAGGAGGAGGAGGAGGAAGAGGAGGATGAGGCAGCGATAATGATATAGGAGGATGATTCAGTGGTCGTAGAGGAGGAGGAGGTAGTGGCAGTGGAGGAGGAGGGGTCGCGATGGAGGAGGGCTCGATGGGGGAGGACGACTCGACAATGGAGGAGGGCTCAATGGTGCAGGGGTCAGCTTCCGTGAAGGCCTGAAAGGGTGTGAGGGAGGAGGACCCTGTTTGGGTTCTTTTATAAAACCTACTAGAACCTTTATCAGCACCAGTTGAAAGCTCTGATAAAGGTATGTTTTATCAGCTTTAAAATAAAAAACACTGATAAAACATACCTTTATCAGTGATTTGTTAGCGCTGATAAAGATAGGTTTTTATCAATGCTAAAAAAGCACTGATAAAAGACATATTATCAACACTAAAATTATAGCGTTGATAAAGGTATAATTTTAATAATTTATTTATATTATTATATATTTATTTAAAATGATATATAAGATATATATATATATATATTAATAATTTTAACTATAAATAAATAAATATTTATTTATACTTATAAAATTATAATTTAAGTAATTATGAAATTATAAGAAATATTCTTATTATATTTATAATCATATAAATATATAAAATAAATATATTAATTATATATATTTAAAATATTAAAGATATATATAACTATATTTCTTCTAATTTTGTAAATATATATATAAAATATATATTTCTTTATTTTAATAATTATAAAATTATAAAAAATTTATATATCTAATAATTATAATTTTTTAATATATATAATTAATATATATATTATAATTTTAAAATTATATAAATATATCTGTATTTATTTATAAATATAAATATTTTTTGTATTTATTTATTAATATTTGTATAAAAATTTATAAATATATTTATTAATATATATTTATTTAATTATATATAACATATTATATATGAAATAATAAATATTTTTTTATAAATTAATAATTATTTAATAAAACATTATATATATATTTTTGAATTATTAAAAAAAATATATTAATTATAAATATGTGTTTTTTATTTGATGTATAAACATAAACATTAATGAATATAAATATAATAATTTTATATAGATTAATAATATTTTTTAGTAAACATTTTTATCTGTGCTAATAATAGCACAGATAAAGGCCCACCCCTTTATCTGCACTTTCTGCATAGCACTGATAAAAGGAAGTGCTTCCCTTGCCCTGTTTTGTGGTATTGTATCCATATTAAGATAGTTTAATGTAAATAAAAGTGTTATATCAATAATCATAAGAAGGATTTAGAATTTAAAGTGGGGGATCATGTCTTCTAAAAAGCATATTCATGAAAGGGAGTAATAAGGTTTGTTAAGAAGGGGAAACTAAGTCATAAGTACATCAGGAATATTTAAATATTGGATGGAATTAGATCTATGTCTTATTATTTGGATACGACACCAAACCTCTCTAAAGTACCTAAGACCTTCCTTTTTCATTGTGGAGGAAGTATATAACTAAACCAATTCATATAATCACCCCAAAGGAAATAGAGTTGAAACCTAACTTATGTTATAATGAAGATCCTACCTATATTCTTGATAATAGATAGAGTGTTTTATGGAATAAGAAAACATTACTGGTGAAGATACTTTGGTCCAATCACAAGATAGAGAAAACAATGTGGGAACCTGAGGAAGAAATGATAAATAATTACCAAAATTTGTTTATGAACTCATGTATATCATAATTTTTAGGGATAAAATTATTTTATGGATGAGGAAGAATGTAATACTTGGGATTCTATAATAGGTAATCACTACATCCCTAAATTATAACATAATTCACATTTAATTATCTCATTATTATAGTATAATAAAAATATATTTTTTAGAAAATATGTTTAAAATAAATATTTTTAAATTTTATAGCTTGAAATTTTTTATATGGATATAGATTTTTTATTTTTCATGTTAAATTTAGTTTAGGGTGAATTTTTGGGAATTTTTTAAAAAGTTTGATTTCTAGGTGAATAGTGAGAAATTCCATTTAAAAAAACCATGAATCTTATGACATATTCATTAAATAAACATGAATAATATGTTTATAAACACTTTTGTTTGACAAAATTTTTATTTAAGTGGTAAAATAAATCACTTAAAAATTTTGTGATGAATTTTGAAACCCATTTTTGAAATTTTTGGAACATAAGTTATATTTTATTCTAATAATAAAACAATTTTGGACCTTTTCCTTTAATTAAGTATTAAAAATGGTATATTAATGTTTTTATTTATTTTAAATTCACAAAACTATTCATTTTTTTAATAATAAACCAAAATATGTAATGAAAACCAATACCAAACACGATTTTAGTGTAAATTCATTCAATGCTTAAAAGTGTTTTTTTCTTCTAAAAACCATATTTCTGCATCATGTATACTTATATAAAAATTAATTTTTACCATATCTATAAATTTAATCTTTTAACTTGGTTTTAATATTTGGAATCATCATATTCGAATTAGGTAATAAGGTTCATTTTATTTTTGGTCATAAAAATAATTTACCAAAGTAAAATTTTGTTACAATAATAAATGTTTAAAAGGTGAAAAAGGTGTTAAGAATAAGTGATAATGCCTAAAATATCTTTAAAAACTTCTATATAATTGATTTTATGAAGGAATTTCTGACCCTTATCTTATCTTCAATTCTAGTTTTTAATTTGTAGGCACTTTCCTCGAGCATGACTACCATTTTATTTTGATAACAAATGTATTTAAAAAAGTACCATTCCACTCACTTATAAAAGGATCCCTCCTCCATACCTTTAAGATACACAAAAAATTCAAACTACTCTCATTAAACTACCTTATTTCCTTCTTTAATTAGTATCTAAAACATTTTTGAGCTTCTGATCCCAAGAATAAGTCCTAAACATCTAATTCCAAAGAATTCATTTAAGAAGAGATTAAAGTTATCATTGTAAGTGATATATTCTCAGATTCCTATTTTTGAATTTGATTTAAAATTTTCATTTTTTTTAAACCATTAATATTCTACAAAATTATTATCATTAGTGTGAAATAACGCGTTCTTACTCATTCAATCATTATATCATGTTATTTTTTAGGTTGATTTTACAACCTACCTGAATCATACAATAATATGTACGTCAAGGATGATTAATGAATATTATATACTGGTAATATTATATACAATTAACTAGTTTAAGTTGTTTAAGTTATTTTTGTAATGGTAATATACATATTTTTATTCACTAATAAAATCAATTCTTTTCATGGAATTGAAATTTCTAAAAAACAATATTTTTACTTTTTCAATGAAAATCATCATAAGAAGTTCTATGAAATGACCATGGGACTCTATAAATATATTAAAAAACTCTAAAACATCATGAAATTTTTGAATATGATGAAACCTTGTCCATGGTCTAAGGACCAGAATCGACGAATCAGAACATACGTATAAAAATAAATTCTTTACACAAAAATATTGATTTTAACCAAGATCTATTACTATATAGGTAATAATTTTTTTTAAGTGATTGATATATAGAAAAATAATTTTAAATATGGTCATTATATATAGGTATAATAAATATGAACTCTTTATACATGGAATTTATAGCATGTTCTACTAAGAAGAAGTCTAAGGTAAGAGTTTATTTTACAATATCAATTTTTATCGGTAATGTTTGTGTTTAAACTTACATTAGGGAAATTATATATTATTTCCCTCATAAAACCCATATATTTTATCATTATATAATTATTTTTGAATTTAATTTTAAATACACTTTCCTTTTTCCCTCTCTTTGGTACTCAAATCAACAGAAATAATATTTATAAGAAAAACCAACCCTATTTCACTTTTTTTGTCAAGAATATTTTCCCACTATATCTATATTATTTATTTTTATTCAAGAATGTTTTTATATAATTAAATGATTTTTTAAGTTTAATTTATGTTAACTTTTATTTTCTATTAAAAAGTTTAAAATTAATATTTTTAATGTTTTCCATATAAGTCATTTTTGACTTTCTTTGCAAAAGTGAGAAAAGAATATTTTTTTAACATTTACCACATTAACAACTTTTCCCACCATTATGACTATTATCCATTAATAATATTATTTTCCAAATTACCATGTTTTTTCAAATAACATTATATTCCCATTGTACTGTGAATTTTTGATTTTTAAAAGCTACCAAAAGAAAATAATATTTCTCATTGTTTTCAAAGAAACATTATAACACATTTATAAACTATTTTAATATATTTAAGAATACTTTAATGATACTTATAAAACACTAAGGTTTTTATCTAATGAAACCATCCATTTTGTTTCTATATATATCTCATGGTCATGTTATTCCATTTATTGACTGATGAAAATGTTGATATACTATAAGATACTTTTCTAAAATGGATGTTTATTGATTACTATAGAATATTAATTATATATTATATTGTTTTTTAAATAATAAATTCACTGAAGTTATTTAGTTATGGGTTGTGACCAAAATTATATATCCCCTAAATGAAATGTTAGGTATCATGAGACAAAATATATTGATTATTTGGCATATTCCTTATCTATTTATGCATGACGTCTTGGAAATAGACCTTGATGGTAAGATTAAGATTTTTGATATTAAGCATTCTCTCATTATAAAAATAGTTATTTTTTCCATGTGATTATTTATGTTTCTATTTCATCCATGGATATTCTCTTCTTTAATGATATTATTTTTATAGAATATTTTATTATTATTTATCTCCACCTTATTATTCATGACTTATTTATTCTATGATAGATTCCATTGTATGATTCGCATTATTAAGCATATGAGATCACCCTTTTATTTGTTTTCCTATCCCAAGGGTATCCAAAAGTGAAATGTAAATGATTTCAATGATATATTGGAGGAAATAATAAAGTTATTATTTATATTTTAAGTTGTATTTTATGTTTTCAAATGTAATGTGAAAATGATTTATATATAGTATTATTAGACTACTAAACTATTGAATCTTATGAGATGTAAAATTTTGTATTCTAAAACAATGTAATAAAATAACCTCTTCCTATAGGTTATTGAAGTGGGGTATGTTTCATAAAATTCCTCATCT
This sequence comes from Viscum album, assembly GCA_963277665.1. NCBI lineage: Eukaryota > Viridiplantae > Streptophyta > Magnoliopsida > Santalales > Viscaceae > Viscum > Viscum album. The sequence goes on along the minus strand of OY728131.1, from coordinate 659,707,311 downwards.
GAGGGTGGGATGGGAAGTTGGGGAATACAGATGATAAAGTAGATCGAAAATGGTGTTTTGGACATGATTTGGGGTGATAATTATGGGAAAAAAGGATTTTAATGAAGAGATGGAGTTCTGGAAATTTTCTTACTATACGACCTGTAGTTAATTACTTTTAACACACCAAGATTTCAGAATATAGTTTCCCATAAATAAACATTGTATCGATAGCTTGTTTTACACATAAAAGGGAACTAAAATTATCCACAACATATTAGATAATAAAATTATAACAAGAATACAATATATAGTATATAAAATATTAATATACTAGAAATTCATACCAAATAGGATTAAGAAAACTTAATGTTTTAAAAGGGAATCTTTAAATAAAAGTAGTTTTTATTTATATGTTGTATTTTAATTTAATGGTTAATTTTATAAATTTTTAGAACAAGAATTTGAAAAAATTAACTTTTTTTGGATTAATTGTATCTATATTAACTTAGGATGAATTTTTAGGTTTTTTTCTAATATAATTTATTTTTAGGCGAATAGTGAAAACCCACCAATTTTTCTAATACCATCACTTCTATGAGATTATCATAAAAATATAATGAATTGAAAGTTTTTTAAAATGGTTTTATGTAATAAAATATTTATAAATTAAAATAAATCATTGAATAATAATATGATGAATTTATAAGACCCATGTCTAAACATTTGGAAACTTAAGTAATATTTTACGTTAAAAATTATTTTATTCCCTATTATTAAAAATCAGTTTTTATTACTTTTAGTAAATAAAACTAAAAAAATTGATTTCATATTTTAGATCGAAATATTCATATTATATAATAAGGTCAGTTTTATTTTTAGGCTTAAAAATACAATTACTGAGATTAAAGTTAATTTTTGTGATACAGATAAAACTATTATTTTTAAAGAATTATTTTTTTAACATTGTGTAATTTTTATCTAATAAAATAAATTAATAACTTCTTAAAAATGACTATAATATAATATTTGAAACTAGATATAAATTCATTAACACTCATTTGGATGGTAATCAATATTAAATATGATTAAGAACACTTAACGTTAAAAACAACATTTCTTACAAAACATTTTTCTGTATATTAAATGTTTTAATTTAATAGTTAATTCTATCTCATTTAGAAATTGGGATAAAATATTTTGAGCCTAAATTTAGGCTTGAAACTTAAAAATTTTCTTATAAGATTTACCTTATATTTAAAAAAAATATAAAATACTTGTGAAAAAAGGTTTTACCTTGGTAAAAAAATTGTAAATGTAAATATGTAAGATTAAATGACTTGAAAAATGTGTGAAAATACTTTTTTGAGAATTTATTGACCAAATATAACCCTCAAATCCATTATTTATAAATTTTGGTGTCATTAATCCTTAAATAGTTTATTGATATCATTAAAATGTAAGGCGTATTAAAAAAAGTTCCCTTTTATTTACTTGAATAGTGATATAAAAATATATCATGGATGAATATGGGAACATAAATACTTATATTATTATATTTTAATAATAAAATCATTAATTTTCATGGTTATTTAAAGGTTGTATTAAGCATTTAACTTATTATTAAAATGTTATCTTTAATTGCTAAAATTACTGGAAAAAGATTAAACCAATTTAATTTTCATGCACCATAACTAAAACACTTTTTGGATGATATAATAAAATAATATGTAAATTTAATTTATCTATTATAGTACCTTACATATCTTATAATGATTAACTTTTGGGGATGAATAAAGAAAGACACTACTATTATGAAACTAGTTCACAACGATTAAGATAACTCACACTCGATATTGAAAATAGATAATGAATAACTAATATACATGTAGAGATTTATTATAAGTGATTTTTATAGATATAAATAATGTTCTTAAATAGTTTATTAAGATAATTTTTTTATACGTGAGATTTAAGTGCTGAAGTAGAAGTCGGGAATTATGGTAAGGGATTCTTATCTCAAATTTAATTTCTTAAGACAATTTATTATTATACACCATGTTTTATTTATAATGTTGTATATATTAACCATTTATTATTTTAAATAATTTTCCTCTATGTATTCATGGTTTTTAATGTTACATTTAAAACTGTATCCTTCTAGTGTTTTTTTCATTTGAACATTTCTAATATCACATTCGTTTCATCAAATCAATTTACAAAATATTAGGTCAAAGTATTTATTACTTGAATATACCTTTCAAGAGTTATTTTAGCCTATTATCTCACCTATTTTATATATCATTTTATATTTTTTTCTAGTAAAATTACATTTAATCAATAATAACAACCTCTTTGATAATTTTTTTGAATACAAATATAATGCTCATAAGAATAACTCCATTTCTTTCCAATGAATATTTTATTCCTTGTCTATGTTTTATTCCCTCACAATGTTTTAATCCCTTTTTGGGAACTAAAATATGCATTAAAACATGTTATACTATTACTTCTCATCACCACTATTTAAATGAAAATTTTATTATCTTATTTAATTTGTGGGTTTTCAATAACAAAGTTTCAAAATATTAACAAATATTATGTATAATGAATATATTTTTTATCTTTCACTTCACATTTATTCTATAAAACCTTATTGAATTTTTAAATACTCCATTATTGGATATTTATTAAAAATTAATGTGTTAATTTATCATAATTGTTTCCTAACTTTTTAAAAATGAATTTTAAAAAGAAACCAGTAATGTGGTTTCTTATAATTTCTTTATAAAAATAATATTTTAAATAGTTTTACATGAACTTATTTCCCAATTTTTTTAATATTATTTTCCATTTTCATGGTTTTTTAAATAAATTATTTTACCGTTATTCTATGATTATTTAAGTGGGATTTCATAGAAAAGGTTAATTTTCATCATTCTATTCAAAGTAAAATTCTACCATTATTCAGAAAGAATTTTTCATTTATCGGTTGATTCATTATAAATGTTTTTATAAATTAGAAACCTTAAATTTATATAAGTGGAATGATCCTTCACTACCTTTTCCTTGGATAATTATCCTTGGTGTATATCCATAATTTTTATTCCAATTATTTTATTTTGTGAGTTCCCTTTTCTTGATTACTTTGATTGAAGGCTGTTCACCTAGATTCCATACATAGATTTATTTAAGAAATTATTAACTTAACCATATACCCATTATCTATATGGTGTAAATTTCATATGATTTATTATCTTGATTGAAGTTTATTTACCTATAAAGATACTAAATATCTTGGGATACCCATTTATTTTCCCTGTGTTTAACATGTTATGATTATTGATTGAATTATAAATGATTTCCTTATGTGAATCCATTTTAAAAGGATATGAAATCCATTTTGTTTCCATGTGTTCTTTATAATGTGATTAATGAAACACATTTTTTTCCCATGGGTTCTTTATATTACGATGAATTATTGATTTCATGTGTAACTCATATGTATGGATGATGATAGGTGGGGTCCTATATAACCCTTCAATGTATTGGTTATGGATTTATATCCCATGATATAATAATGTAAAAACATACTTGGATTTATTCAAAATTAAAATGGTTGATATAATTTGATTTGTTCACAACATAAAGGTAGGTAATACTTTCATTTGTTCACAACGTGTTCTTATAATTATTTTTTTCTGTAGTTTTATTCTTATTTATATGATTATGTTATTCTCTAATATATCCTGTTTATTGAATCATGTTTCCACATTATTTTTGATTCATTTCTTATGTTATACCATACCTTATGACATGATTTATAAACTATGCTTTTTTTGGTATAATTTTATTTTATATATTTATTATACCCATATAATCATATTATGATTACTTTTGATCTTTTATTGTTATCACTTATGTTTACCCTTACTATGGATCTGATCTTACCCCTTTCTTATGTTTTAATTTCATCAAGTTATGAAGAGTATCTTATGTGTAGTATTTTTTGGAGATGTTATAGATTTTTTTGGAAATAAATTTATTTTTATATAGTTTAAAAATTCCAATTAATTGAAAAAACAGGGTATTTTTTAGTTTATAATATTTCTTAGTTCTCTAAAGCTGTAATCATAAAATATTGTGGGATTTTTTTAATGAAATATTTTCTTTTAGTCATGTTATTAAGATGGTCATTTTTATTAGGCATTGAAATTATTATCAAAGCATGGTTTAAATAACATTAAAGACTTAGATATTAATTAAGTGTAATTTAAGGATTGATAATTAAAGGTTAATTATAATTTCCATGGTATAAATAACCATTTAGGTTAGTTTAGGTAATACTGAATATTTTAGGGATTGATATAAGATAACTTTAGTGAAAATCCTTGGGAGAGTTATAAGGGATAAGTTTAAGGATAACATATTAAAGTTTTGGTAAATTAGAGATTGTGTTGTTATGTTAGAAATTACAAACATTTCTGGATACTAGAAAGTGGATATAGAAATGGAATAGTTTCACCAATAGGTAATCACAATGAAAAAGGATGGTTGATTATCAACTCAATCATAACTCTGGTGCATGATGAGTGGGCCCACTACTACCCACTTGTCTATAAATTCTTTGGGGATATTATTTAGTGAATCATATTCACTTTATATGCCATTATAAAGGATTTATTATATTAAATAATTATATTAAAAAAATACGGGAGAACCCAACCTAAAGAAACTTATATTGAACTGATAGTGATTTAGGTTGAACTGAATTCTAATGCAATATTTTTGAATATTAATACATTTAAAGGTTGAATTTATCATAGAATTATCTTACAATAATTACCATATGGTTTTAATTATTCATAAAAAATAATTAACTATTTTTTGTTTTAATAATTTATGAATCTAGAAGGAAACAATTTATTAGTGGATTATATAGACAATGTGAATATTCTCCCAAAAATAAGTCTAATAGGATTATAACGTAAGTGAGAAACCTTATGATTATTTCGAACCATCTATAATGAATTATGATTAATAACATGGACTTATTGAGATTCTAAATATGACAAGTAATATAAGAATATAATCTCATGAAATTTTGGGCTACAAAGATGATGTGGGAAAGAATGTTCAATTTTTTATATGTAAAAAATTTGGGAATAAACACCAAAGAAAATATCTTAAAGGAACTGGGAGTATTTTTATGTGCGTAAAATGTGGTGATTGAGAAACTAATTTTGAAGAAAATTAAAGTGTTTAATTTACATTATGAAAGCAAAAGAGTTATTTATAAGGTTCCATTAATATTTAAATTTATTAAATGTAGGAAAATTAGACATTATCTAAGTTAGTTCCCTAATATAAGGTCTAATAAGGATGATGGGTACCAAAAAATTTCAAGACAAGGGACTTCCTATGAAAACAAAACTATAAAAGTAGGTTTTGAAGATAATGTGGAGTGAGGAACACCAATCGACCACTAGAAAACTTCGTGTATTGTATTCATATGTTACTTAACCAACTTATTTATACATAGAATATTATTATGAACATTCAATCACCACCCTAATGACTAGATATTAAATTTTTAATAAAAAATTATTGTGGTAAAATTAGTATATACCAAGTTTGTAACTCATCTATAATAGATATTTATAGGAATGTTCTTCCTATAGAATCCTATTGTCCTTTCTTTAGTCAAATTTGATGTGATATTTGGTATGAATTGGATCTCTTGACATAAATTACATGATAATTTCTAGGATAAAAAAATCTCATCTTGAAATAAACCCATGAACACATATTAATACAATACTGACTATAAATTCCTTATGAAAACCTACACCCATTGTATTAGTGTATTTAACCAAAATGTTTTAGAAAAAACTCAACATTAGTTATATTTCTATTATGAGGGAAATGTTATGTTACCTTATGATCCTAAATATTGAAAGGTTTGTATCTGTAGGGAGCTATATCCCGAGTCATTATTATTTTTTGATACCCTTAAGTATTGTTATTAGTATTTTATAATTAACATTGTTATATTTAAATTTATTTAGGGGTAGGGAGAATGTAACACTCTGAGATTTTAGAATATATATTTTCCATTAATAAACATTATATCAATAGATTTTTTAACATGAAACATTGAACTAAAATGTCCCATGACATATTATATAATAAAAGTATAATAGGAATAAAACTTACAGTATATAAAAATATAGAAATCAATTATAAGTCCATAAATAATAATAATAACGACACTTTATATTTTAAAAGATAATTTTCAATAAAAATCATTCACATTTATATATTGAATTTCTATTTAAAATATAATTTTATAAAATTTATGAATTTTAATTTGAAAAATTAACATAATTTTTGGATTAATCATGTTACAATTATCTTAGGATGAATTTTTTATATATTTCCAAAAGAATTGATTTTAGGTGAATAATGAAAAAACACTGATTTTTCTAATACCATCACTTTTAAAACATTATCATAATATAAGAATGGATTAATTATTCTGAAAAAATTATTTATATAAATAATATATATAAATTAAAATAAAATTTAAAAATACTATGATGAATTTATGAAAACCACGTTTACATTTTGGAAGCCTAAGTAATATTTTACAAAAAGAGCTGTTTTTATTTGCTTATATAAAAAACTAGTTTTCATAACTTATAGAAATTAATACTAAAAAAATGATTTAAAATTTTCATAATTTTTTTAATATTTTTTAATAATTTTAGTTATATTTTTTGACATAAAAATATGATTATTGGGATTAAAGTTAATCACAAAGACAACAGTAAAACTGTTATTTTCAAATAATTATTTTATTAATATTGTGAAATTTTTATCTAATAAGTTAAATTAATCTATTCTAAAAATCATAATAATATAATGTTTAAACCTATATATAAATAAATTAAAAATCATTCAATTTGTTATCAATACTAAATAAAATTATGACCACATAATGATAACAATTAAAATTTGCAACAAAACTATTTTTCTCTATATATTTAATGTTTTAATTTTAATTTAATTTTCCAATTATTTAGAAATATAATTATAATATATTTATCCTAAATTTAGGTTTAAGAAAATAAATTTTTTTTATAAGGGTAACCTTATATTTTTAATAAAATATAAACTTCTTGGGTAAAAACTAGTTACCCCAGTAAAAATAAAAAGATGTAAAAGTAAGCGTATAAGAGTAAATACATCAAATATGCATTAAACATGTGTAGAAATAAATTTTTGAGGTTTTATAGACCAAATATAAAATAAAATCCATTATATCTAACTTTGGAGTCCTTGAACCTTGAATAGTTTAATGAAATTATTGAAAAGTAAAGGGCATTCACAAAAGTTCCATTTTCGTCACATATAAAAGGGGTCACTTACAACCTTTCAATTATCCACTTTAATTTAAAGATTTCATTTAAAAACATCCAAATATATCTCAACTTAAATCCTCTTTAATTTTTTTAAATCCTATGGTCACTATAATTTATCCTAATTCCTTCAATTCTTTGTAGTTCATTAAGAGAAATTTCGAGGTCTCGATGCAAGTATTACTTACTCTTGAGGTTTTCTTAATAATAATTATATTTTAAACCTAACATAAATATAATTATATAATTAATTAAATTTATTTATTTTACTGAAGTTTTATTATATTATTTGAAAACCCACATATATTCATTCCCATCAACTTAGAAAAATAGAAGAACATCAATCGTGTATTGTGCGGACAACCGCCTCCACGAAACAACAACTTCGGTTTTTCACCACTAATTCTATTAACTGGTTATAAATATGGAATTTAAAATACATGTGATACATATAATATAATTATGAATATAAAGTTTCAAATTATAATCCACCTTTATTTTCTATAATTTATTGGGAAATAAAAATATTAATCGTGCATTGTGCATACTACAACATAGATAAAAACAATTTTTTTCATTTTTCTTTTTGATATTCAATATTTATACAAAAAAATTAAATATGATAAAAAAATTTAAAAAATATAAATAATAATATTATTCTTTTTTTATAATGATATTATGACCAAGTAAACAATTTCATCACCATACCCACCCAAAGAATTATGGTATGTTCATGTTTAGATCGGTCTAACCACATACTTGAACAATGCTATAGAACTATATCATGGATGAATACAAGAATTTAAATAATAACATTATTATAAAAAAAATAAGAAAAAATTTATTGTTTTATAGTTCTAAAAAGGTTACATTATATATTTATTTTATTATTAGAATATTATCTTCTGTCGTAAAAAATCCCAAAATAAGCCGATACTGATTCCATTTTCACGCAAAATAATTAAAATACTAATGTAATGATATTAGAGTTTTAAATATCAATATATTTTATCTATTATAGTTCCTTAAATTATCTAGGAATGATTAAATTTTATAGATTGATAATGAACAACACTGCTATTACAAAACTAGTTTAAAACAATCAAGATAAATCACTTCAAATATTGAAAGCTGATAATAAATAACTAATAAAAATATAGAGAATAATCATAAATGAATTTTATAAATGGTCATATATATGAATAAGTTATTTAAAAAATTTATTAACATAGTCAATTTTTTCATACAAGAGATTCAAGCACCTTATTTGAAGTAAAGAATTTATGTGGGGGTCTCTTGTGTCAAATTTAATTTCTTGAGACATATTATTTATTAAACACCATTTTTTATTTAGAATAGTATATTTAATTTCCTTTTATAATGTTGTACCATGATCCTCTCATTTTTAATGGTAGTCAATGTTTCATTTGAAATCATATCCTTCATGGGGTTTCATTATAACGTTTCTAACACCATAAGGGTTTCATTGACTTTATTTATAATACATCAGGCCGTAGTATTTCTTACCTAAATATAATTTTCTATATTTCTTTGGTCCTACCATTTACCCTATGTTATATGTTATTTCCTCTTTCTATCTAAGAAAATTACTTCTCATCATCAATAATAATCTCTTTGATAAAATGTTTTCTGAAATAAAATTATAACATTTTTTAGAATAACTCACATTCTTACCGATGAGTCATTTCTTACATTTCCATATTTTTCTTTACACCAATGTTTTCCACTATTTTTAGGAACTATAATATAAACTAATTCATATGTTAATATTAATTCTCATCACTTTTGAAATGAAAATTTCATTATCATATTTATGATGTTGATTTTCAATAAAGAATTTTCAAAATATTAGAAGGTTTTATGTGTTATGTATATATTTATTATCTTCTATTCTACATTTTCTCTATAAAACCTTTACGTGTTTTTCAAGTATCCATTAATCTTGATTTAATAAAAATTAATGTTTTAATATATCGCAAAATTATTCTTTATAACATTTTTAAAAATGATTTTTCAAAAGAAACTATTGAATATTTCTCTTATACTTTCCTTATAAAAATATGAAAAGAAAATTATTTTTAATGTATTTTTATATGGATGTATTTCTTGTCAGTTTTAATAATATTTACCATGATTCACTGTTTTATAAATTAATATTTTTACCATAATTCTAAGAATATGATTCAAAACGGTTTTTCTAATAAATGGTTATTTTCATGAGGCCTTTCAATGGAAAATTATACTATTCTTTTAAAATAATTATTTTTATACCTATTGATTATTTAAATATTTTTTATAGAAGAGAAACATTAAATATCTTTATGATAAATGAACAATCTCTTCCCTTGTATTTCTTAATCATCTTTTGTGCATACCAATAATTTTTCTTCCAATTCCTTTACTCTGTAAATACCCTATTTTTGATTAATTTTATTGAAGGGTGTTCACCTAGATTACAAAAATCAATTATTTGGGAAATTATTTTGTTAACCATATACCCTATATCTATATGTCGTAAATACTATATAATTTTTTATCTTGATTAAAGATAATTTAACTATAAATTTACTAAATACCTTAGGATACCCATTTATTTTCTTTGGGTTTATCATTTAATGATTTTTTATGGAATTATAAATGAGTTCCTTACTTGAATCCATTTTAAAAGGTTATGGAACCCAGTTTTATTTCCATGGTTCTTTATGATGTGATTAATGAAATAAGTTTTATTCCCATGATTTCTTTTGGATATGATTAATGATTGATTTCAAGTAGCAGTCATATGTAATTATAATGATGGGTGGGGTCCAATATCACCTTCTAATTCATTGGTTATGGATTTATATCTCATGATATAATGATGTGTTGACACAATTGGATTTTTTACCACTAAAATAGTGTAAACACTTGCATTTTTCACATGGGTTTTTTAGTATATGATTTTTACTAATTATATAAAACTATAAACCTAAAATATAATTGGAATTTTTGTAATGAAATATATGATTTTTTATGTAATTGATCTGGCCACATATATGGGGAATCACATAACTACACCAAATGTACTTTTACCTGTGTGAAGGCTAGAGTTTTCTAAGGGATATAAATATCACACTATGTATAGTATAAAAGTGTACGAGGTATAGTGATGGGTCACATGACATGTTTTATACTAGGGTAATCATCCAATTACTTACACAATGTGTATCCTAAAAGTATATTTCATGTAGTTTAGTGTCACCAAATTTGGTGTGTACTTGAGTACACACCCATCCAACTTGATCATAGCACATTAAATTTAAGTTTAATTCACATTTCAAACACTATTACACAAATAGGGGTGTAATAGTGTACACCCCTTTTTATCCTGCATGAATTACACATCATGTACATAAAGGAACATGTCATGTGCTATTTTTCCTTTGATTTTTTCTTATTCTCTCACCTGATTGTCAGAATTGGGGAATTAAATGCTATATTATAATAATTTTTATGTATAGAACATGATGGTATAATATTTTTGGATATTGTAGGCTACCTATAAATTTTTTTATTAGTTCAATGATCTTATCCCTTATGTGATGATGATGGGGTTTTAGAGATGTGTTTATAGTATACATAAAGATCAAGTACCCACCTTGTTCGAAGGTGAAATCCTCTATACATAGGTTTTATGAATTCTTATATCAGTATACATACTATAGGGAATGGTCCCCCCATGTGGTAGACAGATTTCAGTTAACACCTCATATATTGAGGGTTTATTCCCTCTATATTCAGGCACAAGGTTATTACTACCTATACAAAATCAGGTTTGGGCACCCATACTATAGTACGATTTAGTACTACCCCATGTTATGGGGCTTTGGTCATACCCCTATAGAAATTATCGCTGATTAGGAACTGCTTCTCCATGAGAATCAACTACTCACTCATTCAAATTTCCCTTATCAATGAGTAGTAGGTTTTCCCTTATAATTTAGTACTCACTCAATCAACCCATATATTTTGGTGATGATCGAGTCCCCTAATATAGATTCTTTGAGAAAAATAGGTTTTTGGATGACTAGGTGTTTATAGAGAGTAGGGATCAATGATCACTTGAATAACAATTATTCTTAGACATGGTGTGGTTTCCCAAATTATTTTTTAGAGTTTTAACATGATAGTAATGGATTATAAGGTTTGGAAATCCCTTAACTATCATATGTACTTCAATGAGGCACATACCCCCATTGTGGTTTATAGTGGTATCATTGAAAGGATTAATATAATGAACATTAAAAGACTTATTACACCTCATGAATTCTTGGTTTCCTTTAAGATGTGACTTATAGCTAGGATTTTAAATCATCACTTTTCAAGACCATGGGAAATTTTGTCATCCCTAGTTTCTCATGTGATACATTTACTTTAAGAGGTGAGTTGAGCTGACTAAAACCTCTACTATAAACCTAATAGTTATAGCTATAGAGTTTATATGGGGTTTTTATCTTCTTTTATAGTTCCTCTATTATTTTGGAGTATGAGATAACTTTATGTTTAGTCTTTTATTTGTGGTTCCTATGTGTTTTAATGAATATGGTTATACCCTCCCCTATATGGGCTTCATGCCCACAAGCATTTATTCTATACATACAACACACATGTTAAATATAGAATTGGAAAACATGGAGTTAGTTTATATTGTTCATAACTGACTCTTGGTCATTATTAGTGGTTAATGTTAGTGGTGGTGATCCCTCAAGTTAGAGATAATTCTAGGAGTCCATGAAGTGAGGATTAAATTTCAAATTGTTTCTTGTTCTTCAAGTTTAGAGACCTTATAAGATGTACAGTTACTATGGTGATTACCTATGTGGTGATGTACTTTGTATGTGATGTCTCATGATTTCATTATATATAGTTAAGTTGGTTACATATTCACTAGTATAATTACTATTTATTTTTTATATTAGATATTTGTGTTTATTTTAGTACGATATAGGCTAATTAAACCATTATTTTTATTCCTTCTTGGTGATATTCACTAGACCCTGTCCTCTTATAGAAAGGTTTAAGGTTACGCACTTGGATTATCGTTGGCCCAAGAGGGGTGTTCATGGGTTAGGTCATGTCAGAGTGGTATCAGAGTAGTTGAGTCCCAAGGAAGGAGTTTAGGGTTAATGTTTTGTTCGGATTGGTTGAAAAATTTATAGAAATAGTTTTTATGATTTCTTTAGTTTGTTAATGAACTAGGGAAGCCATTATTGGTGCTGTGATTGGCGTATAAATTCACTAACACCTTGATAATATATGGATCAAAATTGAACTCTAAGGAACTAATTTTGGGGTGCAATTAGTATGATATATGTGTCATATAGTACTCAATTAAAAACTTTCATGTTAATACTATGTCATCTCGCGTAGATATTCTTTACTCAATGTGATTTAATCCTATTGAATAACAGATTCCACCCAGTGATAACCAAATTGTATTTTGAGTCATGGTAATGAAGATCCAATTCCATTGCTTGTTCATTTCTCTACTAATTACTTGAGTGATGAGGAATTGGTTTAGAGGCTTAGTTGAGAGTTATACTTCCCTTATTATTATAGGAATATTATCTTATATATGTTCTTAGTTCATACCTTCTTATATAGAAGATGAAAGATTCAAATGGTATGACTACTCATTGGATGACTGCACTGTATGTGTTCTAGTGGTAGATTCCTCCTATGATGTGAGGTGAGATTGATATTTAGGTGATAGTATATTAGTTGGAGTCCAAGTCTTACATAATTCATCTAGTTTTGGAACTTAATGACCAAATGTTTATTCTTGCAATATGTTACCCTTACAACACAATGATCCCTTAGTTGTGATGTTTTTCTTGAACTCATGATGGGATGACTATATCATGGTTTGATTATGATCCCTCATTCAAGGTACCTGATTCATTGATGTTGGTTTGAGTTTAAGAGATATTTTAACCTCCCAGAAAATGTGATACCATGTCCAAGTACGTGCTGGGGATCACCTAATTCATGAGGTACACCTTAGACATGATTTATTGTGGATTTTATAAAGATTAGTTGTCTATTTTCGGATTTAAAATAGAGGATATAGGATAAGGACATTATCTTATATGTCCTCACCTATAAGGGAGGCCTCATGTTTAAATGGGTAGTTGAAAGTTTTCCAGTAGTGACGCACCTTGGTTTTCAAACAAGTCAAATTTTTTTACGAGGTTAACCATTTAAATGCTATGAAAGAACCTCCATATTAAGTGTAGAATTGAGAACATACAACATTATAACATAGATATTTTTAATGAAAAAAGTAGTTTGGTGTAGGAGTTTCTAGTTTGGGAGTATTTGGATATAGATTTTTCTTCGATCATCTCCTACCATCTTCATCTTCAGTCACTTACTATTAAATATGAAGACTTTATATTTAGAGATACAAGATGAAATACAGAATGGAGGGCTATGGTGAGTTATTCTCTAGTGTATTTTTAGGTATGATTTGTTTAATCTCAATATGTAACCTTATACTGGTTGATGTATGTGTGATTTATTCTTTATAAGAAATATTTCTATGATTTAGAGATTCTAGTGGACCTCTATATTGACATTTATAAACTAGAGGATTACTATTATGGAATTCATATCTCACAAAAAACTTTTGGTGAAGTAAGTTTATCATAGAGTTTTTTTAAATGAGGTATTCCATTATATGTTTTTGAGACACATGGTCCAAACCTCTTATTTTTTGGATTTTAGTGGTTAACAGTGATGATATTACCATCTTTACTGTGGACGAAGTTGCGGTTCACCTCCATGAATCTTAAAGTCATAATATACAATGAGATTAGAGTAGAACATAAGATGGATATATTCTAATTACATTGGTAGATAATTCCATCTCTAACTAATAGAGGAGGCACTTTAATAGTTGGAAAAAAAGTGGTTGAATTCGTTTTTGGAGAGGGAGATATTTTTAACCTTTCAGCGAAAGGTGGTTACCACACACTCTTCCATTATGTGAGAGAGGCCTATTGTGGTAATGTCTATTGAGTTGTCTAATGTGTATATATATTATAAATATGATATAGTTTGTGGTTTTTATTGAAATTGAGGAGCACATAATCCACTCCCCTAAGTGGATATCAGGGTTTTCCTTTGATGTTCACAATGGATATCACGCTGAATATTTTGAATTAGGATCATCCCAATGGAGTATGGTCCTGGATGTGGTATTTTTGAACACATATTTTTTTACATTCTCATGTTGTGTAAAACCTATCTATATTGTGAAATAAATTTACCCATGGTTTTTTTAGGTCACTTGAGTTTTTGGATGTGTTATCTCAGGTTTTGGAGTAAACATAGAAAGTCCATCTAAACATTGAGTACCATCCACTTTGTATTATGGAGGATTGAGTTACTGATTAGTGTTGACATGATATTAGGTAGTTAAATGAGGATGGTGTTATTTATTGATGTGATCATTATAAATTTTTTTTAATGGGAGACAACAAAACTATTTTTTAGTGGATACGATGTTATATGAATATTGAGGTGATGATGTAAAGTTTACTTGGATTCTTGCGGTGATATTGAGTATGACAAACCTTGATATCTTTAGGACTTGAGATTGTGAAAATGGTTCCCATTACATATTTTATATGAATCTTGGACTTATATTTAAAAAGGAAAATTGAGTTGGGTGATTCATATTTAGATACTTTGAGTTAGGGTTCTACCTTATTTTTTAATGACTATTCAAGAACTATATTATAAGACACAAACCCTCATATTTTATACCCTTCAATTTTTTTACATCAAACCCATAAACTCTAATCCTCAAAAAATTACTTTAAAATCATAATTTACTAAAAAAATTATTTTGGTCTCTTGTGTGGATAGTTAGGATATAATAATGATTATGGTATGAATTATATAATTTTATATGAGTAGAGCTTTGAATATATTTGACTCTTGAGAGTTGGGTGATTCATTGTGAGGTAGGTTGTGACATGTTTAATGGGTTAATTAATGAAGTTTAAAAAATTTTAATGTGAGTGAAGAATAATTGTATAAAAATTGACTTTATAAAAGTGGAAAGATTGGTTTTACTTTAAAAATAATCTTGTAAATTTTCTAACTTTTGATTTATTCTGGAATTTTGATTTGGATATAACTTTACCCAAAAGGGTAAATACTAAAGTGTGGGGGTGTTATTATACATTTATATATTATTTATTTTAATCCTCATAAATATTATAAACATTTTTTTGGTTTTAATTTCCCATTATTAAATCTTTTTCACTCAATATGTATTTTGAATCCATTTTTCAAAAATATACTCAAAAAGATGAAATTAAACTATGATCAAATTGGGATGAATGTTAAAATTTTTATTATAACATTATATAAATTAATAAACAAAAAAAAAATCATTTTTAAGATTATTGGATCAATTTGTTGCAATTTACTCAATGGGATCCAGAGTTGGATCCAATCATAAGAGGAACAATGAGGTCCACAAAGAGAAGAAAGTTCGGGCAAAGCAGATTGGATTTTTTTGTAAATGTGCCATATATGTTGGGTTATAGAACTTCAATTGGGTTTATTATACCTATATTTTAAATATTACACAATATCCCACATATCTACCTAATTTTATGTCAATAATAATTGTATATTTTGTCAACTAGGTGTATCAAGTGGATTGAGAAAGTCTTCCATGGACAACTCACCACTACCAATAGAGCATTGAATTCTTTAATAATTATATTGAGTAAAATGCAAATAAAATTCCTACTCACTATCATTTATAGATGATTATTATCCATAACAATATTTTTCAGTTTTTGGGACATCCTTATATTTCATATATGCATTTATCCCCTTTTATGGAGTTCTAATCTCTTTATGATCACTGGGGGAGGAATATAATGTAATTTCTAAGCTTTATGTTTTTATTATTTGATTGATATTTTTAATTCTTGGAGTTTATGCTATTTTTATTTGTATTATATTGTTTTTTAATTTAGTTTTTCTATTATGTTACACTCATACACACATGATCATGTTTTTGGGTACCCATTAATGTGATGGTTCACACACCATTCCTTGATCCTTCTTCCCCCTTTTAATC
This sequence comes from Viscum album, assembly GCA_963277665.1. Taxonomy (NCBI): domain Eukaryota; kingdom Viridiplantae; phylum Streptophyta; class Magnoliopsida; order Santalales; family Viscaceae; genus Viscum; species Viscum album. The sequence goes on along the minus strand of OY728131.1, from coordinate 659,690,745 downwards.
ACAGTGTTAATGTAATTAATATTATTATATTGAACAAACATAAAAAATTACATGGGAAAGAATATTTATGTTATAGTATAACATTGAAATAATAATCAAACTTGAAAAATATAGTGAGTCACTCACGTTTTTCCTTGGTGAGTTTTGGATACGATGTCGGACAAAAATCACTTGATCTCTTACGACAACCCGCGAGTCCTTTTGTGTTTTTGATCAAACCCTAGGGGGTATACTAATATAAAATTTTTAACATTATGGTTCTAGGTGTTACAAACTATGGATAAAAATATTTTCCCCTATATATCTTGAGGTAATAAAATACGATTATCATGACATTTCTCTTGGTTGATCAAAATTAGTCATCTCATTAAATTTTTATTTTTATGTAGTCTTATTTCATGAATTCTTAATATTTGACCCCAAAAAAACCCATTCATTAATTTTTTCCCTTTTATATAATTAAAAAATTATTTTAATGTTTTTATCTATTTTTCATTCAATATATGATTTATGGTTCCTTCTATACTATAATATTTCTAGTAAAAATAAAATTATAATTTGATGTATTCAATAGAACAGTTAAATTTTAGCACCATTGCTTTAGATCATTAATAATTTTTTATTTTATTTTATTTATTATATATTTATATTTCTTTTCTCATTTTTTATTTCTCTTTTCCCTCTTGTTTAACAATTTTTTGATTTTTTACATGTTATCTCCTACCCTATATCTTCAATTTTCTATTATTTAATGAAATTTATACACTTTTAAGACAATTAGTTTAGTATCAAGGTAATTCAAATTTTAAAATTATTTATTTAAGTTGTGGTATATTTGAAGATATAACCATTTTCACTGATCAGTAAACCTGCAACTTTAGGATACATCTGAGACTTATAAAAAAAATCCTTTCTAGGAATCCATTTCAGTAAGAACCCCCTTTCAAGAAAAAGAAAACTAGGAAGGATCTCCAATCTGGGTGGAAATAAGAACCACAATACCAATAAAGAGATAACTAAAGATACCCCAAAAAATGGTATAAAACTAGACAATGTTCATATCCTTTATATCCTTTATCTTCTCAGAATAACCCTCCTATTCCTCTAAAACATGAACCTAGCATTAAGTACATGGTAAATAAAATATCCTCCTAAAACCTCTAGTTCTATCAAACCACTCAATTGAAAATTCCAGACCTATAAATTTAAGTGGTACAAATAGAAAACACCATTGGTGAGATAAAGATGAATTTTTCTTGACAATTGTAATCCCAACCTATTATAAATCCCAAATAAAATATGTAATATAATTTTCATTACACATTATAGTGGTAATGAGATTTCTCTTTCCCATGATTCTAAATAATAGGTATCTCAACCTGTTGAAATCTATATTTCCTTGTCACAAAATTATTCAAGTGAATATAAAAAAAGGTGAAAAATTTATCACTTACAATTCCCCTTGTCTATTTATTCCTCTTCCATTTTACAACATATTCTCTCAATCCATGAAAACAATTGATAATGAAATTAAAAAATAAATTATGGATACATTTAAAAAGGTACCAGTTAATATATTTCCCTTGGATGTAATAAAACAAATTCTTCATGATTCCAAATTTATTAAAGATCATTATTCCCACTGTAAGAGGATTAAGAGGAATAATACAGTTAACCTTTGTAGAAATGTCTCAACCTTCTTAAAATCAATGATTCTAACCAAATTAAATGAGTTGGTAACATTTATGATTAATTTCACCACATGAGATACATTTTTTAATGAAATGAATGATTTATGTGATTTAATTAACGTCATTCATCACTCTATTGTACTTATTTATAGGTTTGTGATCTTAGAAAAACATATATCATTGTGTAACATTCCATTAGATCTCAACACAACTAACTCAAGTTATTTGGGGTGTCCTCATGTGGGTGAATATTATCATATTTTCTATAGAACTCTACATACTTGAGATGGAAAATGATTGAATAAAAAGACACAATCCTCTAATTCTCAGAATTCATTTTCTTAAAACCATAAAGAAAATAATAAACATTCAAAATAGAACACTGCACATAGAGTTTGGGGTAGAAAAGGAATGTTTTAACATTATTGATGAAATTAAAAACCTAATTGAGGAAAACTATACTCTTATTATCTATTTGATGGAAGTTTTCCCCAATGACATACACACACAAAATATTATTTCTCAACCCACATTTCAATTTTTTTATATTCTTTATTCGTGTATTCATTGGGTTGCGATTTGGGTATTGAGTGGTGTGTGGGTTTAGAAAAATGATTTTTTTTGTATTTTAGTTAAAGAGTTTTTTTCCTATTGAGGTGACCATAGAAATTGATGATTTTATAAATCTCATTTATATTGATTAATTTTTCATAGAGAATAAACATTAGAAAAAAGATAGAGTCTTTTACCCTTCTCAACCCAAAACCCTTATCTTAATCTAAAAACCACTAATGTTGGAATTAAACATACCTCAATATAATTTAAAATATTCCCATCTTGAGGGTATTAGGAAATTTTCCATCATCATTACTAATAATATCTCTCTTGGGCATGAATTAAAATGACTATACATTTTGAGAGAGTGTAAAAAGATGATAATATAGACATTGACTAATATTTTTACGATTAGACTATCTATTTTTATGCTTGGAATACTTTTAGAGGGAGAGGATAATCCCATAAGGTAATCTTAACACTACCTAAAACCCATACTCCTAAAAGTGGTAAAAATAGAGTTGATAAAATTACTTATTAATGGTATCATCTATCATGTATATGATAGTAAATGGGTCATGTTGATGCGAATTACACCTTAGAAAATTATAATAATATCAGTGTCAAACGAAAAGAAAAATTGGTTCCAAAACATGTGCATAATAGTTGGATAGTACATATTGAATACCATCAACTAAATAAAACCATATAAAAGTAACACTTTCATCTATCTTATAATGAACAAATATTATAAATATTGGTTAATAAATCCCATTACTATTTCCTCAATGTTTACTTGCGTTATTTTCAAATCCATAAATCCTTTGAGGATTAAGAAAAGACAAAATTTACCTGACTATTTTGAACACTTTCATATAGAAGGAGGTCTTTTGGTACTTTAAATTCTTCTATTACTTTTTCATGTTATATTTTGAGTATTGTTTCTAATACAATGATAATTTTAAAAATGTTTTGAAGGATTATTTTATAATTTATGTCTCATCCATTGATGAGTTTTTAATACAGCTAGGTTTTATCCTCCACCATGGCATTGAATAATATATTGTATTAAATTATGATAAATTTGACTTTATATTAGAGGTGGAGATATTTCTTGGGAATTCAATTTCACATTATGTAATTCAAGTTGATAAATCAAAAATTTAAATAATTTCCTCTCCACCATATCTAAGATGTATTCATGATGTGAAATGTTTATTCATTAAATACTTAAAATTAATATCACATCCCTTATCTCAGTTATTGAAAAAACATTCTAGGTTTATTTTGATTAAACCATATAGATGAATTTAATTGACTAAAAATAAATCTCACTTCCCCACCCATTATCCAACCATGATGGCAGGATCCCCCCTTAAGATCATGTGTGATTCCTCTAAATTTGGAGTTCGGGTAGTTTTACCACAAAAGGATAGTAGGGATCCTTATGTCATTACATATTCCACATCTTTCCTTGACTCTATCCAAGAAAACTACATGACCATTGAAAAATAACTTTATATTTAAGAAGACCATGTGAAAAAACTACCTCATATGATGGATGATCCTCCTCCATAAGATTGACCTAGGGATTAAAGATAAGAGAGGAGTGGAAAATGTGGTATCTAACCAAATTAGTAATATTTCCACATCATTGGACCATCATGTTAAACCATCCCTCCCCATTGGAGAGTTATTCTATGTTGAGCACCTTTCTGATGTAGTAAACTTCACCCATTAAAATATAGATATTGTTAATTTTCTATTAGAATCAAGGTTCCCCATTTGTTTTATCCCTATACAATACTAGATACTTAATAATGCGTGACGATGGTTCATTTGGGATGAACTATACATGTGGGGAATTTTTAGTGACTAGGTTTTTCATTTGTGTGTCCTTAATAATGAGTTCACATATGTTTTGAGCTTCTTCCGCACCCTGACTTGTGAGGTCCAGTTTGGATATGAACATATAACTCTAAAGTTCCATGAATCTATAATTTATTTTATAATATTATATATATTTGGCCATTTATTTTTAAACTATTGAAAAAATGTAAATTAACATATAATATCTCTATGAGGAATGAAATTCCCCAACAAATCATGTTATTTTGTGATATATTTGATGCATTGGTCATTGAATTGATGGGTTTTTTCTTTTGTCATTATTTATATCCAATTTTTTATTTATTATATATCTAAATGGGTGAAAGAAAAGGTAACTAGGAAGGTTGAATCTTGAGTGGTTGTCAACTTTGTGAGATATAATATTTTTAGAAGGTTTGGTTTACAATGTTTATCATTAGAGATTAGGGTTCTCATTTTTATAATCACAATATGAAATCCTTGATCTATAAGTATGGGGTTTTTCATAATGTGTTAATTATATATCACCCCAAAAATAATTTTTAAGATGAAATTTAAAATTTTGGATTTAATAAAATCTTTGAACAAATAATGCAACCCAACATGAAATATTGGATCTCAAACTTAGATGATGCACTTTGGTCATATCGTATAGTTTTTAAAATCCCCATCAAAATCTTACCTTATAGTATTTTCTAAGGAAATGTTTTTCACCCAAAAATTTGGAGGTATATAATCATACATATTGGGTTATTAAATAATGTAATATGAATCTTTCATATGTTAGAAAATATATGAAATTATAGATTAATGAGTTGGAATAAATTTAGTGTGATTTATATAAGAACTCTAGGTTATAGAAAGAGAATAAAAAGACTATCAGTGATGATATGATTCATAATAAAATGTTCTATATTGATGATAAGGTCCTCATGTAGAATTCTATTCTAAATATCATCATAGTAATGATTAATTCCCATTGGATTAGTCCCTAAAAAATCAATAATATTTATACTTTTATTTCATTATAGATTTTTCAAAATCAGAGTGTATGAAGGTTTACTATTAGTGGAAAAAGTCTTAAAAAATTTTGTGAGAATTTTCCAAAGTATCGAATGGTGGGACTCCAAATGAAGGATACCCCAATGAAACCACTCAGTTAATTGTCCCTATTCACTACCTTTATTAACTTATAAATTTATTTTAATTAAATTTATTAAGGAAAATGAAATTTTTAATCATGGGGGAGGGAGAAATAAAATAGTTAGGATATATGTTTTCAAAAAAAAAAAGGAAAAAGAAAAAAAACTAAAACTTAATAAAAATAATAAAAAATTAATTTTTTTATTTCCATTTTTCCATTTAATATTGTTGTGTTTTTATATTAAATTTGAGATAAAATGGAATATACAAAGTCATTTTATATACTTGAGTCAATTGTGAGTTAATTTCCTTTGTTTTTAAAAAAATGGATTCGAATGAGTGTTGATATCCAATATTTTGTTTTGTATTTGTATTTTTGAAACATTTTTTGAGTTAAATTTATTTTTTAAACCAATTACTCAGGAGTAATAAAAAATATTAATTTTCACCAAACTAAGAGGTTATCTAAACCATTTTTTTCATACACTTCTTACTTCCCTCTATTCTTGAGAGAACTCAAATTGCGTTTCTCATATAGAATTTGGTTTTATCCTTTATTAAAAATTTTGAGAATAGAGAAATGTGCTCTAATTATTGAGGTGTTTATTTGATATTGATCTCTTTATATTTTTTATTTTTGAGATCCACCCATATATTTTCCCTTGGAATACCCTATTTTTCCAAAAATAAATTATTGGTAGCCACATTACAACCCTATTTTACCTTTTTTAAAGCTTGGGGCCAAAGCCTCATTTTTATTATTAAATCAAAGCAAAGACCTCTTTTAACTGGGTAGAGGGAAACCCATTACATAGCCTGAAGGCCCAGTGGGCTTGTAACCCATTACATAGCCCGTAGGCCCATATTCTAAGGCCAATTCACATTCTGTGAATAGTAACCTGCTGCTACAGTACCACACAGAATCACCGCCGCTACAGTGCCCTGCCGCCGCTACAGTCCCCGCTGATGAACAGTGCCGCCCCTGCTACAATACCGCTACAGTACTGCTACAGTACCTGCGCCCCATGGGTTTTGAACCCCCATTTTCCATGTAGTATTACAGGATGCTTACCACTAAGCCAAACCCCAACTACATTACAACCCTATTTTACAAAATTACCTTTACTCTTGTATAAATTTCATGATCATAGTTCTGTACGAGTATTGATAAATCAGAGTATTTAATATGTTATCACGGGGAAGATTTACATTGTATGAGAATGTGGGGTGGATTATTTATTTAAGGTTATGACCATAAGTTATATATATATTTAATTATAATTCCTTTTACTCTTATTAAAAAGAAAGTAAAAAAGAAATAAAATGGAAAATGGAATTGAATTATTTATTATTCTCATTTTTATGAATCATAACATAAATAAAAAAGATAAGGCCTGATAATTTTTTACTCAATATATTTTCTTTTTATCCTATTCTCTTAAAAAATAACAAAGAATTTTTTTACAAATAACTGAAAGAAGAAAAAAATAAGATGAAAAATATTTTATTATACTTTATTTGATATGAATTATGGAATTATCAATAAAAGGGGTAAAGTAAGTAAGGTGATTCATATTTGGAAACTTTGAGTGAGTAATATTCCATATTTTTGAATGATTTATTGTGCAATAGATTCTAAGAGAAAAACCTTCCGCATTTAGACCTTTTATTTTTCCTATCAAATGCACTAAACCTAAAAGTAAGTGGAATTATTCGAAAATACTAATGACTAGAATAAAATTATTTATATGTTGTGTGGATATTTATGATTTAACCAATCCAATTGTACAAATTTTATCATTTTTACTTGAGTATAACATTACATATATTTAACACTTGATACATAAGTGATTATGTGTGAGGTAGGATGTGATATGTTGCATGGATGAATGAATAAATGTGAAAAAAATTAATGTGATAAGTGAAAATTGTTATGAAAATTGATTTTAGAAAGATTCATAAAGGATTTCTCTTTGAAAATAATCTTTGTAATTTTATTACATTTTATTTATTTATGTATTCTGATTTAGATATACGACTTCTGTTAGGAGATAAATGTTTAGATGTGGGGGTATGATCACACATTGGTATATTGTTTTTTTCTCCCTTTTACTTGTTATTTATTTTGTTTATGGGTTTTATTATCCCATTATTAAATAATTTTCACTCAAAATTTATTTGGAATTCATTTTTGAAAAAATGTTAAAAAATATGAAATTACATAGTGACCCAATTGGGATGCATATTAATGTTTTTAGTATAATAATATATACCATAATCCACAGTAGAAAACCATTTTTTGCAGTATTATTAGATCAAAATAATAAAATTTAGTCAACTAGACCAAGAGTAGGATACAATCATAAGAGGCTGAATGGGTCCCATAAAGAGAAGAATATCTGGGTGAAGTATATTTGACCACACTTATATAATTAGGCTACATGTTGGGGATAATGGCCTCCAATTGGATGAACTCTATATCTATTTAAAAGTTGAATCAATGTCCCACATATCCAATTAATTTCAAGTCAATAATAAATTAATAACATAATATAAAGTAATATCAAGTGGAATGATAATCAATACATTCGAAGGTCTGTTTTGAAACATATAGCACAATTACAGAAGTTTGGATGTATATACTTTTTCCAGATTTTCTTTTCTCTATAGACCCCATTGGGCCCCTTGTTATTGGATCCAAGTCATGGTACAATATAAGAAATTTCACCCCATTGATCCAATAATCCTATATTTTTTTTTAATTATGATTAGTGTATATAATGTTATGATAAAAATTTAAACATACAGTCCATTTGGGTCATAGTGTAATTTACTCTTTTTTATAATGATTTCTTCAAATAAATTCAAAATACACATTGAGTGAAAAAAACCTTTAATAATGGGGTACTAAAACCTATAAAAAATTTAAAAAAAATGTATAAATGAGAAAATAAATAATATATCATTTTTTGATCACTATACAGTAAATGAATTTTCTCTATAGGTTTTGGTTTTGGGTTTCTAATTTTCTAATAGGTGTTATCCTAGGTACTAGAGTTGATATATCAAGGTCATATAAATGTTCAAGACCATTTTAATTGGATTGAGAAGTATTGAGTTACTGATGACTAGTGGTATTAAACTGGGATTTTTGAGAGGTTAGTGTTATTTCATGATATGATCATTAGGAGTTTTTATAAAAGGGTTGCAACAATACTACTTGTTTGTTTAAGGTGGTTAATGTGATACTATATGTAGGTTGAGGTGTAGATAAAAGTTACCATATTTTATTAAGGATATATTCTGTAAGAATGTTCATGTTGTTGTTATGCCTTGAGCTAGAGACATTGGTGCCTTTACCTTATTGGTAGGATATGGTAAAAAATATAACATAGACCTTGTAGAGCATGATACCTATAACTATTCTGGAGTTAGTGAATAATTTTTTTTGATGTGATTAGTATAGTACTTCAACATAGATAGATCATTCCAACATTGAATTCATCTATAATTATCATTAAATGTGGGGAGTGTAACTCTGCACAAGAGGTAACTTTTGTAGTAAACTATTCCCTGGGGGAAGTTAGTGTTTTTTGGTTTCACTGCATCCTAGGTAGTTAGGTGGCTATTGGGTGAGAAAAGGTATTTCATGTTCACACTTCATGAAACCTGCATAAAGAGAAATTATACTTATACTAAGTTATTTATTTGAAATGAACTAGATCCAATAACTGTAGTGATGATTGAGTATGTTACCTTCTTGGATGGTTGTGTACCGAGTTCACTTAGAGACCAGGACTCCAAAGAAAAAAGAAGTGAATATGTGGGTGTATAATCTTTATGTATAAGTTTTATTTAATATATTTATAATGTAACAACTCCTTTTATATATTTTTATTTGAATGGAAAGGTTTAAAGGTGGAAAGGATGTAGTGACCTGAGTTTTTCCTCAATTCGGACTTAGCTTATTTTTTATCTCCAAAGTTCGGAATCTTTTATAAGGATAAAATAGTAAATTTACCATGGTTTATGACCTTGGAAATTTTTTAGATGGTCCAATGGATTTCAAAAACCATAATTTACCTATGGGTTGAGTTTTGGTGAAATTATAGGCTGATCAAATTTTAAAATATATTTAATATTTATTAAATAAAGAAATAATTATCCCACATGAATAAATGAAAATATCTCATAATAGGAGGCTCATATGGGAATTTCAAAACCACAGTTTGACCCAAAATGTGGTGTTTACCAAATAATTAATCTATTTATAATTTTAAACTGGTATTAAGGATATGAAAATTATGAGTATTTTATAAAATGTAATAATAAAAAAATTTAAAAATATTTCAAACCTTAAATACCACTTATATATTCAATTTTAACTACCTAGTATTGGGTTAAAATCGTTTGATACTAACCCAAATTGAGGGATGGAGAATGAGAGTATCAGAGTTTTTTCATACACATTCTTTGAGGAATCTCCATTGGATCCTATTACGAACGCAGATTTCTGACAATAATAATCCAATTTCAATGTAGAAATAATTATTTCAAATTTATTATTTATTCATCATTAATTCCATGTTTAAATTCCTATTCTTGATTTATTATCATGGTTTATATCTCTAAAAATTTATTCATTTATATTATTATTAACATGCATATTTATTCCCCTCTTTGTTCTTTTTCATTGGTGAATTTTCTATTGAGGAAAGTTGGTTGGACCCATAAAGGTGCCACCAAACTCTCATTATCCTCAAATTTATATCAGGTTTTTCTTTTAACATTAATTTATGACCTTTATCATGGCCAATAGTTTGATCATTATGGCCTGAGATGATGAACATGCAATGATCCATGGTGCGTGGAACCATTTTTGACCATGATAATAGAAGAGGGGTAAAGAGAGATGTATGGTGGGTAATATTGGTTAATCAGTGTAATGAACCTACCTTTCAAGAATATATGTATTATTTTTATGTAGTTCAAATCAATTATTTTATCCTAATAAGTGTGTTCTATGGGCCTATGATGGTCTCAAGAGTGTAAGGGGATTTTTTGGAGCCTGCAGCTCCGAGTTTTGGATGAAATAGGCCACGCGCATGATTTAACCAAACTGTACACCTAAGCCTGCACAGTTTGGACATACCATGTGGGGTTATCATGAAGGATGAAAAGGGGAACACAGTTAGGCTAAACCATGTTACTCAGGATGCATGGCCATCTAGTTTTTCTCATAATTTTGACAGAGGCATTTTTTATGGGTTGTACACAGTTTGGAAAACTATGCACCTAGCCTAAGAAAGGGGGTTGCCTAGGTAGTGTCTACTGCATGGTTGGAGCCTGTTTTGGAAAACCAACCCAAAACATTTAACCTCTTAAATAAGGGGTAATTTACCCATTTTAACCTAGAGTGTTTTAAACCATCTTCCTTCATTTTCTTCTCCTATGAATGTACAACATCCTCCCTTCACATGAGAGCTCTCCCTTCCTCCTTTCTTGGATTTGAAACTATTTTCTCATCCAAATTTGATTTCATTTTCCTTCATATTCATTTTATAGATAATGGTAAGATATATAAAATTATTTTTTCTTTTCTTAGTTTATCTCACCATCTCTTTCACTATTTTTGTGTGATCTCGTATGCCCTATTTTCAGGGTATTTGTCTGTTCTAGAGATTACTTCGATTTTACTTCAAACATGAAGACGATATCGGACAAGGAGTCATCCATGAGCCTACGGTAGGATATATAGTAATTTTCCATAATATTTTTAGGTTTTTATATCATTTTTACCATTACGGCACACACTATACGTTTCCACACATTTTCTTAAAATGACATTCTTAATTTTTAATTAATGAAACCATGCAATGATATGACCTTATAGCCAGGTTAAATTATTTAGAGGATGTTTACCTCATTGGTTTCCACCCATTTGGGTGTCCTAAATTAAATTTTCATTTTTATATAAATTTTGATTGACCCAAACACTTCCTATGTGGGTCGGATTGACCTTAGATTTGATTTTCCTTACTTAATAAATGAAGTGGTGTGATTTAATTAAATAGATGTGGGTGGAAAGGACACACCAAAAGTTATTTATAAATTGATAATGAATTATATAAATTTTAATACCCATAACTAGTGGTGGATAAATGAATGTAAATATTACAAATGGAAAATGATATATGATAATTATGATTAAAACTTGGTTTTAGGATGGTGAACAATGTTTAAGGGGTTTTTTGAGCACAATGTTATATACTCCCTTATGTTCCATGATGGGATAGTTTCTCACACCGTTTATTTTTACTTGGATGATGGGAATATTGTTCCACATTCACTTTCATCAGGTGTTGGGCTTGACGACTCACCCCACTATCTCAGGTGTTGGGAACGATGAATCACCTCTCTATCTTGAGTGATGGGAATGATGTCTCATATTCATATTAGATTCAGGGATAATACCCATATCTAGAGCCTATACCCCCTTAGACTATGTATAGATACCTAAGTTATTTCCTAGATCTATCTAGAACCTAGTATCCATGTATATCTTTATATATGTTGTTACATATATAGTTTATATACATGACCACATATTATATATGATTAATTATATATGGATGTACATGGACAAAGAGATCAGACTTATCATAGGCTATGTCGAAGCAGGTAGTGTCGACCAAGTGTCTTATAGGAAACTGATTTGAATGGTAATTATTTATCAACATATTTTATTTATTAGTTATACCATCACACTACTATGATATATAAACTAAATAAATTTTTATAGACATAATTGGTGATGGCCTAGTGAGATTATTCTCACACCCTATTCGGGCTTCCAATTAGTACTTGGAAAGACCTTATGGATGCAGGTAGGGATAAGGGATAACACCCAGTCTTGGATACTTGATTTATTTTTTGTATTGCATGGGAGAATGGGAGAATAAGATCGAGCATATGCTCACTATGCTAGTGGAGATGTATTTTGGTCCTTTTTTCCTTTTAGTATAACATGTTTTATATGCCTATACTATGTTACCCTATATCTCCCAATGTTGTACGTCATCATGCCATGACATCATTTGGTATATGAATCATCCTATGGCTTGATTAATGTTTCAATTTCTTGGATGTTTCATTCTATGCTATACTACTGGCTATCTTTTATGCTTTTAATATCTATTAACTCTATTATATATGATATTCTACTCTGATATGAGGGTATATTCTCCCCACCACACCACCTTAGAACCCCACTACTACTTGACAGCCTATGGTGTATGGGGAGGTGTGCTTGAGGCCAAGTGACCCACCACCATGGGGAACTATTTTAGTGGATCCCAGGTTGGGACGTTAAAAAGTGGTATTAGAGCCATTTTCCTTTTGTCTGACCATTTGGGTATTAGGCAGGTGACTAGAAACATGTGAATTTTTTTTAATGATCATATTTTTAAGAGTTGTTAATCCACATACAAGGGAAACCCAAATTACTTTTTATAGGATATTTATATTATAGTTTGTTCTTATTACAGTTGTACTGATTTCATCATTGGGTGACACACATGTTTTTTGATATAATTATTTTTGATATTATTATTATTATTATGGACTTTCTCCATTGGCCTAGTATAGAAATGAGGTAGTTTCTACTACATCATCGTATGAACATTAGAACTTATATACCATGCATTTTTCCATTCCAAATTTATGTACTACATACATTTTCCTATTGCATATAGTTGGGTGCCTTGATATATATTCGAAATGTAATGAAATCTCTTGTAGGAATAAAATCAATGGATTAATTATAGTTTTTACATCAATCTAAACACTATTTTACTGTAGTGATTGATGACGAAACCATAATTAACTAATTCAAACATGTTATGGATTTTGGACCTACTGGTTCCATGAACCAATATAATGTTAAAATATATGATTACCTGAATTCCAATTTCAATTTATAAGGATTTTGACTTTTATAAATTAGGAATGGTGATGTATCTAACTAGACCATTATATATATATATATAAGAGTACACACTTAAATGAAATTAATCCTTTTAAATGAAATGGTTACTGCTAAATGGGATGCCAATTGAAAATTTGAGGGTGTTTTCCTCTGTACCTTGCAATTGAAACTCCATATACCAGGACCTTAGCCATGTGATATGAGACCTAAAACCAAAACTAGCCTCAATAGTGGGTTTTTAGGAGTGTATCTTGTTATTATTATGCTCTGTCATGGTATTAATTTTTCCCCTAGACCAGGATTTTGGAGCAGGCATAGAGGAGTCACGTTTTTCTATTAGAAGGATTGTACTTATCCTAATTGTTTACCTGTGAAATTTTCAACTATTAAGTTTTATTCTGAGGCATTAATTTGGAATTATATAATCATTATACCATGATAGCCTTGATTCATATGCTAGGATGGTAGTGAAGACCACTCCTCCAAGGGGGTGGGCCCTGAACCACATATGTTACCTCCCATAGTGCCACCTACAGAACCACCTACTATTCATGACTTGGGATATAATTCCCAATTTTGAGAGGGTTTTCTTCATATGATGTAGTCTATTCAAGGAGTTTCTCGACTTACCACAACAATGGTCGAGTTGAAACAAGAGTTCTAGTAGTAGAATCCCACCACATTATTGGGTGATAGAGGTCCTCAGGCTACCAAGTCTTGGATCAAGTCCATTCTCTTAATATTCGAGCATCTGAAGATGCCTCCATAGAGGAGGGTCAAGATCACTACTTATGTGATACACAGTTCTGCCAAGATATGGTTGGATGTCATTACCCCTACATACTAACATCGAGATATCCTATGGAGGGGATTCTAGAAAGTCTTCTATAATTAATTCTTTCCACATACATTGAGGGATAACCAATCTAGATAGTTTATTAACCTGCAGTAGGGACCTATATCTGTGATGGAGTATTCTTCCCATTTTACTAAGATACAAAAATTCCTACTTACTCTATGTAGTTATGATCTCATGACTATGATGTGATTCACGGATGGAATGGTATATCACATCTGATTGTAGATTAATGTTTTCGGGTTGATTACTATTTTTGAGATAGTCAACCATGCTCCCATTATTAAGAGAAATTTAAGGGAAGCTGATAGTGTGATCCAAGGTGGTTCAACACCCAGACCTAAGAGTGGTTACTCTAGTACGAGGAAGACCTAATTTGAGGTTACTCATGGGGACAATGGTAACCAGATAACTTTTACTAACAATTGTGTGATATGTCATCAGTACAAAAAATTAGGATACATGAAACCCCATTGTATGTAAGATTCAATGGAGTGAAGAGGCTTCGATAATATTGGGCATATTCATCATTTCTGCATGACCTTTATAACACTTTATAGTGAGAAAGGATCTAAACCGAGCCCACATTATAGAGCGTGGATAATAGTAACTCATTAGGTTGGTAGTTGGAGTAACACCTACCGCTTAGGTTGAGGTGGTGGTCATGGCAAGAGAAACCCGGCTTAGGATTCATAATGCGTATAGGGCAGTCTTGCTATTTGATGTTAGGTTTACTACAACAAAACAAGGCAAGGGAAGAACTGCCTTTTATCAGTGCTAAGTAGAAAGCACTGATAAATGTATCCTTTATCAGTGCTATTATTAGCGATGATAAAAGTTTTTAATAAAAAATATTATTAATTTATATAAATTTATTATATTTATATTCGAAAAATAACATTTATTTGTATAAATTAAATAAAAAATAAATTTTTATAATTGGTATTTATTTTTTAATAATTCAAAGATATATATATATATATATATAATGTTTTAATTGAAAAAATTATTTCTAAGATTACAATTAAATATATATATATAATTAAATAATTATAAGATTATAATAAATTACATTAAATAATAAATATATTTATTAGATTTGTTATATTTATTATATCTATTAGAGATTTATTGGATTTATATTTATTAGATTTATTAGATTAATTTATTAGATTTATTAGACTTACCGAATAAATTCATTCTATTCATTCTATTTGTTATATTTAAAATATTTAAAATATTTATTTTATTTATAAATATATATTTCTTTTTAATAAATATATTTATAATTAAAATTATTGAATATATATGTGTTTTTTAATGAATTTGGTCAATGAATATATTGATCATGCGTATATGTTATATATCATGCATGAATAATCATTTATATATTACATCACATTATCCATTGATATGGTATATTGATTAATTTATAATGTTGCCCATATAAACTATATATGTTCTAAAAAATGTTCTTATAAAATTATATTAAATATATTTAAATAATAAATTTATTTTAATATATTTTTAATAATATATATAAATACTTTTCAAAATCATTTGTAATTATAATTATAACTATATATATATAAATAATTATAAAATTATACTTATAATATTTTTATTTTATTAATATATATATATGTATTAACAATTATATTCAAATATTTATAAATACATACTATTTAGAGTTATAATTATAACTATAAATATATATATGTATATATGTAAATAATTATAAAATTATAGTAAATATATTTATTATACTACTTATAAAGTTATAAATATATAATTAAATAGATATATTTATAATTATATAAAAATATTTATAAATAAATACAATTAAATTTATATTTATCTAAATAATTATTTATTTATAAAAAATATATTTTTAATTTCATATATAATATGTTACATATAATCAAATAAATATATATTTATAAATATTTATTCAAATATTGATAAATAAATACAAATATTATTTATAGTTATAAATAAATACAGATATATTTATATAATTTTAAAATTATAATAAATATATTAATTATATATATTAAAAAAATTATAAATATTAGATATATAAACTTGTTATAATTTTTAAAATATTTAAATAAATAAATAAATAAATAAATAAATATTTATAGTTATATTTATAAATTAATATATATTTCATATAAATATTTATTAAATTAGAAAAATATAGTTATATATATCTATAATATTTTAAATATATCTACTTAATATATTTATTTTATATATTTATATGAGTATAAATATAATAAGTATATTGCTTATAATTTTATAATTACTTAAATTATAATTTTATAAGTATAAATAAATAAATAAATATTTATATTTATAATTATTAATATATAAATATATATTTATCCTATATATCATTTTAAATAAATATATAATAATATAAATAAATTATTAAAATTATACCTTTATCAGCACTATAATTTTAGCGCGGATAAATATGCCTTATTAGTACCTTTTTAGTGTTGATAAATGCCTATCTTTAATAGTGAAAACAAAGCACTGATAGAGGTTCTAGTGGGTTTTATAAAGGAACCATAATATGATCCTCCTCCCTCACACCCTTTCAAGACTTCACGGATGCTGGCCATGGCGCCGTCGAGCCCTCCTCCACCGCGACCCCTCCCCCTCCTCCTCCCCTACCGCTGCTGCCTCCTCCTCCTTTTTAGCTGTTGACTCATCCTCCTCCGCCGTTTCTACTTCCTCTTCCTCCTCTTCATCCTCCTCCTCGTCTGCCTCCTTCTCCGCCTCCTCCATTTCGACCCCCTTGTCCACTGACCTACTCTAGCACACCCTCCTCATCCGATGACTATCTCGAAAACCTCCTCTACAGCCCACAAACTTCCTTTGATGCTATATTTTATAAAAATGATTTTTAATTAGATAAATGAATTATATGTTATCTAAATTTGACTATTCAAAGACTTTCCATGATCAATTTTGGGTTTACATTGGCTTAATGGTTGTATTTAAAACATTCAATGATACTTTTATTCAAAATTGTGTTTCATTTATTCTAAATTCTTAATAAAATGGAAATGATGGTTTTGTTGAAGATAATTTTTTTTTCATGGTTTATTGGAACAATGAAAATTTATAAAGTGGGGTGATTCTTGGTTTAGAGGTTTTCCATATTATTAAAGGGGTGTGTGTTTGATTTATGGAATTATTTAATGACTTCCATGGATTGGTTGTGATTGTGGTGTGGTGTTATTGGTGTATTCCCTTAGATTTACACTTTTTTCAAATGGTTTTAAATAGGTATTTTAAAATGTATGAATACTATAAATATATTAAAGGCTTTTTTGGAACTTGATAAAAGGGTATTTATTTAGTTACTTTCCACCCCTTGATGAGCCCTATGTTAGGGTTTGGCATGATAATTGTTTTCTTGGTCAAGTTTCAAAGATCTGAAAGTTTATTCTTTGAAAGTTCGCTTGGGAGATATTGGATAAATAGAAATTCACTAGAACCATTGAATTATGAGTTTAGGAAGCTGAATTAAGTTCACTAGAAGTTTAGAAGTTGGATCTATCAGTTCACCTATAGTATCAAATTTATTTTAATTAAATTTCAATGAATCCTTAAAATGTTAGATCACTGGATGCAAGTTGCTAGATGGTTCCTTCACTAAATGGTCAACGAGAGTGCCTTTACTGGAAGTTTAGAACAAGTATTTGGATGGATGAGTTCATTTTATGGAGTACAATGGATTCCAGTTGTGGAAATATCAAGGTGGAACATTCAATTCAAGTACCCATGGAATATGTTATGGATCTAAATAAATGCAGCGAGGTGAACAGTAGGGGAATCTACTGGTATTTGAATGAATTTCTAGAGGAGGTGATGGATGTGTATAAGTCCATGAGTTCAATGAACTCTAATGATGATGCATGGGAGTCTCTTCTACAAAATTAAAAAGTAATAGTTCATCAAAGTCATTAGAATGAAGTGGATATGGCATGAACCATTCACTGGTGTTAGTGGTCATAAATGATGTTTCTACTAGAAATCAACAATTACTCATGCCAATATAAGGATTCCTAAAATTCTAGGAGGGAAGTTGTTACTGGATGCTTAGTTTAGGACCACTGTAAAGAGTGGTATAAACTACATGTGTATGTATAGATTCTTGTAGAAATAAATGTAAGAGATTATTTGACCAACACGGATGAGTCTTAAGTAACGAAAGTAGGCGGATATATTAAGAGGAGTACACTTAATCACTTGTAGATCCCCATAGATTGAAATTAAATAGGCTATGTTCTAAGCACTGGAAGGATCATAGAGGATATGAAATGATTAAAAGATGGTATTAGTGGTATATATTCTAGAGAACTAAATTGGGTTTTCAAAATTGAATTTACCTTGTAACTCATGTTATCTTTTTTCAATGGAATAAAAATGTGATGTTGTTGTCCTACCATACACATTATATTAAAGTATGAATCAAATAATCCCTATATAAAATTTTCTTTGTAAATTGCCCTTAAATGTTTATATATTCTATGTATAGTTGTTCGCTTTTATGCTCATTGAAATATGGATACTGAGATGACTAAAACTAAGGGAATCCAAGTTGGAGGAAAAATAGGTGTGGTGGTCCGAGTGTGTGGTTATCCCAATTTTGGTATTTTAAGTCACAAGTGATGCAAGTATCAAGGGCTAATATGAGACATTTGGATGAAGTTCCCCAATCTAAGAGAATCAGTAGTAAAAACTACCTATGATCTTAAAAGTTCCACTTGTCCCAAATTAGTGGTATCAAAGCTTATATTCCTTTTTTATGTCTCAAAAATTGGTTGTAGTGATTGGTGACAGAGCACGCATGTAGAGTTTTTTGTGGTGTAGTTTTTAATGAATCTAAAGGAGTTTGGATGGAAGAATATTGGATTCTAACGATCGGATGGTTTATTAGTTTTTTCAAAAGAATTTCACTAGAAGATGGTGGTAGTACCATGGGTTTTCTTAGATATCAAAAGTCTTCTGGCCTTAGTTGTCGTGCAGCATGTTCTGTTCATCGAGTGTCATTCCAGAGATTTTTTTGAAGATCATTGAAATTCTGATAGCAGTGGATTAATGAAATGATTATGAGAGCTTCAGATATAAGAGATCATTGATTCACTACTCCTGGATAATCTCAGTGTTCCATTATATGGGGAAATTTGTTTTAGGTATAAAACAATGATCTTGAAGTCTATTAAAACAAGAAAATGTATTATCAATGAAAAATCAAAGGATCTATTTCACAGAAGATCAAATTTTAGAGGTTCTATTAACCTGCATCTATAGGGGGTGAATGAATTTGTTTCCAAGTGATTTTATAAGACCAAATATTTAGTCTAGACCTTGGATTATGGGTTAAAATCAATGAACTCCCATTGAGTGGGAGTTAGTGTCACATTTTTCAGAATATTTCATTTATGATGGATTATTATGGACAAAGGATCAGAATGTGTGCGGTAATTTCTTTAGAAAAAGATTTTACGGAAGTAGAGGGGTTTGTTAAAGGGTGTGGGAGTTTCACATTGGGGGGGGGGGGGTTACGGTTATGTGATGTGTGGACAGTTTCATGCTCCAAAAGTAGGATTATTGGTATATAAGGGATAAAATAACTAGGAGAATGAATATGAAGCATGTGTGTCATGAGTGAACTATAGTGAGAGGGAATGAAGGATGATAAATATTTTTTATGTTAAGTACTACTAAAAATTGGTGGTAGATGGCTTAATATTCAGTGGCCGCAATAGAATTATAGGTTTCAACGGATTCTATCATGAAGGCCATTATACTTCAAAGTAACATTCAAACTAACTTGGGTTGCTTATAAAATTATTTATACTTTTTTGGACTACAAAAAAACTGTTCATAAACTGGTTACCTTGTTATAAAATTTTTTATAAACTCGTTGAGTTGTTTATATAATTGTTTATAAATTTTTTTGGTCTGTTTGTAAAATTGCTAATAAATTGTTTGATTTTTTTAAAGGTGTCTTTATTTTAGAGTTTTGATGTATTTTTTATAGAAATGATTTGGTATGTGTTTATAAAGGACAAGGTCCATTTTATATATTGTAAAATGTTTGGGTGTGTGTTTTTTTGAAACTCAAGGGATCATTTGGCACTTTCATATGCTTTGTGTGTTTTGAATTCCAAACCTCTAGTTTTAGTCTATAATGCACAACCATGGATACTTGATGCACTTTTTATTATTGAACCTCATGATGGAATAACATAACTGACCTAAATATAATTACTTTAACTAACCTCATTCTAATGAAAAATATACAATTAATATTTAACACACTGCCACACCATCATTTCCATCAACATATCCACATTATTCCGACCCACAAGCATATAATTTACACATTCCACATCACTTGTAACTTTATGATTAATGGAACCAAACCTATTAAGATTAAATTTTGTTTTTAAGATATTTCTTATATATTTTTCCATAGGTTATGAAGTCATTGCATAAGTTTTAATCACCCATTAGTTTTTAATGTCTACTTCACACACTAGTTTCAAAAAACATTACTACTATACTAATGAGGAAATCCTTAGTAGTGACTACTCTAATGTCCAATTTTTAAAAGATTTATTAGATATGATACTATCACCACCCAAACCCATAAGAACTATAGTGGAGTTGGTAATATATTAGTGTATGACCCCCATCCTATATTTAAATGGACATGGGTGAATTACAATAAAAAATGTAATGATATGGTCCAGGCTGGTATCATAAGAAACAACTGACCTGAATTTACACTAACCTAAGAGGAGTTCATGATCCCTATGGGATAGAAACAATCCCCTAGAAAAAAGATACAATTAATGTGGAATATTTTACCCCTAAATTAGAGTAAATTGAAAATTATCTTTCTCCTAAAAACCAGAGATGTCACATTCATAAGTTGAACATCTAGAAAAAAAGTTGATATACAAAAAATAAATATGAAATAAGAAGATATCATAGATTGAAAATAAAAGCCCACTATTTTCCAATAATACTATTTAACCATAAATTTCCAATTCCTAAATCTCATTAGACCTATGTTGGATAGGTATAACAAATGAGTTCTCATTTTATGTTTTATTTTTAGTTAGAAATATCCTTTGTCGTGCGCCTCTTATCTACAGTGAATGCACCTTCACTACACACCCAACGACACCTTCACAGTGAGTTTTATCTTCTTACTCATTGGTTTCCTCTTGTTAACATGTTATTATATTTTGATATTAGTGGTTCTATTATGAATTTTACATTCTAAATTCCCCACTGAAAATCGGGGCCATTGGTGGTCCTTGTTTGCGCACTAAATGAATTACATGTTGGTTGGTTAATGTTGAAAATTTGAATATAGAAATTAGTAATTTACATATACTTGTCTAATGAATTAATTCCTTGAGATGATAAAAATTCTGTGATAACCCTTGAATTAAGGAGTAGAATTGAATAATGGACTCTTTGTAAAATTTTAAATTGTGTTTGTTTGGTTTGTATGGTGTTGAGGTTGGGAGAACGATTTTGTTTTTGTATGGTGCTGAGATTGTTGGAATGATTGGTATGCCATTTGTTTTCCATGTTGTAGTTCCTCCACCATTGAATATCAATCCAAAACATACCCATTTCAATGGCACCACCACTTTTTTACTAGTACAATTGCACTGAATCATAGAAAACCACTTCACTAGAGGACTCTATGGGACACTTTATAGACACACTAGTCAAATAACCATAAAAAAATGTAATGAATCCTTCCACCTGAAATAAATCTATGTAAAATCATACAATATATTAGTTCAGTACCACAGTTCTTGATTAAAGACATTGTGTTTCTAGAGAAACACTACAAAAATGGTTTACAATAATTCATATAGATCACACATGGGATACTAAAACATTCTATTGCAAGGGATTATTGTATCTAGTTTCATTGATCAGGTGATTAAGATGATGGGTGTGATATGCTTTGGTCCTGAATAATGCATGGAGAGGTAAGGGTATTGTTTACCATATCTAGTTCCATTGATTATAGTTAGATGATGACCTTAGATGAACATCTTTTGTGTAATTATTTTGTTAAATATTAATATTACTAAATAAAATGGGATGGATAAAAATAAATAATGGATGAATGAAAATAATTTGAAAAAAGAGTATGAATATTGAATGAAAGAGTTTATCAGGTTTTCAAAAGATAATGCATATGATCCTTCTCAAATCCTTTGTCTGTGTTTATGCTGTTTTTATTCAAGAAAAATTAGTCCAGAGGAGTTAAAAGAACACTTGATCTATCACGGAATACATCAAAGTTATACATGTTGGAATAAACACAAGGAAAAAAAATATAGGTAGTGGTTGGGATAACATTGCATTTTATGGATCATCTGATATGATTACAAGCATGAACAATGAAGTTGAATATATGAAGGATGGGATTACAGATGTTAATAATGATGAAGATCATATTGAGGAAATGACAAGGATAGATGAAGATGAACTTCACAATTTCCCAAAATTGTTTGAGAAGATAAAGAGTTTTGAACAGACTCCATTATGAGCCTGTTGCTGTAAATATACAACATTGTTTGTCGTACTGAAGTTATATAATTTTAAAGAAAACAACGGGTGGATTGATTCTAGTTTTACGGAACTACTTAATCTCTTGAATGATATTCTCCTAGGAGATAATGAGATATCGTGATGAAAATATGACACCAAAAGAATGCTATGATCGATGGGTATGATCTATGAAAGAATACACACCTGCCCGAATGACTGTATACTATTTTTTAAGGACCAAAAATCACTTAAAGAATTCCCAAAGTGTGGTTATTCTCGATACAAGAAAGATGAATCCAGTACTATGAAAGTTGTATTATACTTTCCAATCATTCCAAGGTTTAGGAACCTATATGTAAGTGAGGAGACAATATAAAAATTAACATGGCATGCAGATTGAAGAATTAAATATGGGAAACTATGTCACCAGGTAGAGTATCCTTAGTGGAAGATAATTGATCATGATTATCCAGAATTTGGAAATTAGCCGAGAAACCTTCTTCTTGTGTTATCTATAGATGGAGTGAATCATTTTGGTTTTCAAAGAAGCAGTCATAGTACACAGTTGGTTATGTTGGTAAATTATAACTTACCACCTTGGTTATGCATGAAACAAAAATACATCATGTTATATATGCGTATATCAGGTCCAAAACAATGAGGTAATGATATTTATTTTTATTTGGCTCCATTGATTGAGGGTTTGAAATTATTGTGGGATTTAAGTGTTACATTGTATGATTCTTAAAAAAATGAAGATTTTACTTTGAGAGCCATGTTATATGGGATGATAAATGACTTTTCTTCTTATGGAATTTTTTTAGGATATAACATTAAAGGAACTTAAGGGTGTCCCATTTGATAACAAAGTACAGAGTCAATTATGTTGAAACATTTATGGAAAACCATGTTTCTAGGATATCAAATATTTTTACCCTGATGGTCTAAGTACCAATCTTGGATGACATCATTTGATGGATGTTCAGAAGAACATGTAACTCCATTTCCACTAAAAGGTGATCAATTTTTTGAGAAAGTAAAATGTGTGGACACTAATTTTGGTAAACCGTTTTTGGAAAACCTTACAAAAACTGTTTGTAAAAAGATATTAGTTTTTTTTGAATTACCTTGAAAAAATTGTCTGTATGTCAGACATTTTCTTGATGTTATGCATTTTGAAAAAAAAATTATGTGATAGTGTCATCGGGAAATTGCAAAATACACCTGAAAAAACAAAGGATGAAATTAAGTATAGGTTGGACATAGTTGAGATGGGAATGCGTGAAGAGTTGGCACTAGTGAAAGATAAAAATGAACATTTCTTCCTCCTACTGCGTATACTCTTTCTAGGTAAGAGAGATATCAGTTTTGAAACATCTTGAATGAATTAAAGGTTCCAGATGAGTATTCATCAAATATCAAGAACATCATGTCAATGAGAGATTTAATGTTAAAGGGTCTGAAATCACATGAATTTCATGTTTTAATGCAAGTTCTAATTCCTATATCTTTATGTTTAATTTTTCCCAAGAACGTATTTCATACATTAATGAAGATCCGTTTCTTATTCAAATCTATATGCAACAACATAATAGACCTGGTGAAATTGGAAACTATGGAAAGAGAGATTGTCGTCATGTTATATGAATTGAAAATGTTATTCCCACCAACATTCTTTGATATGACGGTTCATTTGATGGTTCACTTAGTGAGATAGATTAAACTATGTGGTCCTATATATTATAGATGGATATACCCCATTGAACGGCGTATGAATATTTTGAAAGGGTATGTCAAAAATCAAAGTCAGCTAGAGGGTTGTTTTGTGGAGTGATTTATTTTTGAGGAAGCCATTGAATTATGTACCAAATAGTTGTCTGGTGTGGAAATAATTGGCCTACCGAAATCTCATCACACTAGGTGGCTTGAGGGTAAAGGAATTTATGGAAGATAGGTTTTGACAATCAATATTACCAATCGAGATCAATCCCACCTTTACATTTTTCATAATAATTTTGACGTTGACCCATATTTTCAAACCCATAAAGAAATTCTTAGGCATTTGAATCCATCTAGGGATGAAAAATGGATATCAGATACATATAATCGATAGTTTATAGGATAGTTTTGGGACAATATTTTTAAGAAGTCAGATGAAAACACAGACTCAGTTTTAGAACAATTTCGATGGCTAGCCAGAGGACCAAGTGTGTATGTATTATCTTACAATGCTTATGTAGTTGATGGTTATAAATTCTATAATAATGAAAATGATGAAGAAAATTCAATTCAGAATAGTGGGTTTACACTAGTGGCTAAAGTGATGCATGCTTCCAGTGCTAAGAATAGAAATCCAATTTATGAAAATATTTCATACGTTGGCATCATCAAACAAATATGGGAGTTGGATTATATAAAATTCCAAGTGCCAATTTTTTAGTTAAAGTGGGTCGATAACATGAGTTTAGTTAAAATAGATGAATTGGGATTGATGAATGTTTATTCAAGTAATCAAGGTGAGAAAGATGATCTGTTTATAATGTCATCACATGGAGTAAAAGTATTTTATGTTCTAGATCCTGCAAACTGAAATTGGTCAAATATTCTGTTATCGACCAAAACAACTGAAGGGTCAGATGAAAATTAAACAGGGGATGACCCTTTTATTGGGATTTCATAATCATTTCACAATGTTCCCAATGTAAATGGAGTTTTTATGTCATAGGAGACCACAATGAAGGGATTTACATAGTCGATAGATGGCTCAAATCTCTCCAGCCATTAAAAAAACAGTGTTCAATAATTTGGTTTTTTTTATTGTAATATACATTGTGTTACCTTTTGTTATTATCTATTCTCTGCTACTTTTATGTAATATAAATTAAATGTTAAACCACTTCTATAGATAATGACTTCTGCACCTGATGATGCACCCAATCCCAAGGCATGACATGTCTCTCAACCTGCTACTGCTGGTCTCTGTGTAGCGGAACAACAGGTTTCTCAATCTATTGCTGCTAATCATAGTGATGAGGTATAACAGGTTTCCCAACCTATTGTTGCTGGTCCTAGCGTTGATGCTCGTGCTTCGAAGGAACATAATGATGATGTTGAAACAGAGGAAATGGTAGGCAATTTAAAACTGATGGCAAAAAAAACAAGAGCATCGTAGTTTGATAGTGTTAGACAAAATCCTTAAGTAAAAAGAAAAAGTCATCAAATTTGAGGTGGGATGGAATAAGTGAGGCTAGTTTACTAAACCCAACTAAGCCATATTTAGTATCTACATTGGATTATTTACTCAAAAATGCGTGATGACTGATGTACAGTCATGGAACCATATTATCACCGGGCTTAAGACAGTAATGTGTGAAGATATTATGGTAACATTATGATATCATTTCTTTAATTTTTTAAAATAAAATAAAATAATAAAACATTGACCTACGCTTCATCATCCCTTGTAGACTACATTTATAGTAGATTTATCACACAAGGAATATGTATTTAGAGTTTTAGGAAGGATTCATAGAGGATTCTAAACAATTTTAACAAAATATCAGCTTAAAGACACTTAAGGGAAAATCAAGCAGCACCCACCTCCCCTTTATGCACACTTGATATCCCAAGGAGTGTGGGATGCGTTTAGAAGCTATCGTGTGAAGTAGACTTTTTAGGTACATTTTTTTAGGTAATAAATTGTTTTTTGTTTCTTGTATTCATCACTTTGATTGAATGTTTATTATATATGAAACAAAAAAATGAGTGCATAAAATAAGGAACGAGCAACAAAAATAGCATACCCCTACTGTAAAACAAGGATGGGGTATGCTTCACTTGAGAAAAAATGGTACATATCTTAAATCTACCGTAATACTTTTATGTGACATAAAAAAACACCATAACCATGTTCCTATGTTTATTTGTATATTGATGAATCTAAATCGAATGTCACTTCCATCCCATTCCATGTGCTACAAAAGAAGGCTCGTTTAAATAAATAGGGGATACTGATCGATGAAAACACACAAAAAGTTTGGGAAACATGTGTAAGTATGAAACAATATATATATATTTGTTTTAAATTTCTATTACATAACAATGATTACTTATTTTCCTATATTTTTTATCTGACAGAGTCATAGGAATCAAAAACACCTGCACTAGATGCAGACATACTTTCAACGACCTTGAAGTAGCTAGAACAGTATGGCCACGTCAGTGGTGCGAGTTTTGGGGTGACACCCAGAACATATTTTCAGAAATAAAAACAAGCAAAGGATCAAAATGAGGAAATGAAAAAAATGATAGAAAAATTAACTATGTTTCAAGATGAATTAAAATACCAGATAAAGTTAATCATAAGATTTTTGTGGGGGAGGAAAAGAGAAGTAATAACTCAAATAAACCCATGTGTGAAGATGTAGCCCCACCACACCTATTTTGAGGTGAGCCATTCTCCTCAACAACCTAATTTAGATGAGATAATAAATGTTCTAATAATTGTTTCTGTGAAATGTGAAGCACATAAACACTGATACATTTCCTATACTGATATTCTACAGGGTGAAAATGACTCTAATTTATATCTATCAACTCCCAACCATAGCCTTGTAGTGAGGTCTACAATGTTCATTATGCAGAACTACATGCTACACAATAGAACAATGCAACCATTTCAAGTCAGAGTGTCGATTAATGTTGCTCATGAGCTGAGCGCTGAGCTAGCTGCTCCAAATAACAATTACGACATTCATACAGTCAAACAATATGTTTGAACATTCATCGCATGACCATAAATTCTTGTAGAAAAACATGTCTACAAGGAGGTATTAATTTCCAATTTATTTTTCAAGATGAACCTTTATCATTTAATGAAAAAGGTCTAAATCGATTAATGTTATTAAAGAATGACCAAGGGAAGGTGGTGAAATGAAAGATCAGCTTAACACTATCTCAAGGATCAACCAACCAATTAAAATGATCTACTGAGACAACCTTCACCCACCTATTATATATCCATATTTAATATCATTGCAGGCTCATGTGGATACAATATTGATAAACGGAAATACTCACACAGTTGATTTAAAAAAAACATGTATAGAGGGGAAGAATTAGATTACATTAGTGATGAAAATGTAAAGGAAATCCTCAAGTATTAATGGCTAGGCACCTAAGTTTTAAATGTATACATGAGGTATCTTTTCATGATTTGATTTTAAAAAAGCTGATATACTATAATAATCATGATTAAATACATTTCATATTTTTTGTAGGAATATATATGAAAAATAATTGAAGGGATTTCCCCATGAACCAAAATTTGGACTCATTAGTCCTCACATCACCTCTTCAAAATAAGAAATAAAATCCAATAAATAGGTTCAAATGATGTCATCCTTGCTCAAATCATTTGAAAAACAATTACGAATGATAGACTATTTTTAATACCAATGATGCAGGGATAAAACTCTAGAATTTAATGATATCAACTATATTTTCATTTCTTTCATTACTTATTCTTTTTTTATTTTTAGGCAGCATTGGATGATCATTGTAGTCAATTTGGATACTCCAAAGATTTATTTCTTGGATTCAATGCATGGATATCCAACAATTCGACCACAAATGATAGAGTTTTTCAAATTTTAATACACCAGATCCAAGATTTTAGAACTAAACATCCAGTTATATAATTTATATTATCTCTTAATAAGGATTATGTTATCATAGGGTGGTTCATCAATATCATCTACTTCGTGGAATGAATCTAGGGACTATGGACAAGAATGCCGAAAAGATCTACAACTGGACAAGTACCATGGTATATATAATAATATTGAACTATCCAAACACATATCAAAACAGATTACTTCTTTTTATCTATATTTCTATAGTCACACAAAATAACAAACAGAAAGGAATGTGGTTATTATGTTTGTAAATTTATGAATGATATCATATTTCATCACCAAACTAGAATCCCTGAACAAGTTTTTTGAAAATAATTACTAGTTCGTTTAAAATATTTATTTACCCTATTTATATTTTTTTTGTACTAAAATGAATGTCACAAAAACTCATATTCACAAGATGATATAGATGTGTTTAGAAACAAATGGGAAGCATAATTGATGGAAGGTTGTACACAAATCAGATGAAGGTGAATTCCTACTACTTATGTTATCCTTATATGATCATTTTTTTTAAGTTGGGGCCAAAGCCTCATTTATTATTTAAAGCAAAGAAAATACCTCTTTAATTGGGTAGAGAGAGACCCATTACCTAGCCCGAAGGCCTGGTGGGCATTTAGCCCATTACATGGCCTGTAAGCCCATTTTTTTGGCTCAAAGCCCATTCTATGAATAGTACTACTACAGTACCCTACACTGCTACAGTACTGCACAGTACCGCCGCTGCTACAGTACTCTGCCACCTCTATAGTGACCTGCCGCCGCTACAGTGCCCGCCGCTGCTACAGTGGCACCACTGCTACAGTATGCTACAGTCCCTGCGCCCCATGGGTTTTGAACCCACATTTTTCATGTAGAATTAAGGGGTGCTTACCACTAAGCCAAGCCCCAACTACATCCTTATATGATCATTGATATCTCCCTTGTTTACACTTATTGTTCATATACGATCACCCATTATTTTGTTTCATATCCTTAGGTTATCAAAAGTGGTTTTAGAAATGATTTTTTATTCTAGTAAAGAATAAATTAATGAGAGACACTTAAGAACAATTTCTATATTTTTCTATGTTTTCAAAAGAAATAGACCTAAACTATTATGGCACAGATCATTTATATTATGTATTTTGGTCATTTATACTTGTGTTTCTACTAATTTAGTGTGTTGGAAGAATATTGGTTGTGCATCACTCACAAATTTATTAAAGAACCAAGTATTCTTCATTATTATTGGTTAACTACAGCTTTTCATAGCATCTCATCTGAACTTTCGATCCGACATCCCGGTGATGCTCTCATCGCACACCATCTCTATGATATCATCATTCTGCTTTCACTTTTCCACTCTTCCTGCACCCATTTACTTGGTAAATGGGAAGAGGAAGAGAAGTAAAAGTGAAAGAATAATGATGATATCATATATATAGTGTGGGATGAGAGCATCACGAGGACCCCAGATCGAAAGTTCAGATCAGATCCTATGCTAAGCGGTAGTTAACCCACAGTAGTGAAGGGCACAAAGAATCATTATTTTTTTATTAGCTTATATCTGGACCAAAGAAACCCTTTGGAAAGATGTAAAGGTAATGTTATGTTATAATATCTCTATTTTAATGAAAAATTATATAATGAAATGCTGATTTTATTTTCATTATTCTGTTCAAGGTTTGTTTATTTTAGAATATTTCTATCCATGTGACATGCCTTTGCAGGAAGAGAGACGACACTGGGTCTACTCAAACACAGAGGTAATATTGATGTTTGCACAATAAAATCATTGTCCATAGATATAATGCATCATTTCATACTTATGTTTAATTTATTTCTTTTATGTAAGGAATATTAACTTACTCATATGTGATATCAATGCATGAAATGTTTAGGTCATTATAGTTAGTATCCGAGTAATTGACCTATTCAAAATCAAGAAAACACATTTAGTTGTTTTGATACTTTAGGAAGACGATCCATAAGTTATTTGAAATGTGTAGGAATCAACCCAACCTCAATACAACACATGATGCGACTGGTATGACTCAAAGTGTCTCTTTTTATATAAAATTAAAAATATTTTTAGTAAAAAGAATAAGTGACATACTGAATAATAATAAAACACATTCCGATTGTTCTAATACTTCAATTAAATGATCCATAATTCATTCATGACCTGTAGGAATTGACCACACTTTAATACAACACACAATGTGATTGGTATGACTCAAAGTGTCTATTTTCATTTAAAACTGACATTAATTTTATAAAAAAACAAAAGTGACATATTGAAAACTGAGAAAATGCATTTATATTGTTTTGATACATTAGGAAAATGATCCATGAGTCATTTGTGATGGGTAAGAATAAACTGAACCTCAATCCGATGTACAGTGTGACCGGTATGGCTAAAATGGTACGTTATGAGTTTAGAATCGAAATTTTAGTTCAAAATGTGTCAGTCAATGAAAACAAAGAAAACCCAATCCAATTGACTTCATAATTTAGTATAAGGATTCATATATTCTTTTTGATGTGTATGAAGTAGTCTCATATCAAACCAACACATGATGTGACTAATATGACTCAAAATGTGTGTTTCCAGTTTGAAATGACATTTAGTAAAAAAACACAACTGACATACTAAAAACTCATAAAACACATTTGGATTATTTTGATACTTTAGTAAAATGATCCATAAGTCATTTTTGAAATTTAGGAATCGACCAAACCTCAATTCATTGCACAATGAAATTGTTATGACTCAAAGTGTATCTTTTTATTTAAAATTGGCATTAATTTTAGAAAAAACACAAGTGACAAAATGAAAACAAATAAAACGTGTTTTGATTGTTTTTATACTTTAGGAAAATTTTCCATGAGTCATTTTTGATGTTTATGAATTAACCACACCTCAATCCGATGCATGGTGTGACCAGTATGGCTAAAATTGTCAGTTATCAGTTTAAAATTTGCATTTTAGCTCAAACGTGTCACTCAATAAAAAACAAGAAAACTTGCTCCAATTTTCATTATAATTTAGGATAAAGATTAATAAGTTATTTTTGACATGTATGAAGAAGTCTCATATCAAAACAATGTAAAACACGACCGTTGTGACTCAAAATGCGTGTTTCCTGTTTGAAATGACATTTTAGTAAAAAAACACAACTGACATACTAAAAACTGATAAAACACATTTTGATTGTTTTTATAATTTTGGAAAATGATACATAAGTCATTTGTGACATGTAGGAATTGACGTCACCTCAATTCAATGCACAATGTGTCTGATATGACTCAAAGTGTCTCTTTTTATTTAATACTGACATTAATTTTAGAAAGAAACACAAGTTACATACTGAAAACTAAGAAAACACATTTATATTATTTGAATACTTTAGAAAAATGATTCATGAGTCATTTTTAACATGTACGAATCAACCACAGCTCAATCCGACACATGGTGTAACTGGTATGGCTAAAAGTTTCTGTTATCAGTTTAAAATTGAAGTTTTAGCTCAAAACATGTCACTCACTGAAAAACAAGAAAACCCACTCCAATTGTATTAATAATATAGGATAACAATTTATAAGTTCTTTGTGACATGTATGAAATAGTCTTATATCAAAACAATGCACAATGCGACCAGTGGGACTCAAAATGCGTGTTTCCATTTTGAAATGACATTTTTGTAAAAAACACAAATAATATACTACGAAATATGAAAACACATTCAGATTGTTTTTATACTTTAGGAAAATGATTCATAAGTCATTTTTGACATTTAGGAATCGACCGTACCCCAAATAAACACACAATGCGATTGGTATGACTCAAAGTGTCTCATTTTATTTAAAATTGACATTAATTTTAGAAAAAAACACGAGTGACATATTGAAAACCAAGAAAAACATTCAGATTATTTTGATACTTTATAAAAATAATCCATGAGTCATTTATGACAAGTATGAATCAACCACACCTCAATCTGATTCACGGTGTGACTTGTATGGTGTTTGTTATCAGTTTAAAATTGACATTTTATCCCAAAACGTGTCACTCAATGAAAACTAAGAAATCCCGCTCCAATTGTCTTCATATTTTAGGATAATGATTGAAAAGTTCTTTGTGACATGTATGAAGTAGTCTCAAATCAAACCAATGCAAAATGCGACCATTATGAAACAAAATGTGTGTTTCTAATTTGAAATGACATTTTAGTAAAAAAAAACTGACATACTACAAACTAAGAAAACACATTCAGATAGTTTTTATACTTTTAGACAATGATTTTTAAGTCATTTTTGACATGTAGTAATTAACCACACCTCAATTCAACACATAATGCGGCTGGTATGAATCAAAGTGTCTCTTTTTATTTACAATTGACATTAACTATAGAAAAAAAAACACAAGTGACATACTTTAAACCAAGAAAACATATTCATATTGTTTTGATACTTTAGGAAAATGATCCATCTATCATTTTTGATGCGTAGGAATCAACCGCACCTCAATCTGACACAGAGTGTGACCGATATGGCTAAAAGTGTCTGTTATCAAATTAAAATTGAAATTTTATCTCAAAACATGTCACTCATTGAAAATCAAGAAAAACCATTCCAATTATCTTCATAATTTAGGATAATGATTTATAAGTTCTTTGTGATGTGTATGAAGAAGTATAATATCACACAACGCACAATGCAACCCATATGAGTCAAAATGCATGTTTCTATTTTGAAATGAAATTTTAGTAAAAAACACAACTGACATACTAGAAACTAAGCAAACACATTCAGATTGTTTTGATAAATTATGACAATGATCCATAAGTCATTTCTGATATGTAGGAATCCACCTCAACTCAATTCAATGAAAAGTGCGACTGGTATGGCACAAAATGTCTCTTTATTTAAAATTGACACTAATTTTAGAAAAAACATAAATGACATACTGAAAACTGAGAAAAAAAAATCATATTGTTTTGAAACTTTAGGAAAACGATCCATCAATCATTTCTGACATGTAGGAATCAACCGCACCTCAATCCAATGAATGATGTAAACGATATAAACCCAAATGTTTCATTTAAATTGGATATTAATTTCAGTAAAATAAAAAGTGACATACTCAAAACCGATAAAACCCATTCAGATTGTTTTAATATTTTAAAACAACAATCTATGACTCATTTATGATGTGTATGAATCAATCCCACCTCAATAATACACATAGTGTGACTGATAAAACTCCAAATGTGTCTTTTTTATTAAAAATTTACATTTTATTAATGTATTCTTCCATATTAATGTTTCATTTATTTGAATATTGTATTACTAACATAATATTTATTTTATTATATTGGATTAATTTTTTTATTGAGTTTGAATGCTTTGTTCAAAAACTAATATCATGGATGACAATTTTTAAGAGGGGATCGCAGATGTCAAAGGATAAAACATTAATGTTTTTAACTGTTTTTTAGATAATTGTAATTGTA
Organism: Viscum album; assembly: GCA_963277665.1. Lineage (NCBI taxonomy): Eukaryota > Viridiplantae > Streptophyta > Magnoliopsida > Santalales > Viscaceae > Viscum > Viscum album. Next base: position 659,656,837 of record OY728131.1, on the reverse strand, counting down.
ACCACATAATACATTGTTTGAAATATATATAGTAGTGTATTTTTTTTGTATTCATTATGTCAAGTAAATGTATATAACATTTTTTATGAAACTCTTGTGTGTGTTGTTTCATTCTTTTATGCTTTGTTTGTGTGCATGTTCTGTTTTGTGCAGGTGTGCAGGTGCTGGTTGTGCTGTTAAATAAACCGCACATCACAGGAAACTAAGACTTAATCAGTTCTATTTTGAGCATTGATAAAGGCCCAGTTTATTATCACTAATTAAGCGTTGATAAATTTGGCCTTTATCAGCCCTCAAAATAGCCCTCATAAAGGGGGATATTTATCTTTTCTGTGATTAACATCGCTTTTTGAGCATTGTTAAAAGTGGTTTATAGTGCTTTTAAAAGACTTATTTGTTGTAGTGGTTGAAACTTAGGGTTTTGGTATGGTCCAGTTACATACAGTGTAACCAGTGCCAGAGGAGTAGAGCATCGAACCATATACAGTTTGAGGTATTATTTTGGTAGCCTCTACTTTAGCATCTACTTTTTTTTGACATAGGATTATCATACTCTTTTATATCTGTAACAATTTTGGAAAGTCTAGACCTCAAGATAGAGTACTTATGTGGAATTATGAAACTTGATAACCTATTGGGTATCTAATTATTGAGTGTCCTATGATGTAAGGAATGTCCCTTAGAGGTGGGAAGTTACCAGTTCACATGGTATCTCTTTGTCCTTGACATGTTAGGGTTTTATGTAATTATTGGGATGGACTGTCGTGTTCCCTATCAACCCCATATTGATTTCTATCTGGGGAGGGTGATGTTTACATCTATATATAGAGGTAAAAATATTCTTCAAAGAGAATGGGATGCCCGTGCTACTCTAGATGGACCTGAGTATTAATGTTTTGGTAGAGTGAAAACCTATATTTCTAGCCTTTTCTTGGATGATCATTGGTTAAGACCTACTATTTTCCCTCCTATGGTTGACCATTTTAGGGATATCTTCCATGATGTATTTTCTAAGCTACTTCCATAGAGATAGGTAGAAATAACTATTGAGATAGTTCTTGGAGTGACACTAGTGTCCATTTCTCCTTATATGATAAAACATATAGAACTTTAGGAGATCATGAAGTTGTTGGAAGAATTATAGGCTAAGGTCTTTATAAAACACAACACCTCCCTATGTGTTTCACTAGTTATTTTTTACAAGGAGGATAATACCCTCATTCTTAGTGTAGATTACTGACAGCTAAACCAACTCATAGTTAAGAATCAATATCCAATGCCTTAAATAAATAACCTCTTTGATCATCTCTGAGTAGAGATAGTGTTTTTTAATATTAAATTGAGATCAGGATAATATCAGGCATGTTTCAAGTCTTCATACATCTCTCATTCCACTTTATGGATCTAGTGTGGTCTTTATGAGTACCAGGTAATACCATTTGGTCTCATGAATGCACCATCTATTTTTATTTCTCTAATGAATTGGGATTTATAGCCCTATATTGATTTATTCATGCTAGTCTTTGTGGATGAAATCTTTATATATTCTCACACTTCACATTACCATGCCCAACATCTTGAGATCATTCTGAATATGATGATAGAGTACCATATTTATGAAAATTTCATGATATGCCACTTTTGTATCAATAAAGTCCACTTTTTGGGTCATATCATCTCATGGAAATGAGTGTCCATAGATTCATAGAATGTGAGAGCTATAATTTCCAAGTATAATACCAAGAAAATATTTTATATATAGAGTTTATTCGGGATAGAAGGGTATTATAGATGATTTATCAAGGATCTTTCAAGCCTAGTAGTTCCCCTTATGAGCTTGACTAAGAAGAGTGTGAAATTAATATGGTTGGAAGCTTGTGAAAAAGACTTTTAGAAATTTAAAGTTAGGTTGATTTTCATTCCATTCCTTATTATACTAGATCCAGAAAGAAGATATAAATTTTATTATGAGGAATTATTTATCAATCTAGGAAAAGTTCTAATGTTGGACGAGTGATTCGTAGCATATGGGTCTCGCCAACTTAGGCCTCCTGAGTGTAATTACCCGATGCATGACATCGAGTTGGTAGATATTTTAAATTATTTACTCTATTGTAAGAATTATTATATTGGGGAGAATTTTTTTGGTATTAAATTATTCGAAAAGACTCAAGTATATCTTTACAAATCATGATCTGAATCTCAGAAAGAGCACAAAATTCAGCTATTTGGGGACATGATCCATTAATGTGTCCTTGACTTTGGGGTTCTTCAGAGAAGCACATACCCATAGATCCTTATAAATACATATATGTAATTCCATTATGATCACCTCTATGCCTGTTAGTGGTAGGGGAGGAAACTTTGATTATACCACATCTCATTCATGAGACTTCAGAGCAAGTTTAGCTGATTAGGAAGCGCATGATGATAGATTAATCTAGGAAGTAGTCATATGTAAATCACCATCAATTACCTATAGAGTTTGAGGTTGGGAATTATGTTTTATTATGTTATTTCCTACGTTTTTCCATCGATGGATTCAGATTTAGGGTAAGCTAACTTCTAGATTCTTCAGACCTTTTGATAGATTATACATGATCGAACCATTGGCTTACATGATTGAACTTACTTAAAAATACCTGTGTATGCATGAATTAATTCATGTTTCTCAAATCTATTAGTATTTTCTATACCCATATCATGTTATACAACTCAAGAAGTTTGGTTAGATGTGGATAATTCCTTTTAGGGGTACCCAATAGATATCATGGAATGAGGCATAAAGACACTCCACGAGAGTTTAGTTATTATAGTATAGGTGATATGGAAATAAATTAAATTACTTGATGAGACCTAGGAGTGGAAAGTTTATGTATGTTCTCAATAGCTAGATATTTTCTCATATGATTCCTTACTACCCTCAGAAGGATAACTCAGGGATGAGTTTCTTTAAATAGGGGAGGTTGTAATGACCTTTGTTTTCATGAAGGTACAGTTCATTTTTTTAGTTTAAATTATTTTTATCCTTATAAGTGTCCCCTATAGCTTAAAAAAGGTCTCAAGAGTATCCTAGGATTATTCAGAGAAAAAAGATTTGTCTTTTGAAGGAAATAGTCCTGACGCACAGTTTGGCCAAACCATGTGGGGTGATCCTAAAGGCTAAATAGGGGCACACAGTTAGGATGAACCATGTGACCTAGGACACATGGTTGTGCAGTTTGTCTCAAACCTGTGATAAATGAATTTTACATGGGTTTCTCATAGTTAGTAAAACCATTAACTTAGCCCATGTGAGGAGGTTCCCTATGTAGTAGTAGCCGCATGGTTGGTGTATGGTTTGGCTAACCGTGTGACTGAACTGTGTCAACCCTTAAATAAGGGGTAAATGAAAAATTCCACACTAAAATGTTTTAAACCCTCTTAATCCATCATCTTCCCTAACGAACACATATATTCCTCCCTTAATGTGAGATCTCTCAATTCCTCCTTGCGAGACTTTGAATCCATATCCTCATTTAGGCTTCGTTTCATTCACCATCAGATGCATTGTATACCTAATGGTAATGGATATAATCCTATTACTTACTTTATTAGTTTCTATTTCCATCTATTTTTCTATTTTAGTGTGAGATTATATGCTTTTTAGGGAATTTTTCTATTCTAGAGATTTGTTTTCATTCTACTTAAAACCTGAAGCCAATATCTAATGAGGAGTCATCCTTGAACCTAAGGTAGATAGTATAATAATTTTATCTAAAATTTTAGGTTTTTTATTACATTTTATCTATTATTATTCAAAACAAACATTTTCAAAAATTACCTTAAAATATTGATCTTACTTTCTAATTAATTAAACCATCCTATGATACACCCCTAGAGCCCTTTTAAATTAGTTTTAGGATGTTTAACTCATTGGTTTCCACCCATTTGGGTGTGATAAATTAAATTACCTCTTTTATATAAACGTTGATTGACCCAAATACCAACTAATGTAACATCCTAACTTGGGTGGTACATACTGGTGCCCTGAGCCAGTCATTCACATGACCTCAGACACACCTCCCTATATTCCAATGACAGCCAACTAATATAGAGGGTGTAATATCGATCGTGGGGAAACTATACCATCTTTATCATAGTAGAAGAATAATGGATATAAATAAAAATAACCAAATTATATAACCAATAACAAAAACAAACCAATATCACATGATGACCAAAACAAGAAATATATTATCCAAAGCTAAACAATAGATATGTCATTCCAAATACGTGTCAAATGTCAATATAAGAAAGTCAAAAATATATAAAGACACTAAAAACTCCCAATAGATTCCCAAATCAAGTTTGGTTCCCAGATACAAGTTCCATCCCAACTCATCCATCTAACATAAGACTCTTTCCCTTATCCTAACTTGAAAACATGATCTCTATTCGTTTACCAATCATGTAGACCGAGTAAGGTGTGGGTACAACTCAGTAAGCCACCACCAACGACATCTAAAACAATATTTAGTCAATAAAATATGTATAAAATTTTATATATAATAAAATAAAAACAATAAAGTAAATAATTTACATATATTAAATTATTCTTTATTTGACCACACAGACACATGGGTTCCCAAGGAAACCAAAAAACCCTTAACACTTGATTCTGCCCATTCCGGAGTCTGAAATATCCCTAGGAAATATAACATTTCATAATAACATGGTTATGAATTACCATATCAATTTAATTCATATTATGTCCAATTGGAACCATAGTCCAATGCCACCATCTTGGCCCTAAAACGATATATATAGCACCCCGTGGGTACTTGAAGAATGAGTCTGTGTCCCAAAAATCATTAATAACTATGGACTTTTGAAGAATAAGTACATATCCCACACATGTATATATATCACTAAGGGATTTTGAAGCCTCAGTCCATGTCCCACACATGAATATCACAAAATCACATGTATTAGAAATATCACATGTATCACAATATAACACATATAATAATTTCCTAAAGATAATGGTCATGCATCACTATCCTTATTTTCAAACATTCTCAACATGGGTTACCAATTTGATTATTAATTCAATCTTGGTTAATCACTTTAATCTCATGGAGTGAAATAACCAATTCACTATTAAACCATTTATCAACACTTAATCATTTAAACCATTAAACCATTTATGTTAAGCCAACCATCTCATAATCCCCATTGTTAGTTATTTCATTATCACATCAATTCCCCAATTATACAATCCCAATATCCCATAAATTTTACAATAATAATATTCCATTAATTAAATAACTAATTAATTAATTTAATTCCACCAATTTCAATTTCCCCTATTTAATCAAAATCATTATCACATGGAAATTAAATCAAATCAATTCAATCATCAATGAAATTTTCCAATCCTAGAAATTTCAATTTCGCAATTATATACCTAAAATTTAATTAAGGCAATGAGATTTTCAATTTATACCACCTACCATGATATTGGTGATGGATTCTCACCAATGGAAATCCCCAATTAAAGTGGAACAAACAAGATCATGGAAAATAATGAGATCTAGATTCAAAACCTATATCCAAGATCAAAATAATAAAGGTCCAACAAACCTATATCTAGAAACATCACCAATAAAGTAAAAAACATCTCCTCTTTATCTAAAAAGAGAGAGGGGGGAAACCTAATTGGGAAGAAACTACATACCTAGAGAGGTGCATATCTGTCAATCCGACCTTCAATTTATCATGAATGAAGGTTTGAAATACTTAGAGATCATCCAGGAGCCTTTAAAAATGAGATAAATTGGTTTAAGGTTGATCTAGGGTGTTTAGGGGTATAAGATAGGGGTTTGGAAAATTTTCATCGAGTTTTGAGTGGTTTAAAATTCCATGCACATAGTTTCTTGTTTGGGGTGGATGGTTTGACCTAACCATACACCAAACCATGTGCCTCCTCTTATGGAGTCACATAGTTACTACAAGAAGGTAAAATAGCTTGACAAACTATGTTCCAGTCATGTGAATCCCCTATGTTTGGTTTCTCATAATTTCCTAGCTTGGGTGCATGGTTTGGAAAAACTGTATGCCAACCATTCAATCCACCTCTTATTAAAAAAACGTCAATTTCAACCAAAAAATCCCCAAGGTAAAATGTCACGACCCGCCCTCGGGGCCCGTGCCGTGACTACCCCAAGCCCGCCTTCCATAGGCCAGGGGCTGGCGACTAGCACCAAGGCGTAAAATCCCAGTAAAAAGGGAAGGCATTGCCTTAATAAAGTAAACAAGCACCTCAGAGTAACAAGCGGAAGAAAAGCAGTACACAAAACTAGAACAACTGTGCTGAAGAAAAGGGGCCGGAAATACAAGCCCAACTGTAAAGTAAAGTACAACTCGAAAGGGAAAACAGCAACTGAAAGTACAAGCGGCTCCTGGAACGTCCTCCTCGATTCCTACCTGAAGGGTAGGTACAGATGGCTCAGCTCCTGGATCGTCCACCACGGATCCTACCTGAAGGGTAGGTACAGATAGCTCCACAACTCCTCGGTCCAACTGTCCGCTCCGAGCACGTCCCGCTCAGTGGTCCTCCTCCGGGTACCGACCTACTCCGTAAGCCTCAACCGCAGTCAGCGCTGTCCGTCGTCTGCAACCAACACAACGAAGTGCGGGCATAGCCTGTGCAGGGGTGAGTATAAGATACTCAGTAGGGACCCCGAGACCCTCGAAGGTCTCCCGAAATCCACAAAGGATAAACCACATAAAGGATACAATCACGAAGTAACATCCAGAATTGATTAGGTATATGCCCATACATATACCTATGTCACCAATTTCCGTTCGGCTCCAACACGAGCCCAAGAAGATCCCAATCCACAAAGAAGAGTAAACAGTAAAATCCACATAGGATAACAGTACAAGTCCACAAGGTTTATAACAAGTTTATGAAATCAACGGATAACCATTACCCAGGTATATGCCCATACATATACCTAAGTTATCAAGCGACCCATCTCAATCATGAGGAAACACAAAGATCATTGACTCAGCTCAAACCAGGATTTTCATTATCGAAACCGTAAAAGTTGAAGAGCCCCATCTCTGAAGTGTACAGTGGTCCTGTCACGACTCCGAGGTACTGCTCACTAACCTAAGACTGCTGAAGTACTCCTCCTGTCGAGTACCGTGGGTCTGCTGCCAACTACCGGGCGCTCCGTCCGCTGAGGGTCTGCTGCCAAATACCGGGCGCTCACCCAGATAGCCTACTGAGGTACTCCTCCTGTCGAGTACCGCGGGTTTGCTGCCAACTACCAGGCGCTCCGTCCGCCGTGGGTCTACAGTCAACTACTGGGCGCTCCGTCCACTGGGCTAGTCGACTCACTCCAAGTCGAGTCGGTTAAGCAGTCGTCAGGTCTCAGTCATCTACACGGTCTCCGTACTCCGCACGCACGCCTCCACCGTCGCGGGTCTGTCGCTACAACCAAGCGCACACACTCCGTAGAGTATCACGGGTCCGCCGCTACAACCAAGCGCTCCACCGCCAAGGGTCTGCTGCTGCATCCAAGCGCACCACCACTGTCAAGTACCACGGGTCCGCCGCTACACCCAAGCGCTCCACCGCCCAAGGTAAACAGAAGATTCAGCTCACACAGGTTCGGTAGCACTGTTCCACGTAGGATCGCTGAGTGTTGTAGTCGTCGTCGTCGAATCCACACAGGATCTCTGTACTGTCGTCGTCGCAATCACAGTAGCTGTCGTAGGAGTAGTAGTAGCAGTCAGTCGCAGCCAGCACTAGGGTTCCCGCACACAGCAAGCTCGTTCAGAGGGTCCGCTCCATGAGCCGAGAGGCTGATACATCAACTGTCACAAGGTCCAGAGTTGATGTATCCAAAAGTTCCGTATCGTCAACAGGAACTCAACGCAACAGACGGCGCGTCGATCGGACGCCCGGTCTGAGAGTTATTGGCATTTTCGTCTCCGGGGCCCGGTTGGTTTTTAAGGCAAAACCAACCCGACCGTACTCCACCTGCATCCAAACCTCGGGCGGAGTATGCCAAAAGATCCGTCTCACTAAGAGGAACACAACGCGACTGACGGCGCGTCAATCGGACGTTCGTGGCTCAAGATATGGGCGTTTCCGCTCCGAAAGCCCGGTTGATTTCGTGAACGAACCAACCCGGCCGAACTCAAAGTAATCTGAAACCTTGAGTGCGATATACCGAAACGACCGTCTCGATCCAAGGATCGCGTTGCCGTAGACGGTTCGTCATCCGGAGGTCCGAGGCTCAAGTTATGGCCAAAAGACCAAAACAGGTTCAAAACGGGGGGGTCCGGGTCTGGGCCGACCCGGCCCGACCCCCCCCCCCCCCCCCCCCCCCCCCGGGGCGGCGCGGCAGCGCGCGGAGGCGGCGCGGCGGTGCGCTGAGGCGGCGCGGCGGCGCGCGGAGGCTGTCGCCGCGAGGAGGCCGCACGCGGGGGCTAGCCCCCGCTGATTGATAAGGCGGCGCGGCCTTGTGCCGCGCCATTTGCAAGAAACGGCCCCCACGTGGGGGCCAGTTTAATTAAAAGAACCGGGGGGGGGGGGGGGGGGGCTGCTGCCCCCCTTTCATGGAACCGCCCCCCTTTTAATGAGGGGGGTTTTATATGCCGGCCGGGGGATTAATTCCCCCGGTTTAACACCATCCGGCCGGCCAGTTGGCCGGCCGGTTTTCTCCAACGGGACCGGAAATTCCGATCCCCCCCTTCGGCTTCCGACGCCGGCGGCCCGGCCGCCGGTCTTCTCTTCCGCCGCGGCCCGGAACCGGCCGCGGTCTCCTCGTCCCGCCGCGGCCCGGAACCGGCCGCGGTCTCCTCGTCCCGCCGCGGCCCGGAACCGGCCGCGGTGTTCGTCGTCCGGCGCGGTGCGACGGCACCGCGCCCCTTCGCCGTGCTTTGATATTCATTCAACACGGCGCGACGGCGTCGCGTTCTTGTTGTTTCTTCCATGGTGCGCGCGCGACGGCATCGCGTAAGTTAATCATAAAATTATCCGCGTGGTGCGACGGCACCACGCCACCTTGCTTCCGCCCGCAAGAATAAACAAGAACGATGGAGGGGGGGTTTCGGCCGTGTTCGTGCGGTCCGACCCCCCTCGCGTTAACAATAACACTTATATAAAATATTCAAAAGCCTCACGTAGACATGTGATCCACGAGCAAGAAATGGAATGAATTAACAATATTCAACAACCCCTACCTCGGGTATAAGGTTCGAAGATTGTGAACGTTCCACGGAAGACGACGTCGCGGAGGTCGGGCGTCGCGGTAGCCGTTCGTCAAATCCGATGACGAAGGGATGCGTTCGAAGAGACACGTCGTTGGCGAAACTTGTACGCCGACGAAGGTTGTCCGAGGAAGAAGTGGCGTCCCCTTTCGTTGACACGGTAAACGAAGAATGGAGGTGCGGCGTTCTTCGTCGGAGCTTGAACGTTCTTCGTCAAGATGAACGTTCTTCGAGTTCCTCGTCAGAGTTTGATGATGAAGAAGAGCTCTCCACCTCTCAAGAAGACAAACAAAAACCCCAAAATAAAATAAGACAACATCTTATTTTATTATCACATAACACATAAGAATTTCAAAAGTTTTGAAATTCAAAAGGTTTAACTCCCATAATTAAAAGTAACTCAAGTCATTTAATTAGGGGTTAAGTAAGTTGAGAGAATTTGAAAGGATTAGGGGTTCGTGTGGGCCCCACCACACTTAATCCTCCCAAGGGAGGTTAAGTGGGTGTGGGTCCCACTTCTAACCTCCTTTGATAGGTTTTAACAAGTTATAATAAAATTTGTTCTATACAAATTTTATTTAACTCAAACTAAAAACCCCAAAACTAACTTTCAACCCGCAACAAACGCAACTCCCGAAAAGGTCTCTTTAAGCGAATATCGGCGCTGCGAGTTCATCGGTGCCCTCGGATTTCAATTCCGATCACCGGATCAAAAGTTAGGAATTTCCCGCTCGTTCGTTCACTGAACGTACCCGAGCCAAACTTCGGAAATTAATTCCGGGCATTCCGGGCCTCGGAATCAGGTGCCGTCTGAAACCGCGCTCTTGTAAAATTCTAAAGAAAATTAAGAAAAAATTTTCCTTGAATTTTACGGGTCTTTACATTACTCCCACCTCAGGGCTTTACGTCCCCGTAAAGCTACATCAAAAACTAGGGAAACAAATTAGGGTACTGAGCACACATCTGAGCCTCCCGCTCCCATGTGCTCTCCTGGAGATTCCCGTGCTGCCATCTGATGTGCACGAGAGGAATCGATCGCCCACGCAGGACCCGCTCCTGTCGATCCTCTATCTCCACCGGGACCTCCGTAAAAGTCGCCCCATCGTCAACGTCAAGCTCCCCATGGTCAATGATGTGTGTCAGGTCGTGCACGTATCTCCTCAGCTGGGATACGTGGAAGACGTCGTGCACCCGGTACAACTGAGGTGGTAGAGCCAGGCGATAAGCCACCTCACCAACCTTGCTGAGGACCTGGAAAGGTCCGATGAAGCGCGAAGATAACTTGCCGCCTCGGCCAAATCTCCGAAAACCCCGTCGAGGTGAGACCCGCAAGAAGACGTGGTCACCATCCTCGAACTCCAGTGGCCTCCGCCTCCTGTCAGCGTATGACTTCTGCCGGCTCTGAGCTGTCCTCATCTGCTCCTGGATGACCTGGACCTTCTCTGTCGTGGCCTGGATCATCACAGGTCCCACAAGAGCTGCAAGATTTCTTCTTTGCCGAAAAGAGAAATCTGGTCTCATCCCCTGGATGAACCACATTCTTTGCCTAAAACAGTCAATCCTAACATGGATGATACTAATCCATACTAAGGATGACGTCGTAAGGCCTCGACGCTACTACTAAGAGATTCAAACGTTACTCTCGCCTCCAAGGGTTGAGTCACACTGTCGGAATCAGTGTGTGGTAACTGGGTCTCCACCAGTAGATGTCTCACAAGTGAGGGTCAAGTCAACAGTCAAAACTGGAACCTCTTAGTAACATCACGAAAGAGGACAGGAACGAAAATATCACAAAGGTATGCGTCTTTTATTATTGCAGCTCATAATACAAGACGCTACACAAATGCAACAAGGAACCAGAAGTACAAAGGATGTATCCACTAGTTCAGTTCCTGTCCATCGGCTCCCAGAGCTCCATGATCGAAGGCCTCGGCTGCCTGAAGTTGAGCTCTCGCATGTTCACCTACTCCCTGTGGTCGGGGTGGACCTCCTGGTGGTGGTGGTGGAAGAGCCTCAAAGCGTCGCCCACCACCGGCTGCTCGTCCAGCTCCTCTGCCTCGTCCGCCTCCTCCCTGCGGACTGCCACAGTCGAACCTCTGCCTCTGCCTGGGAGGTTCTTCACTTAACTGTTGATCATCAGCATGGCGGGTCAGACAGTCACGAGCCATGTGACCAATCCCGCCACAGGAGTAACACTGCCCACTCTCGGCACGCCTGGCTCTGAATCCACCCCGGCTTCCCCGTACAACTGAGCCTGAGTCGTGCAGTCGGCCACCGGTAGGTCTGGTCTGCCTGGAACCCTGAGTCATCCGTCGGCTACCTGCTGCAGATGACTCTGCCACGTGCCGCCCTGCGGTGAGTTTCTGTGCTGGTGTAGACTCAGCAAGGAAACTCTCGATCAGAAGTGCCCGCTCCAGTACTCCTGTCTGAGTCGGTATGCTGAGGGAGATCAGCGATGCCCTGATCTCGTGTCTCAAACCCTGCTCGAAGGTCCGGGCCCGGAAGAAGGGGTCCCGTACCATGTCTGTCGAGTACCGAGAAAGGTCGGTGAACCTCGCCGCGTACTGAGCGACCGTCATGCTGCCCTGCCGCAGCTGTAGAAGCTCCTGGATACGCACCGCACGAAGGGTGGCTGGGACGAACTCCGAGCGGAAGATGCTCTCAAAGTCCGTCCAAAGTAGAGATGTCTCATCGTGCACCTGGAGCATCAAGCTCCACCATCGTCCTGCTGCTGCGTGTAGTAGGCTCGCAGCGAGGATCACCATGAGGTCTGCTGGTGTCCTCACTAGCCTAAACACTCGAACCACTGCCTCCAGCCAGTCCTCTGCTGCCTGGGGATCCGTCTCCCCGCGAAACCTGGGCGGTCGCTGGCGCTGAAACTCATGCAGTGCGCTGAGGCGACGTGCATCGTCAGCGGCTGCTGCTGGAAGCATCGGGGGCTCGGTGGGTAGAGCTACCACCGGTGCCACTACTGGCAAAGGGCCCTGCACCAAGGCCTCGTCGCTCGGTGGGTTGTCGTCTCGCTCGACTCTCGGAACCCTAGCTGGCTGCCGTCGTGGGGCCATCCTGAAAGGAGACAGGTGTGCCACGGTCAAACAGTATACCTGGTGAGCTGACACAAAGAAATCACAAAAAAAACTTTGAAACACACACGCAATCAATGTTTTCGTGTATTAAGTCGGAAATCAGAAGTCAGGGTCCTCGTGTACGGATACGTCAGCCGCCGCACCAACACTGGACTCCCTGGACTGATAACCACACTCAATACACTAAACATTATTGCTTCACATAGAAAAGATCAGAGTTTGCGGTAGAACCGAACTCCTCTGATACCAATTTGTCACGACCCGCCCTCGGGGCCCGTGCCGTGACTACACCAAGCCTGCCTTCCATAGGCCAGGGGCTGGCGACTAGCACCAAGGCGTAAAATCCCAGTAAAAAGGGAAGGCATTGCCTTAATAAAGTAAACAAGCACCTCAGAGTAACAAGCGGAAGAAAAGCAGTACATAAAACTAGAACAACTGTGCTGAAGAAAAGGGGCCGGAAATACAAGCCCAACTGTAAAGTAAAGTACAACTCAAAAGGGAAAACAGCAACTGAAAGTACAAGCGGCTCCTGGAACGTCCTCCTCGATTCCTACCTGAAGGGTAGGTACAGATGGCTCAGCTCCTGGATCGTCCACCACGGATCCTACCTGAAGGGTAGGTACAGATAGCTCCACAACTCCTCGGTCCAACTGTCCGCTCCGAGCACGTCCCGCTCAGTGGTCCTCCTCCGGGTACCGACCTACTCCGTAAGCCTCAACCGCAGTCAGCGCTGTCCGTCGTCTGCAACCAACACAACGAAGTGCGGGCATAGCCCGTGCAGGGGTGAGTATAAGATACTCAGTAGGGACCCCGAGACCCTCGAAGGTCTCCCGAAATCCACAAAGGATAAACCACATGAAGGATACAATCACGAAGTAACATCCAGAATTGATTAGGTATATGCCCATACATATACCTATGTCACCAATTTCCGTTCGGCTCCAACACGAGCCCAAGAAGATCCCAATCCACAAAGAAGAGTAAACAGTAAAATCCACATAGGATAACAGTACAAGTCCACACGGTTTATAACAAGTTTATGAAATCAACGGATAACCATTACCCAGGTATATGCCCATACATATACCTAAGTTATCAAGCGACCCATCTCAATCATGAGGAAACACAAAGATCATTGACTCAGCTCAAACCAGGATTTTCATTATCGAAACCGTAAAAGTTGAAGAGCCCCATCTCTGAAGTGTACAGTGGTCCTGTCACGACTCCGAGGTACTGCTCACTAACCTAAGACTGCTGAAGTACTCCTCCTGTCGAGTACCGCGGGTCTGCTGCCAACTACCGGGCGCTCCGTCCGCTGAGGGTCTGCTGCCAAATACCGGGCGCTCACCCAGATAGCCTACTGAGGTACTCCTCCTGTCGAGTACCGCGGGTTTGCTGCCAACTACCAGGCGCTCCGTCCGCCATGGGTCTGCAGCCAACTACTGGGCGCTCCTTCCACTGGGCTAGTCGACTCACTCCAAGTCGAGTCGGTTAAGCAGTCGTCAGGTCTCAGTCATCTACACGGTCTCCGTACTCCGCACGCACGCCTCCACCGTCGCGGGTCTGTCGCTACAACCAAGCGCACACACTCCGTAGAGTATCGCGGGTCCGCCGCTACAACCAAGCGCTCCACCGCCAAGGGTCTGCTGCTGCATCCAAGCGCACCACCACTGTCAAGTACCACGGGTCCGCCGCTACACCCAAGCACTCCACCGCCCAAGGTAAACAGAAGATTCAGCTCACACAGGTTCGGTAGCACTGTTCCACGTAGGATCGCTGAGTGCTGTAGTCGTCGTCGTCGAATCCACACAGGATCTCTGTACTGTCGTCGTCTCAGTCACAGTAGCTGTCGTAGGAGTAGTAGTAGCAGTCAGTCGCAGCCAGCACTAGGGTTTCCGCACACAACAAGCTCGTTCAGAGGGTCCGCTCCACGAGCCGAGAGGCTGATACATCAACTTTCACAAGGTCCAGAGTTGATGTATCCAAAAGTTCCGTATCGTCAACAGGAACTCAACGCAACAAACGGCGCGTCGATCGGACGCCCGGTCTGAGAGTTATTGGCATTTTCGTCTCCGGGGCCCGGTTGGTTTTTAAGGCAAAACCAACCCGACCGTACTCCACCTGCGTCCAAACCTCGGGCGGAGTATGCCAAAAGATCCGTCTCACTAAGAGGAACACAACGCGACTGACGGCGCGTCAATCGGACGTTCGTGGCTCAAGATATGGGCGTTTCCGCTCCGAAGGCCCGGTTGATTTCGTGAACGAACCAACCCGGCCGAACTCAAAGTAATCCGAAACCTTAAGTGCGATATACCGAAACGACCGTCTCGATCCAAGGATCGCGTTGCCGCAGACGGTTCGTCATTCGGAGGTCTGAGGCTCAAGTTATGGCCAAAAGACCAAAACAGGTTCAAAACGGGGGGGTCCGGGTCTGGGCCGACCCGGCCCGACCCCCCCCCCCCCCCCCCCCCCCCCCCCGGGGGCGGCGCGCGGAGGCGGCGCGGCGACGCGCGGAGGCGGCGCGGCGGCGCGCGGAGGCGGCGCGGCGGCGGTGCGCTGAGGCGGCGCGGGGAGCCGCGGCGGCCGTCGCCGCGAGGAGGCCGCACGCGGGGGCTAGCCCCCGCTGATTGATAAGGCGGCGCGGCCTTGTGCCGCGCCATTTGCAAGAAATGGCCCCCACGTGGGGGCCGGTTTAATTAAAAGAACCGGGGGGGCTGCTGCCCCCCTTTCATGGAACCGCCCCCCCTTAATGAGGGGGGTTTTATATGCCGGCCGGGGGATTAATTCCCCCGGTTTAACACCATCCGGCCGGCCAGTTGGCCGGCCGGTTTTCTCCAACGGGACCGGAAATTCCGGTCCCCACCTTCGGCTTCCGACGCCGGCGGCCCGACCGCCGGTCTTCTCTTCCGCCGCGGCCCGGAACCGGCCGCGGTCTCCTCGTCCCGCCGCGGCCCGGAACCGGCCGCGGTGTTCGTCGTCCGACGCGGTGCGACGGCACCGCGCCCCTTCGCCGTGCTTTGATATTCATTCAACGCGGCGCGACGACGTCGCGTTCTTGTTGTTTCTTCCATGGTGCGCGCGCGACGACATCGCGTAAGTTAATCGTAAAATTATTTGCGTGGTGCGACGGCACCACGCCACCTTGCTTCCGCCCGCAAGAATAAACAAGAACGATGGAGGGGGGGTTTCGGCCGTGTTCGTGCGGTCCGGCCCCCCTCGCGTTAACAATAACACTTATATAAAATATTCAAAAGCCCCACGTAGACATTTGATCCACGAGCAAGAAATGGAATGAATTAACAATATTCAACAACCCCTACCTCGGGTATAAGGTTCGAAGATTGTGAACGTTCCGCGGAAGACGACGTCGCGGAGGTCGGGCGTCGCAGTAGCCGTTCGTCAAATCCGATGACGAAGGGATGCGTTCGAAGAGACACGTGGTTGGCGAAACTTGTACGCCGACGAAGGTTGTCCGAGGAAGAAGTGGCGTCCCCTTTCGTTGACACGGTAAACGAAGAATGGAGGTGCGGCGTTCTTCGTCGGAGCTTGAACGTTCTTCGTCAAGATGAACGTTCTTCGAGTTCCTCGTCAGAGTTTGAAGATGAAGAAGATCTCTCCACCTCTCAAGAAGACAAACAAAAACCCCAAAATAAAATAAGACAACATCTTATTTTATTATCACATAACACATAAGAATTTCAAAAGTTTTGAAATTCAAAAGGTTTAACTCCCATAATTAAAAGTAACTCAAGTCATTTAATTAGGGGTTAAGCAAGTTGAGAGAATTTGAAAGGATTAGGGGTTCGTGTGGGCCCCACCACACTTAATCCTCCCAAGGGAGGTTAAGTGGGTGTGGGTCCCACTTCCAACCTCCTTTGATAGGTTTTAACAAGTTATAATAAAATTTGTTCTATACAAATTTTATTTAACTCAAACTAAAAACCCCAAAACTAACTTTCAACCCGCAACAAACGCAACTCCCGAAAAGGTCTCTTTAAGCGAATATCGGCGCTGCGAGTTCATCGGTGCCCTCGGATTTCAATTCCGAGCACCGGATCAAAAGTTAGGAATTTCCCGCTCGTTCGTTCACTGAACGTACCCGAGCCAAACTTCAGAAATTAATTCCGGGCACTCCGGGCCTCGGAATCAGGTGCCGTCTGAAACCGCGCTCTTGTAAAATTCTAAAGAAAATTAAGAAAAAAATTTCCTTGAATTTTACGGGTCTTTACATAAAACCCCCCAAAAAATATACTCAAAACAAGGAAAAATAGTACCTTTATAAAACATTAAAACAACTCTAGAAAATGTCTAGATCTTATAATCTCTCAACCTTATAACAGATCATCCTCAAGTTTTACTCCCAAGCCTCTTTAAGATTTTGAGGTAAAAATATTGGGCCACTATTCCCACATATCCACTTCTCTCTCCCATGTTTCCTCCTGATCATGACCTTGATGCCATAATACATGAACTAATCTTATGGTCTTTCCATGCTAAACATTCTCACTATGATCCAAGACATGTATTAGATGATCCTCAAAGGATAAATCTGTCTCAAGCTCAAAAGTTTTTCAACAGTCCTAGGCACCGACTTTATATATCTCCAAATCTGATAGTGACCCAAACATGGAGACACCTAATGGAATACATGATCACCCATTGTAAACTCATGGTGTCATCCACGTCTATCATCATATGACTTCAACCTAATCTGATATGTATCCATACATTCCTAAATTACCCGAACCTACTTCGATGTCTCCTGCATGAGAGTCTATCCCAATAGCTCTGAATCTCCTCCCTCCAACCAACAAATAGGAGGTATAAATGGACTAAAATAAATAACCTCATATGGTGCCATCTATATATTTTATTTATAACTGATGTTATAGGAGAAGTCCACCAATGTTTGGTTCTTCTATAAAGAATCACCAAAGTATAAGACACACACCTGAATCATATCCTAAGAAACCTATATAGTATGTTTCGACTACCCATCTATCTGTGGGTTGAAAGACATACTCAGTAGAACATGTGTACCAATCACCTTCTTCAAACCTTTCCAGAAGCATGATATTAAGAACAAGTCATCGTATAAACCAATACTTCATAGAAGACCATGCAGCCAGACTATCTACCAAACCTATATATCTCCCAACCGATCCACTGATAAATACTCCTATATAGGCAAGAAATGTGATACTTTAATCAAATGGTTGTAAAAAACCAAAAAAATCATTCTTACAAGGAGTCCTCGAGATTACCATAAAAAATTTCATAGTAATGTTGTCCCACTTCTATTACAAAATGGATAAGGTTGCAGTAATACACTAGATCACTAATGCTTAGCCTTTAATTTTTGATAGGAGTAGAATCATGTCACAAATAATGCTATCTCATTTTTCATGCTTGACACCAAAACTTTCGACGTTTGGTCCACAAAACATTTTGGTCACACCTAGATGCACTGAACACTTCAAGGCATAAATTCACACATCAACTCCTCCTGAGATTCTCATAGGAATAACAAACCAATTCCTGACATAGATGGTATTATACTCATCTATGGTCTAATCTAAAGGTGACTCCCCACCTTCAAGGGTTCCCCTCAAATCCAAACATTTCAGATCGTTAAACCAAATATCACTAATCTAGCTCAAAAGTGTGGACTCCACTAAAACCGATATGATAGTCATCAACTCCTAGACCTCCTCGACCATAACAAGCATATCAGCCAATAGAGTCATCATTTTCCACTCATAAATAAACTATTGAACTACCCAAGTCTTTTTTTCCTATTTAAAGTCCCGGGAAACACAATTTCCATTCCTGGGTTTATATTCTAGCTCAAACGTTGAATGAATACATATACTCAACAAATCTTGTTGTAGGAGATTAAAATATCATTGTGAAAAGTTATAATATAGGATGTTGTTATCAATATACATAGTTAAATTTTCACCCATAAGATAATACCTCCAACACTTCAAATCATGAACCACTGAAGCTAATTTGAAGTTGTGAGTTGGGAGATTCTGGTCACGTGGCCTCAACTTCCATGACCCACACACCACAACTCAGTCTCCCTACATCAAAACTTCTCCAAGAATGACCCCCTAAGAACTACTAAACCACCGTATGCTCCTCACCTAGCTCTACTAGGATCAATATTTTTGTAGTTTTCAAATATTCTTCAACCCCAAGAAATATCTCTCACATTTTCTAGACCATTCAATCCTTATCCCCATCTTGGTAAAGTAAAAAATTAGTGCATCCAATAGGGAAAAGTCCTAGATGAACCTCTAATAATAACCCAGAAATCCTAAAAAACTACATATATTGAAAACATTATTAGACTTCTTCCAATAAACCACATCCTGAAACTTATCTAGGTCCACTTAAAAAAATTCCTCTGCGATTATGTGACCCAAGAAGTGTAACTGATCAATCCAAAAATAACACTTTGATATCTTTTCATATATATAATTATATATTATTCTACTTAGAATGATTTAAAGATGTTGGGAATGATCATCATGAGTCTTGGAGTACACTAAGATGTCATCCATAATTATTAACACAAAATATTCTTGGTACGGGTGGAATATTATGTTCATCAAGGGCCAAAAATACTGTTGGTGAATTCTTCAGCCTGAATGACATCATAGATAACTCATATAGTCCATACATGCTCTGAAAGTATTCTGAGGAATTCCATAAGGTCGAAATATCAACTAATGATACACTGATCTCAAGTCAATCATAGAGAAGACACAAGATTCCCTCAACAAGTCAAATTGATCATTGATTCACGAAAGAGAATACTGGTTCTTCATGTTAATCTAATTCATATTCTAGTAATCAACCAATATTAACAAGGTTCCCTCATCCATATTATTAAATTATATTGGAGTGCCCCAGGTGATGTATGGATGGATTAACCCCTTATACTTAAACTTTTCTAGTTGAGTCTTTAAATCTTGAATCTATATTGGTTCCATTCTATAAGGTGGAATAAAAAGAGGCCCATCCCCCCCAAAATGAGATTAATCATAAATTCCACATCTCTCAATTTTTTAATCCTTGAGAAGTCTTTAAGAAACACATCCTAAAACCTGTCCACTATGGGTGGAAAGACGTCAAACTTTTCAACCCCATCATCATGTAAAAGACTTAAAAACTAGGTGGGGATCTCCCCCAGTTGCTAAACTAGCCCTCCATGACCTACCAAGATATTCGATTCTCCATAGTGAATACATTCGTCACCCTGAGGAGTTATAAATGTCACTATCCTTTGGTAAAAATATACATGGGATAGTTATTCCACCAACCATTCCATACCCATAATTAAGTAAAATCCTAAAATATCCATAATATAAAGATCCCATAGAAAATGATACTCTCCAACCTATAGAGAACACCCCTTTCATAAACAGATGTCTCTTGACCATAATCCCAAAGGTGTATCAGTCGTCATAAACCTACTCAAAAACTCCACTACTAGGATCAAACCATTCAAAATTTGTATAGATATAAAATAATGTGGTCACCAAAATCAAACAAGGCATTAACTAGAATAGAAGCTACAAGAATAGTACCTTTAACTGTCAATGGACCATCCTTACTATCCACATGTATAGGTTTAACTGCATGAAATTGTCCTTCCCCTCTTCCTTGGAATATAGTCAAAGTCCTCTAGGATGACCTTGTCGACTAATATAGCCACTCTTCTCTAAAATAACCACTTCCAATTCCTCTACCACCATTACCAACAAAACTCCAACTACCAGACTGGTATGGTGTAGAAGATCCCCTTCTTGTTATCTAGTTTTGTCTATATCCTCCATATTTACCCATATGTTGTGGGTTCCTAAAGAACCTCTGTAGTTGTTTCATCCTTACCTAAGATCCAACCTCAATAAATGGTCAGAGGCACTATTTATGGAGGTGACATGACCTACAACCCTAAAGATAAGTCACCCGAGTAAGATCCTGTATAATTGATCCTTCCCCCTGGCCACTCTAATTTCCACTAATCTGGTTAGCATTCTCATAATAATACTTCCTTCTCTCAGAAGTTGTACCTTCTGACAATCCAGAAGAATCCACCTATTCTCCACCAGAATCCTCCTTCAGTTTCCCCTTAGAAATGAGATTCTAATTTACCACTTATGGAAACTTCATCATCCTAAAGATATTCACATGGACCTTAATTTCACATTTAATCCCATTCTGAAAATGATTGGCTAGTGTAGCCTCATCCCCTACCAATGCAAGAACAAAGGATTTCATGTATTTAAAATGACCAACATAATCCATCACAAACATATTCCCCTAATTCAACATCATAATATTAACTTCTCTCTCATATCTGAGCTTATTAGGGTAAAAAGTGCTCTAAGAAGTTCTTCTGAATGTAATTATACTCCATATTCTCCCAATTTCCATCTTGAGTCTATATTTCCCACCATTGTTTTCTTGAACATGAAATATATAAGGAACCAATTTGGCTCTATTCTCAGTAGGAGTCTCCAAGTGGTCATGTATAGTCTGGATAGACTCATTCTAGAACTCAACTACCTCAGGTCCACTCTCTCTAGTAAAATTTGGATGGTGCTGAAACTAAAACTACCATGCTAGGTAAGACATAATATTCACAACCTTAACTAGGTATCTTTCCATAAAATTCATGAACCAATAAATGTTCTCTTTGAACAACTGTCCAACTTCCTTTCCAGAAAATATTGGGGCCTCAGGTTCCTCAGATGGAGGATCATTTCCAATGATAAACTCTTATCTTCCACTCAAAAATCAGTTTCGTGGAGTCATATATCTAAAATTACAAACACAAATCTTAGGAAACATAAAATACATTTAACACATTTAGCAAGAGGGTTTTAAAAAATCTATAACATGTTATTCCCCTAAACCCATCCACATGGTCAAAACCGAGGCATTATCACTACCATTAACCATCATACATCTAGATCATGGTTAACAAAGGATAAATACATTCTAATTATTCAATTATCACATTATACACCCATTTTTCATACTTTTCATAATTTTAGAGTTTTCAATTTCACATTTGGAACCTTTTTGAATTAAAATTCCCACAAGAAATAAAATCATTTTCATATAAAATCTTCCCAAACCTAATTTTCTAGTACATGCCCAAAATGATGAATGTAACATATCAAACAAGAGTGCCTAGAATTATTCATTCCTAATAAACTCTCATGCCTTACCATGCCATGAGTCAAATTGTCAAAAATATTAAAAACATTAATCACATCACACAACAAGACTATCACTCAAGGTTAAATAACATCTATCTGTAACAACACACATAAATGATAACAATACCTCCCTTAGTACTTGGGTTTCCCCCCATAAAAGGGTTATCTACTCCCATTCATGAGATCATGTCCCAAAAAATAATCTTACTAGTCTCACATCTACCTTTCCAAAATATTATAAAAAAAGAAAAGAAAATAAAACCTGCTATAATATCACTTTGTAACATCTCAAACTAGGAACCACACACTGGTTTCCCGAGTCTTCCAATCACATGACCTGAGGTATGTGTCCCCATATGCCCGAGGTTACAGACTAGCAACAAGGTTCTAAAATTGTTCATGGGGAGACTATACCCTTACTATCAAAATATCCAAACTATGAAAATAAATAAGAATAAAAAAATTATATAACCAATAACCAAACCAAAATTTTATCACATGGTGACCAAAACAGTAATACAATATCCAAAACTAAACAATATATATGTCATGAAAAATACATGTCAAGTTTCAATATGAAAAACCCGAAAATAATAAAGACCTTGAAAACTCCCAAGAGGTCCCTGAATCACATCTGATTCCCTCATCCATTCTCCATCCCAACTCAACGATCTAATATAGGGATATTTCCCTTATCCTGTCCTATAAACATGAATTATATTCTAGTACTGATTAGGCTGATCTAGTTGGGTGTGAGTATAACTTAGTAGGCCACCAACAATGGAAACTAAAACAATATCCAGTCAATAAAAATGGATTCATTTGTATAAGTAATAATAAACAAGAAATAAAGTAAACAATTTAAATATATTAAATTATTGTTTATTTAACAATAAAACCCCTAGGTTCCCAACGACACCTGAACCCCCAATACCTATTTTGGCCTATGCTGGAGTATGAACTATCCCCAAGGGATATCACATATCACAATACCATGGTTATCATTTATCATATCAATTTTTCTAATATTATAACTCATTGAAACCATAGTTCAATGCGAACATCTTGGGCCTAAAACATGTTGTCTAGCACCCCATGGGTATTTAAAGCATCAGCCCTTATCCAACAACTCCTTCATCACTATGGGATTTTGAAGCATCAGTACATGTCCCACACACGTATATCTATCACTATAGGATTTTGAATCACCGGTCCATGTACCAAAAATGAAAATCACAAAATCACTTATATCACAATATCACAATATCACTTTTATAACAATTTCATAAACATCAAGGTCATGAATCAATAACCTTCTTTCCAAACATTCTCGTCATGGGTCACCAATTCAATTTTCAATTCAATATCTGTTACTCACTTTAATCACATGGAGTGATATAACCAATTCATAGTTAAACCATTTATTTACATTTAATCATTTAAACCATCAAGACATTTAGGTGAAGAAAACCATCTCATAATCCTCATTGTCAATTAATTCATAATCACATTAATTGACCAATTACACAACCCTAACATCCCATCAATTTCACAATAACAATATTACATTAATTAATTAACTTATTAGTTAATCCAATTACACAAATTTGAATTGACCCAATTTAATCTAAACCATTTTCACATGGAAATTAAATTAAACAATTCAATCATCAATGTAATTACAAATTATGGTCATTGAAATTTATTAATTAAATACATGTAATTATATACAAGACTTTGGTAATCTCAATTTAGACCACCAACCTTGAGATCATTAACAAATGATCACTATCATAAATCTATAATTAAATCGGAACAAATAGAATCATGATAAAGATTGATATATGGAACCAATACCTAGACCAATATCAAAATAATCAAGACCCACCAAATATAGATTCATACCCATCACCAATAGAGAAAAACCATCCATTTTTTATCCAAAAAAGAGAGATGAGAGAGATATAAATCTAATCGAGACGAAACTATATATCCAAAGAGGTGTAGATCCATCAATCCGACCATTGATTTATCAATAACAGAGGTTAGAATTACTTTCAGTTAATCTGGGAGCCTCCAAAAATTAGAGAAATTGGTTTAGGGTCTAGCTAAGGTGTTTAGGGGTATAATATTGGGGTTGGAGAGGTTTTAATATGATTTTAGGGGGTTTAATATTCTACAAAAATAGTTTCCTGTATGGGGTGCATTGTTTGAATTAATTGTGTACATCATCTCAGGGAGTCACATGGTTACTACTATATGGGTGGATGATTTTACAAACAACAAACCAACCATGTGAATCTACTCTGTATGGGTTCACATGATTTATTTACTTGGGAACAAGGTTTGGTCAAACCTTGTGACAACTATGCACTACCCCTATTCTTCCCCAAAAACACTAATTTCTCCCAAAAAATCTCTAAGGAAAAACCTGAATAGGATATAATCCAAACAAGTTAGAATAATACCTTCATATAAACTCTAGACATCTCTAGAAAAGGTTAGGATGTTACATCTAATTTGCTTTTATTGACCATAGATTTTATTTTCCTTTCATAATAAATCAAATGGTGTAATTTAATTAAATGGAAGTGGGTTGAATGGACTCTCTATGTGTTATATATTAATTGATAATGAATTGTATAAATTTTAATACCCTTGGGTAGTTGGGAAAAAATGAATCTAAATGCTCTCAATAAAAATTGCTATATGATTATCATGGTTAAGCCTTGATTATGGGCCAATGAAAAATGGTAGAGGGATTTGTTGAGTATGGTATTTCACACTCCCTTATGTTGGGTGAAGGGCATGGAATATCACACCATTTATTTTTTCTTGAATGAAAGGCATGATGTTCCACACACCCTTGCATCGGGTTTGGGAATGGAGACTCTCCCCACCATCTCAGGTGTTGGGAAAGATGACTCACCCCATTATCTTGAGTGATGGACATGACGTCTCACATTCATATGAGATTTATGGCTAGTACCCTTTTCTAGAGTATATAGCTCCTTAGACTATTCATGGATGGCTGAGTTATGCCCTGGGTCTAACTGGCACCTAGTACCCATGTATATCCCTATATATTTCTATACATATACAGTGTATGCACATGTATACAAAGTATATATGATTACTTATATGTGGATATACGTGGTCATTAAGATCAAAATTATCTCAGCCTTTGCCAAAATAGGTAGAGTTATATGGGTGTCCAATAAGAACCTTAAATAACTTATATTTATTTGTCAATATATTTTATTTATCATTTATACCTACACACTACTATGATATATAAACTGATTGGATTATTATATAAACCGTTAGTGGTGACCTACTGAGTTTATTCTCACACCTTGTTTGGGCCACCAATTGGTACCTAGACAGACCTTATGAATGCAGTTAGGGACAAGGGAAAGCATATGATCTTGGATACTTGATCAATTTTGTGTATAGCATGAGATCATGGGAGAATATGGATGAGCATATGATCATGATGTTATTAGAGATTTCTTTTAGTATTTTTCCATTTTGGTATAGCATGTTTTATATGCATGTTCTCTATATCCCCTATATCTCCCCATTTTGTACATCATCATTCCATGAAATTAGTTGTTATATGATTCAACATATGGTTTGATTATTATTTCAGTTTGCTGTGTGTTTATTTTTCTATTATTCTATTGGTAATATTTTTTGGCTTCTTCTATTTAGTAAAACTATTATATCTACTATGTTACTATGATATGATGGTATAGTCTCCCAACAATACCACCATGGACCCTTGATGCTAGTCGGAAGCCTCTGGCATACGGAGCAGTGCACTTGAGAAAATGTGTCCCACCAGCTTGGGGCACTATTTCAGTGTCTCCTAAGTTAATATGATATAACCAAAGTCATATTATTGTGATTTTGGGTTAGTGGATACAAGGAGAGTCATTAGTAATGTTGTGAAAATGGGTTTTTTGAAGTTTTCCACTAAATGGTGACTGAAAAAGGCCTAATCAGAGGGTATAAATGGACACTAGGGGTACGTTGATTTTGGAGTAGATTGTATTTGCTATATCAGCCATAATTTGGGGTGAAAATGATGGCGAGATAGAAGATTTCAATTATGATCTCAAGTTTTATAAATTTTCCAACTACACTTCTTATAGTTCCAAAATACATGTCATTTAATTTTCCCAATGTTATAGCCATAGTTTCTAAGGGATATAAATATCACATGATATTTTTTATAGAATTACATGTTGTGTAGTGTTGGGTCACATGACAAGGTGTGTACTATAGTAAAAACCCAATGATCTACATGGTATGTAGACCAAAAGTTCATGTGTAGTTCTATGCTAGTTGACATGGTGTATAATGGATTTTATACCCAACTAAACTAACCATAGCGCATGGAATGTAAGTTAGAAGAATATATCTTGTACTGTTATAGGATATGGGGTATACTAGAGTACACATCCTTTTATCTCAGAATATCTTTATGTCATGTACATTAATGTACATGTCATTTAGTTTGAATCTTGATGGTCTGATTATGTCAGTATATGCCCAATGTCCCTATACAATATGCACATAAATGAACATGTTGTGTACTATATATCCTTTAGTGTTTTACATATATTATTCCCCACATGTTATAAATGGTCAAGTAAATAGTTTATTATAATATTTATTCTATATAGATTTCAATTGTATAATATTTTTTCTTTTAATGGCCATATATGAGATGTTTTGTATAGTTCAAGGATATTAACCCCATAGAGATCATTATAGGGTTCTTGTGAGGTGTTTGGAGAAGACATGGAATTTAGGTACTTCCCCGTGTTTTATGGAATGGTCCTCCATGCTTGGGGTTTAGGTCATACCTTGGAGACATACTTACTATGGGTTGTGAGTCCCTCATATGGAAGATAAACTTATGGTATTCCTCCATAGGTATGGGGTTCATTCACTCTATACTCATGCATTGGGTTGGTACTCCCTTGATCCTAATGAGGTTCAGGTCCCCCATACTATATTTAGATTTGAGACCACCCCATTTAATGGGTTGAGGGTCTTCCACCTATAGAAATATGTGTTTTCCCCACTGATGGGGCATGATTCATCTAATGTAGATAGGTACTCCCTTATTCAACGTTCACTTCTAAATGATAAGAAAGTCCTCCATAATGGTTTTTTATTCCCTCTATCAACGTGAACACTCTGATGAGGTGTAATCCCCCACTTTGGACTCTATGATGTACATGGTTTTTGCATGTTTGGGTAGTTATGAAGAGTTGGGTTCAATTATCCCTTGAAAAACTATTGTTAGAAAATTTTTTATTTCATCACAATATTTCTAGAATGGTGACACATTAGTTACATTAAATAAGTTTTAGTACCGCATCAACTAGCATATATACTTAAGTGTGGCATAGTTCCCCAAGAATGGTATAGGGTGGAAGCATGAAAATTATAAATATTGTAAAGGTTCTAGGATTCACAACACCAAGAGTATTCTTGGCTACCTAGGTGATGAAACTATAGCTAAGATATTGAATTAAGAATTTCTGAAACTTTGAATACCCCATGAATCTATAGTTAGTTGTGTGATACATTTCATTGTGGAGATGAGGTAACATGAATTATACCACACATGTGTCCCAGATACTTTTAGATATAAGTCATATCTGGGATTATTATCTTATTTTTCTATTCCTCTCTTATTTTAGAGTTTGTGATAAATTTTTATATTTTACCTTTTTTGGGAAAATATATTTAGTATGTTTATACTCACCCCTTCATTTATTTTATTCCCAAACATGTTTTGTCTATATTGATGATGAACAACTCCATGATGGTATTAGAAGATGTGGATCTAGTTTGGATTGTCAAAAGATGATTCTTATTGATTCTTAGTGAATCACGATTGAAATAATGAATAATACAATAGGAAATCATTCTAGAATTCCTTTTAGTGAGGAGGATCTTTCCCCTATTTCATGTTTTTAAGGTTTAGATACCTTTTTAGATATAAAATTCCTATGGTGTCTTATCATTCATAGATTTACAAATGATGTGATGTATCATGGTTTCATTATTTATAGTTCAGTTGGATTTAAATACACAAATATCATTACTGGTTATTTTTTATTTTTGATATTTATGTCAATTTTAGGTTGATATAGTAAAAGGGATCCAGTGTATGTTTATGCCTTATTAGTGCAATTATGTATCTCTAAGCCTATTTTATATGATCTTGCAGTGGAACAATTAGCTTAACACCAGCTTAAGAGGGCCATATATGGGTCTGATTCTATTTGTCTTCAAATACGACATACATTACAGTTTTTTCGGAAAAAGTGAAAACAAAAGATAATTGAATTTGAGGTTCTATTTAAGACATATTATTAAAAATATTATCCAAAAAAGAATAATTTTATGAAAATAAAGAGTGTCACATTCTAAATTCACCCTTATAAAATTATAAAATTTTGATAAAAATTAGTATTCTCACATTCTAATTTTATAAATAGTTTTTTCAAATGTTTCATCCAGTAAAGCCCTTACAATTAAATATATAATATAATTACTTATCCTGATTTACTAAATTACATTTTTTGGAAGCACATGAGTGAAAAATGTGGTGAGATAGGTTTCATCTTCTCACCTTTGATATAACCACTTTTAAATTGGGCTACACAAGTCGTATTGTCATAATATAATGTAGTGATAATATCATTATTCCCATTTAATTCGCTATTATTATTTACATGATGAATAATTAATATTAACCTAGAACATTCTCAAAATGGATTAAGAATTTAAATAAATTAATTATAATTAAATAAGGTTTCATAATTGTTTTTTATTATATAACACTATAAAATTATAGTTTCATCATATGTGATTAAATATATAAATTGAAATTTTATTTTATGTGGGTCAAAACAATTTTCTGCGTCATCATAATTAAAAAATTTTGGCTTTGTTTTTTTAGAATAAAATAATTCATGGATCTATATTTTCTTAAAATTATCTCAATATATGTTTTATATCATGTTTATGTTTCAAAGTTGAATAAATGCTATATTTGACAAATAAGTTTATAGAAAATGACATGTACGATTTTGTTTTTTTTCAAGATACATTGGTTTTAGTATGAAAATAAGATATGATCAATCATGACCAAAATGTTATTTATTATCATTGTATAGTCAAAAAAGATAATTATCATGATCAAGATATTACATAGAAATTATATTATTTAATGGAGTGATTTTTTATAAAAAAATAATAACATTTTAAAAATATATCTAGATGAATAAATGAAAATTTTATCCTCTTAGTATTAAATATTTTATTTGAAATTGACTTATGTCTTTCCAAAATCTTTTTTTTTCAATTTTTTTAAATATTCAGGTGTTAGGAAAAGTTTAATGACCTGATCCTTCTTGTGTCATTGAATAAGAAGGAGGGCCAGACTCCCACTGATTTGGTGAATGGGAAAATTTAAAATTTTGAATTCAAATTTATATCACAGAGTTTTAAAAATGTTTTTATTTTTTTAAGGACATATTAGTGGTAAAAAGTTTTGCTAAAAATACATGTAGTGATTATTCATGTTGCTTCTTATTTAAAATAAGAGGGAGTTGGATGCAATGGCTATTAGGTACCTAGTAGGATGACCAGTTTGGTAGTTTCACTAGTTTGGACACCTTGTGGATAATTGACTTCCACCAATAACCCAATTATCCACCACACACTCAATGGGAGTCTATTATATACCTGATAGGTTACTTCCCTATTTTGTTTAAAAAGTTATAGTTTACTAATTTTTCTATGGGTTCATTTCAACTAGACATAAATACAGGTGGGATGGTGGTAAATAGTTTATGCTCATATAGGCCTATATATGTTTTACTCAGCCTTTATGGGTCCATTTTTTACACATGCCAAAATTTAGAATCCTGGTCTATTTTTTGTATGATCTAGGAAATCCTATAGACCAACTTGATTATTTTTTTAATATTTATAGAAATATATTATATACATACTTATATTTATATGTATATATATATATATATCTATGTATGTATGTATTTAAGTTCATTATAGATTGAAAATTTGTTAATCTCATTTGGTATCCCCTATTCATTCATTCCTGTGAAGAATAGATTAGAAATCCACAACTCTTCAATTTCTTTTTGAGCCTTTTATTAAATATAAATTACTAAAATAAAAGAAAAAACTGATGTTCTTTGTTACCCCTACATTGAAATTTAATTATATAAAAATTGGAAACAAACAATTCCCTCAACATATTAAAATAATGATATTATGTGTTAATTAATTTATAAAAAAATTGACCATCCTATAGGACAACCTGTCATGATACTGATTTTCCTACATGGATATGATCCCTTTTTAGTATAAAATTTTATAGATAGTTTTAAGTGGATAAGAAGTGTTAGGCTTGGAATTTACTTATGCCTATGGTCCCAAGACCATCATTGCATGCCTAATTTTAAACCCCCCTTAGGGATCTCTTCTACAGAAAAACCAGAATAGGGGTAGAGAAACCCCATTTCTCTCCCCTTACAGAATATCCCAACTTATTTTCTATAAAATCTCTATTTTAAATTTGTAATGTATACTTATTTTTTATTTTATTTCTTTCAAAAGATAATATTTATCATATCTTTATTAATTATGACTCTTTAAAAAGTTTTAAAATAAATATTAATATTTCAAATAAGTGTTTTAAAATTAATTTTAGGTTTTCTTTTGATACTAAAAAACTAATGATATAATAAAAAAATTATTGCAAATTTATATATTCATTATAGGAAATCAGAATAATATTTTAATTGTGATAGTTTTTAGGAGTAAAAGTGTTCCATGAAATTGAATATATTTATATAATAAATTGATACAATGGGACATGGGGTTTAGATGTAATCATGGAATATACATATTTTATGATAATTATGATTTTAATTTAATGGGAACATATATATATATATATATATGATGGGATTTAGGGAGTTTATCTAATGAAATAGTAGTGGAGGAAACCCTTGAAAAGGACCAAACTATCATCAATAGTTAATTTTGCTATAAAATAAGAATAAAAAAACTAGTTCATACATTTACTATAATATTTTCCATCCTCTTTATTGAATGGAGTATTCTTTATGGGTATGACCAAAGTATAAAATAAAATCTTCCTAACTCTAAGGTGATTAGACAGGTCTTGGATCCTTAATCACATCAAGAGGATCTCGAACCACCAAAGGGGTGGTAGTGCCTTCACTAAGTGATAAATTCTTATTAAAGAAGAATATAACATCAAATTTGGAATAAATGTATCTATTATCAATGAATAATGGGATTAATTCCATTTTATATTCCCTCCTTTATGATCTTAATAGAATGAAGTGGTTGGAGTGTTTGCTACCATCTCAAGGAAATCAACATGTGTTTCTTGTAAAACATGGACATTGATTTAAAATGAAAATTTAAACTCTTTAAATAACTGGTTATAAAATAATGAATAAATCTCTATTTATTAAAAAAATAAACAATAGGATATTGCGGATGCATGCACTCATATCCCTTACAACATATATTGTAAGTCTTTTCATAAGCTAGTATATAAGACAACAGAAGTATCCCTTGTTCTTTAAAATATAAGTATATCATATGATATTCCATGAATCATATGCATTTAAATAAATATGATATGGAACATGTCATAAATTATGATATAATTTTTAGACCATTCCCAGAAATCTCCCACTTACACTAAAAGACCATAAATTAAATAATGTAAAAACCTCAAAAGTTCTTCTGAATCCATCTAAAACACTTTTGGATATGGTATATCAAACTCTATTTATTTTGGAATGAACACTTTGTAAAAAACATAATACTTTTCTAAAAACATAAATTTTTGACCTTGTGGGCCTTAATAGAATTAATAAAAAATATGAAATCCATATTTCAAAGACGAAAGCAAAGAGTGGCCTCTAGTAAAGCATCAATTCTACTCAAGATACTAAGGGGACTTATGCGATCTACATAAAACATACTTATATCTCTATATGGGCATGTTTAACACTAGATGTATCAGATAAATCATATGTATATCTACACAATAAATTTCCCTATGAAAACTAGTGACCATTAGATATACAAGAATGTCAATCTAGTATATTCCATCACAAACTTCCATAATTCTCTATAAATGGTTGACCTAGTCAAAAAATACATCACATTTAATTCATTTATTAGATGAACAAACAACATGTTCGACATACAAGTAGATAAACACATCATATGTGACTCAACTATTCACATCCATTTATTTTTTAAATCTAATTTATTCTAGATCCATAGGTTTTATCTCGTCATATGAGTGGATAAATCTCATCAAAGTTGAGCTCTAACTCACAACATGATCAAATAAACATCTAAATATATCTTTATTAGCAATGTATCAAGGCTTATATACAAAAGGTATCAATGTTTAAAGGTTTTCATTCTAGTTATATCTCCAAAATTCGGTAAAAATGATTTATAATAATCATAAACCCCTAATTATATCGATTATTATATTTCATTTCATGGGATATACTTTAGTGAGTCAGTCTATATAATACGTCTCTTATTATTATATCATGAATCCAATGCTCATGAGAATCTTAACATATTATCAAAAACCGTAATACTTTATTTTAGAACCGATTAGGTATAACTCAAATTAATACTTTTATGGGATATTATCATTCCACTGTTCAGGTAAACTAAACTATAGAACACATGAATGGATGATAATTAAAGATTTCATTTTATTAAAAATCACAATACATTATTGATTGATTACGTTAATCTATTACATATCATATAATAAGAGACTCAATATAACCCACATTCTTCTACTAAACTAATGGGTTTGTCAAAGGATTTGATACATTTTCATTTGTATCCACCCAACAGATCCTAACATATATCCAAACAAAAATCTATCATATAAGATTGTTTTTACAAAGGAAATGTTTTGACATTTTGTGAGAATGAGGTTCCTTGATCAATTTATCCATTATTTTTAGATTCGATCTTTATTTTTCCCTTGATGATTTGATCAACCTATAGTTCAAAAATTAAAATCCTAAATCAAATAGATTCCTTTAAAACTTCTGATGTAGTGATGTACTTCACCTATTTTGTCGAGTTACCCATGGTAGCTTGTATGAAACTCCTCCTATATATAGATCCACCATTTAGGTAAAAAAACTAGATTAAGATCTCATGTCCTATCCATTTTATTGGAAACTTACATCTATTTAACCATTTATACATATCCCAAACTCTCCTCCAAAGACCAATAACATATAGTTAGGCCTTCTTAAGTACTTAAGGATGTTCTTCACATATATCATATGAATCTCACCAGTATTTGGTTGGTATTTACTAATAATTTTAATAGAATTGATGATATTAGGATGAGTGAAAAACTTTAAATACATGATAGATAATATTATGGATGGATAGGAAATTCTATCCATTTTTTCTACATCATTTAAAGGATATTGAATCTTCCTAAGATTCATGCCATGAAATAATTACAAAACAACCCTTTTTCTATTTTTACATTTTAAATATTTTCAATACATTACCAATTTATGTGTTTGAATTAATTCCAAGAAACCTATTAGATCTATATCTGTAGATTTTTGTACTTAGTATATATTATAATCCACCCATGTCTATCATAGAAAATAATTTACCCTTAATAATATTCATTGAATGTAATGTTGAGATTTCATTTCTAATAATAAGTATTTTATTAACAAAAAATATAAAAAAAATACAAAACTCCCAATAATATACTTATTTACACATGAACGATACACTTTATTGATAAAACCAAACTTGTTTATTGCATAATCAAACCAGATATTACAAATCAGAGAATCTTACTTAAATACGTAAATGGATGATTGAAACTTTGATACTATATTAGATTCATCTGTAACTTTGAAACCTTCAAGATGTATCATATAAATATTATCTATTAATTTTCTATTAGTTAAATTTGTTTTGATATCCATTTGATATATCATATAACCAAAACAAACTACTATGTATTCCAATATTATAATGGAATTTATCATTGCAACAGGTGAAAAGGTTTCTTCATAGTCAATACCAGAAATTTTCATAAAACCTTTTTTTCACTAAACATGGTTTATAGGTAGAAATTCTACCATCCATGTTAGTTTTCTCACAAAAAACCCCCTAGAACCATTTGGGTCTCACCCATTTATGTGTATCCACCAATTTACAAACATGATTATTGTACATAGAGTCATTTTTTGATTCCATAACCTTTAAATATTTCTTATAATCATAATTATCAATATCCTCCCATTAGAAATTAGATTCATCTACTATGCAAATCACTTCAATATCATTATCCATAAAAAATACACATCTCACAAGATCATGAGGAATACTAAGAGAACTTCAATGTTATTGTTTAATTTGAGTCAATTTGTAATCTACAACAATTTATTAAACTGGATAAACTTCCACATCATGAACACTTATTGTTTGTTGGCCTTGAACTTACCTAAGTTCAATATTGCTCTCACTTAATTTTCAACTTATGTGATTATTCTCATTGAAAAATCTATGTTTTTCCATGAACACTTTAAGGTAAGTATGACTGTAAAATTAATATACCATAGTTTCTTTGGGATGATAAAAAATAATAATTTCCTAGATTTAGGGATGGGTTTATTAAAAGAAAAATTCTATACATATTATTCACAACACTAAATTTTTATTAATGATATATTGTGATTATTCCCATACCATATCTCAAGTTATGTCTTTTTCACTACTACAGATGACATTTAATTTAGTCAGAATGCAACAACCGCAAGAGTATAACCCCATAATAATATAGTAATTTCACACTGACTAATCATGAATTACACCATGCCCAAAAATGTGTAATTTATTTTCTCTGTCACACTATTCCATTTTTGTGTTCTTGGAGGAGTGATTTGAAAAATAATTCCATAATCTCTCATATGATTAATGAATTCATTGCTCAAGTATTAACCTTTCCAATCCAATAAATAAATTTTAATATATTTTCCAAGTTTATTTTTTACATTTTTATGAAACTATTTGACCTTTTAAAAAGTTTTGTAGTTGTGTCACATCATAAAAAAAATATATTGACTAAATTCATCTATAAAAGTGACAAAGTACCTATAACCACAACTTTCTAAAGCTCTCATTAGTTCACATACATTACTATGCATGAAATACAATATCCCAGTAGACATTTCACATTTTCCACTACAAGGTGATTTGATATTTTCTATAACAACAAAGATTCAAATGTATCATATGATTCATAGTTTAATGGTACCAAAAATCCATCTTTATGGAGTGTCTATATATATATATATTTATTATTTTTATGGTGATAATTCCAAAGGTAGGTGGGAATATAATCGACCTGACCTTCTTTTTTTGAATGTTATAAATTGGATTATCCATATCCATTATCTATAAACTATTTACCATATTTCATATTCCATAAGACATTTCATTATTATAATTACTATAACTCTTGTTCTTAATAATGAATGAAAATCCAATCTTATCCATACATGATACATAAATCAAATTTCTATTTATGGAAGGAACGTAAGAATATTTCTCCAACTCTAAAACTAATAAACTTTTTAATTTCAATTAATATATTTATATTTCTAATGAATCTACTATTTTTTATATTATCTACATGAAAAAATAATTCACAATTTTTCAATTCCATCATATCTTTGAGTTTATGTTTATGAAAAAAATATGGGATACACACCAAGTATTAAATACCCATTAGTCAAAGTTAGTGAAATCAACTTCTATATCATTAACATTCAGATTATCAGATTTCATTTCTATGAGAAAATTTCTAAACCTTAGATACTGATATATTTTTGTTTGGTCATATCTCTAAGATATATCAAAACTATTATCATGATGTAAGCCATAATCTATAACAAAGACAAAACTACAGGTGAGTACCATGTTTTTTATCTATTCATTAAGAAATTTTAGGGAAATAATTACCACTAAAAATGATGAACCATTACATCATATCCATTTAGTGAGCGAAGATATATACTTCATTATGAATTTCACTAGTTATCATGTGAATAATCTATGACTAGATTTGTAGACAATTATTTGTTAATCATATAATATATGATTATTGGATAGTTGAGTGGAAAAATATTTATCCAAATTTATCATATTGATTAAATAAACTATATTACTCTATTTTTCAAATAGTTAGGGTTTCCCATCTAAATTTTACTAAAAAAATTCAATAATAATTTAACAAACAAATATTTTTAACCCTTTAAATTCATATTATCTTAAATATCTTACATCATACGAATCACCAAAAAACCCAAAAGTCAAGTAAAATGAACAATGAAATATTAACATTACCTGAAGAATATAATACTTAGTTTATGAAATTATAATAATCAATTTAAATAAGTACATATTATTATTTTTCATTGATTAATATTTTTAAAAAGATGCCTTTCGAAGAACAATTTTAAAAAAAGGTTCTGTATTTTAACTTAATAATTTAAATTGGTTACAATTAAAAGTTTATTATAATATAGAATATTTATATTAATAATATAATATGTAAATATTCAATTATTTAGAAATTTATATGTAGTAATATTAAAGACACTTGAAGCTAAAAAATATCATTTTTGAAATAAAATCTGTTTTCTTTATATATTGTATTTTAATTTAAAAGAAAAATTTATAAATTTTAGAATTTTAATTTGAAAATATTTACTTCATTTATAATTAAGAATTCAAATATTATCTTAGGGTGAATTATTTATTTATTATAGAATAATTAATTTTTATGTGAATAGTGAAAAATACCAATTTGGCTAATACCTTCACTTTTATGACATTATCATAAAACAAGAATGAATTTAAGGACTTTTAAAAAAATTTATATAAAAATTTATATTTATATATTAAAATAAATCATTTAAAAATACTCTATGGAATTAATGTAACCTAGGTTTAATGTTTTGGAAATTTATGTATTTTTTTACTCTAAAAACTATTTTATTTGGATATATTCAACATTATTTTCATCGCTTATAAAAACTAAATATGAAAAATGGATTAAATATTTTAGATAAAAATGTTTATATTATATAAAATTTTCATTTTCATTTTTAGAAATAAAAATAATATTACTAAGATTAAAGTTAATGACCATGATAATGATAAAAGTGGTATTTTTGAAGAATTATTTTCTTCACATTGTTTAAATTTTATGTAACAAAGTAAATAAATATATTCTTAAAAATTAATTTAATATATTTTTTACAACTATATTTAAATATATTTAAACTCATTAAATTGAAAATTCATGCTAAATAAGGCTTAGAAAACTTTATTGTGAAAACGACATTCTCATACAAAACAGTTTTTCTATATATTAAATGTTTTATTTTAAATGGTAATTTTATCATTTTAGGAAATTGAATTAGGTTATATGGGGATTATATTTATTTTTAAATTACTAAAATTTAGAAATATATTTTATCGAATATTTTTATTAAAACATGAATTTCATAGTTAAATACTATATGAGAAGGTAAAAACCAAAAATGGTAAAATGTAAAAATCAAATGGTAATGCTTGAAACATGTTTAAAAAATGTGTTAAAATGTGTTTAATTTTTTTTTCAACCTTATATCACCCATAAATACATTATTTATCAATTTTGGATCTTTTGACCCTTGAATAATGTCATTCCATTATTGAAAAATAATGGGTATTCACAAAAGTTCCATTTTAATCACTTATAAAAGGGATACACTTACACCCTTTTGATGATTTACTTTTACTTATAAATTTCCATGAAACCCTACCAAATTTAATTATCCTATAATTTATTTTAATTACCTAAATCCCATATTCACTATAATTTATTCTCAACACTTTATTTCTAAGGATTCTTTTAAGAGAAAGTTCGAGTTCCCAATGTGAGTATTACTTAATACATAACCTTTTCTTCTTAATATTTCCATTTTAAATCTAACATAACCATAATAATATATTGTAATAAGTATTATTTTTTAAAGTGTAATTATATTAATTGAACAACCATTATTTATTCTGTCCCATTCACTTTGAAAAACAAAAGAATGTTGATCAGGCGTTTGTGAGGACTACCGCCTCCATGAAGCATCACCTTTCGTTTTTAACCATAACCTATCTTTTCTTGTTATAAGTATGTAACTAAATAATAAATGGGACATATATAATATAATAATTATAATAAAGAAAAAAAATTAAAATCCACCTTTATTCCTTCTTATTCATTTAGAACTTAAAACGTTAACCATGCATTGTGCATATTATCGCTTCCACAACGTAACACATCTCAATTTTAATTTTTTTTATTTATTATATATTAAAATGTTTTAAAATATGATTTAACTCCTTAAAAATATCTAAATAATATAATTATGATTCTATAATAATGATATTTTTCCAAAAGAAACTTCTTTCATAACAAGACTCATCGATTAATTATGGTATGTTTATGTTTTGGTCGATCTAACTATTTACTTGAGCAATGATATAAAACTCTATCATGGATGACTATGTGAACAAAAATAATAATAATATTATAATTTAGTAAGGAAATAATTATTTTTTATGGTTCTCAAAAGTTAATGTTAAATATATATCTTATTATTGAAATATCATCTTCGATCGTAAAAATTACCGAAATAAGATGACACTGATTCCATTTCCATGAAACATAAAAAACACATTTGGAATAAGGTAATATATTTATAAATAAATATAAGTTATGTAATAGTTTTCCTTAAATTTCCTTTGATTTATTAACTTGGTATCAAAGGATAAGTACCAAAATACAAGTTATAAATAATGCGTAAAACTAATAAAGTTACCCACACCTTATGGTAAAAATAATGTATAAATAAGTAACATATTAATAAAATATGAAAATAAATAAAGTATATAAAAGGTAATGTATAAATTTAATCTTATTAACTATAATATTATGACCATTATGTTTTTATATAGGATTTTAGATCGTATTTAACTAACTAGGGAATAAAGGTAAGGGTTTATTATCTAAAATTTAATTTTTTAAGACATTTTCTTTGTAAACACCATGTTTTATTTGTAACGGTGTATCAAATAAAAATTTAATATTTTTTATAATGATATTATCATTATTCATTATATTTAATGTTTCATTTGTAATCATATCCTTAAAGGGGGTTTGATTTAAAATTTTCTAATGTTATAAGGATGTTTTGTCTCAAATTCCAATTCTTTGAGACATGTTTATGTTATACACCATTTTTTCTTTTTATATGGTGAAATAATGACCTAATTTCATTTTATATCATGATCATATTTTATTTCATGATATTTTTATTCTATTCTATGTTATTTATCTCGTGGTGTTTTGATTCAAATTATACCAAAGTTCTAAGGGTTTTTTCAACTCAAATCCCTTTGCTAAGTTATAATGATTCTTTTTAAAATTACTTTTTCCAAGATTGATTGATTCAAACCTAATATATTTTTTCATTTAGTACCTTATAAATCATGTAATATTATTTTTGATTTGGGAGATTGAAATATTGTAAATCCATTACTATTTTTTTCTTTCATACTCATCCACCGTGTTTAGGCATGGTTTTTCTTTTACTACCTTATTTAGTGAATAACCTATCTTAATTAATTTGATTGAATGGTGTTTAACTAGATGACATAAATTGATTTGTTAGGAAAATAATTGAATTAAAATTATAACCTTTTTCTATAAAAGGTCAATACTATATGCACTATTTTCTTTATTGAAGGGTATTTACCTAGAAGGTGACTGAATATTCATGGATACTTGTTTATTGTCCACAGGTATATCATGTTATGGTTATTGATGGAATTATGAATGTTTTATGCTACTTGAATAAATTTGAAAATAATATGAAACCCATTTTATTTCTACAAGTTCTTTGTGACATGATGAATGATTAATTTCAGATGGCACTCATATGTTTGTATGATGACATATGCATCTATATACTGAGTTTACTCATATTTTTAGGAATGGAAATAATGTGTTTGTACACATATGAAAGGGTATATTGAGTTTAATCATAATATTTTCATATTCTTATGATTGCGCCCCCTTTCTATGTTACCTTTATCGACATACTATTTTATATTCCATGTTTATTCCTAATTACTAAGTTTTTCCACACTTTTATGTTATGCCATGACTTATAGAAAGATTAATGATTTATTCTTTGTTGGGTATAAATTTATTATGTATCTTTCTTATACCGATATTATTGTCTTATTATCATCTATGATCTTTTATTTTTATCTCTTATATTTTCCCTTATTGATCATTTAAGCTCCCCTTATGTTTTCTTTTACACATATTATTCAGATGTATATAACATATAAGAATTATATAAGTAAGTCTAGTATGGCTAAATTATGGAGAAATTTTCACATGGGTTGTAAAATAAGTTGCTTATATTTCTATTACTCAAATACACTAGATCTTCCATTTTTTATAATGTGTGATTATTTGTGAAATTTTATGTTTATCCTATAGAAATTTTTTAAAATAAAATATATTTATCTTGGGTTGATATAGTTTGTATAAAATCACAGTTTAATTATTTTTGAGGATTAGTATTGTTATTTTGGGGATCATGGTATGAAACTCTTAGTGAAAACCCTCAGGATAATTCTAAGGGACAATTCTAAGTATAGGATAATATTGTGAAGTTTTGGAAAAGAAGATATTTTGTAGTTATCCTTAAAATCACAACCATATCTAGATACTTGAAAGTTTATGTGGTTGTGGAATATAATTACCTAGATATAATCACCCCAAAAAAGGCTGGTTGAGTATAAAATCAATCTTCACTCTAGTTCACGATGAGTGGACCTAAGAATACACTCATGGA
Source organism: Viscum album (assembly GCA_963277665.1). Classification (NCBI taxonomy): domain Eukaryota; kingdom Viridiplantae; phylum Streptophyta; class Magnoliopsida; order Santalales; family Viscaceae; genus Viscum; species Viscum album. Next base: position 659,616,145 of record OY728131.1, on the reverse strand, counting down.
TAGACACTACCCATGGATTTGATTTGTTTAATTCACATTTCATTTACAAAATGTTATGAATGATTTGAAAATCATTTAGTTATAAAACCTAATAGGGAATGAGTATGGATAAATTAGATTATAGCATATATATTATTGTGTGAAGGTACATATTAATTGATACGTTCTTTTGTGGATAATGGTTAAGTTGAAATTTAAAAGCATACATTTCAATGGTTTTTGGGTTTATAATATTGTAACAATGTTCATGATAATATTGGGTTAGTTCATTTTTGTATTAATCTAAGAAGTATTAGAGAACCCAACTTAAAGGAAAGTAGATTGAACTAAAAGTATAAAAGGCTGAAATAATTTTGTCATTAGAGAATATATATTTGGACTAATTTATCATATTAATATGATAATTTAATCTAATTATATTGAAAACCATTTTGGGTTGTAATATTTGGTTAAAACAAGATCAAAAAAATAAATTTGAGGACTATATGTATCTAGAAACCACTATGTCTAATAAATAAATAAGGGGACACAAATAAATGGATGATAATCTTAGTATGTGGCTATTATGATTAAAAAGTTATGTTTTATAGTTTTTCAAAAGGTAGTGAGGTTGATATCCTTATAGAAATTAATTCATAATACTCTTAGATATTTTCATTTGTGAGTGATATTTATTAATGATATTTCAGTATAGTCTAAAGGTTATGATGACTATGTGAAAAATATAAGGATTTCCCTTCAGTATTATTTATTTAAAGTATTTGAAACATATATTAAATGGTATCAATAACATTGAAAAGTGATTTTATATGAATTTTATATTTTTGGGGATAACTATTAGAGAAAACCTGATTTATGTATGAATAACTCTTAGGTTTAAAAGGTTTATTTATTTGGGAAAACTAATTTTGATGGTATTGGTAACCTTTGGATTGATAATTGATTCATGGAATTTTTGTTGAAGTTTATTCAATTTTTGGGATTATGGTATATATTGTATTGTGTGAGATTTTTTAACCTATTGATTAATATTTTTGAGGGTTAAAGATAGTGTTAATTTATGTAAGAATGTATGCTTTCTATATGGTTATTTTCGTAGAGATTAAGATGGTTTTTGGGAAATTTTATTTAGTATAATGACTTATTAGGGTATATACATTCTTGAATGTATGATTATATGAAATATTAATGTTGTAGAAATGATGATAAGTTACTTAATATCACCTAAGAGAGAAAGGTAGATGTCCTATTAGAATGTATATATTTAATGATAAATATGTTAAGAATATCATCACCAACTTTCACCAGTGAGTAATAATAATAAATTACATGGACATAATTTATTTAAAAGTGTAGAATGTAACTACCTAGTATTTTGGAAACTTTAAGTTTATGATATATTGATTAGATTATATCACACATAACCCCAGACTAATAAAACACCAGAATAAAAATTGAATGATATTGACTACCCAAAGGTACCCATAGTATTATAATAATGAGAGATGTGAGATAATGATGCTCAAAACATGCCTATAATTGGACATGAGTTAGATATAATCACTGAGAGTATATCATACAAACAAATAAGAGGAATTACCTGCTAAAAAGAACATGAGTAATGAGATATAAGATAAAACCCCAAAAAACCTTCTCATAAAAAATTAACAAATCCTAATAATTCATGTATTGCATTACAATTAGAGAAACAGAAAAAGTAAACTATAAGAACCAAAATAAATCCTTGATAGTGACATTGAAGCCTGAACAACTCCTGTATAACTCCATTAGCTAGTAATGTCCACCCTGATCATTAACTTTCTATTAAGGAAATAATATATATACATATATATACAAAGGGTGTATATAACAAGTACACTTAGTAGGTTCCTTCTATAAGCATCTCTTTCAAAAAATAAAGAAATCATATTAAATCCTAATGAATAAATAATTGAGCATAACTCATCACCTAATCAGGTATGCTAATTTCTCAGACTCACCATGAATCTCTCTTCAATTATCACATGTAACTAATAACATAATATTCAATATAATATAAAATTAATGTACCCCACTACCACTTCCCCCTTAGTTTTCCGCTCTGCCCCAATATCACATGTCCTGATCCATCTCTCTCAAAATAAAAGACTTCTTAAAAACTAATGGGAAACTATGACATATCATGAATCCCATGAATTACATCATATCATCAAAAACATATATCTTGCATCCTATGTATAACAACATCTCATCATTGACAAAACCATCTCTATATAGTAAATAAATAGTGTTTGGGAGCCACAATGACCTGTACTCCATGTATTGTAGTACAATCCATTAAAACATAAACATGCCTTACCAATAATAATCTTTAGAATACTATATACATAGATACATGTGTGTGAAATAAACACATGTCATTACATACCTATATGCACATATATGTTAAAGGTAACCACCATGAATACTAGCACATTATAATATGAGTACAAGAGAGCAAGGAAAGAGGGGGTAGTCAGCCATACATTTCTCACCATTCTAAATGATAGGAAAAACACCCCTAAATCCAATGGGTTCCAGTATCCCCATCGACATAGGTAGTGTGACATATGAAAATCACATAACATAGGAATATATAAATCTAAAAAACCACACTATGGTCAATATTACAGCCTTAGATTCAACTACAACTATCATAACTCGGACATCCATCTAACACTGTTATAAGATAATTTATCCTATAAGAAAAAATCACTTCAATTATTTATTCCATTTAATTATTTCTATTAATAATTTTATAATTATATTAATTTACAATCAAACTCCACTCCCTTTAAGAATAATCCAATTAATCCCACTATTTCTCAAGATTCGTCATTATTCATCATTTCATTCAAGAACAAACCATATGGGTTAAATTATTTAAAATTCATTAATAATTTTCATTAAAAAATTAAAAATACTCTAGGACTCATCCTAAGATACCATAAAAGATGCATAAACCATGCTCATAGAACTCCTTTAAGCAGTGGGGAAAGGAAAGAAAGAAAAGTAAACTAATTATCTATCCTCTAAAATATATTTATCAATAAGAATCTTGAATTTTAGTAAGATAAATAATGTTAAAGTAGAGATTAAAACATTCCATCAATCCTAGTTCCATTCTCGACACCACCACACATATCCTCATCCATCCTACCAATACAGGTGTCAACTACCTCCACAAATTTGGTAACCCTACTTATTCTCATCAAACTATCAACCATACAAGGATCACATCACATTGAACAAAAAGTCTCATAACCATAGAAATAACACAAGGGGATAAGAAAACGACAATTTCAAAAGGGAATCTAGTCCCTAAAACCAAGGAATTCAACCTTCATAAGAAGACATGAACACTCTTACCCAAACAATTAGTTATATCAAAATAATAGTTTTTTAAATTATTGAATTAATTGATTCATTTATAGTAGATATCCACCAAATGAAACCTAATTCATTTTCTATCAATTTATATTAAAGTTATTAAACATACTGAAATCATTAATTTTGATTCCGTAAATTACAAGAAGAATGGTAAAAATGAAACATGAATCTTTATTATTTAGCAAACAATAATTAATTTATTTAAATTATTTATCAAATTAAAAAATAAAAAACATTTTAAACCATTTTATAAATAAATACTACACTTTATCTCAAAAATCAAAAGGCAAGTCATTTATAGTATAAACACATGCGACCACTATTACCAAAAAATGAATTATTTTCTCTAATCAAGTTTAATATTCATTAAGGTGAATTATATAATTACTTCAAGAGATAAATAATTATAACTATATTGTTTCAAATTAAATAGGAGTATCAACACATCCCCTACCTCAATTAGAAGATCAATGTTATCCACACAAGAAAGGGAAATCTGGTATCAACCACTATTGAAGGAAACTCCACCTAACTGAAGGAAGACTAGGTAGATATTGAACTAAGGGGTATTGATATTATATGATAAATGTGTTGGAACCCCTGAGGATTTATTCATAGGGTTCCAAAGGGGTATAACTAATTCGTACCCAGTGACAATTTATTTGAATGGATCATGAATGTGGGAAAATGTCTCAACCAAACCCTAGGATATCTAGAGTGTCTTGAAATCAAATAAAAATAGAAGTAAAAGTGTAAATAAGTTAATATAGGGGAATAATTGAATTAAAAATACATTTAATACCCCTCATTTAAGATTCATTCATTTACCATTTTAAATAGAGGAGACCCACAAATAAAAGTGATGATTTTAGCCATTTCAAAACAAGACCAACAAGCACCGTGACTTCCATGATGTCCTCCACCATGACCATGGTGTTCTTTAGCGTGATATTCTGAAATATATTCTTTTATGAACATTTTACCATAGATATGCCTTTTTACCCTAACCAGGGTCTCCAACATAGCTATAAAATCCATTTACCCAACCCCGTTTCAAACAGGAGAGCCCCCAAGGTGCCACTCATGGTTCCACACCCTCGATGGGAATCTCCATGCTATCTGTTTCATATAGGAGGATACCATATCCAACATGACCTCCAAAATTTCCTTAAAAGTCATTTGTTATACCCACGGTACACCAAAAAACACACAACCATCCCAAAATATCTTATTTACACCCTCGACTCCAACAAAACCTTCACCACACCCACCATCGGAGCATGGTGACCCCAAGAATTCACATGACCACTCCCGTATCCTTTGAAATACCTACAAGACCCCTCCCATAACTGATGTGTTTTGAGGAAAAATTATGGAAAGTTTGGGATGGCTATAACATTACATTATATACCTCTAAAATAATTTCTTTCTCAATAATTACAACAAAACCCAAAGAGAAGAAAAGAAAATGGGTTATCTGAATAACCACCCTATGAGATACCCCCCAAGAATCTCTCCATCATAGGAGTAGAACCATAAAACTTAGTGAAATGGGGTACAAAACTAAAAAACCTTAAAAAAAATATTCCAAACTCTCCCCTAGGTGAGATACCTCTCAAATAAGATAAAGGACATATTAAAGGAGTCAAAAATATAAAACCATGTCATAATCTAGATAAAGGTCAAAAACCACAAAACATTGATGCAAAAGAATATCTAGGAAACACAAAATTCAGGATATTGAGCACATATATAAGTGTCACATTTCTAGGTGATCTTATATATGCCACCATTCTACCAATGGACATGAAACAAGGGAATAAAACATCTCAACATCACCTTATCATAATTCTCTAGGTTCTCCATAGCCAACTCCATGAAGATATCACCATCATCCACATCGATCTCACCCCAATCGATGACATGAAAATCATCATGAAGAGAGCAGTAAAGCTGTGAAACATAAAAATCATCATATATCTAGATCATATATTGGGTATATTATATTTTATAGATAATACATCCAACAAGAACTAACACCTTGAAAGGATTAACAAACCAGGGAGAGAGCTTACTCCCATGACAAAACCTTCACTACCCATGATGAGGGGACACCTTTAAAAATATATTATCTCCTACATCATAATCTAAAGGCCTACTCCTATGGTTAGTATAAGTATTTTAATGATCATGTTCTACCTTCATCCCCTAACAAATACCCTGAACCATCTCTATAGTTATTTACACTAGTCCTGGCCTAAGAATTACTAAATCTATAAAACTAGTCTAGTATAATAGAGAATGGAAAGGATGTGATAAAAATATTTGAATGGTTTCACAACAATGATGAAGTAAAAACTATTATTGAAATTAAAATAAACCAAGGGTAGGAATCTCACCCAAAATCCACCAAAATCTATTACACAATTACAAAATTTTTCTTCAAGGGTCGAGATGGTCCGCTCCATTTGACCACCCATTTATGGATGAAATATAGTGATATGGAAAAAATAAGATCCAAAATCATACTGGAGACCACTCCACACCTTGAAGGTGATAATATGACCATGAATGGAAATTATCATCATTGTAAATCTTTCAATTCTCAGTATGTCCAAATACTTCCTTGAAAAAACCTTTACTGAGCTCAAATCCTTGATCACGAAGAAGTGAGATGATTTTTTTAAATGGTCCACTATCACCTATATAGAATCATAGAATTCCTAATATCTTGGTAAAATAGTTATGATTTTCATTAATATGTCCTCCCAATTCTACTGAGGAACATATAATATCTTTAGAAAATCCCCAAGAACACAGTGTTAAACCTTTAACTTCTATCATAGTAAACATCTAGACATGAACTCTACAACTAAACGTTTTAACCAAGGGCGCAAAAACTGACATCTCAAATCATGGTATATCTTTTTTAATCAAGTATGAACTACTTTGGGTGAACTCTCGAACTCACGAAGAACCACCTTGTACATTACCAAAGGAACTAAATGTCTCCATTGTAACAACACCTGATGTTTATCATTATCTGACCATTCATTAGAGGCATTACCACTAACAACTCGATCCCATATAACTTTTACCTTATAATCCCCAAATGAGACTCCTTTAACTACTTCCCAAAAGAATATAGAACCATTATCTATAAAAGTCACCCTATAACACCGTCTACTCCCATATTGAGATGAATTATGGAGATATATTTCATCGCACTCCAAGAATATCCTAACTCACACACATCATCACTACTTGAATTACTTATTAGAACATCAGCTACAACATTACCCTTGTTTGGTTTTTAAAAAAACTAAAAGTAATAGTATTTCAATAATTCCATCCACCATATCTATCATAAGTTCTTGTCACACGTGGATAATAAATATCTCGGGATCTTGTGATTGATTAAAACCAAAAAATGGTTCCAATAAGGGCGTGTCAGCACAACCTCAATTCAAACATAACTGCTTCTAACACAAGATAATGGGTTGAATAATTACATTCATGGGGTTGTAACTAAAAAGCTCAATAATAAAAAAATTATCTTTGTTTCATCACAAATATTCTTAGAACAATATTAAAAGTATCATAGAAAAACTTAGACTAAAATCCTTCTTCATGAAAATGAAGGATTTCAGCACAAATAAGCTTATACTTTAGGTAATCAAAAGTTATCTGACAACGGTTTATCCTTAAGAACACTTAAATCCTTTTTGGTTAATCTCTATTTTATTAGTCTGTAGTGGCTCTATTTTTTCCTTGTAAAACATTAGATTATCCTAAAGAATATTTTCAGGTCCAGGTGCGAAGCCAATGTGAGATTCTGGGACTCGAAGAAGATCATTGTCGATATAATAAAAATATTAAATATTATACATCATGCATACATATTTTTAACAACATAATTAAATATCTTCCAAATAGGGTGTCATATGGGAAATATGAGTTTTAAATTAAATATGTAATGTGGATTTTACCCTAGGTGTGACATTACCTTTGTGGGCATTTGGTGTTAGGTTTAAGAGCAGATATAAGAGGATTAATAAATGGATTAATTAATTAATGAATTATTTTATAATTTGTTTAATGTAAAAACCTAATACTCATCTACTTACACACCCTTATGAAAAAATTACAGGTTTATATTCATAACCCTAATTATTTGGGAGTGGTCTTGGAGGAGATACTTTTAAAGACATCAAGATCATGGGTTGATGTTTGGTGTGCTAAGGAGTATATCTTTGAAAAACGAGTATGTGGATCTATCCAATAAAAATGATGTAGAACCATTATTCATCAATGATTGATAAAAAATAGAGGTAATAGTTTTTATTTTTTATTTTTTGAATTAAGTCCATTTTTTATTATATCATGATGAACATTAATTAATATTTCTAAAAAATTGATTCATAGGTTGATTATTGATTTACAATGTTGATTTGTCTTCCTAGAATTATGTTTAGACATTTCTTGAAAATCCTTGATTATTGCTTGGATTTGAAACTTTATCCATCAAGGGATTGAATCTTACCCAAACCAAACCAATGTATGTTCCTTACACTTGGATATTGTTATTTTCTCCCATCATTATTTGTGCATTCATCATTAGTGTTCCATTTGACCAGCTGTTTAAAAATACCTATAAATCGATTGTTTCACAATTTATCTTTAGCACAATGGATCATTTATAAAAATTCATGTTCCTAAAAGAGAGCATGATGTAGGTGTGATATAGTGTGATGGGAGACTGGTCATTAATTAGAGACCAGACTGAGGGTTTCCATTCATGAGTTTTAGATTTCGATGATGCATGCAATGGGGGATGATCTGTACACAGATTAGGGGGTTATAATCTAGTCACTGATAATAATTTTAGTTTGGTCAACCTCATATCAGATTTCCTTGGTATTTTTAGTTGGATAAAAGAATGAGTTGGCTCATATGAAAACACATGAAGACTGTGGAATTCTAGAAAATATTGTGTTACAAGGCATGTAGTTCGGATGAACACACATCATGCAGACCCTTTCTGTGGTGGATAGGGTATCAAAATGAGTTAAATATCATACACTATGTGGATGGTCCACACAACATGTGACTCAATATTGGTGACCCTACAGGTACCCCAATGGGACATAAGCAAAGTTATATCCAAGTACAAGGGCATGAACAATGTACAAATGCACAGATAGAGTACTCAGACAAAACCAGAGTATATGAGCATGACCAGTGTACATGGTCATAACTAGAGTACATGAGAATAGGATAGTGTACAAGATCATGTGTCAGAGGACATGGGAATACCCATGGAATCTAAGACACACTGTTTATACCCCGGACACCTCATTTACGTTCTATAGGGAAGGTTTCTGTCCACTTTATCTTTAGTCTAGATTAGTAACAGTAGGGTTTATTCCATTGGTTCATCCCTATGAGGGTAAAGTGGGGCATACATTTCTAATAATACGTTGTGTGACCCCCTCTATGGGTTATTATTGGATAGAGTCATGTATCCCTTCTTATGGCCTCGATTTTGATCCTCTATCATTCCTCCCTAAGTTGAGTTAGATATCCCATTACCAAATTCCATGATGCATGATCTCTATCCTAGTGGTTTACTCTAGGTAGGGTCAAGAATCCCCCATTATACCGGGTTGTGATCCCGTATCCATGTAACGTTAACTTATGAGTTCTATTGAGAACTTATTTATAGAATGGATTTACGGACATGACCTCTATGACGTGCGCCATCAGTGTTAAAAGTTTTGATGAGCGGTTTCTCCAAGACGAGCGTTACCTTGAAGTCTCAAGTGTAATCCTATGATGGATGTATGGTTGTGACCTTACCTTGATACTCTGTGTATATCTTGAGTATATATGGGTTATTATTATTATTTTTCACATAATATGATTGACATGAATTCGTGATGATGAGATAAATAATCACTTGATTCTTTATGTTTGATGATTTCAGGCTGCCCTATTGGGTATGTATATAAGCACCTCTGCATGGGCTCTAATCGAACATGTAATTCATTATTTGGATGAAAATCCTTACAACATAGTTCTAGGTAGACTAGGATCTGGTTAATAATAGTGGTTCTAGACACACCATTGTTGGTTCTAGGAGTTTCATTTTACATCATTCCTCTCATTAATAGTAGGTTGGACTCTTTTATAGTTTTGGTGGGCTTGTATTTGGCCCTTTTCATTCTCATACATGGGTCATACTCTGATGTGAGATATTATTCTCTACATGTATTTTGGTATACATTGAATCATTCTTTTTTTTTTTAAATTTTATTTGTGGTTGGAGATGTGTCTGTTCATAGATATAACTTATTCTATGGCCTCCCATTTGTGTGATATGACTACTAGGCACTTGTCGCCAGCCCTTGACCTATTGAAGGAAGACTTGGGGTGTCACACTCAACTTATCGCCTACCTGACAAGCCATGTTGGGATTGGTTGTGATAGAGTGGTATCAAAGTATGTTTTCTTAGGACTAGGGTATAAATATTTTCTAGATGTGAGGTTTGGTTTTCGAACTAGGGAAATAATGTTAAAGTGTCCTGAGTTTGGATTTCAAGCTAGGGAACTAGGTTTTGGTTCATCATCCGACATATCCATTCACCAAGAATATGACAACTTTCTTATTGAAAAGGTACATATAGGAACTGGATAAATGGAAAATATACGTATATGCATAAAATTGGAATGGGTTGTTGTTTCCATTCCCTTGATGAGTCATATCACTATATATACTCTTTTATCATTGTGCAACTTGTCCATTATTGGATGACTTCATGATGAAAACTTGCTAGGATTCCACAGTAGTATCATGAGGATTATCTTCCTAGTAATGAGGCTTCAGTATAGGGGCTTTTATTTGAGGTGGTAATTCTGGGTTTAATATTGATATTTCCTTCAACCAATGAGACACAAATTTTCCCATTAGTACTAGTGGATAACATAGATTGGATGAACAAAATTCATGAGTTTTAGAGATATAAATCTATCAGGACTAAGGGAGAGATATACACCTATGTGGTAGAGGACTTGATTGATAATGTTCGATGAGTCTTCAACCTTGTAAGGACTACACTTGTTTAGATGGTGGTCCTAGTGGTGAGATTTCTCTATGGACCCAAAGAGATATGGTCAAGTTTATTAACTCAGACACATGATGAGGAAACTATCTCTTGGACATAGTTTGAGTGTCTCTTTATAGAGAAGTCCTATCCATCCACATTTTATGTAAAATGTATCAAGAATATACATGCTCTTTAGTAGGGTAGGTTGACTATTACTGAGTATGATTCATGGTTCAAAAGCCACTCATGATACTCCATGGACATGGTTTATGATGTGTTCCATCAAGAATAAACCTTCGAGTGAAATATCTATAGATATATTTAGTCTGTAGTAGTATTTCTTTGCATTCCTATTTATAATAGGTTGGTTGAGAAATCCATGGCAGTGGATAGATTTCTAGAAGATAAAACACTGATATTTTTTTATAACAATGGGAAATTTGGTGCTCAAATTTTGGATGTTAGTAGAAGACTGAATACTTTGAGGTCTAGGAATTCTAGGTGTTTCCTAATACATTATTAGGGTATAGGATATACAATTCAAGTATTTTAGGATGGTTCTTGATTACCGAGGGACAGTTAGTGTTAATACTATGTTGAGAGGGGACTTATCACATGGGATTGTCTAACCTGCCATGAAGATGATAGGGAGATGGTAAATGGACTTCCTAGGTAGAGGTAGAGACTAGATTATGAAGGTTTATAGGGTGTTTAACATGGAATAGGTGATGGGATAGTAGTAGGAGGTAGCCAATGATTTGACATGTTTCCACTTCTACTCCAAAGTGGACAGCTATAAGAACAAGGATCTTGTGGTTATGGATAAGGGAAGATGTAGGTAGTTGTGGCCTATGACCTAGAGACTCTAGGTATGACTCTAGGAATAATATATGTCTTATCTACTTTATAAATAGTGTTGATAGACATATGAATGAGCTAGTCTTTTCTTACCGCATCCCTTGTTCAGTATCTAGAGATTCCAGTTGATCCTTAGGGTCAAACCTTGCACTTAGATACTCCCAACTGAGGAGATTCAACGATCACACACTTCTCCCTATATTGTAACCAAAATCTTAGAGGATAGATCTTCCTTTGGGATATTTTTATGGCCATAATGAGTCCCTATTACTTCATTATAGGTATGGATCATCTCACCATAGTTCATGCACTAATTGACTATTTCTGTCAAAGGATTTGGAAAGTCCTAGTTAATAGGATGAGGTTTTCCTTCATCGATGAGAAGGAGACCTAGGAAGAATAAGATGAAAACATATGAAGGAGGAAATAGATGATTACTCATTATTTATCCAGTATTTTCCTTGGACTAGTTGATGTTATGAGCCTATAACCCTCTACAGTTGTGGCAGAGTATAAATACATCTTCCCTAAGGACAAGCTAAGATTACCTCCCCATAGAAAAATATATTTCAACATAAACTTACACCTAGGTAATGCCCCAATATTTATTCCAGCATATTAGATGTCTCTTGATTAACTTTGAGAGATGAATGAGTAATTGGATGATTTATAGAGGAGGGGATTTGTCATACCCATTTTATCTCCTTGAGAACCCCCTATGTTATTCTTTAAAAATGTGTATAAGATATTGAGGTTTTGTGTGGATTACATTCACCAAAATTTGGTGACCATTAAGAATAAGTATCCCCTCCCAAAAATATATGACCTCTTCCACTAGTTTAAAGGGGTGAGGTGGTTCTTGAAGACCAGCCTTAGGTCAGGCTATAAATGACTTCGAGTTCGAGCTAAGGATATATTGATGAAGAAATTATGACATCACTATAGTCACTATTAGTACTTAGTGATTCAATTAATTTTGATTAATTCTGAAGAAGTGTTCATAGTACTTATGAAATAGATCTTTTAGTCTTTCTTGGACAATTTCATGGTAGTCTTCATCAATGAGAACTTAGTGTACTCTACATTTGAGGAGGAGAAAATGAGGCATGTGAGGATGATCCTAGACATACTATAATAGAAATATATTTATGGTATTCTCTCAAATTATAAATTTTTGTTTGAGTGGTATACTTCTTAGGACATGTAATATCAGAAATGGGAGTGTCTGTAGACCTGGAAAATGTTTAGAAAATTATATGTTTCGATCCACCCAAGAGTTTGTCTGAGGTATAGAGATTCCTTGGATTGGAAGGATACTATAAAAGATTAATCCATGATTTATCTAAGCTTTTGGAACCCCTGACTACTTTGAATAAAAAATGGGAATTCTTTCATGTGGACATAGGGGTACCAACTAAATTTTCATGAGATGCGATAGAGGATGACGATCACCCCCATTTTGAGTCTGCTGGAGTAGGGTGTTGAATATATGGTGTTCAATGATTGCTCTAAAACTAGGATTGTATGTGTTTTGATATATCTATTTTGGGTGATTTCCATGGGTCCGGATAGCTAAGATCCCATGAGTAGAACTTTGTGACCCATGATCTATAGATTAGAGTGATGGTCTTCTCCCTGATGATATAGTGACACTACCTTATGGGTGAGTGGTTTATCATCTATTATGTCTACAAAAGACTCAAGTATATCATCCCATAGAAATATATTAACTTGAGTTAGAGGATATAAATAGTGTTCATACTGGATTACGACTTTGAGATAGTCTATACTCCTAGAAAGGGGAACATGGTGGTAGATTTTATCACCAAGGGATATTGTTCCTAGTTTTTGAGTGAGGAGTCAAAGTTGTTAGCCTCATTATATAATTTTCCTTAATAGATGAGGATGGTGCAGAATACCTCCAGTTGATGGGTTTTACCCCTCACACCCTCTATCATGCTAGGGAGGGTCATATTGGAGATACCAATTGTGAGGCCTTGCATGTTCTAATATCCACAGGATGTGCTCCTAATGAATTTTATAAATATGGGAATTACATTATCATTTTTTGAGGTTGGACCATGATGTCGATGATGATACAATATGAGATTTTGTAGGATTTTAATAAACCCCATCATAATTATATCCAATAGTTTAAAAGATGAACTAGGACCTTTGAACTTTGTTTTGGTAGATAGGGATGAATAAGTTTATAGAAGATTTTTCTATCAATGCCTCACTTTTCAATAGGTGAAGGATGAGCACCCAATTCTAGTGGTTTTGGATCAACCCCCTGACGTGCGATTGTATAAGTGGGGTGATATTTCATTAAAGTCAATGAAATGAATTCCAAGATCATCTTGAGGTTATGATTCTATTTAGGAAAATTTTTATTAACTCACTAAGTTGTCGCACATCCTTGCCATCCTATAGCATAACTCAATAGAGAATATGGGATGCCTTTATGTGTATGAGATTATTATTATTTATATATTTCCCTCAAAAATAATTTTAGAACATGATGTTCTCTTTATTTCATGATTATGTATAGGATAATTGGAGGATTTTGGGACCTATTTTTGGTTGAGAAAAATGATCCACCCTTAGAAAGATGGCCAAGCTGAGAAAACCATTTAGGTTCTTGAGTACATGCTTTGAGCATGCATGTTATATTTTTGTTATAGTTGGGAGGATAACCTAAAATTGTTTGAGTTTCCCTAAATATTTTTAACAATATACTAATGGTATGTCATTATTTTATGATTTTTTATGGGTGATACTATAGTTCAGCAGTACATTGGACTAATCTAGGGGAGTCAACACTCCTAGTCCCAATATCGGCATTAAAAACAACAGAGAATATGTAGATCATCCATGAAACGATGAGTATTTCCTAGATCCATCATAAGTCTTATGAATACTAATGATGGATTCCTTTGGAGTTTGATGATAGATACTTTGTTTTCCTGAAGGTTTCACCTTGCTGAGGATTACAAATATTTGGATAGGGTGATAAGTTATCTCGAAGATTAATACACTATTTCAAGATAAAACATATGGATAGTGATGTGATGTACCACTTATCCATACTTCCATCATTATAAAAAGTACATTATGTATTCTATGTGTTTCTACTGAAGAGGTATGTGCATGACCCTTCATATATTATCAACTAGGGTGAGTTGGACATTGAGGATAAAGTTGCCTTCATAAAGAAATTGGTAGATATTTAGAATCATTAAGAGAAATCATTATTGGGTGAACAATTCCCTTAGTGATTGTCCATTGTAATAATAGAAATATTCTGCAGAGCTATTGAGAGTTGGAAAACCATAAGTGAGCACAATATCCTCAAAAGTTTTTGTATAAAATTTTGTTTTTGAGACAAAAATACATGAGGCAAGGATAATTCAATGACTATTTTTTCCCTTGTAAAACTTTGGAGTATTTTAAAGAATATTTTCTAAGACAAGAATAGAATGAGTTCTAGATTCTGGGGCCCGAGGACCCTCAGTGTTGATATAATAAAAATATTAAATATATTATTTCACAAAAACTCAAATTTTATGAAATGATAGAATATGTCTTCAATGGGGCCTCATATAAGAAATATATAACCACCATTAAATATATAATTAATGTTTTACCATAGATGTAGCATATAATTCATACACATCAGGTGTTTGGTTTAAGAGCTGTCATGGGTGGATTAATAAATGATAAATAAATAAAAAAATATATTATTATTTAAATGTCCAAACTAAAATACCACCTATTTAAACCATGTTAATGAAAAATCCTAGGGTTATCTGAATAACCTAAGAGATTTGAGTAGGGTCATAGATGATAGAATTTGATGAACATAGAGTTCATGGGTTGATGATCAGTGTGCTAATAAGTTTTTATTTGACAAAGGACTTCATTGATATCTCTAATGACAATGATGTAGAACCATTCTTCATCAGTGATTGATCCAAACTTGGGGTAAGATTTTTGTTTTTTTTTGATTTAATCCTCATTTTGATTATACCATGATGAAAATGAATTGATATTTCAAACAAAATGATTCCTGGAAATATTTTTGATTTATAAGCATTGATTTGTCTTCCTAGAATTAGTAATTGATATTTCATGAAAATATTTGATTATTCCTTATGTTTGACCCTTTATAAATAAATGGATTGAGGCCAACCTGAATAAAATGCAATGTTCATTCCCCACTTATTTGTTTTCTGATTTTATCCCTTAATTGTTTAGGTGTTTATCATAGGTGTTCTGTTTGACTAGTGGTTATAAAATACCCTAAAACCGATCATTGCACAATTGATATTTGGCACAACAGATTATTTTTTAATGTTAATATTTAGGATCAATGTAATGTTGGATGTGTGTTTTGGTATAATTGTAGATAATTCACGGATTAGAGACCAGATCATGGGTTTTAGTTTTTGGGTTTTGGAGTTCAATGATATGTGAAATGGAGGATGGTCCTCAAATAAATTGAGTGGCTGGAGTACGACCATTGGTGATGATTTGGGTTCTTCAACATCATATTTGAGTTCCTTGGTAGTTTATGTGATTGTATTGATGGGGGAGTAATCATGGGAGGAGACACATAAGGACTGTAAGATTTTTGAAAATCATGAGTTACATGGTGTGTATTTTGGATAAAAACACACTTTTTAGACCCTAACTGAAATGGGTAGGGGTTCATATAGAATTAAATATCACACACCATGTGGTTTTTTCACATGTAATGTCACTAGATGTTGGTGACCCAGTTTTTAACCTAGGGGGTATAAAGTCATAGGTATGACTAGATTCAAGTTCATGAAAAGAGTAAGAAGGCATGACTAGAGTACATAGACATGGAAAAAGTGCATGGGAATGACCAGTGTATATGAGCACAACCAGAGTACACTAGCATGATAAAGAGTATACAGGCATGGTCCAGTTGAAATAAGAATACCCTAGGTAGCCAAGTCATATAGATTATAACCTATTCAAGTCATTAACTTAATCTAGGATAGGTTAAGTCCCATGTTATCTTTGGTTTAGATGAGTAATAATAGGTTAAATTCCCATGGTTCATCTATATGTGGGTACAATGAGGCATCCCTTCCTCAACATTGGATGAGGAATTCCCTCTACGAGTTGTCCTTGGATAGATTCAAGTATCCCTTCATGTGTCAAGGAGTGCGATCCTCTATTATTCCTTTGTAGGTTAGGTAACACATCCCTTTTAGACTTCTAGGGAATGTGATCCTCATTCTATTTGTTTACTCCACATGGGAGTATCCCCCATAAGACCTAGGTGTGATACTCTATCTATGTAACAATATATTTTGATATCATGTGAGTACTTATTCATGGATAGGTCCAACATGAATGACCTATCAGATGAGCACCATAAGTGTTAGAAAGATATTAAAAGTGAGTTATCCTAAATGAGAAATACCTTGAAGCCTAAAGTGGAATAATAGGATGTAAATATGGTTGTGACCATACTTTGAGACTTTCTATAAATCTTGTTAATATATGGGTGATTATTATTACTTTCTTATATTTTTATTGACATACCTTTGTGATGGTGCACTGACTACTCACTTGATACTTTATTTTTGGTGATTTTAGGGTATCCTACTGGGTATGTATATACTCACCCTACATGGTATCTACCCGAACATGTCATGTAATATTAATTTGAGAGGATTTAAAAGATATTCACAGGTGGATCATGAGTATTTTTAATAAAGTTGAGTTAGATTGACCGCATTGGTTCCAAGAGATTTATTTTATAGTATTCCACTTAATACAACTAGGTTAGTCTATTTTATAATATTGGCGGAATTTTATTTGGAAAATTACTTTCTCATACTATTTTATACTCTAATGTGGGATACGGTTTCATGCATTCATCTTTTTAGTTACATATTTCATTTATGCATTGTATTAGTGGTTGGAGATGCGTGTGTATAGGTACCTTAGGATAAGTCCTCCCATATATGTGATATACCTATTTGCTTATTTTCACTATTAACTAGACTATTGGAAGAGGTATTGGGATGTCATACTCATGTTACCACTTACTATAAAATCCCTGATGGTTCCGGTCATAATAGACTGACAATATAAGATAATTCAGGTACAACCCTTCTATAATAGCCTGCAAGACCAAGGAAACTATTCACCTTCACAAAATTCTTGGGGGTTTCCCAAGAACAAACTACCTTGATATTCAAATAATTCATGGATACTACATGATGAGACATGAAATTCTCTAATAAATGAACTTTATTGGTCATGAACTCAGACTTGAATAGCTTCTTGAATAACTTCTGATGATGCAGAACTCACACAACGTCCCACAGATTCATTGTGTGTTCCTCCCAAGGAAAAAAGTATATACAGATGATTTCGATTAAAACCACCACAAACATACCAAAAAATTCTTGTAATAATACCTTTGAAACCCCAAGAACACATATAGATCATTCATTACACTGAAACATATTATGATGAACTCATCATTCACATAACAAAATCTAAAAGTATCATTTAGTATATCTTCATACTTTACCCATATCTAATAATATTACAATCAAATATCAATCCTTGTGAGCTAACTAACTCCTTTTATTTTATTTAATATATTATAAATCAGTAGAAAATGATATAAATTCTTCACTATCACCCAATTCAATCAACGAGAATTGATACAAAGATGTCGACTAACATTGACCTTTTTTTGAACCAAACTAAAGCACCCCAAGGTGACACACTTGTATGAAAAAAACCCTACAAAAATATCATCAATCTATATCCACAAACCTATAAACATAGAAGGAACCATCCTATATAAAAAAATTTAGATTGGAGAAGCACCAGACTATAGATATATCCTAAACTCGATCACCCATAGAGGATGTAACTTTATAACCTCTTTGAGAAAGAGACCATGATACTATTCCATGACCCTAGGAAATGTATTTGGCTAAACCTTAGACAAACATTGAATCAAATCAGCCATCGAGTATGATAATTATGGGACACTCCTATGACCCATTCGAGGGTATCGCTCACCAACATTCATGGTAGACTCTTTATCTGCTTCATAGAATAAAATCTACCTCCTAAATCAATCCAAAATAGTCTACACGGAATAGAACCATTCTATTACAAGGATGATGTAATATGGTATCCTCAAATTTAAGAAGTCTATCTAAGATAAATTCTAACCATACAGTAGCTCACAATTTCTAGACACTTTATACATATAATATCTACTTGAAACTGGTGTAGTCAATGCTAAGGGAACTAGAAGTCTTTCCACATAAATTCCCTAAGAAAAAACTAGGTGAGGTGATATGAATGAGTGCATAACTCATGAATCAAATAAGGCATGCGACCATGTATAAAATAATAAAGGGTTACCTTGAACGATTTCCTTTCTACATGGTGCTACAAACACTAAGATATGAAAATGGACTTGAATTATTGTACGAAACCTTTTAACTAGATTATAAAGACCTCCATGAATGCGTTCTTCTAGCTAAGAGATAAGGAGTATCATTGGGTTATTCTCTACCTAACCTATCTCTAATATCCTGATTGAAAGATGGATCTTTTTATTGATACTACCTCTAATGGAACTACTACAGTTAAATAACCCGAAGAAGAACACTATCTCTACACTACATGCTTAGAAAGTTTGAGCACTTTTTCCACTAATGAACATGAACCAGAAAAGAAATAAACATCAGATCCCTTAGAGTGGGATTAGAAATTACCAATCCTAGAGAAATGAGATGATGAGGGATGATACCTACCTCTATATTTATGAAAAATCTTCTAAAAATGAATCTTTGGACCCTAAACCATAGATATACTATGTAGATAATTCAAAAAAATCCCCTCTCATGATGATACGGTTTTAGATGTCATCCTCTTGAAAAACTATACTCTCACTAGTACCTCGTGATATTACAAAAACATAAATAGCGTGACCTGGTATTGGATATATGGACATAATTTCTCCTTTAAATGACTAACCTTGACCTCCTTATCTAGAAACAGGTCATAATATTATTGAATAAGGGTATTAAAATTGATCCCAAACCCTAGCATGACAGAACTCCCATTTAGTTAGGTAAATAACTTATGGCGACTGGACACCATTATGGTCGAAGAAATAAAATTGTCTTAGAATTTATCTCATAACATATCCCACGAGATAACCAAATCCTAAGAATCCTCTAGGAATAAGAAACTCCACTTCATTACTTCCTCTCACATTATCATCCCCACCACTAAAACTAGGTAATCATTTCGATCATGGTTCAAACTAAAGTCTATCTCTACCCCCTCTAACGAGTCTTATATCACTTAGTCTAAAATAGATCCATCATACTTCTACACAATTTGTCATTTAAACTCACAATTTGAACCCCTATAAATTTCATCTTCATAGACCTCAACCCTATAAAATTTTACTAGAATATCTTACTGAACATATTCAGAATTCACTTGAAGAGGAAATAAAACAAGATACATACCCACAAAAGAAAAAAAGGTTAGGGACTCTGAAACCCAAAATATTAAATATTTAAGATTAATTAATTAATGTTTATCCTAATCCAAAGGTCGAACCATTTCAAACACAGATTCATGAGAGAATTACTCATGATCCTTTTCAAGGTCTCTACCTTACAAGAAACATCACTTGACTTAGTAAGCTATGTAAAATTGAAGGTCCTCACAAAAAATAAAATGTGGCCCTAAATACTCATGTCTTAGTTATTGTCCCTTGTTTACATCACATACTAATCTCAACTGACAATGTTTCCACACAAACCTATATTGTCTTTACTAGTTCCTACCTCCAAACACCATCCTATCTCTCAACCATGCATCTGATAACACTCTGTCATGAAACCAACCCCCAAATTTACCCCTTCTAGTCTGACAATGAGAGAAGTAATATAGTTAAACCCAAATCTCACATCCAATAAACCAAGTGTTGGAAACAAGAACTGAGTGTATATGATACACACATATGGAAGGCATTACCCTTTTATAAGAACATGAGGAACAATATATAACATAAGTCTATCAAAAATTTCCGATCATAATAAAAAAAATCTCAATACATGCAATAAACATTATAAAATCGGAGAAACAATAAAAAATAAACTACAAGAACCAAAACAATCTTTAGCAGTAATCTTGAAGCCTAAAAAACTCTTGAATAACTCTAAAAGATTGTAATGTAAAACATGATCAACAACCGAATCCTATGGATCTAAAAAAATATTTTTATATATATATTGGGTGAGCAAAAAAGGTATTTTTAGTATGTTCCTCCCTAGAGCCTCATGTGAAAAACATAAAGAAATAATTCTAAAACCTAGTGAATAAACAAGTGAAGATAACTCATCACCTAATATGGTATGTTAAGTTCGTAGAATCACCATGGATCTATCACATTGTATCACATAAAAGTAATAACATAATTCCAATATAATATAAAATGATGGTAACCCATCACTACTTCCCTACTAGTTTTTTATTCTTCCCCATAGTCGCACTTCCCGAGTCATCTTTCTCCCAATAAAAGCCTTCTTAACAACACTAGGGAAACTATAATATATCATGCACCCTTCAAATCACATTATCCCATAAAAATACATATTATGCACCCAATACATCTTATTATCTGATCTTCAACAAACACATCTTCAGATAGTAACTGAGTAGTTTCATGTAGCCACCATATCCCATACGCCATGTATTGTACCTCAAGACATCACAACCCATACATGATATTTCGATAATAATCCTTATTTTACTATATTTTGAGATGAATATGTGTGAAATAACCCCAATACATTAAAAATATCTACACACATACTTGGAAAAGATAAATAACTTGCACAATAGTGAAAAATACTACCAGGAGAGGTGAGTGAGGAAATATGGAATAATTTGTTATCCATTCCAATATGACCTGGATGTTTGTAAACATCCCTCAGAGTCCACTGGGTTTTTCTATCCCTACCAATACATGTGGAGTAGTGTATGAAAATCACATAACATAGAAATATACAAAGCCTACAAACCAAACCATGGTCAATAAAATACCCTTTAAATCGAATACATCTATCATAACATGGACACCCTGCTACCAACTCTAAGGACTAGATATCATATCATCACACAATAATTTGAAAGTCATTTATTTACTTCTTTCCATTAATAATTTCAGGATTAAATTGATTAATAGCCAAATTCCATGCCCTCCTACCATAATCTAATTGATCCCATGATTTATCAAGATTAATTATTTTTTAAAATTCCATTCAAGCACTGAAACTATGGGTTAAATTATTTAGCAATCATTAGTCATTATCTTTCTATATTTCTAGGTACTCTTGGATACATCAAGATCCACTATTAACGATACACAAACCTTGCTTAACTAGATTCTTCAAGTCCTCGGGTAAAGGAATGAAAAAAAGAAACAAAAACATCTAAACTTTAAAATAGATTCATCAACATACAATATCCCCAACATTTAACACAAATAATAATTAGTAAGACCAGCTTAAACCCATTCACTCAGACCCAATTCCATCTCCAAAACCAGCATCCATTTTTATCATCCATCCATATCTAAAATCTAAAAATTAATACCATAAACCTAGGAAACCTTATGGTACACACTAAGATTTTAATAGAACAATATATTCAATAGTGTATATATCACACATCACTGAGCTTAAACGAACCATGAAATATTATTATTTAAATGTTATAGTTATAACCTAGCCATTAAATTAGAGGGTAAGAATATGATTGACCACATTGTAAAATATATATAATAGTCCTAGTCAATAAAAACTAAATTTTTAATAATTTTTAAATTAGACCTTAATTTTTAATGAAGCCAATTTATTCATAAAAAATACAATTTCTTCAAAAATGATTTTTATTGTTTTTTGTGAAAAATATTATAATTATTTTTTTAAATTTTAGAAAATTTATTTGATAAAATGAAATTATTTTTTTTGAAATTATCATATAGAAATTATTGTTCCATTAAATTTTTGTTTTTTTCTAAAAGGATTGATTTTTATTGAACAATGAACATACCATTTTTGCACATTTTTTGAAAATGTCATTTATTTTAATTTAATTGATTTTTTTGACTTTAACATAATATTAAATTAAAATAGGTATAATTTAGTTAGAAAAAATCTAATTACGTACACAAGAATCAGTATTATAATTGATTTTGGTATAAGTTCATTTTTGGGTTTAAAAATGTTTTGTTCTAAAAATAGTTTTTCATTGCATTTTACACATTCATATTAAAATTAATTTTAATAACTTATAGGAATTTAAATTTAGGAATTTTTATTTATTTTTAGAAGAAAAAATTAAATTTTATCCTAGGATAATTTATTGAGAGTTTTCTGAAGAAGGTAAAATTTTAGTGAATAGTAAAAAATACATTTGTATGAAATACATTATCAATTATGATATTTCCAAGAAATAAAAATGAAATAAAAATTAACTAAACTTATGTAAATAATAATGTGAAATAATATACTATATATATAATATAATAAAAATTAAAAACATATAAACTGGGATTTATTTCATGATAAATATGCAAAATATTTTTATTATCATAGTAGTGCTTGTACAACATTAGAAAAGAAAAAATTGGTGTCCAAAAAAATAATATTTGAGAAATAATAGGTCCTTGATATACTTTTTTATTAAATATGAAGTATTATTTATTATTTTTCTGGATATATATGGATATAGGGGTTATATAACAAGTGGCTTAACCAAATTCTTGTGAAATACTTGTGCAAGGCTAAAAAAGTCAAAATAACTTGTTAAATGATTTTCAATGACATTGATGTGATTAAATAAAAATATTGAAATAATATAAAAGTTTAAAATAAAATTATTTAATTAATTTTTATGTTAATAATTTTTTCTTAATTTTTATTAATGAAATAATTACTTTAAATGCTTACGCAATGCTAACATAGTGCTTGTGCAAGCTGTAAAAAATAATGTAAATTATTTTAAAAAATCTAAAAACAATATTTTCTAGATGAGTTAAAGTGTACCATGAATTTTGGAGATAAATATAACATATTATAAAGGTTTTAAATTTTTATATTTTAATTACATTGATTTCATGTTGTTTTTGATGTCGAATTATATGAATAGTTTCAAAATGATATTAATAATATTTTATATTAAAAATATTTTATTAAATTATTTAAAATTTATAAAAATCATTAATGTAGTCAATTAGGATTAAAAAGGCATAAAATATCATAATTTGTCTGTTTTTGAGCACATATTTATCTCATAAGTAAAATTATAACCCTTTAATATTGAAAAAGGCATTACCATATTTAATGTTAAAATTGTTAACCAATGGGTTAAACAAAAATATAAGGTTTAAAATAATTTATAAATCTATATAAATTTTATTGTGTGATTATATTAATATCATTTAATCCTTATATTCAAATTCATTTCATTTTAGATCCATTTTACATGATTCAAATACATATCATATTATAATATTTCATTAATTTCAAAAAAATGACATTAATTATAATTTATAATAAATAATATTTTATTAAATGAATTGAAATTAATAAAAATATAATATTAATACAATTTAATGGAATATTGCTTAATATATCTACCATTATCCATTTTGGGTCTCTTTTCCTTTAATAATTACTTTATTTATACCTAAAATGCAAAAAACAAATGTTAACACGGTAATTGTCAAAAGGTTTGACGGGGGTTTAAAACAAAAAGATAAGTGTGAAAAAATCACATAAACATGCCCAAATTTTATTTTATGAGAGAATTTATAATGGTAATAATCTTATATTTTAATTATATCAATCTTGTTCCATTTTAACCTAAAAATTATTTTATATTAATTGAATGCTTTAAGAAATTCTTAGAATGCCCTTCCCTCACTTATAAAAGGGAACCCCCTATCCTATTATCTACACACATAAAGAGAAATTTTTGGCCAATAAATTACGTAATACCATACTAGATTCATTACCTATATCATATATCTTCTGTAATTTCCAAAATACCATCCTTTAAAGGGTTATGTTGTATGCCAAAGGAGGATCCTCAACGAAGATGTATTGCTCTTTACCAAGTGTTTTCAATTTTTGTTTATTCTTTTACCACATATAAATGTATTTTATCCATTATAAAATAATTAATTTAGTATCTTGAATATACTTAATTTTTATTACAGTGATGGAACAACCATTATCCACCATCTTCCTATCCACTAAAAAATGATAACATCGCTCCTGTGTATGTATGGACTACCACCTTCAGAAGAGACATGATTCATTTTTTTGTTTACTTTTCACATGGATGTTAATAAAGATATTTTTAAAGAATTTAGAAGATATATATGATTTAAAAATTATATTGTATTGTGAATTATTATTTAACTTACTTTCTCATCTGTCGAAATATGAAGACAATTTTCATGCGTATGTATGACCTACCATTTCCATGAACGGGGTAATTCATTTTTCTATATATAACTTTTATGGATGAATATATATATTTAATGAATATATATGATATTTTTACCATTATAAAATTTTTTAAGATGATTCAACCATGATCATGGTACAAGGACCCAAATTACAAAACTAAAATTCTCATAAAAATGAAACAGTTAACACCAAAAAACGATGATTTTAATAAAGTGTAATTAATAAATGGATGTTAAAATTTTATAAGTGGATAATATATGATATTATAAGTCTTTAAATTAATATTATATAGAATTATAATAAATTAAATTTATTATAAATGAGTTTTAATCAATTTTGAATAAAGTGAAACTCGATTTAAGGGATTTTCATATCGCTTTTATTTTTATGAGACACATGCCATATTCACCACTTGTATATTTTATGTGTTGTATATAATTACCATGAATGTATATTATGATTATAATCATTAAAACTATGGGATATATGTATCCATATTAGGTTTTTTATTTCATGGGGGTTATGATTCAAAAGTTACCAAATTTGTGAGGGATTAATGTTACAATCTCACTATTTATCGCGGTTGTTTATTATTAAGTATTTGATGATGAAATTGTCTGAATTAATTCTAAAAAATCCCATTAATTTTATTATACTATGTTAATTTTTAGATATTACATATCTTTCATTCATTTTTATCCCTTTTAGAACTCATTTTTATGATGAATGTTTTAAGGAAAACCAAGTTTATTTTTCTATTTAATCAAAAATCATCTTTCTTCCACATTTATCTTTTAATAATAATAATAATAATAATGTTTTTGATATTATATTATGATTGTTTTTATATATTTTTAACATTATTTAAATTTTTTAAAAATGTTCCAAAATGGATTATTCTTGTCATTTTCCATATGAGTTACTTTTGACTTTTCACTAAAAAAAGTGCAAGGATTCTTGGTTTTTACCTACACAACATGAGAATTTTTTTTTGTTTTATTGAACACTCAATTATTTAAAGGTTTCCTTACATGTTTCCAAGGTTATCTTAAAATAAAATTTTTTCTTTAATATTTTGGATTTTTTAGATTTTAAATAGATTATTTCAAAGTGAAAATGGAATTTTCTTGCATAAATATTCTATGATCACTTTTAAAGGAATTTTAATCTAAGATGACAATATTGAACATTAGTTATGATTTATTAAGGATATGATCTAATGATACCATCATTATTCTCTATCTAGATGCTTTTTTGTTAGGATACAATTTTTTAAACTTGTTTTTTCCAAGGGTTTGGCTGTAATGAAATGTCTGTGAAACCTTTTTATTTTTCATGAGTTTTGATATGATGAATGTTTTATGATCTTATGGCACACATATCTATGTTTTTCATTATTTGATTAAAATTGTTCAATTTATATATCCCTCTATTCCATTGGGTAAAGTTTTATATATCATGATATGACTATTGGAAACAAGTCGATGTAATTGATTCACTATAGAAAACAAGACTATGTGCTTAATAAACTATGAGAAAAAATATATGTTCTTAATAAACTATAGGAAACAAGTTGAAGTGCTTGATCAACTATGTTAAATTAGTGGTGATGCCTGATATATAATGACATGGGAAATATGGGTTGTTTCCTGATCTACTTGGATTTTATAATCTTGATAGATAGCCATATAATATGAAATGTTTTTTATATATATATATTATGGAACAAAACTTTTGTGACAAGAACTTATGGTTCATGACTGATTTATGATGATTTGTCACAATTATGATTCATATATTTTGAAATAATAAAGTCTTATTCCATGATTCATTATTTTGATCCATGATAGATTTATTATTGACTTTATAAGTTAAGATCATGAAATAATACCCTTATTCTTATCTTATATGTAACACCCCAAGATTCCACATTACTATTCTCTTTGAATAATACAATAGTTTGCGTTGTACGCAACTCCGAGTTCTAGAACACTACGACCAATCAAATTAGCCATTTAAAAATTAATTCTGAATAGTAATACCCAATTTTTTAATTTTTTTAAATTTTATATTTCAAAATGGACTTCATTTTTAGATTTTGAATATCAAAATTATCTTAGGGTGAATTTTTGGTATTTTTCAAAAAACATTCAATTTTTTGATGAATAGTGAAAACACTACTTTATTGTTTAAAATCGGCTTTTTATATTAAATAATTATATTTAATTTAAATTTATTTTAAAGTAAAAAATAGATACATAATACTTATATATTCCCAATATAATTCATTGGAGTCAGTTTATAATAATATTAGATATATTAAATTTTGTTGAGCTTTATAACGTCTTTTACCCACCTTCTAGGCACATTTGAAAATTTGCATAAATCATAATTTTAATGCTTATGTGAATTTAATTTCAAAACTCAAACAGAAATGGCTTTCATCAGTAAGTAAAATGTGGTTTAATAGGTTGAAAATAATTTTTGGTGAATAGTTACTTTAGAATTTTATTTATCGCGGTTAAAAGTAAATAGGATAATTAAAGGTAAAAATAATTTTATAATAATATAAAATTACCCCAAAACCTGACCTAATTATATTTTATAAGTTTTTTCAAAAAAATAAACCTTAGGGAAAAATTATTATCCTTTTTGATCCACTTGGGTTAGATTACGAAATTTATTATATTTTATTTAAAGAATAATTAAAAGCATTAAATTCAAATTTTAATAACTAAAGCATTTTCAATATAGGTTTATACATAAGATAAATTAGAATATAAATATTAATTATAAATATAAAAATATTTAATACATCATATTATTTTATTTATAACTTTTAGACATTAAATAATTAAATTTATTTATGACACAATGATGATGCAATAATTACTTTATTACCGAATGATTAAAATAATTGATATTATAAATATAAACATAATTGGAAATTGAATCTTTATATGATATAAAAAAATTTAGGTGAATATGATATGTTATAGTTGATGAAATGTAATTTTATTGAATTAATCAAGTTGTTATGACTTTAACAGAAAACAAATACTAAATAGTGTCAAAATTGACATCGATGAATTTTAAAAACAAATACTATTTTATTAAATTATATAATAGTTATAAAAATATAATATTCTAAAAAATAACTTAGATAAATTTAAATATGTCATTAATGAACCACTTGAGGGTTTCTTGGAATTTTATAGTGACTGTATTAACCATGTTGTATAAAAATACAAGAAGAGATGGTAAAAGTTAAACTATTTAACTAAGGGTTAAATTTAAAAGATAAGGTTAATATGGTGACATAAACATGTATAAAACCTATTAGTTGCAAGTATTTCAACCCATACTTATCTTATAATCAAAATAAATCTATCTGGAGCTATTAGTAACCGAAAATAATTTTATAATAAATTAATATTTCAAGCATTTCCAAAAGTTCCCCTCGCCTCTCTTATAAAAGGGTACTTACCCTCCTCTTAAATTCACACCTCCAAATTCATTTTTCTAGGCAAAAAAATACTCAAATATCCTCCCAAATACCCTCACTTAAACCTATAGTAATTAATTTTATCATAAAGACAATTTAAGGAGCTATTTTGTTCAAGTCAAAAGGAATCACCCGAAGAAGAGGTAATTATTTTATAACATCTTTCAAAGTTATTTTCTTCTTATACTTCCCACTTATTTTTTGTTTCCATAATAAAATAATAAATCCAGTACCTTCTACATAATTAGATGTTATTATAAATATTGTACAACCATATTCATTATTCTATCTATCCTACGAATGATAAAGTCACCAAACGTGCCTATGTACGGCTTACCGTCTCTACATCATGGTGTAGTTTGTTATTCAACACTTCATTATTTGGATGGGTATAATAATGAGTATAATTGATGTAAAAAATAAATATAACATGTTAATGATTTTTTATATATAATATAACATCCAATTACATACGATTTCACCAGCAATAGAATGATATTGTCGCTCATGCGTACACAAAACTTACCATCTCCCTGACGCAATGAGATTTCATTCTCTATCACAACCATTCAAGAATAATTTTCATTTTATGATTAAAAAAATAATGTATAAGAACTCAATATCATTATATATATTTGTGAAATACACCATATCCATAAAAAAATGACTTACGTAACAAAACAAATAAAGTAAAAAAAATCATTTTTCACTAGAAAAAATGATACTACTAAAATATTATTAACAAACCTATATTAGAGGATCATATATGATATCATATTTATGTATGCGGTTCTTGTATAATTTAATAAAAATTATTTAACCATTATACAGAAGGTTGATGTACCCTCGACTAAGGAAAAGTACAAATTAAGGGTTAATGATATAATCACTTTATTATCCGAGGTTGTTTATGCATAAATACCGATTGGGACTTCTTTATCATCAACATCCATGTTTCTGAAAAATGTATTTCTAAACATTTTAACTATTTATTAGACTACAGGTGAAATTCATTTATACCCTTGTTTCAATTTTAATAAAATGTTTTTAAGGGAATATTTATGTCGTTTTCCAAACAATGTCCTTTATGAACTTTTCGAAAAATTAAGGAAAGATTGTTTTTTAACTTATACGGTAGGTGAAACTATTTTCCACAATTATGACACCTTGAAGATCCCCTTAGAAGATTAAAATAATATTTTCAAAATAAATGTTTTCTTTTATAATTATGTGACTTTTATATGACTTCAAAGTATAAATGGATATTTCTCTCAAATAGTTTTTGGATTGATTTTATCTATTTCAATGTCTATTGTTGGATTTTATGTTTAATTGATATTGATTTATTATGATACAATATTCCATATTTTATTGACTATTTTATAATATGTTTGACTGTGGATGTGTTATTTTTATGTCATTCATGGTTTATGGTTAAAGTATTAACATTTCATATGCTAGTTTAATATGAATGTTTATGTTAGGTTTCACCCTTTTCATATGAGGAATTCATTAGATATAGAAAGTGAAGGGAAAGGCCCACTATAGCTCCTCGATGCATCAGTAGGTCTCATGAGACAAACTAGTTTCTTTGCATAAGGCATTGACAATATTTTTATTTGTAGTCTTGGCATAAGGCCTTGACTGTGTGGTTATGATGACAGGCATTATGCATTCCATCATTCTGAGATTAGCTATTGATATTACATGTGATTATTCGACTAGTATAATATTTATGTGAGTAATTAAATGGAATTATATGATTTACCTTTTCCATATTATGTTAAAGGATAAGTTTAAAAAGATTTTGTTTTAGTCTTATACATTTTCTTAAATTTTTATGATTATTTATGATAGTTTCTGCTATATTGTTATCCTTACTAAGCCTCTACGCTCACCCATTCTTATATTTTATTTTTCCTAGTATGTGAAGAAGTATATTATGACTAACCTATAGGGATTAACTAAGGGATATGAGTGTGTTCAAAGGATAAAAAATGTTTTTTTATTCATTTCATAATGTAATTTAAAACTTAGGTATGTATCTAGTAATTCCAAGGCTACTAAACTGATCGGCCTTTCCGGACATGATCTCTTATGATCATGAAAATATTTTGTAATAATGCATCGAATCTGGGTATTAGGGGTCAGGGTGTTACAGTTGGTATTTGAGGAATTTTAGTTCAAACCATAGAAAATAGATTTAGAAAAACCCGGGTTATAGAAAATTACCATAAGATTGACATTGAGTATTAGTATAGAAGAACATTAAGAAATTTTGGAAATGTAGATATTATATGGGTTTTCTACCTAGTACATCCCTATATAGTTACTAAAAGCGGAGGTGGTTCTGACACAGATGTACCTAGGAGTGAAAATTCTATTAAAAAGTTTCAGGTTTGACCTAGACTATCCTGGTACATGACATTAGACCTTACTGCGTACATGGTTTGACAAACTTGTGGGATATTCTTAGGATAATATAAATTTTATTACAAACCATTTTGGAGGATTTATGAGTAAATAATTCCCTAAAGAAAACATATTTTTTGATTATGGATTATTTTCATAAATAGTTTAATTTATGTTAAGTATTTTACAGGTTTGGAATTATGCATTGAAATTCATAAACTAATCTAGTGTATGCCATTGTTTTGAAATGGAACATAGTGGAAGGAATGGAAACCATATCAACACACAAAATCCAAGTATGTATTTCCCTCATATTCAAGATAATTATAGCAGAGATGGTGATAAAAATGGTGCTGAAAAAATTATAACCATTCTAGGAAAAATTACTTGGGTTTTGAATAATAACCTTAGCCATATAGAGCACCTAGATCCACAATGTCGAGGATCAATGTTAGACCACTTAATGAGGAAGCAACCACCAACATTCAATGGGGATAAAAAATTTATCTGAGTAATGGCTAAATTACTTAGAGAAAATATTTTAGGCTTTGGGGCATAATAAAAGGGAAAAAGTTGTCATGGAAGCTTATTTCCTCTCAGGAGATGCATATCAATAGTGGTCATTAATTAAAAACATAAAAAAGAATGAAGAAGTATAAAATATAGAATGGAGGTAATTTAAAGATCTTTTATTTGAAAAATATTTTCCTCATGAAAATTAAGAGGATATAAAAATGAAATTTTTGAGTCTCAGGAAAAAGGAGGATGAGAACATCGCAATGTATGAGGATAACTTTACAAGGATTGCAAGGCATGCTTTAGATTATATACACAACTAAAGAAGTAAGATTGGTCGATTCTTTGATGGGTTAAAAACATTTCTCTGACGAGCATTAGTCTCACAATCCTTTTTTTCATACAAATATATAGTATCATGTGCTATCAAGATAGAAAAAAAATTTTCTATGTCTTATGAATTTAAAGATATGCAAGAGAAGAAGAGATTATATGAAAACTCTAGAAAATGAAATAAAGGGAAGAACTAAAAGTTGAATTACCACCCTGTAGTAAATATGGGAAGAAACACCCCAGTAATTTCCTGAATAGAATGAGAGTTTGTTACAAGTGTGGGTAAAAAGGACACTAAGCTCATGAATGCATTGGGAAGAAATAATATACTAATGTTCAATGCTATAATTGTAAAGATATGGGACATTTTTCAAATTATTGTTCTAAGAGTCACGGAAATTAAACTAAAAAAAGAAAAGGGAGAAATACCAAGCTTATGCGATCACAACTGTTGACGTTGAAGTTCATATTTAAATAGTGGTAGGTACTTTAATCATTTACTAAAAATTAGGCAATTATTTATTTGGTTCTGGTCTATCGCATTATTTTATATCTTCCCAGTTTTCCAAGAAAATTAGATATTTCCAATTCGACTTAACAAGGGAGTTGTTAGTCAAAACTCCTAAGGGAAGTATCATTGCCTCAATATTCTATCAAACAATTACCATTATGGAATATAAACATGTCTTATCTACTGATTATTTTGTCATAACCATTATTTAATTTGATATAATCCTTGTTATAGATTAGATTTCAGACCATGATTTGAAAATTTATAGTAAGAAAAAGGAGGATATTTTTTGATGATGATAAGAAATTCCTTTTCCTTAGAAAAGAAACATCACCATCTTCTCATTATCTAGATTCACCCCCTGTAGCTCTACTAAATTCAATTACTGGGGAGGAAGGTAGTGAAATAACTATGGGTGATGAAAGGAATGTTCAAATAGAGTATGTTCCTATTGTGTAAGAATATGATGATGTGTTTCTAGAGGATTTACCTAGAAATCCTCCAAAACGGGAAATTGAGTTTTCCATTGACTTAATTCCTAGTTCAAGGCCCATATAGAAGACCCCTTATAGAATGTCCATTGTGGAATTAGTGAAACTAAAGAAACAACTAGAGGAATTGAGTAATAAATGATTTATTTTCCTTAGTATTTCTAAATGGGGAGACCCTATTATTTTTGTTAAGAAGAAATATGGATCGATGAGGTTGTGCATTTACTACGAGAAGATCAATTCTATAATAATAAAGAACAAGAATCCACCACCACACATTGATGATTTATTCGATCAGCATCACGGATATCAATATTTTTCAAATATTGGCCTTCGATATGGATATCATCAGTTGTGCATGAGGAAGGAAGGCATTTTAAATACAGTATTTCAAACTAGGTAT
Organism: Viscum album; assembly: GCA_963277665.1. NCBI lineage: Eukaryota > Viridiplantae > Streptophyta > Magnoliopsida > Santalales > Viscaceae > Viscum > Viscum album. The sequence goes on along the minus strand of OY728131.1, from coordinate 659,583,004 downwards.
GAGCATTATGAGTTTACAGTAATGCCTTTTGGACTGACTAATGCAACATATGTTTTCATGGATCTAATGAATAGAGTTTTCAAGGAATATCTTGATGAATTTGTAGTGGTATTTATTGATGATATCTTGGTATACACAAAAATATAAAAAGTTCATGAAAATCACTTACGTACTATTCTAAAGACTCTTAGAAGAAATGAATTATATGGGAAGTTTAGCAAGTGTGAATTCTTACTTCAGGATATTTCTTTTAATGGACATATTTTCTATAAGGATGGAATCTCTATTAATACTTTAAAGAAAAGGGAAATACAAAAATGGATAGCACCAACAAGTATAACTAAGGTACACAGTTTTATTAGTTTAGTAGGTTACTATCTACGTTTCTTCCAGAATTTTACCTGATTGGCTGACACATTAACCAAGATCACATGTAAAGGGGTTGATTTTTTTGGAAAAAATAATGTGAATAATGTTTTTAATAATTGAATAGAATATTAGTCAATGATCCTATCTTGACTCTAGAATCATGGAATGATTGGTTTTTTATTTATCATGATGATTCATATAAAGGAATTGGTTTTTTCCATATACATAATGATAGATTTATTCCCTATGAATCATGGTAGATAAAAATTCATGAACAAAACAATCCCACTCATGATCTTGAGTTATCAGCCATAATAATTTCTCTGAAGATATGAAGACAGTATCTATGTGGTGAAAAATGTGAGATATATAATGATCAAAAGAGTTTGAAGTATATTTTCTCATAGAAAGAACTTAACATGAGGCAAAGGTGATAGTTTTAACTACTCAAGGATTATCATTTTGTAATACACTACCACATGGGGAAGGAAAATAAGGTGTAATATGATTTGAGTAGAAAGGATCATGGAGTTCTGAACTAGATGAGATTTAAAAGGGATCCTATGTTTATGGATCTAGTAAACATGGATATAGAAATATTCATAGAAGGTGAAACATCAATTATTTTTCCAATAGTTCCCAAACCATCTTTACTAGAAAGGATAAGAAGTTTCTAGACTGATGATGAGGTTTTTCAACATAAAATTAAAGCTTTGAATGATGGGAGATTGATTGACTTCATATATGAAGGTAGAATTTTGAAGCCTTTTATAAAATGAGATTTCACACACCAACTTGTTGTGACGATGTTGGTTAAAAAAACTCATAGGCCCAAAAATTGTTGATGAAATAAGGGAAAAGGATAATATTATCGAAAGCCACATCAAAGAATCTCAAAGTAGGAAAAAGAGATGTGCCAATAACTGAAGGAAGGATTTGGAATTTCAAGTAGGAGATCATGTTTTCTTGAATGTATCTCCATAGAATGTTGTTAAACGATTATATAAGAAGGGTAAATTAAGTCCCAGGTACATCAGACCATTTGAAATTCTGGAACGAATTAGAGTTGTAGCTTACCGACTGGCAATGCCTCAAAGTCTCTCCAAAGTTCTTGATGTGTTCCACGTATCACTATTGAGAAAATGCATGAAAGACCCAACACATGTAATCACCTATGAAGAAATAGAACTAGAACCCGATCTATCTTATTTTTAAGACCCAATCAAGATTTTTGATACCAGTGAACAATTGTTGAGAAACCAGATAACTTTTCTGTTAAAAGTTCTTCGGAGAAACCATAAAATGAAAGAGAAAACGTGGGAACCTGAGGAACATATAATGAAGAACCACCTAAATCTTTTTATGGAAAAATATTCTAGAAATTTTGAGGATGAAATTATTTGAATGAAGGGAGAATGTAACACCCTAAGCTTCTACGATACGCTTCTCTTTGAATGATATAATAGCTTGTGTTATACACAAATCCAAGTTCTAGTACACCATGACCAATCAAACTAGCCATTTGAAAAGAATTTATGAACAATAATACCCAATTTTTAAAATTTGATAAATTTTATTTTTCAAAACGAGCTTCATTTTTGGATTCTTTATATCAAAATTAGCTTAGAGTGGAGTTTTGGTATTTTTTTTGAAAACATTCATTTTTTGATGAACAGTGAAAAACACTATGTTATTATTTTAAACCAACTTTTTATATTAAATAATTATTTTTAATTTAAATATATTTTAAAGTCAAAAATAGATACATAATACCTATATTAGTCTAATGTAATTCATTAGAGTCATTTTATAATAAGATTAGATATTTGAAATTTTATTGAACTTTTTAACATATTTTACCCACCTTCTAGGCACATTGAAAAATTTGAATAGAACGTAATTTTACCACTACTATTAAATGAATTTTAGAGATCTGAAAGACATTGTTGTCATCAGTATGTAATATACAGTTCGATAGGATGATTTTTTTTATAGTAAATTTTGAATTCTATTTACCACGATTAATAGTGAAGAGGGAAATTAAAGTTAAAAATAATATTTTAATAATATAAAATTAATATAAAACATGTCCTAATTCTATTGGATAAGTGTTTTTTGACCAAAATAAACCTTCAGATAAAAATATTCTTTTAACTCTCCAACCCTAGTTATCCAGAGTCGGGGAATTATTACATAAAATTGGAATGATCATAAGAGATCATGTCTCGAAATACCGATTAGTTTAGTAGCCTTGGAAGTACTAGATATATACATAAATTTTGACATTACATCCTGAAATAAAAAAAACATTATGTCCCCTTTCAACACACTAATATCCCATATCCTATCCCTGAAGTTCAATCATAATATACTTCATCACATCATGGGGAAAATAAAACATTATAAAGGGGTGAGCTCACATGCTTAGTAAGGATAACAATATAGCGGAAATTTTCATAAATAAGCATAAATATTGAAGGTAAATTTTTAGACTAAAACACAAACCTTTTATAATTAAACTTCAGCATAATATGGAAAATATAATTCAAATAATTACATTTACTTATTCAAATGGATATTCTACTAGTCTAATAATCACATGTAATATCAATAATCAGTTCCATAATGATGGAATGCACAATCCCAGACATCATACCACATAATCAAGGCATCGTTCCAAGACTACAAATAAGATTTTATCAAGGTCTTGTACCAAGACACTAGTTTTTCCCCTGAGTACTACCAATGTATCAAGGAGATATAATGGGTTCCACCCATCACTAACTAAGTCCAATTCATTCCTCATATGAAAAGATTGAAACATAATCTAAACATTCATATTAAAACTAGCATATGAAATGTCAATATTTTAACCACAACCCGTGAATGGTATAAAAATTGCACATCCGTAGTAAAAAATAACCCATTCAATACAATATATAAGATTGGGTTATAATAAATCAGTCTTAATCAAGAATAATGAAGGATTTTGACCTAGATTAAAATAATCAATTAAACTGTTTGATAGAAATATACCCTTTCTATTGAAAACAATTAAAAGTATCACTATTTATCAAGAAGCTTTTAAAAATATATTTTTAATTGATGTGTCCCATACCAATTTGAAACTTTTAATATGAATTTTAATTGTAAAACATTCATGGCCATATAAATTAATCCTTAACACCATTTTTAAAACATGGACATTAATAATAACGATTTAGAGGAATAAATATTTAAAACATTTAAAATGATATTTCAGTTAGAGTTCCTAACAAAAATGAGATATGCTTGAATATAGATAATCGAGGTAATAAATGATTTATAATATCATGAGAATAAAGGGATTCATGATATACTATGTTAAAGTACAGTATGTACACTATATAAAAGTGAATTTGCACATAACAACAAAGAAGACTCAATGGAATGTAAATTGAGATGAAATCCCTTATAAAGACCATATTCCTAGGTTAAGGATAAATCAATGACAAAATTATGTGGGAAAAGATATAAATACACTCAATATTATTGGATATTCTGTGTAAATCAATCATAGGACATTCACACATATTCTTGAAAAAACAACACCAATGGCTTGGATGTTTCACTCAATGAATAGAAATTGAGTAAAGATTACTCTTATAATGTTCATATCGATGACTTAAGAATTTATCAATTGGGTGATTATGTGAATAAAATGTATATCCAAATGAGGGGAGTTGAAATTACTACATAAATAAATAAATAATGATTTCACACATATAGTTGGAGTAAAATAATCAATGAAGTATGCGTAAAACCCAATGCGTGGAAATCGAAATTAGAAATTCCCTTACTGATTTGGTAACTTATGAAACATAAACCCCATGAAATAAGGATAATACAATGAAGATGTATATACCCATAAATGAAACTATATTACACAAAGAATACAATCATGGGATGTACATACACCACACAAAAGGAAATAGTGGCAATATAGCATGAATCTCACAGGAATAAGAAGTGAGATAAAAACCCATTACCTTGTAATTTTCCTTGGTAGAGGGTATTTTAACCTCCTTTAAAATAGTTGAATCATTTTTATTAAATTATACAAGAACTATATACATAAATGTTACATTATATATGATCTTTTAATATTGTTTTTTCAATATTATTTCAGTAGTATCATTGTTTTGGGTGTTAACTGGCTCGTTTTACTTAATATGATTTGCAACGTAAGTCTTATTGGTTATGTATATGATGTATTTTATTCATATAAAAATTATATTAAGTTCTTAAAAATTATTTTTATTCATAAAATGAAAATTATTCTTTAATTGTTACGATGGGAAATGAATATCATCGCGTTCATGGAGACGATAATCCATACATACGCATGAGTGACAATATCATTTTATTTATGGTGAAATCGTATGAAATTAGATGGTATATTACATATAAAGAATCATAAACATTTTATATTTATTATTTATATCAATTATAAATATTATTATACCAATCCAAATAATGAAGTGTTGAATAACAAACTACACCACGACGTAGAGACGGTAAGTCATATATACACACGTATGGTGACTTTGTCATTCATCGGATGGATAGAATAATTAATATGGTTGTTATATATTTATAATAACATCAAATTATGTAGAAGGTACTAGAGTTATTATTCTGGTATGGAAACAACAAAGAAAGAGGAAGTGGAAGAAGAAAAGAACTTTGAAAGAGGTGATAAAATAATTACCTCTTCTTCAGGTGCTTCCTATTGATTTGATCAAAAGGGCTTCTTAGGTTAGAGTTATGATAAAATTAAGGCTTCTAGGTATATGGGAGGGTAGTTGAGATGATATTTGAGCAGGTTTTGGTAGATCCAAATGGATTTGGAGGTGTTAAATTAAGAGAATGGGAAGTACCCTTTTATAAGAGAGGTGAGGGTCACTTTTGGAAAAACTTGAAATATTAATTTAGTATACAATAATATTCAGTTTATAATGGATCCAAAAGGATTTATTTCAAGGATAATGTGATGAGGGGTTTAAAATCTCTCAAACATTAGGTTTTTTATAGGTTTAGGTCACCATATTAACCTTATCTTTTAGATTTAACTCTAAGTTAAGTAGTTTAACTTTTACCATGTATTCTTATGTTATTATAATAAATGGTTAATAAAATTACTATAGAAAGACAAGATAAAACCAAGTGGTTCATTATTAAAATATCTAACCTTATATAAGTCCTTTTTATGAACCTTATATTTTTAGGAATATTGTATCTATTAATAATATTGTATTTATTTTAAAAACTGATTTATGTTAATTTTGACACTATTTGGTATTTTGTTTTTGTGAAAATCATAACAGCTTTATCACTTCGAAAAAAATTTATTTAATAAATCTTAACATGTAATATTGACCTAGAAAAATAATGGAATTCATCAAAATTATCAATTTATTTTTTTTGGATATTTATAATATCAATTAATTCAATCTTTCATTAATAAGGTAATTACTACATCATCATTGTGTCATAAATAAATTTAATTATTTGATGTCTAAAAATTAAAAATAAATAAAATTATGTAGGAAACCATTTTATCTTTCTAATTAATATTTATAGTCGAATTTATCTTTTGTATAACACTATATTAAAAATGTTTATTTATGAAAATTTGAATTTAACACTTTTAACTCTTCTATAAATAAAACAATAATAAATGTCCTAATTTAATCCATATGGACCAAATAGGATCATATTTTATTCCTGAGTTTGATTTTGTTCAAAATAACTTATCCAATAGAATTAGTACACGTGTTCAGGTAATTATAATATCATTTGTACCTTTAATTACCATATTTAATTTTAACCACGGTAAATAAAATTCAAAAGTTACAATTCACCAAAAAATATTTTCATTATATTGAACCACATTTTACTTACGGATGTCAATCATGTCTCTCTGATATTTTGAAATTCAATTCATAGAAGTGGTAAAACGACATTTATGCAAATTTGAAAATGTGCCTAAAAGGTGGGTAAAAGACGTTAAAATGTTCAATAAAATTTTATACATTTAATTTTATAAGAAAATAAATCCAATTAATTACATTGAAATTATATAGGTATTATGTATATATTTTGACATAGAATAAATTTAAATAAAATAAATACTTATTTAAATAAAAAGTAGGTTTTAAACAAATAAAATTTCAAAAGGTGGGTATTACTATTCATAACGGCTAGTTTGATTGGTCGTGGTGTGCTAGAACCCAAAGTTGCGTATAATGCATGATATTTCATTATTAAAATAGAATCATACAATTGAATCTTGGGGTGTTAAAATTTTCCTTTTTGATCCACTTGGGTTAGATTAGAACATTTATTATATTTTATCTATAGAAGAGTTAAAAGTGTTAAATTTAAATAGTAATAACCAAACCATTTTTAATATAGGGTTATACATTAGATAAATTCTACCAAAAATTTTAATTAGAAAGCTAAAAAATTCCCTACATCATATTATTTTATTTATAATTTTTAGACTTTAAATAATTAAATTTATTAATGAAACAATGATGATGCAATAATTACCTTATTAACAAATAACTAAAATAATTGTCATTATAAATATTAAAAGAAATGTAAATTGAAAATTTTGATGATATAAAAGATTTTCATAGGTGAATATGATATTTTAGAGTTGATGAAATGTATTTCTATAAAAGGAATCAAGTTGTTTTGAATTTATCAAAAACCAAATAATAAATAGTGTCAAAATTGACATAAATGAATTTTTAAAACAAATATTATTTTATTAAATTATATTATAGTCCTAAAAATATAATACTAAGATTAATGACTTAGATAATGTTACATATGTGATTAATTAACCACTTTAGTTTCTTTTTAAATTTTATAGTAACTATATTAACCATGTAGTATAAAAATACAAGAAGACATGGTAAACGTTAAACTATTTCACTAAGGGTTAAATATAAAAGATAAGGTTAATATGGTGACCTAAACATGTCTAAAACCAATTGGTTGAGAGTATTTCGACCCATACCCATGTTATCTTCAAACTAAATCTATTTAGTGCTATTATAAACCGAAAATATTTTTTTTAATAAAATAATATTTCAAGCCTTTCCTAAAGTGCCTCTCACCTCTCTTATAAAAGGGTACTTCCCCTTCTAATAAAATAACACCTCCCAAGCCATTTTTATCTTCCAAAACATTCTCAAATATTTTACCAACTACCCTCATTTAAAACTAGATGCCTTAATTTGATCATAAATCCAACCTATGGATCCCTTTTTGTTCAAATCAAAAGGAAGCACCCGAAGAAGAGATAATTATTTTATCATATCTTTCAAAGTTATTTTCTTTTTCTACTTCCTTTTTATTTTTTATTTCGGACTAAAATTATAAATTGGTACCTTCTTCATACTGAGATGTTATTATAAATATGGTATAAACATATTCACTATTTTATCCATCCTATGAATGAAGAAGTCACCAGACATGCGTATGCACGACTTACAGTGTCCATTTCATGGAATTGTTTGTTATTCAAAACATAATTATTTGGATGGGTATAATAATGAGTATAATTTATGTAAATAATAAATATAACATGTTAATTATTCTTTAAATATAATATACCATTATATTACATATGATTTCACCCTCAATAGAATGATATTGTCACTCGTGCGTACATATGGCTTACCATCTCCATAACGCGGTGAGATTTCGTTCCCCATCATAACCATTCAAAAGGTATTTTCATTTGATGATTAAAAAATAAATTTTAAGAACATAATATCATTTTGGAAATGATTAATATACATCCTATCCATAATAAACATTACTTACATAATAAAACATATAAAGGAAAACGAATCAGTTAACACCCGAAACAATGATACAATTGAAATATTATTAACAAAGAAATATTATAGAATCCTATATGATATCATATTTCTATATTTGGTTATTATATAATTTAATAAAAATTATTTAATCATTATAAAGGAGCTTAATGTAACCTTGACTGTGGAAAAGTACAAGGTAAGGGTTAATGTTACAATCTCTTTATTATCTGAGGTTGTTTATACGTAAGTATCTACTGAGGTTTATTTATCATCCACATCCGTGTTTCTTAAAAATTTATTTCAAAACATTTTAACTATTTTCTAGACTATGGGTTAAAGTCATTTGTACCTTGTTTGACTTTTTATAAAATGTTTTGAAAGGAATCGTTCTGTCATTTTCCAAAAAAATTCCTTTACGACCTTTTCAACAAATTAAGGAAAGAATGTTTTTAAACTAATACAGCAGGGGCGGCTATTTTCTGCCATTATAACATATTCGAAGCTTCCCTCACAAGATTAAAATAATATTTTCAAAATTAATGTTTTCTTTTATAATTATGTAACTTTTAAATTATTTCAATGTAGAAAGAGATATTTATCTCAAATAGTTTTTGGATTGATTTCATCCATGTCAACATATATCGTTGGATTTTATGTTTAATTGAAGTTGATTTATCATGATATAATATTCCATATTGTATTGATAGTTTTATGATATGTTTTAATATGGATGTTCTATTTTTATGTCATTCATAGTTTATGGTTAAAGTATTAACATTTTGTATGCTAGTATAATATGAATGTTTATGTTATGGTTTACCCTTTTCTTTTGAGGAATGCATTGGACATAGTAAGTGATGGGTGTGGCCTGCTATATCCCCTTGATGCATCAGTAGGTATCATGAGACCTACTAGTGTCTTAGAAAAAGGCCTTGAAAATATTTTTATTTGTTTTCTGGAAACGAGGCCTTGACTATGTGGTTATGATGTTTGGAATTATGCATTAAATTATTATGAGATTAGCTACTGATATTACATGTGATTATTCAACTAGTATAATATCAATGTGAATAAGTAAACTGAATTATTTTATTTCTCTTTTCCATATGATGCTTAAGTTTAAGTTTAAAAGGATTTTGTTTTAGTCTTATACCTTGCCTTAAATGTTAATTCTTATTTATGATAGTTTCTGTTGTATTGTTATCTTTACTGAGCATCTAAGATCACCCCTTTATTATGTTTTTGTATTCCTAGGATGTGAATACGTATATTATGATAGACCATCAGGGATAGGCTAAGGGATATGAGTTTTTTCAAATAAGAAAAATGTTTTTTTTCATTTATTAATGTAATGTAAAAATTATGTAGGTATCTAGTACTTCTAAGGCTACTAAACAGATCGGTCTTTCAGGACTTCCTATCTTGTGATCATGCCAATATTCTATAATAATACACCGACTATGAGTAACTAGGGTCGAGGAGTAACATTATGATTATTTATGGTCACTGATTGATATCTCCCATGTTTACACTTACTAAGAATCTGAGATCACCCTTTATTATATTTACTTTCACTAGGTTATGAAGAAATTTATTAATCATGGTATCTTAAGAAGGGTGTAAGTGAGAAGATATTTATGAGAGGTGATGATGAATTTTACTAAATATGAGGTTTATGTATCTTGTCTCCATGAAAACTAAAAAATTATGGGTTTTATATGGATCATAATGTTTTGTATTGAATATTAACCTAAATATGTGTATTATATATGTATGAAAAAATTGGGATTCTATACCCAACCCGTTATTTTCAGACAATAAACCATCATGGGTTCACATCACATTGAATATCAATACTCACATCTAGATAAATCACACAAGTCTCGAATAAAACAACAATTTCATTAGGGAATCTGGGCCCTAAATCCAAGGCATATGATCTTCACATGAAAACAAGTTTACTTGGACCGAAAGAGTTTTTTTATAAAACAACCAACTGTTTATCTTCTCAAGTTAATTGATTTCTTTTTTATAAGATACAAGAATAATCAACAAAATTAATTAGCTATAAATAACTATAAAATTTATTAAGCATGCTTCAATAATAACTTATAGGTCCATCAATTATAAGAATAGTAGTAATGATTAAACATACCTATTTATTATTTATCCAATAAGAGTCACCATATTTATGTTAATTATCCTATTATAACATAAAAAAAATACTAAATCATAGCATAAACAAATCTTGTACACTATCTAGAAAATCAAAAGGAAAACTGTTATCATGGTATAAACACATGTGATCATTATAAATAAAAACCATTTCTTTTCATTAATCTCATTTAATATTGATTAGGGTTAATTCTACCATTACTCAAAGATAAAATGCATGATAAATTTAGAATTTCACATGAAAATGGAGAAATAAAAAATCCCTTACCTTGATTATAATTTCATCATTCTTCGTATAAGAATGGACGTTTGAGGATCATTCACCTTTGAAGAAAACACCACTAAGTCAAATGAAAATTATCTAGTACATTGAAACAAGGGTGATAGATACTTCATGATCTTAGGGTTTAAAACTACATGGAGTTGATCAAAAGGCACCGAAAGCATAAAATTAATGCTCTCCTAGTGAAAATTTCTATCATTGGAGCCTCAATGTGAGAAAATTTCTTAATAAAAACCCATGCTTTATAGATCATCTATAAATCAAAGGGGAAGAATAGGAGAAGTAGAGATCCATTAATATAGGTGAGTAATTGAATTAAGATTTCATTTAATACACCACATTAAATATACACACATTTACCCTTTGAAATGGATGAGACCTACGAATAATGGGGATGATTTCGGATATTTCAGAACAATATCTTTCATCACCATTACATTCACCATGAAATACACCAATACCATAGTGTTCTTATATATTCCCACCTAAAATGGATTCTGACAGAGCATGTTGTCCATAACCAAGTCATTTTACCCTAACAAAAACATATAAAATGGTTAGACAATCCATTTCACTATCTTGTTTTTGAACATGAGATCCCCTTAGATTCCACACCCAATTCCACACACTCGTTGTGCATTTATATGATGGCCATTTTGGACAGGAGAACCCCACAACCCACACTACCTCCAAAATAGCTTGATAATCCATGTTTATTTTTGTGGTGCACCAAGCACATCACACCATCCCAAAATAGATTTTACACACCAGTGGATCCAACACTACCTTTACTAAACCCCCCCGCTAAGGAGAGGTTACCCCAAGAATGTCTAAGACCACTCTCATAGCCTTTAGAACACCTCTAAAACTCCCTCTCGATACTACCAAGTCTCTTGAAAGCATAAAAAATGTCGGTAAGGTATATACGATTAAAATTATAAACCACAAAATATTATAATTTTGTGAATAAAAAAACCCTTAGTAGACAAAAAGATAATAATAAATTAAAATAATTATATATTATTTTTTTTTCTTTGATAAATATTGTAGAATGGATGCCTTTTGAAGAATTATTTAAAATTGTATTGTATTTTACAATAATAAATTATATTATACATAGTTAAAATTTCATTATAATTGGTAATATTTAGATATATTAAAAAATTCATCAAAATTCAATTATTTTGAAATTTATAGAAAAAAATATTAAATACACTTGATTTTTAAAATGGAAAACTTTTAATAAAAGCAGTTTATCATTATATATTTTATTTCTATTTTAAAGATAAATTTATAAAGTTTAGAATTGTATTTTTTTTTAAACTACCTTAGTTTTTCGATCAAAAAATTTCTATATTTTCTTTGGATTATTTTTTGGGATCTTTCTAAAATAATTAATTTTTAGGTAAATAGTGAAAAGATATACATTTTTCTAATACTGCCACTTTTATGAAAATATTATAAAACAATAATGGATTATAATTAATTAAAAACTTTTGGTACAAATATATATATTTATAAGTTAAAATAAATCATATTAAAATACTATTATTAATTTATCAAACCAATGTTTAATGTTTTAGAAACTTAATTATTTATTTACTCTAAAAAATGTTTTATTCTCTTATTTTAAAAATTAATTATCTTCAATTGTAGAAAATAAATATAAAAAATGTAAATTAATATCAAAATTATTTTATCAAAATTGTTTAATTTTTATTCAACAAAATAAATTAATATCTCTTAAAAAATTACTTTAACAAAATTATAAAATATGTATATAAATATATCACCACTAATAAAATTAGTAATCAATACAAAATAATATTAGGAACAACTAATAATGAAAACAACCTTTGTGTATGAAACATATTTTCTATATATTAAATGTTTTTATTTAAAAGTTAATTGTCTATTACTTAGAAATTGAAATAGGTTTAATGGGGATTAAATTTTATATTTAGAACACCCAAATTTGGAAATATTAGTTATCTTATATTTTTATTTAAAAAAATTAATTAAATAAAAACTAGTTACTAAGGTAAAGGCCAAATGGTAAAATGAAACAATCAAGTGATAAACAGATTGAAACACGTTTAAAATATATTTCCAAATGAGTGGTAGAGGATAGAATGACATTGTACCACCCCAAATTCATTTTATCACTTTTGGATCTCTTTAACCTTGAATATTTTCATTTAATTACTAAAAAGTAATGGTTATTCACTAAAGTTTCATTTTCTTAACTTATAAATGGGGATCAATTCCACCCTTTCAATGACCCGCTTTACTATAGAAATTTACATTAATATCTAACCAGTGATCCTATCCTAGAATTTACTTGTACATCCTAAAGACCCTATCCACTATAAGTGAGCCTCAACCCATCATTTCTAAGGAGACTTTCAAGAACAAGTTCATATTACCAGTGTGATTATTACATAATCCATTACCTTTTCTATTTAATATTTAAATTTCAAACCTATACTATACATAGTAATATAATGAACTAAAAAAAATTATTATACTGAAATATTTTTATATTAATATGAAAACAATTATTTTTTTCTTTTCCATCCACTTAGAAAAAATAAAAGATCATCAATCATGCGTTTATGTGGACTATCATCTCCATGAAGCAGTATCTTTTGTTTTTCACCATATCTCATCTTTACTGGTTATAAAGATGGAATTGAAGAATAAATGAGAAAATTATAATATAATAATTATTAATAATATATAAATTATAATCCACCTCCATTCCCACCCCTTTTTTTAAATGAAAATGTTAACCATGCGTTTTGTAAACTACCACCTTCACAAAGAATCATATCTCATTTTTCGTCTATTTTGTTTGTTATTTAATTAAACCTAATAAAATAAGATTAAAAATATTAAAATTATTCAAATAATATCATTACTATTCTTTAATAATGATATTATTCCAAAATAAATCACTTTTATAACCATACTCATCCATTAATTATGTTATGTTCATGTTTTGGTCGGTCTAACCACCAACATGAACTATGATATAAAATTATATCATGGATGAATATGGTAACATGAATAATAAAATTATTATAATATAGTAAAAAAATAACAATATTTTATGGTTCTGGAATGTTTTTACTATGTATTAATCTTATTATTGAAATATTATATTTGATCGCTAAAATTACTGAAATAAGCCAACATCAATTCCATTTCCCTGAAACATAACTAAAAAACATTAGAATAAATTAAGTTATTTATAAATAAATATAATTTATATATTAAATTAAATTAATTTGTCTATGATTTATGAACTTGGTATCAAATAATGGGTTCCAAAATTGACATTATAAATCATGCACAAACCCAACAAAGTTACTAACATATGATGGTAAAAATAAGCTATAACTTACTAATATATTTGTAATAAAAGATCATAAATAAAGTATATAAAAGGTAATTTATATTATTATGGTTATGAAATAGAATATTTATATATTTATGTTTTTTTATATATGATATTAGAGTGCATTCGACTAAGTTTGGTAACAATGTAAGGGTTAATTGTCTCAAATTTAATTTATTGAGAAATATTTATTATTATACACTATGTTTCATTTGGAATGGTATATATACTACCCATTTAATATTTTATATCATAATACTATAATTCTTCCATATATTTGATGTTTCAGTTGAAATCACTCTCTTCAAGGGATTTTGATTCGAAAGTCTCTAATGCCCTAATGGAGCTTTGTTACTAAATTCATTTACCAAAGAAATGTTTATGTTATACACCATGTTTTATTTTATATGATACATTTACTTCCATATTTTCATTTTATATCATTAATCTATTATATTTATTGATATTCAATGTTAGATTCTATGTTCTTTCTCTCATGGGGCTTTGATTCATAAGATACCAATGTTTTAAGGGTTTTACTAACTCAACTCCCTTATTTGAGTTATAATGCTTCCTTTTGAACTTTTTTGTTCCAAGAATGATTGATTACACCCTAATATATCATTATATGAATTAATTTCTAAATTTTATCATACTATTTTTCATTTTTTGGATTTAATTCATGTAAATACATTACTAATTTTGTCTTGCCTACTCATCCAATGTGTATAGGCATGATTTTTCTTTCAATACATTCTTCATTGAATATCATATAATTTATTCTTTTGATCAAAAGGCGTTGACCTGGATTCCATAAATTGATTGATTGATGAAATTATTAACTTAAATATTTAACAATAATCAATATATTTTAAATATTATTTGTTCGATTTTCGTGATTGAAGTGTATTTACCTAAAATCTACCAAATATATTTAGATACTCGCTTATAATCTATTGGTATATCATGTTACAATTATTAAAGGAATTGTAAATATTTTTCCTTATGTGATTCTATTTTAAAATTATATGGAGCCTACTTTATTTATACTGGTTCATTATGATATGATGAATGAATTATTTCAAGTGGCACTCATATGTATGGAAGATGAAATGTGCGGTCCTATATTACCATCCAATTCATCGGTCTATGTTTATTTCTCATGAGATGGTAAGGTATGAACATAATTATTTTTTCACATAAGAAGGGGAATATTTATTTTATTCACATTTTTCGGTGTGAACACAATGAATTTGTTCACAAAGGTGTAACAATCCTCAATAGGCCATACAACACATTCCAATCATCTACATCAACCGGCTAAGTGGAGGCTAAACACCACTGAACATGCCACATGGAAAGTACTATCCCCTGGAATTCATGGTTTTTATTCCACATCCACAATAATATTAACATTGAATCAGTATCATAATAAATGAAATGTAAATAAACAAACATATTCATTCATTCATAGTCTATCCTGGTTCTATATATTTATACGCTATACCGCTCAACCTTCCACCTTAGGGCCCTTTCCCTTCTCTAGATATCTAGTTTTAGAATCTATATGTGCACTAAAATGACTGAGTAGGGTGTGAGTACAAGAATCAGTAAAACACCACCAATGAATCCTTACCACATGTTCACAATATATATAAAATCATATATCGTTACACAAGTAAAGTCTCAATAAACACACAACATATGTTGAGTCATCATGCACTGACCAATCCACTACAAACCGAAGCCCCACCTGCTTCAGCCTATTACCAAAAATGATATAAAACAAGTCACAGACCTTCATAAAGGTATCATAGATCACCCCAAACAGTTTGTGGTTTTCATAGAAGCTGCACATGCTCATCCATTGTCACCAGCTCACATCACCCCACCCAGTCATTGGTTTTCATCGAAATGCCACACATTCCATCAGGTAAATTATTCATATATTTATCCTTCTAATCACCCATAAACCAAGTATAAAGGAATCCATAACTGGTATCCTCCAGCGATCCACTATTCTTTTCCCTCTATATGGACAGTCACACCTGTCTTTAAGGATGTTAAAAATACTTCAGGTAGGGTACCCGACCACTGGCGATGTTATATCTATAGGGATATCCACACCCACCTTTAAGGATGTTAGAACCACATAACTCAAAAACTCAAGGATCCACCAATATATCCTGGTCTTGGAAGGAAAATTTGATAATCTATATAATACACAACAATATATGTCATATTAAGGAATGGTAAGGCACACCAAGGCCAAAGTTAGGATCCACACATAATTACAATTTGATAACCAAGAAATCCCACGAACACTCACACATCCACATGAAACTCATATCAAAGGATATGTTAGTCCAAAATAAACACCACATCATGATAGAAATAATATATACATGGACCATAATTTTAAGAAACCTCCTACCTTTAAATCTTCAATTTTAACAAAAAGTTCATCAAATGTGTCATCACCCAAACCGTATTCAAACACAAAGCCGAATACAATCACATTCCAAAGACTCATATAACAAAACCCCAAAATTTTATTTTCAAAATAAATAAAATATTATATGCGATGATGATTTCTCTCCACTAAATAAATTCTAAATAACCATTTAAGGAAATTTTATCTGTTAACAATTGAACCCTCAAGAATAATTATCTTTGGATAACTTCTTATAAATTATCTTTTTATAATTTATTATAAACTACACTTCTAAAATATAAAAAATTGAATTAAAATAAATGTGGATAAAATACCTTATTTTTAAGGACCAAAGATTATAAAATATAGATATTACATCTTTTTAGATGAATATTCATTACATTACACAAATACATTTTTGAGGTTCATAAGGGTATTATGCCTTGAGAAACTTAGAAACACAAAAACCTGGTCCATAAGTGAGCTAGGTCATCTCCCAATATATTCTTAATAACTAGAAAACTTCTCATAAATATCATACATAATACCATTTATCATATCCTAGGGAAAGGATAAAAAATAAAGGGAATTATCATATACTCAAAAAGGGTAATTAAAGTAGATATCAACATATCATCATCATAGGGGTATGATAACATGAGAATAAGAATTGAAAACCATAACCTACATATCATAGATCATAAACATGATTCAAGGAATAAATGTTCTAATTTCATAATACATGAATCATAATAGAACAAAAGAACATGAACCATGAAGGAATAACATTGGAATTATACATAGATTTATGGCATACACATAAGTATATAAAATCATTTACTAAGTAGTTCAATGGTTATTTTCAAGACTATCTTAGTGTATTTGTTTCACTCCATAAACCATCATAGTAGTAATGGTTCACTCCAAAGACTATCATAGTTCAAAAATTACAATACTAAACTGGGCCCACTTCCTATTCAAGTCCTTTTTATCTAATGAGATATCAATATTTACCCAATACATTTGAGGGAGATATAGATCCCACCCATGACATAATGAACATCATAATTTATGTTCCAAAAGACCATAAAACATTCATCATATAAAAACCCAAGAAAATAAAATGGTTTCATAAAAATTTCATCATAACATAACCTGTGTGAAAATAAAAATGCTTCATAATCACTTTATAATTTCATCATAGCATAACCCAAGGAAAAATAAGTGGGTTTCATAAGCGTTGTTCATGGTATAACCTATGAAAGAGAAAAAAGTTTCATAAAAATATTGTCATCATAAACATAAAACATTCTGATAAAGATTAAAAATGATATCCTTGGATCATATCACTATAAAATAATGATAAACATAAAAGGATATCATCTTATATGGGAAATGTTTATGAAAAATCATCTGAAATATTTATAGGAAAAAATATCCTTTTCAATTTGAAAAATAAATTTTATAACATTGAACATTTTCAAAATCATTTTCTATAAAAATAAACATTAAAACTTATAAAGTAATATTTAAAACATTTATTGGTCACAATGGAGGGAAATTCTCTACATGTTAAAACAAATATTCCCTTCACATTTTCGATAAAAGACAAATAATCATTATTTTGAACAAGATAGAAAGATTCCTTTAATTTTAATTTTTTAAATTCCAAAAGGGTAAAAATTATATTAGAAATACCTTAAGGCATTTGAATTTTTTTATTTTTTTTAAGAAAACTTGTATAAGGAATAAAAAGTGTTTCCAATCAAAATTAGAAATAAATTTGGTTTTGTTTAAAAATATTATTTTGGAAACTTTTGTTCATTAAGAGAGGAAAATGAAAGGAAAAATTTTTTTTTCATTAAATAACTAAATGATAAGAAAATTAATGAGTTTCTTGAGATATTTATGATAATATTTCATCACCGGAAGAATAAACATAAATAATCCTGATAAACAATGTGATTGTATCATAAAACATTAACAGTTTAGAAGCACTGAATCGTAATCCACATGAAAGAATAAAATTAAATGAATCATAAAATATTATTAACATAAGTATAATCATGATATAAAATTTAAAAGGGTAATTATATAGACATCATAATAGAATATAGGTGCATATCACAACATATGTCTCAAAGAAGGAAAAATTGATATAAAAAATCTCGTACTGATTTGGTAACTTTTGAACCATAAACCCCATGAAAGAGATATAATCTATTGGATATGTAAACCCCCATAATTTTAAGGATAATAATCATAAAATAAATTCATGGTCATTTTATACACTACATAAAAGAATAGGCGTTGAATATGGCCCCTATCTCATAGAAGTAAAAAGTGATACGCAAATCCATTACGTTAAGTCTTAACATTCTTCATATATTTTAGAACCTCATATATAATTAATATAAGTATATTATTAATATATTATATAAAAAAAATATTATTAATCTTACCATATATGATTTACTTGAGACCTTTTATTACCCATTTATCAACAATTCCTTATTAAAGTCATGTTTCAAGTAATAATAACTTTGTTTTTCATATATGTGTTGTTTTGTTATTTATGGACCTCTTAATTTTATCATGGTTCCATAATACATATTATTTTGAACATTATATATATATTATATATATTCATTATATATATATTTATAGTAATCCATAATATTTTGAGATAAAAAATTAAATACATCAATCATAGCGATGGTAGACCGTACGTACACATGAATGTTGTTTCCATTTTCTCGACGGATTCAAAGAAAAGAAGTTAAATAATATATTAACTTTCAAGAAGAATTATTATTTAATATATATGAAACATATTTTTTTACTTATCCTATCATGATTAACTTCCATTTGAGGTGCATCTGATGAACAAATTGCATCGCTTCGTGAGGTGTTAGCCTGCCGTACACACTAATGACATTATCGTATTCCCAAAGAATAGAAATTAAGGAGGTATATGTGATTAAATAATCTTAAAAGTATAATAATATCATAAATATCTTATATAAATAGTTAATTCATCATTATATCTTGCTATGGCAGGTGGTGATGGAAAACGAATAACATCGGTTTGTGACGCGGTAGTCTTCGATACACTTGAATGATGATTTCGTATCATATTTTTTTAGAAGTGGAGATGGTTGTTTGTCATTAAGTTAACATAAAAACATGTAAATATATTAAATATACCTATTTTATTATATCATCATGGTTTAATAATAATTTAATGAGGATGAGGAAGGAAAAAAATATAAAATCTCATTGAAGAATGTTACCTCTTCTTCTGGTAACCTCTTTAGGTTTTCACCAAAAGACTTCCTGGGACAGATTTATGACCAGAATAAGAATTAATAGAGAATATAAGGGAATTAATTAAGTTATTCAGGAAGATATTTTATTAACCAAATGGTTTTTGAAGTGTGAATAGGGGAGGAGAAGTGGTGTCCTTTTATAAGAGAGGTGAGTGACACACTTGTAATATATGGATAGAAAATGGTGTACCAGTGTTTTTCTCATTGAAAAAGTAAAAAAAAAGGTCATTATTAAACCTTATAGGTAATTATATCTAAATATATCAACATAATTTGTTTTTAAAAATTCTATATCTTATTATACAACTTATCATCTTACATAAACCCCCATTAAACACATGTTCACCTTATCGGAGGTAATTATTTTTTACTATATTTACTATTAATAAAGGTAAAAAATTAAATTTAACTTATTAGAAAATATAAATTATTATTATAAAAAATATTTAATCCATTTTTTGAAATTAAATTCACAGAATTGGAAACATTCAAATTAAAATTAAACTTGTATACATGACAAAAAAGTGGGTTTTTAAAGGAAAAATCATCATAAATTTTATAGGTTTTTATATAAAAATTCAATAAGAAATTTATTAAAATGAAAAAATTATATAAATAGATATATAATTGAACTAATTTTATTTTTAAATCCACATAAAGTTTTTCTATTTTTTAATTGCTTTAAAATAAATGAAAATTCTTAAGAAATATCAATATTTTTCACTATCTGTCAATTTTTTTTTTACCTTTTTAAGAAATTATCAAAAAAAAAATCAAAAATAATTTTTACATTATGATTTCAAACATTAATTTTATTTTTTCAAATTAATTATCTAAACTTAGAAGAAATTATTTTTAAAATAATTTCTCAAAATGAGATAAAGCCTCTTTTTAGAAAAATACAGCTTTTAAGCATAAAATTGGATTTATTCTTATATTTCTTCTATAAAACAAATTAGATGAAATTTAGAAATTTTATTTTATATATAATATAAAAATTTCCTAAAAAAATTAAAAATTGGTGATTTTTTAATTTATTAATGTAAAACATGATTGTCCACATAAAAATGAATTTTTAGAAAAATATTTCCTTTGATTTAAAATGTTTTCTATTTTCATTTATAATTAATTAGTCATAAAAGAAATAATTATATATACATAAGAAAACAATACATTTTCATAATTTAGTTAAACCTATTCATACACTCCATTTGAATGAAAAAGTGATAACTATCATGTTAAATAATAATATTTTAATAGTATGTCGTGTTTTGATAAAACTAGATGTTATTTGTAATGTAAGCTAAAATTGTTGTTGCTTGTTATTCAGGCTGTTTAAGAAATTTAATATATTTGAAAAAAAATATTTCAAAAAGGACATGGGGTATTATATTCAATCCCATTAAAATGAATTTCTCCCTAAAAATTCCCCACATTAGTATAAAAAATGAGGATACTTGTACTTAATTATATCCTTAGGTTCCCACATCACTTCATCAATATGGTGGGTTTTTCCCAAAACATTGACTAGGAGAGTGGTCGTGCTTCATTGAACATTCTGTATATGATCTAGAATCTCCATTAGTTTTTAGTCATAAGAATGATCATGTCACAAGCATTTCCTTAATTTAATGTAAAGTTTTATCATATATTATTGGCCTAACACCCCCTAACTTTCCCCAAGGCCCCATTTAATTTGAAGGAGTTTGAACAGTTTTTGAGTGGACAAAAGGGGGTCACAATTTTATAAACTGTGCGGCCTTGTCCAGCTCATTAAAAATGTTGTTAAATTCTTTTTTCCACCATAATTTATCCAAAACCACCCATTTCTTCCCCCATTAGACCCTAGAAGCCATGTCAGCCTCCCAATACCTTCAAACCCTCCTTGGATCTCCATTTTGAAGGGGGATTTGGTAGATAAACATGAAACTTCCTCAAGTAAGTGAATTCCTTTCTTCATTCATTTTTTCCATGGGGTTTATTCCTTTATTATTGAAGTTACTAATGTTTAGTAGGTAGGGTTTAAAACCTAGGGCTTGATCCTGTATTTTGTGGTCTATTATTTTGATTTTAGGCTTGATCTAAGTCCTCTGTGGTGCGACGGTGGTGTAGTTGAATTTCCGCACAAAGATTTAAGTGTTCAGACACTTGTGGTAGGTGATTCCATGGGTAATAAATGATATATGAGTTATAATTGCTAAATTTCCATTTTATCACACTTATACTTCATTATCCTTACCGTGAAATCTGGTTTGGGTGACGTTTGTTAAGAAAATGATTTTTAGCTACGATTTTTTTTTTAAATTGGGTGTTTTACATGCCTATTTTATGTCATGCCAATTGGGGTTGTGTTATAACTCATGTAAGGAGTATATAGAAATTTTTTGAGTGCTGTAAATTCTATTTTGGTGAATATGGGTATGCAAATAGTGTTCAAAGTGGTGTTTTTAAGGGATTTTGTGTGCAAAACATTGTTAAATCTTGTGAAGTTATTTTATTGAAATTCTAAAGGTTTTATTGAGTGGTGTAAGTCGTGAAAAGAATGTGTAGATACTTTATGGAGTTTATTATTACCATAACTAATGGTTTTATGTGATGATTTCTTTTTTTATAAGGAGATAATGTTTTGAACACAAAGGGGGATTCCCGAGTATCTTGGAGGGCGGATATGTACTTGTACGGTAGTGATCCAGAGCGGTTTTATCCCTATTTCACTGAGAAAATGGATAATTAAAATAATAAAAAACTACATTGATGATTATAGGGGACCACTAGGTTATGGGTATGTTCTATACTAGTGGATCGTGCATGAGAACATATTTTTATGTGGTTACTTTAAACTGAGGTATGAGGTGCATGGGGCCCGAGACCAACTAGTACCTAGGGGTGTTCTTGAGATTGGTGATCATTGAATATTTTTTATTTATATTTTTCATATGGTGGTTTTTGAAGGACAATACAGTAAATTTCATGTTTTTTTGAATGTTCTCATTCATGGAAAATTTCCTTTGAAAACTGTTTACATTAAAAAAGTTTTATTCTTTAGAAATTATTTCCACTACCTGTTGTTTATCGAAAAATGGCATTATTTTTATCTTGAATTGTTTACTATATAAAATATATTAGTGGTATCCTATTGGTATTAGGATCACACTCTACTTACACCCCTTGGGTGTAGGTATATTTGATCTTGTTTAACACAGGTAAAGGCAAGGCCTTGGGTGATGGCAGTCCAGGTTGTTAGTCCCCTTCCTTGATGCGGTGTTGTGGAGATGACTTGTGGGTGATGGCCCCTTGTCATGTGGAGTCCTTGGGGCTATTTAACTGCTATTTTTATGTATTTTTGGACCTCTTGTATTATGTTTAGACTAATTTATTTTATTCTGGATTTTTTAAAATCTTTTTTGGTATAAATTTTTAGATATGGTTTGTCGATTTTTTTCGATGTTTTATGTAACAATACTTAGGTAAATCATTACCAAACCAAAATATATGATTCCCAGAAACTTTTACCAACCCGTGGGGATAGGGAATGCCCTTCGGGCCTTGTCACGGGCTGGGTTTGGTGCCAGTTTTGTTGGATACTAGATTTAGTTCATGACAAAATGGTATCGAAGGGGGATAATGTTTTTGGGTTATATTATTATTTTGGGATGAGTCGGGGTAGATAGGAGCTAGGACTATCAGGGCTCAGATTTTTGCTCAAGAGTAGAGTGATTGGACTATACCTCTCTTGGAATACCTCTATTCACCATGGGAAATTGTAATGGTTTGTTTGAATTCACTTCTAGGTGAGAGATGTGGGCAGCAGACTACACGTGGACATCAGGCGAGGGTAAAGTAGTGGTTTATTTTATTAATGGAATATTTTTGGATTTATTATATTTTATGTTATTGATGAAATTTTCCGAACTGTTGTACTGATTTTTTATCTTGTGATTTCAACCTTTTTGTAGCAACATGGCTCCCCAGAAAGCTCCCATTCACCCACAGGAGGTAGCCGGGGAGAGTTATCCCTCACCGATTGATCAGAGGATAATAAAGGCTATGGTTCGGGTTGTCCAAACACTAATAAATGGATTAAATCCTATTACATCTCCTGTTATAGAAGATGAGACTGGTCCAAGGAAGGACAAGGCCTAGGAGTTCTGTAAAAATAATCCTTTTACCTTTCGAGGTAGCATAAAACTCCAGGAATCATAGGAATGACTCAAAAATATTGAGTGCTTGTTTGAGTTCCTAGACACAACTGAGGAGGTTAGGGTGAAGTTTTCCTCTTTTATATTAGAGGGCCCCAACCACAAGTGGTGGGAATCAGTACATCAAACTAGGAAGAAAGAGAAGATGCACTGGGGAGATTTAAAGGCTATCTTCAATGAACAGTACTGCCCCGAGGACTTGGAATATACTAGGTACTGAGAGTTCATGGATATTGTTTAGGGGGATCTTTCTATGATGGATTATGCCAACCGTTTCGCTGATCTGGTTTGGTATGCTCTTGAAATCGTCTCTAACAAGAAAGTGAAGTCCCAGAGGTTTGAGAAAGGCTTACCAGCAGAGATATACTCCCATTTTTTCTTGTTTAAGCTGAGGACCTATGCTGAGGTTGTTGATTGGGTGTCCAATATAGTGATTGACTAGAAAGGGAGGGATGGTTTCTCTTGGACATTATCATTTTTGGGCAATGACACATCTTCAAAAAAGAAAAGGAAGAGGGATGATTAGGTGAAGAAGGGAGGTGGTAGCTCAGGCCACTCTTCCAGGAAGTCTTCTTCTATGAATTTTGATGCGAGATCTGTCATGTGACACCAGTGTGGGAGGATAGGGAACATCCAACCATAATTCCCATTTCATATGAAGCCCTGCTAACAATGTGGCGGTATGGGTCACTTGCAGTGATTTTATGGGTTGGAACATACACTTCAAAGTGGGGCAGGATCAGTGGCTTCAAGAGGAGTTCCAGCTCAGTCTGAGCTGTCAAGGACTGGGGGATCTCAATTTCATGGCCATGGTGATAGGGATGGGTAATATTATAGGCATAGCCAATTTAGGGCACAACCACATAGTAGTGGTCGTCCTTAGGCAGAGACCAGACATCTCTATGCAGTGGATCATGAACCAGCAGGATCAGAGGCGAGACCGTCGACAGTTTGAGGTTCCGTTTTGATTGTATCTTATATAGCTTCTTCTCTTTTTTTATAATGGTGCCTCTGTTTCATTCATTTTTTTTGTGAAAATGATGAATTTTCCAACAGATTTGTTGTGTTTTGTGATGGATTTGGTGACACCACTAGAAAAAAAGAAGGAGAAGGATCTCAGGTTCCCGTCGTGTACACTTTCTGTGTCATGGGTTGAGATGGAGTGGGACCTCTTGGTATTAGATATAGATCTTTTTTAAATAATAATTGGAATGTGTTGGTTAGTACACTTCTAGGAGCACATAGATTGCTATAGGCGGCGGGTTAGTTTCATGACACATAATGGGAGTCGTCAAGTTTTTTGTGCAGAATGGGATCCTCGGTTGAGTTGTGTGGGACCTCCACTCCAAGAGTTGGGAGATATTGTTTTTAAGTCATCTTCGATCACGATAGAGGATGATTTTTATGCTCATGATGGTGGACTAATTCATGTTTTTGAAGAGTTTCTGGAGGTATTTCTAGATGATTTTTCAGGTTTTCCTCTACAGTGGGATGTGGAGTTCTCGTTTGATCTAGCACCAGAAACACATTCTATATCTCTTCTCTCATATCAAATGCCCCCTACTAAGCCAAGGGAATTAAATATATAGCTGGAAGACTTATAATAGAAAGGATTCATTGAACCGAGTATTTCTTCTTGGTCTGCACCTATGTTGTTCGCGAAAAAGGATGACACATCCCTCTGGTTGTGGATTCAGTACCAGAATCTGAATAAGGTAACAATCAAAAAAAAATATCATTTCCCCCGAATAGATAACTTTTTAAATCAATTTAATGGGTGTAAAGGTGGTTTTCTAAAATAGAATTGTGTTCGGGCTATCTTCAACTCAGGGTGAAAGAGGCAGATATCCCAAAGACAACCTTCCAAAGTAGGTACGACCACTTCGAGTACATGGTCAGGCCCTTTGGATTGAACAATTCTCTAGTGGTCATTATGAAAATCATGAAAATGGTGTTCTATTAGTATCTAGATTATTTTTTTCATGGAATTTGTTGCTGAAATTCTAGTTTATTTGGGAAATGAGGAGGAACACGAGAATCACTTGCGGATCATTCTAGGCACTTTGAGAGAACATCGACATTATTAAAAGTTGTACAAATGCAATTTTTGGATCAGGGAGGTGAAATTTCTTGGGCATGTGATCTCAGAGAAGGGGGTTTGGTGAATCTAGAAAAGATCAGTGTGGTTATGTCATGGGAGCAGTCGAAGAACTTGATTGAGATCAGGGGATTCCTCGACCTAGCTAGTTATTACAAGTGGTTTGTTCGAGATTTATCTTAGATTTTTTCACCCATTACCACACTCACCCGGACAGGGGTGAAGTTTGTATGGGCCCCGAAATGTTAGGAATCCTTTGAGGATCTAAATAGACAGTTGTCTATCACCCCCATTCTGATTTTTTGGGAGGCTGGAAAGGGGGATAAGGTGTATTGTGACACATCAGGTATGGGTCTTAGGTGAGTGCTTATGCAGGATGATCATGTGGTGACATATGGATCTCGCCAACTCCCACAAAAAAAAAAGAATTACCCGAACCAAGACTTGGAGTTAGTAGTTGTGATGCATGGTTTGAAGACTTAGTGTCACTACCTATTTGGGGAGAAGTTTTTAGTCCACTCTGATCACAAAATCTGGGCCTATTTCTTCTCATAGAAGGACCTCAACTTTAGGTAGCATCATTGGATCGAGTACTTGTAGGGGTTCGTCTTTAACATTGTCTGTACCCTAGGAAAGGGTAACGTGGTGGCCGATGCCTTGATCAGAAGAGTCCTAGTGTAGGATTTGAGGAAGTCTAGTGATGAGTGGACTTTGATGGAACTATTTTCTCAGATGCATGTGGAGATGAAGGAGCATAGTGGTGGTGTGTTCTTGGTGAGTATTCAGTTGAATCCTTCTCTAGTGGAGCTAATTCAGTGGAAAAAACCTAGTGATGAGTTTTTTAGGGATCAAAGTAGTTTCTTCATGATGGTTAGATGTCCTCTGATTGGTCATCATCTCTGGAGTGCATCCTAGGATTCATGGACCGTTCAGTAGCATCGTTGTCTCTTCGGAAGGAGGTGCTTTAGGATAACCACCAGTCATGGTGGTCTGTCCATTCATGTGCCACCAAGATGTATTATGATGTCCATCATCAGTTCTAGTGGCCTGGTATGAGACAAAACATCGCAGACTTCATGTTAAGATTCTACACATGCCAGCAGGTGAAAGCAGAGCACCAAAGGCCCTCCGGTCTGCTTCAGCTGTTACCAATTCCTTCTTGGAAGTGGGACGAGGTCACTGTGGACTTCATTATTGGATGGCCTCATACACCTCAGGTTAATAATGCCTTTTTTGTGGTGATTTATTATCTGACTAAATCATCCCACTTCATTCTGATCAGATATACATCTAAAGTGGATGAGTTGGGCCGTTTGTATCTTCAAGAGGTAGTAAGGCTTCATGGTGTTCCATCAGTAGTTGTATCAGAAAGAGACCCCTATTTCACTTATTGATTTTGGGAATGCCTTCATAGGGCCTTGGGGAATTATATAAAGATGATCAGGGCATATCATCCTCAAAAGGATGGTCAGATAAAGCGGGGGAATTAGATTTGGGAGGACATGTTCCATGCATGTGTTCCGGACATTGGAGGTTCTTGGGATATCCATTTGAGATTTTCTGAGTATTATTATAATAATAGTTACCAATTATATATTCTAATTGCTCATTTTGTGGTGCTCTATGTTCGGACTTGTCGGTCCCCCTATGTTGGCTTGAGGTAGGTGAGACCTCACTCGTGGGGCTGAGTCTAGAACATGAGACATCTGGGAAGGTCAAGTCAATCAGGAATCGCTTATTGATAGATCATAGTTTCCATAAATCATATGATTACTAGATGTGTCAAGAAATAGAGTTTTCTTATGGGTTACTAGGTATTCTTGAATGTGGCCCCTCATTTGGGCCATTGTTGATTGTGAGAGAAAGGGAATCTGACGCCATGGTATGTCGGACCTTTTGAGATCACTGAGCATATTTTTTAGGTGGAATACAGGTTAGCCCTACCTTCTTAGATTCCATCCATCCATGACATATTCCACATCTCCCAGATTAAGAAATACTACCCGAATTCATCCCATGTACTGAATTGGGAGGAGTTTGATATAGAGCCCGATTTATCTGTTTTTGAGCGGCCGATGTTAATAGTGGACTTCCAAGAAAAGGTGCTTCAAGGAAAGTATATTACACTAGTCTGGGTTCTTTAGAAGCATGTGAATGATACTCATGAGACATTAGAGCATAAGTAATGGGTTGAGGAAGAGTACCCATTTCTGTTTTCTGATTATGCTTCAGGTTGACTTTTCGGGACAAAAAGTTTTCATGACGTGGAGAATTATAACTCCCATGTACTTCATTTAAGGTAAATTTTTCTCTTATATTCTTGGCTTAACTTTCCCCCCTTTTTTTCCTCTAGGACCCCCTTGAATTTGAAGTATTTTGAACACTTTTTTAGTGGATAAAATTTGGCATAGGATTTGGGTTCAGAGTTGGCTATACCGTGCAAGAAAACCATGAAGCCTTGTCCAGATCATTAAAAATATTGTTAAATTTCATTTTCCCTCTTGGGATTTATAAACAATATACCCTTTCTTCCCCCAGTAAACCCTAGAATCCATGTAATAATATCAAGCACTTCAAACCCACATTGGAGCTCTATTTTGAAGGGGAATTTTATGGGAAACTTCAAACTTCCTCAAGTAAGTGAATTCCTTCCTTAGTTCTTTCCTTTTTTTCAGGGGGTTTCTTCTATTATTCTTGAATTTCCTTACGTCCAGAAGGCGAGGATTTGAACCTAGGGTTTATCCTAGATTTCATGGTCTATTCTTTTTGTTTTAGTCTTGTTCTAAGTCCCTTGTGGTGCGATGGTGGTGCAATTGAATTTTCACACAATGATTCAAGGGTTTTAACACTTATGGTAAATGATTTCATGGGTAATCAATGATAGATGAGTTCTACTTTCAAAAATTTAATTTTATCACACTTCTTATTCATTACCCTTTCTGTGAAATCTGGTTTTGGTGATGTTTGTTAAGAAATTGATTTTTTGCTACAAATTTTGTGTTAAATTGGGTGTTTTTCATTCCTATTTTAGGTCATGCCAATTGGATAAAAGGCAATTTATATCAGCCGCATTATACTCTGGAGGTGTTCTAGTGAGCCCCCTTACCTGGATAGATCAAGATCAATATTGATGATGCCTCCAATGGCTATCCAGGACCTGCAGGATGTGGTGTTGTCTTCAGAAATCACCACGTCCAGATCCTTGGCTATTTCATGGGTAAATGTGGCATTGCCACGTACCTAGAAGCTGAGATGATGGGCTTGATTCATGACATTAACTTTTCCAAATCCTTTGGTTGGAATAACTTTTGGATCTAAAGTGACTCAACAACCATTTTCCAAGAAATTTGGAATGGCGTAATCCACCTTGCTTGGCCGATTACCACCCGCTGGATGGATTTCTCCCGCTCTCTTAGCGATCTTAACTATATCATCACACATGTTTACTGAGAAGAAAACATGGTTTTAGATGGTCTAGGCAACATGGTAATAAATCAGTAAATTACTTGGTTTGAAGACCTCCCCATTGCTCTCCACTCCTTGCATGAAAAAGATTGTAATATGATCCCGTCTTTTAAACTCTTGTAATCTTTCTTACTTTTTAATAAATTTAAGGCTTTGGTCGTTTTTGACCAAGGTATCACCTTTAAAAAAAATTGGGGTAGTATTATATAAAATTTAACAGGTGTATAGAATTTTTTTGGGTACTAAAAATTATTTTTTGGTGAATATGGTTATGCACATGGTGTTAAAAGTTGTGTTTTTAAGTAATTTTGTGTGAAAAACATTGTTAAAATTTGTGAAGTTATTTTATTGAAATTCAAAAGGTTTTTTTGAGTGGTGTAAGTGGTGAAAAGTATGTATAGACCCTATTTTGATTTTATTATGACCATAACTAATGTTTTTATGTGATAATGGATTTTGGTATTATGAGATAATGGTTTGATCACAAAGGGTGAAGTCCATGTATCTAGGAGGGAGGATGTGTACTAGTACACTAGTGATCCAGAGCACATTTATCCCTATTTCACTGAGAAAATGGATAACGACAACACTAAAAAATCTAAGTTGATAATGATTGGGGACCACTAGGTTATGGGTATGTTCCCTACTAGTGCATGAGAAATGATTTTTCTATGGTTACTTTACACCGAGGTACGAGGTACATGGGGCCCGTGACCAACTAGTGCCTAGGGGTGTTTCCGAGATTGGTGCTCATTGACACTTTTGTATTTATATTTGGAATATTGTTGTTTTTGTAGGAAAATACAGTATATTACATTTTTTTAAATGTTCTCATTTATTTAAAATTTCTTTTGAAAACGGTTTACATTTAAATGTTTTATTTTTTAGAAATTACTTCCACTACCTCTTGTTTATAAAAAATGGCAGGCTTTTTATCTTGAATTGTTTACTCCATGAAATATATTATTGGTATTGTATTTGTATTAGTGTCACACCTAACTTAAACCCATTGGGTGTAAGTAGACTTGATTATGTTTGATGCCGGTAAAGGTAAGGCCTTGGGTGAAGGTGGTTCAGGTTGTTAGTCCCCTTCTTTGATGCAGCGTTGTGGAGAAGATTTGTGGGTGATGACCCCTTATCATGTGGAGTACTTGGGGATATATTTATGATATTTATATGTGTCTTTGGACCTCTTGTATTGTGTTTAGACCTATATATATTTTTATGTATTTTGTTTAAATCTTTCTTGGTATACATTTTCATATTCAGTTTGTCGATTGTTTTCGATGTTTTATGTAACCATACTCAGGTAAATCATTCCCAAACCAAAATATATTATACCCGGGCACTTGTGCCAGCCCGTGGGGATACTGAACGCCTTTTGTTCCTTGTCACATGCTGGTTTTGGTACCAGTTTTGTTGGAGACCAGATTTGGTTAGTGACAGATCATGATTAAGCTGTATGACCTTGGAATTCAGTACATGTGATTGATATGGTATGTAATTCCTCAGGAGAGATACATAGAATACATCATGAACTTTATAGAGGTTTTTTGGAATCATAAATCAATAAGATACCATCCTTATAAAATGAATAATTTCAGAGGGACCAGTATACCTAGGGATCAATTTTCCTTTATATTGTAAGCACAATTTCATCATTTGGTTATGATTCAATAAATTTCTAACTCATCTCTTTCTCCAAGAAATAAAGATAAATTTGTCATGTATAAATAACTAATAAATCACAAGATCTATAATATAATTAGATATGATTCCTTATATCTCTAGTTATCATCATCATAATTTTTTTCACAGGTTATACATAAATCATTATATGGTGACATAATAAATTTAAATCTAAAACAGCATAAAAATTTTAACTTAAACCATTATATAAATGGTTAAACTTATGAACCATTAAAAAATAAAAAAGATAGATAAAGTAACAAGATCTCCCAAAATAAACTTAACATTAATCCCCCAAACAATAGAAAGTATATCTTAATGTCACAAACAATAGAAAGTATATCATAATGTCACATACAAAAAATGTGAATACATTGATAATTTATTATCCCAAAATATGGTAATATATTGAATTACCATAAATCCTCAATGAAAACATACCGAATTTTGAAAAGTAACTCTTTACTCATTCCTAATTACTTAAATAAAATCACATATTATTGAATATATTTCATAAATACAAAAATCTTGTAAACTCCATCAATGATTACATAAAATAATTTTTCATCCAATCATTAGTCCATTCAACGATAATCAATACTATCCAATTTTATTTATCCAAATCAATCATCTCTTTATCCAAAAAAAACTCCATTTAATCAACATCAATTGTATATTAATGGTTATCGCCCATTAATAAAAATATCAACTTTCTATTAAATCACATTCTATGACATCAGTACCATTTAACATATTCTTATAGATCCTTAATGTAAAAATACTAGGGAACAATACATTTATGTTTCAAGATTAAAATAATCAAAATAACCCTGATAAAAATATAACTTTTTGAATCCCAACACATAAATACATCAATCATTAAAATTTCTTTATATATCATTAACTAGGAATTTGTTTCTTATATATTAACACTTCTTTCCTTCTATATGTTATTTTTAGACATACTTGGGGTTTGTCTTAAAGGTATGCACCCCGTAATACTACATGCAGGCTAGGGTTTCAAAACCCATCATGCCCAGACACTATAGATGTACTATAGCGGAACTGTAATAGAAATATGGTGGTGGTGGAATTGTAGCATCTTTGGTACTGTAGTGGTGGAGAGAACTGTAGAAAGAATAGTAGAGGTGGTAACACTATAACAATTACTATAGGATTTCGGGTCCTATAGCATCACTATTCATTGGTGGACCTTTGGGTAAAACATTTGGGGCTTCGGCCCATGTATTGGGATTTCATACCCACTAGACCTACGGTCTATGTAATGGGCTTCATGACCACTAGGACTATGAGTGATGTACAGAATAAATAAGGCTTGATGTGTGGGCTATCCCATTGGGGGGGATATGGACTACCTTTCATGCCTGTGTGTCAGGTGTGTGTGTGTTTAAATGAAATTTTACCTCCAAGAACCTAATATATATATATATATATAAATGTATGCTATTTGTAGTCTCTTAATCGTCAATAATATAACCATTACTCATACAACCTTTCTGAATCCCTTTATTATCTTTTGCTTTAGAACATAAATTTTTATAATGCCCTTACTTTCCACATTTGAAACATTAAACCATAGATGATATCTTAGGGACACTATTAGTATCATCCATTTCATTGACCAAAATTTTCATTTTTACTCTATAATTAGTTTCTTTTTGACTTTTTTACACATTCAAAACATCCTCCCATTCCTCTGAGAAATTCACTTGGGTGATTCCTCCCACATTCTCAACTTATAAGAAATATAATCTTCTTTCCTATATGACCTCCACCATCCAAAATCTCAATATCCTCTATCGTTATATTATTTGGCGAGTCTAAGAGTTAGTTGGGGTGGAATTTATTAATCTTATATAGTGATAAATGACTTGGAATAATCACAATATCATTCACTCTAGTCATCATACCATTTGGGTGCTCATAAAAACTTTTTCTATCACATTCAATGTTATCCTATTTTATTCTGGTCCCATCATTGACTAAAGGAAAAAGCATAGTGTGAGAAACAAAAATCATAGTGGGAAACCACATAATCCTAAAAAATCACTTATATCATGTCTAAATCATTGAGCCTTATTTTCAATCTATCACACCTTAGTTTTAACCTAGGTTATTCATGGAAATTATTTAAATCCTTCACAATGGTTCATAAAGAGTATGTGAATTTCCAAAGCATATCCCATGGGAGTGTTAGACCAAGTGTGCAGCAAGACCCATTGTCATGCACCAAATGATGATCAAGTACGGATCAATGCACTCATTTTAGAGTTATATTCCTAGATACCTATCTTACAGAGCCACATCCACTTGTAGTATAATGAAAATGCTGTAATTTCTTGGAAACCACTCCCTTTACCCTTTACCTAATTTATAAGTCATTTTCTAATAGTTTTACTCATCCTTAGAGTTATCCTTATATGTATCCATAAGAATATCCTTATAGTTATCACTAAAGTTTTCATATACTAGTTTCCAAAGGTTAACTAAACCTATCTTCTATTACAAAATGTAAAGACCCAATCTTATCATACATAGATATTATATATTTTTAGTAGAATATTAATTACATTAAAAAACACACACACATGAGGATCATAAATGTATAATGCCTTAGGAAACTTGGAAACATAAATAATTGGTCCATAAGTGAGATACATTATATCCCACCATGTTCTCAAAAACTAAAACCATTCTAATACATATAATGATAAATAAATTTCCTCATAATCTGGGGAAAGAAACCTCATTGGGGGTGAAGGTATCATCACCTTTGACCCCCTTCCTCTATTTGATTCCCTAGAAGTAATTACTGCAACTTCGACCCACCTCCCCCCATTAGATGCAGGGGATTAAAATCCCCCTATGCCTCCTCTAGAAACTGATTTATGTTAATTTCTACCACTCTTAGACCCTGATATACTCCATCATTTCTTGGATATCACCATCAGCATGAAATTATTTGAACCATTCAAAGGCTCACCTCAACTAGTGTTTTCATCTTCATATTTCTCAGAGGATTTGGGGATCCAGAATACCACCTTGGTAGATCAATTTGGATGGATTATAACCTTATTTAACACATTCAATAGGTTTATGTTTGGGTCTTGGGGTTTATAGGAAAAGAAGATTGCTGGAATCCTCAACAAGCGACACTTCATGATCCATTTTTCTATAGTGGATGATCTGATCTTTTCTTGGTCTATATCTCCTAGAATCTATAATGGGTTTCACTATTATCTATTTTGATGGTCATATTACTTTCACATGAAATGTTATACCCCTTCAATGATTTTGTCATTAAAATTTCCCAAACATGAACTATCTTTCCTAAATCCTTCTACAATTCATATGATTGGGAATTTGGTTGGTCGATATTGGTTCTCTGATAGTAGAACCAATTTGGTTTTTCCTCCAATCTCACCACATATTTTTGTTGAAGTTGACTTATCTTAAATTATGGGGGAGTGGGACTAGATTGCATCTAGGGAAGAGTGTTGCTGCAAGAAGGATATGATATTCGAGTACTGGACTAAATTATATTTATCCTGTATTCATCTGGGTCATTTGTTTTCAGCTTTATATAGTGGTTATAGGGATTTACAGAGGTGATTTAATTAGAGACTTTCCAGTCAACTAGGATAGATCCTTCCATGTGCCTTTCTGTTGACATAGTAAACTCTAATCCCATCTAGAAAGAGGCTAAATTCATGAATCATAATCCGAAGGTGGTTGATATCTTCAGCTTATTAAGAAGTGATTTGTTTGACAATAATTTGGAAGTGCATACCCTGTACAGGGAAGAGGTTACTGAGGGGGTGTGTGATTCAATTTCTTGGAAACCAAGTAGCAATGATGAAAATAATTTAACCTATATAGTGATAGTTTGAATTGGAAACGGAGAGTCTCAAAAAGAGGTGGTTTGGAAGCAAGTGAGGGAGGTTCATTCATTTGAATATACTATGGAATTTTGAAGTAGGTCACTATGGATATAAAAGAGGCTTGGGTGTATGAAATGGTTAGTTCATGACCTAAAAGTAATCCTTCACTATTAATCTATACAATCACACTGATGGTGTGGAGGTGGAACTACGGGTTTATAACAAAATAGATTCATTACCATCTGAAATGGGATTAAATACCCCAATTCTAGAGGTGAACCTTAAGTAAGACCAAAGACTATTAGAGACCAAACTTGAAACTGAGATCTCTAGTGAGTACTAAATATACAGTGTAGATGGAATGCAAGGTAGATTATTTCTCCACACAAGGAGGAAGAAGGTATGAAATGGGAACAAGGGTGCAAGGAGATGCATTTTTATTTAGGTAAATAAATCTAAAGTGTGTAAGGATTACTATTAACTTACTAAGTTAATGGAAACACGGTCTAAAAAAGTTTCAAGGTGATTGATGGTAAAACCAAGACTCATAATCAGGAATATAAGTAGAGTTCAGACCTTTGTAGTGAAAATAAAATGGAAAAGTGTAGTGAGTTTATAAAACAAAAAAATGTTGGTATAGAAGTAAATGTGGAAGAAAAGAAAGAAAAATGTTTATAGATCATTCTACACTCTAATGAATAAATTCTAGGAGTATTCCAAATCAATTCTATATAGGTGGATGGTAACAAATTACATAGGTGAATGGTTCAGGATGATACTAATGAGGATCAAAGTGTATGGACTAACCAATAAGACCTCATTTTGTCATGAGGTTTCAATTAAAGGAAGATAAATCTATAAGAATATATCAATATTTGTTACAAGTTGGTAAATCGTTTTGAATATCTAATCATGGATGATTTATACACCAAAGTATGTTCACCTCAATGGGGGTTGTATATGGTGTTTGGTTACAATAACATTAGATAGTTTTTAATGATTTTGAGAGTTATTTATACATTTAATAACCTTTTGGTATGATCTTTTGCGATTTCTAACATTTTCATCAAAAGTTATTTTGAAATAAAACATTAATTTCCAGTCATAACCAGAGGGAATTAAATTAAAAAAGTGTGATCTTAGATGCTCAGTGAGGGAAATCACGGGATATATCAATATATCATGAGCATAAGGGTAAAAGAAAATGAGAATAACATTTTAAAACAATACATAGAATATGATAGATCATAAACATGAGTCTTCAAATAAATAGTGGCTGCTCATAAGAAATGAATCATAATAAAATAAATAATATGCCCGAGATCATAACATTGACATAAGACATTGATTTTTTTCATACACACAGGTACAGAAAATAACATCCAAAGTAGTACAAGGATCATTTCGATGACTATCATAGTGGATTTTCTTCACTCTACAAACCATCATCATTTTCAAGGTTCACTCCAAAGACTATTATTGGGAACAAAATCTCTAAAAAATTTGGTTCACTCCCCTTTTTAGTCATTTTTATCTCATGAGATGTCAATATTTACCCAATACATTTGAGGTAGATATAGTTATTACTAGCCACATAATGAAAATCATACATACAAGTGCTACAATATCAGAATACATTGATCATATTATAATCCAAGAAAGGAAATGGGTTTCATAAACATTTCATTATAACATAAGCTATGGAAAATAAAATTTTTTCATAATAATTTCATCATTTCATAATAGCATAAATCACCCAAAAAATGGGTTTCATTATAATTTTATCATGTTATATCCTGTGGAATAGAAACAGGTTTCATAAACATCTTTTCATCATTAAATTAAACTATTCAAAGAAATAATAAGATTGATATCCTTAGATCATATCAATATTAATTAAATAGTAACATCAGGAAAATGATTTTAAAAAAGATCACTTGGAAAATTTCTGGTGGAAAATAGCCTAACCAATTTTAAAAGTACTTTTTAAAAAA
Organism: Viscum album; assembly: GCA_963277665.1. Lineage (NCBI taxonomy): Eukaryota > Viridiplantae > Streptophyta > Magnoliopsida > Santalales > Viscaceae > Viscum > Viscum album. The sequence continues at coordinate 659,545,787 of OY728131.1, read as the reverse complement.
GAGAACATTTTTGAAATCATATTCTTTGAAAATAAACTTTAAAAAATATAATGGATGATTTAAAACATTGAGTGGTCTTGATGAATGGAAATTACATACTTATTAAAATAAATATTCCATTCATATTTTCAGTAAAAACAAAAACATGAATTGTTTTTAAAATGACCTAAAGAATCCTTTTTAAAATATTTTGTAAAAATCTAAATGTGCGTAAAAATGATTTAATAAATCCTTTAAGGGGTTTTTTTTATTTTTTTAGAGAACAGGGTATTGAAGAAAAATGGTTTTCAACCGAAATGAGAAACAATGTCAATTTTCCTTAAAAACATTGTTTGGAATCCTAAGTACATAAAGAGAAGAAATTGAAAATAAAAACATATATTTTCATGAAATACTCATATGAGAATAAAATCCATGAGTTTATTGAGAAATAGATCATAATATTTGATCATAAAAATCTTAAACATAAAAAATCATGATAAATAATGATATTGTATAATAAAACCATTTCCATATTAGTAACATCAAATCATCATAACCATGAAAGAAAACATTAAATGAAACTTAAAATATCATTAATATAAGGATATTGATAATATAACATGTAAGATCCCATATTTTTCTAGGTATGTCCCACTTTTAGTTTTAGTTGAACCTCTTTCATTTTTGTTTTCCTTATTTAAACCTTGGTGATCAATTCCGTTTTTGAGAATGAAGAGATTTTGGTTTGGAAAATATAATAATGTTCAGGGATACATATTTTTTTGATTTAACAGAGTTCAGTTATAAAAGAGATATGGAATTTTTAGGGGTCTCTGAGAGTTTAGAACGCTTTAGAGGTAGTTTGGTCTTTTTCTATAGAAACTTGGCTAATATTTATCTAATGGACATTTACACGCTGTAAACATGTTACCTGATGTATAACATTCACTGAGAATATGTCATGAACTAGAATACACACTATGAAACTGGTTCACATCATGTAGTGTTCAATATAGGTTGTTTTAACCCAAGGAAATATGTTTTATCATAACTCACAAATTGAGAAATAAACAATGTGAAAGGATTTCGGGTTAAGAATTTTTAGTTTTCATCAGTTTTAAAGCTACATTGCACATATTATTAAATCATTATACACCATTAAACCTTGAACCTCAAACCCTAGGGAGACTGTAGGTGATCATGGATCACTTTATTCAATTCTAGATGGCAAAATTAATCTTTTAATCCATGGTGATTTTTTATCTTTGGTTTTCTCCTCTATTATTCTTCCTCACCATTATTGCCATGGAATATATTAACCTAGGTTGTTTTGGGTTTTGATCTTGATATTGTGTGATCTAAGATTATTCTTTCTATCTTCTTTATCTTCATTCCTATTTGGAATTTTATATTGAGAACATCAGTTTGACCTCTAGAGAAAGGTAGGTCATCTAAAACTAAATCCTATTACTTGTTTCTAATTGTTTGAATATGTTCAATATTGTGAGATTACATCAACATAATTTTCAGGTTAATTAACAGAATAATGGCGATAATAAATCACGTGTTAGATTAATCATTGGGTACCTTGGTTATAATGGTGTTCAAAACTTTCTTGCAGCTACCTATAGGGTGAGCCTACCCTTTAACAATAATGAACCAACTATTTGATTACTGCATGTTTTTGCATGACATGAGTCCTCAGGTGATTGATTTTGATATATTCCCCCTTTAAAATTGATTAATTTATTATTAAAATCACTGATGATGATTTGATATTAATGGGTGTGAAAATTGGCATGGAAACAACTTAAGATATAATTTAATGAATGATTGGGTAATTAAAAGATAGATGGTAATTGGAATAATTAACCACTGTGACTTATGATATGATGTTATTTTATAAAATTCTTGACATTGTGACTTGTGTTGGGAAGTTATGATAAAATTATTATATAAATGGATTTCCCTAATTCTAAAATGCTTATAAAAGGGATTTTCCTAAATTATGAAATTCTTATATTGAGGTCTTGTCCTGGTTATACTAAAATAGTTATATATAGGGCTTGATATGGTTATGCTAAAATTCTTATATAAAATACTTTTACTAGTTATATTATAATTATTATAGGGATTGAACTGGTTATGTGATTATTCCATGGATTATTTTTAGTGGTTAGCATGGTTGTGCTACATGCATAGATATACTCCATTATAGTTCTGAAACAGGGTGGAAATTATGTTGTATTAATTGTTTTTAAAGACCCGTAAAATTAAAGGAATTTTTTTTCTTAATTTTATTGGGAATTTTACAAGAACCTAGTTTCTAACGGCACCGGATTTCGAGGCCCGGTGTGCCCGGAATCATTTTCTGAAGTTTGGCTCGGGTACGTTCAGTGAACGAACAAGCGGGTTTTTCAAACTTTTGAACTGGTGCTCAGAATCAAATTCTGAGGGCACCGATGGAATCGCAGCGGTGATAATTGCATAGAAAGACCTTTTCCGGAGTTTCGTTTTCTCTGGTGTGGTTTTTAATTTTTGGGGTTAAGTTAAGGAATAAAAATAAAAGTGGTGCGACTTTTATTTTTATTTTACTTAAGTGGCTTAACCTAGGTTAAGTGGATTAGATGGGACCCATAATATCCTATCCGCTTGGTAGGATATTTGTGAGGTGGGGCACGCATGAGCCCCACCGTTTCTTCCCTCTTAAGTAATGCACCCACAAACCCCCCTCTTTAATGAAAGTCAACTGTGTTGGTTTTGACTTAAAAACCAACCGGGCCCCTAGGACTAAAAAGCCAATAACTCTCAGACCGGGCATCCGATTGACGTGCCGTCTGCGACGTTGAGTTCCTGTTGACGATATGGAATTTTTGGACACGTCAACTCCGGACTTTGTGTCAGTTGATGTATCAGACCCTCGGCTCGTGGAGCGGACCCTCCCGAACGAGCTTGCTGTGTGCGGGAACCCTAGAGCTGGCTGCGACGATGACGACGAAGATGACTGTATAGAGATCCTCAGTGGATTCAACGGCGATGACTAAAACACTCAGCGATCCTCCATGGATCAGTGCTACAGGTCCTGTGTGGGTCCGATCCTGTATGGGTCCGATCCTGTGTGGGTCAGCGCTCAGCGGTCCTAGTTTATGATGTATCTTTACGGGGACGTAAAGCCCTGAGGTGGGAGTGATGTAAAGACCCGTAAAATTCAAGGAATTTTTTTTCTTAATTTTCTTGTAAATTTTACAAGAATGCAGTTTTCTGACGGCACCTGATTCCGAGGCCCGGTGTGCCCGGAATCATTTTCCGAAGTTTGGCTCGGGTACGTTCAGTGAACGAACGAACGAGTTTTTCTAACTTTTGAACCAGTGCTCAGAATCAAATTCTGAGGGTACCGCTGGAATCACAGTGCCGGTAATTTCTTAGAAACACCTTTTCCGGAGTGGTGTTTTCTCGGGTGTGGTTTTTTAATTTTTGGGGTTAATTTAAGGAATAAAAATAAAAGTGGTGAGACTTTTATTTTTATTTTACTTAAGTGGCATAACCTAGGTTAAGCGGATTAGATGGGACCCATAATATCCTACCCACTTGGTAGGATATTTGTGAGGTGGGGCCCGCATGATCCCCACCGTTTCTTTCCTCCTAAGTAACTCACCTGCAAACCCCCCTCTTTAATGAAAGTCAACAGTGCGTTTTTATGGTTAAGAAACACCCCATTAAATTGGGAAGTTAAATTGTTACAATTAATTTTTCGAATTAATTGTTCGTTTCTTATCTTTTTAATTTCAAAAGCTTAGGTTGATAATAAAATAAGTGTTGGAGTTATTTTATTATGGTTGGGGTTGTGTGGTGATAAACCTTTGGGCGAAAAAGAGAAGATTCTTCGTTTTTCGACGAAGAACGCGAAGAACGCACCACCGCCGATGAAGATCGCGAAGAACGCACCACCACCGATGAAGAACGCCAATCTCCGACGGAGGACGATGGCGAGTGACACCTTCCTCAGAGATCACCTAATGCCAACGTTGATTCTCTTCTTCCGCGACGATCTTCTTCTTCCGCGGCGGTCCTCTTCTTCCGCGATGGTTAATTCCGCGACGAACGCTCCTTCGACGACAGCGTTGAGGTAGGGATTTTTTTTTGTTAGTTCATGAAATATTTCGTCGCTTCTCCTTTTCTTTGAACCACCTGTTATTGTGATAATGGGAGGAGGTCGGACCGCACGAACACGACCGACACTCCTCCCCTTTTTTGGTTGATGGTATTGTCACGGCGAGCACGGCAATGCGGTGTCGAACCACCGCGCAGAATTTTGATAAGGAAAGGGGGAGAAGCACGGCGTCGTCGCGCCGCGCCGTTGAAGATGAACCAAGACGTGGCGCCGTCGCACCGTGCTGTTGAAAACGAACCAAATATGTGGCGCCGTCGCGCCGCACCAGAGAACCACTAAAGCACCGCAGCCGGAGCGGGGTCGCGGCGCCGTCGCGCCACGCCGGACGAACCAAGGCCGCGGCCAGTTCCGGGCCGCAGCGGAATAGTGGAACCGAAGGCCGGTACCGGGACGCTGACGTCGGAGCAAGGGGACCGACCTTGCCGGTCCCGTGGTGGTAGAAGCCGGCCGGCCGGAGCGGGCCGGCCGGACCATCGAGGAACCGGGGGTTCGAAACCCCCGGCTGGCCGGACGAAGCGACCCCATTAAGGGGCCGCGGTTTACTTCACGTGAGGGCAGCACCCCCCGCCCTGAACGGTTCAGCCATTTGGCCGAACCCTAGGCCAGCGCGCTGCGCTCTGGGCCGGACCCGGACCCGGGATGGGTCGACCAGGTTTGGGCCGACCCTGGGGGTATCGGGCCGGGTCAGACCGGGCCCGAACCCCATAATACCGAACCTTATTCGGTCTTTTGCGAATAACTTGAGCTACAAGCCTCCGATCGATGCAATGTCAGTTGAGATGCGATCCTTGGATCGAGACGGTCATTTCGGTATATCACACTCAAGGTTTCAAAATACTTTGTGTTCATCCGGGTTGGTTCGTACACGAAACCAACCGGGCCCTCGGAGCGGAAACACTTATAACTTGAGCTCCGGACGTCCGATTGACGTGCCGTCGACTTTGATGGATTTATATTAGTGAGACAGATCTTTTGGATTACTCCGCTCGAGGTTTGGACGCATTTGGAGTACGGTCAGGTTGGTTTTAACTTATTAACCAACCGGGCCCCTGGGACGAAAAAGCCAACAACTCTCAGACCGGGCGTCCGATTGATGCGCCGTCTGCGACGTTGAGTTCCTGTTGACGATATGTAACTTTTGGATACATCAACTCCGGACATTGTGTCAATTGATGTATCAGCCCCTCGGCTCGTGGAGCGGAGCCTCCCGAACAAGCATGCTGTGTGCGGGAACCCTAGAGCTGGCTGCGACGATGACGACGACGACGACTGTACAGAGATCCTCAGTGGATTCGACGGCGATGACTACAACACTCAGTGATCCTCCGGGGATCAGTGCTACATATCCTGTGTGGGTCGGATTCCATGTGGGTCAGTGCTCAACGGTCCTGTGTGGGCCAGCGCCTATGAATCCTATGTGGGTCCGATCCTGTGTGGGTCATTGCGGGGGTTAGTTACCTATTGATCCTGTGTGGGTCCGATCCTGTGTGGGTCATTGCAGGGGTTAGTTACCTATCGATCCTGTGTGGGTCCGATCCTGTGTGGGTCATTGCAGGGGTTAGTTACCTATCGATCCTGTGTGGGTCCGATCCTGTGTGGGTCATTGCGGGGGTCAGTTACCTATCGATCCTGTGTGGGTCAGATCTTTTGTGGGTCATTGCGGGGGTTAGTACCTATCGATCCTTTGTGGGTCCGACGACTTAGATGAATACGTGGCTATATCTGATCAACTCTATAGTCATACGAAGAAGAATACCTGTGTGAGATGAATCCTGTTTTGCTTTCCTATGTGGATTGTGTTGTGCTATCCTGTGTGGATTACATTTTTCTTTCATGTCTGGACTGGGTTGTACTTGAGCTCGGATGTTGGAGCCGAACTGGAATTGATGACTTAGGTATATGTATGGGCATATACCTAAGTAGTGTTGGATGTTAATTCGTGATAGTATCTTTCCTTTTTGGATTATCATTTTTGGATTATGGGAGACCTTAGGGGGTCTCGGGGTCCCTACTGAGTAGCTTATACTCACCCCTGCACGGGCTATGCCCGCACTACGTTGTGTTGGTTGCAGACGACGGACAACGCTAATCGTGGTTGAGGCTTGCGGAGCAGGACGATACCTGGAGGTGGACCACTGGGTGGGACGTACTCAGAGCGGACGGTTGGACCCGTGGTGCTTTGGAGGATATCTGTACTCACCCTTCAGGTGGGACTTCCAGTGGGCGGCTCGACGTTGCATCTTTACTTTCCGTTGCTGTTTTCCCTTTCGATTTGTACTTTACTTTCAGTTTGGGTTTGTATTCTGGCCCACTTACTTTTTCGCACTTACTGTTGTACTCAGTTTTTACTTAGTGTTTAATTCGGCTTTCTTACTCTGTGGTGTTTTTTGTTTACTTTACAAAGGCAATGCCTTCCCTTTTTACCGGGATTTATACCTTGGTGCTAGTCGCCAGCCCCTGACCTATGGAAGACGGGTTTGGGGTAGTCACGACACAGGCCCCGAGGACGGGTCGTGACAAATTGGTATCAGAGGAGTTCAGTTATACCACATAACTATGGACTCTGATCTTTTTTCTAAATGAATCAATAGTTTTAAGCGTATTGGGTGTTGTTATCAGTCCAGGGAGTCTAGTGTTGGTGCGGTGGCCGACGTATCCGTACACCAGGACCCTGACTTATGATTTCTGACTTAATGCACGAAAGAATTGATTGCATGTGTGTTTCATGTTTTCTTTGTGGTTAATTTGTGTCAGCTCACCAGGTATACTGTTCTGACCGTGGCACACCTGTTTCCTTTTAAGGATGGCCCCACGACGGCAGCCAGCTAGGGTTATGAGAGTTGAGCGTGACGACAGCCCACCGAGCGACGAGACCTCGGTACAGGGCTCTTTGACAGCAGAGGCACCGGCGGTACCTCTACCCACCGAGCCAACGATGCTACCAGCCCCAACTGCTAACGATGCACGTCACCTTAGTGCAATGCACGAGTTTCAGTGCCAGCGACCGCCGAGGTTCCATGGGTAGACGAAACCCCAGGCAGGCGAGGACTGGCTGAAGGCAGTGGTACGAGTTTTCAGGTTAGTGAGGACACCATCAGACCTCATGGTGATCCTTGCAGCGATCCTACTGCACACGGCAACAGGAAGATGGTGGATCTTGATGCTCCGGGTGCACGATGAGGCATCTCTCCTCTGGACGGACTTTGGGAGCCTCTTCTGCTCGGAGTTCGTCCCAGCCACCCTCTGTGCTGTGCGCATCCAGGAGCTTCTATAGTTGTGGTAGGGCAGCTTGACGGTCACCCAGTACTCGGCGAGATTTACCGATCTCTCACACTACTCGACAGACATGGTACATGACCCATTCTTCCGAGCCTGGACCTTTGAGCACGGATTAAGGCAGGAGATCAGGGAATCTCTGATCTCCCTCTGCATTCCGACTAAGGCAGTAGTACAGGAGCGAGATCTTCTGATCGAGAGATTTCTTGATGAGTCTACACCAGCGGCGAGACCTACCGCAGGGCGACACATGGTGGAGTCTTCTACAGCCGGCAGTAGACAGATGTCGCAGAGGTCCAAGCGGGCCAGGCCATCGAGAGGACGACCTCATGATACTGGCTCGGAGGTGCGGGGCACACGCAGCAGAACCAGTCTTACGAGTGGAAGACAAAGCTATGCATGCGGCAGGCAGGGCCACATGGCTCGTGACTGCCTGACCCACCATGCAGAGGAGCAACATACAGTTGAGGAACCACCTAGCCAGAGGCATAGGTTCGACCGTGGCAGTCCGCAGGGAGCAGGCGGACGAGGCAGAGGTGCTGGCCGAGCAGCAGGTGGTGGGCGACGCTTTGAGGCTCTACCACCACCACAACCAGGAGGTCCACCCCGACCTCAGGGGTGAGCACAACTTCAGGTAGCTGAAGCTTACGATCATGGAGCTCCGGAAGCTGGTGGACAAGTGCGGGTCTAGCTCCAGGCATAGAGGCCTTTGCCCATTTTTCCTCTATCTTCGTTGTTTGGGTTTCCTTAAGTCCTTGTACTTTGAGTTGAAGTAATAAAAGATGCTTGCATTAGTGACGTTTGCTTTCTTGTCTTTTGTTTGTTAATACTAAGAGGTGATGGTTAAAAACTGTTGACTTGACCCTCACTTGGGATATTCTTACTGGAGGAGACCCAGTGACCACACACTGATGCCGATAGTGTGACTCAACCCTTAGAGGCGAGAGTAACGGTTGGATCTCTTGGTATCAGCGTCGAGGCCTTACAACGTCATCCATGCCATGAATTAACTAATCATGACGAGATTGACTGTATTAGGCAAGGAATGTGGTTCATCCAGGGGATGAGACCAGATTTCCATTTTTGGCAAAGGAGAAATCTTTTCAGCTTTGCTGAACATTAAGGAGGAAGGGGAAACCCTTCGTGTGGTCAGACAGATGTCAGCAGAGCTTCCATGAGCTAAGACAGAGATTGACCAGCGCGTCTATCTTGAGGTTACCGGAGGAGGGAGTAGGGTACGTAGTTTACTGCGATGCATCAGGGACCATACTGGGATGTGTCCTGATGCAGGAGCGGGCCGTGATCGCTTATGGATCACGTCAGTTGAGGTAACATGATTATAACTACGCTACCCATGACCTGGAATTAGCAGCAGTGGTCTTCGTTCTGAAGATGTGGCGACACTATCTGATGGGAGAGCGCTTTAAATTCTATTCTAACCATCAGAATCTCAGGGACATCTTCACACAGAAGGACATGAACCTGAGATAGTGGCGATGGCTCGAGTTCCTCCAGGACTATGACTTTGAGATAGTCTATACTTCTGGAAAGGGGAACGTGGTAGCCGATGCTCTTAGTAGGAGGACGAGCATTCATCTACTTGAGGAGGAGACAGAGCAGCTAGCCGCTTTGCGGATATCCTTCATGGATGGAGATGGAGCAGCCTTCCTTCAGTCACTCACAGTCACTCCTCCACTACTGTAGTGGGTTAGAGAGGCACCGCATGGGGATGCTGACTGTGAGACGCGACGTGCACAGATATCCTCAGGACAGGCACCTGATGGTTTCTCCTTAGGAGGAGAGCACGACATCCTTTTCAAAGGACGTACCTTGGTACCAGTTGATTTACGGGAGGAGGTTATGATAGAGTTTCACACTTCTCCTTTGGCGGTACATCCTGGAGTGGCAAAGATGTACCAGGATCTCAGATGACAGCACTGGTGGCCGGGCATGAAGAAGTCTATGACATATTTCATTTCTCGGTGCCTCACCTGCCAGAAGGTGAAGGCAGAGCATCAGGTACCAGCAGTTTTGTTACAACCCTTGGAGGTCCCAGAGTGGAAGTGGGATGGAATATCTATGGAGTTCGTGACTGGACTTCCACACACTTCAAGAGGTCACGACTCCATTTGGGTGATTGTCGATCGACTCAGCAAGTTGGCTCACTTCTTACCCATCAATGAGCAGGGTTCAGTGGAGAGATTGGGACGTCTCTACCTTCAGGAGATTGTACGACTTCATGGTGTGCCATCATCTATCATCTCCGATCGAGATGCTTGCTTTACTTCCCAGCTTTGGAAGGGGTTGTAGGTGGCGTTTGGGACACAGCTACGTCTGAGAACCTCCTTTCACCCATAGACAGATGGTCAGACGGAGAGGACCATACAGAATCTCGAGGACATGCTCCGCGCTTGTGTCCTTGTCTTTGGTCGCAGTTGGGAGGACCTCTTACCCTTGGTGGAGTTTGCGTACAACAAAATCTACCACTCCACCATCGGGATGGCACCATACGAGGTGTTGTACGTCCGACCTTGCAGATCTCCCTTGTGCTGGATAGACCCTGGGGAGTCAGTACTTGTGGGACCGGAGATGGTCCAGGCCAGGATAGAGAAGGTCCAGGTCATCCAGGAGCAGATGAGGACAGATCAGAGCCGACAGAAGTCTTATGCTGAAAGGAAGTGGAGGCCACTGGAGTTCGAGGATGGCGACCACGTCTTCTTGATGGTCTCACCTCGACGTGGATTACGAAGATTTGGCCGAGGCGGAAAGTTGTCTCCACGCTTCATCAGACCATTCCAGGTCCTCTGTAGGAATGGCGAGGTGGATTATCGCCTGGATTTACCACCTCAGTTGCACCAGGTGCACGACGTCTTCCACATATCTCAGCTGAGGAGATACGTGCATGACCTGATGCATATTATTGACCATGGGGAGCTGGACATTGATGATTAGGCGACTTTTGCGGAGGTCCCGGTGGAGATTGAGGATCGTCCATAGTGGGTCCTATATGGACGGTCGATTCCTCTAGTGTGCATCAGATGGCAGCACAGGAACCTCCAAGAGAGCACTTGGGAGTGGGAGGCTCAGATGCGTGCTCAGTAACCACATTTGTTTCCCTAGTTTATGATGTATCTTTATGGGGACGTAAATACCTGACGTGGGAGTGATGTAAAGACCTGTAAAATTCAAGGAATTTTTTTTTCTTAATTTTCTTGGTAATTTTTCAAGAACGCAGTTTCTGACGGAACCTGATTCCGAGGCCCGGTGTACCCGGAATCATTTTCCGAAGATTGGCTCGTGTACGTTCAGTGAACGAACGAGCGAGTTTTTCTAACTTTTGAACCAGTTCGCAGAATCAAATTCCAAGGGAACTGATGGAATCGCAGCGCCGATAATTGCTTAGAAACACCTTTTCCAGAGTAGCATTTTCTTGGGTGTGGTTTTTAATTTTTGGGGTTAAGTTAAGGAATAAAAATAAAAGTGGTGCGACTTATATTTTTATTTTACTTAAGTGGCATAACCTAGGTTAAGAGGATTAGATGGGACCCATAATATCCTACGCACTTGGTAGGATATTTTTGAGGTGGGTCCCGCACGAACCTCACCATTTCTTCCCTCCTAAGTAACGCACCGGCAAACCCCCCTCTTTAATGAAAGTCAACAGTGCGTTTTCTGGTTAAGAAACGCCCCATTAAATTTTTCAGTTAAATTGTTACAATTAATTCTTCTAATTAATTGTTTGTTTCTTATCTTTTGAATTTCAAAATCTTAGGTTGATAATAAAATAAATTTTGGACTTTTTTTATTATGGTTGGGGTTGTGTTGTGATAAACCTTTGGGAGAAAAAGAGAAGATTCTTCGTTTTTCGACGAAGAATGCGAAGAACGCACCACCGCCGACGAAGAACGCGAAGAACGCACTACCGCCGACAAAGAACGCCAATCTCCGACGGCGAACGACAGCGAGTGATGCCTTCCTCAGAGATCACCTAACGCCAACAACGATTCTCTTCTTCCGCGGTGATCTTCTTCTTCCGTGGCAGTCCTCTTCTTCTGCGATGGTTAATTCCGCGACGAACGCTCGTTCGACGACAGCGTTGAGGTAGGGATTTTTTTTTATTTGTTAGTTCATGAAATATTTAGTTGCTTCTTCTTTTCTTTGAACCGCCAGTTATCGTGATAACGGGAGGAGGTCGGACCGCACGAACACGGCCGACACTCCTCCCCTTTTTTGGTTGATTGTATTGTCGCGGCGAGCACAACAACGTGGTGCCGAAGCACCGCGCAGAATTTTGATAAGGAAAGGAGGAGAAGCGCGGTGCCGTCGCACCGCGCCGTTGAAGACGAACCAAGACGCGACGCCGTCATGACGCGCCGTTGAAAACAAACCAAAGATGTGGCGCCGTCACGCCACACCGGAGAACCACTAAAGCACCGCGGCCGGAGCGGGGCCGCGGCGGAGGGGCGCGGCACCGTCGTGCCCCGCCGGACAAACCAAGGTTGCGGATTGTTCTAGGACACAGCCGAATAGTTGAACTGGCGGCCGGTACCGGGCCGCAGGCGTCGGAGTAAGGGGACCGGCCTTGCCGGTCCCGTGGCGGTAGATGTCGGCTGATCGGAGCGGGCCGGCCGGACCATGGAGGAACCTGGGGTTCGAAACCCCCGACTGGCCAGACGAAGCGGCCCCATTAAGGGGCTGTGGTTTACTTCACGTGGGGGCAGCGCCCCCGCCCTGAATGGTTCGGCCATTGGGCCGAACCCCTAGCCAGCGCGCCCAGCGCCGCGCGCCGGGCCGGCTGCCTGGCCGGTCCGCCAGACCGGGCCGCGCCGCGCTGGCCGGGCTGGGCCGCACCGACCGGGCCGGGACTCGCCCAATCGGGCCGGACCCGGACCCAGGACGGGTCGACCAGGTTCGGGCCGACCCTGGGGGTATCGGGCTGGGTCGGACCGGGCCCGGACCCCCTAATACCGAACCTTATTCGGTATGTTGCCCATAACATGAGCTACGTGCCTCCGATCGATGCATAGTCAGCTGCGATGCGATCCTTGGATCGAGACGGTCGTTTTGGTATATTGCACTCAAGGTTTAAAAATAATTTGGGTTCGGCCGGGTTGGTTCGTACACGAAACCAACCGGGCCCTTAGAGCGGAAACACTAATAACATGAGCTCCTGACGTCCGATTGATGTGCTGTTGACTTTGATGGATTACTCTTAGTGAGAAGAATCATTTGGATTACTCCGCTCAAGGTTTGGACGCATGTGGAGTACAGCCGGGTTGGTTTTGACTTAAAAACCAACCGGGCCCCTGGGACGATGAAGCCCATAACTCTCAGACCGGGCGTCCGATTGACGCGCCGTCTACGACGTTGAGTTCCTGTTGACGATATGGAACTTTTGGATACATCAACTCCAGAATTTGTGTCAGTTGATGTATCAGCCCCTCGGATCGTGGAGCAGACCCTCCCGAATGAGCTTGCTGTGTGCGGGAACCCTAGAGCTGGCTGCGACAATGACGACGACGACGACTGTACAGAGATCCTCAGTGGATTCGACAGCGACGACTACAACACTCAGCGATCCTCCGTGGATCAGTGCTACAGATCTTTTGTGGGTCCGATCCTGTGTGGGTCAGCGCTCAGTGGTCCTGTGTGGGCCAGCGCCTACAGATCCTGTGTGGGTCCGATCCTGTGTGGGTCATTGCGGGGGTTAGTTACCTATCGATCCTGTGTGGGTCATTGCGGGGGTTAGTTACCTATCGATCCTCTGTGGGTCCGATCCTATGTGGGTCATTGCGGGGGTTAGTTATCTATCGATCCTGTGTGGTTCAGATCCTTTGTGGGTCATTGAAGGGGTTAGTACTTATCGATCCATTGTGGGTCCGACGACTTAGATGAATCAGTGGCTATATCTGATCATCTCTAAAGTCATACGAAGACGAATACCTATGTGAGATGAATCCTGTTTTTATTTCCTATGTGGATTGTGTTGTGCTATCCTGTATGGATTACGTTTTGCTTTCCTGTGTGGACTGGGTTGTACTTGATCTCGAATGTTGGAGACGAACTGAAATTGATGACTTAGGTATATGTATGGGCATATACCTAAGTAGTGTCGGATGTTACTTCGTGATTGTATCTTTACTTTGTGGATTATCCTTTGTGGATTCTGGGAGACCTTAGGGGGTCTTAGGGTCCCTACTGAGTAGCTTATACTCACCCCTGCACGGGCTATGCCCGCACTACGTTGTGTTGGTTGCAGACGACGGACAAAGCTGATCGTGGTTGAGGCTTGCGGAGCAGGATGGTACCTGGAGGTGGACCACTGGGCGGGACGTACTCGGAGCGGACGGTTGGACCCGAGGAGCTGTGGAGGCTATCTGTACTCACCCTTCAGGTGGGACTTCCAGTGGGTGGCTCGACATTGCAGCCTTACTTTCAAGTGCTGTTTTTCCTTTCGAGTTGTACTTTACTTTCATTTTGGGAATGTATTCTGGCCCACTTACTTTTCTGCACTTACTGTTGTACTCAGTTTTTACTTAGTGTTTACTTCTGCTTGCTAGCTCTGTGGTGTTTGTTGTTTACTTTACAAAGGAAATACCTTCCCTTTTTACCGGGATTTACACCTTGGTGATAGTCGCCAGCCCCTGGCCTATGGAAGGCGGGCTTGGGGTAGTCACGACACGGGCCCCGAGGACGGGTTGTGACATTGTTTAATTAAAACACATGTTTATCTCTTTATTTCATTGAGCTTATTATCAGATTTGTTTATAGACATGGTGGTGTCAACCTACTATGTTTTACTCACACCGTATTCATGCCTCCATTTGGCACCTGATAAGATTACATAGATACATGTTTGTATAAGGGAAAGGGACCTTGTAGTTGATTGTTTCTTAGTAGATAGGTTGGAGCTTGGACATGAGACTGACATGGGGTTCCAGATAGGGGTCTTGAAAGTTTATTTTTGACAACATGGTCTTTTATCCTTATTAATTTCATTTTGACATCTAGATACAGTCCATCATGTTATTATCTTATCATTTTATTATTATTGTATTATTCTATCGAAAGTCATTATTTGGTCAACATAGTTTATATTTTACCTTCCAGTAGTATGATGTTCTATTTCTTTTATTTCCATTACTTTGATATTTTTTTACTTCCACTATATTACAACTATGTACTAGGGGGAATAGTCTCCCCACATTTCTCTTTAAACCCTTATTTTAGTCAAAAACTTCTAACATACGTGGAGGTTTGCTTGAGGTATAGTAACCAATCTTATTTTTCATGTGAGAAAGTACCATATCCTGATACATTATAAATTGGTATCCAGGGAAAGTTAATTTTTTCTATTACTTAACTGTTTGGGAATGGTAGAAAGGAGACTAGGATGTGTCGAGACTTGGTAATGAGCTTGTGAGTGGGAGTAACTGAACCATGTTAAAAGGAAAATATGATTACCATTGGAATTAATTATTGTTCGTGATGTTCATTTGTTACAATTGATGTTATTTTACCTTGGGTGATTCACATATTATTTGATGCTACTGTTTCTTGAGATTTATACTCGTGGCCCAATATGACATGAGAAGAGTATGTATGCTTCCTGATTGGATAATAGGTATACATTGAAATGAATTGTTTTTTATATGGACATAATTATTTCATGTGATATATTTTACTGTATGATTTGTAAAATGAGATAGCTTTAATATCTCATAAATGAAATAAAAGAACTGTTATGTCATGTTAATTCACTCATTAGGCCATTTTTATAGAAGCAATGATTAGCGGTTCTTTGTTGTTGTCACCTATTGTGGATGAACTTATTGATATACATTGTTCTAAGGAGATCATATGTCTTGTAGAGAAAATGAATCCTCATCATATTTTAATTGAGCTTTAACATAGTGGTTATCTGCACACTCCTAACATAGTTGAACCAAATATTCTTGTATCTCATGAGGTTAAAATGGATATTTATCTCCACAATTGCTTCCTTAGGGTCATTCAATACATATAAAGAGATATAATTCACACGATTCCATCTATGTATGAGTTGATGAGAGAGTTTTAGTTGAATTATCCACCTATGATCACTGAGGAGGGAGGCCCCCAAGAAGGTGAGTTTTGGATTGAGTCATTCCCTACAATCTTCAAGAACCTGAAGAAACCCTTATATTGGAGGGTAATGATTACTATGTAAGTGCTCGATGGTCCTACCAAGTATTGGTGGGACATTATAAAGAAATCTTGGCTGCAATAGGATTTATCCTAAAAGGATTTTTTGGTATAGTTTCTGATCCACTTCTATCCAGAGATGTTGAGGTATGAGAAGGATCGATAGTTCATGCACCTAGAATAGAATGTAATGTCAGTGATGAACTACACATGATATTTTACCCAATTTTAGTGATTCTTTCATCTTTTAAAGTTGATGAGATCTCTAGGGAAAGAATTTTTTAGAATGGGATTTACTATGTGAATAGTTCATTAGTGAATGCATTAAAACTAAGCTGCTTTTTGGACATGATAAATCAAATTATCATCATATAGGGAAATATGAGAGAGTCCCTGAGTAGTAGTCGAGCTATTTTAGTAGGTAGAATTAGGATTTCTTCTTCTGGAATAAGGAATAAATTACATGATAGTTATCACCAAGGAAACTATGGAAAGCTCATCTTGGTAAATGGGCATCAATCATAGTTCCGTCTTCCATTGCATTTCCATCAGTGTGGAGTGTTTTTCCATGTGAGGAAAATGTTTCTATTCCCTAGTTTGGAGTGTCATCCTTATAATATAATGGGCTAGATAAATAGATTTTCTAGGGTCATGTAATAGCAGAAAATTAGCATGGGACTGGGATATAAACCGATGTATGAGAAGGATACAACTACCCATTTGCAGAATGGTAGATAGAGTTCCGTTGGATGATCAGGTTGAGGTAGGGTCTTGGAAACATTGTGTAGGAGAAGTATTACCAAGAAGAGTGAATGTTATAGGAGATTAAAATTGGAGCCTAGAGAAAATAATAATGTTAGCTACACGCTATACAGTCTACCCTGACAATCTTGAATAAATGACATTCTACAGAGTTTGATTCTTATATCATATACCCTTTCTTGTTCTTTTTATGATATAGGAGCACAAAAATTCTTTATACTTTCCCTTTTTGAAAACATTTTGGGTTTTTTTGTGTGGAAATATTGGATGGTGTATTGAATATCAAAACACCGCTGAGAGTGTTGTCATAGAATATTAAACATTACAAGGTGTGTTATCTAGAAATAGGTGGTTACCATTTCTTTTTTGAACTATTTGTTCTATAAATGACATTTTTTTATTTGATTCTTGGTATTTATTATATAATTTTATACCAGGTTCATATCGACTGTTACCAGAGGATAGTTTCCATTTAATTTCCAAAAGTGGATAGTTATTTTCACCAGGGTTCCTGAGATCTTCAGGTAGTTCATGTAGGAACTATTTAGTGCATATTAGACTATATTATGACTCATATAGATGTAATTTCTATAGATGATGGTGTAATATAGAACGAAACTTTTGATCTAGTGGTTAAACATTTTTAGGATCTCTTTCCTGATGAGTTCTACAGCTTAATACCCAAGCAGTAGATTCGGTTCACGATTGAGTTGGTGCTAAAAGAAGTTCTAGTTTGTATCCCACTTTATGGGATGCAAATAGAATAGATTCATCAGTTTAGATATTATTAGGAAGATCTATAATCCAAGGGTTTCATATAGCCTAGTATGTCATCATGGTGTTCCCTGTTTATTTTCACCAAGAAGGCCGATGGAACTTTGTGTTTTTGTGTGAACTATTGAATATTGAACTAGATGAAAATCAAGAACAAATATCCCCTTTTATCGATTGATTATATAAGAGGTGATACAAACTTATACAAGATTTATTTGATATCGGGATACCACTAGTTTAGGATACGACTATTAGACATACCTCCGAATAATTTTAGGAGAAAGTTTTTTATGTGTTCGTAGTGATGAAGTTTGATTTAACCAATTCACCTAATATATTCATGGACTTAATGAATCAAATATTTAATCCTTTCAGGATTATTTTTTGGTTATTTTTGTTAATGAAATCTTATTGTACTCCTAGTTAGAAGGAGAGATTTCCATACTTCTTGAAATCATATTGTGTATATTGAGAGAGCCTCAGTTTTATGCCAAGCTAACCAAATATAGATTTTGGATTGATAAAGTGAACTACCTAGGTCATTTCATCTCAAAGGTTAGAGTCTTAGTGGAAGAAGATAAGGTTTTAACCATGGTATGTTGGGGGTGGCCCAAGAATTTTTTCAAGAATCAGTGTTTTCTAGGTTGATAATGTTATTATAATCATTTTATCCGAAACCTTTTCATCTACAAACACTGATTTCCAAGCTAATGGAGAAAGGGATGAAGTTTGTTTTGTAAGAATCTTATGAAATATATTTTCAGGAGTAGAAGAGAATACTAACCCCAATATTGATCCTCAAATTACCTATGCTGAGTAAGTCATATATTGAATACTATGACACATCTAGAGTTATACTCAAAAATGTTTTTATGTAGGAGTAATGAGTAGTTTCTTATATCTGAGACCGTATGAGAGAAATTATTCTACTTATGATCTAGATTTAGATGTGGTGGTAAATTCCTTGATATAATGGTGATACTATCTTTTATGTGAGAGGTTCATGGTGTAAATGGACCGCTAGAGACTCCTGTACACTCTTTGCAGACATGCATCTAGATGTTCAGGAGTTATAGGGTCAAATAGATCTGACATTGACATCTGTTATACCTATGATTCTTGATCACATCTAGATCAATCATCTATATGATCTGGAGGGATTATCTTCAATTAATATTATATATGGTGGGGATTCACCATTAGGATGATATATTGGCATTGAAAATTATCTTCTTTTCCATGTCTGAATATAGGTTCCTATAAACATGCATGAGGAGATAATGATAGAGATTCATACTTCTTTATGGGTGGTACGTCTAGGTCAATCCAATATGTATCATGATATCCATATAAATTACTAGTGACCAGAAATGAATAAGGAGGTAGTGGGATTTACAGTTAGATGTTTCGCCTATCATCAGTTGAAATCCATGCATCAAAGGCCTACTAGGCTGTTGCAACCTCTTTCCATTCCAGAGTGGAAATGAGATGATTTCACTATATATTTTTTGATAGTATTTCCCAGGAAACCTCACAAGAATGATAAAAAATTGATGATCATAGATCGAATTTTTATGTTCACCCTCTTCTTTCCTTTCATGGATACATGCATTAATGATGATCTAGTTAGTGTTTACATGTGGGGGATAATACGACTGTCCGGTTTTCTGAGGTGTATCATTTATGATTGATATCCTTGTTTCATTACTCTACTATAGAAGGTTATTAAAAAGGATATAGGATATCAGGTAATTATGAGCATGACCTATCTTCCATAGGCTGAGGGTTAGTCTAAGTGAAATATTTAGATTCTAGAGGATATTTTGCGAACCTATTTTCTTATTTCAGTGATTCCTGAGAGAATCATTTATCATTCAAGGATTTAGTTTATAATAATTAATTCCATAAAATGAACCAAATGGAACCTTTCATGGCTTTATATGATAGGATCTTCAGTTCACCTCTTTGTTTGTTGGAGCCTGGTGAGTCTGTGCCTGTTGAACCTAATCACATGCTGGAGATGTGTGGGTAGGTTAAGCTAACCAGGAGGCAGTTGTTGAATATAGTGACCCAATATTAACATATGTGGATATTACATATTTTTCGATGAATATTCAACACATTACACAAATATATGTATGATTACTTTAATAGTTTAGTGTCTTTGAAAATTTGGGACACAAACTTCTAACATGGTGAAATATCTTAAATGTTTTCGACAAAGATCATCCCATTTTGTATTAATACTTTAAAATTTTCTTCATTACCTAGGTAATGGAAACATAAGATTGAGTGAGATCAGATACTCAATAAGGTTAAATAAAAAAGATACATAAGAATAACAATAACATAAGTTTATTCATAACATTTAAAAACCACACCCTATATATCAAAGATAATAATCATGAGTTATGAAATAAAGATTGGTAGTTCATAAAAAATGAACCATATGGGAATAAAGAGCATAATAACTGAGAGAGTATTAAAGGAATAAGATATATAAATTTGGAATACACATGAGCATATAAAATATTATTTTAAGTCCACCTACCAACACCTTCATAACATGTTAGGCTTGGGTTAATAACCCATGTACCTACTTATGGATTGGGCTAATAACCTGTGTACCCTCTTGTTTTTGGTATTGGGATACAACCCATGTAACCTCTTATTTTTGATCTTGGGATACAAATCATATACCCTATTTCTTCTAGGATTGGGCTACAACCCATGTACCCACTTTTTTTCCGTATGGGGTTATAACTTGTGAACCCCTGTGTTTTTGGGCTTGTGATACAACCCATGTACCATATTGTTTTTGAGAATGGTATATAACCTGCATACACTCTTATTTACAAGATTGGGTTAGAACCAATGTACCCTCTTATTTTAGGTCTTGTCTACAACCCATATACCATCTTATTTTGGGGTTGATCTATAATCTGTGTACCCCCTTTTTTTCGAGAATGGGATACAACCCATGTACCCTCATTTTTTCATGTTTGGGATAAAAACCCATGTACCCTCTGATCTCATATACCATCTATCACTATGAAATGAATTAGAGGGAGATATAGGTCCCTCTCACTACATAATTAAATTATATACACACATGTCACAAGATAATAAAACCTTCATCTTATCATCACCTACAATAATAGATGGGTTTTATAAACATCATATCATAACAAAATAAATTAAATAGGTATTATAAAAATTCCATCATATTATATATTGTGAAAGGGAGACAAGTTTTATAATAATTTCATCATATAATATCTCGTGAATGGAAGCAGTTTAGATAAGAGGGTTTCAAAGTATAACCCCTAGAAGAGAAATGAGATTCATAAAAAACTTGTCCTCATACACATAAAACATTTAAAGAAATAATTATAATGGAATAATTTTATCATATCCCTAGTAAATCTTAAACCATATCAAACAATTTCATCTTAGATAGAGAATAATTTTGAAAGATCACTTAGAGCATTTCATAAGGAAAATAACATTTATTTAAAAATCAATTTTTTAAGGAATAAAACATTTTGGAAATTAATTTCCTAGAAAACCTGTTTTATTACATATGAATTAATAATAAAAAATAATTCCAAACAATTATTTTTGAAAATATCCTTTCATATTTGAAAAATTCTATTTAAATCATAAAAAATTTAGAAAAACATTTTTTTGAAAATAAACTTGAAAATTAATAAAGGAATAATTTAAAACCATTATGAAAACTTTTTAAAATTGAAAATGTGTTCCAATACATTTACTTTAAAATAATATTAAAATATCATTTAAGAGATGTTTTTTTGAATAAAACGGATTTATGACATAATAGAGAGATATGAATGGATTTTATTAAAAACACTTTATTAATTATCTTAAATAAAAAAGTGTAAAAAAATTGTAACATTAATTGAATAAAAACTTAATAACATGATTATAATAAATTTAATGATAATTAATGAAATATGGAACATAATATTTCATCAATCGAAGTATAATCATAAATAATCCAGATAAATGATGAGATTGTTGAAATTAACTCTTACCACTTCAGTAACATTGAATCAAAATCCGAATGAAATAATAACATTGAATAAATCTTAAAATTTAATTAAAATAATGATATTAATTTTATAAAAAGTCAAATGGGCATCATATAAACCTCATAAAAGAGTAGAGGTGCATAACATAACATGTGTCTCAATATGGAAAATTGAGACAAAATTATCTTACTGCATCGGTAATGTTTTAACCATAAACACCATTAAAGAGAGATCATAAAATGGATATGTAAATCAAAATTATTAGGATTAGAAGAATCATAAAATACATAAAATTTCAGTATACACACCACATATAATTGAGATGTGGTGATTATGGATTGTGTCTCACAGAAAATAAAAGCGATATAAAAATTCCTCACTACTTGAGTAACCATTGAATCATGAGATCCAAAAAATAATAAGATAAATTAAAACTTTAAATATCATGAAAAAATAAAATAAATGATATAAAATTTCATATGGATGTATATACACCACACAAAATAAAAGAGTGATGAATATGTTATAAGTCTCACAGAAATAAAAGTGAGACTAGAAATCCTCTTACCTTAAGACTTGACATTATTCGTACATGTTGAAACATACCGTCTGATAAATATAATTTTGTTATAAATATAAAAAATAACCATATTATTATATATAATACCATATATGATTTTATTATGACATTATATTACCTATTTATTTACAATTACATGTTATAGTTACATTTTAGGTAATAACTGCTTTGTTTTTTGTATATGTTTTAACTTGTTATTTTTGGTCCTATTAATTTTATCATGGTTTAATTATTTAAATAATTTAAACCATGATACAAATATCACAAATATTCATTATATTTTTATTTATAATAATCTATTAAATATATAAATAGTAAATGTAATACACTGTTCATGGAGATGATAGGTCGTATGTATGCAGGAATGATGTTTCCATTTTCTTATTGTATCGGAAGGAAAGAGTAGTAAATGTTATATATATAAATAAAATATCTTTAAATTATTATTACTATGTCATATATATCATATAAATAAATTATAACCGTCCTTAATATATTCCATGTAAAGAATGAACGAATCACATCGCTTCGCGAGGTGGTAGTCTGCCGTACACACGAACAATGTTGTCATATTATCAAAAAATGGAAATCATGAAAGTATGTGTTATATAATAACTCCAAAATAATAATAAAATAATGAAAATAATAAATATAACTTATTAACAATAAAAGCATCATTATTCATAGCTTTGAAAGGTGGTAATGGAAGAATGAACGACATCTTCGTGAGACCATAGTATGCCATATACGTGAACAAAGACTGTGTATCCCATTTGATGGAAGTGTGAGAATTCGTAGGTCAAAACATTAACATAAATAAATCTTAGTATATTTATGATAATTATGTTATCATAAAATCATGATATAATAATAATTTAATGGTCTGGAGAAGGAAACAAAATAGAAATTCATGTTGATAAACATTAACTCTTTTCTGAGTAACTCATTTTGGTTTGCACCAAAGAACTTACTTGGATGGATTTATAAAATTTTTTGTCCTGTAAGATTAAGGGAGTAAATTTTATATCTTACGTGGTTATTTTTTTTGATAATTGGGCTTGAGAGGGGGGACAAGAGGGGGAATGTCTGTAGCCTTTTATAAGGGAGGTGATTGGAAAATATATAAATATAAAAAAGGTAAACACTATTGGCAGGCATCTCTTACATATTGTGCCTAATATAATGAAATATTCTCAAGAAAATAGTGTATATGATTGAAATATGTTCATTAAATGGGATTTGGTAAATTTATAGGTCATTTTATCCTTAAGGTTATTGTTAAGTCCCATAGTGAACTCGTTTTTCTCTTAATCACCTTGATTAATTTTTACAATAATCACTAATCATTTTAGAAAAAAATTAAGTTTGAATTATTAAAAATTAGAAATAATTATTATTCCAGATATGGAATCCATTCGTCCAAATTACAATCACATATGTGGAATAAATTATTTTAAAATTAATGCTGAAGACGAGACGAGACAATGAGTTTTTACAGTGAAAGTCTTCAAAAGATTGAAATGATTTTATATCCAATTTCCAAGTGAAATTGATTCTATTGATATAAATTGGATTAATATATATACAAATTATTTCATTATAATTTAAAAACTATTTAAAATATAATTCAACTATATAAATAAATAAAACAAAAAGGCAGTTTTTAATTAAAATTAATTATTTTTCACAATTCATCCAAAAATGAAATATTTCAAAAAATTAAAAAGATAATAATAATAAATATTGGATAGTTTTTATTTAATGATTTATTAAAAAACTATATTTTTTAAAATATAACTTATAAAGATTCTCAAATTTATTTTTAAAATAATTGTGCAGTTAAATTGCGACGAAACTGTCTATTAGGAAAATGCTCCTTTTATTCATAAAATTGGATTTATTCTGATCTATTTTATAAAAAACACATAATATGAATTTTAAATATACAATTGAATTTATAATATATAAATTAGATTAAAATCATTAATCATTAGTGTTTTTTTAAATTTATTAAGATAAAACATGTTTGTGCATAGAAAATATTTTTCAAAAAAGTAATTTCTTTATTTTCAAATAGATCTTACTATCATTTATAATTAATTGGTAACCAAATAATTCACTATATATATATATTTAAACCATACTTTAATAATTTAATTAATATTATTCATAACTTTCATTTCAAGGGCTAGGTGATAACTATAATAATATTTTACTAATAACATTAATAGTATATTATAGTTCGGAAAAATTCAATCTTTCGTGTGACACAAGATGTCAAAGGAACATAGTATTGTGTATAAAACAATAGAATATTAGTGTTTCATGTGACACAAGATAATATTTATGTTGTATGGATCACATGATTAATTTGGTTTTGTGTGTAGCTCAATCTTAACATGGTTTTGTGTACAATAAAATCTATCAATGAACTTTAATTTATTCGAAAAAATACTCCATAAAATATTAGGGTGTTTTATTAAACAACAATTAAAATGATGTTTACCCTTGAAATTCATCTGGGTCATCAAAGGTTTAATACTTGAAATTTCTTCTCATAGAAACCCATATCATATAAATGAATAATAAATCTTTCCTTAAAAAAGAATATTAGAAACATAAAGGCTATTGAAAACAACACAGAATTAGGTTTCCACATAAAAAAATATAGGAAGAAATGATAATGTCGATTTGGATGAAAATAATAAATAACGAGAGAGTGTGATCAAGATCACTACTCATAATAAAGTGGGTTATTTAGAGAAGGTTTGTGTTCATAATAGTATAGAACAAAGATGCATGAAAAACTTCATTGATATTATAAAAAATTATGATAATAGGGTAACATTTTATTTTAAGAGCATTTTTATAAAGTTGGAGAATATTCATGAGAAGATATACTTACATTATTTCATTCTATTATATATGCACAATCTCAACCTTTGGTTGTTCCTTGTTCAATTTTCACTTCTTCTATCACTCTATGGAATGTAGGTGAATCTTTTATCCTAGAATCACTAAAGGATCATAAAATCTATAGGTAGAATGCCAAGTCATTCCATCTATCTTCAATTATAATCAAAACAATGTGGTTATAATAGGTTATCCAACATGTATAAATCTGCATATTGTAAAATAATATGTTCATCTCTAAAATCTTATTCATAAATCATTTCATAAATGGTTAACCTTATAACCCTTTCGAAATATGAAAATTCAAAAATATAGAATTGAGGAAACTAAATTTCTAAAGATAAGATTAACATTGATCCCCCATATATCATAAATTATATCTTTATTATCACATACCAAACATGTTTATACATTCATCATGGATTCTCTTGAAACATGATAATAACTTGAATATGTATATAACCATATTGAAATCATGCATGATTCATCATTCCTTACATAGACCATAGATTATTGGATATATTTATTAAGTACAAAAATGATGTAAACTTCATCAATGATAACATAAACCACTTTTTTGCAAAATAATTTATCATTTATGAGGTCATCAATACTATCCAATTTACTTTATACATATCTATATTATGTTTATCCAAGCTAAAAATAATTTTCTAAACACTAGGAACACATTAAGGGTAACCTCCACTTGATTAAAATATCACATTTCCATTAAGTAATTTTTCAATTTCATCAAAACTATTAAATATATATTTTTTAAAATACTTAAAGAAAAACATATAATTCATTACTCATATAACATAATTCTTGAATTCTGACACATATACACTTCAATTAACCCACTACTTCATCAAACCATTAACTTTGATTCATCATATTATTTATTAATACCCCTTTAATAAAATATAAAATACTAATCATATATTAACAGTCATAAAACTCAATTTAATCATGGTTGTATAAAATACTATTATAACATCACATACCATTCATATGTCACACATAGTCTCTTCATCATTAGCAGCCCGACCATTACTCTGACTATATTGCTAATTTCATTTATGAGATTTATCCCTAATACATTGAATTTCATAATTCCTTTAATCTACCCCCTTAAATCATTAAAATATGGAGAATAACCTAAGGACCCCAATATTCCCATCCATTTAATTAACTAAACTATTCTTTTTTCCTAAACAATTACTTACTTTGTGGCCCTCTTCAACACACATAAGACATCTTCCAATTCATTTGGGAAATTTCCTTTAGTAATTATTCCCATAAATTTGACATATAAGAAGCGAAAGCTTTACTACTCAATGGTTACTATCACTCGATCTCTATGAGAACTATTTCCTTCACTTATTTGGTTTGTATAAGAGTCTGTTAAGGTGAAAATTGTTTATTATGTTCTGAGAAAACTGATTAGTTATATTCATAATGTGCCTCACTCGAGTTATCATCCCATTTGGATGCTCATTAGTAAATCATTCATCACATTAAATGTTAATCCAGTACCTTCTCACTCCCACCGTTGACTAAGACCAAAAATCATAGTGTGAGAAATTCTAATCATAATGAGAAATTGAATAATCATGGAAATCACTTAGGATATCTAAATACTAGAACCTTCTTGTATAATAAATGAAACCTTAGGTTCATCCTTATTCATCCATAGTAATCATCTATTTAAATCTTTAATTATGGTTTGTAAAGATTTTGTGAATTTCCAAATCATATCCCTAGTTTTTTCAAACCAGTCGTATACCAAGTTTAATTATCGTGCACTAGTTCCCAATTGAGTCTAGCTCAATATAGTGTTTCTATGGTTGTTACCCCTATGTACATCTGTGACAGATCCACATCCCCTTATAGTATCTAGAAACAAGTTTAATTTCTTAGAAACCACTATGTTAATCCTTTTCCAAAATTCAAATACATTTTCTAAAACATTGAATCATACTTAAACTTAACATTAGAGGCATCCCTAGACCCTTCCTTAGAAATTTCTCTAGGGTCCTCAATAAAGTTTCTTATCCATGTTTCAAAAGTTAAATAAAACTTTCCTTCGATACCAATTATAGATACCCAGGCATAACATATATGGATATTACATATTTTTAGATAAATATTCATTATATTACAATAATACATGTCTGAGGACTATAGTATTTTAGCATCTTTGGAAACTTGGAACATAATATAATAACTTGGTGAAAGATATTCAATATTTCCCAACAAAAATTTCCCATTTAATACACCAAATTAAAATATTACTTTATAACCTAGGGAAAGGAAACATATGAAAAGGTGATATCAGATGCTCAATAAGGGAAAATAAAGGAGATACATAAGCATAACATGAATATATAGGTATGAGAATATGGACATAACATTTGAAAACCATACCCTTCATGTCAGAGATCATAATAATGAGTTATGACATAAATATTTATAGTTTATAATATATGAATCATAAAGGAATCAAGAGAGTCATGAGATAATTGAATAGGAATAAAGCATATAATTGTGGCATACACATAAGAATAAAAATATTATATCTAAGGATACCTAAAAAGACATTCATAACATGTGAGGCTTGGGATAATCACTCATGTACGTACTATGAGATTGGGATGAAAACCTATTTACCCTCTTATTTTTGGCCTTGGGATAAAAACAATTTACCCTCTTATTTACAGGCTTGCGCATCAACATATTCACCCTCTTATTTTTGGGTCAGGATACAACCCATGTACACTCTTATTTTTGGGTTAGGGATACAACCCTTGCACTCTATTATTTTCAGTCTCGGGGTAAAACCCATGTACCATCTAGTTTTCAGGATTGAGAAATAATGCATGTACCCTCTTGTTTTCATGCTTGGGATATAACACATGTACCCAATTATTTTAGGGCTTCGGCTATAAACCATGAAACCAATTGTTTTTGGACTTAGGATACAACCTATGTACCCTCTTATTTTCAGTCATGGGATTAAAACCATGTAACCTATTGTTTTCAGGCTTGGTTTATAACTCATGTTCCCTCTTGTTTTTGGGCTTGGGATACAACCTTTGCACCCTCTTATTTCAGGATTGGGATATAACCTGTGTACCCTCTTTTTTCCAGGCTTAGGATCTAACTTGTGTACCCTCTTGTTTTTGGGATTTATGTACAACCCGTGTACCCTATTGTTTATAGTCTTGTAAAAAAAACCTCATACCCTCGATGATCATTTTCTACTTATCATTACCCAATGAATTTGAGGGAGATATAATTCCAAAACGTCAGATAATGAAATGATACGTACCTGTGACACAAGATGATAAAACATTCATCGTATCTTGAACCATAAAGGAGAAAAGTTTAATAAACATCATATTATATCCCATGAAATGAAATGGGTATCAATGAAATTCCATCATTTCATAACTTGTATAAAGTAGATAGGTTTAATAATCATTTCACCATAAAAAAACCCATGAACGGAAGTTGGTTTCATATGAGTTTTATCATGATATAATCCAAGGAAGAGAAATGTGTTTCATAAAAAACTTATCATTATAAACATTAACCATTAAAAATAAATAATAAGAATGGTTTACATGGATAATTTCCTCAATAAAGCATAAAATATATCAAAGTATTTCATTTCATAAGGAGAAGGATTTTTAAAGACCACATGGATCATTTCTTAATAAAAATAAAATTTCTTTAAAAATAATTTGTTTTAAGAAATTATACATTTTAAAAAATATTCTCCTTGAAAAAAATTGAAAATATATTAAGTATGTTTTAAAAAATATTCAAAATAATAATTGAAGAAAATAACATTTTCTCTTTGAAAAATTAATTATAAATCATAAAACATTTTGAAAACTCTTTTCCTTGAAAAGAACCATAAAAACATACAAAAGAATCCTCCAAACCATTTAAATTTTTTTGTAAGAAAAATTTATTTATGAAAAAATTATTTTGAAAATATCTTAAAATACCATTGAAATGTTTTTTGAAAATGTTTTTAGAAAACATGGTTTTTGGAATAAAACCAAATTTCAAATGAAGAGATAAATAATGTCATAATTTTTTAAAACTTCTTTCTTAATTATATTAAGTTAAAAAGTGACAAAAATGGAAAAATTACTTGAATATATCATGAAAAACAATATGAAAAAAATTTATGATAATTCCTGAGTTATGGATCTTAATATTTAATTAATGGAAGCAAAATCATAAAATATCTTGATAACCGATGAGATTGTAGAGATAAACTCTTACCACTATGGAAAATTTTAATAAAAATCCCAATGAATGAATAAAATTACATGAAGATTTAAATATAATTAAAATAATTAGATTTTTTATATAACATTTCAAATGGGAAGTATATACACCTCATGAAATATATTAGGTGCATAACATAACATTTGTCCCAAAGATGACAAATTGATATGAAATTCCCCTCCAACATTTGTAAAATTTTAACCATCAACCCTATGAAAGATAGATCCTAAAATGGATATGTAATTCCAAATAATTATTATTATAAGAATCATAAATACATCCCTGATAATTATACACAAAACATATATTAAATAGGTTTTGATCATATGTTATATCTCATGGAAAATAAAAGTGAGACGAAATCCCTTACCACTTGAGTAAATTTTGAATCATGAGATCCATGAAATAATAACATCCATTGAAAATTTTATTATCATTAAATAAATTAAATTTATGATATATTTCATAGGAATATATATACACTAAACAAAAGAAACAAGTGGTGAATATGGTATAAGTCTCATAGAAATAAAATTGAGACTAAAAATCCCCTTACCTTAAGTCTTGAATTGCTTTGTACACATTCAAACCACATGTATAATGAATATAAGTTTATTATAAATATAAAAAAGAACCATATTCTTATATATAATACCATATTTTATTTTATTATGACTTTATATTACCCATTTTTTAAAAATTCCATGTTAAAGTTACATTTTAGGTAATAACCGTGTTGTTGTTTTGCATATGACTTGACTAGTTATTTTTGGTCCTCTTTCATTGATCATGGTTTACTTATTTCAAGAATTTAAAATATGAAATAAATATAAAATATATTCATTATTTATTTATTTATCTATAATATGTAAAACACAAAAATATGATATCAAATACGTCATTCAGGGAGACAGTTGGTCGTACAAATGTAAGAATGTTGTTTCAATTTTCTTGTCATATTTTGAAATAATGAAAAGTAAATGGGATATATATATATATATATATATTATTTATATTGGAATTATTATTTCATATATATCATATAATTCTGTTACACCATCATTAATACATTCCATGTAAATTGTGAATGAGTCACATCGCCTCGCAAGGCGGTATTCTACCATACACATGAACAATGTTAACAAATTATCACCTTATGGAAATAATGAACCGATATGTTATATAATAATTAAATAATCATAATAACATAAAAAAATAACAAATATAATATATAAAATATAAATCCATGATCATTCTCAACCATCAAATGTGGTAATGAAAAAATGAATGACTTCAGTTCGTGAGGTGGTAGTCCACCGTACATACAAATGATGATTTCCAAACCCATTTTATAGAAGTTTGTTAAGTTATTGGAAGTAAAATTAAAAATAATATATGTATATTTAGGATATTGAGGTTGTTATATAATCATGATATAATAATAATTTAATGGGGTGTAGAAGGAAACAATACAAAAATGCACATTGATGAACCTTACCTGTTCTTCAGGTAAATCCTTTTGGTTTACAATAAAGAACTACCTTAGTTTTGTGTCCAAAAAAACTGAGTCTTCTAGGATTGGGTGTTTATTTGGATAGTTTTTTATGATCAAAATGGCTTTGGAGGTGTTAAGAGAGGTGGAGAGTTGGTGTCCTTTTTTAAGGGAGCTGAGTGACAATCTTGTAAATACCAAAAAGGTAAACACTGTTGGGAGGCCTACCATACATTATATTCCTCAAATAATGACCCTTTTGGGTTCCAATATTTTATATGGTATAAATATATCTATTAAATTTGGTTTTACATGTTTCTATGTCATTTTCCCCTTATATTTAATGTTTAGTCCCTTAGTAAACACATTTTTATGTTAATCATTGTGATTAATTTGAACTAATTTCACTAATATTATGGAAAAAATAGCTATAATTATTAGAATCAATAAATTATTCTAATTAAAAGAATGAAATCAATTTTTTAAATTCCAATCACTTAAGTGGCAGAAATTAATTTCAAATTAATCCCGCAATCATGACGAGAAAATGAGTTTTTGATGAGAAAATGTTCAAAATATTGAAATATGTTTATATCCAATTTCAATGTGAAATTTATTATAACGACATAAATTGTATTAATAGATGTAAAATTAATCTAATTATACTTTTTGAACAATTTAAAATACATGTTTACAGTATAAATAATTCAAATTAAAAGGAAATTTCAATTAAATTTTAGTATTTTTCAGAATTAAAAAAAATAAAATATTTCAGAAAGTTACAAAAAATTCACTCTAATATAATTTTGAAATTTCAATTTTAAAAATAAAGTTTATTTTTTTGAAATAGAATTTATAAAAGTGTGAATATATATATATACTAAAATTTTCTTTCCTCTGTTACACATGTCACCTCCCACTTCTTCCACATCCCTCCTACGCATTTTTTCAGGATTATTTCTTCAATTCACCACCCTTCCTCCTAATATTTTCATTACCTTGACCATAGGGATTCAACTGACCTTCCATCCAGCTACCTCTATTCCATTGAACAACCCACAACTCACACATTTTTCTTCCACAACCAATGGTTTCCACCTGCCTTACATTTCCGACCTATCCTCCTTGCTCGATGATCCACACTTGTAACACCTGGGACTTTTATGAGAAATATTTTTTTTATGTTATATAAATCATCAAAGGAATATTTCACTACACACAACACTAGCTTGGCTTGCTTTACACGCAACCGCGACCTTCCTCGATAGCTTGCGTCATACGCAATAACCGAGTTTCAGTAAACAACGATATATTATAATATTAGACGTTATGAATAGTATTAACTGAATTTTTAATTTTATAACATTTTAATTCATCTTATACATTTTCTAGAATTTGGTATGAAAACAAAATCAGTTTTTTGGATAAAAGAAGTATTTTTCAAAAAATGCAGTTTTACCGCCTTTTGATGGCGTACCCACATTAAATCTAGTTTTTGACAAGTTTATAAGTTTAATTTGACAAAATAAAATTCTTCTTTAGAATTAGTATATAAAAATTTACTTTGGATAAATTTTTCATATTATTCTGATAACTTTCACAGTTTAATGTATAGTAAAAACACGCTATATTTTAATTAAAAACAAATTTTTTCATCCCAATAATTTATATGGTTAAATTATAATATTTAATGTTTTTAAAGTTTAAATAGAATATATTTTTACCATTTAATATAATGTATATCATTAGCATTAATTTTACATTGAATTCATAGGTAAAAACATTTCAATCTTTGGCAATGTTTTAACTTTTAAAACCAGTTTTCTTAACAACGAGATTAATTTTAAATTAATTACTAAAACTTATGTGTTTTGAATTTTGAAAAATGGATTCTATATTTGGAATCAGTGGGTCCAAATTATCTGAATATGTTACTTTTATTTTTTTGATATTATGAATAGTAACTACGGTAATTTTTTTATTTACTACGGTTAAAGGTAAATAGGGTAATTCAAGGTTAAAAGAATATTATAATAATTCAAAATTACCTTGAAACTTGTCCTAAAATTATTTTATGAGTATTGGTCAACCATGGGCATCCTTGGATCGATTTTGGGACCCCATTGAGCCACTTGGTAGTGACAATGAAAATTTGGATTAATTAATTTAATGTAAAGACAAAATTGACATTAACAAAAATCTTTAGTAATTAATTTTTATAAGGGGTTATATAAATTATATTTTCGACTATAAATATTCATTAGAAATATAAAATGATTTCCTACATAATGATATTTTTTTTATAATTTTTAGACACCAAATAAATTAAATTATTTATGACACAATAATGATGAAGTATTTACCTCATTAATAAATGATTTAAATAAATAAGATTATAATGATTAAAATATTTTCCAAAACATGTCCAATTATGATTGGATGATTTTATTTCGACCATGAGTCATCTTATATTCATATTTAATTATTTTAGGACCTTTTGAAACTGAAGATAAGTTTATAATAAAATAATATTTCCACAATTTCCAAAGGTGGCCCTCTCCTCCCTTATAAAAGGCACCTCCTCCCTCTCTTCCTCGCACCAATTTGAGCCTTCAATCTCGGCCAAACCATGCCCATTTCACTTCCCAACTTAATTAGAAACCTACTAGAGGTACTGGGATACTCAAAAGACCAACTCTATTGCCTTAAGAGAAAGTTTAAAGGAGGCACTTCGAGAAAGAGGTAATACCTTCTACCGTTTTCTTCATGTTCCATTATTCTTCTACTCCATCTTATTTAGTTGTTTCATTATGAGGTAATAACATCAGTCTCCTTCATATACTGATATGTTATTATAAATATGAAACAACCCTATTTCACCTCTTATCCATCATACGGAAAACGAAATCACCGCGCGTGCGTACGTACGGAATACCGTCTCCACGCCATGGTGTAATCTGTTTTCCACCACCAACTTACTTGGATGGGTATAATGGTGAAAATAAATAACTATATATGATTATTGTAAAGTGATATTGATTCTGAAATAGTATACATACACTTCAATACAATTCCATGATCATGATAATGATATCATCGCTTGTGCGTATGTACGACCTACCGTCTCTACGATGTGATGTGACTCATTCTATATGATCTTCATTCAATAATGATTATATAAAAGAATTGAATGAATTAATATGATATATATTATACTAATACCATTCTTTAAATTATTTATCTATATCCTATAAAGAGGAATAATAATTTATTCGACAAAACACGCATAAGAAAAAAAAAGTAATAAACACCCGAATAACAAGTAATAATGAAATATTACTAATAAGAAGATAAGAATATTACCATATATGATATCATAAAAATAATTATGATTCTGGAATAAGTCAATAAAATTATTTAAATCATTATACAGGAGGTTTGTACACGTACAAAGCATATTGGACCTAAGGTAAGGGAAAATATCACAATCTCATTTTTATCCGAGATTGTTTATACTTTGGTATTTACTGGGGTGTATTTTATCATCCAAATCCATGTTTCCTCAATATTTAATATTATTTCCATCCACCTAAAATTGTTTAAATCCAATTTTCACCTTCGGTGAGTTTTTAGTAAAATATATGAAAGGAATGTTTTGTCGTTTTTCGTACAAGGTATTTTTTGACTTTTCCGAAAAAAGTATGAGAATAATGTTTTTTAAATTATATGGCATGAATGGATTTTTAAAACATTATTTCCAAGAATCTTCCTTTACAAGTTTTCAAGTTTATTTTTAATCAACTTATTTTAGTTTAAAATTTTATGACATGTTAAGAAAGGAAAAATGTTTTTGAAGTAGAAAGGATATTTTCCTCAAGAATGGAGTTCAAGTGTTTTATAAAAATTATTTTCCATCTAAGATAATATAGGGTTCTGTTTCTATACCTATTATTACATTGATTTGATTATGTTGTGATGGAAATATTTTTATGAATTCCTTTATCTTATTTGATTTTTTTTTGATGTCATGATGTTTAAGATTCCCATTTTTATTACATGGGTTATGCTATGATGCATGGTTTATGATTTTGTGGCACACATAATAATGGTATCATTATAAGATGGGTGGGACCTATATCTCCTTCCAATGAATTGGGAAATGATTTTATATGTCATGAGATTGACATGGCTGGAACCGAAGGTTAAACCGGTTTAGTGAAACAGGACTGAAACGAGGAGTGAACTCGGTTTAGAAATAGACTTTGTCCACTAAGATAGTCTTGGATATGATTCTTGACTAATAAGAAATTATTATCTATGATTATGTGTGTATGACACAATGTTTCATGTTTTTATTTATGATTATTGGGATTAAATTTCACTACCAAGATTTATCCCATGTTATGAAATTATGATCTCTTTTGCAGGGTAAGATTTCCAAAATGATATGTTCTTATAAATTTGATGTGATTGATATTTATTTTGTTTACCCTTACTGAGAATTAGAGCTCACCCTTTTGTATGTTTTCTTTCCCCAGGTTAAGAAGAAGGTTTTTATGTAAGATATGCCAAAAAGGGACTATAGATATGATGAAATAAATGGGAGATAGTGTAGATGCTTTATGAACCAGTTTTTTATGTTTCCCAGTTTCTAAAGACACTATACCTATACAGTCCTTTCATGGTTTTGTTATATTTTGTAATAAGTATGCTTTAATTTTGAATTATTAACCATGTATGTAAATTATGGGTCGCTATAGTTGGTATCAGAGGAAAGGTATAGTCAACCTTTGGAAACTAGGATGTGAAAGCCTTAGTAAGAAACCTAAGGATATGTCTAAGCATAGAACACAATCTTAGTGTTTTAGAAATTTCCATGAACAACCTTTGATAATACCCTAAGTGTAAAATTTTGTTCTTGATTATGTGGTATTCTTTTTATAATTAGTGCTTCTCACACTATTCTTCTTGGTTTTAGTCAATGGATGGAACCCGAAGGAACCGTGTTAATGCGGAATGCGACGGGAAATGAAATGATTGTCCCCCTGAGCAACCAAACGATATGGGAGCTGGAATGAAAAATATTGTAGCCATGATCACACAACTTTCTCAAGCTATGAATCATGCAGGACTTCCAAATGAGCAAAGGAAGGATCAACATTCTGTTGAATCCTTCATGAGGCAGCGTCCACCTTCATTCAGCGGGTCTTCTGATCCATTAGTGGCTGAACAATATATTAGTACCACTGAAAAGATATTTTCAGTTCTTCAATGTTCAAAACATGATAAAGTCATCTTAGTAGTGTATCGTTTGGAAGGCGATGCTGATCAATGGTGGAATCTTATTAAGAATATGAGGCAAAGGGATGAAATTGAGTCCATGGAATGGGACGAGTTCAAGAACTTATTTTTCAATAAGTATTTCCCTCGTATTCTTCGAACAAATATGGAGAAGGAGTTTCTTGAACTGAATCAAAAGGATGATGAATCCTTTGGTACCTACGAAGAAAATTTTACAAGACTTGGAAGGTACGCTTCCGGAATTATTATCCAACCTGAGAGTAAGATCGATCGATTCTTTAGTGGCTTAAAACCAAGTCTTCGAAGGGTATTAGCTATAAAGGAATTCAATAGCTATGAGGATATTATTCAATGTGCTCTCTTGGTTGAGATGGAGATTGGTGTAACCCACCAGTCACATGGGTTTGATAAGAAGAGGAAAATGGAATTCAAAGGAAAATCTAAAGACCACACTGAAAAGAAGATGAGTTTTCCCTTATGCTCAAAGTGTGGAAAGAAACATGGAGGAAATTGTCTTAAGGAGACATGAAAATGTTATAAGTCTGGAAAAGAAGGTCATCGGGCAATTGAATGTCAAAATAATGGGAAGAAGATGTCTAATGATGCAAAAAAAAGGAAGGGATACACATAATGAACCTACTACACTTCATTGTTTCAAGTGCGAGGAGATGGGGCATTATGCCAATCGATGCCCAAATCCAATGGATGATGATGACGATCGACGTCAACAAACTCTAAAGGCCAAAGACAAAGGAATGTCACATGCAATTACTATCGGTGATGTGGAGTATGACAATGAAGTGGTGAGAGGTACACTTACCACCCACTCTAATGTAGAAAATGTTTTATTTGATTCTGGATCTACCCAATCTTTTATTTCTGAAGAATTTTCTAAGGGTATCTCCGTATTAACTCAACAATTAGAGGCTGAGTTGGCTGTGACAACTCCTAATGGCACAATAGTCACATCAAAAGTTTACAATTCTTCTCCAATTGATGTTTGTGGGAAAGTGCTTCCTACAAATCTTGTGATCCTTCCTATAGTGGAATTTGATGCGATTCTTGGCATGGATTGGATTTCTTTATATGGAGCTCATATCAATTGACAAAGAAGGGAAGTCACATTTCATATTCTAGATCAATCTATGATCGTCTATCGATGCAAGGATGAACATATCCATCTAGTGGAAATTTATTCTATCTTATGGGTCTTGATTCCACTAAATGAAGCTTATTTATCTCAAATGGTTGGAGAGAAACTCACAATTAATAATATTCCCATTGTACGGGAATTTGAAGATGTCTTTCCAGAGGAATCTCTAGGTCTTCCACCAAATCGTGAAGTTGAGTTTTCAATAGAACTCGTACCGGGTGCTTTGCCTATTTCAAAGACACCTTATAGAATGGCCCCAATTGAGTTGCAGGAACTGAAGAAGCAACTCCAAGAGAATCTTGATAAGGGATTCATACACCCTAGTGCGTCACCTTGGGGAGCACCAGTTCTGTTTGTTAAGAAGAAATATGGATCAATGAGACTCTGCATTGATTATTGAGAACTTAATTAGATCACTATCAAGAACAAATATCCTCTCCCACGCATTGCTGACCTATTTTACCAACTACGCAGAGCTCAATACTTTTCCAAGATTGATCTTCATTCAGGGTATCATCAATTAAGGGTCAAAAGGGAGGATATACCAAATACAACTTTCCGTACAAGGTATGGACACTATGAATTTATAGTGATGCCATTTGGTCTTACTAATTCCCCTGCCATCTTCATGGATCTGATGAATAGAGTCTTTAGATACTATCTTGATCAGTTTGTGGTAGTCTTTATAGATGATATTCTTGTCTATTCAAAGAGCAAGTAAGAACATGAAGATCACTTGAGAATTGTATTAAAGACCATGAGAAAGGAGAAGCTTTATGCCAAATTTACCAAGTGTGAATTTTGGCTTCAAAAAGTTTCATTTTTGTGTCACATAATCTCAAAAGAGGGGATATCTATGGATCCAGCAAAAACAGAGGTTATCAAAAGATAGTCGAGACCAACAACAGTAACTGAGATCCAAAGTTTTGTTGGTTTGGCTGGATATTATCGACATTTTGTGAAAGATTTTTCACGATTATCTAATCCACTCACCAAGTTGTCTCGGAAAGAAGTTAAGTTTGTTTGGACAGAGGAATGTGAAGAGAATTTCAAGGAGTTGAAAAGAAGGTTATCTAGTGCACCTGTTCTCACACTGGCTTGTAGTGGAGAAAGGTTTGTGATCTACAGTGATGCATCCAGGAAGAGATTGTGGTGTGTTCTTATGAAAAATAATATGGTGATAGCTTATGCCTCACGACAGTTGAAAATCCATGAGAAAAATTACCCAACTCATTATTTGGAGTTAGCTGCGGTAATCTTTGCATTGAAGATTTTAAGGCATTATCTTTATGGAGAAAAGTGTGACATTTATACTGATCATAAAAGTTTAAAGTATATTTTCTCACAAAAGGAGCTGAATATGCACCAAATAAGATGGTTGGAGATGATTAAGGATTACGACCTCTCAATTCATTACCACCCTGGGAAATCAAACAAGGTGGGAGATGCATTTAGTCGACAAGACCATGCTAGCTTATCCATGATGAGGATAATAAAAGATCTAACATTTATGGATTTTCAAAGGATGGATCTTGGAATTATAATGAAAGGGTAAAAATCGTATCTTTCTCAAATGAATGTTCAACCATCTATACATGTGAAGATTAAAGAGGCGCAGAAAGAAGATGTCGAGTTACAAAAGAAGGTGAGAAATGTTCCTGAATTCAACCTTGATTATGATGGGATAATATAGTTCAGTAATCGGGTTTGTGTTCCTCCCATCCCCAAATTAAAGAAGGAGCTGCTGGATGAGATTCATATTTCTTCATTCTCTATTCATCCTGGAAGTACGAAGATGTATAGGGACCTGAAAGATTACTTCTGGTGGGATGGAATGAAAAGAGATGTTGATGAATATGTCTCTTGATGCTTGGTTTTTCAGCAAGTTAAAGCTGAGAGACAGAAGTCTAAGGGGATGTTACAACAATTACCCATACCTGAATGGAAATGGGAAAACATCACTATGGACTTTGTCACTCGACTTCCTAAAACATCCAAAGGCAATAATGCTATATGGGTCATAGTTGATCATCTTACAAAGTCTGCATACTTGATTTCTATTAGACAGGATTTCTATCAAGATCAGCTTGCCAGGATATATGTAAAGGAAGTGGTAAGATTGCATGGAGTACCACTTTCTATTATATCTGATCGGGATCTGAGGTTTAAATCAAAGTTCTAGAGAAGTCTTCAGCATACTCTAGATACAGAGTTGAGTTTCAGCACTGCTTATCATCCTCAGACAGACAGTCAGTCTGAGAGGACAATTTAAACTCTAGAAGATATGTTGAGAGCTTGCTCTATGGATTTCAAAGGTTGTTGGGATCAACATCTACCTTTGGTGGAATTTTCTTATAATAATAGCTTTCACTCCAGTATTCAGATGGATCCTTATGAAGCTATCTATGGAAAGAAATGCAGGACTCCAACTTTCTGGGATGAAGTTGGGGAAAGAAAGCTATTAAGACATGATCTTGTTGATGAAATGGTAGAAAAGGTCAGATCTATTCAACAACACATAAGAGCAGCTCAGAGTCGACAAAAAATTTATACCGACAACCGAAGAAAAGACCTAGAGTTTGAAGTGGGTGAAAAAGTGTTCTTATGAATATCTCATTGGAAAAGAGTAATGAGATTTGGAAAGAAGGGAAATTTGAGCCCTAGATATATCAGTCCTTTTGAAATTCTGGATCATGTTGGGAAGGTAGCTTACCGATTGGCGCTTCCACCGAATCTCTCTCAAGTTCACAATGTGTTCCATGTATCTATCTTGAGAAAGTACATACCTGATACTTCACATGTACTCAGCTCAGAAGTTGTACCGCTGGAATAAGATCTTTCTTATGAAGAACAATCTATATAGATTCTGGATCATAGCGAAAAAGTCCTACGGAACAAGACCACTCGCTTGGTGATTGTTTTATGGAGGAACCACCAATTAGAATAAGCTACATGGGAACTTTAGGATATGATGAGGGAGAGGTATCCTCATCTGTTTGTTACGAAGTGATGAATTTCAAGGGAGAAATTCATTTTAAGGGGGGTAGAATGTAACACCTGAGACATTTATGAGAAATATTTTGTTTTTATGTTATATAAATCATAAAAGGAATCTTTCACTACACACAACACTAGCTTGGCTTGCTTTACACGCAACCGCGGCCTTCCTCGATAGCTTACGTCTTACGCAATAACCGAGTTTCACTAAACAATGATATATTATAATATTCGCCATTATGAATAGTATTAACTGAATTTTTAATTTTATAACATTTTAATTCATCTTATACATTTTCTAGAATGAGGTATGAAAACAAAATCAGTTTTTTGGATAAAAGAAGTATTTTTAAAAAAATGTAGTTTTACCACCTTTTGATGGAGCACCCACATTAAATCTAGTTTTGAAAAGTTTATAAGTTCAATTTGAAAAAATAAAATTCTTCTTTAGAATCAGTATATAAAAATTTACTTTGGATAAATGTTTCATATTATTCTGATAACTTTCATAGTTTAATGAATAGTAAAAACACGCTCTATTTTAATTAAAAACAACTTTTTTCATCGCAATACTTTATATGGTTAAATTATAATATTGAATGTTTTTAAAGTATAAATAGAATATATTTTTAACATTTAATATAATTTATGTCATTAGCATTAATTTTACATTGAATTCATAGGTAAAAACATTTAAATCTTTGGCAATGTTTTAACTTTTAAAACCTGTTTGCTTAACAATGAGATTAATTTTAAATTAATTACTGCAACTTATGTGTTTTGAATTTTGAAAAATGGATTCCATATTTGGAATCAGTGGGTCTAAATTATGTTAATAGTTTAATTTTATTTTTTTGATATTATGAATAATAACTACGATAATTTTTTATTTACTATGGTTAAAGGTAAATAGGGTAATTCAAGGTTAAAAGAATATTATAATAATTCAAAATTATCTTGAAAATTTTCCTAACCTTATTGGATGAGTATTGGCCGACCATGGGCATCCTTGGGTCGATTTTGAGACCCCATTGAGCCACTTGGTAGTGACAATGACAATTTGGATTAATTAATTTAAGGTAAAGACAAAATTGACATTAACAAAAATCTTTTAGTAATTAATTTTTATAAGGGGTTATATAAATTATATTTTCGACTATAAATATTCATTATAAATATAAAAGGATTTCCTACATAATGATATTTTTTTATAATTTTTAGACACCAAAAAATTAAATTATTCGTGACACAATAATGATGAAGTATTTACCTCATTAATAAATGATTTAAATAAATAAGATTATAATGATTAAAATATTTTCCAAAACATGTCCAATTCTGATTGTATGATTTTATTTCGACCATGAGTCATCTTATCTTCATATTTAATTATTTTAGGACTTTTTGAAACCGAAGATAAGTTTATAATAAAATAATATTTCCACACTTTCCAAAGGTGCCCCTCTCCTACCTTATAAAAGGCACCTCCTCCCTCTCTTCCTCACACCAATTTGATCCTTCAATCTCGGCCAAACCATGGCCATTTCACTTCCCCACTTCCATAGAAACCTACTAAAGGTACTGGTATTCTCAAAAGACCAACTCTAGTGACTTAAGTGAAAGTTTAAAGGAGGCACTTCGAGAAAGAGGTAATACCTTCTACCGTTTTCTTCAAGTTCCATTCTTCTTCTACTCCCTCTTCTTTAGTTGTTTCATTATGAGGTAATAACATCAGTATCCCTCATATACTGATATGTTATTATAAATATGAAACAAACCTATTTCACCTCTTATCTATCCTACGGAAAACAAAATCACCGTGCATGCGTACGTACGGAATACCGTCTCCACGCCGTGGTGTAATCTGTTTTCCACCCCCACCTTACTTGGATGGGTATAATGTTGAAAATAAATAACTATATATGATTATTGTAAATTGATATTGATTCTTAAATAGTATACATACACTTCAATACAATTCCATGATCATGAGAATGATATCATCGCTTGTCGGTACGTACGGCCTACCGTCTCCATGATGTGATGCGACTCGTTCTATATGATCTTTATTGAATAATGATTATATAAATGAATTGAATGAATTAATATGATATATATTACACTAATAACATTCTTTAAATGATGTATCTATATCCTATAAAGAGGAATAATAATTTATTCGACAAAACACGCATAAGAACAAAAAAGTAATAAACACCCGAATAACAAGTAGTAATGAAATATTACTAATAAGAAGCTAAGAATATGACCGTATATGATATCATAAAAATAATTATGATTCTGGAATAAGTCAATAAAATTATTTAAATAATTATACAGGAGGTTCAGACACGTACAAAGCATATCAGACCTAAGGTAAGGGAAAATATCACAATCTCATTTTTATCCGAGATTATTTATACTTTGGTATTTACTGGGGTGTATTTTATCATCCACATCCATGTTTCCTCAATATGTAATATTTTTTCCATCCACATAAAATTGTTTAAATCCAATTTTACCCTTCGGTGAGTTTTTAGTAAAATATATGAAAGGAATCTTTTGTCGTTTTTTGTACAAGGTACTTTTTAACTTTTCCTACAAAATTACGAGAAGATTGTTTTTTTAACATATACGGCATGAATGGATTTTGAAAACATTATTTCCAAGAATCTTCCTTTACAAGTTTTCAAGTTTATTTTTAATCAAATTCTTTTATTTTAAAATTGTATGACATGTTAAGAAAGGAAAAATGTTTATGAAGTAGAAATGATATTTTCCTAAAGAATGGAGTTCAAGTGTTTTATCAAAATTATTTTCCATATAAGATAATATAGGGATATATTTATAACACTATTATTACATTGATTTGATTATGTTGTGATGGAAATATTTTTATGAATTCCTTTATCTTATATGAATTGTTTTTTGATGTCATGATGTTTAAGATTCCCATTTTTATTACATGGGTTATGCTATGATGTATGGTTTATGATTTTGTGGCACACATAAGAATGGTATCATTATAAGATGGGTGGGAACTATATCTCCCTCCAATGCATTGGGTAAAGATTTTATATCTCATGAGATAGACATGGCTGGAATGGCAGGTTAAACAGGTTCAGTGAAACAGGACTGAAACGAGGAGTGAACTCGGTTCAGAAATGGACTTTGTCAACTAAGATAGTCATGGCTATGAGTCTTGACTAATAAGAAATGATTCTATATGATTATGTGTGTATGCCACAAAGTTCATTTTTTATGTTATGATTATTGTGATTACATTTCACTACCATGATTTATCCCATGTTATGAAATTATGATCTATTTTGGAGGGAAAGATTTCCAAAATGTTATGTTCTTATAAATTTGATGTGATTGATATTTCTTTTGTTTACCCTTACTGAGAATTTGAGATCACCCTTTTGTATGTTTTCTTCCCCAGGTTAGGAATAAGGTTATTAAGTAAGATATGCCAAAAAGGGACTATAGATATTATAAAATAAATGGGAGACAATGTAGATGCTTTATGAACCAGTTGTTTATGTTTCCCAGTTTCTAAAGACACTATACCTATACAGTCCTTTCATGGTTTTGTTATATGTTGTAATACATATGCTTAAATTTTGAAGTATTAACA
Source organism: Viscum album (assembly GCA_963277665.1). Classification (NCBI taxonomy): domain Eukaryota; kingdom Viridiplantae; phylum Streptophyta; class Magnoliopsida; order Santalales; family Viscaceae; genus Viscum; species Viscum album. The sequence goes on along the minus strand of OY728131.1, from coordinate 659,502,202 downwards.
ATGTATGTAAATTATGGGTCGCTATAACACCCGCGAATACATATTCTCCTACATTTACGACATTGAACTACCACACCTTCTCTCGTTATATATTCACCATGAAAACACTGGGAATTATCTTATATCACCTCTCCATCTTTTCCAAATTCAAGTTTTCATCTCTAATGGTAGATAAGTATCCCTCTTTATTTACGTAAACCCAAACAACTCAACCATTCCTCGTACAATAGCTTCATTTTTTTCCTAGATCCATCAACAATAACTTCATCGCTGATATAACTTAGTATATCAATGCATTATGATACCAAATTCCTTCATTTTCCCTCTGGTAACCCATCCATTCCTCCTAATTTCATATTATCTACTTCAAACGAAATATATTCAGTTTATATCTACTCTTCATTTTTAGTACTTCACTTTGGTTAATAATTTCTCTTATGTCATTATAATACATCTCATTTTCCCATTCACCAATTACAACATCTATTTCAATTATTCTATCAATATTTATTCACCTATTCATTTTTTATGTTTTACACTTATTTATCCACCTCTTCAATGAGATCCTTCTTATATTTGAGTCTTAATTATTTCAACTTATCAATATTAGTGACTATAACTCACCCCATTCTGTATTTTTATCTTAAAGTTGTTTCTTCATTATTCAATCCATGTTCTTCCAAATGCGATGCTATTCACAATATATAATTTTATTGTACATCACATTATCATTATAACAGTTCACACTGAGATAAAATGTATTCTTTGATTCAAGTTCCTTTATCAACATCTCTATTTTTAATGCAATGTTAACAAAGTTTCAAGTTATTTTTTTCATCAAAAAAATTATTTAATTTATATTTCTATTTACATAAATAGATGACATCAATTTTATCACAAATAAAATTAATATTTCAAGCCTTTATTTTCATAAAGATGAACATACAATTGTATTTGTCATAAATCCAAATGTGATGAAAATTATTTCATTATTATCATCCATTTGTTATAAGCATGCACCATGTTGTATATTGTTTCTTATTTCTCCGGATATTTTTGCTATTAATTCTCATTTTAATTTTTGTTTCTTATGTTACTTACTCAGGTACAAGACATGAAATACATCAACCATTTTGATTTACATTTAGTGTTAGTTGTTTTTTAAGTCTTAACTACTACACAAAACTCTAAGGGTGAATTATATAATGAAAACCCATATTGTAGCATATTGTGTATGTATTAATAAATATGTTGTATACTGCACACTACTCTAATAGTGATTTACTCTTTATAATTCATCTTATGTAATTTTTACTTGGTTATTTTCAATGTCATTGGATTCAAAGTTCATTTTTTTAATTTTCTGGATATGTTTCTATAAATTTTATATACTTTTTTTCTTCAATTTTTTTTTATTTGTTGAGGGTAGTGTCACTCGATCTATCATATATAAATATCATCTGTGTGTGTATAACATTTAATGTTTTTTAAATACTGGATTATGAAAACAAGGGAGTTATTTTCGTCTCAATCACCACTCCATACCCTTAACATTTTAGTTTACTCTCTCTTAGTATTAAGTGTGCATTTTTTTACAATTCATGATTACTGAATTCTTTTCCATAGTTTTCCTATAGTTGTGGGAATCTATAAGTGTGTTCCCTCAAAGAGTTGGATAACTTCACAGAAGGGTTTCTTTTTTAAAACATTGATTCACATTACACATTACTAAAGACTCATCACTTTTTATGTTCATTTCAATTTTTTTATCTAAATTCTACATTGTTGTTCAACATTGATTCATGTTTTCATTTTGAAATTCTATTTGAAAGGATCACAATAAGTTTTCTGGTTAATTAAAATGTCGAATATTTAAGAATTTCTTATATCTCTATGAACTAATTAGTCTCCTTTCAAATCACACATGAATATAGTTAATTTATTTTAAATGAGATTTATTTTGTTATAGTCTATATATGTTATTACACACTTAATGCTGTAATGTATTCAACTATTATTAAACAATACATCTATTTTGGAGTCATGTTACATTAATTATTTGTATAATTTTTATTATACTCTTTACTACTACATTTTAAAATAAAATAAAAAATCCCAATATCTTAACTCATTCAATAAGAAAATCACTTTTCTATCTATTCATCCTTCAATTGAGCATATTATTTCCAGTAGATATAAAATATAAAAAGGCCACATACATAAATTTTTGGATATAAAGGTATGTATTTTGATAGTTTTTTTAATGTTCCTTTGATTTTATATCTTTATGTTAAGTGTTGAATATGAATTGTGAATTTCTATTTTTTAAACTATGGATTACCATGATAATGCAATTTTATTTCTCTATGGATTTTAAACTTTCTTCTAAAAGAATTTATATATTACCAATACATTTATAGATTCCCAAACATTTTTAGTGGAATATATAATCTATTTAAATACAAGAATAATTCTATCTTAATATCCATCATAGGTAATGTCTGATTTAACATCCCCAACCCAGGAGCCACTAAATCGGTGCTCCGAGCCAGGTAGTAACATGACCTCAAGTGCGCCTCTCCCTTTGCTAGAGGTTACTGACTAGAAGTGAGGGTCCAATAGGTCACATGGGGAGACTATACCCTCAATACCAAAGTAAGACACAACAGATAATAACTGAAATAATAGAAACATAAGAGAAAAATCCATAACATGCATAATAAACAAATCCCAAAACTAGGTACAATCATAACAATGATAAATATTGCATGTCATAATACAATGTCAAGTGACCAAATCCCAAAAGAAAGAAAATGGTAGAATCACAAAAATGGTCCTGACTCCAAGTCTAGAACCTGACACAAACATGTGCCATGTCTAACTCATCTCCCTAGAATAGGGCCCTTGCCCCTGCTCTGACTTGCAAGAATGAAATCTGCTCAGGTACCCCACGATGGCCCGAGAAGGGTGTGAGTATAACTTAGTAGGCCACCACCAACGGTGTCTACAGTATATCCAGTAAGGCAGGTAGTTCATGAAAATGATAAATAATGGAAAGTTAAGGTAAACAGTTCAATATGATATCTTTAATTATGTTCCTTTAAGTTAACCTACCACTTGTCCCATGTTTATTACCATGACTATTCATTTATCAGGTCACACTTTTAGTGTGTTCAATGGATTATGAATTATCAATGTTTTCAAAATGTGAGAATTAAACAAGTACTATATCACTAGGCATCATATTACAACTATTCCCATTATACTCACCTCAAAGCCTCCATCTAGGTGGAATCTTGTAGGGGAATAGAACTTTGTCCCCATCCATAACCCGCACATTTAGGGGTGGAACTAAAACCTCAGTCTAACTCAACCTGTGGGTGTATAACCTCAAGTCAATACACCACATAACAAAGGCATGTTCACATGATTATTTATTGTTCACAAATAATCACCATATCACAAAAACATAGCAAACATCGTTTACAACATCACAATAATATCAATAAATGGGAAATCGGCATTATTTCCCAAATCCATTAACACATTCATCATTTTTAATTACTTAACCCTTTATCCCCATTTCCAATTTCTCATGCCTATCTCACTAAGAATATTTAAATATAATACAGTCACCTAGATTTTTCCACAAATCCATTTAAGCATCATTACATATTCATCAAGGGATCTTTTTTCTTGCATGACTATCTTACACTACATAACTAAATCTAATTCTGAAAAATATCAGCACACCCCACATGTGGCCCTAATTTGGTCGAGTCATCATCCTTATATCCATTAGGGATTAAGAGGGGTTAATTTAACCATTTAGACACCCATTACCACATCTTATGTAAAAAATAACTAATAACTCATCAAAAGAGAGAAAGAACAAAAACACTACATGCACAAATCTACACAAAAATCGAGGGATATAATTTGTAGACCACCTACCTTAAATATGTAGGCGGACGCACTCACAATAGAAGATTTTGATCTTTATTCAACTGAACCTTGAATATTTACCCTAAAAATCACCCAAAAAGTAGGGTTTGAGAGATTTGGATGGAGAGGGGAAGGAAATAGAAACCCTAAACAAGAAAGAAAGGCAAGAGGGAGGTTAGCCTTACCGGGGTCATCAATCTGCAACTCAAGACACTCCAAACAGCTTAGAATCAAAGGAGATTGATCCTTGGGAGCTTTTGGTACCTTTGGTTTATTCATAGGGTTGAATGGAAGGAGGATAAGGAAAACCGTGAGTGGGTTATAAAATCTAAGAGTGGAATTTTTTTAAATTTTTTAAAGGTTTCTGGGATGTACGGTTTACCCACAAGGTTTTCCAAACCATACAAAAACCATGCGGATGTTTCTGCCCAAAGAGCCCCCTTGAATAGTTTACCTGCATGGTTTTCCAAACCATTAGGAAACCGTGAAGTGGCTACTATCCTAAAATTTTCCTATTGCACGGTTTACCTGGGCTGCCCGGACGGTTATCACTAATCATGCGCAGACCATACAACTAGCCCAGAAAACTCATTACCCCCTTTTCATGTCCCAGACCCCTCAAACACCCCCGATATACCTTAATGGATTTGAAAATCACTTAATTGACCGGAATATAGGTCTTAAACTGAGATGTGAGTAAAAAATACCTTACAAAGAAATCCAGGATCTTACATCTCACCTCTATTTACTATTCCTTAAGGCAAGTGATTAATTGGGGGATTCAAAGTTACCATTCATCAGACTATTATCTTTGATAAAAACACCATTAATCTCAATTCTCATGTTTTTTGCCATTTAATTAATCTTTTTAGATTATTCATAAACTAAAATCTAGAGTCAGATCCTCAGATAGAACTGCTAAGGCTATGAATTGTTTGGTTGGCATGGTAATGGTTGAATTTATATTCATATTATTTCCTTTTGATTTAAGAATTTATTGAACCATTTTATTATTTTTCTTTATTTTCATTTATTTTCCTTTTATAATGTACTACTATTTTTCTTATTGTAATAAGCAATGACGTTGAGAATATTAGTGGAATAGATTGGATATGTAAATACAAGTATCCTTCAATATTTCCTGCCATCATAGGTGTTTAATCACATCTATTTGCTGTTCCTGAATGCAAGTGACTGAGAGATTCAATTTTACCATCCATAATACTATTATCTTGGATAAAAACACCAATATTCTTCAATATGAGGTTTATTTTTTGCATTCAATGAAAATTTTCCATTATTTATAAACTGAAATCAAGATTAAAATCCTAAGATAAAACTACCAAGGCTATGAATTGTTTAGTTGGAATTGTAATTGATCAATTTATATTTATTTTTATTCCTTTTGAGTAATAAATAGTTGAACTATTTTCTTCTTATAAAAGAGGTTTTTAATTTCAAGGGAGATGATATTTAATCTGGATTACTATAGAAAGTTTAAATGATGCGATGATGAAAAATAAATTTCCAACTCCCTTTCAACACTTAATCCATGTCATAAGCTACATGTTACTTCATGGTTGTGGTGATGATATTATTAAACATTCTACATTTTATTCCATTCAATCTATATTTTTCCTACTTGAGAATCATTTTCTGTTGACTATTTGTACAATTTACACCCTATAAAACAAATATTGAAAAAATAACATGATATTATTCACAAAACAAATTTATCATATTTTCCAGTTCCAATTTTTATGAATCTACCCTTCACCATTGAATGAACGCAATATATTGGATGCAAGCTTTGGTCCGTTGACTTATACTGAAAATACTATATTTTAAGAGAATTTGAAGGAACGGTCATGTAGTGGGAACCACTATCTTAAATGATGATTTCATTGTTATATGTAATAGACATTCAGTATTTCTACTTTGACATATGAAATAAAATTTAGTGAAGGATATACATATTGCACATTGTAATAGAATTTTATTATAATGTAATCTTATACACTATATCATTTATTTGGATGTATAATTATTTAGTCCAAATTGTAAATCAATTCACTACTACTTCCCTATTACACTATTAAATGATATATTAATTAAAAATTTAAGATGTTTTTAATGTGAAATAAAACTAAAATATAAAATTTCATATGATTTTAATTACATTATATGATAAATATCTCTTTCAACTATTCTTATATTTATTTGAAAAATATTTACTACAAGATTTTGATGATGAATATTACTTTGGAATTTGAAATTTCACCACACATTTGGATTTTGGTATCTTATAAAGGATATTCAACATTCATTTCATCTGATTTCATTATAAAAAAAAGAAAACTAAGAAAATAGACTACTATTTTCCATCAAATATTATTTCATTCATATTTATTAATGATCTATTAATAATTTATCAACTTTTAATACATTATTCTGTACCACTTATTTATGATTAATTTATATTGAATATCAATATGAATTATTAAGTATATAAAATAAGTTATTTTTGTGAAATATAAGCATTGATTTATAACGCTGTGTGAAAGGACAGACAATGTACTTTAGATTTAAAATAAGAGCGCCATTAAAAGGAGACAAAACTATCTTTTAGGAAAATACATATTTTTTTCATAATATTAGATTTATTATTATGTATTGTCTAGAAAAATTATATGATGAATGTTACATATTTTATCAAATAAATAATAAATATATTCCATTAAAATCATTTAGTAAAATCATTTTGTTTAATTGATTAAGAGAAACAAGTTTGTGCATAGATAATAGTTTTTCAAAAAAGGAATTTATTTATTTTCAAATAGTTCTTACTCTCATTTATATTTAATTGTAAAACAAAGAACTAATTTTATATATATGTGTAAACCATATTTTTATAATTTAATTAATCTTAATCATAACATCCATTCAAATGACTAGGTGATAACTATAATAATATTTTAATAATAATACCAATAATATATCATTGTTAAGTGAAACTCAGTCTTGCATGTAACAAAAACTATCAAAGGAACATTCAAATGAGATTTCTATATTTTCATTTTACTGACTAGCCTTATGAAATTACTTTGAAATTATTTTTTTCAATGAATTTTTTTCCACACAAAATGTATTTACCAAACCCAATAAATAAATTTTATATTTTCTTACTTATATAATTTTGGAATGAAGAAAGATTAATTTTATTTCCTCCATTGGGTTTATTATTATAATTTTATCAAAATCCTATCTTTCTCTTCTTATCCCCAAAACCTTAGGAATAATGGGAGTCTCAAATCTCCATTTCAAGTTTGATATCGCAACAAAGAATTTTTTTTGTTGCATTCAATGTATCTTATAGACAATACCTTTGAAAATAATTGGTTTTAAACAACAATATAACTGCTCTATTTTTATTTAAGGTTTTATGATAAAATGATAAGCATACCTTGAAATTCTAGTGAAATTTTCTTCATAGGTAGTAATTGATTCCTCATCCTTCTACTTAACTCCCAAAAGTTTCATTTCTATTTTTGTGAGAATATTTAAAGGAAGATATTTATTGAAAATATTGCCAAAAACTCTTCTCATGAAATGGATTCAACATCTACCTGTTGCCTCATATTATCGATAAGATTCCATGATTGATTTTTTTCACCATACATATAATATTATACCAAAATAACCTTATCATGGTCATATTATTAGAGAGAAGAGAATATATTTTATATAATTCTGATCTATTTATTAGCAATAAGTGGATCAATGGAACCACTAATGAAAGGTGATTATTTCCATGTAAAATACTCAATATTTCTTGGATGCATGAAGGCTTTATATATTTTTTATTAATTTTATAATCCAATTTTTAGAGGATGAGGGTGACCATTAAATAGTATGTATAACTAGAGGCACTAAGCCTTGATACATTGTCATTTTAGGCCCAAGGATGAAATGCCTACCAAAAATCCCCACCCTGGACGATACAATTGTTTTATGAACCACAAAAATCAATCTGCAAAGGTACTTAGAAGGAAATCCCAATGCATGAATGTATGGTCCTATTGCCAATGGAAAATTCATTCCCTCTCAAATCACAAAATATGAGAGCATTGTTGATGATTTCTCCTTTCTTTGACCTCCTTTGAGAATGCACCAAGGATCTAATCCATTTTTTCCTAAAGAAAACCTTCTATGAAAGCTTTATCATCCGTCTAGTCCAACATATGCGTTCCTCCGTCATCCAAGACAATCACAGCATCCCCACCATATCTTCTTCAACCCGTATGACCGACATCAAGACCATATTTTCTCGGACATTGTCGATCTCATATCCACCATCTAGTAGCTGTTGCCCCACCTATTCTTCTACAATCCATTTGACCACCATCAAGCCCACATTTCCCAAGACCCTGTCGATCATGACACCCTTAACTAGCTGTCGTCACTCTTCTCATGCTGTTACCTCCCCCATATGGCTGTTTCCATTCCTTCTACACTAAAACCCAACCGACCAATGAATCAATCCCTCCTCCCCTTTCTGGCCACTTCTGCACCTTCCAGCCGCTGGCTCCTCCACATCCTTCCCCCTCCACCTGCACCTCTCTTATTTCCCCAAAAAATTCCCAAATTTAGGGCAACCATGAATTTAACCATGATTTGATGTAGGCTTACAAGGTAGCCTTTACCACTAGGATAGGACCTCAACTACAAAAGACTCAATATTGAGTTTTTCTTTCCATTTCTAGTTTTCAATTTTATAAAAATTCATGTTAACATTCCTAGCTAGAGATATTTGGGTGAGAATATCCATAATATTTTTCTTCTAAAATCCCATTTCATTTATTTTATCTTAAGAAAGGTCATTGAATTGGATTTGACATTAATTTTCCACACAATTCCTCATGGTTTTATCCATTGACCAAAATCAAAAGACTTAGTGTGATTATCAATCATCAATAATCAGAGTAAGAAATCACATAATTATAAAAATCATTCTTATAATTTCTTAACTATGAGAAATTATTTCAAACAATGAAACTTTATGTTCACATTAAATTATAGTGTATTATCATATATTATTATAGAGTCTATCCTATCATTCATCAAAATGGTTCATAATGGGAATATGAATTAACTAAAAAATATACCTCTGGAGTGTCTATCCAGGCGTGTAGTCTTAAGACCACTCATCATGCACTATGAGAAGATCGAGTTGATAATAAACCATTTTTATTTAGGGTATTTAAGCATTGGTGAATATTTTCCATAGAAATACCCACTCGACACTGTCCAGAAAAGGATGTCATTTCTAGGAAACCACATGATCTCTACTTTACCAAAAAAATATGATGTTATATTGCGTATATATTTATCCATAGGGTTTTCTCCAAAGGTCTCTAATCATTATATCTAAATATTAATAAATCCTACTCTGATAAAAACTAAGGTAACACAAGAATTACATACAAAAATAGTTTTCCATTTTAGATGAATATTAAATACATGTCATAATTATATCCACTCAAGAACTATAGAGGTTTGTTGTATTTCGATAATAGACATATAATATTACTTCATGAAAAATATTTGACAAATCCCACAAAGATATTATCACATAATACAATTATTTTACATACCTTACTTAAATCATTTCTTATTAACTAGGGGAATAGAAAAATAAGAAAGGGTGAAATCAGATGATTAATAAGGGTAAACATAGAAGATATCAATCAACAAACCTAATTGAGCATAAGATAAGTATAATGTAATAATAACCAGATCATAAATTGAAATTTTTTTACCCAATCTGTTAATGATCTTTAATTATGAATCATGTCATAATGAATTTTCATAATAAATGATATATTTCACAAGATTGTGAAATCATCAATAGTCACTCATGATCCATGAGTAATGATTGATTTGAAGGTAGCTATAGTCATGAAAATACAGTTTATAACAAACTATAGAACAACTGTGAAGGGTTAAAGCAAAGGGAAGGTGGATGATTTTTAAAGGGGTAATTAAATTTTAAAGGGGTAATTAAATTTTAAAGTAAATAAAAAGGGAAATTGAATGGTGGGTAAATGGGATATCAATGAATAAAGAAGAAAATAATAAATATCAATGTTATCAATGTTAGATCTAAGAACATTAATGAGAAGAGGAATGTATTTGAGTTTATTAAGGATAACTTACACAGGATTCTATGGAAATGTGATATTCAAGAAAATAAATTAACATGAACATGAAATTGATTAGTTAAATGTATCATAATATCTCTGTAAATTTCAACTACTCTGATGAGTTTATCTCTATTCCTCAATAATCATAGTTTAAATGATTGAATTTTAGTTAAAAAGGAATTAAAATTATGAAGAAAAATATTAAATATAAAATATTGAAATACCCCTCAATTCAATCAAGTGAAAATATATTCAAATATGTACATATACAATAATTAATATTAAATATGAATCATTGAAATAATAAAAAAGGAAATGAGATATATTTTCTCTCGAGTCAATGTTTTTCTCTCTCTCTCTTATAATTTATGTTCATAATTATTAAAGAAGATGCACATATTATCTATGAAAATAGTTTTATTCTCCTCTGATATGGACCACTGATAAATTTTCAGTTATGTTGGTGATTCCACGAAGTTTGTTTGAAGTCTCCTAGTAAGAGAGTGGCAAGAATCCCTCTATTGTGTCTAAAATTTCCTATTAATTCCACAAACGTAATTATAAATTAAAATTTCTCATCGACCACATATTAAACCCCGATTAAGCATTAATTAACATCCCAATTGACTGCATATGATCCTAAAAGAATTCCTCAACCAATTATAACAATCCCACACACTCTAAAATTCTTTTTAGCACAATTGATATTTGAAACACTGAACTCAAATTACTCGCTCTTTCAAGATGAAAATTACAACTCCTAACATGTATTTATACAAGCATGTGGTGTGAACAATTTTATAACTTCATAGCTGAATTATAAGGAACCATTAAATCTCCCTATTTTTTACAAACTAACCTTGAAACACTACTAAGAAAGAGTCCTTTAACAATAATTACATTAATCAACACCAGAAAAATGCACTGATAAAGGATGCCTTTATCAATGAAAATTGAAGAATTGATAAACAGAGTCTTTTATCAGTGTTAAAGAAGCACGAATAAAGGGAACAATTTATCCATGCTTTATTTTCAGGGTCGATAATGAGCACCCTATATCAGTGCTGATAAGAGGCACCCTTTATTATCACATTATTTTGAGTGTTGATAAAGGGAACCCTTCATCAATGATTTATTTTTAACGTAGATAAAGTGTTACCTTTATTATCACCTTTTCAGTACAGATAATGGTCCAGAATAAAATGAAATAAAAAAATTATAATAAAAAATAAATATTAATAATTTTATTAGTTAAATAATTGTAGTTACAAACGAATAAATTGAATATATATATATATATATATATATATTATAAAAATTAATAAACAATATAACTTAAATATATAGATATGTAAAATGAATAAAATAAAATGATTAAAAAAATAAAATAAAAAATGAATAAATTGAGAAAAATATTAACCATTATAGTAGTTAAATAATTATTAAAAACAAGAAATAAATTTAGTATATATATATATATAGATTCAAAATATTAATAAATGGTATATATTATACATAGATATATAAAATTAGTAAATTGTAATAATAAAAAAATTAATTATGAATAAATTACAAAATTATTCAACAATTTATTAATGAAATAATTATTAATAAAAACGAATTATTAATATATATATATATATATATAAATTATAAATCTTAATAAATAATATATATTAAATATATTTATATATAAAATGAAAAAATGTAATAATTAAAAACATATCAATGCCTTATTTATTTTTAATGTTGCTGGATTTTTCAATTTAAAAAATATGAACTGTTAGGTAAATTGATTTCACATACAAATATGCAATTGATTCATTTTTATATAAAACACACACTCAAAAATATTTACACAATTAATCTTATATATACAAACACATAAAAATAATATTTCAGTAATTTATTCAAATCTTAGTATATTTTAGAATATAATTATAACATGATATAGTTCATATATTATTTTTTAATCCATCAATTTTATTTATTTAATTTTAATACAACTACATTTGGGTATTATTTAATCAATTTTAATATTTTTTATTTTTTATTTTATTCTCAAATTTGATCATTTTATGTTATTTATTTATATTTATTTATTTACTTTGTTTTAGTATTTTCAATATATATTCATCTTTACTTCAATATATATCATTATTTTTTTAATAATTTATATTTAATTAACTAAACTTATCCATTTTTTCGATTTTTTAAAAGTTTACTCATTTTAAAATATTTAATTTCACTCATTTTTAAACGCATGTATTTAAGAATTTATATCCAATAATAATGGTAAAAATATATTTATAAATAAACATTTATAAATAATTATATTTATAAATGTATATTTACTATATTTATAAATTTATAAATTTATAAATTTATAATTATTATAAATAAATAAATATTTTTAAAAAAAATTATTTAAATTGTTATAAATAAATAACTATATATATTTAAATAATAATAAATTTATAATATATTTATTTAAATAATTTACTCAGTGGGACTTGAACTTGAGAACTCACCAAGACCAATAGGGGCAGCTACCATTGAGTTTCAGCCTAGAGGTTATATATACATGTGTGTGTATATATATATATAATTATATAAATATATAAAGATATTTTTTAAAATTATTATTAATATATTTAAAAATAAGTAATTATATATTTAAATAATTTAAAAATTATAAATAGTATATTTAACTGATGAATATTTTTATATATTTATTAAATATATGTAATTATATAAATATAATTTAATTATAATTATTGGGGTTTGACTTAGTTATAAGAACCCTATAACACTACATCTTTGTTGGGGGTTCAAAACCCATTGGCTATAGATACGCGGTACTGTAGCAGCACTGTAGCAGTGGCAGAACTGTGGCACTGTAGTAGTGGTGGGCACCATAGCTTGTAATTTTGCGGCGATATCAATACAAAAAGTACTATAGCAGCCAGTTTACTGTAGAAACACTATTCACTAGTGGGACTATGGGTTAAACATTTGGTCCTATGGGCCATGTAATGGGATTCATGACCACTAGGCCTACGGGCCATGTATTGAATAAATAAGGGTTGATGTTCTGGCTATTCACTTTGGGGGGGGGGGGGGGTCTATGGTCCGCCTTTCCATCCTGTGTGTGTCTAAGTGTAATTGTACCCCCAAACACCTAATATTTATATTTATAATTATAAGTAAATAATTACAAATAAAAAATTATAAATGTATTTTTAAATGTATATTTGCTATATTTATAAAATAATATATTTATAATTATAAATTGAATAATTTAATTTTTTTTAAAAATTATTAATGTAATTATAAATAAATAATTATATATTTAAATAAATATAAAATTATAGTAAAAAAATAGAAGGAAACATGTTGTCTGATTGGTACTCAATCACTACCACTACATTAGGAGGTCTGGAATTGATTCCAAAGCACAACATTGTTTCCCCTCATGTGGGAGGACTATGGATAAAACATTATGGCTAGATGATGTCGGGCAGTGGGATTGGACACCACAAGTGAAAATTAGTGGTCCGCTTCTGGCATCACAAGAGGTGGGACTGGATGATGTGAATGGGTGGGCAATGAGATCTGTTACATATGATGACAACAAGAAGGAAGATCATGATGATGAGTATTTGGTAGAAGCGACTTCTGCGACAATACTAGGAGAAGACTGCTTCTCTAGTGATGGTGTGATGAAGGCCCAACGGATTCATTGTTGGTCCGATGAAGGGGACTTTGACGAAAGGCCACAAAATTCTTCGTTGGTATGGTGTAGGCCACTTCGATGAAGGGTGGGGGGATTTGTCTTTGGTTATGATGATAAGAGGAGAAAATAGTGATGAGGGCTGGAAGAAAGTGCCTTTGGGAATCCCTGATAGTTGGAAAACATGTGAGGTGAGGCGGCACGTGCCCACCTGATGGAGATCTGATGGGTACTGGGCTTGATATATGGGGTCTATGGGCATATATATAAATAATAATAAAAAGTGTTGGATTTTTGGACTATCCCCATTGGGGGGGGAATGACTCGCCTTCTAATCTATATGTGAAGTACGAGTGTGTTTGATGTCATTGTACCCCCAAAACACCTACTATATATAATAAACGAAAATATAATTATATAAATATTCTTATAATTTTTTTTATAATTTTAATTATAAATCATTGGTCAATTCTATAGTTTTGTCACAGATAAAGGTTTTTATTTGTGATTTTTTGTGTGGATAATGGTTTTTTTCAGAATTCTTTTAAAATTGATAAATATCGATATTTATCAGCACTAAAAATGCATTGATAAAATACATTATTATCAGTACTGATAAAGTTCAGTCTTTATTAGTGCAAACAAATCAAGGATAAATATTAATTTTATCAGTGCTTACCAATTTAGCACTAATAAAAGCGATATTTATCAGTGCTTTTCAAGTGTCCATGATCTATTTAAATAAACCCTAACCTTGGGTCATTAAGCCATGATTCTCAATTTCTCATGGAAATACCCTTCTTATGGTGATACTCTTCGATATTCTATAGGACGAATCAAGGATATAATCCAATATATATATTTTTTATCTTTTTCCTCTCTCGTTGTTTAAGTTTTTGGGTTCTGTAATTTGCGTTTTTACACTGTTCTTATGCATGAAGAACCCTACATCTCATCTCTCTATCTATCTATCTCACTTAACTATACCAAAACAACATCACCTCTTATCTATAAACTCTTTCCAACATCATACGAGACAACTGCCCACTACATCTCCATCCGCTGTTATAGTCGATGGTGTTTTTTTATGTTTTTGTTATATTATTTATTATTACCTTTTAGATAGTGTCCTTTGTGTTTTTTGAATCTTGTTTCTAAAGTATGAAATGAAAACATAGATGTAAAAATAGGTTAACATTATATTGGACAAATTTTAGATGGAATGTTATTTGATATGAATAATTTAAAGTGGGTCAATATACATATTGTTTTAATGTGAATGGGTTAATCTAATTTAGGGAACTAAATTTTTAATTTCCCAGTTTATATTTGTTAACATTATCATTATATTATATAGATATAATTTAATAATGACCAAACTATTTAAATTTTCATTAAAATCAAAATAAGCATACTTTTTCTATTTTTTTTATATTTTATTTAAACTCAAAAGTTGTGATGTATTGTCAATAAGATGTGTGTTTGTAATTGATCGATAGGTTCCTAGTAGTATAAATTTACTGAAAAAATATTACCCTAAAACATTACATTTATGATACAAGATGACAATCAATGGTTTAGAGAGATCATTAAAGGAGATACCATTAATTTAATTATCAATGAATGGTTTTCAATATTTTCTCATGTCTTTTAAATTTATAACTAGTCAAAATAAAATTTTAATTTTTATAAACTAGTAGTAAATATATTTTATGAATTTACTTTATTTTACACTTATAAATTTAAACATTCCCTAGCACAACACACCATATCTGATTCTAGTAGAAGAGTTTCCATATGTGGAGTCATCTATAAATATGTTATATATGAGTTTTCTTTTCTATCAAATAATTTTATAAATAAATTTATATCCTAGAATGAAGTGACTTTTGATGAGGTATACTAAATTAATAAAATTTATTTTCCTTATTTGTGTGTGTGTGTTATCTTATCAATAAAAATATCTTTTATAAAAATATAACATCACAATACAGTCAAACTATGCATAACTTGACCTAAGCTGAATCAAAATGTTACTCAACCCTTGGAACCATAAACTAACTTCCAATGGATTGATAATAAATTTGCAGCGTTCAACATGATCCATGAGAAATGTTTTATGAAATCAACACACTTGACAATTGCATCATTGTAAAATTGTAAACAATATAATTCCATGAATATAAATTCCTACAGGCAAAAAAACAATAACAATTTTATAAATACTATGTAAAAATAAAACCCTACATGAATAACCAACCTACTATTCATAACACAAACTCCACCATTGTCCACAAGCTACTATTTGATACTCCATCCATTCAAATAAATAATCAATCCTTACAATATTTAACACAAGGAAACATCATCTATATGTGCACCTAGATCAACATAATGTGGCTTTGTTATGTAACTAGGTAGGTTTTATCTAATTATTTTCCACAACCCTAATCCACATGAAAATCGTTTGTCTCATTTTTAGTTTATGAAAATATTCCAAATATATGATAATTCAAAAAATCATAAAACACATAATAGTATTAGGCAACATAAATAAATTTTTATAAAAGGACCATGGGTTTCATAAATAAGGTTGTATAAATAATGATGCGTTTTGGTAAGATAGATATAAAATTCAAAACACTTCACTCTTAAATGTCCTCATTTTCAGGCATCTCACATGAACATTGTTACTGTATTGAACAAAGATATAATACATGAATACTTTAGTACAACTAACCTTCACTAACTTTATTTAATCCATCTTCATATGCTTGATTTCCTTCGGTCTCTTGATGATGGATTGGAATCCCTCTTTCAAAATAGCCTTCCACCCAGCATTGTGGTTCTAAAGATCCTTAATTACATACCTCCTTCTTGGATTGTATTCATTAATCTCTGTCAAAGTTGCTTCCAAAACATTAAATATTATATCTCTAAACTCATTCTTCAACTCTTTTAGCCTTTAATCCTCCCCATTTACTACTCCCTATATACACAAAAAATGAAACCTCAAAATTAATAAAAATACAATGAATGATTTTTTGGTTTCTTGATATACATTTTCTTATACAACTCACTGGGTTACTTTTGAAAACACTTCATAAAAAATTACGTTTAATTTAGGTGTAGTATCATTGGATCCTATTAGAAAAAAACAGTTAAGTATAATTGGATGAGAATACTACTACGATGGGTGACATCCTAAAAATACTTATGTTTCAAAAATTTTTATGAAAAAAACATTCCAAACACACCATTTGATTATCTCCCCTTCAACCATGATAAATTTTAAAGGGGTTCAATATGACTCAGAAAGGTATTCCTACCATAATGATTAGAGATCTCTGGCACTACTTTTGGCTTCATCTTGAGGATACTTTCTCTTGTCAACTTGGAGAAATTGATGGTTGTCAAGCTCTACCAGGAACTCAAATAAATACCACCACAAGTTTGACTACTCATGAAGACAATGTCTTTTACACATGATGATGTAATCGATTCATAAGAAGAAAAAAAAATTAATGATGAAGCTATAGAATTATTAGGGGATCAAAAACACGTTTATTAAAAAAACAAAAATAACACAACATCAAAATTTTGAATAAAATTTTCAATGTAGGAATTTAGGGTATTAAATTTTAGGTTGGTTGGAATCAATATTGACGACCTATTAAACCTATAAATTCAACATTAATTAGTTTTTTTGGGTTCACAATGAGGGTAAATGTGCATATCTATATTGATTCATGGAACCTCGTTAAACCTATAATGAAGGAAATACTTTAGAATGATATAACAATAATTTTACGATATACATTCTCTATTTTACTGAAAAATTATATAATGAAATGTTGAATTTATTTTCATTATTCATTGCAGAGTTAATTTATTTTAGAATATTTCTATAATAAATTTATCTTAGTGTCCACTAGAAAATCCCATAGTGGATTTTAGACTCTTTTTACAATGTTATATATTAGGGATGTCTATGGGAAAGTAAATCCCCACCCACTGGTTAGTTATCTACTCATTATAAATCCAAAAGCGTAGAATGTTTTAATTAATAGTTATAATGAGAAATCATTTCAGGTCTATTGAGGTTGATTATATTTTATTTGAAATTATTATTTTTATACAAATCGAATCAAAATTGTTAAATTATATAAAAGAAAAGGTTTTCTGCAAATAAATAATGTACATGAAAACCAATGTACCCCTATCTCAAAGAAAGGATGGGGTAAAGTTCATGGGATAATAAATTGGTATGTATTTAAAATAAAAAATAAAATTTAAATTATTTGATATGAAACAACATACATTCCTTTTTTAAGTGCTGATTGACGAATAAAAATATGTAGCCACTTCTATCCTATGTCATGTGCTATGGAAGGATGATCATGTAAAGAATAAAGGTAATTTATTTGATGAAAACACCAAAAATTATGGGAATCATGTGTAAGTATGACATAATTTTAATTATTTATGATTTAGAACAATGTAACATAAAAATATCTATTTATGTTTAGTTTTTTTATATTCTTTAGACACAATAATCAACAACAAACATACAAGAAGAAAACATAATTTCATTAAATTTGAAGTGACCTGAAAAACATGGTCACATTATAGGATTAGGTTTTATTTTATCTCCTCAAAAAAATTTTGAGAAGATAAAACCACATGAAGATACATATAATATGCTTAGATATTTACAGACACAAAAAAACTCATGGAAAGAAATTCTTGTTCGCCCTGGTTTGGCAGACCAATATATGGGAAATGATCACAGCGAACTGGAAATAGAGTTTATATCAATACTATATAAATATAAGATCATGAAAACCAATATTTGGAATCATTATTCCCTATATTATTTCTACGTTAGAACTTAATTTGGATGATGAATAAATTAAGAAGAAAAATATGAGTTACTCGAAGAGTTTAATAAAAAAATTATCAGATGATAGACTCTTTTTGATTCCAAAAATGGAAAAGTAAATTTATAAAATCTAATAAAATAAAATATATATATTTTTAATTACTTTATTGTTTTGGTTTTTTAGGGAGCACTAGATGCTGATCTCAGTCAATCTAGACACCACGAATATTTATTTTTTGGATTCAATGCATGGATATCCAACCAACTGATCACACATGATGTTTATTGTGAATATATAATACACTACAATTAAAATTATATCGATAACATTTAAATAGTATGTTTTAGTTTATTTTTTTAAAAGTATTTTGTTATGATAAGTATTTTTCTAAATATAGGATAAATCATGGAATCAAGTTGGTGTTGGAAGGGATAAATCCTATAAATTACTAAAATGGAAACAAATTAAGGTATATGTAGAAATATTTAACCATGAAAATATTTAAAAAAAAACAAATTGTTTTGGTCAATGTTTCTAAAATGTTCAAAATAGTATAATGACATCGATTTTGGATATTATGTTTTCAATGTTATGAGGGATATCAACAAGCATGAAAATGCTATCATCCCAGAATAGGTACATTTCAAAGATAATTACAATTTTATTAAATATATATAATAAACATTTTTTGTCTATATTTTCTTAGTACTATCAAGATTTATGATAAACTAGATACTCAAAAATAAGAAATAAATTTGTTATGAGATGACTGGGGAATGTATGTTTTGTCAGAATGTATGTCGACAAAAAAATTATTTTATTACCAAATATTTTTGTGATCTTGTATAATTTCTAACCCTCAAAATATTTTTCGGGTGTGAAGAGTTAGTATTAAAAGGCTTATATATTTTTTTTTCTCTTTCTCTGGGAGAAGTATAATAGAGTAAATCACTTTGTTTAGAATGGTTGACTTAAAAATAATAAAATAGTAGGGAAATTCCATAAGTGGAGGTAGAGTGGAGGCTGAGGTGGAGGCGGAGGTGAATGAAGAGGGAGAGGTAGAGGCATAAGCGAAGGCAAAGGCAATGGTGGAGGTAGCGTCAGAGTCAAAGAATGATGTGGAGGAGGAGGAAAAGGTAGAGATTAAGCTGGAGGATGGGAAAAATAATTAGCTTTAAAATAATAGAATCATTAGGTAACAAAGTTGAATGAGGATCATACCTAGATTTTGTTTGAGGAAAATTGTTAAAAAGTGTACACATAACTTGTCACATAAGATAAGAGACACTGTGCTAGTGTTTTAGGAAGATTATTGAAATAATGTTTTAACCACTTGTTTAAGTATTTTTATACATGGTAATAATCCACCTATAAGATCATTCTATCTTTTAATCTTTAATTTTTCCACTAGTGTTATTTAAGAAACTTTTGTACAACTTCCAATCATTAAACTTTTACATAACCCAACTTAAATTCTTGAATAAATATATGTTCGTTGAACCAAAAAATATAGTAGGTATATGAGAGATCTATTTGAGGAAAACCAATATTGATATATCATGGTCATCTGGGAGGGATTGTTATAAAGTTTCTATTATTAGTTTAAAAATTACATATTAATACAAAAAAGTTTCACTCATTGAAAAATGAGTAAACGTGTTCAGATTTTCTTGAAAGCTTAAGAAAATGATTCATAATTCATTTAGGATTTGTATGAATAAATCTCATGTAAAACCCACACACAATGCAACCTATATAACTAATAGTGTATGTTTTTAGTTTAAAATGAAATTTTAGAACAAAACTAGTGGCATACTCAAAACCAAGGAAAGACATTAGTGTTTTTTTAATAATTTAGAAGAAAACAATCCCTAAGTCTTTTTCAGAACATAAGAATCCCAAAAACCTAAATATGATGCAATAATTTTATCAATATTACTCCAAGTGCATATTTTTATTCCAAATTGACAATAATTTTAGTGAAAAACAATTGACATATGTAAAACTAATAAAACATATTGTAAATGTTTTGGTAATTTATGAAAATGATCTATAAGTAACTTGTGATGTGTTGGAATCATCCAAACCTCAATCTGATACACAGTGTGTCTGGTATGACTTAAAGTGCCTGTTATTAGTTTAAAATAGACATTTTAATATAAAAGTATCCCTCACTAAAAACTAGGAAAATATGGTAAGATTGTCTTGATAATTTATGACAATGACTAAAAATTCATTTTTAAAGTGTAGGACTCAATCACATATCAAACCCTAACACAATGCAACCTATATGACCCAAAGTTCATGTTTTCTGTTTAAAATGACATTTTAGTAAAAATAAAAGTGGCATATTCCAAATTGAGGAAATACATTTTCATTATTTTGATACTTTAGGAAGACAATAAATAATAATTTGAGATGTGTAGGATTCATCCTCACCTAAATCTAATGAATGGTGTGACTGTAATGAAACCAAGTCCATGTTTTTATGCAAAATTGAAATCAATTTTAATGAAAAAAATTGAAAAACACAAAACCGAAAAAAACAGTTGAATTGTTTTGGTGTATTAAGAAAATGATCCATATGTAACACCCCAAGATTTTATGAATTTGTTTTAATTAATTAGTTCTTTTTTATATTTCTACTTCAGGAAAACCTAAATATATTTTTTGTTTAAATAAAATAACTATGTTTGGATTATGTTATACACAATAGTAAGGGAAGCTTACACTACACGCAATACCAACTTGGCTTGTGCTACAAGAAACACTGACTTGGCGTACCATGCACACAACATTGAGTTTCTATGAAGAATATTTATATATATAATTAATTGAATCAGATAATTATAACTTATCCAATAAAAATAATTATATGAATATTAATATTGTCTACAATTGTTTTTTATAAATAAAAAAATTAACAATGATGGATATGTTTTTTTTGGTAAAGTCTCTCTATGTTTTAAAATGTCATTTTCTCAAATGAACCACGTCTAATAATGAAAGTATTTTTTTACACATTTAGGAAATAAATTTCATAAATTAAAAATAATTTTTTAATTAATAATTTTGAAATTAGATGAGGGTGTTTTTTTAGTATTTTTCAAAAATGTTTCAATTTTTGATGAATATTGAAAAATACTACGTTGTAGTTAAAAACCGACATTTTATTTTAAATAATTATTCTTTTATTAAATTTATTATAATGTCAAAATAGATAAATAATACATATATTAAGACAGTATAGGTAACTAGAATCATTTTTATAATAGAAATAAATATAGAAAATTATTGAACTTTTGAACATCTCTTTTACCCTAATTCTAGCCACATTTTTGGGATTAGCAGTTAGTATAATTTTACCGCTTCTGTGAATTAAATTTCAAGAAATAGAAATACATGGATTTAATTAAGTTGAAAAATGTGATATAAGAGAATCTATATAATTTCTGCTAAATAGTTACTTTTAAATTTTATTTTCCTTGGTTAATGGTAAATATGGTAATTAAAGGTAAAAATAATATTATAATAATATAAAATTATGCTAACACTCATCCCAACATCATTTGATATGTGTTTTTTTGAATAAAATCATCCTTAGGTAAAAAATATGATCTTATTTAATCCAACTGTGTTAGTTTAATACATTTATTATATTTTATTTAAAGAAGAGTTAAAAAAGTCATTTTCAAATTTTAAGGACTAAATAATTTTTTATATAGAGTTATGCATAAATTAAATTTGAATATAATTATTCATTTAAAATATAATAAATTTATATTTATCATGATAATTTAGTTTAAAATCTTATAGAATTAATAACTTAATTAAATTCTTGTATAATAATGATGTAGTAACTGGTTAATTAATTGAGATATCAAAGAAATGATATTAAAAATATTAAAATAAAGAAAATTTATTTAATTAATGACATAAAAAAATTAATATATAACTTAGTTTTGTTAGTGACATGTTTTAAGTGGTGGTTTAAAGTTTTCTTGTAGGTTTAATATTATTAAAAATGAAAATATTGAATAGTATCAAAATGAACACAAATCACACTTTAAAATAAATAATATTTTATTAAATGTTATACAATTCTTAAAAATCTAAGGTTCATCAAAATAACTTTGATAGTGTGAAATGTTTCATAAATTATCTTATTGGGGATATTGGGGAATTTTATAGTAACTATATTAACCCTATAGTGTAAAAATATTTGTCACAGTTAAAGTTAAATTATTTAACTAAGGGTTAAATCCAAACGATAAGGTTTCTTTTATAACCTAAACATGTCTAATAGTCCTTATTTTATGATATTTATAGCCATACACATCTCATACTCTAGTAAACTCACTTAGGATCCATTTTTAATTAAAAATTAATTTATATTAATTTAATATTTTAAGAGTTTTCTAATGTGCCGCTCCCCTCTCTTATAAAAGAGCACTTATCGTTCTCTATAATTCACTCATCTAAAACCCTTTGGATCATCCAAAACCTAAACATTTCCTCTTCAAAATTCCCTCAATACATCCAGGATAGCACACAATGGGAATAAATCCATCCTAAGGATCCCTTTTGTTCAAATCAAAAGAAGATACTCAGAAATAGGTAATTGTTTTATCATCTCATTCAAAGTTCTTCTGTTCTTATGCTTCCTATTTTTATGTTGTTTCCATAAAAAAGTAATAAATAGAGCATATAATATATTCTAATATGTTTTTATAAATATGGGAAAACCACATTACTCCTTTTACTCATCCAACAAAAAATAATATCACCATGCGTGCGTACATATGGCTTACTGTCTCAACGATGTGATGAGATTCATCTTCCACATTCACCATTCATGGATGATTATAAAAATATATATTATTAATAAGTAGATATTTCTGATATAATCATGCTACTAGAATAATTATATATTTATATAAATACATATATATACATGTGTCATTTATATACTTTCTTTTAACATGAAAATTAAAAATAGAAACAACGTTCATCCGTACGTACGACTTACCATCTCCATGAACGATGTATTCAATTTTGTACTCCTTTATGATATAGATTATTAAAATATACATATATTCTATTTAATTGATATTTATATCATGATCTAATTTCTTTAATCATGATATAATTATAAGGACAAACGATATAACAAATTAAGATACATGTGAATAACAAAGTGAATATTACCTAAAGTGAAACCATAACATATGATTGTTAACCAGAGGATAATATAAGGTCATAATAAAACCATAAATGGAATTATGTATAAGAATATAATTCTGAAAAATATTTTGAATAATCTTATATTTATTATACATGAATCTTGTGTGAGTATGAAGAGAGTCAAGACACTAGGTAATGAGATTTCATCTCAATTTTAATTTCTGTTAGAGACAAGCTATATTGGCCACCCTTTCCTTTTATATGGGTTATGTACATCCCATGATTGTATACAATTATTCTTATAATAAAATTTATGGGTATTTTCATATCAATTTTATGATCTTTTTTTCTGGGGGTTTATGTTTCAAAATGTTTTATGTTATAAAAATTAATTTTCAATGGAGAGAATATATTTTCCTCAAGAAATGTTTCACGAAGATCTTTAAAAAAAATTATATATCTAAGATAACATCTATTGGTGTTAATCATGCATATATGGGAAAGTTATTAAATTTTCAATTCATATTATTTCTCTAAATGGATTAAGTTTTGATGGCATAATGTTTATGAATCCCATTTCTCTTTCATGATTTATATGTTTTTTAAACATGCTTCTTTTAACAAGTTATGTTTATGATGAAAATAATTATGAAACCTATCTATTTACGGATGTTATGATATGTTTACATGTTTTTTCACATTTTATATCATGTTTTATGTTATTATTTTTAATGGTCTTTGGTCAAATGTATGTATGATTTCATTTGGAGATGGGTGGGACCAATATCTCCCACCAATGCATTAGGTAACGTTATATATCTCACGAGATAAACTAAGATAGTCTTGAGAGTGAACCTTTACTACTAATACAGACATGGGAGTGAACCATGACTACTAAGATGGTATGATGAGTGAACTCGTGTGACTAAAATGGTGTGTAGAGTGAGCCCATACTACCAAGATGGCCTTGGAAGCAATGCATTGGCTAATATGGAATTCAATACATGTCTATATGTTCTCCACACTTCCATTTCTTACTCCTATGTTATGTTTTCATGGATTATAATCTTTATTTAATTATAAAATATTTCTTATAAACTTATAATCTTTATTTAATGATTTATGTTATGATCTTTGATATACTATGTAAGATCTTCTATTTTTCATGATCATGTACTCATACCCTTATAATCATGTTTATCCTTATATGTATCCCTTTTTAACCATTACTGAACATTTTAGATGAACCCTTTTATGTTTATTTCCCCCATTTTATAATGATATGTTCTATTATTGATGTATCTAAGAAGGGTGTTAGTCAAGAAGAGCCTAGTGGGAGATTATTTATTTCATTTATATACAAGTGTTATGTTTCTATATTTCTAAAGTCATTGTACCAACTACAATCTTTGGGCATCTGTTTCTATAATATTTAAGAATTTTGAAAATGTTATGTAATTTTCATGTTTTGAAAATAGAGCATCACTATTCCATAAGTTATTTGGGACATGCACGAATCATTGATACCTCAATCTGATGCACGATGTGACCGATATGAATCAAAGTCACCTTTATCAGTTTAAACATGACATTTAAAAAAAAAGAAGTTTCACTCACTAAAAATGGAGAAAAAAAACTTGTATTGTATTGATAATTTAGGAAAAAGATTCATAATTAATTTGTGATGGTTAGGAATCAGTCGCATGTCAGAAACACACATGATGCAACCTGTATGACTCAATGTGCAAATTTCCAGTTTAAAAATGAAATTTCAGTAAAAAAAACATAAGTGGAGTACTAAATAATAAAGAAACACATTCATATTGTTTTTATAATTTATGAAAAATATCCATATGTAATTTGAGACATATAAGAATCAGTCTCACCACAATCTAACACACGGTGTGACCGATATGACTCTTAGTACATATTTTTATACAAAATTGACATTAATTTTTGTGAAAAAACAAACTGAGAAACCAAAAACCATGAAAAAATAATCGATTTTTTTTGGTACATTAAGAAAATGATCCATATTTAATTTTTGACATGTCAGAATCAGATGAACCTCATTCTGGTACATGATGTTCCCTGTTTGACCCAAAGAGTCCTTTATTAGTTTAAAATTGACATTTTAATATAAAAAAGTGTCACTCACTAAGAACCAAGAAAACATTATCAAATTGTATGGATAATTTTTTAAAATGATTAATAATTTATTTTTGGTGTGTAGGAATAAATCTCATGTCAAGACCATAAATAATGAAACTTATAAATCATAAAGCGTGTGTTTCCATTTTAAAATGAATTTTTTGTAAAAAAACACAACTGACATACTCAAAACCAAGAAAAATAATTCATATGTTTTTGATACTTTAGTAACACTATGAATAAGTCATTTGAGATTTGTATAATTCATCCTCACTTTAATCTAACACAAAGTGTGACCAGTATGACTGTAAGTGTGTATTTTCATTCAAAATTGACCTTAATTTTAGTGAAAAAAAGATGACATACTCATAACCAAGAAAATGAATTTTAATAATCTGCACCTCAATCTGATACATGATGTACCTAGTATGACTTAATGTTCATATTTCAAGTTTAAAAGGACATTTTAGTAAAAAAACAAGAAGCATATTCATAACTGAGCAAAAAGGATTCATATATTTTTTCATACTTTAGGAAAAATATCCATAAGCTATTTGGGACATGTAGGAATTAACATCACCTCAATATAACACACAGTTTGACAGGTATGACTCAAAGTTTATCTTTTTTGTCAAAATTGACATTAATTTTATTAAAAAATCAAATCCCATACTCAAATCTATGAAAACACGTTAAGATTGTTTTGGTACTTTAGAAAAACAATCTATAAGTCATTTGTGATGTATAGGAAATAGTTTCACCTCAATATAACGTACAATGTGACCGGTATGACTCCTAGTAAACCTTTTTCTTCAAAATTGACCTTAATTTTAGTAAAAAATCACTGAATACTCTATAATAATTATTTTTCCTGGTATTTGTGTTAGAAATTTTTTTTATTTAATTTTGTATTAGTAACTGATTTTTTAATTTTTACTACTACTTCTTGTGATGCGATGTGTTGTTACAACACACTGCATGCCCAATTTCTATTGCTACAGTGTGTTGTAGCTTCACACTACAATATTACCCATTATCAATGCTAATAAATTCACTAATAAAGGATAAATTTTTTAAAACATTTAAATAAAATGATAAAGGGACCCTTTATCAACACTTTTAAAAGCATTGATAAAGAATCCCTTTATCAATGCTAAATAAATGCATTGATAAATGATATACTTTATCAGCAATTCTAGTTCTACTGATAAAAGCATGATTTATCAACGTTTTTTTGGAAATGATAAATTACCCCTTTATTAGTGATTTTCAAGTGCTGATAAAATCATTTTCCTTTTAACTACACTGCGGTATCCAACACTTGTTTTAGCACTAATAAATGATTATTCTATCACTGTTAAAGTCCTTTTTTGTGGAAGTGGAAACAAGAAAATCAGTCCACCAATTGGTAGTTTTTTTATTCAGAAATCTTTAACGTCTATCCCAACTCCATCATTAATCCCGACATTCAATTGACCTACAGTATAAAATATTTTATTATGAATGAGTCATTAGTTGACTACAATAACTCAAATTGATAATGGTTGGATTTATTCCTCATGTACGAAATTTTTCTTGATCACTACCCTTTAAGATACCTTTGAAAAAGATGGTTTGAGATTCATAAATGGGGACACCATTTACATATATTTTCTAAATAGCCAAATTTTGATTTGATTCAGTGCCAAGAACACTCAACTCTACTTGTCAAAGCCTTATTCTTCCTGAATCAAGATCTATCTTTGGTTATTAAAGTTCTTTAAAATTTTCTTCAAGTGATACTTTAATCTTGATATCATTATTAGTTATCCATGGTTCTTCATACATCCATATCCAAACTCTATTTCAATTTCATTCCTACGAGTCGCATGCTAAATTGATCTACAATACATTTATCTGAGACATGCATTTCTCAAATTATTTTGAGGAAATATTAATTTTAGTCAACTTATAATTCAAAAATTATTTGGAGATTCAACTATAAGAGCCTTTAATTTTGATCTCATCTTCATAGATGTCAAAAGGCATAGTTACAAGAAATAGGCTCATGGTATCTAACTCTATATCACACTGTAGAAAATTTTGGTGGCACAATTTCATAAGAAATGGCCCAGTATGAGAATTGATTCCCACGCTAATAGGGTAGCAACAAAAGCACCCTAATGGTAACATTAAACTTATCATGGTACAAGGATTTATGAATGGTAGCACACATGATGCGATTAAGGAATAGTGACATTGTACACTTAAACAAATTATATAATTAAGAACATACGTAAAAAACAAATTCTAAAAACTATAATTCATTTCATAATAAATATTTTAAGATTGGTTAAATATTAAAATTTTTAAATTAAATTTAAAAAATATTAAAACTCAAAAACAAAATTTTATAAATTAAATTGAATTTATATTTATTAAATGTTATCAAAAACATAAAAATAAAATATTAAATTAAAAAAAACAGGGATTAAAATAGAAACACTTAAAATTAATATATTAAAATAAAATTATAAATAAAATAAATATATATTATATGCATGAAGACAAATAATTTATATATAAAAAATTAAATAGAAAATTGATAAATTAATAATTTCATCAAAAAACTAACCAAAATTATATTATTTAACATTTATAGCACATTTGATTCATTAAAATTTTAAAATCCTAATAAAATTAAATTGAAAACATACATAAAAAATGATCATATCAATTTTATCCTCATGAAATCACAAATTCCAATTTAGTGGAATAAAATAACTCTTAAAGATGAAATGTGTGTAACTCCTCCAAGTATTGGTTTACGTAATATTTTTCCTGCCATGGATTGTCTTAAAGTAATATGATAAAATTTTCCTCTTTAAACAAATAAATATGAGTACAATATTTGGTAACTATTTTACCACAATTAATGGCTTTAATTTTTTTTGGAATTAAAAAAACACTATTATGCATTTAACTAAGACTTAAGATATTTTGTACAGCTATAATAATACGAAAACATAAATAGTATCCTTAATAATTAGACACTATGTTTATATTATAATACTTAACAATTACTAGGTGAAATAAATAACTCATCCAAAGGCATGAAAAAATGAAAGATTGAAGGAATTATGGAATAAAAAACACAACTTGGATTTTGGTTTCTATTTCATATCTGATTTAAATTCATATTTTAGAAGTTTTATTCATGTAAAAAAATTCAATTCAATGATTTATGAAAAATATTGACCAAAATATTGAAAAAAACAACTAAATTCAAGATAACATGAAAAATAAGATTAACTGAATTGAATCCCTAAATTAGTTAAAGGTTACCCTCTTCAAAGTGAAAACCATATTTGTAATTTTAGAATAATTCTGAACTACTAAAGATATCTAAATAAAACTTAATAACTCATAAGTTTCAAATTAATATCAGGAATTTTTTATAGTTGTTCATTAAAGCATATTTTTATGTATTTTCATTAAAGTAGAAAAAATCAAATTGAAGAACATCCCCTCCCACACACATAAAATTAAATATTATATCAAATAATGAATATAAAAGGTAGGGGAAACAATTTATAAATTCAAAAACAAAAATAATTTCAATGTTAGAAGTTAAAATTCATATAAAAGGTCACATAAATGTTCTAAAACAATGTTTTCTTTGAATTTTTAAGCATTTTTTAGAAAATATTTCAAGCTTTACATTATTTTTATTTATAAATAGGAAATAAGAAATCTCATCTCAATGAAATATCTTATTGAAAAGTGATTTTCAAATCAATCAATATTACACATGGTGTTAAATAAATTCCAACCAAAAACAAAATTCTTCCACACTTAGGTTCCAATAAAGAAATTATTTAATTGAAAATAAAAAAACATGGTAGTAATAAATAATTTAGTGTTCAAGTAAAATTTTCAAGATAGAAATAAAAGAAATAAAAATTTAATTACTTGAAAATTTAAACTTTAACTCCTTACTTCTTGGATCGATGGTCACCCCATAAACATTTCATAATCCACTTTATCTCTCCATGAAATGTCCTTCAAAAGTATGAACAAAAAAACATTAAAATGATTTATTAAAAATCTAAATATGTTAAAAATATGAGTGAGAGTGTGTAGTAGTGTATATTAAGTTCCAATTAGAAAGTCTTAAAAACTAAAATTTTATAAAAAATGGGAGAATACGTTCAAGTTAGTTAGAGAAAAATAATATTAGGAGGTAGTTTTGTTATTAAAATTAAAAACAAAAAACAAAAGAAAAAAACCTTGGGTAACCTCCTAGAAAACACTATGTTTTTAATATTATACTACACTCTACTAGAAACCAACCAAATTCACATGGTGGGTGCGGTTTTTCATCTATAAACTACCCGATGTATTTTTTTCAAATTTATTTTTAATAAATAATCAATATTTTTTGGAACCAATACTTTTGAAAAATCAATCATCATTCTTGAAAATTAAAAATATTCCTAAGAGTAATCCCTTAACATCTAGTGTCTGATTGAATAAGTCTCTCAGTTTTTAAGTAGGATGATAAAATAAGTTCACCATATTATTAAATATAATACACTAAAAAAATGTGTAAATGTAGATACACCTTTAATATTTTACAAGGAATCCCTAAGCTCATCAGTTGAAAATGAATCATCAAAATTACTCTTGGCAGAAAGAATGTACATTTCTATATTCAATTTTAATTCAAAACTCTTAAAGATCTCTTGAAAGTACAGTGAAGATATGGGTGTTTCTAAGGGCATTTAAATAAATTCAAAAAATCTTAACCCATCACAAACATCAAAATACTCTAGAACTGGGTTGAAAGATGATTATTTTTGGAAAATAGTTTCAAGAAGTGGGTTCTCAAAGTCATCTGGAAAATATTTAATACCATTAAACATCAATATAATTTCCCATTCTTAATAATTATCAAATTATAATTGAAATGAAACTCCAATTTAAGATGATGAATAAATTGAAAAATAGGTAAAATTATCGTTTTTCATCCTCAAACCCAAATGTTACAAACCTATAATCTTATTCAAAAAACACCTCAATAGAAAATAAAAATTAATAAACCATTTTCTTAAAAACATTATTTCAACTTAAACATTATACTATGATATAAACCATTTACTAAAGTTAAAATTAATTTAATTCAACCTTTAAGTTAAGAATAAAATGTTTCAATTACATTTTATTGGAGAAATTGTTAAGTCTAGTTCCAACAAATTTATTTTCAAGTGAACTTAAAACGAAAGAACTTCCACATACATCAACAACATCATTTTACATTTCATTGAAAAAATACTTATAGGGATTATGAGAGTGTGAATATTGGACTTTATTTTCATAAAAACTTATTTACTTAAATTACACTCCCTCATTATCTTCTTGAAGAATAAAATTAATTTTTTTGGAGTTCTTATTTTCAAACATGGAAGATCATATTTATAAAAAATTTAAAAATTTCTCACATCATTGAATTTATAATTGTTGTCTTCTTCCAAGATTTACCTAACTTCTAGTTTAATCTGACATCCTATAGTTTTCTAAAAATAGTTTTAATGATTTTTAATTTTGAAATCCTTAGTTATAAAATTTTCATCAAATTGAGCTATAACATTCTCAAAAATCCTATAATAGTGAACCATTTAAAAAATAGGAACCATGGAATGTATGGGAAAATATTTTTCATATTCCTTAATATTTCTCTCAAAATTTTCTAACTCAAATCACTTTAATTTCTTTACATATTTATCAAAAATTAATTCTTCATTCAGAAAGTTGGTTATGTTAATATGTTTTTCTTTATTAGACTTAGATTCTTCTATATTAATATATTGTTTCATAGTTTCAAACTAACTCCCATAAAAAATATAATTTTTTATATTTTATAAAGTCAATTTCCTCATTAATAAATTAAATTTTTTATAGAATTTTTTATCTTTTCCTATAATCCCCATGTTTTATTTTTAGGTTTTCTAATTCTATCTTCTTCTTCTCTTTAGTAAAATTTAAAAAGAATATATTACATTAATCTTTTCACTCCAACTAATTATTCAATTTTATATTCATGATATAATTGGGTGTCAATAAGATAATCAGGTTATGGGGGATGATTATTGAAAAACTTCTAGTCAGTGTCCCCACAATAACCACAACATAAAAAATATGTTTCATTTTGGGGACACCAACACCCAAATTCTCCTATGTTATTACATCAATAAGGTATAAAAAAAATTATTAGAAAAAAACATTAGAAATTTAAATAATGATCACAATCAATAAAATTAGGATTGATCACACTGCATAATAAATTTAATGTTCGGTAAATTTAGTACACACACAAATGAAAAACAACTATTTTTTATTTTTTTATATTTTTGTTATTTTTATGTTCAATTTTTTATTTTATTTTTTATTTTTCAAACACTATGATATTAATTCCTTAACTTCCTTGATTGAAATGAAATATTTTTGATAACTATTGATGATATCATAACCATCAATATATAATTTATAACCTAAAGTAGTATATAAGGGAAGTGTAGAAACTAAGAGAAGGTTGGTGAATGTCAAAGGGCTATTTAAATTCTAAACTAAGAAAATAGGGAAATATAATGATTATAGAATAAAAATTCAATGAATAAATAAGGGAAAAAAGATATAGGTTAATAAAATTTTCTTTAACTATGTTTATAATTAGATGAATTCAATTATATCTATAAAGGAGAATTTATAGAGGTTTATAAGGGTATGCGATGATCAA
This sequence comes from Viscum album, assembly GCA_963277665.1. Lineage (NCBI taxonomy): Eukaryota > Viridiplantae > Streptophyta > Magnoliopsida > Santalales > Viscaceae > Viscum > Viscum album. The sequence continues at coordinate 659,469,328 of OY728131.1, read as the reverse complement.
GAAGATTTATTTTTCACAATATAAAATTGATTGGTTAGAAGTATCATAATTTTCCTTGATATTTTAAGCCACTCTAGTGAATAATAGAACTATTACTCAAGAATCATATATAAATTTATTAAATTATAGTTATGAATAAATTTACCATATTAAATAAATATTAAATCTGAAACAATAAAATCACCCTAAATTTAATTAAGTTTAAATATTTTCAAATAAATATATATATAAAAATTAATATTAATATTAATATTAATATATAGAAACAAAATAAATAAAAATAATATATATTCAATCTTGATCCAAAGTTTATATCTCCCTCTTTCACTCTAAATGCACATACTTATTTAACCACACGATCATATTTTCTATTAAAATACCTTTATCCTATCTACTCGAGATCTCTAAGAATATTTTACTTGAGTTGGTGTCTTCAAGATGTTATTTCAAAGTATAACAATTAAAGAGAGTCAAGAATCCCACAATTGTGTTTGAAGTTACCCATTCCAAGAGATAATTCCATATACTTAATTCATGAATTTTACTCATCACCGACCTCTTGAAAAACATTGATTCATCATCAATTAACTACCTAACTAACTGTATGTGTTCCCAAAACAATTGTTAAACCAATTATAACTGCCACACAGGCAATTCATTATAAATTATTTGAATCCTTGTTCAATATTTTCTATTTTTTCATATATATTATTGAATCTCAATATTAGATTAACCATGAGCATATATCATGAAACTATCATAGACTTGAATGTCTTTCTTTATCAATTGAAATTGTCAACATTCCACTAAACATTATTTCTTTTTCAAATGATAATTAGATATCCAAAAAATAATTTATTCAAGAAGATTATATAAACCATTTTTTAATTCATAGATATATTATAGGTAACCACATAATACCACTCCTCTATTCAAAACTTTCCTAGGAAATTAGAAAATCACTCCCCCAATTTAACATTTCCGTTTTCAGCATACTTTAACATCTGTCCCTACCATATAATTGATCTCATCATTTTGATAAACTCAAACCTAAAATATATAATGATTAAGGACACACTAATTTAATTTAATAACTCAAATCAATGATGGTTTAATTGATTCATCATCTTTCTTTTTCGGGTTGAGCATCGACTTTGAGTTCCCTTCACCACAAAAATCCCGATCTCCATAATTATAGGATCCAATCACCTGATTTTTTTAAATCTAATACATATATTTGGTTTAGTGTCATGAATTGATGGAACTAATTTTTGAATCCTTAGTCTTCTTGTATCAAGATCTTTTTTCCGTCATTCAAGTACTAAAACATTAATTCCATTTTACATTGGAAAAATAAAATAAAACACAATTCATAATAAAGTAAAATGTTCATCATCCTTGAAAAATCATTCCAAGAATTCATCTTCATATATTAGGGAAGGAGAAAAAATTAGGATGAGATAAAATTCTCAATAAGGGTTAAGAACAATGTAAGATATCATAAATTTATAAAAAATTATCATCATGGAAATGTAAATGACAGAAAAATATTCCAATTAATTAATAACATGTGCATAATATGGAAAGAATAAATGAAGAACAATACTTTCATATAAATAATCACATGAGATTGAAACTTGAATTTGGATAATATAACTAATAAAATAATACCATTTAATAACAATAAAGATTGAATTGATAATTATGGACATCTAAATTATCAATATTTATCCTCAAGATAGTTTCTATCATGATTTATCCACAAGAAATTTTAAGTATGTGGGTAGAAACTCGTTTAATTTGTCAAACTGATTCATCACATGAGACTACAAATTAACTAAGGGGATGAAATTAACTAGTCTCCAAACTATATAATAACTGTTCAAAACGTTGTTCATATATTGAATAATGGATTTAAGTCATAAAAATGTTTCTTATCAAATATACATATTGTGTAACAGATACCAATATATCAATATTTCCTCAATAAATTAGATAACATTCAAAGTAAAAATCATAAAAAATAGTATATGGTTTGTGAAATAATAATATCTATTATAAAATAATATGGATATTAAAAATAAATATAACTTATTTTGAAAAATTATGATAAGAAAGTTATTGTTTTAAGGGAATGTTAACAATCACAAAAGCAATTAAGGTTGTATGATAACTTTTACCACTTTGTAATTTTCCAGTAAAATACTATTGGATATGATAATTAAAAGTGGAACATAAAATAACCGGAATTATGAATGATTCATGATATTACATATTAAATGGGTAGTATATAAACTATATAAATTTAATCGGTGCGTAACATCAAAAAGTTATAGTGGAATGTAAATTGAGATGAAATCAATTACCTTACACTTTATTTTGGTTGAAAGATCTTAAAATCCCATATAATAGTTTTAAGCAAGTAATTAATTTTTAAAATAACCATATTAATATTTATAATATCATATATTATCCTTTTATAACATCTTAAAACCCATTTTTTAACAATTCTTCATAAATTTCATTATTTCTAGTGTCAATTTCTTTGTTTTTCGAGTATGCTTTTTTATTTGGGTTTTTTTACATTTTATGTAGAGAATGATTTGATAATATCTAGAATTTAAATAATTATATAAGAATCATATATGTTCAATATATATATATATATATGTATTTATAGTAGCTTATAAAATTTAGTTATAGGAAATAAAATGCTTCGTTCATGGAGATAATATGCTATATGTACGCATGAATGTTTATTGCACATTCTTATTATATTAAAGAACAAAATTTAAATGATATATAAGTATATTATAATTAAAGAATCATATTTATTTTATATATATCACAAATATTTATAAAACCATTCTAAATAAATTCCAAGTGATGTATTAATGATTTACATCGCTTCGTAGGGTTGCAGTCCGTTGTACACAAGAATGACCAAATCATATTCTAAAAAATGGTAAGTATGAAGGTATGTGTTATATTAAAAATAAAGAAGAATAATTAGATCATAAAAATAATAAATATCATATAAAATATTATTTACATCATTATTCCCAAACTTGAATGGTGGTAATTAAAAAACGAACAACATCGGTTCGTGAGGCAATAGTCCACTATAAACACAAATGGTGATTTTGTAACACATTTTACTGAAGTGAGTGTGGATTTAGGTATTAAAACTAAAATAAAAACATATAATTATATTTAATACATAGAGTTTATTATATAAACAATATATTAATAAAATTTAATGGGTTTGAGAATGAAATATAACAAAAATGTTCGTTGATGAACGTTACCTCTTCTTCGAGTATCTCATTTTTGTTTGCATTGATGTCCTTCATGGGTGTATTTTCCAAAATTAATGCTCCTATGATGAAGGTGTTAAATTTTTAATGTAAAATATTTTGATTTTTGATATTCTAAATGGATTTTTAGGTGTGAATAAGTGGGGAGAGTGAATGACCATTTATAATGGAGGTGGAGTGACATTATTGTAAATACCCAAAAGTATTCTCTACTGGGATGTCTTCCTTACCTAACATGCCTATTTTTTTAATTAATGTATTTTACAGGAATTATGGTCAAGGAAAAACTCCAACACACAAAAAATAATCACATATTTACCATTTTATTAGTTAACTTCTAATTTTACCTACTAAAACAATTTTTGGATATTCACTATAGTAAACATTTTTCTATCCTCTTAAATTTGTCATTTAAGAATAAATTATAGTGATCATTTTTATAAAACAAATATAAAATGATTCATAAATATTATATATAATTTTTAAAATAATTGTGTTTACCCACCAATTCTCATTGGCTTGAGAGTTCAACGAGTCGTTACTATGCCTTAATCGATATCCCCAAGACGCCAAAGGCTGGCAATAAATGCCGAAGGGTTTCAAATACAAGTTGTGGGAAAATTTACCCTTTAATAAATAACCCATAAACCAACCAAGAATAACCAAAAATTCACTATATGATGCATGAACAAAATAATGACCACTAAACAGCTTCATTATGTCAATCCACATCAAGTACACAACAGTTGAAGAGCAAACTAAGCATCTAGGTATATAGCAGACGAACAACTCAAGACTCTCAAAAGACACCATGACTCTTTGCTCCACAAGATCCAAGCTCCACAACATCTCCCAAGCATCACCACGAGCCACTAGAAATAAGACGATTTACCTTTACCTGTGTCCCAGAATACAACATCTGTAAAAGCACCAAAGTAACAAAGAATGGGTGAGTATAAAACATTGTAGGTTTCCCCAATGAATTCCCTAATCACGCCACTCGGATAGAAAGGTTAGAAACATTTATATAAAGAACAGTTTATACAAATTTTTTTCTAAAAATTAGTTTATAACTAAATATAAATAAGTTTACAAAACCATTAATAGCCAAAGGCATTCCAAAAGAAATTAAAACCAATTTTCCAGCAAGTTATTTTTCCAGAAAAATAACCAAACAAGCTTTAGAACCATTTCACAAGATCCATTTTTTGAATACCCAAAAATTCCACAAACCCATGGAACCAACCATGCATGATACTTGGAAGAAGGGGAAATCCCTAACCCTTATCCATACCAACAATTATTGGGGAGACTTCTTACCCTTATCCAACCCAAATGCACATGAATGTTTGACGGTGTAGAGCCCTAACCCTGATCCATCCCAAAACTGATGGGGGAGACCCCTAACCCTTATCCATCCAAAATTCAATAAGAATGTTTGAAGGGGGAGAGCGCTAACCCTTATCCATCCCAACACTGATGGGGGAGACTTCTAACCATTTTCCGTTCCAAATTCAATATGAACACACACCACATCTTCCCATCAATCATGCCAAAACATGCTTTCAATAAAAACACCTTTTTATTGAAAACCATTTCCATAAAAAACATTTCAATCTCAAATAATTTGAATAATACATCATTTTTATTGAAAACCCTTTTTTCATCAAACCATTTACAATTTCAGCAAATCCATAATTTAAAATCAACATTATAAATTCAAGAAAACAAATCACTTTGCACAACAATTCACCAAGATTTCACAATTTCATTTAAAACATAAATCATCACTAAGAAGATTTATTCTATTCTTTTCACAATCAATTCCATGCCACACACTCAATTTGAATGAAGACCAATCAGTTCTACTATGTGGAGTCGAGAAAGAAGTCCCCTACCTTTAATGTTTTGACGGAAACCACAACGAACGAAGAATGCTCAAGAAAACCAGGCTGCTTCTTCAAGAACCAGCCATAGATCTCTTCTCCTAGAAAGATCAAGACCAAATCTTATAATATTTGGCATCCAGACACTTAGATATACCCATAATGGTCATATATCTAAGAAACTGAGAAAATAGGAGAAGTAGATCTAAGTAGATTTAAGAAACCGATCAAGAGCGAGGAAGAACGATCACATACCTCAAGAACCCGACTTCGATTTGCCAAGAGAAGCCTTCAGATTGCCTCTGAAACAATGAGGGAACACTATTTGACCTTAGGAGAAGAAAATTCCCGAGTTATGGCTTCTTAAGAGCTTAAACAAGGCACTTAGAGGCAAAAACGAGTGAGATCCACTTTTATAGGATCTCATTTATGTGGCCGCACGGTTTTATCACACAGTTAGACAAATCGTGTGCTAACTGTGCATTAACCACTGCCTCAACATACCCTCCATGCACGGTTTGGATGCATGGTTAGAAAAATCGTGTGCCACCCATGTGTAAGACACAACCTCCAAGACCAACTACGCACAGTTTAGACAAAATGTGCAATGTCCATGCGGCTTCCCCTTTGCCTCAAAACATCATTCAATTTTTTCCCGAATCTCCCATTCATCACCCTTAACTTTAAAACCATAAAAATCATCAAGAAAGGGTTACATACCAGAAATTGGGGGTACTAAATTCTCCCCACCATTGGTCTTTTCGTCCTAGGAAAGTAGAAAGCCTTCACCCAACGGAAAGAGTTTCGACCACTGCTCTTTCATTTCCTGCTGACGTTCCCAAGTATCTTCCTAAATCTGACCATAATGCCATAGAACCTGCACTAGACCGATGATTTTTACGTGCAAGACTTTATTTTGCCTATCCACAATCCATACGAGGATATTTATCAATGAAGCATCCAGATATAGGTCAACATGATCCCATCTGATCACATGGTCAGGATCAGGCCGATACATTTTGAACTGAGATACATGGAAGACATTATGCACCAAACTAAATCATGGTGGTAATGACAACTGATATTCCACCTCTCCAACCCATTCCAGTATCTCAAGAGGGCCAATGTATCTAGAAGGTAACTTTCCCTTCTTCTAGAAATGATGATCTCCAAGCCTTGGAGGGATCTTCAAAAAGACATGATCACCCACAATGAACAACAATGGTATTATATGGTGATCTGTATAAGATTTCGAAAGACTCTGAGCTGTTTCCATCCTTTTTCTAGTCAATTAGATCTTGTCTGTTGTCTCTTGGACATGTCTTGGCTTGAAATGTGGAATTTCACCTGTTTCCACCCAGCATAGTAGAGAACGACAAGGACACCCATACAATGCTTCAAAAAAATCCATGCGTATCGAGCCTTGATAGCTGTTATTGTATGATAACTTCACTAAGGGCGTATGCTCCTCCCATGATCCACCAAAATACATTACACAAGCCCACAACATATCTTCCAATGTTTGTATTGTCCGCTCAGACTGCCCATCCATCTGAGGATGATACGCTGTGCTCATAGTTAATTGAGTTCCAAGGGCTTGCTATAATGATTTCTAGAAACGATATGTGAACCTCAGATCTCTATATGAGACTATAGACACTGGTACACCATGCCACTTTACCAGTTCTTCAATATAGAATTTTGAAAGATCTTCCACCATATGGATTTCACAAATAGGGATGAAACGGGACGACATGGTTAGATGATCCACTATCACCCAAATGACAACGTGTTTCCGGACCATTCTTGGAAGAACTGTAACAAAATCCATTGTTATCTGATCCCATTTCCACACAGGGATAGGTAAAGATTATAACATACCTTCTGGTCTCTGATGCTATGCTTTAACCTGCTAATAAGTTAAGCACCGTGAGATGAACTCCACCACCTTCTTTTTCATGCCGCTCCACCAAAACTGCACCTTCAATGCCTTATACATCTTTTGTGTACCTGGGTGTACAACCCATCTTGAATGGTGGTAGGCATGAAGGATTTGTTCCTGAAAAAGCATAGGTACAACCATCCAATCTCTGAAACACAAAACTAAACCCCCATCAAGTTTCCAGCCATCAATGGTCTCCCCACCATTGTGTTTTTAACTTACAACCATTCATTCTGCATCATTTCTTTGTGGTTATTTGATTATCTTTACTAAATTAAGAACACGTGTAGTTGAAAAGAAAACAACAACATCACCTCAGTCTTCACATTCCACATGCTTGTCGGCTAAGACCGACACCGGCTGTCATTCATTTGAAGCTTCTTTTGATAATTGATCATATGAATTTCTACTCAATGCATCCTCCACCAAATTCCATTTTCCTGGTGTGTACATCAAGTCAATTTCAAACATCTGGAGATACTCCATCCATCTCCTTTTCCTCAGATTCAAATTTTGCTGTGAGAAAATGTGTTTCAAGCTTTTGTGATCTGTAAACATAGTAAATTTATCACCAAAGAGATAGTTTCTCCATGTTTTCAAAGCATGGATGACTAGAGATAACACCAAATCATGTGTTGGGTAATTTTTATCATACACCCTCAACTGACTTGAACCATAAGCAACCAAATGATCTCTTTTCATGAGAACAGAACCCAACCCTTATCCCAAAGAATCATAATACACCACATACCCCTATTCTGATTCTGGCAAGATCATGATAGGTGTCGATGTAATTCAAACTTTTTTTTCCTAGAAAGACTTTTGACATTCTTATTTCCATTTTAATGGAACATTATTCTTTGTCAGAGTTGTCATTGGTGAATCTAGTCATGAGAAATCACACACAAAGAGTCAGTAGTAACCTGCTAGACCAAGAAAACTTCGTATCTAAAACACATTCTTTGGTGGTTGCCATGAGATAATGGCTTCTATCTTTTCATGATCAATAGAAAAGCCCTTCTTAAAAATTACATTTCCAAGGAAATGTACTTCTTATATCCAAGAATCACACTTTGATAATTTCACATACAAACGATGATCTCTCAAGATTTGTAACATTGTTTCCAGGTGCACCTCATGATCATCCCTTGTCTTCGAAATGAACAAAATATCATCCACAAACACCAAAACAAAAGAATCCAGATAACGCTGAAATAACTGATTCATAAAATCCATGAATATCACTGGTGAATTCATTAGACCGAAATGCATGACTACATATTTGCAGTGGCCATATCTACTTCTGAAAGATGTCTTTGGAATATAATTCTTCCAAAATCACAATTGGTGATATCTTGACTGAATATCAATCTTGGAGAACCATTGAGCTCCCCATAATTGATCGAATAGATCACCAATGCATGGAGTTAGATATCTATTCTTTATCGTAACATTTTTAAGATTACAATAATCAACACACAACTGAAAAGTTTCATCTGGTTTCTTCACAAACAACACTGGTGCTACCCATGGAGAAGTACTTGGTCGAATATAACCCTTTCTTTCTAGCTCCTCTAACTGCACTTTCAATTCTCATAACTCTGATGGTTCCATCTTATAAGATGAAAGGGAAATAGGACTGGTTCCTAGAAAGAGATAAATCGTAAACTCCACTTCCCTTAGAGATGGTAACCCTGAGAAGTTCTTGGGAAAAACATCTTGGAATTGATCCAAAACAACTGGAAAGATATTTTATTCAATATATTCAATTTATACCAAAGTAAACTCTACTAATTAGTAAGAGATTGTTCCCTCCATTGGTGCCAACAAGCTCTTTGAACCTTTTTTTACCATCCTCTCTCCTTTGAAGAGATGTTCGATATCTTCCTCAGTCGCGAAAAGAACCATTCTCCTATAATAGTTGATGTGAGCCTTAAACATTGTCAACCAATCCATACCCATGATTACATCATAGATATCCATTTACAACATCTAGAAGTCCCATTTTAACTCAGCTCTATCAACAGTTATAGCACATTCTCTACACTTAAAATCTTGATGTTCTCTTTCATCGAGAGAGGTTTTCAGTTTCAAAACAGAAGGAATCATTTCCAATTTTAAACATAGAAAGTCAACAACACGAGAAGCATTGAAGGAATGTGATTCACCAGTATCAAACAACACTTGCACAAGGGTAGAATTAAAAAGAACCATACCTCTCACTATATATGGTCTAGCCTGATCATCGAAAATCATCTTCTTATCTCCATACAATGGTTCGTCGCTGCACAGTTCTCCTTGTTTCCTTGATGAGATTGCCCTGGTTGAGGAGTCATGGTATTTCAAGAATTACCATGTCTAGCACTATGATACTGATGAGACTGACTCTACTGTCCTCATTCTGTCGAAGCATACGATGCTTGCGATGCCTGGGAAGTGTCACAAGCACATGACCTCAGAGCATTCCTACAATAGCGCTATAGATGCCCCATATGCTTGTAATTGTCACATGATCTAGGTTGTGTCGTACAATATCACCTTTTGTGGTCAAGAAAACCACATTGAAAACAACCTGCATTTCTTTGGGGTCGTGGAGGAAGGTTCACACATCCCGCTATCTGATACTAATTTCCACTTGCTCCGTGGAAATAGGTGTCCCTTTTTCTCTTGTTCCCAGAGGTTGAGTTCCCACCATTTCCTATAGGTATCATCATACCTCCTCCTGTAAATCCCAAGATATCATGTTCAACAATAGTCACTCTGTTCACCATCTCTGTATAATCCATAATACAGAGCACCGTCATCTTCAATCGAATCTCTTGCCTTAGCCCCGATTCAAAGATGCGTTCCTTCAACAATGCACTTTCCACAACCTCTGGTGTAAAACAAACTAAATTCATGAATTTAGCCACATACTCTGTGACAGAGATACTCTCTTGTTTCAGGCTGAATAATTTTGTCATTTTCTAGATCTTGAACGTGTGAGGATATAATTTTTTGTTGAACAATTATTTAAAATATTCCCATGTAAGGCCTTCATCCAATTTATCCTACACCGCTAAATCCCACCAACGATGTGCAATATCCTCGAGCATATACATCGAAAACATGACCTTGAGCTCTGATTGTGTGCCAATGAAATTGAAGATATGATTCATCCTACTTAGCCACACCTCCGACTTTTCGGGTTCAGCATCACACCGAATGTTCAGTGGATTCAGATTCATGAACTGGATGGTATGATCCACATGCCTTGGTTCATTCATCTGGTTCCCCGTATCCATAGCATGAAAATCCTAGACAATACTCTGAACCAGCTCTTGGTTCACACATGGTTCTGGTGCAACCACATTCTCTATAGCCTCTTTGGGTTGGTTCTGACGACGCCTACCAGCTGCCATTTTCTAAACCAACAACAAACTCCATCAATCTCACTCTCTACCAACCGATGACTTATCATTTCAAATTATATCACATCATATATCACAACATTGTTTTCAAAACAACCTTTTTCTCATTTTCAAACATTTTTGAAAACATTCCTCATGGATTTTTAAAATCATCCCATTTTCAAAATACACCAAATATCCTGTTTTCAAAATCTTTCATTGAAAACATTTTTTGCATTTTTTTCGAAAATTCGCACCTTGCACAAAATCACAAATCAGTCCTCACAATGAGATATGAAATCCTAGTGGGAAGTCATTCCTCTATTGCATGTCATGCTCATCTCATTGGCTAAACCCATGACAATGAGATTTACAACATTCTAGAAGTGTATCCAAAACACTTATGTACCCAACACCTTGGTAACTTGAAGTTCAGCATAAACGGGTTAGCTACATCATTTTATGCTATGGATTTCATGTTCCGAAAATCCTACTCCTATCTAAGATTTTGACCCAAGGAAGAGACAATAATGAATTTCAACTCCAAGACCAAAAACATCGATGACCACTTCTTAGGTGAGGACTGAACAAGATGATACAATTTGTAATGACCCTCCAATTCTCATTGGCTTGAGAGTACAACGAGTCATTACTAGGACATAAGCGACATCCCCAAGACGCCAAACCTAGTAATAAATGATGAAGGGTTTCAAATAAAAGTTGAGGGATGATTTACCCTTTAAGAAATAACCCATAAACCAACCAAGAATAACCAAACATTCACTATATGATGCATGAAGAAAATAATAACCACTAAACAACTTAATTATGTCTAACCACATCAAGTACACAACAATGGAAGAACAAACTAAGCATCAAGGTACATAGCAGATGAACAACTCAAGACTCTCAAAAGACACCACGACTTCATGCTCTATAAGCTCCAAGCTCCACATCATCTCCCAAGCATCAGCATGAGCCACTAGCAATAAGATGCTTTAACTTTACCTGTGTTCCAGAATACAACATCTGCAAAAGCACCAAATTGCCAAATTAGGGGTGAGTATAAAACTTAGTCGGTTTCCCCAATGACTTCCCTACTCACACCACTAGGATAAAAAGGTTAGAAACATTTATATAAAGAACAATTTATAAAAAACATTTTCTCAAATGCAGTTTATATCTAAATATAATCAAGTTTCCATAACCATTCATAACCAAAGGCATTCCAAAATAAATTTAAACCAATTTTATAGCAAGTTAGTTTTCTTGAAAAATAACCAAAAACGCTTTAGAACTATTTCACAAGATCCCTTTTTGGTATACCCAACCATTCCACAAACCCATGCAACCAACCATGCATGCTACAAGGAAGAAGGGGAAATCCTTAACCCTTATCCATCCCAACAATGATGGGGGATACTTATTACCCTTATCCAACCCAAATGCACATGAATGTTTGACAGGGGAGATCCCTAAACCTTATCCATCCCAACTCTAATGGGGGAGACTCATAACCCTTGTCCCTCTTGAATGCAATATGAACACACCCCACATCTTCCCATCAATCATGCCAAGACACCCTTCCAATAAAAACACCATTTTATTGAAAACCATTTCCATCAAATCCATTTCTGTTATGACCCACCTTAACCAAGATGAGAGAAGGTATAGAAGGTTGCCAGACCATTTTTTCTTCAAGTTGAAGGAGAGATAATGACCCCTGAGACCCAGGTTCAATAGGTCCCAGATTGGTGACTATCACCAAGGGTATAGAATCACACACATGATGGAAGGAATTACCCTTTTTGTTTAATAGGATTGGGAGATAAGATAGTAAATACCAACAACACCAAAAGTGGAATTACATGTAAAGCCAAAACAAACCATTCTCATATGCATGTTCCAAATGTAAAAGAAAACCCCAAAAATAAGTACCAAAAAAGAAAAACAACAACAACAACTATCCCAAAGTCTAAACTAGTACGACCCTGCACGATCCTTGAAGTCCTCCTGGAAACCTGAAAATAGTTTTATATACGTAGGGTGACCATACAAGTAAATTCAGTAGGGAAAACCAAAAGCTCTCATGCACAAGTGGGGAGGCATACTAATGTCCTGTGAGAAAAGAGATAACCAAAACACCTAGCAAGGAAAACTATCCACCCAAACCTCACTAAGGAACACTCCCCAAATAATGCAAGTTAAGTAATGTATAGTATTATCACATCAATATTTGGGTACCCTGCGCCACTTTCCCACTGGTTATTGATGACATCCTACGCATCGAACCTCTCTCGCCATTCTCACTACAGTCGCACTTCCACTCCTTGCCCGAACACACCTGGGCCATCACTACCACACATCCCATACGCAAACACCTGTTCCACAACAACCACCCGTAACCACGCCTGCAAACACCTGTGCCACAACAACTACTGCCATGCCCGAAGACACCTATGACTCATCCCGAAGACTCTTGGGAAGCAACCTACATGCACCCACCTGGGCCAACTACCATAAATACCCTACCTGAAGAATCTTGGGCGATAATGGACCTCATGCTATAACAACCTACCCGATGAGTCTTGGGATATTTAGAAAAGGGAGCAGAAAAGGAGCTAATAACCAGCCACTCATAGGAGTGTTTGGAAAAACACCCTCCCCCATGAAATGGGGTTATTCGGCACTAGGCGCTCAACTTGGGTGGGGAATGAATAAGAAACATAAGAACTACAATTATATAATATATATAACAAGCACTCATCCCAACCTAGGTGTTCCAAAACCAACTTAAGAACAAACACTCTCGTTACTATTCATTCACAAGAGACACCGAACCCATGACCATGTCACCACTCATCCCGGAAAACAATTCCCCATTGAGACAATTCTTGTTTTCATGTTCAAGTGATCCAATTTAAGTAAATTCTTCACTAATGGGTAACTAATAGGAATAACCCCAAGCCAGAGAAACAGAAACACCAAAACAGCAATTTAAGAATTCACACCCGGTTGTCTTGTAAGGTCACAACAACAAAAAGATCCGTGAGATCCCTCAAAGTACTGAAACCACACCAAGCCTCCAGATATAGCCCCACATAGCTTCAGATTCACAACCAAGAACCGTGCCACAACAGATGATCCCATCCCCATCCACATCACCCCATAAGCATCAAGGAGAAAAAAACACCTACTACCAAAATAGAGTAGGGAAACTTCTAGGTTCAAGCACATAATTCATTAGGTTCTTCTTTCTTTTGGTTAACCGGGGTGACCACATAAGGATTGATTTTCACTAAGAATCCATTGAACCATCTGAGTTTAGGTGATTAACCAATTTCCATGTTACAGTCATTTAATCATTAAAGAATACAAGGGTTCATTAGTGGTAAAGGAAAGGACACCAACAACCATGATTTTTAGTGAGGAAAATCCCATACAGTTCACAACATATAGCAATCATAAAATAGAACAACAAAATTTTCAAACGCACCCCATCATTCTTTAATAGTCTGTTTATTATCATTGTTAAGGTTTGGTTTCATCCATTCCCATAGAAACAGTGGCGTACCCACCCCGCATGATACATAGTAAGGAGAGACGAAGGAAAATCCATAATTGGTTGATCAAGGATCGAAGTTCTTCTCCACACACCAAGAACTGGGGATGCGTGAATTGCAGGGGAGGAATGTTGGAGACTCCACGGGTGAGTAGAAAGGCTCAAGCATAGGCGCACCACTTTACTCGATAAGGGGAACTCCAAATGCATAAAGAAGAAAAGGAGACTAGCCAAGAGGAAGAAGAACAAATTTATATCGTGATATAAAGATGAGATCCTGTTGTTACGGGATATGGAATTTTTAATGACTATAAATTCGGATCGTGGTTCCACCACGTGGTTGGGTGTTTACACATGATGGAATTAATTGTCATTTATCAATTCTCCTCGGAGAGGTGGTCATAAAGACTTTGTGTTAAAAAGTTTTCTTTAACCATAAGGAAACGTGTAACAAGGGCGGATCTGGAAGGTACAGGGAAGGGCGTGACACCGAGGAAAAACACATGTTTTGGTATGTTAAGGGTTTCCCGACTCTAGTGGGATTTTAGATATTATTTATGGGCTTTAAATGGTTTTTAAATGGGTAATTAAATCATGTTTACGTCAAAAGATATGTTGCGGGAGTGGAAAAGTCAGGAACTGAGAAAGAACGAAGACCTCTAGGTGAGGATACGGTGCCACCGTCACGGTGCCACCATTAGGGTGTCACCCTTACAGTGCCACCATCACTGTGTCACCCTTAGGGTGCCACCGTCACTGTTCCACCCTCACGGTGCCATTGTCACTGTGCCACTGGTACGGTGCCACCCTCTTGGTGCTACCATGACCAGTGCCACCCTCACGGTGCCACCGTACCTATGGATCCATGTTTTGGAAAAGTAATGGACTAGGTGGGTCCAGACCATTACATCAGATACCTCTCAAACTATTCTCGCCCTTGAGAATCAAAACTAGACCCGAATAAAAGAGGGTTTCTGAACAACCACCTCGAAAGATACCTCTCACGTGTGAACCTCATCGACATCTTGGAACACCTCTCCCTCAAGTAACTAGGAAACACTCAAGGGTCAAACTATCTAGTCATACAGGTTAGGGAGTTTCATCCTCCATGTCAAGATACTAACCGCTTTGCTTGGCACTGACTCGACCGCACCTGTTTAATCACATCCACTTTAATGTGTCTTGATTAGGGATCAGGTCCACCCCTCCCCATAGTCAAGAATATTTACACACATCCACAGAATAAGGAAAACTGCACATCAATTAGTTAACAAGGTAAAGCATTACATCACAAACAAGTACAAAAAATAGAACAAAACTCAAAACAGCTCTGGGTACTGGGCACAGATCTGCGTCTCTCGTTCCCAGGTACTTTCTTCGAGCCCATCGTGCCTCCACAACAAATGAATCAAAGGAATGGTCCACCCATGGAGCACCTTATCCTCACGATCCTAGATCCTCACATGTCTTTCCAAAAAATTCACATCATCCTTTATATCCATATTTCCCCAGTCGAGGACATGTGAATCGTCGGGTATATATCATCGGAGGTGAGACACATGGAAGACATCATGCAGTCTCAGTAGCAGCGGTGGTAGCGGTAGCTGATAAGCCACTTCACCGACCCGCCGCAACACTTCGAATGGTCCGAAGAACCTAGGAGAAAGCTTAATCCCCCTGCCGAACCTCTGTTGCCCACGCTGAGGGGAGACCTTCAAGAACATGTTGTCCCTGACCTCTAACTCCAAGGGTCTCCTCCTATTATCATCATATGACTTCTGACGGTCCTGGGCCACCTTCATCCTCCCCCGTATAAGCTAAACCTTCTTTGTCGTGATCTACACCACCTCCGGACCAAGAACAGCTACCTCCCCGACCTATGTCCAACACACAGGTGAGTGACACGGTCTCCCGTACAAAACTTCAAATGGATCCATGACAATGGTAGAGTGATAGGTATTGTTGTAGGAAAACTCCACCAGAGGCAAGTGTCGTTCCCAAGATCCCCCAGAGTCTAGAATACATGCTTGTAGCATATCCTTTAATGTCAGGATGGTGCGCTCTGTCTGTCTATCTGTCTGGGGATGGAAAGAAGTGCTAAGACGTAGCTAGGTTCCAAAAGAATGCTACAATCCTCTCCAGACTCATGAGGTAAACCATGCATCCCCTATTCGATAATATGGATCTCAGGACTCCATGCAACCGCACCACCACATCCACGTACCTCTGTGCTAGGGCATCCACCATACTTGACTTCTTGATTGCCAGGAAGTGGGTTGATTTTTTCAGTTGGTCCACCACTTCCCAGATAGCATCGCAATCCCCTTGAACTCTGGGTAGTCTCGTGATGAAATCCATCGAGATGTCATCCCACTTCCACTCAAGGACATATAAAGTTTGTAACAGACCCCCTGGGATGAGGTCTTTAGCCTTCCCCTGCTGACACATGAGGCACTTTGCTATGAACTCTACCACCGCCCACTTCACCTCGAGCCACCATAACTAACCTCTCAAGCCCCGTTAAATTTTGGAAGCTCCCAGGTTTACTGCCAGGGTTGAGTTGTGGAACTCACCAAGAACTCTCTCGCACATCGTCTCTAAAACAAACAAATTACCTCAGAAAAGCATCTTATTCTGACCATCCTCTGTCCACATTTCCGAAGCATCACCTTGGTTAACCCAATCATGCATTAATTCACTCTCTATGTCTCCCCACTGAGACTCCTCCACCTTCCATAGGATAGAGGATTGTATCTTTATCTAAAACAGACAACCTCTACCATCATCCTCCCTTACATCCAGGTGCAGGGCATCCAACTCCTCCATCTCCTTCCATGCATCTACCGACTCTCGAACCGCATCCTTCTGCAACTTCCTGCTCAAGGCATCAGCCACCACATTCCCTTTTTCTAAGGTGTAGGAAATTTCAAAGTCATAGTCCTGAAGGAACTCCATCCACCTTAGCTGCTATAAGTTCTGGTCCCACTAGGAGAAGATATAATTCAAGCATTTGTGATCTGTGAAGACCACGAAGCGCTCCCGGATGAGGTAATTACACAAAAACATTAGTGCGAACATGAACTTCACAAGATCCAGATCGTGGGTGGAATAATTACGCTAATGGGGACGTAACTGCCTACACCCATAAAGGATCACCCCTTGTCATTACATCAGCACACACCAGGGGCCTTGTCCTGAAGCATCACAGAACCCCTTATACGCCGCCCCTTGTTCTAGAAACCTTAGCACCAGGGCACTTACCAACTTCTCCTTTAGATAGCTAAAGGATGCCTCGCACTACACATCCCATATGAATGCCTGGTCCTTCTTGGTCAAAGCTATCAAAGGTGTTGCAACTCGGGAGAAGTTGGGTATGAACCTCCGGTAGTAACCTGCCAGTCCAAGGAAACTACAAACCTCTGTCACATTCTTGGGTGCTGTCAAAGAAAAAATTTCCTCAACCGTCGATGGGTCCACCATTATTCCCTGCTCGGACACCACATGCCCAAGGAAGTGCACTTCTCACATCCAAAAATTTCACTTGGACAATTTCCCCTTGAGTAGGTGTTGTCGGAGGACCTCTAAAACTGTTCTCAGGTGTTCTGTGTGATCCCCCTCTGACTTTGAGTAGATTAGGATGTCGTCAATAAACACGACTATGGACTGATCCAGTTATTCCCAGAAGACAGATTTCATGAGTCCCATGAACACAGCTAGTGTGTTCGTAACACCGAACGACATAACTACATACTCAAAGTGTCCATACCTACACCTGAAGGGAGTCTTTGAGATTTTTCCCTCCTTCACCCTCAACTGGTGATATCCAGACCATAGATCGATCATAGAGAACCAACCTACTCCCCTCAGCTTGTCAAAGAGATCTTCTATCCTCAAAAGAGGGTAGCGATTCTTGACTTTCACCTGATTCAATCTCATGTAGTCTATGCACAACCTCAGACCACCATCTGCCTTCTTTTCCAACAAGACAAGAGTACCCCATGGTGACACACTTGGTTAAAAAAACCCTTCTCCATCAGATCGTCAATCTGAATCTATAACTCCCACAACTCAGAAGGTTCCATCTGGTAGGGAGCCATCGAAATCGGACAGGCACCAGGTTGTAAGTCTATCCCGAACTCAACGTCACGTTGAGGTGGTAGAGTTTCCACCTCTCTAGGGAAGACATCCATAAACTCACTGACGATCCCTGGGACTTCCACCATTTCTGTATCTACCGACTCCACTGATAGTTTAGCTAACAAGGAAAAGAGGGGATCCACTCACTGGCTAACTTCCCGGTAACCCTGCTCGCCAATGAAAGTCACACGTTGGCTGCCCAAGTCTAAAAATAAGATCCTTCCTCAGAAGTAGTCAATAACAGCACATATATAGAACACCTAGTCAATGCATAGGATGACATCGTATGAGTTTATCTACAATAGTAAAAGATCCCTGATTGACAGGTGTGGACCTATCATTAATCTACACCCTCGAAAAACATAAAACAAGTAAGTCTGACCTCCGACTAGTGTACTCAACACTAGGGGCACTGAAACTCTCTTAGCCTCTAGACACAGAGAACGGGCCATACTGGGCGCAAAAAAGGAGTAAGGAGCTCCTGCATCAAACAAGGCATAAGAAAGAGTACTAAACAAGCTGATCGTACCTTGAACGACTTTCGGCCCTGCTAGAGCTGCTACCTACACAGCGTGTAACAGCCCACGCCCAGCTCCCTTGCCCCTCGGCTATCGGCCGCCTCCCGGACTGCGCCCTAGTCGAGGTCCCTGAGGAGCGCCCTAAGGTCAGCCTCCTCCTGTGAAGTCTGCCCTTGGAGGAGCGGGAGCATACTGTCCCTGCTGCTGCTGCTGAAAGGTCCTGGCTAGAAACTGTTGTGGCTGGGGTGGGTGCTGCACTGGCCCACCCCCATTGTACTGTACTCAGTCCAGGAAATGATTCTGATGGTGCCCATGGCTGCCACAGATGAAGTATCTCGGTCCTGGTCCCAAAAGGAAAGGGTGAGGACCGAGAGATCGGAACTGGAACTGCTGGGGCCTGCTCCCTACTAGTCAAAACCTAGAGGGCCCTAATGTTGGAGGTCTACTGCTGACGGCCTTCCCCTTTGACGAGCCCAACTGGATTCCCTCTCGCGATACACCTCCCAGTGTGTGCATCCTCTCCACCACTTCAGCTTTCATCTGGACCTCCAAGTATGTCGGTATGGTGAAGGGAGTAACAACATATTGGAGAGAAGGTTAAACTGCCTCTTCCAAATGTCCTGCCCAAGAATCCTCATCTAGAAAGAGGTCTAGAGAAAAGTGGAGTAGATCCTTGAACTTGATCCCCAAATCTTTCACTAACATGCTCCCCTGATGGAGGGATATTATCTCACACCTCTTCACAGCCTTCATCGTTGAAGAGAGGAATTCTAACCGGAACTCCCTCCCAAAGTTAGCCCACGTAACCTCAACCTCCCTCTTCTCCCTGACGTAGAGTGTCCACCTCTGACGCGCTACTCCCCGCATCTTACTTACATCCAGAGAAACCCAATATTCCGTCGGAGCCCGGATCAAGCTGAAAGCTATCACTAGCTCTTCTAGCTAGCTCTCTATCCCTATTTCTGAGGTGCTTCCCTCATACTTCCAAAGGTTCTATCGCTGAAAGGCATGAAGTGTCCTCTACTACTGATCGTCCTCCTCCTCTAGGTCAGTCCCCTACCAATCAGCCAAGTCAACCTCCTGGGCCTCGATCACAAGTACTACTCGTGGTCATCTCCCAAGTGCCATAACTGCAAGGTAAACAAGGAATGCCTAAGCCCGAGTAGTGTAGAATATTGTTCTTAAATTTTCTTAGACTTAATATTCATTTTAGATCCCCAAAATACCCATGAAACACATGAACACAAGTCGTTATGATAAATGTACCTTTCCCAGGGTCTCTAACCTACAACCAATGTAGCCTCACTTGGACGTTCGGTAGGCCTAGAGTCCTTTAATTAGATCACGGGGGGCCCTAAAATCATGTGTTCTAGCCGGTCTTCCCTGGCCTATTTCATGGACCAATATTATCCAACACTATTGCCCTACCATCCTATGCAATCTTAATGGTGCCTTACTATGAACTTCATCCTATGTTTCAAACTCCTCCTCTGAGACCATTCTGTCACGACCCGCCTTCACCAAGATAAGAGAAGGGACAACAAGTTTCCAGACCCTTCCTTCTTCAAGTTGAAGGAGAGATAATGACCCCCGAGACCCGCCTTCAATAGGTTCTGGAGTGGAGAGTAGCACCAAGGGTATAGAATCACACACAAGATGGAAGACATTACCCTTTTTATTTTAAAGGATCAGGATATAAGATAGTTAATTCCAACAACCCCAAAAGTGGAAGTACAGGTAAAGACATAACAATCCATTATCATATGCATGTTCCAAAAGTAAAAGAAAACCCCAAAAAGAAGTACCAAAAGAAAGAAAAATAGAAACAGCAACGGTCCCAACGTCTGAACTAGTACAACCCTGCACGATCCCAGAAGTCCTGCTGGAAACCTAAAAACAGTTTTATATATATAGGGTGAGCATACAATTATACTCAGTAGGGAAAACCAAAAGCTATCATGCACAAGTGGGGAGGCATTCTAATGCCCCGTGAGAAAAGAGATAACCGAAACACCTAGAAAGTAAAACTATCCTCCCAGGCCTCACCGAGGCACACTCCCCAAATAACGCAAGTCAAGTAATGTATAGTAATAGCACATCAATATTTGGGTACCTCGCTCCACTTTCCCACTGGTTATTGAAGACATCATACGCATCGAACCTCTCCCACCATTCTTACTACAGTCCCACTACCACTCCCCAACCACAAACACATGGTCCATCACTACCACACATCCCACCCGCAAACACCTAGCCCACAACAACCACCCATAACCATGCTTGAAAACACCTGGGCCAGAACAACTACTGCCACACCCGAAGACACCAGGGCCTTATCCCGAAGACTCTTGGGACACAACCTGCCCGCACACACCTGGGCTAACCACCACAACTACCCTACCTGAAGAATATTGGGATATAATGGAACTCAGGTTGTCACAGCCTGCCCGATGAGTCTTGGGATATTTGGGAAAGGGAGCATAAAATGAGATAATAACCAACCACTCATAGAAGTGTTTGGAAAAACACCCTCCCCCATAAAATGGGGGTGTTCGGCACTAGGTGGTCAACTTGGGTGGGGTGTGAATAAGAAATATAAGAACTATAATTATATAGTATATATAACAAGAACTCATCCCAACCTAGGAGTTCCAAAACCAACTTAACCACAGACAACCACAATACTATTCATTGAAAAGAGACACCGAACCCACGACCACGTCACCACTCATCCTAGAAAACAATTCCCCATTGATCCCATTATTGTTTTCATGTTCAAGTGATCCCATTTAAGTAAATTCTGCACTGCTGTGCAACTAATAGGCATAAACACAAGCTAGAGAAAGAGAAACACCAAAAAAAAATTTAAGCATTCACACACGTTTCTATTGTAAGGTCACAACAACAAAGGGATCCGTGAGATCCCTCAAAGTACTGGAACCAAACCACGCCTCAAGATATAGCCCCACACAGCTTCAGATTTACAACCAACAACCATGCCACAATAGAGGATCCCATCCCCATCCACATCACCCCATAAGCATCAAGTAGAACAACACACATACTTCCCAAAAAGAGTAGGGAAACTTCCAGGTTCAAGCACATCATTCATTAGGTTCTTCTTTCTATTGGTTAACCGGGGTGACCACA
Organism: Viscum album; assembly: GCA_963277665.1. NCBI lineage: Eukaryota > Viridiplantae > Streptophyta > Magnoliopsida > Santalales > Viscaceae > Viscum > Viscum album. Next base: position 659,447,427 of record OY728131.1, on the reverse strand, counting down.
CAAGGATTGATGTTCACTGGGCATCCATTTAACCAACCTATTTTAGGTGATTAACCAATTTCCATGTTACAGTCATTTAATCATTACAGAAGATAAGGGTTCATTAGTGCGCAAAGAAAGACCACCAACGACCATGATGTTCAGTGAACATAAGCCCATAAAGTTCACAACATATAGAAATCCTAAAAGAGAATAACAGAATTGTCAAACTCACCCCATCATTCTTTAACAGTCTATTTATTATCTTTGTTAAGGTTTGGTTTCATCCATTTCCATATAAATAGTGGCGTACCCACCCTGCATAATACACAGTAAGGAGAGACGAAGGGAAATCCCTTATTGGTTGATCTAGGATTGAAGATATTCTCCACACGACAAGAATTGGGGATGTGTGACTTGCAAGGGAGGAACGTCGGGGACTCCAAGGGTGAGTAGAAAGGCTCCAGCACAAGTGCACCACTTGCCTCGGGAAGGGGAACTCCAAATGCACAAAGAAGAAAAAGAGACTATCCCAGAGGAAGAAGAAAGAATTTATAGCGTGATATAAAGATGAGATCCCATTATTATGAGATATGGAATTTTGAGTGGCTATAAAGTCGGATCGTGGTTTCACCACTCGGTTTGGTGGTTACACACGATGGAATTAATTTTCATTTAACAATTCTCCTCAGAGAGGTGGTAATAATGACTATGCGTTAAATAGTTTTCTTTAACCATAAGGAAACGTGTAACATGGGTGGATCTAGAAGGTAAGGGTAAGGGCGTGACACCGAGGAAAAACCACATGTTTTGGTAAGTTAAGGGTTGCCCAACTATTGGGGGATTTCAGATATTATTTATAGGCTTTAAATGGTTTTGAAAGGTGGAATTAAATCATATTTACGTCAAAAGATATGTTGTAGGAGCGAAAAAGTCGGAAATTGGGAAAGAACGAAGAATGCTCGGTGAGGACATGGTGCCACCGTCCCGGTGCCACCCTCACGGTGCCACCATCATGATGCCACCATGACCAGTGCCACCTTCACTGTGGAGCTGTGTTTTGGAAAAGTAATAGACCAGGTGGGTCTGAGCCATTACAATTTCAATATCAAAAAATTTCAATAAAACACCATTTTTATTGATTTTTTTTTTTCATCCAACCATTTTCAATTTCCGCAAATCCATAATTTAAAATCAATATTTTATATTCAAGAAGCCAAATTACTTTTCACAACAGTTCACCAAGATTTCACAATTTCACTAAAACCATAAATCATCACTAAGAAGATTTATTCTATGCTTTTCACAGTCAATTGCACACCACATGCTCAATTTGAAAGCATGCCAATCAGTTCTACTAAGAGGAGTCGAGACAGAATCCCCCAACCATTACGGTTTAGAAAGAAACCACAATGAACAAAGAACGCTCAGGAAAATAGGGCTGCTTCAAGAACCCGCCTTAGATCTCTTCTCATAGAAAGATCAAGTCCAAAACTCATCATATTTGGCATCCAAACACTTATATCTACCCATAACGGTCGTAGATCTAAGAAACAGAGAAAAGAGGAGCAGTATATCTAAGTAGATGTATGAAACTGACCAAGAACGAAGAAGAACGATCACGTACCTCACGAATCCGGCTTTGATTCGCCAAGACAAGCCTTCGGATCACCTCCCGAATGATGGGAGAACCCTATTTGATCTTAGAAGAAGCAAAATAATGATTTTTAGCCACTTAGGAGCTTAAACGGGGAACGAAAAGGAAAAAATGAGTAAGATCCACGTTTATAGGATCTCATTTAAGTGTCTGCATGGTTTGCTCGCATGGTTAGACAAACCGTGCACAAACTATGTGTTAGCCACTACCTCGACAGACCTTCCATGCACAGTTTTTCTGAATGGTTAGACAAAATGTGCACCGAACGTGTGGAAGCCACTTCCTCCAAGACCAACTACGCACGGTTTTACCGCATGGTTTAGACAAACCGAGCACCGTCTGTGTGACTTCCCCTTTGCCTCAAAACATCATTCAAAGTTCTCCCAACTATCCCATTCGTCACCCTTAACTTTAAAACCATAAAAAGGCATCAAGAAAGGGTTATATACTAGAAACCTGAGGTACTACAATAATAATACCCATGTTTTAGGAAATTAATTTTAACAGAATCACATGTAGTGCGAAAAAACGTTGCTTTAACCTTAACCATACAAACAATGTTTTTACTATTTAGGGGTCAATATGTTGATTATAGAAGATAAATTTGACCATTAAGGAGACATATTTGATATTTATTCTCATTTTTAAATCAATTGGTAGAATATATATTTTTTTATTAGTTTTAAATCATTTAATAATATATAATTTGTAATAGAATAACAATATTGTCAATTGGGACATTATTTATTTAATTTGAACTTAAAAATATAAAACACAATGATGGAATTAAAATATAAAATTTAAAAATGGGTTAAACATGATATAATCACATAAAAAATTAATGTATTAAAATAATTCATTTAATTTACTTCACTTTTAAAATTTTTAGTATCATTTATTTTAGTAAATTGTTAAATAAATAGTTACTTTATTGGCATTTTGTAATCATTTAAAGTAGTTAATTCATATATAAAAAATTGAAATAAATTATAATTATATATAAACATCATTTATCTTTCAAATATATATATATAATAAAAAATATGTAATATTTCTGCCTTCTAAAATCTTAATAGAAATTTAAAGTATGAAAAGTTACTTTTTGTTGTTTTATTAACATAACTTATTATATGGGTCAATTTTATAGAATAATATCAAAATTACTCATAAAAATATATCATAATGTGTTAATTCTCTAAATACATTTGAAAATGTGGAATAATTAATTTGGAAGGTTATTTTATATGTTTTTTCTATGTTTTACTACTATATATTCTTGTTTTTACCTTAATCAGTGTAATTAATTTTAATTTATTTCACTAATCACCCTATTAAAAAATTAATTTGGACATATTATACATTATAAATCATTATGGTTCTGAATATTTAATCCATTATTAAAAATTAAATTAAAAAGTTTTCAGAAATTAATTTTAAAATAAATCTCACAGACGTGTCAAAAAAACGAGCTTCTAAAGACAAAACGATCAAAATTTACAAAGTTTTTATATTCAATTTCAATATGAAATTGAATAAAATGGAATAAAATGGATTAATATATGAGTAATTAAATTAATTTTACTTTAAAATAAATTAAAAATATTTCTTAACCTTATAAATTATATAAAGAAAAATGTAGTTTTCAATTAAAAATCAGTATTTTTCACTATTCATCAACAAATGAAACTTATTGGAAACATACCAAACATTCAACGTAAGATAATTTTGAAATTAATATTTAAAAAATTATTTAATGTTTTTCAAATAAAATTTATAAAAGTGTCAAAAGTTGGGTTTAAAATATGTGTTCCATTAAAAGGTGGAAAAAATGTCTTTAGATAAATACATCTTTTAATTTGTAAAATTTGATTTGTTATTATTTGAGGCTTATAAAATATATTGGATTTATGTAAAAACAATTTAATGAATATATAATGTATAAATTTCATTAAAATAATACAATAGTAAAAATTAATTAAATTTATTAGGATAAAATTCATCTGGGCGCATAAATAGTTTTTTATAAAAATAGTTCTTTTATATTCAATTGGATTTTATATTCATTTATAGTTAATTGGTAACTAATGATTTAAACCCTATATTTTCAAATGTTAGTTAATTATATTCATAACCATAAATTTAATGGATAGAAGCTAATTTTCATTTTAAATAACAATATTAATAGTATTCGGTAAAATGTGGTCCAATGTTTAATCCAAGATATTGAAGAAATTCATTGTTACATGTAATGAAAAAAAACTCATTATCTAATGCATTGAAAGATATATAATAGAATTAATTTTTTTAATATAGTAAATATATTGTAATGTCTTGGGTTATTATATTCCCTTTTACTCTTGGTTCTGTATGTCATACACCCAATTAAATAAAATTTTATTCTTTTAGAATTTTGGGATACTACATTCTCACCACCTAAAATAAATTTCTCTCTCACAATTTAAACAATAACTCGGTAATAAAGGGTTTGAAATATGGATATAACAATATTGAAAAAGCAAAATCATAAAATATTTAAAAAAATTTCCCTTAATAATAGTGAAAGGAAGGCATAAAAGTCATTTTGAATAATAATAAAAATAGGATTTCAGATAGGAGAACATAGGTGGGAAATGAAACTAATAGTTGAATACTGAGGGGGAATGATATAAAACATGTTCAGGAGAAAGTTAATGATATAAAATATATAAGACATAGTTGTGAAAAAGTTCATTTATATCATAAAAATTGATAAATATAGGACACAATTTTTGTTTCAAGAAATTTTCCTAGAGTTGAGGAATTCATTCACTCTAATTGGATATAATTAAATACATTTACTTGATTTGTTTATTAAGAAAAATCTTATGCATTGGATGTGACCTGAACTATTTCTACCTCATCTATTAGCACATGTTGTATCATATGATCAAGTAATACATTAATCTCTAAAACTTCATCTGATTTTCAATTTAAACCATTTAATAAATGGTTATACTTTCCAAAATATCATGACACAACACTTTAGAATCATTTCCAAGGTAGTTATTAGTATGTAGTTTACCTTATCCATATAATTCCTCTCTTTATCCAAAGATCATTATCTCAAAATCAGTAACATATTAATGCCTATATTTACCTTGACATGTGTTTTCCAATAACTTTTACTTTTCACTGAACTATTATTTATGAGTACCATTAAACCTACACTTTAAAATCCTTAATGAAATAGTACTATAATACAATTCATATATATTTTATAATTCATATTATTATAATTTCATCAATAAAACAATTTTACATCATTTTTCTTGGATCCAAATACACAAGAAAAATAATCATTCCATCTTGGTTGTATCAATAGCATACACTTGACCTGGATCCCTTAGCTTCTACCAAGATATATTGTTTTGTGTCTTGATGCATTGATTTTAATTATTTTCCATATACTATTAATTTAATCATTTTATATTAGAAACATTTTTCTTACCATTTCAATCATAATCATGTGTTTTTTTCTACGTAAACTTGTAGAAAATTATCATTCCTTTTAAGTATGTACTATGGCGTTTCTTTCCATAATTATCACATGTAGGAAAATAATTCTTTCCCTTCTTCCCATTATCTATCTTGTTCCTAGCTATCATCTTCTTCTCATTCTTCCTAATAAATACATAATAATTATATAACTGTTTTTCTGTCTCTTTATCACATGATACTATGTCCTCATACAATGAAAATGTTACAGATTCCAGTTCCCTTTGAAATATTTGATTAAACCCCTAAAATACATGACCATTCTTACTCTTTGGATCACGTTCATTTGTGAGGTTCACATTTCTTCTGTGAGGCACAACTTATAAATAATGAGATATAGTATATTATATTATATAATTAGGAACCATAATGTATAATCCCAAAACTAGTGAAATACTTTACATAAATTGAAAAATTCATATGTATCAAATCTCATAATAAAAAAATCAAATGTTTAAAATGTTTTTAATTTATATATCAATAATAAATTGATTCCAATAACCTAAATTTGATTAATATATTAATAATTTAACGATTTTGAATTAAAAGTCAATTCAAAATATATTTTTAACATGATAAATTAATTAAATGAAAACACATTTTTCAATTAAAAATTTGAATTTTCACTATACAACAAAAAATGAGATTTCTCAAAAAAATACCCAAAAATAACCTTAAGATAATGTCAAAATTTTAAATTAAAAATGAATTTTATTTTCTCAATTATATATTTTAAATTTTTAAATTTTTTTAAAACAAGTTCTCTATTTAAAGGTGGAAAAACTTCCTTTAAACAAATATATCTTTTTATGTGTAAAATTGGATTTCTTCTTATCATATACCTATCAAATATATTGAATGAATGTAAAAAAAAATTTAATATATAATATATGAATTTACATAATTTCATTCACAAATAGTAATTATTTTAATTTATTAGGATAAAACAGCTTTGGGTGCATAACAATATTTTTTTACAAAAATGATTCCTTTATAATAAATTGGTTTTTATTTTAATTTATAATTAATTATTATATAATGAATTCGACCACATATAATGTAAATTTAGTTAATCCTTTTCAAAACAAAAAATTTAATGGCTAAGAGATATTTTTATTTTTAAATAATAATATTAATAGTATTCAGTAAAACTCAGTCTTGTGAGTAATGTAAGCAATCAAAAGAAGTAATTATTGTATGTAATGCAAGCTAACTCAATGTTGTGTTCATTATAAGATATAAAATAAATTGAATTCATTTAAAATAGAAAATATATTATAATGTATCAGGATATCATAATCCCTTATGCTCTCAGTGTTGTGTGTCAAACACACTGTTGAATAAAATGTTATTCTATTAGAATTTCAAGGTGTTAAATAATAAAAAAAATCAAATAATAATACATTAAATTTATTTAAAAAATAAAATTTTTATATCAATTAAATATTAAAACATGAAAATAAAAATTCAAAAAAATTTAAACATCAGAAAAATATATATTTTAAATTAAATTTAACTTCCACTTACTAAATTAAAAAAACTAAAAATAAAAGATTAAACTACAAAACAACATGGTTATAATAGAAACACCAAAAAATTAATATACAAAAATCAAATTAAAAATAATAAATATAAATTATAGTTATAAAAAATCAATAATTTAAACCAAAAAACAAAAAATCCAAACTGAAAATCGTTAGATTAATAATTTCAACAAAAAGTGAACCATAATTAAATTATTTAACATTTGAATCAAATTTAACTAATTAAATCCTCAAAATATTAACAAAATGATGTGGAAAACATATCTAGAAAAGATACCCCATAAAATTCTCCCACACTAAAAATATTTATTTTCTTCAAGTAATCACTTAGTTAAATTTAATGGAATAAAATTACTCTTAAAAATAAAATGGTTGTAATTTTACCACATATAGGTTTTCATAAGTGATTTTTCACATTGTCCCTATTAAATTGAAATGATTATTTTTTCACATTTAAAAAATAAATTTCAGTACAAGATTTAGTTGTTGTTTTATAATTATTATTGGAAATCAATTTTTTTGGATTGAATTAAACAAACATCATTATGAATTTAGGTGTTACTTAAGAAGTTCTATGTACGTCTAGGTGAATAGACAAATATAAATAGAATCCATAATTATTAGACACTCTATTTGGTTGAAAAATCGTAACAATAATAATTTACCATAAATAACTCATCCAAAATTGTAAAGAATAAAATAATAAATTAATGAAAAAATAATAAATTCAACATAAATTACTGTTTTTGGTTCCTTACCAATTTTTATACAAAGTTTAAATGTATGATTCAAATAAAAAGGTTTCAATTTATTGATTTATATATAAAATGTTTCCAAATATTGAATAAAAATATACTAAATTAAAGAGAACAAGAATTTTTTTACCCAATTGAATCCTTAGTGTAATTAATTGTTAGACTCATCAAATTAGTGAATTTTTTTTACTTTTAGAAGAATTTTAAACCACTAAATATGGATAATAAATTATTAAAAACTCATTAATTTTAAATAAAATCAAGGCTTTTTATGGGTTTTTCATCAAATATTTTTCGATGGGTTTTAATTAAAACAAAGAATATACAATTAAAAAATCCCCCCTCTCCCAAACATAAAACTAAACATTATCTCATATTTGAAATATCAAATATTGAGGAAATAATTTATATATATAAGAACAAAAATATTTTCTATAGTAGTTGTTTAAATTCATGTAAAAGTGTCATATGAAGGTTCAAAAAAAATGTTTCAATAAATTATAATGTAGTTTTCAAAATAGATTTAATGTTCCACATGATTTTTCTTTATAAAAATAAAATACGAAATTTCACTTTATCTTGAAGTAATAGCATGCAGAAAAGTGACTTCCGAAGAATTCAATATAATATAGGTTTCTAAACAATGTTAACATAATTTGTCCAAAATTATTTTTAGCAGGGAAGTTTTAAGGGATTATACCACCCCCAAAAATTTATTAGAGACATAGAAAATTTTGTTCCAAGAAGGAATAAAATTCCCCAACACCAAGGCTACAATAATGAGAATATTTTAATGGAAATAAACAAAAAGGGTAGTGAGAATCGATTTAGTGTTATAGTATAACTTTTAAGAAATAGTGTAAAGTATTAAAAATATATTCTCATAATAGTATAAAAGTTAACTAATTACTTCTTAGATTAATGATTACCCTCTTAACATTTTATGTTCAACTTAATCTCTCAATGAAGGAACCTTCAAAAGTAATAATAGAGAAAACATTAAACCCATTAATTGAAAGTAAAAAATATGAGACTTATAAGAGTGAGTGTGTGTGGCCAGTAATATTAAAAGAATTATAAAAAGACTAACCAACTCTAGTTAGAGAAAAAATGGGAATATAGGTTAAAATGAGGTATAAAAAAATATCATAAGGTATTATTATTATTTAAATGAAGAGAAAAAAAAATAAGAAAAAACATTAGGTTTCCTCAGAAGTAGTGCTGCATTTTTATTCTTCATCCATAATCCCCTAGAAACTAACCAAAGTCACTATTTGGGTGTGGGTTTTCAACTATAAAATACCACATGTATTTAACATATTTTTTTATAAGTCATTTATATTCTTAGGAAACCATACATCTGAAAACATAATCAACATTGAAAACTGCTGAAAAAATCCCTTAGAGTCACCCCTTAACATCAAGAGACATCTCAATAAAGGCTTGCAGTTGATAATAAGAATTATCACCCATGGAAACCTTTTTAATAAATTTAGAACACTTAGACTCAAGTGGAAAGGATAGGACTCCCGCAATTAGTGATAAGAAATCCCTTTGATCATCAGAGGAATAAAAATAATCAAAATTACTCTTGGATGGAGGCTTATTCATTTTTAAATTCAATTACAATTTGAAACTTTTTATTTTATCTTGAAAGGATATAGATTAGTTGGGTGAATCTAGGGGTGTTTAAACAAACTCACATCTTCCAAACCCTTTACTAACATCAATATTTTCTCAAACAAGTGTAAAGATGCTATGTTTTGGAAGATAGTTTCTAGAAGAGGATTCCCAAAGGAATTATGAGAATATTTAATACCACTATAAAAAAAATTTAATTTCAAATTATAATTAATTATCAGCATAAAATTTATATTCAATACCCAATTCAAATTAGGAATTAATTAAAAAAACATAGAGGAATAAACATTTGTTTCATTATAAAACTCAAATTTTATAGAACTATGAACTTATTACAAACAATTATCATCACAAAATAAAAAATAACCAACCACTTATTTTGAAAAATTATTCATTATTATACCACATAATGTGTACTCCACCGTTTTATTTAGTAAAGATTCATTTACTGCACACTTCAAGTTAAGAATGAAGTTTTTCAATTCTAATTCTGTGGAGAAATTTTTAAGTCCAGTTCCAATAAAATCATATTCCTCTGAATTCAAAAGAAAAAAATCTCTCCCACATCAAAAACATATTTTTTATTTCATTGAAAAAAATTTTAGAGGGATTATTAGTATGGGAATAATGGAGTATAATTTCATTAAAAACTCTTTCCTCCAATTTTACTCCCTCATTATCTTTTTCAAGAACAAAAATATAATTTTTGGGGTTCTTATTTTCAAAATAGGGAAGATCACATTTATCCACAGTTTCAAAATCTATAACATCATTGAATTACTAACTATTGTATTCATCCAAAATTTCCCTAAATACCATTTCAAATGACATAAAATAATTTTATAAGAGAATGTTAGAGTATTTTTAAGGTTTGAAACCTTTATTAAATTTTTTTCCTCTAACCGAGTTTTCATAGTCTCGAAACTCTTATAATGATGTTACTTTTCAAAACTAGAAACTATTAAAGGTATGGGATAATATTTTTCATGTTACATTAGTTGTTTATAAAAACATTCTAACTCAACCCCAGTAATTTATTTATATATTAATCAAAATATTTTTTCTCATTCATTGAGTTGGTTATATTGATAGATTATTATTCATAAGATTCAGATTCTTACAGATTAGTATAATGTCTCTTAGTATCACCATAACTCCGCTCCTCAATCAAAATTTTATATTATACCTAGTCACTTTCCTTAATCTTGTTTTTCTTTATTTTCATCTTTTTTTATAATTTCCATCTTTTATTTTAAAATTGTGTAATTCTATCTTCTTATTCTTTTAGATAAAATTTGAAAATCATATGTTGAATCATGTATTTCACTTCAGAAAAATTTTAAAGTTCATATTCATGATATCATTAGGTATCATCCTGATAATCAATTTTTTTTGGTTGATTATAGACACACTACCAGGTAGTGTGACCATATCCATACCATAAACAATTCCATTTAATAATGTGATAGGGAAACAGGGAAGGAATCCAAGTCTTTGAATGCAGGTTCTTCCTATGAAAGAAAAATGAGTCGAAGGGAACACAACCAATATTATACTAATATTTCTATATTAGGTGATGCTTGCTAAAAGGTTTTTAATTTGTCCTTGTTAAGGAAATTTTCTAAAAGTTTAGACCATTTCTATATGGTGAGGTTTTAAAAGATCTGACCCTTTCTAAAGGGTAAGGTTCTAAAATATCAGATCCTTTACACAACCAAATAAATAAAAAATAAAATTCATTCTGGTGATACCAAATATAAAATTCAAACATAATCTTTCTACACAATGAAAAAAAAGATTTCCAGAAAAAAACTTTAGTAATTTTAATAATGAACAATGTTTATAATGGATTGATCACTTAGTAAAAGAGATACCATATTTTTAAAATGTAGTATACACAATAGTGAATAATGACTATTTATTTAATTTTATTATTTTTATTTCTCTAGATTTTTTTATTTTTTTATTTTTTGAGTGTTAATACATTCAACTCCAATCTTCCTTGGTTGCAACACAAATGTTTTGATTACATTGGTGGTCATCACAAATATAAAAATACAATTTATAACATACACAATCATAATTGTGAGGGTTCAATCTCAAGGGAAGGTAAGATAAGGTCAAAGGGTTATTTGAATTCTAAGAAAAGAAAACAGGGATTTGGAATGATGGGTTACTAGGTGTTCAATCAATAAAGATGAAAATAAGGAAAATAAATTTTAATAATTTTATATTTAACTACATTAATGATAATATACATGCATTCATTTTAATTAATGGGATGTTAAAGAGGATAATAACTAGATATGAGGATCTAGAAAAATAGATTTATATTAACATGGAATTGATTGGTAAAAAGTTTCCTAATCTCCCTTGGGAATTACCACTTCTACAATGAATAATTAAACTCTTTTTCATGAAGCATAATTAAAATGATAGAATTAAAGTTAATAAGAAATTAACTTGATCAAGAAAAAGATTAAATTAAAAAAAAATCTCTCTCAATTCCATTAAGTGGAAATATTTACAAATATGTAAAGACACATGAAGGAATATTATCTATGAAAGAGAGAGAAAAAATAAAAGGAAATGAGATAAATTCTCTCTCAAGTTGATGTTTATCTATACCTCTTTCATCTTAAAAATTTATCTTCATTGAAGCACATGCTCATATTTTCCATGAAAATATATTTATTCTGTTTTTTTCAGATCCCAAAGATTTTATTAGTTGAGTTGGTGTATCCAAGATTCTAGTTTGATGTCTCGTAGTGTGAGAGAGCCACAAATTCCCATGTTATGTTTGAGAGTTCACATATAATTATAATATTCTAATAACTTAATTCTCAACTTTTAGTCCTCAATAACCACAAGAAAAATATTGAATCATCATTAATTAACTTCCCATATTATTGTAGGTGTGTGAAATCCCCATCCCGATACTCCCTCATGTGGCTGAGTTAGGTAACTATATAAAATCAAACAGACCTCTCTATATGCTACATGTTTCTAAATAGCAGTGAGGGTGTTAATAACATAGTGGGGAAACATTAATTTCTAGTATAGAGTTTAAATAATAGATAAAATAAGATAAAAGAAAAAATAAAACCAACCAGAGAATAATAAAATATAACCAAATCAATCCAAACATATATAAATAACCAAAAAATCAAAATAATAATAACTAACTATGTTATGTAATACTATATGGAAATATAAATGGACCTCTAAATTCACACATGTAAATTAATAAATATAATCATAATAAAGTACTTTATAACATTGGTCTCAAACCCCATTCATGGCCCCATATTAATGCTCTAATCCCATCAAAAAACACAATCGATTAAGTACACATCCCCTTTCCCTTATCTATATTGATATCCATGAGGTATACTTGAGTACCAAATGACACCTGACTAGGGTGTGAGTAAAAATCAGTAGACCAACACCCATGGTGTCTAAAAAATAAACTCTAAATATATTTTTCATGAAAAAATATGGTAACCATGGGTATTAGTTCATAAATAAATGAAGAACATCAAATAAACCTTCCAATCGACGAGTGTGGGTTTGACACCCATGGTCATCCAAACTTACTTTGGAATGATTCCATATATCTCTATCGAGTAGTGGATTCTACTAACTAAAATGAATAACCCATACCTCTATATGATTATCATACTAAGGATGAATAATAATATCGATGGATATCTCCCTCAGACATCAAATTTAATATACATCCCACCCTTAGGCATCAAATAACCTTGTATATTTCCCTCATATGGTATGTTCCCCTGAGTATGTCCCTCAGTCAACATTTAAACATGCATCTAGCTCTCTGGTAGTGTGTACCTTAAATATATGCCAAATTTGGTATGAAATTATGTATTTATCCCTTAGGTTGTATGTTACCATACACCTAGCCCTTAGGCAGTAATTTACTATGAATCTTTCCCTTTGGCGGTATGTTACCATGCACCTTTCACTCTAGCATTAAACATAACCTAGTGTCATTAAAGACAATATTTACTATAATAAATTTATAATACCAATCTCCAAACACAAAATAATGATTATATAATCCAAAAATTTTCAATTCATTAAATTACCATTAATAATCCATTTATCCAACTATACAAAGTTACCAATTATTAAAATAATTATAACAATCAAATTCACCTTAAATATATGAAAATTAGTATTTCTCATGTTATTATAATCACATTACATCATACCATTACAATTTTTCCGATTAACATCCATTTATGAACTTTCAATCGAAGTGATACATTGGAATGCCAATTTTCACTGTTCACCCGTAGATCCAATGATCAAAATTCACACAGTAAGCCAATTGAAAATTAAAAAGTTATTCCATTACCATCTTAATCCATTTCAAATAAATTCTTAACTGTATTAAATTTTCATAAATGTGTTTTTGGTTCATTCAATCCATGTTCTATCATAAGGTCCAATGTTTGCACATCCCTCGAGTGGCTGCAAATCCCGATCTCAATACCAACACACCCAAGAAGGTTTAAGGGAGGTATATGAATATGGTTTCATAAAAATAAATGGGTTAAAAATTATAATAGGTAACATGTATCGATTTTTAAAATTATTACACACATTTTACATACTAGAGAAACAAAGTAGATTATATGAAGTTTTTATCGACCACCCACCATGTGAACTAAGATGAAGCTAAACCATGATCAAGATTCATATCAATGTGAAACAAAATGATCTCCTATTTATAATGAATTATATGTACCATCATGGATAGAAGAAGTGGTATCTAGGAGAAAGAAATAGAAAAACATAAAATCTAATAAGAACACATTGATTTTGGATCCACATATCAAATAACATATCTAAAGGAGATGAATCATCATTAGAGATGTCATGAGAGATATATAGAAGATTCAATGTTTATAAAACAAAAATTAGAGTCCAATAGGGGATTAAAAGAGTTAAATGGTGGGGTTTTTAGTGAAAATAAGCATTCTATCCCCTCACTTACATATCCCAGCCTGACACTATAAGGTAGTTGGGGGCACCGGTGGCTAGATGGTGGTGTCCACTAGTGTGTTTTCATGCAAGTAAACCCCACCACATGGATAATGGGACTCCACTATCTTACTTATAGTTATTCTATTGGGCAAACCTTTGGAAAACTTCCTATCGGGTGGCCGATGGACAACACCAGCTAGGTGGTGGCCTTGCAACACCTCCAGTGATGCAAGCCACCTCAAATGTTCTATTGACACTACCTCTCCAAGCCCCTAAACACCCTTAATATATCATTACAATCCTAGAATGAACCTCTATTAATAAGGTTAAAATCATTTTAGAAAAATAAATTAGACTCACCCAAAATATTAATGAAGGATTTAACTAGAAAATATGATATCTTATAACCTCCCGAATATATAACTTTTCATCATCAAGCTATACTCCTAAGAATCACTGAGAGGTATCAAAAAATGTTGGGATACTGCATCCACATATCGTACTTTCACACTAAGGTTTCCTCTTGAACATTACCATCATTCCATTACAGTCACAAAAGCGTGATAGACTTCCCTTATATATTCTTCATAGTTCGATATACATTATAGATCATATGCTCTTCAAAGGACGCATCGACATCAAGCTAAAAAAAATAATCACCTATAACATGATAAGGCAACGGATGATATCCATACAATATTTACACATTAAAAACTTTTATTATGGGACTATAGTGATATAATTTATAATCTATATGCTAATGGAATAACCCTATTCACTATCTCAAATGAACCAACTAACCTGGGGGCTTTCATTCCCTTCTTTTGGATACAGAATTTCATTAGCCAAGGAGACACCCAAAGAAAAACACAGTGATGAAACTAAAACTCAAGAGGTATTCTACAATGGTCAACATTCTATATAAACCTTCTCTTTATGGTTAATAACTACGTTATAATATTTTAAACTTGATTAGACACATCTCACATAAGATTCAGTCCAATGAGTGCTGACTCACATTCCTCTAACTGGTGTTAAGGTGAACAACATAGAATTACCTATAATATCTTGATAGAATCCATTCATATCGATTCATAGAGGATGTTATTATAATAAAACTCCACTTGTTAGAGATGGAACTCCCAATAACCTATAAAATATAAAAAATAGGATTTCAATATATCATCCAAAATCTGAGTCATCCATTTAGATAATATTTCCGTATAAAGATAATACACTATTCTCAAATAGACCTATGGTCCCAATGCCTTCTGAATGGCCTGCTATAATCATGATGTGAATCAAGGGTCTCGATCAGAAATAATGTTTCATGGAAAACCCTGTATCTAAAACATCTCTCTTAGATAGACATTATATAGTTCATCGACGGCGAATTTATCTTAGATAGGAATGAAATGGGGTACCCTCAACAATCGATCCATGATCACCCATAATACATCATTCTTATGAGGTGTTTTGGTTAATCTTTTCATGAATTCCTTGGAGTAATCATCCAAATTATATTACAAAATAAGAAAAAGATGTAGTAACCTAATAGGACAATAATTATCAGTGTTCACCTACCAATAGGTGAAGAAATGCACAATAAATCCCGTTATCCCATTATTCATCCTTTGGCAAAAAAATTAAATATGAATATTGAGATACAAATTTTTCAAATGAGGATGTACTATCAATTTAGAATCATGGGACTCCCTCATTAGATCCTATTACTGACCTATATAAACCCATATATGGAATTGTATAATAATAACATCATTGTTACCAAATGAATAACCTATAGTGACTCCCCACAATATATGTTGTCCCTCAGATCCTATCACTCTGTATCAGATAACTGACCTCTATTGATTTGGTCAAGATGAATGAAAACAACAAGAATCAAATTTAAATACATTCTCTCATTAGAACCCCAAATATCTTGATTCATACCAGTATAAAGTTCTATCTACCCTCACTAATCATAATATTTCAAAACTACCTCTACCTATGTCTCCATTATAAAGGTATTTGATATTATATTTTCTTTACCTAGAGTGCAGAAAAACCTAAATTCAAAACACTATAGATACTGGAACCACCTCCTTTTTTAAAGGTTAAGGTACCACTATGAAAATATATACTTGAGGCTCTTGTGATCCATGTACAAAACAAAATATTAGAAAAAAGATAACATTTACAGAATCATAGAGAATATACCACCGCAACCAACTCTATATCATGAGTAGGGTAATTCCTCTCATGTGGAATCAAATTTCAAAAAATATAAGCAACTAACAGATCCTTGTTCATCATAACTTCTAATTTTATGACTCCAAAAGAATTTTAGTGCATGGTATATTCCTTATCTAGCTTAGGTATAGATGGGATTTTTGAAGAGTTCAACTTACTCTTCAAGATCTCGAGAGACTCATCGTAAGTATTTGGCCAAAAAAACTACACCAATTTAATGGCCATACAAGACATCGATTCTACTAAAAATGAATATTATTGGATGAAACACTAGTAATAGAATTCTAGATGAAAAATATTCCAATCACATAGATGTTCTTGGGTCCCTCCCAAGATACCACAACTACAACGTTCTCTAGGTCAAATGAAACTCCATCCTATGAGAGAATGAGAACCAGGAAGGGAACTATATTAATCCATATGTGACAGCTAGATAGCTTGGAATAATGTCAATACTATATTAGTGTTCACAAGTTGTTTTCAAGATGATGGGAATGATTGTCTATAGACTGGTAGTACAAATATATATCATCAATGAAAACCACAAAAAATTATTTCAAGAATAGATGGATGCTTTGATTCATCAGATCCATTAATACCACTGGTACATTGAACAAAAAATATGACATCACCAAAAACATATACAAGCCATATATGATGCGAAAAGTTGTATAGGATATGTTTGACAGTCTCAACCAAAACTGATGATTCACTGACCTCAAGTCAATAATAGATAAAATCTAGGAATCTATCTATTGATTAAATTGGTCGTCGATGCATGGAAAAGGATACTAATTCTTTAATTTTGTCTAGTTTAGTATACGATAATATATATATAATCCAAAAGTTCCATAAAAATTCTGGGAAAAAAGAATGGGAGATCACCATGGTGAACTATTAGGATGTATGAATCCCTTAGATTCAATATATTACAACTAGACCTTCGACTCCAAAATCACTATTGGATACATTCTATAAGGAAGGATAGAAACTAGTTTGGTTCCTAGCACCAACTTGATTGTGAGCACTATCTCCCACTTGGGTATTCATTCAGAAAACTCTTTGAGAAAGACATTCTAAAAATGTTATAGTACTAGAAGAAAATTCCTCCACTATATCCCACCATCTTCCAAAAGGAGGCATGCTATCTGAGTCACAAGAACATCTAATATCCACTAAATTATTTCTACGTAACTAGCTTACAGGGCCCATTCTTGTTGATGGATATTAATTCACCTTTTTGGAGAGAGAAAATTCAATATCCTACAATAAAGGATGATATGATTATAATATATAACAAGTCAGTGTATACTCAAAATAAAATTGAACCCAACCATTTCTTTCACAAACAACGCCCAAAGTTAACAAAAGCACCAATTTCTAGAGTACATTCCTTCTAGCATTAGATACCCTCTAAGAGCACCCATAGAAGTGTTTCAATGGTCATAACATCCACCCAGATCTCCAAAAAAACACCTAGGTCTTTGAAAAATTGAGAATATATAAAGGAATATGATTATATTATATAAAGGACACATGCAATTGTAGATGATACAAGAATCATACTTCTAATGGTGGATGGTCTTGTATCCAGACTATTCAGAGTATACTATGTAACATGCATCTGAATAACCCATTATCCCGAGTATCCAATATATATATCCTTATATTCTTCCTCCTACTAATATTTAAACTCCTCTATTAGGGTACCATGTACCCTACCCCACCCTGAGTATCCAATAGAACTCCAACTAACTTTCTACAAAGATGTAGCTAAGAACTTTCGTAGGATCCAACACCTACCCAGATCCTCTACCACCACTCAAATTATTTGTGCTCCTACAAAACCTCTGTAGATAGACCATCCAATTTCTAGAATGACACTCCACTACATAGTAAGTAATCATTGAAAAATTTTGGCCAACCTTTCAATAATAGAAATATTACACTGGACTATGGTAATCGGACGACTGCCCACTTTCTAAATTGTTATACCCGGTACTGCCTTGGTTGTAACTATCATAGAATAGATTCTTACTGCCTAAAATAGAGGTCCTCAATTTTCAATAGAAACTGCCTTCCCACCACTCAGGTCCAATTTTATGTGCCCTTCCAAGATGAGAGCCTGATTCTTCTCATTAGTAAAGTTTCTCAGCTCAAATACATTCACATAAGACTTAATGTCCTATGAAATCCCATACTAGATTTCTCCACCCAGGCGATATCATCTACTACCAGTGATGGTGAAAAAACTATAGGTTAGTAAAAATTCTAGTGAATTATATCACGAAAATGACCCCCTACATATGGTGTATGAAATCTAATGCCCTCTCATCCATTAGTGTATCTGGATTGAAGTGACTCAAAAACTTCCCCTTTAATTACATCCAGTTTAGCACCTCTTACCATCCAGATTTATTTAATATATCCTAAAATCACTTGACTGGTCCACATAGTATACAAGCCACATATTTTACCCTCCTATATTTGGGCATCTCAAGATGTTTCAAGATCATCTATTTTGAATAAATACAAAAAATAGTTTCCAGGGGTCTCCCTTCCAAGTGAATGTAATCAAATGCTACAGATGAAACTCTTAGGTATAGATAGACATTGAACAAATAATACAGGTATTATCCCTCCCTATTTAATTGATGACATATATGAAACTATTGTGAAGCTGGATCCATAAAGTTTCACAGATGCACATGACATTACATCTTATCTACTTGAGGTTTGTTATAATTAACAATCCTTTGATTATTAAACAAAAGACAATGCATATAAATTTTCTCTATAAGGGTCATCAAACTCCTCAGAATATAGAATATACAACAAGATCAAATTAGGAGGCCAAAAAAATAATAGAGAACCATTAATATATTGTTACTCAATAACTTGGCATAAACATTTAATTGGCATGTGAAAATAGTTCCATTTATTCCTCTTTATCAAATATTTTAAGGGATTACATTTCAGATTTTAGAAAGGAATATATGTCACATGAAATAAATAAGACCCTAGAATGAATGATGCATGTTAACATTACTCATATGTGCCTACCATGATGCAAGCATACTCACCTCATATCATACCGGCCCATGAGAAAAATATCATAAAATAGCAATATCTCAAAATAAGTGAGTCAAAAAAAGGTGAAATCATATCACAATAGTAACATTTGAACAACATGAACAATAATACTATCCATGGGAACTTAAATTACCCCCGCACATGCGTAATATAATCAAATTCATTACCTCATTTCCATGACCTAAAACATCCCAATATCCTTTCTAACTTCCCCAAATAGTAAAATAAACAAAATTGGGACCAGATACCACTTTATAACATCTATAGCCCAGTAATCCCTCATATAACTGATCCAATTTTCTACAAGACCATAGGTCTACCTCCCCATATTCTAGAGTATTCTGACTAGATGTGAGGGTTTAAAGAATTTTGTGGGGATACTATACCCTCTGATAAAGAGTTGAAATTATAATGTAAACAAGATAAAATAAATAATAAACATAAACCTATATATCATCAGACATAATCAAGAAAAACCAAACATATATAAATAACCAATAATTAAAATAATAATAAAAACCATGTCATGTCATACTGTATGACAATAAAATGTCATGATAAATTCACACTGGTAACATACTAAATATAATTATTATAAAAGACTCTAAAACCCTAGTCCCAAACCCCATGCTAAGTTCTATCTCTATACTCCACCCCCATCCAAAAATGTAATCAATCAAGTACAGGTCCCTTACACATTTCCATACCAACATCCATGGGTTTTTCTTAGGTACCAAATGTCAGCTGAATAGGGTGTGAGTAAATCTTAGCATGCCGATAATAACATTTTATAAAAATTCTAGTATGAATATATAATTCATGAAATAGTTTGATAAATAATGAATTTAATTCATAAATTAATGAAAAAATCAAATAAATATACCAAACATCAAGCTCTGGGTTGACTCCCATGGTGAGCCAAACCTGGTTGGACACGATACCATATACCTCTATACAGTGGGGGAATCTTTTTCCAAGGATGAATCAACCATATTGATTTCATATTCTCCTAAGAAATATAAATATCCTAATCTTCCGATATCTCCCTCATAAATTTAATATAATCTAAATCCCAACTTCAGAAATCCAGAAACTCTACATCAAGCCCTATGGTGGTATGTACCCATTCATATAGCCCTTAATTTTTATGTGCCCATTTATCTATCTCTCGGATTGTGTGTACCATGAATCTATCCCTCCATAAGTATGAAACTACAAAACTATCCCTCAGACGGAATGTTACCTTGCATCTAGCCCTCAAGCGGTATGCTACCATGCGTCTTTCCCATAGGTGGTACATTACCATGCACATAACCCTCAAGAATAAAACTTAATGAAGAGTTATAAAAGACATTTTTTCAGATAATCCATCTATAATACCAAAATCCAAACATTCTAGACATGTTGACCCAAGTAAAATTGGTCAATTAATCAAATTACCAATTCATAAGAAATTTATTTCATTATGTTATGTTAATAGTTATCAAAATAATTATAACAATACATTTCAAATTCCATATATACAAACTACCATTTATCATGTCATTATAATATTATCCCATCATGCAGTTACATCATTTCCAATTACAAGTATTTTAACTAAATTCAAGCCAAGAGATAAGTTTTCAATCCCATTAACACAATTCACATATTGATTAAACTATCACAACTTACAAAATAAGACAATCCAAAATTAAAAAGTTATGAGAATTTAATGTTAAACTGATTCTCATCAATTATTAACCAATTTACAATTTCATAAAAGTGTTCTAGGTTTGTTAATTCCATGTTCTATACTAGGTTCAATGGTTCGTACATCCCTCTAGTGGCTTCAGGTTTGGTCTCAATTTCAACAGATCCCATAGGGTCCGAGGTGAAGGAATATATGAAATTTAGATTTTGAGTAGAGGAAATTCAGAAGGAGCAGTGGCATGATCTTAAAATACAAGAACATCTAATTTATGCAATCCAATATGATGTATAAGTGGGATTCTAATTACCCTCAATAGAGAAGAGATAGATAAATATTTTTTAGGATCTTCTAAGGCATACCCTTCACCTTTCCTTTGAAATCCTACTTTATATTTATAGTAATTTTCAAAACCAACTATTCTTTTGTTATATTAACTTGATGGATCTATCTGGGGATCTTAGGCTCAATTATTTTTAGGTTATACCAGTTATTTTTATTATATTTAGCCATATTATCCTTAACTTCTATTTTTGGTGATATTTTCTCAGTATTATCTTGGCCATAAATTGGTTTCCCCGCTTCCCTCTATTCCTTATTCTCACTTTCTTCAACTAATTTCATCTTCAGGGAGTTGAAATGGGTGTATTTCAATTCTAAGATTCAGTCATCAGAACTGATTTTATTTTTTTGAAGATTCTTTCATCTAATGATATTTTGATGCAATTTATTCCTCTTTCTTGGTAGGAAAATTCTTAAAATTTTCAATTTCCTCAGTTTCTTTGATCTCCTTCATTAGAACACTATTAGAAGCAGAAAATTCAAATGACTTATTTTTTGAAGGACCTTTAACTTTATCTCCCTCAGTTGGTTTTTTAAATAAATTTTAAACAACTTCTGATATCTTTTCAACAAATGTGTTATTCTTGTAGTCATAGACTAATCTCATTCTGGAGATAGTTTCATAACTTATTGGGTTTTCTTTATGTCTTTCTAGATGATCTTCATTCTCAGATTTTTTTTATCTCATTAACGTGACCATAAATTAGTTAAAAAATCTTACATATTGTAGAATATTCATCTTGATTGTCCTATTATTTATTTATTCAACATAATCCAAAAAATATATAAAACTATAATAATTTTATAAGGAAATCCAATAGATACACATCCTGAATATTGATTGTATGTTTATCACCCTTTCTAGATATAATAAACTCTAAAATCCATTGAAAACAATTATTACATAAGGATTTAAATTACTTTTATTATGAAATTTTTCTTGGATATAAATGAGATGTTTCTTAGAATATGATATAAAAAACTTACCATAAGCTTCTATAAGTTTATGTGAGACAAAATGTAACTTTCCTTCAAAATAAAATTCTAACAGTTTTGTAAAAGTTTCTAGTTTTATGAATAATTTATAAATAAAGAACCCAAAATAATATTCTTTGTACACCTTATTCTACCAAAAAAATTTCTAAGGAATAAAATTGCTTTTCTATAAGAGGTTAGTAAGATACATGCTCACATATAGTTGAGGCTAACTTTCAAGGCCTTGGTATTTTTACATCAAGTTCCATCTTTGTTCATTGAAGTTATTTAAATTTTTCTTCAATTTATTTTTTTATCTCGATCTCAATCTCAATTATCTAAGGATATTCAAACCTTTACTTCGAAAATATACTAAAATTTCATCCCAACCAGTCTCATATTGAATCAATATATAATCTATTCATACCAGACCAACCTTTATGAGCATAGTTAAAGGAAATATTAATCCTAATTGACTTCCAAATCTAAAATTAATTATAACTTTGACCACAACACCTTTAATGATTTTTATCAACTTCAATGAAGTAGAAATAATTCATTATAAGAAATAGACTCAAGATAGAAGACCCCAAATATCAAGGTAGAAAAATATGGTTTCATGGTTGTGGATATAAAGGCTTTGTAGTAGAATTTTATTACACGTTAGTTGGAAACACTAAAGGCACCCTATCACAAACATGAATTTTATCATGGTAGAAGGATTTCAGAATGATATCACCCCATAAATTAGTAGGTAATAATAAAACCCTATACTTAATAAAAAAAATACAAAATTAAAGACATACTTTAAAAAAATCATTTCATAATTAAAATTTTAAAACTAATTAAATATTAAAAAATTAAAATAAAAATAAAAAAATATTAAAACCCCAAAATAGAATATTTTAAATTTAATTTTATTTCCATTTGTTAAATATTATAAAAAAATAAAAATAAATGATGGAATTAGTAAACACCATAATTAAAATATGGAAACATAAAATTAATATTCCAAAAAAATAAGAAATAAAATAAATAAAAACTTTGGGCAAGAAAAAATATATAATTGGACATAAGAACACATATTTAAATTAAAATTTAATAAAAAAACATTTTTGTGAAAAAATTGTATTTTATTATTTTTTCACATTTAAAACATTTTAATAATTAAATAATAAATTTTTAGTAAAATTATATAGAAAAAATATATAAAAAAGATACCACATCATGAAAATATCATAAAAATAAGAAATAGGTTTTTCATTAGTCAGGACTATACTAGTGGATTGGGTTCACTCCCGATTAAATAATTTCCTAAGTCAATGTAAACTCTCAAGACTATCATAATTGACAGAGTCCATTACTAAACTAGGTTTACTCCCCATTCTAGTTTATATTTTCCACTAAAAGTTATGGTATCATAAAAAAATATCCCTACATAATTTTTACAATATTTAAATATTGTTGAAAAAGGTGAGAAATATTTTAAAATAGAAATTTATTTTTTTGAAAATAATGAAAAATACATATTTTGGTATCTTAAAAAAACTAAAAAATTCTAAAAATTTGATTGTAAAATTTTATATTAAAATAAACATGGAAACCTATCATGTAATATTCAGAGTAAAGAATTATTTTGAGGGAAGGAAAATCCATTCTTATAGTAAATGTTAAGATAAATATTTATTCCACACATTTTGAAAAAAGCCTTAAATAAACTCTTTGAAAAACATTATAAAAATACCTAAGTAACAATTTGATAGGAAATTAATATATGGTTGAATATTAATTTAAATAATCAGTTCACTAATGAAAAGAACTTGTGAATGGAATACAAATTTCATCAACCAATGTGGAAATAATTTCGTATTTTCTTACACAAATTCTGGATATTTTTAAGTACAAAAGGGTGGAAAATGTTAATAATACTCAGAAATTTTAGTAATAACCGAAGGAGAATAAAATATATTAGGTTTAATAGATATGAACCTTATATTTTCCCTTAGTGAAAATTTATCACATACAGCCATTAAAAAATGATATAGTGGCATTAACCCATTCCTTTAGTCTCATCTTGCTTCGTACACCTTCAAAAATAATGAATGATAAATATATATTTATTATACAAATATTTTATAACCATATTCATAAATAATTTAATATTTATAATTCCTTTATAATTTCCAAGTATTATTTTATAAACAATTCTTTATTTAAATAAATATTCATGTAAAAACTGGTCCATCTTATATGCATGTTTCAGTCCGATAGTTCCAATCCTTTCACCTTGGTTGTGGTTTTTTTTCATTTATAGTATATTATTTATATCATAAGTATCATATTTATTAATTATATAATATTTTATTGCTATTATTATAAATTAATGATGAAAATGAATTACAATAGTTTTTGGAGATGGTAGTTTCCATGCATGCTTGATCGGTGTTTCCACTTTTTGATGAATAGAAAAAAAAGGTATATAATAAATCAGATTTATAGATTCATTATTATATTATAAATTACATATATATATTCATTACTTCTATTCTTCTACCATATATTTACATAGGAAATAAAAAATGAATCATATCGTTTCATGGGGGTAATCAGTCACATGTACACATGAGTGATGTTATCATCTTTCAATTGATGGGAAGAAGATAAAAAATGACTATAAAATTAAATTTAAAAAATTTCATTATAGTATAATAGTTGATTTGATCATTTTGATAAGGTTATAATCTTTTTATGAGGTTTAATAATAAAGAAACATGAAAAATATCAGTTAGAACATATACCTCTTCTTTCGGTCTCCTCTTATGAGAACCACATTAAGAATACTTCAATGGGTATTTTGGAAGTAATAGAACCTCATATAAATGGATAATAATTCTGGGAGAGTTTTTTTGTAGATATTGATTGATATAAAAGGATTAATTGGTATGGAGGAGAGATGAGATGAGGTTCCCTTTTATATGTGATTGGAGAGGAACTCTTGTAAATAACTTACACCTTAAAATATAATAAAGTTATTTCAAGTGAAAGTCAAACCAAATAAACCCAAATTAAAATATAATATATGTGGGGGGAAATAAACATAACCAATAGTATTTAGACAAGTTTTTAGGTTATTTTAATCCTAACATCTGTTGTTTAACCCATTGTTAACCCTTTTACCCTTTACCATAGTAATAGATTTCTAAATCAGTTACTATTCATAATGATCAAAAATGAAGTTGAACTCCTTAATAAATTTACAATACTGATTAAAAATATGCAAAAAATTTGTCATATTTAATTTCTATAAATATAATAAAATTATTTAAAAATATGTGAGAAAAATTCAATGAATGTTATTTATAGAAAAATTAATTTTTAAGCATAAAACTAAATTTATTCCTTTTCCTTTCCTAGTAAAAACCATTAGATGGATTTCTAAATATTTTATTGAATATATTATAAAAACATCTATAAAATCATTCATAAATAGTGATTAAATTATTTTATTAAGATAAAAAACACATTGCGCACATAAAAATAGTTTTTTTTCCAAAAAAAATATATATTTTTAATTTCACATGACTTTAGATTCATTTATAACCAATTTATAACCAAAGAATTTATTTTCTACATGGGTAAATGTTACTTTTCTATAATGTATTTTTTAATATTCATACATACAAATCCAACTACTAGGTGATAACTTCCACATTTAATTATACTTTTTCAATAGTACATCATAGTTTGTTTAAACTTATGATTGAATGAAAAGAAAACTATAAAAGGAATAAATTTTTTTTAAAGAAAAATATATCATAAAATATCAAGGTTTTATATAAAATGTATATGAAAACCAAAATATCTAACCTAGTTTAATGAAAAATATTTTTCTGTGCGACAAAACCATTGGAATTTAGTGCAACATGGTGAACTTTTATATAAAAATTAATTTGATTAGAAATGTGATTTATCATAAGTAAATACTCTTTTTTTAGAAGTTATAAAAGGTCTTAGTTGTTTATGCATTTTTCCAAAAATTTCAATGATGAACTTAATATTAGACAAGTGTTTCTTTAAACTATTTCCTTTAGATTTAATTTTAATTTCAAAATTTATATCATCTAATATTGGACTACAATTAGACTTAGAAACTAATCCCGATGAATGTTTAGAAACATCATAAGTTAGTTTCAAAAATCTTTTATTATATTTAATTAGATATTTCTGTTCATAATTATAGTTTTTTTCAACTAATTATTTTTGATTTACTTAAGGTTTGTATATATAAATTTCTATTTAAATGTATGTATATAATCTGCATCATCTAATAAATTCACCTTTCCATCATCTAGTTTATGATCCTTTTCATTATCTAATGATTTAAAATAATTTACATTAGAAGAAAAACTAAAACAATAATCTGGAGTTATATTTCCTATATATTCTATAGTTACCTTAGTAATTAATTTTTTTATTAAATTAAATTATTTGAATAAATTTTTTTTTAACCAACACTTCATAAATAATTTTATATGATATAAGATATAGTATCAACTTCATTAGAAATCTAGATATCTAAATATTTCAAACTCATTTTTGACTTTATAATTAGAGTAGATATTTTATTTCCTATCCATCATCATCAATTTCAGACAATTAGGTATTATATGATCGGTCTTCCTATATTCATAGAAAATGACATATGGAGATTATTTTTTTAATATCCATCTTTTATGTCTTTCTAATGAGTATATCAGAATTATTATTTCTATAATTATATTCATTAATCTTTCATGTTGAAAAAGTTCATTCCCACCATTATCTGAATTAATTTGATGTAAATTCTAAAATTTTATTTTTTTAAAATGAGATTAAGAAACAATAGTATAAGAATTTAAAGTATAATAAATTTAATTAAAAGAATTATATGTAAGGGCCACTCCTTTATTTATTTTATACTTTATAACATACATTTTCAATCTACTTTCAAATTACATTAAATTACAAATTTATTCATCCAAAATAAGATTAATTAAATGTTTATTGTCATAAAAAGTTTTCCTACTTGATTTCCACTCCTTCAGAATAATACATATATAATTTTCAACAAGATGATTTTTCATTAACTATTTCACACGAAAAGATTGTAACCTATTTACAATAGTCATAACATGTTGAAGAATTTGATTTACAGTTTTACCAGGTAAGAAATAAAAACCTTGACAGTTTTCTCTTAATATATATCTTCGATAAACTAACACTATGTCCCCAAATGTGTAATCTCTAACTTCATTAAAATTATATTTTCCATCTCACAAGATGATATTTAAATGTAGATATTTATTTTCATCGAACAAAACAATGTATTCCACACATTGGGATTTTCT
Source organism: Viscum album (assembly GCA_963277665.1). Classification (NCBI taxonomy): domain Eukaryota; kingdom Viridiplantae; phylum Streptophyta; class Magnoliopsida; order Santalales; family Viscaceae; genus Viscum; species Viscum album. The sequence continues at coordinate 659,419,564 of OY728131.1, read as the reverse complement.
AGATATACATGCCTTTCATTTGAGTAAAATAGAAAACTACTTTATTTAGAACATTTTATTCATCATTCATCATAATAAAATTATCAAAACTGATATTAATGACTAAATATTTTATACGATCATGCTGATATTCATAATCCACTACAACAAAAATAATTGGACTTCTTAGACTCATGTCCCATGAGTTCAAATTAGAATTATTTCTATAAAAAAAATAATGGAATATTTAATCTACAACATAATTATTTTATGAACTAATGGTAATAAATTTTCATGTTAACAAACAAAAAATAGGAGAAAGCTTAGTTTTAGAAAGAAAAAAGTTGTAATACCCAATGTTCTGAATAATTGAAATGAGTTTATTGTCATAAAATAGTATCAAAAAGCTCTGATAACAAATGTTGTCCCAGATATGTTAAGAAGGAAGAAAATAAGAAGGGGGTGTGAATTATAGTTTAAAGTAAATAACAATTTTCTAATGCCTTTATGTATTAAATTAGTCGTAAAAATTATATTTTGATCAATTTATAGACTATCAGGGTATATATGTAACAGAGGAGGAAAATATAATTATCATAAATTCAATAAATTTTGATTAATAGAAGAAACCCAATGAAAAAATGTGTTAAAAATCATAGAGCAATGAATAATAATGTGAAAAATCATAATAAAGATATTATAAAAAAACTCATTCTATCATTAAGTTACAAGTATCTCTATAAAACAAAATTTATGTATCCCTATTTTTTTACCTATTATATGGTCTATCTTTCTATCTATAAAATCCCTTGACTTAAACTAATCATAAGGTTCTCTATATTTTTTCCCAAGAGGCCCTATATCTAGACAATCAGATTATTTAGCTTCTTATACCTATAATCCCTTAACTTGTTGGCCTTCTTCATATATCACACACTAGAATCTATATCTTTCCTATAAAAATCCCATGATCTCAAAAATTATAATCTCAATGATTTTATAGGAAACCAAGATATTTTACTGTGAAAAACCTCACATAGTGGTATATATGATCTAAAATTCTCCAAAATAAAATTTAAAGTTACATGATGTGTTAATAAAAACACCCTGAAGGTGTCTTCACAGTATTATTTGGGAGTTATTGTGTTCTTTGACAAAGCCAGATGACTGGAAATGATTTTGGTCTATTTTTACATAGAAGGTTTTTAAGGTTGTCCAGTTTCCCAGTGTTTACCAAATTTTTGGGCCTCAAAATTAAGAGTTTGTTTTCTAGAAAAGGGATATTTCTCTATAGGGGTACTCAGTATGAGGACTCTGAGGAAATGTTTATATATTTGTAAAGTGATACGTGGAACATCAAAGGAAATTGGAAAAATGAAGGGAAACACAGAACATGAGATGCTGACCGCGTACAGGAGTAGTTTGCGGGGAGAGAATGGTTAGAGGTGAAGTCATGCGGTACACAAAAGGATTTCTATCAGAAGGATGGATTTTCATTCATGTAAACAAGGATATTTTTTTATAATATGTGAAGGGTGTTGTTATAAAAACAAGATGGTGATTTTGGCTTCTATGAAGGAAAAGAGGAGGTACACAGACTGCGTAGGGAAAATGGTTTTCTGGATGATTACTATTCTTGGAAGATGGATGGTATATGGTGTAGGCGGAACCACATTGAATATTTGGTAAGATTATTAGATTATGTAGATCTATTTATCTAAATAAGGATCATTAATCCCCTCATTAAGATAGAGCAATTCTCATAAGAAAACATCTTTTCTCTGAGAATTTGAAATTTCATAAGAGGTTCTTGATGAAGGATTCAATAAATGGTGAAGTAGTTCATAGAATAAATTACATGAAAGGATGTTTTTGGAGGTATGTAGTCTATAAAGAAAAAATTTGGTTAATAGACTAAGCGGTCCGTGAAAGAAGTAGTCTGCAGAAGAAATAATTTTCTAGAAGTAGAAGTGCTCTGCGAAAGCAGTACATGGATGCAATTTGTGAATGTAGTAAATGGAAGTAGTACGCAGAGTCAGTTCACAGAGAATGGTACATGGAAGAAGAGGAACATTTTACAAAACAAGAGGTAGTCTACAAAGGAGAAGCCATGTGTGGAATTAGAGGTAATACGTAGAAGAGTCAATCCACATAGATTACCTACTACGCAGTTTGCGGAGAAAGGAAGGTGGTTCACAGAGGACTCAAGAAAGAAAGGAAATGCACTAAAATAGTCCACAAAAGAAATTTCCACTAACCTAATAGTATGTAGAATTGTGGGATTCATCTAAAAGTGAAAAAGGTACTTCAACAGAGCATCTATTTAAATTTGATGAGTGTATTTTCATGTAAATTAGGGGACCTATAAGTCCATAAAATGTTAGTAGTTCCCTTCCTATAACAGTGCGCGAAGGAAGAGGAAGACAATAATCCTTTCAACTGGTAGTGATCTAAAGAAAGATACATATGGTGTAACCCTTGGTAATTCAGTGAGAATACCCTAAACCTTGTAAAGGAAAAGAGCATTGGCATAAATGTTCTAGCCCAAACATTATAATTTAGCAGTGAGCCTTATGGAATTTTGTATCATCAACACACTGTTGTTTGATGCTCCTTGGATGTATCGTAGTGAGGTTGAACCAAGTAAAAATATATTTTCCATTATGTTTTATTTTTTTCTTTAATTTCAATTCATTATCATCAGATAAATTTGTAAAGGATGTGATCAACATTGAAATTAAAGAGAATAAAGAGTGACCCTTGTAATAAAGAGGTTAAGATCTAGTGGGGAAGGAGGAATTCTAAAAAGAATATTTATAACCTAATTCACCCCCTCTTATGGTATTTATATCCCTTTTGGACCTAACCATTATTATGATAGTAAAGGATTCCATTATCAAAATTGTTTGCACAGACTTGGTTTAGTTGATTGTTGAAGTTAAATATTCTGTCTACTCTTATCATGATGTGCCATGGAAAAGAGAATGACATCAAAGAAGAAGTATAATTCACGTGGTATTCCTTAATGTGGAAGAATTTATGAAAAAGTTTTATTTGGTTTAAGGAATCCAACAGTTTTCTAAAGAAAGGTTTGGATGAATTAGGCAAGGAAAAGATAGACACACTCAATGATGTTGTAGGAATGAGTGAAGAACTTGACATCACAAGTGATATTGAAACCAATGATGATGAATAATCTACAATAAGGAAAAATGTGGAATATTTAAATGAAATTAAGGAATTGGATAAGAAATTGGAGGATAAAATTAAATGTAATGAAATACGGACCTAAGCACTAAAAATTGAGTTCAGAAAGATAAGAGGTTTAAATAAAAGTCTTATTGATGAGGATAATGATTTGAGGGAGAAGAATGATCCTCAAAATGAAGAACTTAAAAATATTTCTAGAAAGATAAAGAAACAAAATTTTATGAAAATGAAGAGAATCAAAAGCCATAAAAAATTCTGAATCTAAAATATATAAATGAGGATCTAGTGACATAGTTATCTGAACTAGTTTAGAATAACCAAATGATACAACAATAGAATTCATGCACTTCTGATTATGTTTCTCAAGAAAAAATTAACATAATTTAGAAAAGTGACATGGTGAATAAGCTCATATGTGAATTGGAAGATGAGATGAGTAGAAGGAATAATCTCAAGAAAGAACTTATTATCCACTTGAATCAAGGGATATAAAGATCCAACAATTGAGAGAAGAGATGGAATTAGTGAAAAAGAAGTAAAGAAATCCAATTCCAAATAAAATCATAAAATTAAGGATGCCTTGCAATTAATATTTGATTGTCCTTTTGTAGGTGATAATGAAATAAAAATAAAATATTCTATATCTAAATAGAAAAAAATACATATTTTCACATCTCAAAGGAAATATAGTTTTGAAAAAATCTAGGATTGGGTATGATAATCCCCCTCCCATGCTTGATAGGAAGAATTCTATTAAGAGTTTCAAAAATAAAAAAACATCCTATAGGTGATGGAGATAGAACAAAAGTGAAATTTATAATATGTAGTGGCAACATGTTCTATTTCCATGGAACTCATGGTCACACATCAAGATTTTGTTCATTGGAATTTGGAATACATTTAATTATGTGAAGATAGAAATCTTTATAAATTTATGAATAAGATGAAACTTCTTGAAAAATATTAAAGAAATGTCTCCCAGAAGAAATAATTTGCCACGTGCTATTACTGTGGAGGGCATGGGAAATCCATGAGTTTGTGTCAAGAATCCCGATGGCATAACATCTAAAGGACTCAGACTGGATCAACATATCAGCTAAGAAATAATGAAATTTGGTATCCATTTAATGGATGGTGTTTTATATAGTATGATCATGGGAATGTGGAAGGACATTGCAGCAAGAAGAATGCAGGGAATGAAAAGGGAAGAGATACACTAGTAATGATTCAGAAGAATATACGTTCAGTGAAGTAATCACTCCTAACACATCTAAGTAATTTTAATTGGGTAACATATAAAAAAAGATGAATAAATAACATATCAAGAAATTAATATGTCATGATACAAGAAGAAAATTGAATTTAAGAGAAAGAGACCTCCAATGGGGGAAGATGTAAGATCAAAAGACTAGTGGAAAGATTTCTTCTCATAGAAAGAGTCATGAAAAATTTAATTCAGGTGGAGTCTCAAAGAATGAAATTTATACCAGGGGGTATAAAACTAAAATTGTGAAAAATACCAAACCCATAGAACCCAAATATCATAATAAGACTTTTAATGTGGGTATGTAATGTTTGGATATATGGCTAGAACAGTTGAGGTTGGTTGGGAAGTTGGAACAAGCACAAAAAGAGTATAGTTCCTTGAAATAAAGTATCAAAGGGTTGATCCATTAGGATCGACCACAATCCTATTCATCAGGATTTTAGATATTACCTATCCCTATGTTTATAAATTATATTAACTAATGTTCAAGTGTTTCAGGTACAAAGGGAGATACGATCCATATAGAAGTGGCATCAAAAGATGAAAAATGGGGATGTGATGTGATGTGATCCATAATTTCATGTAATTCAAATCTTTCAAAATAGATGAATAATTAAACTATAAGAATTACTTAAAAGGAGTTAATGGTTTATGTATTCATGAAATATATGGTAGTAATTGAGTGTAATAGACTATGATTGTATTATTAAATTTATCTCTTGTTTCCAACACCGAGTTTTGACTCAATAGGCTCGGAGGTTTTGATGATGGCTCATTGCAAAGTGCCACATGAGAATGAATGATGTTGGAGAAGAAGAATGTTTTTGGTTATAAACCATGGTCCCAACAATAAGAAGACTTTAACATCTTAGGGGGAGAACTCTATCTCCTAAATAGATGCAAGATCATAATTGAATATAAAGGCTGAAAGTTTATGATATCTGACATCAAGAAGACCGATTGGTGGAGAAATAAAAAAATATATTTATTTCATGATTATGTTTTTTTCTCTAAAAAAATAGTATCAACTAACTATTTTTAGGAAACAAAGAATGTGTGAGAGAATTCCATCTATGTTTCAACATGAGTATGAAAAAGTAGATGAATGTAATGATGTCACTATACTGGAGAATGAACAAAATATTTAACAGAACATTGAATAGTTTCATTATGGTAGAAATGATGAGATAAGCTGATTAGGGGATACTTCAACTCTAGACGATAATTTAAAATAAAATTCAGATAATGGGGTTCTGGAAGATGAAAGGATAGAGACAATCAGATTATTCTTTTCCATAAAATTATAAATAAAGTTCAATTTTTTTCAAAAGGATTTCAATTCATTATTTCTCAACAGGGTTCTGGAAGTTGATGTTTACATTGAGTAGAAAAATGGTTTTCTCATTAATGAAAATGATAATAATGTTTTCCAACTAAATAATGCTTTATATGTTTTGAAGCAAGAACCAAGAACATGGTTTTCAAGGGTAGATCAGTTTTTGAAAATTCTCATTTTTTAGCATGGTGGAGTTGATTACAATATATGTGTAAACCATAATAGTAATAAAAGGATGATAGTGTTGGGGTATGTTTATGAAATAATATTCAGTGTATTAGATGAATCATAATGCATACAATTTTTCAAATTCATGAAATGTTTGTTCAAAATCTCAATGATTGCTGAATTGACATTTTCTTTGGTTTATTGGTAACACAAGGCTAGAATATAACATTCATTTATCAATAATATTCCAAATAATTTTGGGTAGGGTTTGGAATGGATAATTATAAGGAGATGGAGACTCTTGTTGATACTAGGATGAAACTTTCATGGGATGATAAAGGCAATGTATTCAATGTCACATAATACGAGAAAATCACTGGCAGTCTATTGTACTTGACAACAAAAAAGACCTGATATTGTTTTTCCCATATGCCAAGAAGCAAGATATCAAATCAACACCAAGGAAACCCACATTATTGTAGTGAAACTAATAATTCTTTATATCAAAGGAACTCTGGATTTTATTTTGATGTATAATGATAAATCTCAGCAAGAGTTATTGGGATATACATTTGCAGATATGGCTGGTTCAGTAGATGAGAAAAAACAAACATCAGTTGGTGAATTCTACCTTGAAGGACTATATATTTCTTATCTAAGTAAGAAACATATTGCATTTAATTAAGAAATATATAATCTGAATATATTGTGGCTACTCATGCTTGCAAAAAGTTGTTGTGGATGAAATAGTAGCTAGATGATATGAGAGTTGAAGTGAATTCTCTGATCAGAATCTGTTGTGATAATTCAAGTTCTATAAATCTAATAAAAAATACAGTCCGTCAGTAAAGGGAAAAGAACATTGAAATCAAGTATCATTACATCAAGTAGAAGGTGGAGAAAGGGAATGTGAAGTTTGAGTATGTACCTATAGAACAACAAGTTGTGGACATTATGATAAAGTATTTACCCAAAAAATAATTTGAATGACATCGACTAGATATTGGAGTCCATTTGACTACCTGCACTTATAGAAGTATGGATGTGGTTCCAACTCTCCTATAACTATGGGGTGTTTTTTTGTTAATATTATAATATGTGTTCTTTAGCTTGTTGCATACCTCAAAGGAATGACCATCTAGTTTGTTTAAAAAAGGAAAAAATTGGGCTATTAAAAAGGAGAAAATGTCTTAGTAAAGACGTGGGGGGAATCTATTAGGTGGATCAGCGAGATATGTGGATTTGAAGATGAGATGAGGTTTTTTGGAGGAGCAATGATATTGGTGCAGTATTAAACATGACGATGCTATACATGATCAATCAAAAGATACATATCACGACAGATGATGTTTGTGATGAAAGAAGAAGAGTGCAGTTGGAATGGAATGATGTGATTCATTGATGACATTTGAATTATGATCTTGTTACTCATGCCAAGCATGGATCATGTGGGATTAGAGTATGTGTTGAGTAAATATTTTATCTCTATCTTAATCATAAGAAGAAAATTCTAATAGAATATGGAAGGAGAATTAATGAGATATCAAATTTTGAAAGTATTGTCAACTAACTCAAAGTGAGAGATTGTTGGGAAAAATCACTCAAGGTGTCTTCTTGGTATGTTTTGAATGTGAATGTGTTTGTTGGTAAAGCTAGATGACAAGGAATGAGTTTGGTTGAAGTTGTTAAAGAAGTTTTTTAAGGTCGCACAATTTTTTAGTGTTAGCCAAATTTTTCAGCCATAAAATTGGGAATTTTGTTTTTGGAAAAGGAAGATTTATAGATAGAGGACATAGTACATGGACCATGAAGAACAGTTCATGGATTGAAAAAGTAGTATGATTAAATTTGAAGGAAATAATAAAAGGAAGGGAATCTCATAGTGTAAAACACAAACTATGCATGAGAAATGTCCATGAGGGGAAAATGGTTTGCAGAGATGGCATATGGTACACTGAAGGAATACGGTATGTGGATGGCTAGAGGAACATCAGATAACATTTCATTCATTGAAATGAGGTGGTGTTTTTATAATCCACAAAGGGCATCATTGGAGAAAATGAGACGGTGATTGTGGCTACAATGAAGGAAGAGAGGAGGTATGTGGACCATGTAGGGAAAATGGCTCACATGAAGATTACAGATTGCAGAAGATGCATGGTATGCGGTGAACATAGTACCACATTAACGATTTTTTAAATATCAGATTAGTGGATTATATATATCATTTTGCCTATATAAGGAGTTATAATTCCATCATTAATATAGAGAGATTTTCAGAAGAAAAAAAATACTTTATTAGGGAATCCATATAAGATGGAAAGAGGTTTACAGGGAAGGATTCTGTGAAGTGTGAAGTAATTCATAGAAGAGATTTCATGAAATGGTGTTTGTGGAGAATGGTAGTCCGTAATGAAAGAAGGTGGTCCATGGAAGAAGTGGTCCATGGAAGAAGCAGTCCACCGAAGAATGAATTCCACAGAAGCGGAAGTGGTATGTGAAAGTGGTATGCAGATAAAGTATATAGAGTTAGGTCATGAAGGTGGTATACAAAATCATCATGTACAAGCAGTTCATGAATAATGGTTCATAAATGGAAAGAAGAATTTTGTATAACCATAGGCAGTTCTTAGAGGAGAAGAGATAGGTGGAAGTTGAGGTAGTATGCAGAAGAGGCAATGATCAGAGCTTACCCACTAAGTAGATCACATGGGAAGGAAGGTGGTTCACAGAGGACACAAGGATGAAAAAAAAGAACTAAAATAGTTAACAAAAGAAATTTTTGTTAACCTAACAGTACATGGAAAAGTGGAATGCATTTATGGGTGAAAAATGTACTTTAACGGAGCAATTTGTACTAATAGTACAGTTCAGGACGCGTGCTTTCATGAAAATGAAGGGACCTACAAGTCTATAAACTATGAGCGGATCCCTTCCAAGAGCAGTGAGTGAAGGAAGATGAAGATGATGATCTCTTACACCAGAAGTGTGTCAGAGAAAGAGATATAGGGAGGGACCCTTGGGAATATAGTGAGTAGACCCTAAACCTTATAAAGGCTGTGATCCTTAGCATTGAAGATCTAGCCCGAACATTGTAATTTGGAAGCGAGCCTTAGTGAATTTTGAACAATTGGAAAAATTCCATTATATGCTCCTTGTATATAGCCCAGTGAGGGTGAACCAAGTAAAAATATCAGTTTTTTATGTTTTTCTTGTTACTTTACTTTCAGTTCATTAACATCATGTAAAATTAGAAAGGACATGATCAACATTGAAATTAAAAAGAAAAAGAAGTGAACCTTTGAATAGATAGGTCAAGATCCATTGGAGAAGGAATAACATTAAAAATAATCTCCATACCCTGATTCAACCCATTCATAGGGTATCTAGGCCCCTTTTGGACTTAACATGAATCACCTTTGGGTGACAATCAGTTGTAAAAAATCAAACTAACTGGAAAATTTCAAAGAATCAAGTAACTCCTTTTTCTCCATGAAGTTTTGACTCCATTTAATAAATGAACTATAATAACCTCCTTTGTTAAAATTCCATAATCTTTGAGATCATTTGTAATTATATCATATCATTCATCATCATTTTCATGTAAATTTTTTATATATTCTTCTAATCATGAAGATGTTATTTCAAAACTGCAATAGTGGTCAAACATATAAGGAATTTTCTAAGTCTTAAAACATTATGCCACTATATTTTCATGTTTCAAATTACGTTATTTAGAATTTTATTTATCATAAATTTAGAGATACACTAAAAATATGAAAATATTCAGGTTAAATAAGTTTCATATTATGTGTATTGTGATTTTAAAAGAAGAATAAGTAAGGGAGTCAATGAATTAATAGGTACCAATAACCTAGGACTGTTAGGGTCCTATTCTTATAATAACACCCACTGACTCAACATAAAATTTAGAATATCATGAAATTTTAAAAAATCATTAGAATTTGGCATAACGATTGATATAAAAGAATCATTGATGAAACAAATATAGGGAAGAAGAGTATTAGACTTATCCAAATTGACCTCCGATGATGAGTGAAACATGAAATTGTTGATGAATAGGGGTATATACTATTGGTTGAAGAATAATAAATTAGAGGCAATGGGGAAGATCTTCTGACTATGCTGATAAAAAATGCAGGGAATTATCATTTACAATTGTTAATAATAATAATAATAATATATATATATTTATTTTAAAAATTTTAAAAATAGACACTGGTACCTAGAAGGTATCCTCTATCCATGAATGGGGTATTTGGTGGGAACCCGTTACACACCTTAGGGGAACCAACTACATTTGGTCCCCCACCAAATCCCCCTCCCCCATAAGGGCTCTAGTAGGTAATTGATACCAGACCACTAGGTACCCAGTGGTGTATGTTTGAAAGAAAAAAAACCCCAACATTGGGCTGTATTCTAAAAATCACTCCCTAATACACCACTAAAATCTACATCACTCAAAATCATCACACATATTGAAGGTTTGGAAAAATTTAAAATCAGTTCATAACTTATAAGTATGTGGGGTGACAAAACCAAACTCCTTCACTTTTTGAATTAAAAACCCATGTACCTTGACACTTTTAGTGTTATGGGACTATTAAATTAATTATTTTCACCTTTATTATTACATCAAAGTGGTGTTGAATTTATGAAATGAAAAACCAAAAAATTTACAATAGAAGAAAAATTAATCTAATAATTGAATAATACATGATAACAAGCTAATTGAAAGGAATAACAATAATGAAATAATTAAAGAAGGTTCACATTTTTTAAAATGATTTTTGTAATTTTTATTTTTCATATTGTCAGAGGACATATGAACAAAAAAGAGACCAGAGGTAACCATTTCTCTTCCGAAAGGAAATACATATTATAAATTGTTTATATATATGTATATATATATGTGTGAATATCTATATAATTTATAAAAATATTTGAACATATAACTTATTAATTTTATCTTCATTTTAATGATATACTTGTCTCATTATCTCTTTCATTGACTTATATATCAAACATGACATTTTTCATATGATGTATACTATTTTTTACTATGTTATGATTATGTTATATATCAATCTCTTAGATAAATTTATCCTTTTATTTAAGGAATATATTCTTTACTTCATGGATTTATTCTATATAATTTTCCAATAATCTATGTTTTCTATAATATTAATGTGACAATATACCCATTACTCTATATGGTGTGAGCACCATAAATTTCACAATTCAGATTGAACGGTGTTTACCTAGGGAATTATTATATTTATTTTACTTCCGAAATATTGATATTATGAATTCATGTTATTTCAATACAAATAATAATTGATTGATTATATATTTTAATGCATGAGGATTTTTTGGGAATAATATGTTTGTTTTTTTATTATTCATTCCATTTATATGATGAACTCATTAGGATTATTATGTGATTGGTGGAGCCTATAATTATATATCCCCTCAATATATCAGTAGGTTAGATGAGAAAAACTAGCATGTATATAGAGAAGATGCCTAAACTTTTATTTGTGATGTCTTATCATAAGTCCTTTGTTGTATGGTTATGATTGATGATATTATAAATTTCATCATTATGGGAATTATTATTGTTCTTCATGTGAATAATTTATTTATGTTATTATTATATCCATAAATATGACATAATTTTACATTTTATTCTTTCAATATCCTACTAAAAAGGATATGTTTGATATAAGGAAAACCAATGAAATAGTAATAATGCTAATATTATTTTATGATGTAATTTAATTTCTAATGTAATTTGTTAATAAAATATGTATCTTATCTTTTGTGACTACGAAAATTTTGATTCTAGATGTTTCAAGGGTAATAAATATCCTTTTGGTCTAGGTTAATAGAGATAGGGTTTTTTATGGTCTCTATCTGAGAATTTTTAGTCAAAACATCTAGAACTATATTTATATGAATATTCATAGATAAAAACATTATGTTATACCCCTAATAAATTATAGGAATTTTTCTATAAAGGATATAATACTTTATATGCATTATTCATAAATATATTATAATTAATTAATCTGAATTATAATTCCTAATGTTATTCATGAATCAAAGAGGTTTTGTCATTATTTTGGAATGGTTCCTAATGAAAGGATTGTAAACCATGTAAACACTAGCAATTAGTGTTTAGGTTTCCCAACTAGTAAAACAACTGAAGTGGTTATTGGAGGCATGAAAATTATTACTATATTATGGAAGTTCACTCAAGTTATGGAAAATACACCTATTTATAAAGTTCAAACTGTTTCTCAGTAAGATGTAACAAAATTATATCAATTCATGAGACAATAACCTCGATCATTAAATTGAACCACTAATCCATTAATGGTAGAAAAAAACTGATTATAGCCCAAGATAAGATATCCATCGCATCATCATATAGTAAAATGGATAATGGTACAATGTCTATATATCATATAAAATGAATTTATAATTGATTGGGTTCATTGGTTCAAAATACCAAGGTTTAAGAGAGATAAATAATGTAATTTATTGATTTAATTTCCTTATTCTTTGAGAAATAGTTTCATTGAGAGGAACAAGTTGATTTAGAAATGAAATTTATTGGTTTATGACTATAAGACAATGAAAACATTGATGAATATTAGTTTTAAATAATATGATTTGTGAGAAATTATTTAGATAATGTATATAATATATAAATAAATAATAATCAATTATTTTATGGACTAAAGAAAACTATTCAATGGGAGTTAGTCTTTCAAATAATTTTATCTTATGAGAAGATAGTAACAAGTGAGATTAATGCTAAGAACAAGTTCTAAAAGTATTATATTTATTTAGGAAATTAATAGAATAAGAATGAGATTAAATGTCATGTAGAATGAAAATTAGAGAATAAAAACAAAGGAAGTGTAAAATTTCAAACATATAATAATTGTTGGAAGTCACATCTTGGTGATTACTTAAAGGGATTGGGAATTTTTTTTATATTTGGAGATATTGTCTATAAATCCCATGAGTAAAAATGAAAAATCGTTGTTATTATTAACGAATTATTCAATTATAATGAAAAGAGACTCTATTAATCAAAAAAGTTAGGGCATAACCATTTTATTAAAAAGATAAAGGAAAACAACAGAAAGGAGATGGATGGGGTCATACAAGCATTCATTCCCTCATGCCAAAAGAAGACAAGGAAGATCAAATACCAAAATCATAAGAATCATCACAATCACCATACCAGTCATAATCAGGTAAGGGACCATGAGATCTGGTGACCATAGTGGGCTTCAAATAGGAATAATCCTTTCTATATCTCGCATTCCTAGAAGGAACATATTGAAAACCATCATCAGCCATAAAAACATTTTTTCCTTTAACCAAAGTCTGACTATGTGATGGTTTTTTGGGGGAGTCATCCTCAACATCATCCCACTTTACATGAATACCTTGAGTTTCCCTTCATTTATTAATTTCCTCTTGAAGCTTTGAGAGATTCCCATCAAAATTTGAATTTTGTTGCCACACAATTATAGGAGCAGGCTTCTTAAGAGACAATCCTAGTGTGAGGCCACCTTCATCCACTTGAGAATGCTCTCTGTGCTCAGGAACCAACGTCACGATCATTCCTATCCCTGACCCATGAGTCACATGTGCTGCCTTCAGTGACTTGTCAGGAATAGATTGTTTGTCTTCAAGTGGATCCACATTGTTTTTTGTGTTCTGTTTGTTTAATTTCTTCCTAAAAGAATCCTCATGGTGCCCCTTTAAGGAGAAAAAAGAGCAAACCACATTCTTGTGGTATTTATCCTTAACATGACCAATTTTCTGACACACCGAACAAAAAACAGGAAGTCATTCATATATCACTTTTAAAGAGATATCATCATTAAATGCTGAGAGAAAAACATTATGAATCAAGCAAGAGCTTAGATCAATTTCCACTAAGACCCTAGTATAATGGGCAAATTTAACAATCTCAGTATTCCTATCCATTTTTATCGGAATTACCACAGCTGAGGCAATATCAAATAAGATCTTGGGATGCCACAAGACCCAATTAAGACCAATAATTTTGATCCAAAAATGAGATCTAGTATTTTTAATGGAAAATGGATTAAACAGAAATTCCCACTCTTGAAATCATATCATACCTGGTTTTAAGGCGATTGATCCAATACCTCATGCTCTTCGCTTTATATCCTCTGATGAAAATATGATGTGGATGAAACCCCGACCCAAAGTAATGCATCTCCAACCAAAGAAACCCCATATAGAAGTGACCTTCTGAACTAATTCATCAACTGTCCAAGATTTTACTCCATAAGGAAGAATAAGTCTTGCAAATATAAAGTATTCACAAAGTTTGAATATGTCAAGAATAACCTTCTTATTATCAGTCACACGAGCAGTGTCACCTTTCTTGACCATTCGCTTGGGAGAAATGTATTTCACATGTTCAAAATATCTGTCATTGGGGACCTGTTCAGTATCTGCAGTACCAAATAGGGATTTTAATTTACGATATTTCTTAGCCATGGGAGGACTAGGAGGAAATTTGCCTGCTTCATCCACTAAGGCAGAATGTTCAGCTTCTGCCACAACCGCACCATCTTGTAACATCTCATTTTCCACTGTCGTGCCATCTTTGTTGTTCACCACAACCATAGGTAAATCGGCTGCAGCTCCTGTTCCGGTCCGCACGACGTCGACCATATGTGTGCCGCCCACACTGGTCACCCCCGCTACATTTTCTACACGTACCTCGCATCAGCCACCATCATGGAAACATGTGCACTACTTGCTCCAATAGATGCTCCAGTAATAATCCTTCCATATCCGACTGAATCCAAGCTGCCGCCGCTCACATTGGACACCCCTGATGCAGAACCAACCGCCACAGATCTACAAACACCTGTCCTGGTCAAATTTATGGCTTCATTAAATTAAATTAAACAATATTTTTACCCTTATTTTTTTCAATAATAGTGGACAATTATAATGAATATCATTATGTTATGAATCGATACTACGACACTTGAAATATTCTTGTAATCATGGTATATGAAAATTTTATGAAAATTATGATTTTTGTTTAATAAGATCATATATATATATATAATCATTTTTATAAAGGATTTATATGATTAGTTCTCGAATTCTTAAAATAAAAAAAATCTTAAATTATGATCTTCATAATATTATCACAATAAAATAGTATGTTTTACATATATTTAAATAATTAGTAAATATATAGAAATTAAAAGATATATAATTAATTTGAAATATTATTTTTTAAACAATAATATGATTCATTATCAATCGTATAATAAATAATGAATAATAACAAGTAGAAAAAAATCACTGATAGGAAAAGAAATAGTATTTATTATAGAAAAAATTATTTTTATGTATTATATAATTTCATATAAATGATAAATTCATAAGATTTAGAATTTTAATTTGATAAAATAGAATTGATTTTTGAATGAACACATTGTAATGAGATTAGGGTGATTTTTTGATATTTTCTATAAAAGTTGATAAATAGTGAATATATAGTTTTTTACATATGTCGTAATTTTTAGGATGTCATCATGATATACATGTGAGTTAAAATGTTATAAATTTTTTCATGAATTAAATTTTATTTAATATGTATAATAATTCATTTAATATTAATAAAATTAATTTCTAAACTAATGAATCAAATTTCAAATCATAAGTTACTTTTTATTCTAAGAAAAATATTTATTGGATTATTTTATTTCTTTTAAAAAATTGGATGGTAATGTTCTATTTTAGGTGGGATTAAATATCAATGAAGCATTTATTTTTTAGTAAAAAACTATTAAATGTCATAAAAATAATCATTACTCGTAGTCATGATCCTAAATAATAAATAATCAATACTTTGTTAAAAGTTTTTAAGGGAACATATCCTTTTAGACCACTCCTTTGTGTCTTTTCAATGTCCTTGGTTCTTAGTGTAAGCCTATGGTTGGTTCAGTGGAGTTTTGGAGTGGGAACCTGGATGCTGAGGAAGTTTATAATGTAAATTTTATGTGATAATTTGGTTTAAAAATTAAATAGACGTTCATGACTTGAGTGAAGGGAAATTAATAGGGTTTGATTTAGGACATGTATACCATTGGTTCATGACATGAAAGTGTAGAGGATTGGTTTTAGTAAATTTTTCTCTGAAATCGTATAACATGGAAGTTCATTTTATGATGTTAATTATTCCTTGGTTTGTTAGATCTATGTGATAATTCTTTTAGTAGGTCATAGACATGGGAAATTCATGATGCGAATGACTATTCATATAGTGAAAGTGTGTCTGGAAGAATGCCTATTGAGCCTCCTACACACTTGAATTTTCTCAAAAGCTATAGTTTTTCTCTCAACTTTTGGTGGGAAGTGGAGCTATAACAATGTGTTTGGATGGCCTTTTAAAAGGTACTACTCCTCGATATCCAATGTTCAATCTGTTGGGATTCTATGTGAGTTTTAACTCCATCTCTTATGGTTTCTTCTTTGATAAGTCCAGTTTCCTCCTGTTATTTTTTTCTATTCAATGGATGTTTGTTTAATTTATTCTTAGGGAATTATTTTGATGTTTGTTAGATTTTTTGTGGAATTTCATTCTTAGAGGGCTATAATTTCCTTATGGGAGAGGTTATCAGAGATCTGCATGGTTGTTCTGTTCTCAATTAGAGAATGTTGAAGTCATTGAGGTTGGGGATTCATTGCTTCTCCAATTATTTTATGTGACATCATAAAGTAATCACGATTTATCACATTGTGTGATGGTTTAATTTACCTTAATAGAGATTAAACAATATTAAATATAGACATGGTTTTTCATTATAGCGATCACATGTTTTCTAACTTTATAATAGTTTTCCTCTTGATTTAGCAGATAGTGTTCTCTCTATCTTTTTTTTATTTTATTAGCTTATTTTCATGCTATTATTTATCATGTTTAATTTTATGAAAATGGTTAAATAATATAAAGATTGTAATTATAGGTTGGATTTGGAATTAAAGAGGGTTGTTTATTGAACCTAATGATTCTTATAATTTTATGTACATCAAATAATTCCTGATGCAAGTTTAATTGAAATTTTTATTTCGTATATTAATGTAATTGTATATAGAACATTAATTTGGAAATACTTATTGTTGATAATAATAGATAGGGATATTAATTTAATTTTTCTTCCTTAAAGTTTATTGAACCTGGAAGCTATACTTGGATATTTGTTTAAAAAAATTATAGATTTTAATAGTTTTGTGCCTTTGGTTAAATGTGGTTGTAACCTATGATAAATGAATAGGTTAATATGATAATGTAAATAAAAAGTCTGTTATAGATAATTTTTTGGGTTTGAGTGATCCTTTTTCCATGTAATGGTTGGATGCTATGTTTCTAGGGCCTGGATACACTATTGAATCGTTTTTTTATTTTACACCTTATGTATTTTCATTGTATGTGAGCCATGATATTTGATGTAATATTATTCTGGAATGGATTATGGTTTGATGAGATATGGGTGAGGGGGCCTGGGTTTTTGGTTTCAGTTAATGCCCATGATAGTAGAATGCATGATGTTATGCATGGTGGTGTGAGGGATGAAACCATAACTCATGGAATAATTAGAAGATGGTTTTTTTGTCGTTATGAAATTTTTATTATTTCTTATTAATAAATCTTCTTAAAGGTTGATTGGAAGGGTTTCTTGTTTTTTCATTATTTCCTCACTGCTTGAGGAATCTGGTTGTTCTGGGTTTATGAATATATAGTTTTGGTATCTTAAGATGTTTCCTTGGGTACCTACAATTATGGGATGATAGATATTTATAAATGTTATAACTTTTAGGGTTAGTTATTGAAAGGAAAGAAAACATTGTTAATCTTGTGGAACCATGGGATCAACTAGATTAAAATTAAAGGGAATTAACAACACTTGGTGGTTAATGAAATACAATTGGAATAATGTTAATTAATAGATAATGAATTATTTTATGGAAATTAAAATTCAAAATGGGAATAATTAATTTAATGAGGCTTCTTGAATCATTTTTGATCTTACATGTAACCTTGTATTTAGCAGCAGAAACATGGTTTTGCAGATATAGTAGGTATAGTTGAGCTTTTTAGTAGGTTAATGCCCATATTATGGCTATATGCTATAATGTATCAAGTATTTTTTGTGATTTCATTTGATACCAAACTGTCATCTATAGGGTTACTGAATCTCAGGGGACTATAGGAGGGTGTTTTCACAAACATTCTAGTTGGATAAGAACATATAGTCAATGACCCCATATTGACCCACTCTTTTCTCTTGGTAGTATTATGTGATGATATAAATGATGTTATTCTTTCTCTATATAAGTGTGTATAAGTTTTTAATGTCATGTGGTTATTTCATACACATATATCTCTTGATATAATATCCTATAATTTATTATAGGTATGTCATGTATGGGATTTGATGGTTTGAGGTATAATACACGATATACATGCTGTGTTGGTTCCCAAAAACTAATCAGTCATTATCTGGATAAGTGGAATGGGATGGTGTGATCATGTGATGCATAGGAAGAATGGTATCTGATGAGATAATATGATGTATTGGATGAATGATTTTATCCTAGGTGTCTTTATGAATAATTACTTTTAGAGAGGTAGAGAGGGATCATGACACGCGATGTTGGAGAAGAGAAAAAAACCATTGGGAAAGTGTTAAGAGGTTACCTTCTTTTGATATTATATTATATGATCTCCTTTATGTGATACTTAGTTAGAGATATGCATGATGAGGTTGGGAAATTACTATACCTATTTATGGGATAAGTTAGCTTCACTAGTTGTTCACTGGGATATAATATGTTTTCTCTTTATTTTTCATGAGCATATACAGGGAAGACCCATGTGATAATATAAGCTATTCCCATGTTATGTATATATAAACTATTTTTCGTGTTAGCTGGAGTAGGTTGGTTATTAGGCTGGAAATCACTTGCTCATTGGTTTATAGGAGCTATTTAAAATTTCATGGTATCTATCAAGGATTATATTATCTCACCTGTAGTTTCCATTTTAGTTATTTAGTTTTATTACATTACATGAATAGATTTAGGATATTTCTTCTTTTTTTTGTTGAGAAATAGGAGTTTGTTTTTTATATCTTATCTAATATTTTTTATATCTTAGAGGGTAATTCCTATCATCTATGTATATTATATAACCTCAGTGCTAGTCACGAACTGGTGTTCTATTAGAGGAGGAATTATTGTGATGTTTTCTCCCTTACTTTATTTCCATACTTGAGGGGAAATCTTTATGTAGAGAGTGTCTTTAAAAATAGCAATCAAAGGATTATATTGGGGGATATGATGAAGTTCATAGGTAGGAAGAGGTGAAGATGTCATGGGTTGGAAGGGAAGAGGTGTCAAATAAGTTTAGTTGGAAATTTAAATAAGGGAGACTAACTGTGACATGATTATTTTGGCCCACTATGATCTATTTTATATACCATTAATTTTAGTATTCCAATAATGCAAATTGATACTAGTTGCGGGGTAAGGCCTAGGAATAGATAATGCATCGTTCTTATTTCCGCCCATGTTTGAAATGGATAAACCTTGTGTAATGTCCCAGGAATTTATAGAATAATAAATTTTAAGGTCTATTAATATTTATGAATAAGATATTAACTTTATGTTAAATGGGATGTTTTTTTGATAGCGTTCTTGACACACAAGAACAGGTTTCTTTGAAATCTTACATTGCATAGAACATTGAGTTATACCAAAAAATAAAACAATAATAATATTATTTTAAATGGTAGTTAATGCCTAGCCATTGGAATAGTGGGAATGAATAGTTTCAACTAAATTATGAAATTATAGTTTACACATGTTTAAATAATGATTTATTGGTTACCAAATTTTTTATAAATGGTAATAAAAACAAAGTGAATATAAAGGATGTATTTTTATGATAACCGATATAAAAAGAGAATAATTATTTTTATAAAATCATATTACTCTTTATTAATTTTTATTTAATGAAAAACATATGTTATGTATTCAATGAATTTTTTTAAATTTAACTTATATGTTTTGTAGATATGATATAAGAACAAATTCAATTTTTCAGATAAAAAAAATATCTTTGCAAAAATGTAGTTTTACATATTTTTGTTGGAGATCCCTTTCTAAATTTAGTTTTTTTTTTCAATTTTATATGTTCTATTGGGAAACATAAAATTCTTATATAGGCTAGGGACCCCAAAATTCAATTTGGATAAATTTGTGGTACTTTTATGATAAAGTTAATTTTTTAATTAATAGTAAAAAATAATGCATTTTTATTCAAAACTTTATTTTTATCTAATTAATTTATATATTTAGATTATAATTTTAATTGGTTT
Organism: Viscum album; assembly: GCA_963277665.1. Classification (NCBI taxonomy): domain Eukaryota; kingdom Viridiplantae; phylum Streptophyta; class Magnoliopsida; order Santalales; family Viscaceae; genus Viscum; species Viscum album. Next base: position 659,399,121 of record OY728131.1, on the reverse strand, counting down.
TAATTTTTAATAGGATTATGTTTATATAATTTAATCCGATATTGGTCATTTGATGTAATTTCACATTGAAATTCGACACAAACACTTGCCAATCTTTTGGTAGTTTTTACTTTATAAAAACATGCTTTTTGGTTTTGACAACGAGATTTAATTTTAAATTAATATCTAAAAATTCAGAATTTTGAATTTGGAAAAATAGATATTATATTTTCAATCAAAATTTTCAAATTATGTAAATAATTACCTTTTATTTTTGGACAATCTAAATTGTAACTTCATTAATTATTTTTATTTACTATTGTTGAATGGTAAATCAGGTAAATAAGGGTAAAAAAATAATATTATAGTAATATTAAACTGCCTAACACATGTTCTAATACTAATAGATGATATATTTATGACCATAGAAATCTTTGGGTTGATTGTAGGACCCCATGGAGCCACTTGGGAGTGATAATAATGTATTGTAATAATTAATTTATAGTGAAAAGAAAAATAACATAAACATGAATCTTCTTACTAAATAAATTTTTATATGTGGTTATATAAGTTCACTCATTGACTATAAAAATTCACTAGAAATATAAAAAGATAACCAACATCCTGATATTTTTTTGGTAATTTTTATATATTGAATAAATAAATTTAATTATGACACAACAATGATGCATCGATTGATTCATTAATAGAGGATTCAAATAAATGATATTATAAATATTAAAATAAATATTATTTGACATAATTAATGTCCTAAATGAATTATATAGGTAAATAGGAAATGTTATTATTGATTTACTATTTTTTTGAAGGAATCATTTTATTAATTTGTAAAAAAGTCAAGTATGAATAGTGTCCAAAATTGACACAATTAATAACATAAAACATAAAATAGTTTATTAAATGATATTAAATTCTTAAAAATATAAGATTCCAAAAAGTGTTAAATAAAATTCCAAATATATCATAAATGACCATTTTTGGGTCGTCAGACATTATAGGGTAATTACATTAACCCATAATATGTAAATATCATGATATCACTCTTCGATTAAAAATGGTAAAATATGGGTTAAGAAAAACAGATAATGATAAAAAGATTTAAAAACTTGTATAAAAATTTATAGATGATTGGTATTCAAACCAAAATCATTTTATATTTGAATTAAATAATTTTTGGACATTTTTAATCAAAATTTAATTTATAAAAAATTAATATTTCAAGATACTCCTAAAGTGCACATACTCCATCTAATAAAAGGATACCACCTCTACACACATAAATCACACCTCTAAAATCCCTTGTCTAATCTAAATAATACCCAAATAAGCTCACAAAATCCATCCCTTCCTCCTAGAAGCCTTAACTTGGGAAGAAAGAAATTCAATAAATCCTTTTTGTTCAAATCAAAAGAAGTTACCCGATTTAGAGGTAATGTCTTCTCTCAAGTGCCTTTATTTTATTTTCCTTATTCACTCCCTATGCTATTCTTATTATTTGATTACCTAAAAATGAATGTACCCTATATATACTATGATTTTTTATGATAAGGATTCAAACTACACTTAAACACACCTCCATCTAATTGATATGAACAAACTGCTTCTGTGTACGATGAACTATTGTCTCACTAAACAATGATTGTTTAATTTTCCCTAAAACATCTCATTGTAGACATTATGATTGAACTGCAGTTATATATGATATATATTGTATTTATATTGACTCTATTCTTATATATTTTTTTATTTATAGTGTACCTTTATGCTTTCCATAATGTGTAAATACGATAATTTTATTTGAGGAAGTGTGGACTACCACTCCCTAAAAGTTAAATGGCTCCTTCATGACATGCATGAAACGTATAAAGTATAGAATCAAGAAACTTATGTAACATATATAGCATACATATTATACAATAATTATAATATACCTATGTATCTTTTAGTTTTAACTCTTTTAATATGATAAAGAAATGAAGGTAGCATTCATGCGACCATACGACACACCCTCTCCATGAACGGTGAATTTAATTTCTAATATCAAAATGTTATGGAATATTATAAATACATATATACTAGATATATGGGATATTTAAATAATGAATAATATTCTAGAGATGATAGAATTTTTACCACATGGAAAATTTGTAATTATAATAAGTTCATTTTTTACTCAAGTACCGAATATTGACAAAACGACTGATATTAACGTAAATAAATATTTAATTGTTATAACATGGTAAAAAGTGATATAAATGGAATAATAAACTTGAAAAAGTTCCTCAATAAGGTATAAATTAACCTATGTTTATAATTCAGGAATATAATGATTGTACGTGATGATTTAGATCATGGTAAGGGAATTCGTCTCAATCTCCTTTCGTTGAGGAATATTTTGATGTTATACAATACCTTCTTTTAAACGGTGTATAATTAAACCCTTTTTCCTTTCATTCAATAGTTTTCAGAATTAATCTTTTCTTTATGATTTTTTTTACAAAATGACAAAAGGAATGTTTCTTTTTAACGTATGCTGAAACAACGACCATTCTTCCACCACTATCATTATTTGTTATTTGGATTCCATAACAAGTCGTAATGTTATTAAAAAGAAAATAAATACCATATACTCTTTTCAAATATTTTGGTATTGAAATTGGTTTCTAGAAATCAATGATTATGTTAGTATCTTGAAATGATATATTGTGATTACAATGTTGAAATGTTGTCATTCTTTTATGCTTGTTTATTGTGTTATGACTATTTAGTGGTTCTTGGGTATTGTTTACCTATATGGGTGGTTTCTTGAAAAATAGAGGGTGGGTGATCCCGAGAAATATCTTTAATGCATTGGGTAATTTGATAGAGGTAAAGTTAAGGTTTATCTGAAGAAATTTAGCGAATATAATGTGATGGGTATTCCAAATTTAACCATGAAGGTTAGTCCCTATGTTGTTGTGAAAGATAAAAAGTAAATATGTTTTGGATGCCACAAGTGAAGTTTATGATTTATGATTTTTATGATTTCTTAATAAAATATTTTCATTTAATGAGGTATGCTAAAGAGCCTATGTTTTATTAGTGAAAATTATGATTTCATTTATTTGTATGTATTCATGGAAAAATGTTTTTGTTCTTTATTTTATATCCCTTACTGAGATTTTTATGCTTATTCCACATTTTTGAAAAGTTTTTCATAGGGTATACGGATGGGTAGAGAATGGAAGAATTCAATAAGATCTTTGTCAATAAAAAAATTATTATTTTATTTAAGTAGTATTGTTGTCGTGAAAAAAATTGGTTAGAGGTGAAGTGTCTACCCTGTAATATTTGAGAAGTAATTTAATAGTTATGGCCTAATTCTGTAAAACAATAAAACTTAAAAGTTCCTCAATGTGAATTCTTTAATTAACTCAAGATTATGTAATTTTAAATTCTAGGGCTTTATAGTTGGTATCATAGGTCGGTTTAGATAACTTTAGAGGTTAGTGTGTTATCTAGGTGTAGGTAAAGGATCTGATATAACCCATAGGGTTACTATCATTTAAAAACTTTTTGAGGGTTATGGAAAATTAGGATGATTGGATAAAAACACGAAAAATGGAGATATATGTGGGATGATGGATTAGAGTAATATAGAAGTATTAATTTTTTCCTTACCCTATAAAGGATTATTTTTTTAATAATAATAATTTGTTTCATGTTTATGTGTTGATTCTTTTTAGTAGATAAAGGATCATTTTTTAAGATGGGAGGAAAGAGATCATGAAAAAACTTATTATCCCTCCCCAATGATTTAATCATCACCAGGAAAATATAGTTCAAATGATTTTGAAAGCTTCTTGAGTATTCAAATCATATGCAAGAAATTGTTTGAGCTATCCAACACCTACTCATTTCTAAAACAAATTAAGGATCATGGTATCCTTTTTCATACTATTTTAATATATCTTCTTTACAAATCTATTGAAAATTGAAATTACATAAGTGGATCGAACATTTTTTTTGAAAGTAGGACAACATGCCAAAAGAGAAAGGGAACATCCCGAAGATCCTGATATTTGGATTCAAGGTATGATTTATGTTATTATCGATAAAAAATGATGCATATTTGGATTGATATTTATAAATGATCAGGATATTTGTTTAGTAGAAATTATGCATTATGAAATAATCTAGAAATGCAAAGTTAATGGATTATTAAGAATGCTGAATGAGTAAGAAGTATATATATTTTTGGGATTCAAGAGTCACAATAGATTGTATGATGGTGAAATGTTTAAAAGTATTAATTCTCTTTTGATGATGGGATTACTTTGGATGAAATTTCTAGTATGTACTACCCTAAAGTTTGATATGTGAAAATTTTATTCAAGGAATAACTATCTTCTTTTGTGTGGAAATAATGGATAACCTTACAGGTTCATATGATCTTTTGTTATTGAGGTGATTAATGTTTATTAAATTTTTTATGAAAAATGAATGGTATTAGATAACCTTTGAGGATAAAGAAGATTATAGTTATTTTTAAGGAAATAATATTATTTTTGAGAATGATATAATAATGATATGGTTTTATTAAAATGAAATCTGGTAGGGTTGGTGACAACCCATCTTTTCCAGTGAGGCTATGGGAATCAAACCCACAACCAAAGGGCGACAAGGGCACATAACCTACCACTAGACTATGTGAATTACCTGGTTATTATGACTTATAATATTTAGTTTAATGATTTTATGGATCAAGAATAAGTTGATTTTGGGAAATTATGTTTTATCAAATGTATATCCCCAGTATAAGAAAATGACTTTGTGATTACATGATAAATGTTATTTTAGAAGACATTCTCTCTTTTAAGAACACTATATGACTAAGGAAAATAGAATACTAAGGGATTTCATTTGTGGAGTAATGGATGAAATATTATTTTGATTGAATATAGTGTTTTAGTGTGGACATAAAGAGATTTGGGTTATTTATGGAAATGATTAACCTATCATAGAGAATATATGATTATGTTTATTAATTTTAAGTATGAGACTTTAAGAGTAATTGATGTTATTTAGAGATAAATTCAAATATTTATCATGGAAGACTATGTGATCAAATACTTCTGAATTTAGGATTTCAATCTTAGTTTGGATTATTTTGAAGAATTTTAAGGATATCTGTGTATTGAATGGTCTTTCTTGATATTTGGGTATTTCTTATTAAATTTTGGAGATTAAGAGTATTATTTATTTTTATAATGGATTATACTTTTGGGGATTATATGACCTTAACTAACAATTTTGGTTTTCTTAATATATAGTTAATCGTTTGTGGATTATTTAATTTTCTTGAAGTTGATTATAACACTTTTTGTGTGACCAAGTCATCTTGAATACTTATCATTGGGAGAAAAGATGCTTTTTGGTGAAAATTTATTAAAGGATGAAACTCTACTTGAAAACTAATTATATTTCTGTTTGTTCTTGGTTAATCTCATAAATAAATTCCTTGAATTTAAGAAAACAAACATAAAAAAAATAACATACTCCATTTACTCTTCCTACAGGGAAATAAAATATCATTTAAACTATTACAATTTTATAGTTTTCTTGTAGTTAACTTTCTCAAGATCATTTTTCTATCACTCTCCATTAAAACTTAACACTTAGTTTCTCTTCTATATCCATTTTTTCTTATATGTAATCCACATATGTGTTATATTGGGTAACCTTTTTCCTCCCCTTTATCTCTTTTAAAGGGATAGTTTTACTAAATATTTATATGATGTGGGATTTTCAATGATGTTTTCAAGCCCAATTTTACAATTTTAAGGACCTGATTTCCAAAATGAGGGAATGATGTAATGGAATAGGTATTTGTACAATAATAATTTTTCATATCTATTTATATTAATGAATAATTTATTAATTTTTCATTAAAGAGGATTCTTTTTATGATAGCGTACTTGATATGCAACAACAGGTTTCTCTGAAATCTTACATTATACACAACATTGATTTGTATCGAAAAATAACACAATAATATTATTATTATAAATACTAGTTAAATCATAGTCGTTGGAATGGAGGGAATGAATTGTATCAACTGAATAAAAAAATATTGTTTACACATGTTTAAATAAAGATTCATTGCTTACCAAATTTTTTTATAAATGGAAATAAAAACCAATTGAATATAAAGGATGCGTTTTTATGAAAACATGTTTAAAAGAGAATAATTGTGTTTATAAAATCATATCACAATTTTTGGATTTTTATTTAATGAAAAATAAATTTAATATATGCAATGATTTATTTTTAATTCATATTATATGTTTTCTAGATATGATATAATAAAAAATTCATTTATGTGGATAAAATAAGTATTTCTCCAGAAAATACCATTTTACTTCCTTTTGATGGAGAACCCTTTTTAAATTAATTTTTTTCACTTTTTATGTTCTATTTGACAAAATAAAAGTTTTCTATATAATGGAGACAGCAAATTTTTTTTGGTTAAATTTTAGGTAATCTTCTGATAAAGTTCATTTCTTAACAAATAGAGAAAAATACTGGTTTTTTATTCAAAACTGCTTTTTCATCAAATTTATTTATAAAATTACATTGTCATTTGAAGTGGGTTTAAAGTGTAATTGGATTAATTTATTATCATTAATAATTTTTTTTTCATTTTAATTCATTTCACATCTAAATTTGATATAAACACATGTCCATATTTTGGTAGTTTTTACTTCTAAAAAACATTTTTCTAGTTTTGACAACAAGAATTTATTGTAAATTAATTTTTGAAAATTTTGTATTTTGAATTTAGAAAAATTTATTAAATATTTGGAATGATAATTTTAAAATTATTTAAATAGGTACCTTTTATTTTTTTAATTATGAATAGTAACTTCTGTAATTATTTTTATTTACAATGGATAAATGGTAAATATGGAAAATAAGGGTAACATATAATATTATAATAATATTAAACTAACCTAACACATGTAATAATCTTATTATATGATATATGTCCGACCATGGGCTTCCTTGGGTCTATTTTAGGTCCTCATGGAGCACTTGGGAGTGACAATGGCATGTAATAATAATTAATTTGAAGTAAAGATAAAAATAATAAAAACATGTATATTCTTAATATATGAATTTTTATATGGTGTTATATAAGTGATAATTTGACTATAAATATTCTTTATAAAGATAATAATATTTCCTACATTATGATATTTTATTTATAATTTTTATACATTAAATAAATAAATTTAATTATGACATAATGATGATGCAGTGACTGATTCAATAATAAAGGATTCCAATAAATGATATTATAAATATTAATATAAGTATTATTTTACAAAATTAATGCCATCCATGAATTATATAGGTGAATATGACATGTGAGGATTTATTTAATATTTTATATGAAGAATCAGGTTGTTATGAATTTTTTAAAAATTCACATATAAATAGTTTCCCAAATTGACATAATTCATAACATAAAATATAAATTAGTTTATTAAATGAAATTAAATTAATAAAAATATAAAATTCTTCCAAATGGTTAATATAAGTCAGAATAAGTCATAAATGAACTTTTTTTGGGTCGTTAGACATGATATATTAATTACATTAAACCACAATGTGAAGATAACATGATATCACTCTAAGATTAAAAAGGGTGAAATTTTGGGTTAACCAAGAAAGATAAGGATAAAAAAATATACCAAAATGATCTAAAAATTATTTTATAGTGGGTATTAGAAAAAAAATCATCTTATATTATAATTTAATGAGTTTTAGACCTTTTTTAATCAAAATTGAATTTATAATAAATTAATATTTCAAGATGTTTCTAAAGTGCCCCTCCTCCTTCTTATAAAAGGCCACCACCTCTACCCACTTAAATCACACCTATAAAGCCCCATGGATTATCCTAATTCTTCCAAAATAAGCTCCAAATATCTCTTCCTTCCTCCTAGAATCTTTACCTTGGGAAGAAAGAAATTCAAGAAATCATTTTGGCTCAAATCCAATGAAGATACATGATTTAGAGGTAATGTCTTCTCTAATGTTCATTTCCTTTATTTTCCTTCTTAAATCCCAATTATATTTTTTCTTTAATTACATAACAACACTAGAATCATAAATATAATAGTATTTTTTATGATAAGTATTTTTACTACATTTACTCCCACCTCCATCTGATAGATACGAACATATTGTTTTTGGGTACAAAGAACTACTGCCTCATGAAATGATGAATGTTCAATTTTCCCAACCACCTCGTACGGTGGTCTTTATGATGGAACTGTATTTATATATGATATATATTATATTTATGTTGTGTTTATTCTTCTATAATATTTATTTACAATATACTTTTTTTAAAAGTTTGGGGCCAAAGCCTCTATTTATTATTTAAAGCAAATACATCTTTAGTGTAGGTAGAGGGAGACCCATTACATAGCCTGAAGGCCCAAGGACAAGTGGCCTAAATAAAAGGATTGAAAGCCCATTTTTGGCCCAAAGTACCCCTTGATGAACAGTACTACTACAGTACCTACACTGCTATAGTACCCGCTACAGTATCGCCGCCGCTACAGTGCTTTCGCCACTATAGTACCACCACTGCTACAGTCCCGCTACTGCTACAGTACTACTATAGTGCCCTTCTACCGTACTTCTACAGTACCCCCAAAATTTTGTTACTACCCAGATTTGATCTTGGGTCTTTTGGATCCCAAGCAGGAGCCTGTACTACTGGGGTACATGTTCATTGTCTTATTTACAATATACCTTTAATATTTCCATAATGTGTAAATATGATAATATTAATTTGAGAAAATGTGGACGACCTCCCCCTCAAAGTGATATGACTAGTTCTTTCCATACATGGAACCACTAAAAGATATAATTAACTAACTTATGTAACATATATAACATATATATTATACATTAATTATAATATACCTATGTATAATTTAGTTTTCACTCATTTAATATGAAAAAATGAACGTAGCGTTCAAGCATACGTAAGGCTTGTCGTCTCCATAAACAATGAATTTATTTATGTATATAAAAATGTTATGGACTATTCCAAATAAATATATACTATATATATATGATATTTAAATCATGAATAATATTTTCTAGATGATGGAATTTTTACCCCATTGACAGTTTTTAATTATAACAAGTTCATTTTCGACTCGTGTACCGAATATTGACAAAAAGACCGATATTAACTTAAATAATTTTGTAATTGTTATAACATGGTAATATGTGATATAAAGGTAATAATAAACATGAAAAATGTTCTCAATAAATTATTAATTAACCTATGTTTATTATTAAAGAACATATCGATTGTGCGTGACGAGTCAGATCAAGGTAAGGGACTTCATGTAAATCTCTTTTCATTGAGGCATATTTTGATGTTATACACCACATTATTTAATAAAATTTATAATTATAACCTTTTTCTTTTCATTCAATGATTTTAAAATGAATCTTTTCTTTACAATTTTTTTACCAAACGAAAAAAGGAATGTTTCTTTTTAACTTACACAGCGGCAATGACCTTTTTGTCGTTGCAAGAATTGTTTGATATTTGGCTTCCTTAACAAGCCATAATGTTTTTAAAAGTAAAATTATTACCATATAATATTTTTATGTATTTTAGTATTTAAATTACTTTTTAGAATGAATTTATTATTTCAATATCTTGAAATGATATATTTTGATTACAATGTGTAAATGTTATATTTATTTTATGATTTTTTATGTGATATGATTATGTGTTGCTACTTGGGAATTTTTTACGTATATGAGTGGTTCTACGATAAACTAAGAGTCGGTGAGCCTAAGATAGCTCCCAAATTCAATGGGTAATGTGATGGACGTAAACATAAATGTTTATCCTAATATATTTAGGTAATATATTGGGATGAGTTTCCAAATGTAAACATGAAGGTTACTCCCTACATAGCTGTGAAAGATACAAAGTAAGTATGTTATGAATGTGCTAAGTTTCCTTTGTTATTTATGATTTATATGAGTTTTTTCTAAAATATTATGATTTTATGAGGCATTTTAAATATCTTATGTTTTATGAGTGGAAAATATGATTTCATTGATTTGTAGGTATTCATGGAGAAATGTTTAATTTATTTATTTTATATCACTTACTACTATTTGTATACTGATCCCATGTTTTTGAAATGTTTTTCACAGGGTATAAGGAAGGGTAAAATAAAGGAATAATTCAGGAAGATCATTATTAAAAAAATAATTCTTCTTTTATTTAAGGATTTTTATTATTGTGAAAGAAATTTGGATAGAGTGTAAGTGTCTATATTATAATATTTTAGATGTAATGTAATAGTTATGGCCTGATTCTCTAAAAAATATAAATCTAAAAAGATCCTCGAAGTGAATTCTTGACTTAACTCAAGATTATGTAATGATTAAGTTTGGTACCTTATAACTTGGGATTTGGTTGGACCATGAATAGAAAAATGATTAATAAATCTTAAATATTCCATATTCTTGGTTTATGAATCCATTATAGTTTTTGTTTTGATGTTATGGATTCATGACTACGTCCTTATCTGATTTGTGCCAAATAAGTTCATCAAGATGTGCCAATAAATCACAATAGAGTAGTGGTCAATGACGATGAAACTTTGAGGAGGAAAATTCAAGGGCTTCATCACCTAAGAATGTAGAAGTATAATTTCTCCATTTCAGAATCCATGACCTGTTAGAGGAGATGGAGAAATGATTGTGTTTGATCCATGCTCATAAGGAGCACTAGGTTTCATTGTTAGTGATGCTGCTATCTAGAATTTGAAGGTAGAATAGGTTCTTCTTCATGAGGGATTGTTGGGGGTCAGCTATCTCATGGGAGATGTTATAAGTATAGTTTCTAGCTAAGTTTCTTTCTTTTACCACAATAGAGACTAGTCACTAAAAAATTATTACCCTCTAATAGAGGAGTTCAAGCATACATGAGTACATGATCTATTTCTGGGTCCTTCTCCATTATGATTCATAATTATTGACAGATGATGAGGTGTAGGTGAATAATTTCACAGAGGATTTTCATCTTAATAACCAACACCATGTCACCTCATTTAGGTTATCAATATATCTAAAAGTTTTAGAGAGTACATAGTTTATTAAAATGATACTTGCCCGGATAGGATCATCATAAGAGTCTGGTCATCATGATTCCCCACATAGCTAGGCTATGGTTCAAGGTTAACAATTTCATAGAGAGAAGATATTTCATGTAGGTGGGGGTATGCTCTAACCCTCATAATCTCATATATATTGGGGTGGTGGATTTCAGGGTCCTTCCAAGGGATCATACACGTGTTATTCATTTGGAGGATGTTACTATCCATGACATGAGTCCCTGAACTTTCTAAGTAGGTAGTGTGTATAAGGTTTTCCTATTTATGTTACTCTATTGAGATAGTTTCTACTGAGGCCATAATGGAACATTTCTCTATCATTGGATCTATAGAGAGGACATGTGATGTAATTGGACAACCAAAAGATGATATTCATCCTTATAGAGTAGAGTACAGTCATGGTGGTATTCTCCATCAAGGCCACATAGGTTGTGGAGAACGTCATGGTCAACTGTATGCTTTCGAGTTTCTAGTTATAGGAAATCTAGATGTCATTCACTATTACCATTTCTTATTTTCTACTAGGGTGCATTCTTGATTTGACTTAAAATATATACACTCCTTCATATCTCATACCCTGTCCATTTTTTGGAATGTGAGGTGGAGTGGATTTCAGTGTGCATGGCATTAACAATTCTTGTTAGAGGTCAAGTTTATCTATTTGAAGTATGTAGAGACAATGATCTAGTTCTGTTGAAGCACTGATGTTAGGTATGCTCCATATGTTTATGAATACAACAATAAGACATCATCATTACTATTTATTGGATGTATTAAATGCAATATATTGTGTATTTATTTAGGAGATAGACTGTATTCTATAATTTTGATTGAGAGCCTATAGTTTCTATTAGTTAGAGAGACCCTCAAATAGGTTAGAGGCGTGTTCCATCCTTATCTTCCCCAATGTATGATATGATACTAAGTTCGTTGGAGTTTCCAAAGGTGGTATTTACTAGGGTGGTAGAGGAGTACCTTGATGTATTTCTTGATGAGGTTGTGGAATTACCCCTTAAATTGGAGATCAAGTTTGGGATAGAGCTACAACCAGACAATTATTTAATCTTTATGTCTCCATATAGGACGAAACCTTTATATTTTTGAGAGATACATGTATAGATCGATGATATTTTGTAGTAAGGTTTTTTAGCAGAGTATTTTAACTTGTTAGGATCCATTTATATTCATGAAGAATAAAATTGTTTATGTCTATATCATTATTAATTATCATTATATGAATTGGGTGATAATAAAGAACCAATAGCCTATTTCATGTATTGATGATTTATTCAATATGTTTAAAGGATCTAGTTCATTATTGAATATCGATATGCATTTGGAATATCATCAGATGTGGGTAAACGGTGAGTATATTACAAATGAAACTTTATGAGGAAATTAAGGGCCTAATGACTTTTTTGTGATTTAATTTGGTGTGTTTAATGCTTGAACTACGTTCATTGGTTTGATGATTCAATATTCATAGACTTCTGGGATTGTCTAATGGTGGTATTATCAATTTCACCCTTATCTACTTTATGTCAGTGGAAGAACATGAAGAGAATTTACATTCTATTTTAGAAGTTCTTCTTCATCAGTAGATGTTAGAGGATATTTCTAACTATGAGTTTTGATATTGTGATGTTTATTTCTTGGGAAATGTCTTGTCCTATTGTGGTGTAACAATGGATCGTACTAGGATAAAGGTTATTGTTTCTTGGGAATTCCCCAAGATAGCAGTTCTGGTAAATAGATTCTATACTCTTGTAGGATATAATATGATATTCATAACCAATGTATTTCATGTTTTTAATCCTCTAATAGCCTTTAAAATAAACGATTTTGTGTTATTATAGACTACTAAATTTTTGTTAGACTTAAATTACCGAAAGGAGAAGTCAATTAATTCTCAAGTTCTTCATTTACTAGAAGTGGTAGTTTAGTTTGAGGCATATTGTTACACTTTTCATCTTTGTTTGGGATGTGTTCTATTAATATAGAGATCAATTGTTTATTATGGGTCTATATAGTTATGTAACCATGATTGTAACTAGGCTCCAATAATCCCGTGTTGGTATTAATCATCTTATCCTTGAATAAGTGATGGAATTACCCCATCACTGAGATTTTTTTTGTTTTTACCAGTAATAGGAGCCTAAGGTATGTCTTCTCCCTACGCAACCTGAAACTGTGATAGTAATGGTGGATGAAATTCTTATAGGATTACAAATTTAAGATTTCATATACAATGGGAAAGTGTATTTGTATTGCTGATCTGCTAAGTAGGAAGTCACATAGTGATGTTATTCTTGAATATGGTGATTCCTTGGGAGTAATGGAAGATATCATAGTTATTCATCTTTATATTGGATAGGTTGGTGGTGGATTTTTCCTTTTTTAGATGATAGTTCACTTTTTTTTCATATAGTGGAAGATTAAAAAATGGTGGATTCATAGGTGGAGTTCAATAGATTCTTATTTGTGATTGTTTAGTCCCTTGATGGTTAGTCTGAGGATGAAAAAACTTGGTGTTATTCCTGGAGAGTCTTTTTATCCTTTTTTTGATGCATGATGTGGTTCTCTAGGAGCACCATAGGCCACCCTTGGTATATATCCTGGATTTAAAAAGATTTTATGATCCCAATTATTTTATATTGGGAGGCCTGGGAAGCAGCATTCAGTTTTAGATTTTTATCTCGATGTTTGGTATTCTATAAGATAAAGTCTGAGCATTGGGTTCTTGGTGGGTTTCTCCAGCTATTAGACATTCCTCAATGTAAGTGGGAGGAAATTTTGTTGGGATTTTTCACTAGTTTACCTAGATCTAAGGGATTATTTGATGCAATATGGATGAGAGTGGATAATTTCATTAGTTTATCCCACTTTATAAAAATATAGGAGTCGATATCATTGGTGGTTTTTTTAAGGTAGTACCTAGAGGTGTTGGCGAGACTCGATGAAGTCTTGTGAAAAATTATATATGATCATGATCCTCATTATACCTATTGTGTGTAGAGTGGTCTCCAACATGATACTATCTCTCAATTATGAATTATGACCACCTTTCATCAAAACATATGTGGTTTGGAAGAGTTGACTATCCATATAGTTCAAGACATGTTTCACACTTCCGTCTTAGATATTGAAGGTTCACGGAAGAGGAACCTACCTTTGGTTGCATTTTCATACAAAAATATTTTTCACTCTTCCATCAATATGACACCATTTTTATATTTTTATGGATGAAAATTCCATTCTACATTATGGTGTTCTGGGGTTGTTGACTCAGTAATTATCACGTTGAAATAGGTGTATATCATGATATTGTTGGTTCAGTTGATTCGTGATAGGATGAAGGAAAAACACATTCCTCATCAATTTAATGTCGATCAAAGGAGGAGACATATAGAGTTTGACATTCTTGATCTTTTTCTTCTAAAGGTCACTCCTTATCATTGGTAATAAAGGTTTATATGTGAGATTAATCATTCTCCTCAGTTTTTGGGTATTTTGAAAGTATTTGATCGTGTTATAATTGTTGCATTTCAAATAAAACATCCCCTAAAAATGAACAAGAAACATGGTGATTTTATGTGTCATAGCTTCTCTAAAATATTCATGACAACTATCACATTATTTAATGAAGATAGTATCACCTTGATGATGATGTGACCTTTTGGGAGTAACCTATGGATATTCAAGACCAATAGAAGTAGGTTTTCCACATAAGGGATATTCCATTGGTTCATGTATTATGAATACATAGTGGGAAGGCATTGAGTACCTATAATGTTGGGTTTCAGATATGTGATTAGTATATTGAGTTGTTTTATGTTTAGATCTTTTCATGTAGTGAATTTTATTTTTGTGGTTGTTAACCATTATCTAGTATATGATATGATTTTAACTTTCTCGATTACTTATTTGTGGCCTCAGTCTTATTTTATAGGTATATTCCCTAGGATAGTGTTTAAAATCTAGTTTTTTTGTTTCATATTTTTGTACTTTGTTCCCCTAAGTGAGGTGGTTAAGCTCTTATGATGGTGGGATTTTTAATAGGTATCTCACAAGGTGGTTGTTTTCATAAACTCTTTCGTTTTCCCCTTCTCTTCGATTTTATTCAATTTTTTTAGGATGAGAATTGTTTGAGAAGTATATCATGTATGGTACTAGATAATTTAATCAATTCATCTATGTGTTTCTAAGGTCCATGGTTCTTAGATGAAACCTAGTGTAGGATTACTGGAGTTTGGGATATGGAATCTGGAATAAAGAGAAGCTGATGACCGAATTTGGTTAATATGTATCTGAAAATTCACGATGTCAATGTTTTTTCATGATATAAAATAATACTAATTTTTTTTGAATTAGTTAATGTGTTTATTAGTGGGTATTAAATATGATAAATTCATGATATTAATGAACTATTCACACTATAATGGTTTGTTATATAGAAAGCCTATATAGCCTCTTACACCCTTGAATTTTCTCAAAACCTGGGATTTTTCTCCAAACTCTCGGTAGCTAGAGGAGATCTCTCAAGGTTTATTGAGTTCATTTTGAAGGGGATTGATCCTTAGTTTTCCATGTTCAATATGTGGTGATTTAAGGTAACTCTCCCCCCTTTATATATTTATTTCTTTTTAAATTGATCTTGTTTCCTCCAGCAGTTATTTATTTCCACAATTTGGTTCTTGATCTATTTAACTAATAAGTATTTATTTTAATGTTTTTTGGCATGGATTTGGTGCTATATTCTTAGAGTCCTATATTATCCTTGTAAGAGAGGTAATCAGATATTTTTGTTTTCATTCCATTATTCAATGAATAATTTTAAAATCCTCTGGGTAGATGGATCATTGTTTCTCATATTATTTTATTTTCAATATTAAAGTAATCATTCTTTATCAATTTGGGTGATAATGATGTTAACCATAATAAATATTAAACGATATTAATTAATGAAATGGTTTTTCATTTTAGTGATCACATTTTTTCCACAGTGACAATGGTTTGGCTCTTGATTTACTAGATAATGTTCTATCTATATCTATTCATTGTATGAAATTTTTATTATTATATGGTTTAACATGTTTAATTTGTTGAAAATTGTTGAAAACAATTAATCCAATTATTATTGGTGGTCAAAATAATTAAATATTTACAATTATGGAATCCATTGATTATTATAATTTAATGGAAATCAAATTATGTATGATGCATGTTTAATTAAAATTTTTCTTAAAAATGATAATGGAATGTTCTAATAAATATAAAGGGGGAAATTATTTTTTTATAATAATAAATAGGCATGTTCATTTAATTATTCTTCTATAATGTTTGTTGAAACTAGATGTTATTATTGGAATAATGTTTAAATAATTTATAAATTTTAAAAAATAATGCCTTAGGTTACCTTTAATTGTAACCTATGAGAAATAAAATGGTCAATACATATAGGTA
The DNA here is from genome assembly GCA_963277665.1 of Viscum album. NCBI lineage: Eukaryota > Viridiplantae > Streptophyta > Magnoliopsida > Santalales > Viscaceae > Viscum > Viscum album. Next base: position 659,382,448 of record OY728131.1, on the reverse strand, counting down.
AATAAATAATTTTTTATTAAAGATTAATGTATGGGGTTGGGAGATCCCATTTACATGTTAAGGATGTATGCGTTGTTTTTAAGACCATGATTCCCTATTGACCATGTTTTTTTCTACCTTTTTTCTCTGGATGTGAGACTTTCTATATGATGTGATGTGATCCTGAGATGGATGATGGTTTAACAATATATGTGTATGGAGGCTTGTGGTTTTGGAAGTAGTTGATGCATGTGTCGGAGGTAAGCATAATGATATGAATGGTAGAGCCAGGGATTGCACCGAGACTGATCAAATAGGTTGAATATGGGATTTACCCTTATTTTTATAAAAAATGGATTGTTTTTTTAATTAAAATACATAAAGGATATCTAGCTAGGTTTCATATTTCTATATTCTTTTCCCCACAGGTTGAGGTAGCTAGTTGGTCATGTTTTATACATCTCTTTTATGGTAGCTTAGGTTGCTTCCTAGAGTACATAAAATTATGTAGTGATAGTGATTAAATTTTTTTTAACCCATGGCATGAATGGCCTGAAAGACTTTTTTATTGATTTATTTATAACCCCTCTTTCAAGGGATGATGGGGAACCCTTACAAGGCCTGTAGTCTTAGAGATTACATGACCCTTAGGCCCTAGGAAATTATATAGACTTATACTTACAACTCCTCCTCCCAGTTTCTTCATCATGATATCAACTCTCCTCCTTCATATGACTGTTCAGCTAGTCATCCCATCCAAACACAAGCTGATCCCGATGGCAATGTCATACCTTTTCTTTCTGAGAAATCCTCTTAGCTTCTATTATGGTGAATGCACCTGCTCTGATCCCCATTTAGAGTCTACTCCTTTTAGAGTCTCTTTGATCGTTAAGCTCAATTTTAGGTAGACCGAAGGTGGCCCAAAGGCCTTTAGGTTGTCGGAAAGCCTTACTATCCTGAAGGCCTTGGGTGGCCCGAATGCCTTAAAGGACCCAAAGCCCAAACCAATGGACCAAAATCCCAAACAGATGAATAGTTCTGGAAGCTACAGTACCGAACCATGCCTGCTATAGTACCTTCTATAGTAAGTATTACATTACCCCTAGAAATATGTCTCCAACCGGTTTTGGACTCAGGTCCCTTGGATGCTCTTGTCGAGTCCTCACCAACTGGGCTGAGGTTCTTGTGAGCTTTTAACCCATGGTGTTATTTCTTGAATTAATGAACTTACTGTTATCACATGTACTTCACTTGGTCATTAATAAAATGTGAATAGAAATATATTAATAAATGGAAAATGAATTAATTAACTGAAAGTGAAATATAAAAAATAATTAATTAATTTAATAAATTTTCTTGAAGTTCTTATCAGATTATATGATACCTTGACCTTAGTAGTGATAACTGGGTTTTTCAGACAATATAACTTTAGTTGAGTCTCAGACATGGTTAATTCCAAGAGTTTGGTAGTAAGATATATTATATGCTATATGTTTTTTATATCATATGGTACACAAATCATGTTTGTTGGGAGAATGACACCTTGTGGACTCTAGGAGGTGTTTTCCCCAATATTTTGGTTGGCGAGGAATAGACGACTAACTACACCTATAAACATAATCCCTTATCCTGGTCATATTATGTGATGATATGCGTGATGGTTATCTTCCCTCAAATATGTGTTTAGAGGGATATAATGGTTTGTAGTTATTTAACACACATGTATATCAAGATATCATATCCTATATATTTTTTTAGGTATTACCTATATGGTATGTTATGAATTGAGTTATAATACATGATAATTGAGCTATGGTGGCTATTGGAACTACTAAGTTACTGTTTTGGGAAGTGATATGGGGTGATGTGATGATGTGAAGAAGATTGTTCATGTTTTGTTAAGTGATGATGTGAATCACATGAGCCATGTTTTGAAACAACATACCATGTACCCTTGGACTAGATTATCATTAGATAGAGAGATATCATGATGTGCGACACTGGGTGAAAGTGTAAAAGCAATGGGGAAGTGGCAGTGAGACACCTTTTTTGATATTATATTATATGATATTTGGTAAGCAATACATGAAAATAGATATAAATGGTGAGTATAAGAACCTATCATACCTGTTTAGGTGATGAGTTATCTTCATTTTTCATTCATTTGGATTTAGTATGTTTTATTTATCTTTTTTGTGAGACGCTATAAAGATGATACTACTCAGTATACATGTTATGGTTAACATATATATATAATATATTGTCATTCCAGTAGGAGTAGGTTGGTGATCATCCTAAACATTACTAGCTTGTGTCTTGTTTAGGATATATTTGGAATTTTATGGTTACTTATGAGTATTAGTTTTTGGTATGTGTAGTTTCCTTTGAATTAGTTCAGTTTTATGACATTATATGCATCTATTTGTGATCTTTCTTTATTATTACTATGAGAAAGATTTTCTTGGTCCTTCTATCTTATCACTCATTTCATATATCATAGTGGGTAATACCTCCCATATTTTGGTATGATATACCCATGGTGATCAAAAATATCTCATGCACTATTAGAGGTGGTATTTAGGAATTATTATCTCCCTTAGCTAATTGTAGATGTTGGGGAGTACCTTTGAGGGGGGGGGTCATGAAAATTATACCCCTTCCCCTTACCTATATAAGCACCCATTGTCTTGACCTTTATTTTCCCACAAAAAATATTTTATTTGATAAATTTCTAAAAAATATTTCTTTATAATCCATTAAAAACATTCATATGGCCTTGGACTAGAAAAAAATTCATCCTCTAAAGGTTTTAGACTCAATCCAAAGGGGATGACTCAAAAACAAAGGTAAGGGTTTCGAAGTCTTTCATTCCATTATTATTTAATATTATCATTTCCTATAATTTCATTAGTCACCATCCTATTTTTTTTGGAAATGATTATATTTCAATGTTCTGAACTTCCCTCTAACTCTTTATCAAATGAGATATTACCTGTTCCCCCTCATAGAGTCCTTTTACATAAGTCGTTACTATATGAAAATAATTCTTTTTGAAAAACCACATCTTCTCATTTACATTCTCTTCTTACCCCTTCTATAATAGTAAAGGTCAATAAAATAAATCATAAAATTAGAGTTTAACTACTCTAAAATGTTTTTTATAATACTCAAATATTTATTATTTTTTCACATCATTAAATTTTTAAAAACATCCTTCAACTGTGGTGGATTTATGCTACATGAGCGAGTGTTGTTATTTTATTTTTCACTTATATCTTTCATAAGTATATTTGAAATTTGATTTCATGATTTAATATAACATTTATATTCAATTTATGACATTATTATGATTATATAACAATAAAATATCAATTATATTAGTAAAATTAATAGTAAACTATCATAGTCAATTTAATTGTCCAAAATAATTTTTATTGGGTACATTATTTGAATTTTAACTATGAACAATACTATTTATCTCTATAAATTCTGGAATGACTTAAAATATAGAACCTGAATGTTTTTGATCTCATGCAACCATTTGATATTAACCCTCATCCATTACCATTTCATCAATGAGGTTTTGGATTTATGAACTAAATAACCTCGAAAAGACCAATGTTAGAAAATTTGATCTAATAAATTAACAATAAGTGCTGATAAATTAATTAAAAGGAATAATAATTTAAAAATAAAATAGAATAATTTATTAATTACATAAATTATTAATAAAATTTTATTATTCATGAAGTTATAGGACATGTGAAGTGACTATGGACTCAAGGTTAAGGTTTCTCTTTGAAATTTCCATACTTTTTATAAATTGTTTTTATATTTTCTATCTTAATATCAATTTCATTAAAAAACGTATTTTAACATTGAAATTATTTATTTTTATTTTTGTTTATGAGTTATTCTTATATCATTAATTGTATTGTTGATTTATATCTCATACGTTACATTGTTTACAAGGGATCTCTTCCTTCCTTGTGATTATGTTCTCTATTACCCTATATATTTCTGTTGACATTATATTTTTCTTCCATGTATACAATATTTTTTTAATAGATGTATCCTATATATTTTTCCAACATTTCTATTCTTTCTCAAATATAATATTTACCATGTAAATTTTACCGTATATTGTGTGAACAACCAAAATATCATAATCCAGAATAAAGAGTATTTACTAAGAAAGTTATTTCACTTATTTGATTGTTAGAATAATGAACATATATGTACCTATTATTTAAATATATATCATTATTGATTACTTAGCCTTATTTATACAAGTGTATTATTAAGAAACATTATGTATTATATTTTTAATCCATTCCTCTCATATGATGATCATAGTGGACTTATTTAGAGATAGTTGTGTCCTAAAATTATATATCTCCTCAATGAGTCAATTTATATAATGTGAAAATCTAGATAGGGTATTGTGAATATTCTTACACATTTATGTATGATGTCTTGTAATGAGGCCATAACAGTTAGGTTATGATGTTCGATATTATGCATCCCATCCCTATATGATCTATTATCATGATCCATATGCATATTTTATTTCTATTATTATTTTATCCATAGATATTTAATTCTCACATTATTGTCCATATAACATAATTTGATTATTTATTCTTTTAATATTTTTTTATATGATGTTAGATTCTAATTTGTGTAAGCCCTCTATGGGCATATCATCTCACACCTTTATATTTGTTTCTTATTTACCAAGGTAATGAAAAATAAGGATATATGTTTTCTAAGGACACATAATTAAGGACTAATAAGGTTTTTTTATTTTTATAATGTACTTTAATTTCCAATGCCAATTAATGATCATGAAGATATATAGTATCTTGAGACTATAAATCTTTCCATTCTAGAAGTTTAAAGTATAACAAATGACTAATAAATCATTTTATTGGAGTATATTTTTTTCAACTCACCCTCACTTTATCCTACATTTATTTGTGTTCCTAAGAGTTGTTTCTTTTTATTTATTTGATGTAACACATATCATTTACTCATTTTTATTATTTTACTTTTTCATTTGATTGAAATATTTTTGTGTTGATCTTTTATATGAGTCCTTATAAGAATGATGGAATCACTTTATTGTAAGGGGGATTTTATATAAATTCAGTAAATGATTCTCTAATTCTTATGATTGTTACGATATTTTTACATTCTTCTTGTGATATGCTAACCAACACATCTTTCAGTGATTTAGGAAAAAATGTATTACATAATCCATCATGATTGATTTAAAATTACAGATTTCATATATCCAAGTATCAGGTATACATTTTGAGTGTATTTAAACCTTTTTCTCAATGTTTCAATATATTCAAGTTGTTCAGTGAGCTTGATTTCATTTATTCTGTAAATATTTTTTAGAGAAATTTTTTTATGACCGAAAAATGGGTGATCCTAGATAAGCTAAGTTCTTATTGTAGTTGATATAACTTGATGTGAGTTTGAGATTGTTAAATAGATGTTTTATTCCAAAATAAATCCTTTATGAATTGATTATCTAGATGGTTTGTATTATATTATGGATTTTATGATTATTATTTTTATTGTTGGCATGTTGTATATAATTTCATGTCATCATCCCATAAATTATACATAATTACATTTATCCAATAGTCAAAAAGTTAATTGTATCATTATAAATGGTTTACTGATGGATCCATAGTTGTATGAGGGTTCATATCCCACATTATTGATTTGTTTGTGTCATGAGTTGGTTTTCAACCTAGTTTTTCAAATGGGAAATGTTTTACCTCGAAAATAATACTTTAAAAATGGGTTTAGTTTTTGGAATCAAAGTTATTGATATAATGGTTTGGATTTAATTTTACTATTTTAAATGCTTCTTCAATCAATTTGATGGGTTTTTAATATGTAATTATATAAAATTGAGATATCTTGAGACCTAAATAATTGGATTTGGTTCTTGAAAGAATTAATTTTTTAAATACTCGATCTAATAAAAACAAAAGTAAACCAAATAAAAATCTCCATTATTAAAATTTCAATAAACTTCAATGCAACATAAATACCTAATAACATTGAATATTTTATGTTTTTGGATAATTAGAAAAAACTATTTGTATAAGAAAACTCATATATTTCACCACAAATTGGTATTTTCTAGTATATTATGAATTTATTATTTTATAATATTTATTGAAGTTGTCCAAAAATATCCTCTCATGATATTAATATTATATATATCTTACTTAATACCTTCATTCATAACCCTGATAATTGGAAACATAAGGGTGAGATCAGATGCTTAATAAGGGTAAATAATATAGATATTAATCGATGATTGAATATGAAAAAGAATATTCCTAAAGGTACAAGATCATTATCATCACTTATAAAAACATAACAAAAATTAAAAAGAACATAAATCAGGATTAATGACATAAGGATTTTTTTCACAACAAAATACAAGATCCATAATAGTTTTAAATCATCAATAAGAAATCATTATCCGTGAGAGAATATCATATGCACATGTTATAAGATTGTGTCATAAATATTAAAATATAAACCCATGATATTGTGAAAATAGATAAATTCAATAATTTTTCACCCACAATCCTATGGAAACATCTACCCATTATCATATCCACCTAATATCTATAAGACATATCTAGCAATAATTGTGTATACACAAAAATATGAGAACATAGCTACCTGAAATCAGGTCTACACAAAAATTCACAATATCATTAGATAAAATAATTTACCCAAATAGTTTTATTGATTTGATAAATCCATCCCATTTTATAACAATTATTTGTAAGTTCTACGCATGAAATATTGTCAAAAACACATTCCTTATCACATCTTAGGTTAATTAACTCATGGTAACATAATGAGTTTAATGAAAACATCTTTAGTAAATCATAAGAAGAATAAAATTATAGAAATAAAGTGGATGATATTATTTGATCATATCCAATGTAAATAATAATATTACTAAATTTTTGTTGATATAGATGAAAAATAATTTTTTTAAAAGCATTATAAATGTTCTTTGAAAAACAATAGAAAGAATCTCTTTATTTTTGGTAACATTTTAAAACTTATATTTCTAAGAAAAATGGGAATAAAAGTTTCTTTATAAAACCATGAAAACTTGTAAAGGAAGATAAATAACTAATCAAGGAAATTATGATATGAATATCTATTTAATCCATTTATATTAAGAAACATTATGTTACTTATAATATTATAATGGAAGTAAAAAGTGATTTCTAGGAAATTGTTTTCAAAATATTCCTTTTACAAATTTTTTAATAATTTAAAATGTTTTAGAAAAATTCATTCATAAAACATTTAAATATATATTGGAACTTATATAATACATTTTTTTGAGTACATGGATATTGAAAAAATGATTCCTGAAAAAAATGAGAAATAAGGCCGAATTTTCTTAAAAATATTCTATCATTATTTTTTAGAAATAAATAGTTGGAAATAGAAAGAATCCTTTAAAACTACAGAAATATATATAAGAGAATAAAAAAAATTATTTTAATAGGTAAAGTTCATAAAATATCTCATGGTGGAAATTAAACCAAAAAATAATAATGATAAATAGTGAGATTTTAATATAAACCATTAAAACATTAGTAATATTATAATTAAAAGCTTAAGAAATCTATAATCATAAATTGAATATCAAATCCCAATAATATTCTGGAAATATATCATAAAATTAATTCATGGATATAATATACCCTACCAAAAGAAACCTATAGTTGAATATTGAACATATATCAATATAGTGTAATTGAGATATGGAAACCCATATATAGATTTGTAACATTAAGAAATAAGAATTTTAATGAACCAAAATATTCATATATAAATATCATATCTTTTTATATTAATATTCAATAACTTTCATAAATATTCACATGAGGACTATAATTGTTTAGCGTATTTGGAGACTAGAGACATAATCTTCTTATTTCATGAAAGTTCTTCAATATCTCCAAAAAAGATATTATCACCGTGTACTTCCCTTAGGAATGTACTAACTAAGAAATTCTTCATAACTTGAGGAAGGAGACAGAATAAATAGCGATATCAGATGCCCAGTAAGGGTAAACATAAGAGATGTAAATCTACTATCATATAGATTCATAAGAAAATAATAAGGGTATGTGATCCTGAAAATAACACATGAAGTTAATATCCAACCTATCATAGAAAATAATTATGATTCATGGAATAAAAATTTATCATTTTTGAAAACATATCCTATAAGAGTGAGAAATAACTATAAATAAATAAAATACAGAAATTTCAAAAAATAATTACAAAATCATACATATTGAAAACTGTTTCACATTTAATGGTAAACTACCAAGACCATCAAAATAGTGGATTAGGACTTGTAATCAATTTTATGTTGTATATTAGGACACACATGTTTCCCATAGTGGATCAGGACGCAACTGTTTCCCATTTTGGATTAGGAAACACCTATTTTGAATAGTAGATCAAGCCCATTAACTTTTTACCATTAATATTATATGAGATATAAAGCTTCACCCAATACATTGGTGGGATATATAGGACCCACCCACATAACAATGAAAACCATAATTATCTATACAATAACATCATAAAACCTTAATCTTATCACAACCCAGGAAATGAAACTAGTTTCCTAAAACTTTCATGATATCATAAACTATATAAAAGATACAGATTTCATAATTATTTCATCATTTCATCGTAACGTAACCCATCAAAAGATGTAGGTTTCAAATGCATTTCCTCATGGTGTAACCTATGGAAGGGAAATAGGTTTCATAATCATCATTCCATCATATATAAAAACCATTTAGAAATAGAATCAGAGTGGTATCCTTGGATGATATCCCTAGTAAGGCATACCAAACATTAATGGATTTCATTATAGATAGAAAATTATTTTGAAATATAATTTAAAAATTTTCAAGGGGAAATAAATTTTCTTTTAAATTTATTTTATTTAAATAATAAAACATTTCAAAAATCATGTTTATTGAGAATTACCATGATAGATTATAAATAAATCTTTAAAAATATCTCAAAACATTTATTAAAGAAAAATTTATAACCCACTTTGAAAAAAAATTAAAACACAAGAAAATTTGAAAATACTTTTTTTGAAAATAGCCTTGAAAATTTATAAAGGAAGTTTTAATGAAAATAATGGTCATGATGGAGGAATGTTCTATTCATGCCGTACATAATAAAGAAATACACATATCACATTTGTGATAAAATAAAAATGATAATTGTTTCGAAAATGACATGAAGATGGATTTATTTTTTTTAAAAAAATTAAAACATATGTAAAAATGACATTAATTAATCATTTTAGGAATATTGAATATTTTTTGGAATTTTTTTTTAGAAATCATGGTTTTAGAATATTTGTTTTTCAACCTAATAGAGATATAATGATGTTTTTTCTTAAAAATATTCTTTTGAACACTTAAGTACATAAAGAGTGGAAAATGAAGGTAAGAAATTTATTACTACGATATATCAAATCGATGAGAAAATTGATGATTTTATTGAGTTATATATTATAATATTTTATTATTGGAAGAAAAATCATAAATAATCTTGATTAATGATGAGAACGTTACATATAACACTTACCAATTTGGTAACTTTCACTCATAATAACCATGAAATAGTAAATTTAAATTAAACATATAATATCATGAAAGTAATTATATTCATGATATGACATGGAAAATGGGATGTACATTCTTCTAATAGAAGAAGATAGGTGCGTAATGAAACTTATATTTAAAAGATGGAAATTTGAGACAAAAACTCTTTTACCACTTTGATAACATTTGAAAATAAAACCCAATGAATGAGAGATAATAAAATGAATATAAAAATAACCATAAATTAAATAGATAATCATAATAAAATAAATTTGTGGTTAGTATATACCCCACATAAAATAAAATGTGGTGAATAAGGAATGTGTCTCAATGAGAAATAAAAGTGACATAGAAATCTCTTACCATAATTCTCGAATTCCTTTGTACACATTCAAAACTCATATATAATAATTATAATTTCGTTATAAATATATTATAGAACCATAAATATATATATATATATATATATATATATATAAATAATACCTTATATAATTTACTTATGACCTTTTATTACCCATTTATTAATGATTGCATTTCGATGTCATATTTTGGGAAGTCATTGCTTGGATTTGCATGCATGTTTTGACGTATTATTTTTGGTCCTCCTATATTGATCATAGTTCCGTAATCTAAAAATTTTTAACCATGATATTAATATCATATATACTCTTTATAGATGTATTTATAGTGATTTATAAAATTTAGACATTAAAAATGAAATACATCATTCATTGATACGGTAGGTCCTATATATGCATGAACATTGATTCCATTTTCCCGATGGAAATAAAGACAGATAGGTAAAAAATATATTTCAATTAAAAAAATTAATTAATATATATCTTTAATTTTTATTACATTCAACCTTTTTATCATCCATGTAAAGCATGAATGAATCACATCACTTCGTGTGGCAATAGTCAACGATACATAAGAAAGATGTTATCGTATTCCCATGGAACAAAACGTAAAAAGAAACATGTGATATAATCATTTAAAATAGAATAATAATATCATATATAAATATAAAATAAATCATTATATATATCCCTGAGAGTTGGAGATAGAGAGACAATAACATTAGTTTGCGAGCCAGTAGTCTACCATGAAAACAAATAATGATTTTTTAACCTATTTGATGGAAGAGGAGAATAATTTAGGTTATGAAATTAACATAATAATATATAATCACATTTAATATAATTATGTTTCTATATAATAACTATTCAATAATAATTGAAGTAGTATGAAGAAGAAATAAAATAAAATGCTATATGAGATGTTACCTCTTATTTAGAAAATTTCTTTTGTTTTTCACCAAAATAAATATTTGGTATGATTTATGACCAAAATAAGGCTTATAAGATGATTTTAGGATGTAATTATGTCATCTAGGTAGGAACGTTCTGGAAAAAATGGGTTTTTATGTGTAGAGAGGAGAGGAGTAGGGGTGGCCTTTTCTATGTGAGGTGAGTGGCACAATTATATATTTTCTGAAACTAAAAAGATATACCCACGTTTGTCTCAAACAAAAAGGATAAAAATTAGAAAAGTATCAAATATGAATGATATAATGTCAAAATATGGCCATAAAATTGGTGTTGGACAAGTTTTGGATCATTTTAACCCTCATTTTTTAGTTTAACCCAGAGTAAACCAATTTTTACACTAACTGCGATATATATTTTTTACTATCTTAATATTAATTTTTGTAATTTTTTTTTGTAATATTAGGTAATGTAAATTATTATTATTAAAAATATGATATCCATTTTTGGAAATTCAATTCACATAAGTTGAAAAAATTAATTTGAAATTAATCCTTGACACATTATGAGAATACGACATTTCAAAGAGAAAATGTTCAAAAGCTTAAAATGTTATTATATCAATGTTCAATATTAAAATGATTCAAATGTTATAAATTGTAATAAAAGATATATAATTGAACTAATTTTTCTTTTATAACCATATTAAAATAGACTTATTTTTATAAAATATTTTATTGAAATGACAATTTCTAATAAAAACTAGTATTTTCATAATTCATCAAAAAAATTATATTCACATAAAATAATGAAAAAATACCAATAAGTTAATTTTTACATGAAATGTTTAAAAATAAATATTATTTTTCACAGTATGTTATTTTAAAATTGACTTTTTTTTTAAAAAATAAGTTTCAAATGGTGATAAAACAGTTTTTTAAATACTATTTGTAGTCGTAAAATTTGATTTATGATTATCTATTATAGAGAAAACACATAGGAAATTTTTTAAATATTTTATTGAATATATAATATTTAAATTTAAATAAAGTAAGTAACCAAAAATTACTTATATAATTTACTGAGATAAAAAAATTGAATATAAATATTTTTTATAAAAACTTTTCATTTATTTTCAAATAGTTTCCATTTTATTTCTATTTATTTAGTCACAAAATAATTAGTTTTATATAATTATTTAAAACATGTATTTTTATAATTTATTAATAAATATTCATACCCACCATTATAATGGCAATGAAATAACTATCATATTAATTAATTATTTTTTAATAGTATGTCACATTTCATTTAAATTCATGGTTTTCGGTAAAAAAGGTAAAATCAGTTTTTCACGTCAAAAAACTAAACAATACTATGCATGTAATGATAAATACAAAAAAATTAAATATATTTCAAAAAAATATTTCACAAAATATCGGGGTGTTACAAGAATAAATTATTGAAATAATTATTTTAAAAAAATATAAATACACATAAAAATGGGAATACAATTTAAATAATCATTGGTTATAACCCACATAATTTGGGAATAAATTTTTCCTTGAATAAGTGACATAATCTAATGAAATAAAATTGAGTTGAAACTCCCCTTACATTGGAATTCTTCTTAGTCGAACACATTCTAAAACATTTATAGTCAAATTATAGTTATTATAAATATTTAAAAAAACAAAATATATAATTATCTTATATTATATAATTCCCTTATAACTTATCACTACCCACTAAATAATAATTATTTATTAAATTCAATATTTTTGTGCTTACAATTTATATTTCCATGCATATTCTGTTTCAATTGTTCCAGTACATACACGTTAGGAATCATTTTATCGTATCAATAATTTATAATAATAATAAATAGTTATTTTATCATAATTATTTATTATTATTATAAATTTGGGGAACTTATGTTAACGGTTCTCATGGAATGATTCAAAATTTCATTTTGAGTGATTGTTGAATCTAAAAAAATGATTAAAATTTATAAGAAAATATAATTTTAATTATTATAACTAAAAAAAAATGGAAAATATATTAAATTAATCATTATTAATTAAATATTCTTGTACATATCATTACAAAATTACTCATGACATAAAAATTATAAAAAATTTCATGTAGGTTGTAAAATCAACCAAACTAAAAATGTTATAACGATAAAATGAGTAAGAAAATGTTTTTTATAATGATAATATTAGTTTTATATATTTTTAATAATTTTATAAATATCATATTTATTTATTTTATTAGTTTTAGAATCATTTTTTTAGTCGGGGAGGAAAAATGAACCACACCACATATTGGAGATAATATTTCATATTTGTACACAAGTGTGGTTTTCATTTTCAAATGGATGTAAAGAAAAAAAGTTAAATAATATTTTATATTTATTTAATCATAAATATGTTATAGATATCATATATATTAATTAAATACCTATACATAACCATCCTAGATAGGTGGTAATGAAGAATTAATTACATTTCTTCACAGTGGTGGTATTCCACCAATACACATATGCTAAGTCTATATTTTTTATTAGATGGAAAAGAGATAGAATATTGTTTTACTATTGACATAAAAAAATTTATAAAAATTATATTGATGTAATTAAGTTAAGATAATTTTATAATATTATAAGGAGGCTTAAGAATAAATAAACATGAAAAAGGTTGGTAAGAATTTATACCTCTTCATTGAATAATCTAATTTGAAAAACACCTTATGTATTATTGGATGGGTCTTTCCGAAGAAATAAAACATATAGGTTGTTTGGAGAAATATTTTAAAGGTGTTTTTTAGATATTGGTTGGGATAAAATGCTAATGTTGTGTGGATAACTGAGGGGAGGATTTTCTCTTTTATAAGAGAGGGGAGAGAAACTTTTTAAATATTAAGGACATTAAAATATAATTAAATTCTTCTTCCTGGAAAGCTATGCCAATTTTATAAAAAATATAATATAGGATAATTTATGGTTGAAATAAACACATAAAATTAATTCTAGAAAATTTTAAGTGATATTTTAAGATTGATCTCTTAGTTTAACTCCCAAATCAACCATTTTTTCCTTTACTATGGTAACAATTTTTTTAATCATGGTTACTAATCATTATGAATAAAAAATGTAATTTAAATCTTTATAAAAAAATTAGCATGAAGATTACAATTATTTAATACATTATCTAAGATCTAGTTTCTAAATTTCTAAAAAATTACTTTTAAAATATTTTCACAAAACAAAATGCAAAATTGTTTTTAGAAAAATGAATTATTAAGCATAAAAATGATTTTACACAACAATACAGTATAATATTGATTCCAATGGAATAAATTAATTTTCTTCTAATAAAATTAAGCTTATTTGAATTGGAAAATAATCCAAAACAGAATGAGGCTTGTGGATACATTATTAAAAATGGACATAAAACTGATTTTAATTGAATAAAAACATTACATAGATGTCCTAATGTCAAACATTAATTTATAAGTTAAAAATTATATTCTTAAGTGAAATTTATTAACTATTAAATATAAATTTGGTCTATAAATTTTTTCGTAAGCATTCAATTCATTATTATGTAATGATAATGTCATAAAATAATAATACTTACAAAATCCATATTTTTACTATTTGCTAAAAAATCAATTATTTCAGAAAAATACCATAAATCCACCTTAAGCTATTTTTAACCGGATGAATTCAAAAATAATGTTCATTTATTGAAATTAAAATTCTAAAATTTATAATTTTATCATTTTCAATATATATAACATAAAAATAAAGCAATGATTTTAATAAAAATATTTTTATTATCCATGTATAATTATGTTAAAATTCCTTTTAGTTTCTTAATGACTTTATATATGTTATTAATTAATATTAATAATAATTAATTTTAATTTACTGATAATATTTATTGATATAATTTTCTCAAATATATTAAATTTAACAAATATTAATAATTCAACAAAATAGTTTAAAAATTTCTCTTTAGAAATATTTATATTTTTAATAGAAATTTAGACTTTCTTAAAAATTAATTTCATTTTAATATAAAATAATTTATAAAATATTCTATAGTTTTAAATAATTAATCTCCTTAGTATGATGTTGTGTGTATCAAAATATATCAAAAAATATTATTTTTATAATATAAATGGTTATAAAATTTTATGGTGTTTTATTTTAACCCCTTAAATAAATGATATCATCATAATTTTATTTATCACATGCTAGATTGAAAATATCATGAAATTAAGAAAAATTATATTTTATTGTGATAAATAATTTCTATTTCAGAACTAGGAAACCAATCATTTCTTTATTAAATATTTTTAAAACTGATTATGTATCGTTATGAGACAAAAACTTTTTGAATGAGTTTACAATGTTATACCCTGACAGCGGAGTGCTATTTTGGAAAAAATGAAAAAAATTAAAATTTTCTTACTTGATTGAATTAATTATTTTACAATCATGATATAGAATATGAAAACATATTATTACATGATCTGTTTCCTTTCAATAAAGTCAATTTCATCCTTTGGTTTTGTTTTTATCATATTTCTATATAGGCTTCATATTCATATAGCAAATGAGAAATAAACATGGTGAATCTTTATTTCATGAATCACTAAAATTAACTTATATTGGATAATAATATCCATAAAAGGGAAGAAATATTTTTCCTCAGGTATCCTTTCATTTACCAAACCTCAAATGGTTACCATAATTAAATAACCTTCAGATAAATAAATAATTCATTAATCTATAAAACCTTGGTGAAATCACCCAATGTTAAATACAAATCATAACTCATCAAGAATATTCTAGGCCAAATTCTTAACCCAAAAATGAAACATGATTTAATTATATAATCTTCCAAAATCCACTTAACTTAAATATCCAAACAACATTAATTAATTCAATGGTACATACAAAAAAATTTATATTCCCTCATAAAAATTTCTCCCAAATATACTAAAATCTTCCCATAAAAACATCAATTACCAAAAAATATCATATATGCTCCAAAAGATTAATTTAAATTTTTTTGCTAAAATAATATCAACCACTAAGAAATAAAATCCCACATTATATAATAATTTACCATTCACATTAATTAATTTAATGTTCCCAAATATTTAGCAAACTTATTCCAAAATATCATTAACCACTTTTTAACTAAATCACTTTTAAATTCCATGGTTGCCTTTTCTATAAAATATTTGTTCCAAAAATATAATAACTGATTTTCTAAATTAGCCATAATTATTTCAACATCAAAGAACCTATTAAACTTAATGGTTATGTGAACCTTTAAAAATATTTCCAAAATAAAAATCATCTCAAATAACAATGACATTAAATAACATGTTAAACATAATGATTACTTATAACTCAATTATTTATTTAAAACAACTCTAAAACATTACTAATAGTTTAAAAATCCCTTCATATAAAACATAAAAAGGGTATATATCATGTTAAACTTATGATAAACTATTGACTTATTTAACCTTGATGGTATCCAAAAATATTATAATATACTCATTTTATAATATTATAACCTCAAAAGTTATCTAAACCCTTATTTAATGCCAACTGAAACAAACTGAGACCCGCACTCTAGATTCAGTGTTGAAAACTTTATTCTTTATATAAAAGATTTTTTATTAACTTAAGTGACCCAAACATAAACATACATAATTAAAATGTAAATAATAAATACCGATTCACTTACATAACAAACAATTTTTATGTATAAAAATTTATATATTTAGAAAAAACCCTTTATATAAAAAAATCTATTTCTTGCACATCATATAGGTTCTTTAACGTTATATCATAAACTTATAATTTAATAATAATACCTAATAATCTAAAAAAAACTTCAAAAAATCAAACCCTTTTCATAATTATCCTACTCAATATCTTCCTTCATAACCTTGGAAAATAGAAATATAAGAATGTTTGAGCTTCAATGCTCAGTTAGGGCAAGCATGAGAGATATAAATCAATGGTCATTAGTGATCATAAGATAAAAAGGTTATGATATCCTGATCATAACATAAAAAAATCATACCCAAATAGTCATAGACCATAAGTCAAGAGTCAGGGAAAAGTTTTTTGTCATAATAAAATACTCGTCCCTTAAGTGTATGAAATAAATAACAATAAATAATGATCCATTAGATCATATCATAATTAGAAGTAATATGTTTATGTAATAAATACATAAAATAGGAAATCATGACATTATGAGAAAAGGTAACTACAATCATGTCCACATGAAAACATATGAATGTTTATACCTTCTGTCATGTTAACCCGATGACTTTTAAACACAACTAACTGTAATCTTGTTCATTAAGACCCATGTGAACATAACTACCCTAAAGTATTTCTAAGCACAAATATGTTAACATAGCTACCTGTAATCATTCCTATACATAAAATTATTTTTCTCATAATATATAAAAATATTCCCAATGTGATGGAGGGTCTTAACAAACCTAAACTATATCTTAGTAATCATTCATAAGTATGTCACATAAAATCATACCATAAAAACACTCATCATAACATCATAATTTAATTAAATTATTCGAATGAAATGTGTTTTATAAAAAAATGCATAACAAAACATTATCTTAAGTCATCCAGTGAAATAAATTGGTTTGTATCATTGGTTAATATACCTATTTAAGTATAGTATTCCTTATATAATGATTAAATAGATTAAAAATACTTTTGTAAACTCACTAGAGTAATTATTTGAAAAACATGGAAAAATATTTTTTCTTTTTGGTAACCTGTAAAACTAAAAATTATGTGAAAAATGTAAATATTTTTTTATTTATAAAATCATGGAAGGTTTTAATGAAATTTAAATCATGAATTGAAGACATTAAATTGGAAAAATATATTCATCCCATATACATTAAAAACAATATTTAATTACACATTTGTAAAGAATGTAAAAAAAGATTCGCATAAAATACATTTGAAAAGATTAATTTTATTAATTTTAAAAGGAATTAAATAGTATTTGAGGAGTAATATTATTAATAAATTGAATATAAATAATAACTTACATAATATAAATTCAAAAAACAAGGATATGGAAGAGAAATATTCTCAACCAAAAAATGGATTATGGTGGGATTTTCCGAAAAATAATATTTCAGTAATTTGGATTACCAAATGGTGGGTAAATAGAATGAATACTTGAAAAACCATAAAATAACTATAGGATAAGAATATATATTATGTTTAATAGGTAATAATAATATAATTTTTTTCATTATAAATTGAATCCCAAAATATCCTGATAAAATGCGAGATAATAACATACACCCTTACAACTTTAGTAAAAATTGAATGAAATCCATTATAAAGAGAGTGACTATAACACTACACAATATTAATAGTAGAACATTTTATTTTATATCATATGTTACATGAATCCCAGATCTTAAAAAACAATGCAATATATTTCTTCAAATTTAATCTCTTAGACAACTTTATGAACATGAAATGGCAAACATAAATGAAATGTAATATAATATGTTGGTTTAATATATTCATTAAATTAGTGGGTATTTATAGTACTAATTTAATTATAAAAATTATGTTTATATATTCATCAATAATAAATCAAGGATAATTTAAATGAAAAATAAATGTTTTCTAAAAAATCTTCTTTTTATAAGATGTTTTAATCGCACTTTTCACACATAATTTAAAATTATTTTTTACTACTTTTAGAAGCATTTTTTGATTTTTTTGGAAATTTTAATATAAAAATTATCTTAGGGTGATTTTTTTGGTTTTCTTTGAAAATTTTTATTTTTTTCATCAACAGTGAAAAATATGAAATTTTAATTGAAAATTACTTTTTCATTTAAATGATCTATAATATTAAATTACATTTTATATTTTTTATCATAATATAGAAAATAGGCTAGTTTTATGTCAATTAATACAATTTATGTCTTTGGAATAATTTTTATATTTTATTTTGATATAATAACATTGTAAAATGTTGGGCAGTTTCTCCATAAAAACCCATTTTCTCATCATTTGAATAATTTTTAGATCGATTTTCTTGAATAGAAATATTTTGACCCTATAATGTATAAATCTAGTGAATACTAAATTTCACTAATTATTATGTAAAAAATGTGGGTACACCTTTTTTCTTTCCCAAAACTATGTGTGCTCCACACTCCTCACTTATAAAAGTCCACCACTCTACTCTTCTTTTCACCCTTTAAAACCATTTTAATTCAGAATAAACCTTCCAAAATCAATCCAAAAATATCATCCCCTCATCCGATAATCCATAGTTTTGTAATAAAACCTTCCTAAGAAGTCCATGGTGGTATACTAAGGACGTTACCTGAAGAAGAGGTAATGTTCCTCAATAAGCATCTTTGTTTTATTTCATTCTACACCTATGTTAATTATTAATAAATCATCCAGATATAATAACCATAGTATATTAAATATAAATATATTTTTTTATGTTAAAGGAATTTTAAAACACTGATATTTTGATGAAATATATCTTTTTTAAATAATTTGATTTATTTGATGTTAGGAATTACACGCAACACCAGTTTAGTTATGTTGCACGCATCACTGAGTTTCTATGAATTATAATTTTATAATTATAATTATTTAAACTATAAAATTATAAACTATAGATTATAATGGAATTTATTAATATGATTATATTAATTATGAAAGTATGGTTAACACATGTAAAACCCATTTTGAAACTAAAAGGAAATATTTTTCTGAAAAAATATTTACATACATAACAATATGGTTTATTACGATAAAATAAAAAATAAATCGAATTTGATTATATTAATTATATATATATATAAAATATGAAACCTATTTTTTAACATTAATATGTTTTGTTTTATATACACGATATACAAATAGATATAGTTTTATGCTTAATAATATATTTTTCTAAAAGCAGTTTTATCGCCTTTTTTTGGAACACTTGTTTTCAAACTAAGTTGTTAAATTTTTTAAGTTATATTTGAAAAATTAGACTTATAAATTTAAATAGGGACATCAAAATTTACTTTTGATCATTTTTTTTCTTTTTCTGATATGTTTCAATTTTTTATGAATAGTGAAAAATAATGAAATTTAATTGAAAATTGTTTTTTTGTCTAAATAATTTATAGAGTCAAAATATTTTTTATTCATTTTAAAGTATAATTAGATAAATTTTATATCATTTAATCTAATATATTTCATTTAAATCAATTTTACATTGGATTTTCATATGAAAACTATTTAATATTTTGAACGTTTTCACTTTAAAAAGTCATTTTATCATTTGGTCAATAAGATTATTTTTAAATTAATTTTATCCAATTTTATATTTTGAATTATGAATAATGTATCCATTTTTGGAATCCTAAGGTTCAAAATTAGTAAATAGGTCTCTTTTAGTTTTTTTAAAATATGAATTGTAACATTGGGGAATTTTTGTTATAATGGTTAAGGGAAAATCGAGTAATTAAGGGTAAAAATAATTTAATAAATATTATTCAATTACCATAAAAATTAACAAAATTTTATTGGTTGAATTTAAATATACCCTTAACACATATATTTTAAAATTTAATTATATAATGGATTATTTTCTAGGAAAATTACTTTAATATTATTAAAATCAAAGAGCGTGACAAAATGTCACACTCTTACTTTTAATAATTATATTTTTTTAATATGGGTTTAAATAAAGGATATGATAAACTATTAATATTATTCATAATTATGAAATATTTTATAAATAATAGATTGTTTTTGTAATTTTTATTGAAGAAATAATTTTCATAAATAATTACATGAGTGTAATGTGGTAATTATTAAATTAATTTAAAAGCCTATTAAAGGAAATTATAAATATTGAAAGAAATATAATTTTAAAAAATTAAGGTTATATATATTTTTTATAGGGGGATATGACATGTTATTGGTGTTTTAAATTAAAATTTTGAATCTATATTTCTATATTGATTTTCTTATAGTCAATGTAATGAATTGTGTCAAAATGAATACCCATGATATTTTATGAAAATAATATTTTAATTACTTATTAAAAATTATAATAATATTAAATAAGGACAAATGGGGTGAGATATGGTTGAAAATATCATAAATTTTACATTTATGGTTCAATAGACACTTTATATGTAAAAATTACTACATTTTAATATTGAAATATTTGTTACCGTAGTTAAAATTAAAACAATTTAACTAAGGATTAATTAAGACGATTAGGGTTAAAATAACCTCAAAATTTGCTTAAAATATATTGGTTTATTATATTAAAATCACATAAAATCTTATATTCTGATAAATAAACATTTGTAATTATTAGGATTAAGTTTATATTTATTATAAATTCATATTTTAAGAAATTCCAAGAGTGTCCCACCCCTATGTTATAAAAGGGCACCTTTTCTTTTTTTTATTCACAGATTAAAACCTATATTTTCAGAAAAAACCCTATCAAAATATCCTCCAAAATTACCTCAATTCATCCTATAATCCTTAGTTTGGGAATAAATCCAACCAAGGTAGTCCTTTTCTAGAAATCAAAAGGAGATACCCAAAGAAGAGTTAAAGTTCATCAACAAATGTTTTTGTTTTATATAATACTTAAAACCCTTAAATTAATTTTTAATGGTTTATATAATAAATTAAGTATAATAAATATAATTATATTTTTTTATATTAATGCTACGACCCATTACTTTACACACATCCATCAAATGGGATACACAATCATTGTTCATGTGTACGGAGGACTACCACCTCATGAACTTATGTTATTCGTTATTCCATTACCACTATTCAATATTGGGAATAATGATGTATTTATATTTTATATATTATATATATTAATTTTATGATTTTAATATTATTGTATAATTTTTATAACAGACATAAATTCATGGTTTCCATTTTGTGGGAGTACAATTACATATTTTGTGTGCATTGTGAACCACCACCTCGCAAAGCTATGTGATTCATTCATACATTAAATGGAATGTGTTAATATTGTTTTTAATCTACATGTGTTATATATATGACATTAAAATTATTATATAATGATAATATACCATATAATTTTCTTTCTTTTAACCCGATAAGAGAATCAATACAATATTCATGCATACGTACTGCCTACCGTTTTCATGAACGATGTATTTTATTTTTTAACTCTAAATTTTATAAATATAATTAATTACATATGATGAGTAAAAATTGTATTTTTTTATGGATAATATTGTGGATATTATTAAATCAACACATGTTCAAGAGGAGTCAGAATAGAATGTCAAAATACTCAAGAAAAAAAAGAAGTTACTACCCAAAACATAACATTAACCTCGAACTATTAAAAAGAGAGCAATATAATGTCCTAAGTAAATAATATATGGTATTATATATATAAATATGACTATTTGGAATATTTATAATAATATTTTATTTATTATATAGAAGATTTGAATTTATACGAACATTGTCAAGACTTAAGATAATGGATTTTGGTCTCACTTTTATTTCTATAGGATGCATGCCTGATAAACTAATTGTTTATTTGGTGTGATATATATAATTACCATGAATTTAATACATAATACTTATACGTAAATTTATGGGTATTTACATATCCATTTTATGATATATCTTTTATGGGATTTATGGTTCAAAAGTTACTAAATCAGTAGGTAATTTTGTCTCAATTTCTCCTTTTGAGTCACATGGTTTGTTATGAAATAATATAATGTTAAGAGGTGTATGTACTACCATTTGACATGTTTTAACATTAATATCAATATTTTTTGGGATATTATAATTCTTACATAATTTTCTCTCTCTTTGGGTCAAAATTTGTTTTATTCAGAAGCCATGTTTTCTAAAAATGTTTTAAATGACATTTAATTAATTTACATGGAAAAGGAATTAAAATATGTTTAAATTGAATTTTAAAAGTTTCCACTATATTTTTTCAAAGCTTATTTTCACTGAAAAAATTTGCTAATTTTTTTATTTAAAAAGATTTTGGGAAATTGGAAAGTGTATTTTTTTCAAGAACTATTTCATTTAAACTCACAAAATTAATTTCTATATAATAGGAAATTTTATGGGTTTACTCATACATCACTGGGTATATGTTCTAGTGATACCATTATTACCACTTATCTGAATGGGTTTTTATTATATTTTTAAATTTTATTTCTTTTCTATGAGTTATATTGTGATTAAAAGCCTATGAAACCAATTTATTTTTACGGGTTCTAATATGAAGAATGATTTATATTATTGTAGAAGACATATGTATGATTTAATTTTGTGATTAATAGGAGATATATATCCATTCAATTCATTAAGTAATGAAAAATATTATATGATATCAAATTGTACTAGTGTGGCCAGCCTAAGCCCATAACTAGAGGGTAGACATGAGTTCAACCTAATCCGATAATTAAAAGGTGCGTGGGAGGCCATATTAAGCCTACAGAATGAGGGACAACTTGAGTTCATCCTAAGCTAGAAACTATAAGGTATAGGTGTCATGACCCATCCCCTGGGGCCCATTCTGTGACTATCCAAAGCCCTCCATCCATAGGCCTGGAGCTGGTGACTAGCACCAAAAGGCATATTCCTTAAAAACGGGAAGTCATTGCCTTTAAACCTGTACAAAAAAACGGTCTAAGAACACAACAAGAAGAACTATGAAGTAATCTATTGGAGTAAAAGTGTACTAAAAGTAAAAGGGCCAAAATACAATCCCAACTAGAAAAGTACAAGTACAACTGAAAAGTACAAAACAACTGAAATGTGAAAAATAGTTCTTGGATCATCTATTGTGGATCCTACGTAAAGAGTAGGTACATATCACCTCCACAGTACTCCATGTCCATCTATCCCCTCTATGTCATGTCCCACCGAACTTCCACCTCTGGGCACCATCCAGTCATGGCTCCCTCAGCCTCGATCAATGTTGTACGTCGTCTCCACATGACACAACAAGGTTCGGATGAATCTCGTGTAGGGGTGAGTATAACGATACTCAGTAGTGACGCCGAGACCATGAAGGTCTCCTATAATTCGAAAAATAAAAACCATAGGGTAACACCACGAAGGTAACGTACCACATAGGTAAAGTACCACATAGCATAACCTCAATCACAAGAACAAAGTAAAGATAACTCACACCAAGATTTATTCTAGGGGTAGTAACAAGTAACATCCCCAGTTATAACATTTCATGCCTCAACTGGGGGAGAACTCCTCCTCTATATAGTAAAATGGGAATGTCGCGTCACACAGAGGCACTTCCCACAAACCTTAAACTGCTGAAGTACTACTTCCTACCGTGTACTGTGGGTATTCAGGTCATAGAGAGCCACCCACCCACATCGTGGTCTGCGAAGGTACTCCTCCCCATTGCGTACCGCTACCGTCGAGTCACATCGAGTTGAAAATTCAGCAGTCCTCAGGTCTTAGCCAGTCGTAGGGTTCTGTAAATAGTGTGATTGGGAGAACCGCTCCCCAAGACATAATTCGTATCTCAACCTACACGATGTCTTTGAAAGAAGTAACCCGATGATATGACATGTCATAATGGTTCCAACGCAACAGATGACACATCATTCAGACACCGGGTCTCTCCTTCATTGGCATTTCAGTGTCGAGGGCCCAATTGGAGTCGGGTGTGATCCAACCCGGTAGAACTCCAAGTTTCTCCAAAAGTTTAATGGAGTAGGTAAAAAGAACTACCTCGCTCCGTGGTTCCCAACACCTCAGGATGTTCGTCAAATGATCATCCAGTTCTCAAGATAAGGTCGTTTGAGTGTTTTTGGGCCCAGTGGGGCCCGCGTCCGGTCCGACCCAGCGGGGCCGACCCGGCTTGACCCGGTCTGTCTAGCCCATGGTCAACTCGGGCCACTGGGATGATGTTCAGTCTGGCCCAAAAGAGGGGTGGCCCAACCTGAATAGGGCGTCCCGCAAAGGGGTGGCCCGACCCGCGTGGGGCGGTGACCTAGTGGGACGACCCGATCTGGGGGTAGTGGCCTGCTCGATCAGCGGCCCGGTCCGGGGGCGGCGAACAGCTTGGTCAGTATCCCGGTCCAAGGGTGGCGGCCCACACCAAGGGTGGCAGCCCTCATCTTGGACAGCGACCCGACTTAGAGGGCGGCGGCCCGCTATGAGGCCGGTGTCCATCTCCGAGGAAGGCGGCCCTCTCCGAGGGAGACGACCCACTCCGAGGGTGGTGGCCTGACTCGAGGGCAACGACACAGATCGATGGTGGTGGCCTAGATTGAGGGAGGCTTCCCGGTCCGAGGGCAGCGGCCCGGTCCGAGGGCGGCGGCCCAGTGTGAGGGCGACGACCCGGTGCAAGGGCAGTTGCTTGTTCTGAGGGTGGTGGTTAGTTTGGTCTGACACAGGAGGGTGTAACCCCCAGTTGGCGAGGCGGTGGCGCCGTGTGGGCGCCACTTGGTTGTTGTGGAAGCTACCCATGGAGGGTTCAGCCTCCACCGCATCATTGGTCGCGGGTTCCCTTTGCCGGTGGAGGGGCAGTCATGCCGCCTTCCTTCCTGGGCCCGACCGTCATGCCAGCCGCCTCCTCAATTCACCGATTCTGACAAGACGTGACCTTCCTCTTGTGGTGTGCGTCGACATGCTAACAGTCTTCCATGGTGGGGTATGTATAGCAAGATAGTAGAGGGTACAGGCCGGGTTTGTTAGTCCCACACCCTCTTCATTTTGTCGTAAACATGAGGGAGGTTAATGGTTTAATAACAACTGAATTAAACAACAAGATTAACCCCAAATTATTTCCTACAATAACCTCCTGCAATGACGAAAGAATCGTAGGTCAACTTGTTAGATGGTTGACCTGCATTCTTCATATAATTTAAATAATGGGGAAGTGGGAATCAAAAGCTCAAAAATGAAAAAAAATCCCTTAACTTGAGACATTGGAGATCCCTCGTGGTTGAGGGAGTATCATTGTTCGCCTAACTCGCAACAAGCTGTCCTCACCACCACTCGAACGTCAAACTCTAGTTTGGGGTTTCGGTGTCACAAGTCACCTCCTGCTGGGGTCAACTCCATCCTCTACGGGATCAACATTATGGAACTCCCAAAAATCTTCATTGCTTGGAGAAGCTTTTCTGATACCCCTCCCCCAAGCACTATATTTATAGGAGAGGGGGAGAGTAAGTAAGGATGCATGGAGTTAATGGGGCTCATAAATTATGAAGCTTCTTCATTTCCCCAACATCGTCATTACTTAAGGTTTGCAGGTCACACCATTTAATGTCTTGACACACCACCAACCGCTCCCTTTACTCAGTCTGATGGAGGTTTATGAAATTAAATAACCAAAATTATTTTATTTCATTTCATTTAAAAAATTCACCAAAATTAACTTTTTCTCTAGACCTACTGTGGTCAAAGTAAAGCCTCCCTTAAGAGAATCTCGATGTTGCAGATTCAACGATGCCCTTTGAGTTTTAATTCAAGCAACGATTCTATAGTTATAAAACACTACTCATGCATTTATTGAATGTACCTAAAAAAAGTTCAGAAATTCATTTCAGGCACACCGGGCCTTGGAATCACGTGCCACCAATTTTCAAAGACTCGTAAAAATTCCATATAATTATGAAAAAAAATTTACCTGAAAAAATCCGGGTCTTTACATTCTCCCCAACATAGGTATTTATGTCCCCAAAAGTCACAACATAGACTAAGGAAACAAATGGGGATACTGAGTATGAATATGAGCCCCCCGCTCCCAGGTTCTCTTTTGGAGGTTCCGGTGCTTCCAGTGAACGTGCACCAGAGGAATCGACTGCCCACAAAGTACACACTCTTATCAATTATCAATATCTAATGGAACCTCCATAAACACTTCCCCCTCGTCTAAGTAATGCTCACCATGGTCGATGATGTGATATGGGTCGTGCATGTATATCCTCAGCTGGGATACGTGGAAGACATCGTGTAACTTCTCTAACTATGGTGTAAGTTCCAAGTGGTATGCCACCTCTTCTATCTTTCGAAGTATCAAAAATGGCCTGATAAACCTTGGTGATAACTTTCCGCCTTAGCCAAATCGCCACATTCCCCATCGAGGAGAGATTCGCATGAAAACATGGTCCCCCTCCTTAAACTCCAAAAGTCCCCATCTTCTGTCAACATATGACTTATGTATTCTCTGTGAAGTGTTCATCCACTCCTGTATGATATGCACCTTCTCAGTGGTAGCCCATACCAACTCTAGAACCATAAGTGTTGACTCCCCTGGGTCTGTCCAGCATTGAGGTGATCTGCAAGGTCGGCCGTAAAGGTCCTCGAATGGTGCCATACCGATGGTGGAGTGATAACTATTGTTGTAAGCGAACTCCAACAAGGGCAAGTGATCCTCCTAACTACGACCTAAATCATGGACGCATGCATGAAGCATGTCCTCTAGCATATTAATGGTCTGCTTCATCTGACCATCTGTCTGATGATGAAAGGCGGTGCTCAAACATAGCTAATTCCTAAACGCATCCTACAATCCCTTCCACAACCGAGATATAAAACATGTGTCATAGTTAGAGGAGATTGTTGATGGCACCCTATTAAATCGCATGATCTCTTGTACGTAGAAGAATCCATATCCCTCTACTGATCCCTTCTCTCAGTTAGGTAGGAAGTGGGCCAACATGGTGAGTCAATCAACGATCACTCATATGGAATCATGTTCCCTGGATGTACGTGGAAGCCATGTCACAATGTCCATAGAGATCCCATCCCACTTCCACTATGGAACCACTACTGGATGAGCTAAACTACTGGAACCTGGTGCTCGACATTCACTTGCTGACAAGTTAGGCACCGTGAAAAAAACTCTGCCACTGCCTTCCTAATCCCTGGAAACCAGTGTTGACGCCAGAGGTACTGGTACATCTTTACCGCACAAAGATGTACCAGAAAAGGGGATGTATGTAACTCCCTCAACACCTCCTCCCATAGAGACACTAGTACCATGGTTCATCCTTTGAATAGGATGACGTGTTCCCCACCTTTATAAAATCTATCAGGTGCCTACCCTGAGGATATATGAGGACGTCAAGCCTCACGGTCAGTGTCCCCAAGTTGCACCTCCCTGAATCACTGAAGGAGTGGGGGTGTAACTGTCATAGACTGGTGGTATGCTTCTCTATCTCTATCCATGAAGGATTTCTACAATGCAGCTAGCTACTCTGTCGCCTCACTCAGAAACTGCAGACCAGACCTCTTGCTGAGTGCATCTTCTTCCATGTTCCCCTTCCTAGGCGTATAGACTATCTCAAAGTCATAGTCCTGGGGGAACTATATCCATCACCGCTATCTCAGGTTCATGTCTTTCTGAGAGAAGATATACCTGAGACTCTTGTGATCAAAGTAGACTATAAAAAATTAACCCATCAAGTAATGTCGTCACATTATCAAGGTAATTACCACTTCTGCTAACTTTTGGTCATGGGTAGCATAGTTCTGCTTATGATGTCTCAGCTATTGCGAACCATAAGCAATCACTCCTCGCTCTTGCATCAGGAAACATCCAAGCCCAATCCTTGATGCGTCTCCGTAGACTACATACCTAACACCCCCTCTAGTATCCTCAAGATGGGGGCACTCGTCAATCTCTACCTAAGCTCCTTGAAACTTTTTTAGCCTCTCTGTCCATAAGAAAGCTTTCCCCTACTTTGTGAAAGTTGACAAGGGTTCTGCAACTATGGAAAAGTAAGGCACAAATCTCCAGTAGTATCCAACCAACCCTAGGAAACTCTGCACCTCCATCACACTCCTTAGTGGCTCCCAAGCCAGAACAACTTCTATTTTTATTGGATCCACTACAACTCCAGCCTCTGAGTTAATGTGTCCCTGAAAGTGGACCTCCCGTATCCAGAACTAGCACTTTGAGAGTTTACTATAAAGCTGGAACTCTCTTATTGTATCTAGAACCATTTGTAGATGATTGGCATACTCCTCCTCCGTCCCCGAGTATATTAAGATGTCATAAATGAAAATCACCACATAGTGATTGAGGTATGGATGAATGATCCTATTCATGAGTCCGATGAACACTACTGGGGCGCTGGTCACGCCAAAAAGAATAATCAAGAACTCATAATGGCCATACCGACATCTGTAGGTCATCTTCTGTATATCCTGATCTCTTATCCAGAGTTGATGATAGCCTGATTGGAGGTCTATCTTTGAAAACCAGCGATCTCCCAACAGCTGATTGAAAAGATCATAAATCATCGGGAGTGAATACTTGTTCTTAATGGTCACCTGGTTCATGTGTCGATAGTCCACACAGAGTCTCAAACTCCCATCTTCCTTCTTGGTGAACAAAATTAGGACTGCCCATAGAGAAACACTGGGTCTTATGAAGCCCTTTCCCTACATTTCTAACAACTATACACGTAACTCACGAAGCTTTGAGGGAGCCATCCGATATGATGGTGTAGATATCAGTGCCGTCTCAGGGTACATGTCGACATAAAAGTATACCTCTCTACGTGGAGGTAGTCCTAGAACATCATCATACTGGTGCACCACAATAGTATAGCTCAGACTCTCAAGATCAATTGCTCCAAGGCTAGGAAACTGATTTGTAATCTGCTGCACCCTCCTCTAGGTAATGTTCATCCTATGCTGCAAAGGTTACCTTCTCGCTGGTGCAGAAAACTTGGTCCCATCTGTGCGGGCACACCACACATTGTGCCTAATACCGTAAATTTGAGCATGGACTGTTGATAACCAGTCCATACCCAAGATAATGTCTTAAGGCCTCGACCTTGATACTAGGAGATCCCAGCCGAAGCTCTCGCCTCCTAGAGTAAGCTCACACTGCCGACCCCAGTGCGTAATTGTCGAATCCACTCCCATAGGTGTCTCTAGACCTAATGATCAAGCCAATGGATCCACTGAAATCTCCATGCTCCGAACGAGGGCCATGAAAATAAAAAAACGATTGGAACCTGTGTCGATAAGTAAAGAAGATTAGGTGGAGTAGACATAGATCATAACTCTAATCATCTCTAAAGCGCCGTCATCGTATGCCTCAGTTTCCTGGAGCTGAGCTCGTCCCTATCTTCCTACTCCCTATGGTCGGGGTGGACCACCTGGTTGTGGTGGTGGTAGAATATCAAAACATCTCTCACCTCATGCTGCATGAACAATACCTCTGCCATGTACGTTACCCTTCGTACCACCTCGTTTGAACCTATGCCTCTGCCTCGGTGGTCTCTTGATCGTCTGCTGGTCATCAGTATGGCGGGTTGGGCAGTGGCAAGAAATCTTACCATACCCGCTGCACGTCTAACACTGTGTGACCCTCACATGTCTCCCTCTGCCTTGTGAGCCTCTAACATCTGACCATGCATCCTGGGGTCATCCTCCAGAGGGTCTAGTCTTCTTGGAACTCTGTGTCATCTTCCTACTGCCTCCTGTAGATGAATCGGCTACCTATCATCTGGTGGTAGCTCTCACTGTTGGTGTCAGCTCAACAAGGAAACTCTCCACCAAAAGTTCTCTCTCAAGCACCCCAGCCTATGTTGGAATGCTAAGGGATACCATCGATTCTTTGATCTCCCATCAAAGACCCTAATAAAAGTTTCGGGCCCTGAAGAAAGGGTCTCATACCATGTCAGTGGAGTAGCGGGAGAGATCAGTGATCCCTGTCGGGTACTGGACCACTGTCATGCTGCCCTGCTGTAAGTGTAGCAGCTCTGGAATACGCAGAGTGCGTATGGTCGCTGGGAT
The DNA here is from genome assembly GCA_963277665.1 of Viscum album. Lineage (NCBI taxonomy): Eukaryota > Viridiplantae > Streptophyta > Magnoliopsida > Santalales > Viscaceae > Viscum > Viscum album. The sequence goes on along the minus strand of OY728131.1, from coordinate 659,351,594 downwards.
GAAATCTGGCTTGAAAAGGTACTCGATGTCCACCCCGATGTGGGTTGCCTCATCGCGTATCTATAGCATCAGGATCCACCATCTACCTGCTACTACATAAAAAAGGTTGGCTACCAGGATCACCCGAAAATCAACAATTGTTCCAACTAAGCGAAAAACTCTGGCCACAGACTTCACCTAGTCCTCTGCCGCCTACGGGTCCATCTCTCCCTAGATTGTCAGAGGCCTCTACCATTGGAACTTGTGTAAGAGGCTCTGTCAGCGTCCATCTTCTGTTGGTGGGGCTGCTGGAAATGGTTTCCCAACGAGAAGTGGTGCTGCTGGTACACCACCCAAAGGTGCTAATGCCGTGAGAGGGCCCTACACCAAGACCTCATCGTTCGATGGGACATCATCGTGTACTCTCTCAGGAAACATGGGTGGCTATCTTCATGGTGGAATCTTGAAAAGAAATAGGTGTGCCATTGTTAAAATTTATACCTGGTGAGCTAAATGAATAAAACACAATAAATATTTTTCAAAACATACACAATCAGTGTTTTTGTGCACTGAGTTGGAAATCATAATTCAGGGTCCTAGTGTATTGATACTTCGACCATCACACTAACACTAGACTCCCCGAACTGAAAACCACACTCATGACACTTAACACTATTTCCACTTAGAAAATATTAGAATCCTAGTTCTTTGGTTGAACCGAACGCCTCTGATACCTCTTTTTCAAAACCCATCCCCTGGGGCCCGTGTTGTGACTACCCCAAGCCCTTCTTTCTATAGGCTAGGTGCCGAGGACTAGCACCGAAAGACATATTACCTAAAACGAGAAGGCATTTACTTTAAATCTATACAAAAACATGGTCCAAGAACAAAACAAGAAGAAACTGTGAAGAAAACTGTGGTAGTAAAAGTGTACTAAAAGGATAGGTGCCAGAATACAAGCCCAACTAGAAAAGTACAAGTACAACTAAAAAGTTCAAAACATCTGAAAGGTGAAAAGTAGCTCTTGGATTGTCCATGACAGATCCTACCTAAAGAGTAGGTACAACTCGCCTCCCTAGTACTCCACATCCACCCATCTCCACTGCGTCACGTCACGCCGAATGTCCACCTTTGAGCACTGTCCAGTCCTGGCTCCCTCATCCTCGATCAGTGTTTTATATCGTCTTCACAAGACTCAACAAGGTGGGAGTGATGCCCCTGAAGGGGTGAGTATAATGATATTCAGTAGGGAACCAAATACCCCAAAGGTCTCCTATAATTCCACAAATAAAAATCCCAGGGTAACCCCACGTATGTAAAGTACCACACCGGTAATGTACCACATAGCATAACCTCAATCAAAAGCACAAAGTAAAGACAGCTCACACCAAGAATTATTTTAGGGGTAGTAATAAGTAACATCCCCAGTCACAACATTGGACGCCTCAACTGCTGGAGAAATCCTCCTCTATCAAGTACAGTGGGCCTATCGCATCACACAGAGATGCTTACCAATAACCTTGAATGGATGAAATACAACACCCCAATGTATACTATGGGTCTACAGGGTCACACAGAGCCACCCAACCCCATCATAGTCTGCTAAGTTACTCCTCCCCATCGCATAACGTGGCCTCTCCCCACCATGGAATACCAGGTCACAGAGAACCATCCATCCCCATCATGGTTTTCTAAGGTACTCCTCTGTATCACGTGTCACGGTCATCAAGTCACTACGAGTGAAAAAGTATGTATTCATCAGTTCTCAACAAGTTGTAGGGTTCCATATGTAGTGCACTTGGGGGAACTTCTCCTTAATCCATCAGTCACATTTCAACAGCACGAAGTCTTACAAATAAGTAACTTGATGATCCTCCAAGTCATAATGGTTCTAACACAATAGACAGTGTGTCAGTCGGACAACTGGTCCGTGCATTATTGGCATTTCAGTGACGAGGGCCTGGTTGGATTCGGGAGTGATCCAACACAGCCAAACTCCATGTTTCTCTGAAACTCTAATGGATTATGTAAAAAGGACCATCTCTGTCCAAAGGTCCCAATGCCGCAGACGGGTCATCAAACGGGCGTCTGATTCTCAAGATAAGGTCCTTTGAGTGTTTTTGGGCCCGGTTCGAACAGGTTGGCCCGACCCAGCCCAACCCGATCCAGTTGGGCCGAGGTGTACTCAGACCGCTGGGTTGATGTCTGGTCTGGCATGCAAGAGGGGTGGCCCACAAGAGCTGCACAGCCTGAATAGGATAGCCCGCATGGTGCAGCCCAGCCTGCATGGGGCGGCGACCTGTTATGGTGACAGCCTGGTCTGAGGGCAATGGCTCGCTGGGGCAGCGGCCCTATCTGGGGGCAGTGGCCTATTTGGGAAGAGGCTCGATCCAAGGGCAGTGGCCCATCTTGAGGGCATCATCCCGACTTGAGTGTGTCGGCCCCGTTTGAGGGTTGATGCCCGCTCTGAGGGCGGCGGCCCGACTCTGACGGTGGTGCCCCATCTCCGACTTGAGGGCGGTGGCCCAACTAAAGGGTGGTGGCCTAGTCCAAGGGGGGTGGCCTGGTTCAAGGGGGTGGCCCAGTGCTAGGGCAGCTTTCCGGTCTGAGAGAGGCGGACCGGTTTTGTTTGACACGGGGGGGGGGGGGGGGGTGCAACCCCCCGGTCTCCTGAATTCATGAAAAACTTGAAGGTTGTTCGGTTGGTGAGGAGACAGCGCTGCATGTGCATGGCTTGGTCACCACAGAACCTGCCAGAGGCGGGTTCTACCTCCGCTACGGATTTAGTCATAGCTTCCGTTTTCCAGCGACGCAGCGGTCGCACCGCCTTCCTTCCCGCGGTTTTCCGTCGTTCCAACTGCTTCCTCTGTTCACCGTGGCAGACGAGCAATGACCATACTCCTACGACGTGTGTCGATGTGATCATGGTCTTTCAAGGTGGAACTAGTATAGCAAGATAGCGGAGGGTTTAGGCTGGGTTCCTTCGGCTCACACCTTCCATGTTACCTCGTAAACATTAGGGGGTTAAGGGTTTAATAACAACTAAATTAAACAACAAGATTAACCACAAAAGATTCCCCAAAATAACCTCCCACAAAGACCAATGAATCGCAGGTCAACACATTAGTCATTTGACCCATGTTCTTCATATAATTTCATTAAAGGGGAAGAAAGAATCAAAAACACACAAACTAAAATAACTTTCTACCTTGAAATGTCGGAGAGCACTTGCGGTTGAGGGAGTCTCATTATTCTACATACCTACAACAAGTTTTCCTTGCTGTCGCTCGAACGTCAAACTCTGGTTGGGGGTTTCGGTGTCTCACATCACCTCCTGTTGTGGTCAGCTCATTCCTCTAAGGGCTCGGGTTTATGGCACTCCCTCAAAATTTCATTACTTGGCGAAACTTGAACGATACCCCTCCCCCAAGCTCTATATTTATAGTAGAGGGGGAGAGTAAGTAACGACACAGTGAGTTAATGGGGATCATAAAATAGGAAGCTTCCTAATTTCCCCAACATCATCATTACTTAAGGTTGGAAGGTCAAGACATTTAATGGATGAACATACCATCGACCCCACCCAATAATTGGTCTGATGGAGGTTTATGAAATTAATTAACAAAAATTATTTTATTTAATTTCATTTAAGATGGTTGAAAAACATAACTTTTTTTCCAGACCTACAGCGGTCAAAGTAAATCCTCCCTTAAGTGAATCTCAATGCTGTGGATTCAATGGTGCCCTCATATTTTTAATGCAAGCAATAGTTCTAAAGTTGGAAAATTCCCCTCTCGATTTTACTGAAGGTACCTGAAAAAAAGTTGAGAAATTCTTTCCTGGCACACCGAGCCTTGGAATAAAGCACTGTCAATTTTTGCTGACACGTAATAATTTCATATAATTAAGAAAAAAAATTAGATGAAAAAATCATGTTGTTTACAATAGGGGAGTTTATCCCAATCTCAAAGTAGGTATATAGGTGATGATCCCAATACTGACTTAGTATAAATTTATTGGTAGGTATCATTAACATAATATATTATAGGATTATGTTTATTCCACATATTCCATGACGTATGACATTATTATACACTCATGGATCTTATAATTTTATTATCTTATGATTCATGTCCTAGTAAATTTCTAATATTTAATTCCATGATTCAATATTTTGATCTTAATATGCAGGGTATGCTTTTAAATTATTATGATCTTATTTTCCTACCCTTATTCTAATGTTATACTTACGTATCTTCCATTCTTACCCTTATGTATCATCACCTCTAACCATTTCTTATGTTTCCTTTACCTAGGTTACAAATAAAAGTGTTTAATTGGAGTTCAGAAGTGGAATATCTTTGTGGGATATGTTGATGATATTTCACTAAATAAGAATAATATTTTACAAGCTTCCCAAGACACTAAAATATTATGGTCCTAAATCTTGTGTTTGTGTAATATAATGAAAATTCATCTAATTTTTTAATACCCATGTTTTAAATTCCCAGGATTTTATAGTCAGTATTCAAGAAATGGTTTAGACAACATTTTGAAACCAGGATGAGAAAAACTTAGTAAGATCGCTAGGTATTAATATAGTGACTCAGCCATTTCATCCATTACTATTTCCTCATGGTATTGGTCACTTGGGAAACCTCATACCTTATCTTACTATTCATAAGTCGACTATCCCTTAAAATATCTCATGAAATAATCATGACGCAGTTATGATGTCATTAAACATAGCGAAACCCTAAAAATGTATTTTTACTATTCACTGAAAATTCAACATTTTCAGAAAACTCCCAAAAATTTACCTTAACATAATATCAATGCTTCGAATTCAAAAATAAACTCTATTTTATAAAAATAATTTTTTTAAATATTTTTAATTTAATTTTTAAATAAAATCACAATTCACCGAAATTCATTTTTTTCAGAAAAATCCCCAAAAATTACCTTAAAATAATATCGATGTTCTGAATTCAAAAATAAAGTCCATTTTATAAAAATATTTTTCTAAATATTTTTAATTAAAAAACACTATTCACCTGAAAAAACTAATACTTGACTAATAATTTCTGAAACAGTTATTTACCTATTTTATTGAATCAAATTACTTAATCATGGTGCCTATATTATATTAATACATTCTTTAAGTGATATTACTAATCCATTTGGTCACATTACTAATTCTAAGCATAAAATCACTATTCATAAATTACTATTCACCAAAAATTATGTTGATCTTATTAGACTCCAAATTTCTTACTGAACACATTTGCAGAAGACCATTTTTTGAAAATCATTACACATCATTAATTATTTAGGGTTTACAAAAATATTTTAAAATATCCGTTTTTTTCAAATTCATCAATAATATACATTCTACATTTATCCGGACATTTGAAAATTTACAAAATTCACCATAAGAAGAAAACACGATTTTATTTATCTCAAAGGATTACACAAAGCAGTTATGGTCTCCTTACATAGCCCCTTATAACCCCAGCATAGGACCTAAGTGTAAGGTATGATAAGGTGAGAGAATCTGAGGGAGGCATGGCCAACATTGCACAAGTAGTAATTTCTATCAGTTTTAACTTCTCGCGAAGGTGATTCCTTTCTAGCTTCACATGATCAAGTTCGGCTTGGGTTTGGTCCAGAGCAATGCCCAGTGGTGCTACCTCCTTCCCAATTTCTATTATATGGGCTTGGATTTTCCCGAGGCTACTGGATGAGGCCATCAAATCTTCTTTCTATATTAATTAACCAAGATCACTTGTATTTAGACAATAATCGCAACATTTAGTTTCCAACGGTCATATTGACCAATGGTCATATAACAGTCAAAATGCAACGGTCTCATTTTAATTATAATCATTTTATTAAATGAAATAGTTTTGTTGAGTATAAAATAAAATAACACACAAAATTAGGAAACTAGATTTATTCAAAATTTCGGATCATTACAATCTTCCCCACTTAAGAAATTGTGTCCTCACAATTTTTAAAATTGGGCTTGGAAATTTCATTGAATGTCCCACATCGGGAAAGAGTCAGTAACACTATTACTTTAAAAGAAATAAAGGGAAGTACAAAGGTCACCCTAGTTAACCCATAATAGGATTCCTTGTAGGGAAACATGGATATGGAAGAGAAAAAAAGGGTCATGTTCTGATGGAGAGTGATAGAAAACATGATTAGGAGAAAGTTAACCACAACAAAATCACAAACTTATGATGTGTGTAAATGGTCTTTGATTACCCAGTAGGAAACTTAAACCAACAATGTTTTTTTACATTCCTTTTAATAATTTTGCGGAATTCATTTACTACATAGAATAAAAACACAAGGAAATATACTTACCTTCAATTAGAGTTTTGTCCTTCAATAAGTTTTTACAAAGACTAATATTTTCTCCAAATGATGAGCATTCAAAAACACTTGGTCTCATCAAAAGCGCAAGAATCATCTTCTATAGAATCACATAATCCACAAAATAATTACTATCTATCTTTTAAAATATATCCCAAAAACTAAAAGGGTAAGATAAAACAACTCTTCAAAAAGAAAGAAGCCCATAAGAAGAGAAACTACTTTAAATATTAAAAGTTCCATGGTACTACCCAAATTTCAACATAGACTATTCCATAAATAACTGTCCTTAAAATTCCTCAAAATAAACCAAACTAAGATTGAAACCCAAATATAAGAAGGATTTGATAACATAGTCTTCCAAGATAAACTATATCGTTCATCTCCAAACAATATCAACCAATCCTAACATCTTATAACAAAAGTAACTAACCTAAAGATATTTTCCCCAAGATAGGTTAGTAATTTCCAAAAGTAACCTAAATTACTATATGTTCACCTTAAATTCATCGATTATTCAAAATATAAGTCAACATTTACTCCTCAATGAAAATACCATAGTAATCTATTTACCTTGATCATATAGGGTTCCCAAAATAGTGAACGTCTTCCAAAATAATAATCATATTTTAATCACCTAGTCATCATTTTTTTTCAAGAAGAATAGCTTCACAACATCAACATGTGGTACATAACAATAGATGTTTTCCTTAATTATATAAAATTGTCTTCGGTAGTGACTCGATGTTCTTAGAAAACATTAAAGATATGCTCATAGGGCACGAACTAGAATACACCATGACATAGACAATTATTGCAAAGAAGTTACATGTACTTTAGAAATCATGTTCCATCTCAGCATAGGACTTGCATTGTTCCCTTGTCCTTGAAGATTGTTGATGCTCATCATTCTTCTCATCCCTTCCAATACAACATTTCCTTGGATAATTTCCAACTTCTCTACATTTACGACATTTAAGAGTATAAGGTACATTAGATCGAAACTTATCTCTATCCATCACATTATCCATTTTTTAAAGCAATTGGATACTTTATTCCCTATCAACCCACACGTAAAACATCTCCCAGTTCCTTTGTGGCATTATCTTTGGTGCCCCTTTCCACACTTTTTTCACAAAAGAAATTTGGTCTTCTTTCCCTTATCAACTTTATCAGATGAACATCCTTGAGACTTCGTATTCCTCTTCCTTGATGAATTTGAGCATTTAACTAGGTACCAATTATTAATTGTGATTTTTGATAGCTGGTTTGGAATAATCACAATACGATCAACTTGATCTCTCGCCATCTCTATCATATTAATAGGGCCATCTTTACATTTAGTATCACATTGGTTTTTGGGACATGTTCTTCCATTTCCCGCCATTAACTAAGAAAAGAAAGTATAATTAGGAGGATTAAATACTTAGCCAATAACCATGAAAAGTAAACATAAATCATAGAAGGATAAACTTTTAGAAGAAAAGTATACCCTATCTTGTGATCCCCTAGGTTCCAATCTAGGTTATCAATGATCATATATTCTTATGTGAATCTTTATTTTATTTTATCTTTGTCCCTTTAATAATGGTTCATACAAAGATTATGATTTTACCAAAGCATATCCCATGTGAGTGCTAAACCAAGAGTGCAGCAAAGCCCGTTGTCATGCACCAGGTTACCCCGGGTTAAGCCTGAAACACCTTGTCAGAGTTTTCACTCCTAGGAACATCTGTGCCAGAGCCACCTTTACTTGTTCGTATCCAGATAGGGATTTATTTGTTTGGAACCCACTTACTCAATACTCACCAAAATACCAAAAAGATTTCCTATATTTAAGCTTCTCTATAGGGTTATTACAAGAAATTTCATATCCTAATTTCCACAAATAACTGAACCATCCTTTGATACCAACTAAAAAATCCCGCATTTCTATCACATTAAATTTCATTACATTATACAGAACTGAGGATCTTTAAGGTTTAGTGTATTAGAAACCAGGAACTTAATACATGACAACATAAAACATTCTTCTTAAGAACATTAAAGGATTATTCGTTGTTCATCCTAAGTTCATTACAACATCTCATAACCTAGGAGCATACATACAAGAAAAGGGTGAGCAGAAGGCCCAATAAGGGAAATAAGGGAAAGATTTTACATCTGAACTTGAGATACATCAAAAAGTCATGAAAAATAACATTAAGGCACGAGAAAGAGATCATGAGGCATATTATAATTGAAATAACATGATTCATAACGTGATTATGTGGCTACAACATTTAACTTAGACAATCATGAACATATCACCAAGGTCCATCCCCATGGTGTCATTTGAAATTACCAAGGTTATTCACTAAGGTATCATTAAAATTGTAATCTCTAGTGGTTACATCATTACCCAATGAATTGGAGCGCTATAAGGTCGTTCCCTTAAATTTTTATTTATTATCAATGAGACACATATATCATCATCAAACATTTCATAAATAACCCCTATAGAATAAAAGAAATGGTTTTGATTTCATAATCCTAACATTTTAAAAATTTCTTTAAAGACTTGATCTTTATGTCACTTTAAACCCACAGAAAAGGAAAGCGGGTCTCATGTATGTAAATACAAGAATTTAAAATAATTTTTTTATATATATGTGAATATCCCTATCGATTGAAGGGTTTTGAGTATTAACTTAATAAAATAAAATAATTTGAGAAAAATAGAGAGACATTTTGAGACGAAAATTCTGCAGCATAACTACTATGTTACAAGGTTTTAGTAAACATTGAAAAGAGAGGGGAAATGGGTCACCCACTCATAAATGATCCATAAAACAGTATAGGGACAGAATATAATGTTTATAAGAACATGGTAATGAAATTTTAAAGACATAACATATGAAATGAAAATAATAAAAGGAAGACAAAAATAAGATTTCTCTTATGAAAATTCGGCAGCCTAACAGAGTCCCTTAAAACATAAAAAATGAATTGGCGAGATCAAATATGATATCTCATCATATGAAAATAAAAGATCAGTATGATAGATATAGAGACTATACCCCAACATAATAAAAAGGAACATAAAATACTTGACATGAAAATAGATCTTGAAAACGAGAAGGCTGAAAGAATCCCTTAAATATTCAGCAGCCTAACGACGCCACTTAAACATACTTAAAATGAATTGATGATAGAAAGAGGGGGTATCTCATCATATCAAAACTAAAATGACAGTTGGATTAATATAAAAGAAAATTCTCTAACATAAGAACTTGGAGCACAAAATAAATGACATAAAAGAGAGTACTTGGAAAGAAAGAGAGAGGTAGGACCCCTTACCTTAAAATTCAACTCTTAAAACTCGATTTTTGGGACCTTGAGGGGCATGAGGGAACCTTGGGAGGACTTCTTGGGAGACAAGGAGACCAGAAATTCATTGAGGAAGATTTTTGGAATTTAAAGGATGGGAGAATGGCTTGGTATTTATAGGGAAAGTGAGGGGACAAGGCATTAAGGGCCAAGAGAGACCTAATTGGTGGTATTGAAAAAACTAGTGGTATTTTATCATGGTATTGGCCACTTGGGACACCTCATAACTTATCTTACTATTCACAAGTCGACCATCCCTTAAAATATCTCATGACATCATCATGATGTAGTTATAATGTCATTAAAAAATACCAAAACCTAATTTTTTTTTACTATTCACTGAAAATTCAACTTTTTCAGAAAACTCCCAAAAATTTACCTTATCATAATATCAATGCTTTGAATTCAATAATAAACTCCATTTTGTTAAAATAATTTTCTAAATATTTTTAATTTAATTTTTAAATCAAAACACTATTCACCGAAAATTCATTTTTTTCAGAAAAGTCTCCAAAAATTACCTTAACATAATATCGTTGTTTTGAATTAAAAAATAAAGTCCATTTTATAAAAATAATTTTCTAAATATTTTTAATTAAAAAAAACTATTCACCTGAAAAAACTAATACTTGACTAACAATTTCTGAAATAGTTATTTACCTATTTTATTGAATCACATTACTTAATCAAGGTGCCTATATTATGTTAATACTTTCTTTAAGTGAGATTACTAATCCATTTGGTCACATTACTAATCCTAAGCGTAAAATCACTATTCATAAATTACTATTCACCAAAAATTAAGTTGATCTTATTAGACTCCAAATTTCTTACTTAACACATTTGCAGAAGACCATTTTTTGAAAATCATTACACATCATTAATTATTTAAGGTTTAGAAAAATATTTTAAAATATCATTTTTTTTTCAAATTCATCAATAATATACATCCTACATTTATCCGGACATTTGAAAATTTACAAAATTCACCATAAAAAGAAAACACAATTTTATTTATCTCAAAGGATTACACAAAGCAGTTATGGTCTCCTTAGAAAGCCCCTTATATCCCCAGCATAGGACCTAAGTGTAAGGTGTGCTAAGGTGAGGGAATCTAAGGGCGACTTTGCCAACATTGCACGAGTAGTAATTTCTATCAGTTTGAACTTCTCGTGAAGGTGATTCTGTTCTAGCTTCACATGATGAAGTTTGGCTTGGGTTTGGTCTAGAGCAAAGCCCAATTGTGCTACCTCATTCCCAAGTTCTGTTATATGGGCTTGGATTGGCCCGAGACTACTGGATGAGGCCATCGAATCTTCTTTCTATATTAATTAACCAAGATCACTTGTATTTAGATAATAATTGCAACATTTAGTTTCCAATAGTCATATTGACTAATGGTCATATAATAGTCGAAACCCAACAGTCTCATTTTAATTATACTCATTTTATTAAATGAAATAGTTTTGTTGAGTATAAAATAAAATAACACAAAAAATTAGGAAACAATATTTATTCAATATTTCAGGTCGTTACAATCTTCCCCCCCTTAAGAAATTGCGTCCTCGCAATTTTTAAAATTGGGCTTGGAAATTTCATTGAAAGTCCCACATCGGAAAAGAGTCAGTAACACTATTACTTTAAAAGAATGAAAGGGAAGTACAAAGGTCACATGAGTAAACCAATACTAAGATTCCATGTAGGGAAACATGGATATGGAAGAGAAAACAAAGGGTCATGTTCTAATGGAGAGTGATAGAAAACATGATTAAGATAAATGTAACCACAATAAAATCACAAACTTATGATGTGTGTAAACGGTCTTTGATTTCCCAGTAGGAAACTTAAACCAAAAACATTTTTATTTTGCGTGCCTTTTAATAATTTTGTGGAATTCATTTACTACATAGAATAAGAACACAAGGAGATATACTTACCTTCAAGTAGAGTTTCATCCTTTAATAAGTTTCTACCAAGAATAATCTCTTCTCCAAACAATGAGCATTCAAAAACACTTGTTCCCCTCAACAGCACAAGAATCATCTTCTTGAGAATCACATAATCCACAAAAGAATTACTATCTATCTTTAAACATTTATCCCAAAAACAGAAAGGGTGAGATAAAACAACTCTTCAAAAAGAAAAAACCCCATAGGAAGGGAAAATACTTTAAATCTTCAATGTTCCATGGTACTACCCAAAGTTCATCATAGACCATTCCATAAATAATTGTCCTTAAAATTCCTCAAAATAAACCAAACTAAAATTGAAACCCAAATATAAGAACGATTTGATAACATAGTCTTCCAAGATAAACTTTATCATTCATCTCCAAACAATATCAACCACTCATAAAATCTTATAACAAAAGTAACTAACCTAAACATATTTTCCCCAAGATAGGATAATCATTTCCATAAGTAACCTAAATTACTATAAGTTCACCTTAAATTCATTGATTATTCAAAATATAATTCAACCTTTACTACTCAACGAAAATAATGTAGTAATCTATTTATCTTGATCATATAGGGTTCCCAAAATTTTAAAGGTCTTCCAAAATAATAATCATATTTTAATCACCTAATCATCTTTTTTTTCAAGAAGAATAGCTTCACAACATTAACATGTGGTACATAACAATAGATGTTTTCCTTAATGATATAAAACCATCTTAGGTAGTGACTTGATGTTCTTAGAAAACATTAAAGATATGCTCATAGGACACGAACTTGAATACAACATGACGAACTAGAATACAACATGACATAGAAAATTATTGCGAATAAGTTACATGTAATTTAGTCATCATGATCCTTCTCAGCATAGGACGTCCATTGTTCCCTTTTCCTTGAAGATTGTTGATGCTCATTATGCTTCTCATCCCTTCCAAGAGAGCATTGCCTTGGATAATGTCCAACTTCTCCACATCTACGATATTGAAAAGTATACGGTACATTAGATCGGACCTTATCTCTATTCATCACATTATCCATTTTTTAAAGCAATTGGATACATTATTCCCTATCACCCCACACGTAAAACATCTCCCGGTTCCTTTGTGACATTCTCCTTGGTGCCCCTTTACACACTTTTTGCACAAAGGAAATTGGGTCTTCTTTCCCTTATCAACTTTATCAGATGAACATCCTTGAGACTTTTTCTTCGTCTTCCTTGATGAATTTGGGCATTCAACTGGGAACCAATTATTAATTGTGACTTTTGATAACTGGTTTGGCATAATCACAAAATGTTCAACTTGATCTCTCATCATCTCTATCATATTAATAGGTCCATCGTCTCATTTCCTATCACATTGGTTGTTGGGACATGTTTTTCCATGTCCAACCATTAACTAAGAAAAGAAAGTATAATTAGGTGGCTTAAATACATAGCCAATAATCATGACAAGGAAAATTAAAGCATAGAAGGATAAAATTGTAGAATAAAAATACACCTTAACTTGTCATCCCCTAGGTTCCAATCTAGGTTATATATGATCATATATTCTTATGTGAATCTTTATTTTATTTTATCTTTGTCCCTTTAATAATGGTTCATAAAAAGCATATGAATTTACCAAATCATATCCCCCAGGAGTGTCAAACCAAGAGTGCAGCAAGGCCCGTTGTCGTGCACCAGGTTACCCCAGGTCAAGTTCGAAACACCTTGTCAGAGTTTTCACTCCTAGGAACATCTGTGCCAGAGCCACCTCTACTTGTTCGTATCCAGACATGGATTTATTTTTTTGGAACCCACTTACTCAATACTCACAAAAATAAAAAGAATATTTCTTATATTTAAACTTTTCTATAGGGTTATTCAAAAAGTCTTCATATCCTAATTTACAAAAATAACTAAACCATCCTTTTATACCAACTATAAAATCCTGCCTTTTTATCACAATAACTTTCATTACATTATACAAAACCTAAGATCTGTAAGGTTTAGTGTCTTGGAAACCGGGAACTTAATACATGACAACATAAAACATTCCTCTTAAACACTTGAAAGGATTATTCATTGTTCATCCTAAGTTCATTACAACGTCTCATAACCTAGGAGCATATTTAAAAGGAAAGGGTGAGCAGAAGGCCCAATAGGGGAAATAATGGAAACATTTTACATGTGAACTTGAGATACATCAAAAAGTAATGAAAAATAACTTTAAGGCATGAGAAAGAGATCATGAGGCATATCATAATTGATAGAACATGATTCATAACGTGAAGATGTGGATAAAACATTAACAAAGAAAATCATGAACATATCACCAAGGTCCATCCCCAAGGTGTCATTTGAAATTACCAAGGTTATTCACCAAGGTATCGTTAAAATTATAATCTCTAGTGGTTACATCATTACCCAATGCATTGGAGTTCTATTAGGGCACAACCTTTAATTTTTCTTTATTATCATGTGATTCACATATGTTATCATCAAAAATTTCATAAATAACCCATATAGCATAAAAGAAATGGGTTTCATTTCATAATCGTTACATTTTAAAAACTTTTTTAAAGACGTGATCTTTATGTCACTTTAAACCCACGGAAAAGGAAAGCGGGCATCATGTATGTAAATGAAAGAATTTAAAATAACTTTTTTTGATATATATGTGAATAACCCTTTATAATAATGGGTTTTGAGTATTAACATAAAAAAATAAAAGAATTTGAGAAAAAGAGAGATACATTTTGAGAAGAAAATTCTGCAGCATAACAGCTTTGTTACAGGGTTTTAGTAAACATTTAAAAGAGAGGGTACATGGGTCTCCCACTCATAAATGATCCATAAAATAGTATATGGACAGAATATAAAGTATATAAGAACTTGGTAATGAAATTTTAAAGAGATACCATATGAAATTAAAAACTTTGAAGGAAGACAAAAATAAGATTTCTCTTATGAAAATTCGGAAGCCTAACGGCGTCACTTAAAACTTAAAAAAATGAATTGACGAGATGAAATAGGGTCTCTCATCATATGAACATAAAATATCAGTATGATAGATATGGATATCATACTACAAAATAATAAAAAGGAACATGAAGGACTTGACATGAAAATAGATCTTGAAAATGAGAAGGGTGAAAGAATCCCTTAAAAATTCAGCTGCCTAACAGCGCCACTTAAACTTCCTTAAAATGAATTGATGAGAGCAAGAGGGGGTCTCTCATCATATAAAAATGAAAAGTATAGAAGTATTAATATAAAGGAATATCCTCCAACATAAGAACATGGAGCATAAAATAAATGACATAAAAGAGAGTACTTGGAAAGAAAGAGAGAGGTATGATCCCTTACCTTAAAACGTAACTCTTAAAACTCAATGGTTGTGACCTTGAGGGGCTTGAGGGCACCTTGATAGGACTCCATGGGAGGTAAAGAGACCAGAACTCAATTGAGGAGGATTTTGGAATGTAAAGGATGAGAGAATGGCTTGGTATATATAGGGAAAGTGCGGGGACAAGGTATTAATGGCCAAGGGACACCTCATTGGTGGTATTGGCAAAACAAGTGGTATTTACTCATGATATTGGCCACTTGGGATACCTCATACCTTATATTACTATTCATAAGTCGACTATCCCTTAAAATATCTCATGAAATTATCATGATGCAGTTATGATTTCATTAAACATACTGAAACCCTAAAAGTGTATTTTTTACTATTCACTAAAAATTCAACTTTTTCAGAAAACTCCCAAAAATTTACCTTAACATAATATCAATTATTTGAATTCAAAAATAAACTCCATTTTATAGAAATAATTTCTAAATATTTTTAATTTAATTTTTAAATAAAAACACTATTCACCAAAAATTAATTTTTCAAAGAAAATTCCCCAAAAATTACCTTAACATAATATCGATGTTCTAAATTCAAAAATAAATTTCATTTTATAAAATTATTTTTCTAAATATTTTTAATTAAATTTTTAATTAAAAACCACTATTCACCCGAAAAAACTAATACTTGACTAATAATTTCTGAAACAGTTATTTACTTATTTTATTGATTCACATTACTTAATTAAGGTGCCTATATTATATTAATACTTTCTTTAAGTGAGATTACTAATCCATTTGGTCACATTACTAATCCTAAGCCTAAAATCACTATTTATAAATTACTATTCACCAAAAATTAAGTTGATCTTATTAGACTCCAAATTTCTTACTGAATGCATTTGCAGAAGTCTATTTTTTGAAAATCATTTCACATCATTAATTATTTAAGGTTTACAAAAATATTTTTAAATATCCTTTTTTTCAAATTCATCAATAATATATATCCTAAATTTATCCAAACATTTGAAAATTTACAAAATTCACTGTAAGAAGAAAACACAATTTTATTTATCTCAAAGGATTACACAAAGGAGTTATGGTCTCCTTACATAGCCCCTTATAACCCCAGCATAGGACCTACGTGTAAGGTGTGCTAAGGTGAGAGAATCTGAGGGCGGCTCGACCAACATTGCACGAGTAGTAATTTCTATCATTTTGAACTTCTCGCGAAGGCGATTCCGTTCTAGCTTCACATAATGAAGTTCAGATTGGGTTTGGTCCAGAGCAAAGCCCAGTGGTGCTACCTCCTTCCCATGTTCTATTATATGGGCTTCGATTGGCCCGAGAATACTAGATGAGGCCCTCAAATCTTATTTCTATATTAATTAACCAATATCACTTGTATTTGGACAATGATCACAACATTTAGTTTCCAACGATCATATTGACCAATGGTTATATAATAGTTGAAACCCAATGGTCTCATTTTAATTATACTCATTTTATTAAAGGAAATAGTTTTGTTGAGTATAAAATTAAATAAAAAAAATTAGGAAACAAGATTTATTCAAAATTTCAGGTCGTTACACATAAACATTGGGTTCTCAAAAGAAATAGGAAATAACATACATGTTACAAGAACTATCAATCTTGAATGAGAATTAAAAGGTGTGTTCTTAAAAGAAGAGTTCTTTTGGAAAACATTTTGTTTGACATAAATTCCAGTGAAATATATTTATATCCTAGAAAGGGAATAACAGTGATGAAAAAAATATTTTTAAGGAGTAACCTGATCAAAAAAGAGTTAAAGAGGGAGAACCCAAAAGAGGAATGTTGGGTTCAAGAATTTTCCGTTACCTTATATCCGAACACTTCCTTTAATTTAATGACCAGTATAATGACATCATATTCATTAATTAGAAATTCCAGACCCTTTTATACATGAATATGGGTCATTTTGGTTTAATTATGTTATTTTATGGGCCTTTTGATGAGTTATAGAGTTTTAAAACATTGTTCGAGAATGTTTGTTTTTATGGTTTTCTTGAGCGTTTCACATGTATTGATGAATTGAAGTTCATGTAGAACATATATAAAAATACAGAACACATATTCCATGTTATTACTGATATTCTATAAGTTAAAATTATCTTATAATGAATTACATTTTATTCCATTTTGATGAATCATTAGAAAAGAACTAGATGATGATTGTTTGAGTTAATTTGGGATGTTTTTCGACCACAACGAACTTGTTTTGATTAATCATTTATTAATGTGTACATAAGCTACTGCCAGAACATTGAATAGGACTTAATACATATAAAATATTCTGGTTCAACCATAAAAATGGTTTCCTGACCATATCTGAAGGTGTAAATGAAAAAATAAAACATGTCATTCTTGAAGGTGATAGATTGACACCTCACGAACAATGTATCCTTTTATAAAATAAAAAGAATAAGAGAAGGGGGTTGGATGGTATAATTTCCCATTAGTATCATTACATTATACTATATGTATGATACTAGAGTTAACATACCATTTTGGACAAATATATGAGGGGAGAGAATAAGAAAAGAACTTGAAATTGAAGGGGATTTAAAGGAGAAGAGGGAGAGAAATTACCTCTTAAATCCTCCTCTTGAGATCCTCTTTTTAAGGGGCCTAGGCTTTGTCTTATGATGAGACCAGAAGCTCTTGGACATAGGGGAGGGGCTAATAAATAATCTTGGCCATAGTTCATACGAGGCTTGTAGCTTGAGAGGTGTGAGAAAATAGGGGTGTGAAAGGTGGTATTTATAGTGGAGGGGAGAGGGGATTTCTCAATATAAAATTCATTAATTTATTATTTTCCCACAATAAAAGGAATAGTGAGTCTTCAATGGACAAGATTAGTAATTTTATAATTTGATCCTGAACCATGTGGGATTATATCAGCAAAACATCATACATGACTCTATAATTAGCTTATTTTGCTCATTTTATAAATTATGGTATTTCACTATTCATAAAAAATTCATGTTTTTCAGAAAAATACAAAAAATTCACCCCAACCATTTTTTGACATGTAGAATCCAGTAATGATGTAAATTTTTCAAAAATAAATTTATAAAGATTATTAATTTAATATTTAATTTAAATAATAGTTTACTTGCAAAAAACTGTTTTTTTAAATTAAAACTGATTTTATAATGCTTTCAAAAATTATGTGAGGTCTTGTAAAATTATCTTAAATCATGAATACATAGATATGTTAATTTATGAAAACTTTTAAAGAAAATTTATTTTCTTTTAAATTAATTAATTAATTATAATAATTTATTTATGGCTTAAAAAAAACCATTACTTATAAGGTGCCTAAATTTTATTTAATTATTCATGGGTGAGGTTACTATTATTTTGGGTGATTTACTATTAATAAGGGTCATATTACTATTCATAAGGGTATGTTACTATTCATAAGGGTATGTTACTATCCACAAAAAATTATGTTTGTTTTATTAGACTCTAAAAATCATCTTGAACACAACCGTGTTTGTCGGTTTTTTGAAATTTCAAACACATAAGGGACAAACTTATGTTTAAAGGTCACTTAGCACTTCATAGTTCATTATGATGTGTTTTCATGTGATTTTATGACATATTTCTAAGAAGGGAATTTCCATTGAAAAACTTTGGGTCGTTACATTCTTCCCCCCTTATGAAATTTCTCCCTCGAAATTTTGTTTTACCCAAACAGGTGAGGGTACTTCTCCTTCATCACCTCCTCCAGTTCCCATGTAGCTTCTTCAAACATATAATTACTCGACAATTCTTTGAATAGATGGGTTGTCTTGTTGCGTAGAACCTTATCTCTACAGTCCAAAATATCTAATAGCTTCTCCTCATAGGAGAGATCATCTTCCGGCTGTAGCATCTCTGAGTTCAGTACATGTGAGGGATCATGTATGCACTTCCTTAGGAGTGATACATGAAACACATAATAAACTTTAGCAATATTCACTTGAAGTTCAAGATGATAGGACACGAATCCTAGGAGGTCAAGGATTTCAAAGGGGTCAATATACCTTGGGCTTAGCTTACCTCTCTTTCCAAATCACATGACTCTCTTCCATGGTAATATTTGTAGGAAGACTTACCTCCAACGTCAAACTCTAAGGCCCTTAGAAGGTTGTTATTGTAGCTCTTCTGCTGACTTTGAGCAACTTTTATGTGTTTCGTGATGACTTGAACCTTCTCTATCATCTCTTCCACTAGACCGGGTCTAAGTAGCTTTCTTTCTCTAACTTCATCCCAACAAGTTGGAGTTCTATATCTCATTCCATACAAATCTTCATTTAGAGCCGTCTGAATACTCGAGTAGAAGATATTGTTATATGAGAGCTCAAACAATAAGGGATGATGATCTCATCCACCTATGAATTCTAGAGAGAAGGTTCTTAGAATATCTTCAAGCGTCTGAATAGTCCTTTGAGATTGGAAATAAGTTTGGGGGTGATAGGCCATGTTGAAATTTTATTCAGTACTCAAAGCATGTTGAAGGCTCCTACAGAATTTAGATGTCAACCTTGGAACATGGTAAGAGACAATTGAGTGTGGAACACCATGAAATATTACCACTTCTCTCACATATTAATTTTCAAGTTGTTCAAGGAATAGGTCTTCTAGAATAGAGATAAAACGGGATGTCTTGGTGAGTCGGTCAACCCCAACCCATATCACATTATTTTCCTTCGATGTCTTCTAGAGACCCATGATAAAGTCCATAGTATCATTCTCTCATTTCCACATGGGTATAGGCAATGGATGCATCATCCCTTTGGACTTTTGTTTCTCTACTTTTACTGACAGTCATACCAACCACCTTGATATATATTTTTCAATATCTTTCTTCTTGTTATCCTACCAGAAGTGTTCTCAGAGATCACAATACATCTTGGTGATACTAGGATGGATAGAAAATATTGATCTATGTGTATTGTACAATAGCTCTTTCCTTATCCTGTGTGATGAAGGCACACAAACCCACATTCCAAATTGAATCACATCATCATCTTCGATATGGAACTCTTGCAGATTTCATTTATTTACTACATTCAACCTCTTTTGTATCTCTACATCATCCCTCTATGCTTCCTTAATATTCTCTTGGATGGATGGTTGTGAAATCATTTGGGAAAGTTAGGATGTATCCCCTTCCCTTAGGGTTTATAAATTCATCCTTCAAATATCCATGAATATAGGGTCTTTATCAATCCGTAACATGGATAGAGTAGAAGGTTATTTTCTTCTTAGAGCATCAGCTCCCTTGTTCGCCTTTCCAGGATGATTGTGAATAGAGTAATCATAATCCTTTATTAGATCGAACCATATCCTTTGATGCATGTTGAGATCCTTTTGTGTGAATATATACTTTAGACTCCTATGATCAGTGTATATGTCACACTTTTGATCATAAATGTAGTGCCACCAGTTTTTTAAGGAAAAAAACAGCTTCTAGAAATAGATCATGTGTCGGGTAGTTCTGCTCATGGATCTTCAACTACTATGAGGCATAGGCTATCACATTATAATTTTTCATGAGTACACAACCCAAGAATTTCATTCAAGCATCACTATATAACACAAAACATTTTCCACTTTTCGGAAGTGTGGGTACAGGTGTAGTGATCAACCTTGTCATTATCTTCTTAAAGCATTCCTCACATTCTTTAGTCCATACAAACTTTATCCCTTTCCTTATTAACTTAGTTAGTAGGTTTAACAATCATGAGAAATTTCTCATAAAACTTCATTATTACCCATCTAATCCAAGAAAACTACATATTTCTGTGACACTAGAGGGCCAGATCCATTTCTCAATTGCCTTTGTTTTTGAAGGATCCACGGAGTTCCCTCACTTGTGATCACATGTCCCAAGAATGTGACTTTCTTTATCCAAAAGTCACACTTGATAAAATTGGCGTACAACTTCTCCTTTATCAATGTCACTAATACATGTCTTAGATGTTCGTAATGTTCCTTCTTTATCTTGAAGTATATGGGAATATCATCAATAAATACAAAAAAAAATTTGTTGAGGTAATGTTGAAAGACTCTATTCATCAAATCCATGAAGATTTCAGGGCATTAGTATGTCTGAAGGGAATCACCAAAAACTCATAGTGTCCATACATTGTACAGAAGGCAGTCTTCTGAATATCTTCCTTCTTCACCTTTAGTTTATGATATCCATAATGATGATCCACCTTTGAGAAGTATTGAGCTCCTCTTAACTGATCGAACAAGTCATCAATCCATGGAAGAGGATACTTGTTCTTTAGGGTGATCTTGTTGAGTTTTTGATAGTCGATACACAACCACATTGTTCCATCCTTCTTCTTCACAAAGAGAATTGGCGCACCCAAGTTAATGCCCTAGGTTGTATAAAATCATTGTCCAGATGCTCCTGTAACTGCCTCTTTAACTTCTCAAATTTGATAGGAGCCATCCTATAGGGACACATTGAGATAAGAGTATCTCTAGGTATGAGTTCAATTGAAAACTATACCTCATGATTTTGGGGAATTATGGATAACTCTTCAGGAAATACATCACTGTATTCCATCACGACGTGAATTTCAACATGGATGGAACTATCCTTTGACCCAACTATTTTGGAGAGGTACGCTTCTTATAGGGAATCAACACCCACACAGATGAAGGATTTTTCAAAGGATATTCCTGAACTTTCTTGAATTTTTAGAGGAGTATGAGATGGCTTGGAATATGAAAATATATTTTCTTTTCTTGACAGATGATATGTGCTCTATATAACGAGAGACAATCCATTCCCATTATAGCGTCAAATTCCTCCAAGGGAAGTATTACAGGAATCGTTGGAAGAATCTTCCCACATACACCAATATGAGAAGATTCAAACACTTGGGATGCAATGATTTCACCACTTAGTGTTTTTATAGATATCCATATTTCAAGGTTTCTGGGATTTAATTCTATAGTTCTAATAAACTTGCAAGATATAAAGGAATGCGTAGAACCAAAATCAAATAAGACTTTGGCCATCATTGAGTGAATAGGAAGTGTACCTTGTACGACTTCATTATCTTTCTCTAATTCCATAATAGTGATGGCATAATCCATCCCTTGACCCTTTTTCTTTGGTGGATGTAGACGCTGATTACACTCAAGAACTCGAGGTTTAGTGCACTGGCTTTCATTGTGCCATAGCTCCCTACTATTGTAGCATTGAACCATGCGTGGTTCTCTCCTTTCGTCAACCACATTCTCCTTCCATTTTATGTATTTTTGACATTCTTGAGCTTAGTGTCCTTCTTTCCCACACCTGAAGCATTTACCTATCCCTTTGAGGAAGTTCCCATGGTGTAACTTCCCACATTTTTGGCATGTGCGTCATTGAGTTTTTTTACCCACCTTTTTCATTAGATCAACAGGTTTGAAACTCCATATTTAATTTCTTATCAGCATATCCATGGGGCCATTCTCCAAACTTCATCTCTACTTTGAGAGCACATCAACCAACTTCTTTATAACTCCCAATGTCTCGAATTTCAAGAGGCTTTCGATGGTTTGGTTTTAATCTACAAAAGAATCCATCAATTTTGCTACAATTATTGATAACAAAACCCAAAGTGTACCTTTAAAGCCTTGTGAAATTCACTTCGTAGGTTGTGATAGATTCTACTTATTTTGGCTTAAGCTCTGTGAATTCTCTCTTCATCTTTGTGAGAACAGTTCTTGGGAAAAACTTATTAAGAAACATTATCTTATAGTGTTCCCATTCCATCTCTTAAATTTCATTCCTTGGCTAGGTGTTATTAATCAAAGATGACCATTTATTGGACTCTCTATCTAGATGATAAACGTATAGTTTCACCTTCTCCGTCTCAGAACAGTGAAGAACATAAAAGATCTTCTCTATGGATTTGACCCACTATTCTGCAACTAGTGTCTCAGAAGATCCACTAAATATCGGTGGTCATTTCCACTTAAAAAATTCGATATCCAGTTGCTCCCTCTTTGGTGAAGGAGCACGTTCCCCATTATTATGGTCATTTTTCATAAATGGTGATTTGGGTGGTTTTTCGACCTCAACGAACTTGTTTTGATTAATCATTTAGTAAAATGTACAAAAGTTAGTTCCTGAACATTAAATAGGACTAAATACATATAGAATATTCTGGTCAAACCATAAAAATGGTTTCATGACGAGATATAAAGGTATAAATGAAAAAAGAAAACATGTCGTTCTTGAAGGTGATAGATTAACACCTCATGAACAACGTTTTGTTTTGTAAAATAAAAGGAAGAGGATAAGGGGGTTGGATGGTATAATATCCCATTATTATCATAACATTACAATATATGTATTATACTAGAGTTACTATACCATTTGGACAAAGATAGGTGGGAATAGAATAATAAAAGAACATGAAATTGAAAGGGAATTAAAGGAGAAAAGGGAGACAAATTTCCTCTTGAATCCTCATCTTGAGATCCTCCTAAAGGGGCTTAGGCATGGTCCATTTATGAGACCAGAAGCTCTTGGACATGGGGGAGGGGCTAGGGAATATTATTGGGAAGAGTTTAGACAAGGAATGATGCTTTAGAGGTGTGTGGAAATGAGGGTGTGAAGGGTGGTATTTATAGTGGAGGGGAGAGGGGATTTATCAATATAAAATTCATTAATTTATTATTTCCCCATTAGAAACGGAATAATAAGTCTTCCATGACCAAGTACAGTAATTTTATATTTTGATCCTGAACCAAGTTGTCTTACATCTGCAGAACATCATACATGACTCTATAATTAGCTTATTTAGCTTATTTTTAAATTATGGTATTTCACTATTCATAAAACATTCATGTATTTCAGAAAAATTCAAAAAATTCAGCCCAACCATTTTTCGACTTGTAGAATCAAAAAATGATGTCCATTTTTCAAAATTTAATTTCTAAATATTATTAATTTAAAATTTAATTAAAATCATAGTTTAATTGGAAAAAACATTTTTTAAAATTAAAATTGATTTTATAATGATTTTAAAAATTTATTGAGGTTTCATAAAATTATCTTAAATCAATAATATATAGATATTTTAATTTATGAAAACTTTTTAAGAAAATAAATTTTCTTTTAAATTAATTAATTAATTATAATTAATTATTTATGGCTTACAAAAATACCACCACTTATATAGCACCTAAATTTAATTTATTTATCCATTGGCGAGGTTACTATTATTTTGGGCAATTTACTATTAATAAGGGTCATATTATAATTCATAAGGGTAGGTTACTATTCATAAGGGTATGTTACTATTCACAAAAAAAATTATTTTGGTTTTATTAGACTCCAAAAATCATCTTGTACACAACCGTTTATATCAGGTTTTTGAAATTCCAAACAAAGAAGTGACAAACTTATGTTTAAAGGTCAATTATCCCTTAGTAGTTCATTATTCTATGTTTTAATGTGATTTTTGGACATATTTATAAGAAGGTAATTTCCATTGAAAAATTTTGGGTCATTACAATTAATCTATGTATACATTCAAATCATATTGTTTTGGTTTCAGTCATGAATAACCTATGATTAAAACACAGGTGTCATAGATTGAAATTTTATAGGTAAATTTCTATTGATTATGTGGTTTTCTAATATTATGAGTTTTTTTTCACTATAATTTTTATTTTTAGTTAACGGTAAGAATAAGAACGAACTGGGTTAACATTGTATGTGATGGAAAATTTGATGATGAGAAATCAAATGGGATAATTTTTAGAGTGAATGACGTTGTGATTATGCATAATCATCTGTCACGATATATGATTAACAACATAAACATCAGTGAGATTATTAAAACATATAACAAGAGGAAGATGAAGATTTATGGAATTTTGTGAGGTTATGAACATAAAGGAAAGAAGATTCAGTTTCCTTTATTACTAGTAGGTGGAAAAAATAACATATATGAATATCTCATGTGGAGGGGAAGATGTTATATTTATGGGAAATAAATGAATAGAGTTAAAATTATTGATGAGTTCAATATATTATGTGTGGGTAACTTGGGAATTATCTATCTTAATGGCCTGACCCTAGAATTAACCTCTAGATAAAGAAAGGCCATATTCCATGTCAATCGTTAAAGTAGAGTGATTAAAATATTTAGGTATTCGGATAAAATAATAATATTATAGAAGTAATTTAATGGTATTATGTTATAATTAAACATCATAGGATTAGACCCCTGTTGTTTTTTAATAAAATATATGAAAAAATATGTTGAATGGTACTAGTTACCATAGAAATTTATTGAGGTGGTTCAATGGTATTTTTAGAGAGAAAAATATTAAGGGATTTATAACCCTTAATATATGCATGACGTTGGGATAATAATGAGATTGAAATATTTTTTATCGTGATAAAATAGATGGGGTAATATTTATGACCCTGGAACTGATAACCGGGTGGTTTATGATATCATAAATATATTTTATATAATTTTAATATTTAATATATGAGAAAATCTTAAATTTTTTGATGTATTCATGTTTTCACTATGGTTTTATGGTAAATAATTTTATTAAGTGGTTTTAAGAGAATAAATGATGATGTTATTCACATGTTTGGTGTGTAAAAATTAAGAACTACATCAAGTTTTTTTGGGGGTATTAATGATAAATTTATTTTCAAAATTTAGTAACCTTATTTGTAATTTTTTGGATTTTAATATTTCAGAAGGATCATGAAGGCATCCATTTATGAAATTATTTATGTTAAAATATATATATGAGGTTTTAGATATTAATGTTTTTATTAAAAATATCAATATTTATGAAAAATGGATAACCTATGATAATATTCATGTTATTATATAAGAAATAACTTTTCATCCCATTATGGATCTTTTGATCCATTAGTTATTCAGGTTAAAAAATATCAACATAATTTATTGGAGTAAGAGATGAAGCAAAAATTTATCAAGGAAAAACCGATGTATGAGAATGTGATTAATAAATTGAATGAAATCAATTAAGTACAAATTATTATGAAAATTATTTTACTTTTGGAAGATTATCTTGAAACATAAAATTTATTCTGGTTCCTTCAATTTCAATGAATCAAAATGTCCCTTAGATCATGATTGATTTGTTGTTCTATGATTGTTAACCTTTTATTGAACATGTTACCTAACACTATACATTTGAAATTGATTGTTAGTTTTATCTTCAATTTCTATGTTTTCACTTTCAACCTATTGTCTCCTTTATGGAATCAAAGTTATGAGTTACTTCAGTTAATCTTTAAGTTTCCAAATTTATTATTTTATGAGGAACTTTTAGAATTTATTTTTATAATGTGTTTTTTATGAACGTAACTTTAAAGTATTAAAGAATTGAGGACCCTAAATAATTTTAATGTGGTATATTGTAAAACCATGGGATTTTTATGAAATATATATTATTAAATTAATTAATTTCTTTGATTTCTTGCATTACCCACAACTCTGACTTATCTTATGTAACACCCAACACTGAGTTTTTCTGAAACATAAATTAATTATTATAATTATTTAAGAAATAAAATTAATAATTATCCATTATAATGGAAGGTGTGAATTCTATTAACTTAATTATAAATGTATGGTTTAATCATTTAAAACCCTTTTGAAATTAAAAGGAAATCTTTTTTCTGAAAATAAAAAAATAATGTTTTTACAATATATATATATAGATATATATATTATTGAATCTAACTTTTAAAACTCATCCTCTATGTTTTAGAGACATGATATGAAAATAAATCCATTTTTATTCTTAAAAACTGTATTTTTAAAAAATATGTTGTATCACCTTTTAAAGAAAAAATTCTTTTAAAACTAAATTTTGATAATTTTATATATTATATTTGATTAAATAAACTAATTCATAGAAACTAGGATATCAAAATATTCTTTTATGAAATCTTTGTATTTTTTTGACAAGTTTCATGTTCGGATGAATGTTGAAAAATTCTAAATTTTATTCAAAAACAACTTTTTGGTATAAATAACTTATATTGTTAAATTATATTTTTGGATAGTTTTAAAGTATAATGAGATAAATTTAATTTTATTTAATCAAATTTAGGTCATTGAAATCAATGTCACATTGGATTTATATATAAAAACATTTCAATGTTTTGAACATTTTCCCGATAATAATTGTTTTCTCATTCCATCAACAAGATTTATTTTAAATTAATTTTAGACAATTATGTGTTTTGAATTATAAGTAATGGATTCCTAATTTGGAATCAGAATCTCTAAATTTAGTAAATATTTCCTTTGATTTTTAGACATTATGAATAGTAAATTTGTTATTTTTTTGTAACCACATTTAAGGGTAAATTAGGTAATTAATGGTAAAAATAATATTATAAATATTATAAAATTACTCTAATAAAATGTTATTGAATAAGGTAAATTTTAACCATAAAAAGTATGGTTAAATTTATAATTATTTAAAATTATACTTATCAATGAAAATGACTTAGATATTATTAAAATCAAAGAGAGTGGCAAAATGTCACACTCTTACATTTAATAAGTATAATGTTTTTAATATGGGGGTTAAATTGAAGATATTCTTAACTATAAATATTTTTAATAAATATGAAAGGTTTATATACATCATGAAAATTTATTATTAATTTATTGTGAATAAATAATTGTTGTAAATAATTACACAATGATGATACATTAATTATTTAATTAATGAAAAAATCAATGAAATAATATGTGAAATATTAATATAAATATAATTTTAATTAAATAAGGTTATTATATAGTTTTATAAGTTAATAATAAATTTTGGGGGTGTATTAAATTATTTTTTGTAGTTATCTTGTTTTATATATTTTCTTAATGTCAAAGTAATGAATTGTTCCAAAATTGACACTAATGGAATTTTATGAAAATAATACATTATTAATATATTTAGAAATAATAAAAATATTCAATTAGTGAAAATGTGGTGATATATTGTTTAAAATATAATTAGTTGGACATTTATGATCCAAATTACAATTTATTTGTAAAACATACTACATTTTAATATTGAAAGCTAATGTTACCATAGTTAAAAATAAGATAGTTCAACCAAGGGTTAGTGAAAATGAAAAGGTTTGACATAACTTCAAATATTATATAAAATATATTTGTTTATTATATTAAGACATATTAATTTCATATATTCTAATCTATGGGATTTTGGAAGTATTTTTATTCATGTTAAATTTATTATATATAAATATTTTGAGAAATTCTAAGAGTGCCCCTCCCCTCTCTTATAAAAGGGAACATATTTTTCTTTTTTATTCATAATTTCAAAACTATTTTTTTGGCCAAAAATTGTCCAAAAAACTTACCAACTTACCTACATTCATCGTAAAATAATTTCTTTGGGTATAAATCAAACCAACGAAGTTGTTTCGTGAAAATCAAAAGGAGATACCCGAAGAAGAGGCCACATTCTTTAACATATGTTTGTGATTTATTTATTTCTTAAACACTGTAAATTATTTTTTTCAGGTTTATATGATAACCTAATTATGTTAATGAAACTTATATGATGTTGTTTTTAGGTTACTACCAAAAAATTCACACACATCCATCAAATGAAGTACACAATCGTTGCTCGTGTGTACAAAGGACTACTACATCGTGAACCAATGTTGTTAATTATTCCATTACAACCATTAAAGGTTGGGAATAAGGATGGATTTATATTTTATATATGATAAATATTAATTTTATATTGTTATTATGATTATTTAATTTTTATATCACGCATAAATTCATGATTTTAATTTTGTGGGAATACGATAACATCGTTCGTGTGTACGACAGACTACCCCCTCACGAAGCAATTTGATTCATGCACACATTACATGGAATGTATTTAGAATGCGTTTAATATAAATATTATATAAATATATGACATAAAAATGATATTTGGAATGATAATATATCATATAATTTTATTTCCTTTAATCCGACCAAAAAATGAAAACAACATTCAGGTGTATGTAGGATCTACTGTCTTCAGGAATGGTGTCTTTTATTTTCTAACTATGAATTTATGAGTTACCATAAATTCATATATTCTGAATATATAGGAATATTTTACATGTTTTTAATTTTTTATATTATGAAACCATAATCCAAGTAAGAGGACTAAGAATAACAAGTCAAAACTTGTACGGAATAGAACCGTTATTACCCAAAACATATCTTTAACATAGAATTGTTAACAAGAGAGTAATATAAAGTCATAATCATATAATATATGGAAATGTATATATTAATTTGGTTCAATTTTAAACGTATAATAAACTTATATTAATTACACATTTTGTTTTAACATATACAAATGAAGTCAAAAATTAGGTTAAGAGATTCTCATCACACGTTTAATTCAATGGGTCCCAAGCCTTATACAATACATTATTATATTGTGCGGTGTATATAATACCCTTGAATGTAATAAATGATAATTATACTGAAATTTAATGGTATTTATATATCCATTTTGTGATCTTTCTTTCATGGTGTTTACAATTCAAAAGTTACCAAATTGGTAAAGTAATTTTGTCTTAATTTGACTTTTCTGAGACAAATGTTTTGTTATGAACCGAGATTCTTTTATGAGGTTTATATAATACCCTTTTAAATTAATTATCATGAATATATTTCTTTTCATGATATTTTAAGATTCATGTAATTTTATTCCCTCAAAGGTGGGATTTTATTTAAAAAACTATGTTTTCTAAAAATGTTGTCTAAAATGATTTGAATGATCTTTTAATAATTTTAATGTGAAAGAATTTTTAATATGTTTAAAATGGGGTTTTAAAGATTCATTTATATTTTTAAAGGTTATTCTCTAGGATTTTTTTTCATAATTTTCTTGGGATTTAAAAAGGGTTTTACTATGTGTAAATGAAACTTCCCTCAAGAATTATTCCATGTAACCACTCAAAATTAATTTCCATATAAGATGAAATCCATTGGTGTTACTATTGAATCACTAGGGATATGTTCCAAGGATATCATTATAATTATTTTGTTAACAATTTTATGTTTATGAAGCTTGTTAATTATATTTCTTTTCCATGAATTATTGTACGATGATATGTTTATGAAAGAAATTTCTTTTTATGGGTTCTCATATTATGAATGATTTTTATTCTTATAGAAAAAATATGTATGATTTAATTGTATGATAGGTAGGACCTATATCTCCCTCTAATTAATTTGGAAATGGTAAATGTTCTATGATCTCAAAGGGTACATGGGTGGTTATATAAAGACTAAAACAAGAGGGTATGTGCGAGGTCATCCTTAGCATGCAACAACAGGGCACACATGAGGTCATCCTAAGCCTGAAAAAGTGGGTATACAGGTGGTCATCCTAAGACTGATACTATAGGGTACATGGGAGGACATCCCAATCCTAGATTAAGTATGCAAGAGATTAACCCAAGCTTATCTTACTATGAATGTCTTGGTATGTATCCTTGACATATGATATTATAAGATTATGTGAATGCTTGAAATTACTTGTCGTATGGAATTATTATACTCTCATGGATCACTTTATTTGACAATATTTTGATTTATATCTTATAGACAACCAATACTTAATTCCACAATTCAATATTATGATCTTTGATATACAGGGTATGCTTGTCAAATGTTATGTTCCAGTTTTCATACACTTATGAACATGTTTTTTCATATATATCTTTCATGGTTACCCTTATTGAGAATCCGAAATCACCATTTCTATGGTTTCCTTTCCCTAGGTTGAAAATAATGGTTTCAAGTAAAACTAATGAAGGGGAATATCATTATGTGATATTTTTAGGATCTTTGACCAAATTAGAAGAATATGTTCTATGTTTCCAAAGGAACTAAACTATTACGATCCTAGGTCATTTTTTTATGTAAAATAATGAATACACATATAAAAATATATAATGTCTATGTTTTTAAATCCTGAGATATTATAGCAATGGCTTGAAACCATCTCAACTTCCACAATATTTTTTTCATCACCACCTCTCACGGTTTGGTATGATGATGGATGTAAAATATATATATATATATATATATATATATTATATTTTGAACCTAAATATATCTATTGAGTCATTATATCATATATATATACATTTTTTACATTCCATTGCTTGGGGGATAAGCTAATAATGCTCATGTGTGTGGTGGACCACCACCTCACGAAGTGATGTGATTAGTCTTTCACAAATGTGTAACATTGAAGGTAATAACGTTAAAATTTAATGAATATATGTGATCTTCATGATATAATTATGATATTAATGAAATATTTATCATTCTTTAAGGATATTATACAATTTTCTTTCTCACACTTAAAAATGATACCATCTTTCGTGTACATGTGGACTACCACCTTCAGGTGGTGACATAACCCTATTTTCATCACCACACCACATAGATGATATATTTAATTATACTTAAAAATTAATATGATATTTTACCATTAAATAAATATAAAATACTTCAAGCAGTACTGTTCACCGAGGGGGTCCTTTGGGCCCAAAAATGGTCATTCAGGACTTGTATTCAGGACACTTGGCCTTGGGCCTTCGGGCTATATAACAGGTCTCCCTCTACCCAGTATTAAATAGGTATTTGATTTAAATAAAAAATTTAGGCTTCGGCCAAAACCTTAAAAAAAATAAACTACTTACCTCCTTTCTATAATGATCATTAAAAATAGAAACGTTACTTATGCATATGCACAACCTACCACCTTTGTAATCGTAACACACTTCATTTATCCGAGCCATGTTTCATGATTAGTTTTAAAAGTGTAATTGATATATAAATATGATTATTATTTCATGATTATTATTTTATATATGATGAAATATTATAATATGAACAAGAACACATACTATTTTGGAAAATAATGAATGAGAAACCAAGGCATTTAACACTCAACAAAATAAAATAATGAAATATAATTAACAAATCGATGATAAGTTGTCATAAAATGGTCATATTTGACATTTTAAATACTAACATGGTACTTTAATAAGTTAATAACATGTTTAAGACCAGTGTAGGTGAGGAAAACACATGTTCTCTAAAAAAATGTGAGGTAAGGGATTTTTTCTCAATTTACAATCGATTATAAATTATTTATTATTATGAACCCATTAACATTTTTTTGGGAAAAATACTGACCCTTTTAAATTTAATATCATTATTAATTAATAATTCATGGTATTTTACATATCATTTTAAATCATTTCATCCAAGGGTATTTGAATTGAAAATTACAAGTGGAAAAAGTTATTGTACCATCTCAATTTGTTTTGTGATTGTAATTTTTCTCTTAAAACAATCACTTTCTTGTAATCATTTCTCATTTGAAATTACATTTATGTTAAATATCCATATTATTTATTTCTTTATATTATTATTTCTCAAACCTAATACCATTTTTACAAATTGTTTTTTACTTGGAATGTTATTTGATTATTTGGGGAAATATTGATCAATTCATACCATTTATGCAATTTTAATATTTGATGATATAAAAAACTATTCATGAATTATATAGATTATTAGATATATCAGGAATTATCTAGATCTATAGTGATTGGTGGGTCCCAGTATTACACATTCCCTTGATGCATATGTAGGTGTCGTGAGAAAAATAAGTAAACTAATAAGTTCTATTTTTTATTTTCATTAAATTAATTTTCAAGGATAAGTGAGAAAATAAATAGTATCACTAAAAGAGAAATATAATAAATTAAAATAAACCAATAATGAATAAAAATCCCAATAAAACTCAAAGTGGGTAAAATCTCCATCATTGAAGACAAATGACAGTGTATATGCTCACTAACAACCCCATCAAAATCTGAATTGGTACCCAGAAGACATAAAAACCCCCAAAATCACCATTAAGGCCACACCAATCCACTACTAAGCCAAGAAAACATCATGATTCAATGATGGGATAGAAACCCCAACAATTTAAGGGGAATAAATGAATAAGTTGAGAATAGGAATATCCCAAAATAGGAAATACATTCCCTTCCAAGTGTAAAATTAATGTGTTTGAATCTTGTTATCGGAGAATTTTCTAGATGATATGGAATTTATTCCACTTGGGATCATCATATATAAGACCCTAATTTAAGGAATCCATCATATCCCAACTCTAAATGAACTCTTCGATACATGTATTCCTTTTATTAATACCTAAAGAGAAAATGTGGGCCTGATTATTAATCCATATTATTTTTTTCTTAGAAAAAATATTTTAAAACTCTAGATTTTATTTCCTTTATTTATTCCATGGAATAATTTAATGTGAAATCACATTCCACCATTTTTTACTTATAGTGAATTAGGAGGATCATATTTGGGGGTTTACATACCACTAGTTCTTCCAAAGGGAAAGTTGACTCTCCACTCTCAAGAATGCCACAATTATTGTCTCTCTAATTTAATAACCCCTTTGGGTTAAAACTATTCTTTTCGTCCACTAATGATATTTCTATAGAAACCTCATAAGGATAGGGAATCATGATAAGTGGGTTTATAATTGAATTCAATTCCATCCACAATACTTTTATAGAAATTTAGATTGACTTTTAACATAAATAACCTTACCTGAAGATCAAGTGGAATGTGTTTTCAGTTATTCACCCTTTAACATTAATTATCAATTATCTTACTATAATATTCAAGTTATTTTAATAGAATTAGTGTTTAGTTATTTACCTTTCCATGCTGATTAGGGTTATTGATTTATGATGGCTTCCAGAGTACGTAACCCTTACTTGGTATTTGATCTTACCCTTTTTTTATTTTCCCTATGATATGAAGAAGAGATCTTTGAATCAGTTTTCAAGGATGTATTTCATTTTCTTTTGTTATGTATTATTTTTTTACTTGCAATGAGGAATGGGTATCATAAATGTCTATTTTTCTTCAAAACTACTAAACTAACTAGCCCTTTGGAATTTAACCCTTTGTTTCAATGTCAATTCAATAATGAAGACACCAACTCTAGTTCAATAGGGTTAGGGTCGTCAGTGTTGGTATCCAAATAAGTTTAGTAGAATAATTAGGAATAATATTAAGAAAAACATAGATTCGATAATAGAAAACTATGATTAAATATGTGGATACGTATATAATAACTTGATAATGTTTTGGTAAGGAAGATAATATGTGGTTTTTCTAAGTAATTCCTCCCTATATGGTTACTACAAGTGGACGTGGATTTGGAATACATGCCCCTTGGAATAATAAATCTCTCATTGGTATTGGCTCAATTGTCACATAGTGTAAAATAATGGGCTTTTATACAGAATTGGTTTGACAATCCTAGAGGATATGCTTAGGATAATTCATATTTTATTTTCACCTTATTATGAATGATTTTTAAATAATGATATCCCCAAAGAAACCAACTTTATAATGAACATTTTTTTAATTTATAATAAGTGTTACACCATATTTAGAATTATATATTATGATTTAAATTTCAAAATTTTATGAGTTAATCTAGTAAATTCCATTGTATTTAAATTTCTCCTGGAATGAACAAGGGTATCAATACACATAGAGAATGTTGAGATTCCCATGTTGTGGATGCTAATACAGTGGGTATTAGAACTAAGAATATTTTTTATATGTTATGGTAGAATAATCAATTTTGGAAAATTATCCTTTCCCAAATGGGGAAACATACTAAAATGTGTGATTCTATAACACTGTATCAATTTATGTGATAGAATCCCCCATAAATTGGTGGGACTACTAATCCCACAGTAGATAAGTAAAAAAATTAGTCTCTGAAAAATCTACTTTTACCCTTGGTACATAGTGAAATGGAAAAGGTTAAACTTTTAGTGTATTTTATTTAAGTAAATGGTGATAAATTATGGTCATTTATCAATAATACTAATGTGGAAGAGGAAATTTATTTCATAGATTAGAATCTTTTAAAGATACATTCTTTGAAAAATAATTCCTTCTTGAGTAAAAAAACGAAGATGCAGAGAAAGTTACTTAGCTTAAATAAAATGAAAGAAGAAATTATTGTGGGGTATCAATCAATATTTACAAGGTTATCTAGGTATTCTACAAATTAAAAATGTAACAAATAATTTAAGATTGAATATTTATTTAAAATACTTAAGCCAAGTCCTCGAAGGGAACTAGTTTCTAAGTCATTCTATACATACACTGAGGTGGTTATTATGTGTTATCTAGTTAGAGAAATAATTCTAAAAGTCTTATCACTTTGAAGGGGAATAATATAAGAAGAGTAGGACAAAGAAAAACACTATATAGGTTGTATGGTAAATAAGGATATTACCACATGTGATAATTACCGAAAGAAACACCCTGGTATTTACTTGATGAGAATGGGACTTTTCTACAAATATTGAGAGAAATTTCACAAATATTTTTATTTCAAGGGAAATAATTTTTTTTCTAATGTAAAATGCGTCAACTATAAGGATATGGGGAACTATGAAAATAAATGTCTCATGTGTTAAAGGAATATACCCCAAAATAATCTAATATATTAGAGCCAGGAATATGATATTACCAAATATGAAGTAGAATCTCTAATGTTCTTGTGTTTAGATTCATGAATTATGTAATTTTATTATTTTTCAATAATATCCTAGTTATTATAATTATGAAATGTATAAGTATTTTACTATAATACAAAGTATTCTAAACAGTACCAATGACTAAGAAAAATGATTCATTGTAAAGTCATACATCTTAGAAAAAACATGATTGAGGGAAAGACAACACTTAATATATTTCGGATATTGAGATATTAATTTTTAGATAAATAGATTATTGATATGGATTAACTAAATTAGATTGTACTTACTTCTTTTAGAATGATTAATTATTTGTAGACAAAGTGTTTTATCATATCATTGATGGAGTTTATGTAGTTTTTTTAGATTTATGGAATATAACCAATAATATATGTTTTATTTAAGGAATAAGAAAGGATTCATGTTTTTGATAAGTTTTTATAGTAATTCATGTCGATTCTATGTTTTAAAAAAATGATGAAGGCATTCACATGTTCAATTTGTGATGATTAAGAGATACTTCATATTGTTTGGAAGATTAATGATATGTTAATTTAGAAAATTTAGTGACCTTATTTTCAAATTTTAAGATCTTAATCATTTGGAAGGGTTATAAGGTTAACCATTTATGAAATATTTTAAGTTTAACTTTGGATGATATTTTAAATATTAATGTGTTGCTTCACCATATGAATATTTATGCATATTGGATAACTTGTGATAATAATTTTTTGATAATGATAAATATCATTTTAATGAATGACTTATCAATCTATTATAGATCTTATGATCTATTAGGGCTTCCAACATAACAAATCCATCTTTATTTCGTAGAGTAAGAGATAAATTGGAAATTGATCAAGCCATATCCAATGGATAAAATTGTGCTTATGAAATAGAATGAAACTAAGTAAGTATATCTTCTTATT
Source organism: Viscum album (assembly GCA_963277665.1). NCBI lineage: Eukaryota > Viridiplantae > Streptophyta > Magnoliopsida > Santalales > Viscaceae > Viscum > Viscum album. The sequence goes on along the minus strand of OY728131.1, from coordinate 659,314,931 downwards.
TGAATTCGTAAAATTTAGGAAAATGATTATGAAATAATATATTGTCAAATTTTATCCTTTTATGATATAAATGGCCATTCTTCACACCTCTATATTATGGATTTGTGGTTGTGAATTTTCTCTTGACCATGCTCTCTATCACTGTCAATAATTACTTAGGAGATAATATTTTATTCCATTTCCATTAATTAATTTTCCTACTCTGTTAACATACATGGAAAACTAGTTATGTATTATTCCATATAAAATGTTTTACATCTATTTCTCTGTTATTAATTAGATGTTTTATTAACCCTTTTTTTGATGTGGGATTTTAAACAATGGTAGTTTTAAATATCAAACTCTTGATTACCAAGATAAAGTTTAAAAGGAGAGGATGAAATTTATTTAAGGTGGGTAGAATTTAAAATCCATAAATTCTAAAAGTATAATATATTATTGAATATAATATGAAATACTGAATATCTTAAACAACCAATGTTTTAAATGTTAATAAATTTAATATCCTCGATAGTTTTTAGAACATGCAACCCTGAGTCTAAATGAACAGTAATACATTATACTATTATAATATAGCCCTTAAATTAGTGGGTATGAATATTAATAACAAAAAAATGAAATTTATGGTTATATATTGATTTATAATTAAAAAAATAATCATTTAAAAGAAATTGAAATGTTTTTTGGAAAACATTATTTTTTTTAAAAAGACGGTTCAGTCGCACATAACAAGCATAATTTAAAATTAATTTTTAATATTTTTATAGAATTTATTTTAAAAAATAATCATAATTTTGGAATTATAAATATCGAAAATATCTTGTGGATATTTTTTCTGAAATGTTTTATTTTATAATGAATAATTAAAAATATAGAATATTAATTGAAAAGTGCCTTTTCTCTCAAATAATTTATAATGGTAAATTAAATTTTGAATTGTTTTTGAGTAAAATTAGTAAAATTATTTATAATTTAATCAAATTTAGGTTAATTTAATAAATTTTACATTTAATATTAATATAAAAACTTTGTAATCATTTAGTCATTGTATCTTTAAAAATCAACTTTGTCACTGTGTGTGGAGAAATAATTTAAAATTAAAATTTTCCACTTATGTTAATAAAATTTTGAAAAATGGATTCAAAATTTGGCATCACCATAATTTATATTATTTTATAATTTCATCTTAATTTTTGACCAAAATGAATATAGAAAACTATTGAATTGTTTTACAGTGATTAGGGTAAAAATAGATTTCCCTAGGGGTAAACTAACAATAAAAGTATTAAAATGACACAAAAAATTGTAAAAAATTTATTTTATGGCCATATTTTGACCCTATTATGATTAATTGTCAATAATAATCCACATAGGACCCCTTTTGAATGAGAAAAACGTGGGTATCATATTTTCATTTAAAAAATTACAAGTGCACCACTCTCCTCGCTTATAAAAGGCCAAACCTCTTGTATCTTCTTCAAACATTAAAAACCTTTTGGTTCGAAAAATACCTCCCCAAATCAGTCCCCAAATTCCATACCCACAATATTGAGTCATTAATTTGGGCACAAATCCAAAACAATTAAGGTCTTGGTGGAATCCTAAGGAAGTTACTCGAACAAGAGGCAACATTCTTCAATGAGTGTTTTTATTGTATTTCATTATACACATTCTTAAATAATTATTAAACCATGATAATATAATAAAATAATTATAATAAATATAATTATTTTTTGTATTTTATGTTAATTTCCTAAAACCATATCCACCTCATGCAAATGGGATATGAAATCATCATTTGTGTGTTCGGTGAAATACCAACTCACAAACCGAGGTAAATATTTTTTTTTCATAATAATATATCATGGTTGGGTTTTATGATTGATATAAATTATATATATATATGTATTATATTTATGAAATATTTATACCTAAAGTTTAATTATATATTATATATCTTTTTTTACTTTTCATTACTTAGGGTATATGATAACATAACTTTTATATATGGTGGACTACCGCCTAATGAAGCGTTGTCTTTCGTCTGTCACTAACACATACATGTATAGTGATAAGTATAATATTAAATTAATATATATTTTATAAATGAAATTATTATGATATTTATGACATATTTATCATTTTTAAAATATAACATATCAATTTCTTTCTTACACTGAAAAATTATAACATCGTTCGTGTATGTGCGGACTACAACCTTCACAAAGTGATGTGGATCTATTTTCATTAACACACCATATAGATGATATATATAAGTATATATAAATAAGTAACATAGTATTTTTCATATTTTTATAACTATTAAAAGATACAATATTACATACCTCCCTTCCATAATATACTTTGAAAATGGAAATGTTACTCATTCGTACGTATGACCTACCATCTCTTTGATTGTAAAATACATAATTTCTCAAAAACATATTTAATGATCAGTTTTTAAAGTATAATTAGAATATAAATAATATTATTATTTCATTATTATCATTCTATAGATGATGATACTATATAATATTCAAAAAATTTGAAACTTTCATATAAAAGAATGAATGAGAAAACAAGGAAATTTACACCCGAAATAATGAAAATTATGGATGACTATTAACGAATGTGTGATAAGATGTTATAAGAAGATCCTATATTTTATTATAAATATTAATATTGTTATATTATAAATTAATAACTTGGTTGAAACCACTATAATGTATGTTAAATCATGTTCACCTAAAATGAAGCATGAGGTAAGGAATTGCGTCTCAATTAATTTCATTGAGACTTATTTGTTATTATGAACCAATTCACTTTTATATAGTTTATATTCATACCCTTTGACATGTAAAATCCTGATTTATTCATAATTTTTGGTATTTTATGTTTCACTTATAATTATTTCATCCAAGTTGATTTGACATGAAAATTAAAAATTGGTAAAAGTTATTGTACAATCTCACTTTATTGTGTGATTGTTAACTTGGTCTTGAAATAGTCACTATATAGTAATAATTTTTTACTAGAAATTAAATTTGTCTTAAAGAATCATATTATTACATGATATATATTATTATTTCCTAAATTTTATACCATTTTTACATATGGTGATTATATTAAATGTTATTTTATTAACCGAGGAAATATTGATAAATTCGTATCCTTTAATCAATATCGATATTTGATGATATGGGAAAATATTAATGAATAAAATTGATTATTTAATATATAAGGAATTATTAAGACCTAAAGGGATGTGTGGGGACTAATATTATATATCCCCTTAATGCATTAGTAGGTATCATGAGTCAAATAAGCAAGATCTTATTAAACAATTTTCTACCGATAGTTTTAAATTGTCTTATGAAAGCTCTAGTGGTAAAGGTATAATGATTCTTGAGATTATGTTATTCAATAAATTATAATTTCCATAAATAAGAATGGTTTTATTATTATCCATTTTATTTTCACAATTATATTATCCTTGTGTCCATTTCATTATCAATTTATTGATTAAATGGTACGTGCTTTCATTTATTCACCTTTCCATATTGATAATATTATAAAGATAGTCAAGGTATTTAATTTTATTGTTTGTTCAGTAATTTAAATTTACATTTTGATTATGCTTATGGATTAAAGATATCTTTCATCATAATTAACCCTTACTGATCATTTTAGCTCCCCCTTATGTTGTTTTATTACCCTAATATTTGGAGTAGAGATCCTAAATAAGATTTCAAAGATACAATTCATTTATTGTTATTATATATTATGTTTTATTTTTTTTTCTTCAAATGAATTATTTGAATCAAAAATTTATTTGGTTCTCTAAAACTACCTAGCAGCTCGGTCCTTCAGGATTTGACACTTTGTATTTATGCTGATATAATAAAGAAGACACCAACTCTAGGTTTTTGGTGTTACGGTAATTATAATAAATTATATGGTTTAGTAAATCCTAATAACATTCATAAAATTAATCATAATTCTCATTCATGGGATGTATATAAACCACAAAAATAAAGATGTTTGTGAATATATAATATATCTTAGTGAAGGTAAATTGAGATGTGGAAACCCATAAGAAGATTCGTAAAATTTGAAAGTAGGAATCCATCAATGAAATTATTATGTGGGAAAAATGAAAATCTATTAAAAAATTCTTAAAAAAAATATAAAAAATCACATTTCATAGTAGACAAAATAAAGGCATGATAGAATCAATAAAGAAGTGATATAATCCAATGAAAGTTAATTGTTTCGAAAATTCACTAACCTCAAACTTCTAATTAGTTGAAGATGTTCTCACCTTCTGCATTATAAATCTAGAATTATTATACATATAAAAACAAAAATATCTATAATTAATTTATTTCTTATAATTACCTTTTAATTTATAACTACCAACATAATATTTATTCATTGTTAAAATCATTAATTTTTTTGTTAGTATTCTATTTTCAATGCTTGTTTTGATTCAAAGGTTTCAGTACATTAACAATTTTCATAGTTTTAAAGATAAATATTTTATTTATAATTATATAAATAATTAATTTGAAAATTTTATGGATTCATATGATGAATTTATTAAACTTATTTTAATTTTTCTCATAGAATGCTTAAAAACCTCATTTTTAGTAATTATTGAATTTAACAACAGAATAAGATTTATAAATAAATATACTATTGAATTCTAAAATTTCAAAATTATTGAAAAATATTATCTAATTTCCATAACATGACATTACATGTATATAGGATTAAATAATCATTCTTGACATAGAAATTATAACAATATTCATATAAATGGTAAAACTGACCAAAACAAAATAAAATTTTAGTGATTGAATGAAAAGGAAAATGTTATTTTATAATGATAATATCATTTTTAAAAAAGATTAATATTTTTATAAATATCATATTTATTAATTATATTCATTTTTAGTGTTATAAATGTCATTCACTACTGGAAAATTAATCCCATCACTTTATAGAGAGCGGTCTATACATATACATGAGTGATGCTTTAATTTTAAGTGAATGGAAGGAAAGGGAGATAAATATAAATTTAAATTCAAATAATCATAATTAAATTATAAATATCATGTATATATTTTAAATCCATATGTATAATGTTCCATGAGATTTGGAGGTGAAAAATGAATTACATCACATCCTTGTGGTGGTAGTCTGCATGTACGCTTGAGAGAAGTTTAAATATTCCATTAGATGGAAAAGTGACATCAAATGGTATTACCATTAACATAATTTTTTTTGAAAATATTAAATATATTGGTTTAATTTTTTTAATATTCTTATATTTTATTTTTAGGTGGTTTGACAAGGTGGAAACTTGAAAGGGTCGGTAAGAACATATAACTATTACATGGATAATCTCATTCTAAATATAAATTTTGGTTTCTTGGATGGATATTTGGGGAGTATAAGGAACTCTAGGATATGTGGAGGAGTATTTAGAAGATATTGGGGTAGACAATGGATGGTATATGATGCTCAAGTAGTGTGTATAAGTGAGGATAAGTGGGGTCCTTTTATGAGTGAGTGGGTGGAACCCAAGTAAATATTATGAAATTTAATATATAATAAATTTACTTCTTAGGGAAAGTTAGTCCCATTATTCCCATTTTAAGTTAGTATTATTTATTGTTTAAATTGTCTAAAAAAGTTAAATTTATAAAATTTTAACAGATATTTGAACCCACATCTCTTATTTTATCCCCAGTTAACCTTTTTCACCCTTACTGTGGTAACAAAACATTTTACCATGGTAACAATTAATTATGACTAAAATATGAAATTTACCCCAATATAAATATTTAATATCATGATTCCAAATTGTTTATACATTTTATACGATTCAATTTCTAAAATTTTTAAAAATTACTTTTAATATATATTCACAAAAACCAATGAAAACACTTTCTTAGAAAAATGTTAATTATAGGCATAAAAATTATTTTACACCAAAATAATTTTTAATGTTAATTACAATGAAATTAATTTATTTTTTTGATAAATTTAAACTTATTTAAATTTGAAACACAAAAAAAACCTAAATTAACCTTTTGAATACTTGACTAAATATGAAGGTCTAAGAATATTTTTTATTTAAATAAAAACATAATTTATATTTATTAAATGTAAAACATAGATGTATAAGAATAAAATTATATTTTTAACATATTTATAATAATTATTATTTCTCAATTAAAACGGTTTCATAAACTTTCAATTCATTCTTATATCATGATAATATCATAAAATGACTATATTTGCAAAATCAGTAATTTAATTATTTACCAAAAAAATAAACTATTTAAAAAAATCTCAAAAATTCACCATATGATAATTTTAAAATTATAAATTCAGAAAAATAATTATTTATCTCAAAATAAAATTTAAAATTTTATAATTTTATCTTTAAAAAAGATATATAATATTCAAATATAATAATGTTTTAAAGCCAAACTTATTTAGATAGTCATGAATAATTACATTAAAAAAATTTATAGTTATTTATCAATTTTATTGAAGTTACTAATTTAATTTAATAATTATTGTTTTTAGGTTATTAATACATTTTATTATTATCATTTTATCAAAATTATTATATTTAATGAAATCTATAATTTGGAAAATCAGTTTAAAGAAGCCTCAATAGAATTAATTATATTTTCTTAAGTGAATTTTTCCCTTTCTAAAAAATTTATTTCATTTAAATATATAATAATATATTACCCTTTTTATAGTATTAAATAAATATTCACTTTATTTTTTCATTCCATGAAAAACAAGGTATCAAACGAAAGAAATTCACTAAAGAGGATATATTCTAATATCTCAGGGAAATACAAAAATGGCTACTTGAAGTGATATTAAAAAGAGAATGTTTAAGTGAGTTTTCAATGGATATTTTCATTATTTTTGAAAAAGTTACTAGTTTTTATAAAGATGTTGTTTAATTCCCAATTCAATTATTTTAAAAAACTGATTTTGAAGATTGATTTAAAGAAATATAAAGATAAAATGTATTGTAAATGATTTGTTCCATTTTTTAATATCCCTAAAAAAACCATAGTTAAATGTTTAAAAAAAATACTAAAACTCTAAAATTCTTAATTCCTTTAGGTTTTTAGTTTTATAGGTATTTAATACATAACCATTAATAATAAATAACCAATTATAAATCTTTTATACCTTTAAATGATCTATTCATTTTTAAAATAACTTTAGTAAAATCGTCACTATCATCTTTCAAGACCAACAACTATTACTTGAATATTGTCTTCATAAAAAACTAAAATCATTTATTATCCATTTAAAAACTATTATAAAATGTTAAATTAGAATATAAATCTTATTAATCTAAAATCAATGGTTAAAAACCTCCTTGGACCATGAATTACGTGAAATATCAAGAAAATGAATATAATCGATAAAAAGATTTATTGAACCTGTATATGACCATAACCATATATTTATCCCTGAATGAAACTAATTGACCAATATAAATGTAATATAAGGAGGATAATAAATACAAATCTTATTAAATCATAAAATTAATAGAATTAACATGAATTTATATTGAAACATCATTTTCATATCTCCTATAATAAATCATAATAACCTATAATAGAATAACATAATAAGATTAAATCCGACATAACTTATCTAGAGAGTAAATCATTAGAAAAATAATTTTTTGGGTATATAATTTTTTCCCACCCATCATCATGTACATTGTCCATGAACTATAACATGAGAAGAAAGATGCTTGAATTTAATTTCCAAAACAAAAATCTCAATGTTTATCCTAGTGAATAAAATGTAATGGGTTAACCAAACACTTATTGAGAGAAAATAAATTGAGAATTAAACTTTATAACTTATACAGAAAATAATGATAATTTATATTTACATAATTTTTATAAAATGATTCATATTTTGAAAGGTTACTTAAAATTCAAAAATATATTTAATAAATGGAAACATGATGTTTAAAGTGAAATAAAAAAAATAGTTCAATGAAGAGAAAACATAGAAAATATTAATATAAAATATTTCATACAAATACATTACATCATAAATAGAAATAAAATGCTATAAAAATATATATTAAAAGGAATATAGAACTTTTAAAGTATAATATAAATAAATTTTCTCAAATATAGTAGATAAATGAAAGAATATAGCTTGATTAATCCATGAAGAGAAAAATAAATATTGGATATTTTTTTAGATAATTTGAAGTGATTAAATAAATTGGGGAAAAATAAATATAAATAAAGAATATTCAAAGGATGGAAAATGTAATACCTTGACATTTTTTCAAATATATTCTTTCAAGTTAATTTAATATTTTGATATTTTTCATTTCATTGAACTCTAAATACATCTTTTGCTATATGATAACACTATTTTTGGATTTTGGAACACCAAGTTAATATTTCACTACATGAAACTATTAGATTATTTTGTAGTACACACAACAAATTTTTTTCCTTGGTTACAGGCAATGCAGATTTTGTTCGATGTCCCACGTTACATGTAAGACCTATTTCTAGAAAATTTCAACATATAATTAATATTATAGTTAAAATATTATTATATTTTTTAAATAGAAATTATAATGGAAGTTATGGATAAAATTTTATTGAATCATGTGAATAAAATGAATAATTTTATATAGAAATGAAAGTAAGAAATATTTGAAAATAAAGAAATTCCTTTTCCAAGAATACTACTTTTCTATTTAAAAACACCATTTCATTTTAATAATTTTAAAAAACATTATATGCATGTTTATAAAATATTATATATTAAATCAAATATTTCTACACTCTTATAATAAATTTCGTATTCATAAGATAGGAATAAATCCAATTATATGAATAAAATGATGTATTTTTTAAAAATGACATTTTACTGACATTTAATGGAGAACCCAATTTAAATATTATTTTTGAATCTTTTATAATTTTTAGTTGAAAAAATAAAATTCATTTCTTAATGTTAAATATCAATATTTTTTTGGGTGAATATTTGGTATTTTTTAGATGTTTTCTTTTTTGATGACTAGTGAAGAACGATGAATTTTAATTCAAAATGATTATTAATATAATTTATTTATAAGATTAAATTATATTTTTTATTGGTCTAAATGTATAATTATATTAATTACATAAAAATTTAATCTAATTTAGGTTATTGGAATCAATTTTAATTTTTAATTGGATATAAAATCGTAGCAATCTTTTGAACATTTTTACTTTAAAAACCCACGTTGTCATCCCATCTGTTGGATTAGATTTAATTGAATTTCTATCAATTATATGATTTTTTTTTCAAAATGGATTGCATATTTAGAATAATAATAATTTATTACTTATAATTAGGTTAAATTAGTTTTTGATCAAAAATATAAGTGAATGTAATTAAATTAATCCAAACGTTTATGGTAAAATTAAGCTTTACAAGGGACTAATCCTTAAACTTAAGAGACAAAATGTCCTAGTAACGTGCCCAAAATACATTTGATGGATAAATATATAACCTATAATACCTTTTATTAAATTTTTTCCTTTATTGGTTCCAATTTATGTGGAAAAAACATGGGTGTAATTCCCTTTTCCAAAATTTACAAGAATTCCAATCATCCACTATAGAAAGGTACTCACCCCTCCCACTTATTCACACCTATAAAGCCCTTATTCTAACCCATAATATTTTATAATAAGACCCTGTAATTCTCTCCATTCATCCTTGAATCCTCCCTTTTAGAATATATCCATTTATGGAATCCCCTTGGTGCTAACCGAAAGGAGTAACCGAAAGAAGATGTAACATCCTTCCTCAAGCTCCATTATTTTATTTTCATTATAAACCACAAAAAATATTCATATTAAATTCTTATATATTAACCTAAGTATCATAAATATTCATATATTTTTTAATTATAAGTTTTAAACCTACACTTACATGGACATCTATATAATGGGTAAGGAACATACCGATCTTGTGTACGATGAATTACCGCCTCTTGAAACGACATTGTTCAATTTCTATTACCACATATCATTATTGGGAATTATGGTGGAAAATATATTTATATATAATATATATATATGATATCTATTATTTATTTATACTTATGTAATTATTATATAAAAAATACCTTCATGATTTCTATTTGATGGAAATATAATAACTTTGTTTGTGAAGTGTGGACTACCCCTTCTTGAAAGCGATGTGATTTGGTCACACATTACATGGAGTGTATTAAGTATGAGTTTAGTAAAATTATATGATACATATGAAATAATAATTATACTATAATGATATTATATATATATATATATATGTCATTTACTTCCTTTCTTTAATTATGATAGTAAAATAGAAACATCATTCATGTGCACATAGAGCTTACCATCACCATGAACTGTGTATTTCATATACTTTTGTTATATTTTATAGATTAATATAAATAAATATACAATATATATATATATGATATTTATATCATGTTTTAAATTCTGGAGATCATGATATAACTATGAGCAAAAAAACACAACAAATCAAAAAATACTGAAAAAAACTATTATTACCTGAAACATAACATTAACATTGAGTTGTTAATAAACAGGTAATGAAAAGTCATAATAGAATCATATATGGAATCAAATATAATAATATGGTTTTATGGTAGATTTATAATAAACTTAAATTTTTAATACATGAGTTTTCAATGAGTACTAAGAGAGTCAAGACTTAAGGTAATGGAATTTCATATCACTTTTTATTTCAGTGAGATTAATGCCATATTAACCACTCTTTTATTTTTGTGTGGTTTTTATACTTAATTATTAAATTTTATATCATTAATTTTATTTTATTAATGGTATTAAATGTTTTATTTTATTTTATTCTTTTATTAAGATCGTGATTAAAAATTACTCATGCAGTACGGTTTTTCTCATCTTACATTTATTTTTCATGAGACACAAGCCATGTTGACCACATATTTCTTATTAGTGGGGTGATTATTACCCATGTAGGTATTCTATAATTATTATAATTAAATTTATGGATATTTTCATTTAATTTTTATGGTACTTATTTCATGTGGTTTATGTTTCAAAAGTTACCAAATAAGTAAAGTAATTTTTTCTCAATTTTCATTATTTGAGACACATGACTTCTTTTCCAACTATATTCTTTTACAAGGTGCATAAAATTATATTTGACATTTAATATCATGAAACAAATATTTTTTGATATTTTATGATTAATGTAATTTTATTCTCTTATATGGAGACTATAATTCAAAGTTACAAAGTGGAAGAAGTTTATTGAAACAATCTCATTATTTAACGAGATTATTTATGATCATTATTCCATTTAGGAACTCTTATGATACATGTCCCAAAAAACTCATTATGATTCATTAAATCTATATATTCTTGATATATTCATGTATTAGTACTATTTTCCCACTATTTGGTACTTATGATAACTAAGAAATGTTTTTATAAAAATCCTACTTTATTTATCCTTTTTGTAAGAAATCTATGTTCTTTAAAAACGTGTTTTATAAAAATGTTTTCAAAAATGTTTTACTATTATCATATGATAATTAAAGGGCATCTTTACCCATGGTTTAATTTTTTGAAATGTTTCCAAATGTAATTTTAATTTTGGATCTATGATCTCGAAACGTTTCTAAAATTTTAGGGTATAAATGGAATGCTCAGCATGTACAGACTAACCAACCATGATGACCATCATTTAATTTATGATTTATTTTTAAGATTAAAAGGTTATTTTTAAGGAAATTTTTTTCGTAATATTCTATAATTTTTTAATTTTAATTAGTTTTAAAAGAAATATGTTTTGAAAAAAAATTAAATTTAAAGTGTTTTAAATTATTTTGAAAACATCATTTATATTTTTTAAAATATTTATTGTCCAAGAAAAGTATTTTAGTTATTTCACGATTTAATTGATATTTTTCAAAATAAATGGCATGTAAAATGGTTTCAAATTATTTGAAGACTAATTTTTATGGTTTCAAATTATTTTAATTGAAAAAGGTTTTCAAAAGGTTTTCAAGATTTTTTTATTAGTTTTTAAGGTGCTTTCAGTGAAAAAGTTTTTAACATATTTTCAATATTTCATTATATGTTTTAAAAGTTAGTTTAAATTATAAATCTTTTCAAAATTATATAATTTTTAAAAAATAATTTTTCATATTAGAAAAGATATTTTAGTGAATAAAATTATTAAAAAATTATAAACCTTTATCTATAAGAAAATTATTTTGAAATGGTTTTATAAAATGGGTTTTCCAAGAAAGGATATATTCTTTAAGAAATGCTTCATGTGATCATTAAAAATAATTCCCCATATAAGATGAAATACTTTCTTATAGATTATTCTTTAGTGGCGATATGATCTAAGAATACAATTCATATTTTTTCTTGAATGATTTATGATTTGATGGAATGATGTTTATGACACCATTTTCTCATCCACATGTTATATGCTCTTAAAACATACTTCTTTTCATAAGTTACTATTTGGTTAAAGGATTATATTACCTATCTATTTTTCATATTTATTGATATGATTCAATTTTTATGATACCCATTTCATTTCATCAGTTAAGATATGATGTTTATGAATCACGTGTTTATTTTATCGGTAATGGTATGATGCAAGTGTTAATGTCTTATGGCACATATATGAATGATTTTATTATCTGGTGGGTGGGACCAATATCTACCTCCAATGTATTGGGTAAAGGTTTATATCTCATGAGATAATGATTTTAATAAATTCGATGAACTTGATCCACTATTGGAATAGGGGAATACTGATCCACTATAGGATTATAGGGAATCTCAATCCACTATGGGGGATGGGGAATTAGATCCACTATGGTAATATGGGAAAACCCAATCCCTTTAAAGAAAGGACTTCAACTCGGGATGACAGTTTGTCCTATACTGTAGGTTTAGTCCCAATGAAGTGCTATTTTATATATCTGGAAATAAACCTTAACTTATAAGGAATGATGTTACATGTTTATGTGTCTACCATAATTCAATATCTTTTTCATATGTTATGATTTCATGGATTATTCTCTCGATTCCCTTATGATTCATAACTTATGAACTTTCAATTTTTATTCCATGATTCATATCTTATGAAATTTGAATATTTATGCCACAATTCATGTTTACATTCATTGATATGAAAGGCATGATATTCCAATGTTATGATCATATTCTCATACCCTTATGATCATTTTTAGTTTTACATATAACCCTTGTTTACCCATACTGATAATATGATCTCAACCATTTTTATGTTTCCATCACCTGATTATGTAAATATATTTTATGTATGATATATTTAAGAGGGGTTATATTATTTTATAACATAGTGGGAGATAATATAGCTCACTTGAGCACTATTATTTACAATTCCATATTTCCAAAGGTAGTAAACTAATATAATCAGTCAGCATATATTTAATAAGTTTTTTAAGAATTACACAAAAATGATGTACTACCTATGTAGGTTAAGATTGATTTGTAATAGTTGGTATCAAAGTAAGGGTTTAGTCAAAATTTAGAAACTAGGATGAGAAAAATAAAGAGAGAAATCTTAGGACATGTCTAAATATAAGGATAATGATAAAAAAAATTATAGTATAATATACAAGAATTTTAGTAAAGGATAGAGCGAGTGGTATCCAAGAAATACATCACTGTCTGGATACTACAAGTGGATGTAGTTCTTGAACAAATGTACTAAGGAGTAAAAACTCTGAAAAGGTGTATTGGGCTGGACTCAAACATTACCTAAAACATGACAATGGTATTTATTTCCCACCTATTTTGACTCTTCAAGGGGATATTATTTGGGAATTCAAAAAATATTCATGAACCATCAAAAATGGTTTTAAAATAATTTGGATATGAATAAACTTGGATAAACCTATGGTGTTATATATTAAAGAAGGTTTTATAATTTAGACATCCTATATGTGCGTTTTTATGATTATGTGGTAACTCCTTGTGATAAATATTTCTTTCTCTATTCCTTTTGGTTTAAGTGAATGATGAGAAATAGAAAAAATTGGGTTAATGATGAATGTGATAAAAAAATTACTAGTGATCATTAAAATGGTATGATCACTGGAGTTAAGGATATTATAATCATTCGAAATTACTTTTAAAAAAACATGATTAACAATGTGTACCTTAACTAATTCTAGGACTCCTAAAAGAATATAAAGAAGAAGTTTTTTGAGATTTCCGGTAATGGAGACATTAGAGGAATGATGATTTAGTTTCTTATATTTGATGAATGTGGGAAGAAGCACCGAGGTGAATGTATTACAAGAACATGAATATTTTTTCACTATGGAAAACATAAATACAAAGAAATAAACTACAATGTGAAAATGAATTTTTTAGTTGACATAATAGATTTGAATATTTCCCCCGTAATTTATTATCAATTGATGACTAATTTATATGTGTAAAGTATAATAATTATGAATTTTTTTTCCTAAGTGGAAGGATCATTAATAGAATCTGTGAGGTGGTATGGGTAATGGATTTTATTCTAATGATGAAGATACTAATAATTACATATTAAAGGTATGTGTTTTCCTAATAGTATTGTTTGTAAGAATGATTAAATTTATTTTTATAAATTTTAAGACATGATTGATATTTCATATTTTATAAAAAGAGTGTTAAAGAATAAGATGAAAAATATTATTAAATTTTTTGAGAAGAAAGTTGGATGAATTAAGTATTTATATTTTATAATTAAAAGATTATGTTATACAAATCACAAAATAAATAATTATTTTCAGTATAAGTTTTTCATTAAAGATTTCATAGGGTATATTGAATGGTTCTGGTGATGTAGAATAGTGATTTTACGGAAAATTGATATTTTTATTAAGGTTAAGTAACCCTTAAATGTTTCTTGATTTTGAGATAATAATGTTTGGAAAAAGATATGTTCGATATGAAAAAATAAATTGGACAGTACTGATTACCTCTGAACTGAAAAAGATTTTATTTCAAAAAAAGACTATGTTATCATGGATTATGTTTACAACATTGGGAATTTGAAGAATATATCCATTCATATTAGTAATAAGGAATCATGCTTGTTTTTTAATAGGATTTATGGTAGTTTGGGTTATTATCATGTTTCAAGAGAATATATGATGAGGGTATTAACATGTTTGGAATACGAAAACCAAGAGATACATTATGATATATGGGGCATCAATGAAAAACTGATTTAGTGAATTTATTTTTATAGTTTTGGATTTTCATCTTTTGGAAGGGTTATAAGGTTAACCATCTATGGAATGGTTTACATTAAATATCAGATGAGGTTTTATAGTTTAATGTATTATCTCACAAAATGTGTATCTATGCATATTGAACAACTTTTTATAACATTTTTTATAGATTGAATGATCTATCATTATATATATAGATCTCATTATCTTCTAGTGCTTCAGGAATGAAAAATTCACCTTCATTTATTAAAAAAATAGTTTATGTGGAAATTGATCAAGGAAAAAAAAAGGGTGAGGTTGTCCTAAAATCATGCATGTATATCTTTTCATGAATTATTTTTCAACTTTACGAAAATGGTCTTTAAATAAAATTTTGTCTTAATACCGTAATTTTTTTGAACTGATGTCGTTTTAAATCATTAAAGATTTACAAATTTTATGCCTTCAGCATTACAATGATCATTAAATTGTTTGTGATTGATGACCTTCATCACTTAATATAAATATTTACACTTTTCCTATAAGTAAAAATCTTCAATTTCTAATAGTATTATCCAATTTGGAAAACTAGTTATGTGTTACTATAGGTAAGCCTTTTGATTACAATTTTTTTGTATTTAAAAGTTATTTTTTAGTATTCATTTTTATATTGTGTATTTTAATGAATGGAAATTACTTGTATTAAATCATTAATATCCCCGATGAATTTTGAGTGATAAATTTAATTTAAGGGGGGTAAAATGTAACACCCTGAGATTTTTAAAAAATCTTTTTCTCGAATAAGTTTAATCTTGTGATATTTTTTTTACACAACACTAAATATATATTTTGTTAAATAAAGATATTTTTGGATTGAGAAACACCAAGTTAATAATTCAATACATGTAAAACATTGATTAGTTTGTGGTGCATGCTACACAATGTTTGTATTGTCTTAGACGTAATGGTGGCTTCCTTCGATAGCCTCCATTACACACAATACCTAGTTTTACCAAGCAACAACATACTATTAATAATTTGGTTAATATATTGTTATAATTTTTACCTAACCATCGGTATGGAAGTTATGAATAAAATATGATTTAAACATGTAGATAAAATTAACCAATTTATCTAGAAGTTAAAGTAATAACTATATGGAAATAATGAATTTATTTTTCTATGAAAAATACTTTTCTATGTACAAACACCATTTTATATCAATAAATTAAACAAAACACTATTTATGATTGTTTTAATATATTATATATTAAATCAAATATTTGTTCACTCATCTAATATATTTCATATCCATAATATTAGAATCAATCTATTTTTATGAATAAATTTTTTTATTTTTTAAAAAGGTAATTTTATAACTTTCTAATGAAGAACCTGTTTTAAATCTTATTTTTGAAACTTTAATAATATTTATTTGAAAAAATAACATTTTTATTGAAATAGGAATATCCAAATTTACTTTGGGTGAATTTTTTATATTTTTTTTATTAGATACATTTTTTGTTGAATAATGAAGATTACTGAATTTTAATTCAAAACTACTTTTTCATCTATTTTATTTATAAGGATAAATTATATTTTGTAATACTTTTAATGTTTAATTATATATATTATACAATAAATAATCAATTTTTTTAAAAAATTTAATTAATTTTCGTTTGAAATTGTATATAAAAATATAGCAAACCTTTGAACATTATTAAATTAAAAAGCTGCATTGTCGTCCCATCTATAGGATCAAATATAAACTCATTTCTGTAACTTATGTGATTGAAAATTGAAAAATTGGATTTTATATTTGGAATCAGAATAAATTATAATTTCTAGTGATTTTAACTTAATTTTTGAAAATTATTATTAGTGAATGTAATTAAAATGAATTATAGATATTAATGTAAAATTAAGCTTTAAAAGGGACTTAAACTAAAATCCTAAGGGTTTAATTGACATATAAACTTTTCCAAAAAAAATTTATAGACCTATTTAGACCGTATTATCATTTTATTGAGTTGAGTACATTATTAGAGTCACTTGACCTATGAAAAATGTGATTGGAATTCCCTTTTAAATCATTTACAAGAATTCCACTCTTCCTCCACTATAAATAGGAACTCAACCATCCAACTTATTCAAACCTATCAAACCATTTTTCTTGCCAAAAATACGCATATATAAGTTCTTATTATCTCTAAATTAATCCTAGAATTCTCTATTTGTGCATAAATTTATCCAAGGAATCTCTTTGGTGAAAACCAAAAGAAGTTACCTAAAGAATAGGTGACATCCTTCTTTAAGCTCCTATGTTTTAATTTCACGATCCACCCCTCAAATATTTTTACTAAATGATTTCATAACATAATAAGTATAATAAATATGCTTATATATTGTTATTAATTTTTTTTTGAACTACAGTTATACACACATCAATATAATGGGTAACGAACTTCTCATTCTTGAGTATAGAGAACTACCACCTCACGAAATGATGTTGTTTGTTTTTCCTTTACCACCTTTCATGGTTGGGAAATCTAATGGAAAATATATTTTTTATATGATATATATATATATATATATTATATTTATGATTTATTTATTCTTATAGAATTTTTATATAAAATATACATTAATGCTTCAAATTTTTAGTAAATACGATAACTTCGTTTTTCGAAGTGTAGACTACCGCCTACTCAAATCAATGCTATTCATTGGCACTTTAAATGGAATTTATTAAGTATGAGTTTATTAAAAATATATGATATATATATAACATAATAATTCTATCTGAATTGTATATATAAACATATTTTTCATTTACATTCATTCTTTCACCATAACAGTAAACCGGAAACAACGTTCATGCATACGTACAACCTATCATCTCCATTAATGGTGCATTTCATTTAATATTTGTATATTTTATATATTAATATAGATAATTATATACTAAATATATAATATTTATTTCGTGGTTTATATTATTGAGATCATGACATAACTATGAGGACTAAAAAACAAATCAAATCAAAACATAAGTGAAAAAGTGGGATTGTTACCCAAAACATAAAATTAACATTGAATTGTTTAAAAATGGGTACTATAATTTCATAATTAAATCATATTTACTATTATATATAAAAATATTTTTTTAATATTCATCAAAAATTTATATTCATTATATTTGAGTTTCAATGAGTATGAATAGAGTCATGACTTAAGGTAAGATAACTGCATCTCACATTTTATTTCAATGAGATTCATGCCATAATCCCCCAAATCATATTTTTTGTGGTGTATATAATAACTTATGTCATGTAACATCATTAATTTAATTTAATTAATTGAATTAAACGTTTTAATTTATTTTATTCTTTTATTATTGTTAAAATTCAAAAATTACTCAAGTAGTAAGGGGTTTCTCTCTCACATTAATTTTCTCGTGAGGCACAAGCCATATTAAAAACCCATTTATTATATGTGGTGTGTTTACATCCCATGAATTTATTATATTATTATTAAAATTAAATTTATATGTATATAAATTTACTTTTTATGAAATTTAATTCATGGGTTTTTTGTTTCAAAATATATGAAATTAGTAATGTAATTTTGGCTCAATTTCCTTTCTTTGAGACACATGCCATGTTATGTTCCTATATTCTTTTTAAATGTGTATATAACTCCATTTGACATGTTACATAATGAAACTCCTTTTTTTAATTATATTTTAGTCTTCATGTAATTTAATTTTTTTATATGGTCAGTATAATTTAAATTTACCAAGTGGTAAGAGTTTATTGAAACAATCTCATTGTTTATCAATATTGTTTATGATTATTCATAAAATGATGAAACTATGGGATCCATATCTAATGATAACTGATTAAATTTATTAACCTATTTATATAAATACGTATTATGTATTATTATCATTTTCCCATTCTTTGGTACTTATGAAAATCAATAAAATGTTTTTATGATTATCATTTTCCCATTCTTTGAATATAAATTTTCTTTCAATGAAAAAGTATTTCTGAAATGTTTTATTTTTAAAAAGTGTTTTAAATAGTTTTCAAATATTCCTTTATAGTTTTTGAAAATATTATTTTCCATGAATATTATTTCAATGTTTTTAATAATTTATTGTTGTATTTTTATTCCATTTTGTAGAAAAAAAAATTCAAATGATTTTTACTCTTCTTTTTAGGTTTTCGAAATTATTTTCCTTCATTTTGTTTTTCAAAATGTTTTCAAGCTTTATATATGAGTTTTAAATTTTATTATTAAATTAAATGGTTTTAAAAATATTTCCAAAATTACTTTATAAGATTTAAAAAATATTTTAAATTAAATATGTTTTAAAAAAATCTTTATATTTTTTTAAACTTTTTTCATAGAGGAAATGACATATTTCATAATAAATGATTCAAATATAATTACAAATATTTCATCACAAGAACATAATTTTGAAATGATTTTATAAATATTATTATTAAAGGAAGGATATCTTCTTTAATAATTTATTCTTATGATCTTTCAAATTAATTCTCTCTCTAAGGTGAAAGAATTTGATATAGTTTATGATTAACTAGGGGTATAATCAAAGAATACCATTCATATTATTTTTTAAGGGTTTATGTTTTGATGTAATTATGTTTATGACACCCATTTCTCTTCCATAGGTTATATGCTCTTGAAACCCACTTTTATTAATTGGTAATGATTATATGTTTATGATACCAATCTAATTTTAATAAGTATTGATATGATGAAATGTTTATGATACCCTTTTTTTTTAATGGGTTATGATATGATTTTTTTAAAACCCATATTTTTTATGGGTCATTATAGGTTTCATGTTTTATAATATTGTGGAACTTGTTTATAATATTTTATTATGTGTTTGGTGGGACCTATATCTCCCTACAATGCATTGGGTAAAGATTTATATCTTCTGAAATAATTATTGAAATGAAGTTACTGAGATTGATCCAATATAGAATGATGAGGAAATACAATCCACTATGGGATGATGGGGAAACCCGATCCATTATGGGGAAAGGACTGCGACATGGGATGGTGGGGTGTACCTCCCAGTAGGTGTAGTCCCAATAAAGTTCACTATTATGTTTTCAAATGTTCCCTTACTTTTAGGGAATAATATTTCATGTTTATCTATCTACCACAATTCAATGTCTTATTCCTATGTTTCATTTTCAGGGATTATTATCTTGATTCCCCTATGATTCCAATCTTATAAACTACTAATATTTATGACATGATTCATGTTTATGAGATTTAATATGTATAGTTTAACCATTTAATGTTATTATCACATTCTCATACCCTTAATCCAATGTTTATGCTTACATGTGTCCCTTGTTTACCCTTATTGAACATCTTATGTCACCCCTTTTTAGGTTTGATTCCTAAGGTTATAAAGTTATATTTTATGTATGATATGTCTAAGAGAGCTGATAGTCTTGCAGAACCTATAAGGAAAAAATGTAGTTGGATCATGTACAAGTTTTTATGTTTCAATGCTTCAAAAGTCATTAATCTAATACGATCTTTGGGCATCTATTTGTGTAATATTTTATCAATTCAAAAAAATGATGTAATTTATATATATA
Source organism: Viscum album (assembly GCA_963277665.1). NCBI lineage: Eukaryota > Viridiplantae > Streptophyta > Magnoliopsida > Santalales > Viscaceae > Viscum > Viscum album. The sequence goes on along the minus strand of OY728131.1, from coordinate 659,293,931 downwards.
TTTTAAGAATAGGATGTTATATTAAAATAATTAGATACAATATATGAATATAGAAAGGAAAAATTATTCTTTTAAAGATCATAACATGGTTAGTAAGAATCCATCAATAGATTATTATGAGATGGAACTATAACTCCCTAAAAGATAAGAGGAAATATAATGAAAATAAATATAAGGGAAGAATGAACATAATAATATTTGAATATAATAATTGGATAAATATCATTAATTAATTAATGGAAATTATGTCAAGAATCCCCATAGGGTTTTCTCTAAATAATTTGAAGAGTCAAATCATTCCTAACGGATCTTATTTACAATGAAACAATTATGACTAATTCTTGGAAACAAAGTCTATACGATGTGTGGAATTATTATAGATGATTTTTTGAGTATAATATAGAGATAAAAACAATCATGAGGTCTGGTTTTCAATGAGTATAATGGGGACCCTTTTACAAATAAAATTTGTGACATTTTTTTAAATGTTTCTACATTAATGGTTAAGAAATGTATTTTTTTTATGTGAAGATTATATGAAAAATGAATAAAGGAAGATATTTTCATTTATTACACAAAATAATATGTCTCAGTATAAGGTTTTATGAATTTTATTAATTTATAAATAATTTTAAACATAAAATCCCACACACATATATATATATTTCAGATTAGTCATTTAATAAGAGTTGATAAAATATATGGAAAATATTTCCATTAATGTTTTAAAATTTTCATAATTTATTAACTAAACTAATTTGTAATAAAAACCATATAAACTGAAATTCATCTAAACCTTATAGCCTCATATGTTTTAAATCCACTATTTTTAACTTTTTCATTTTATGTGCAATCACTACATCAATAATTCATATATGTTTTGTATTATTATCTTATATTATAATATTAAAATTAAAGTAGAAGATTAAAAATATTTATGATTCATAATTATTATCCTATAAAACCATTCAAAAAATTATTTATTCATATTCTTAGCATGATAAAATATTTATGATAATATTTCTTTGATCTTTTTTATATTATGAATGAATTGGGTAACCATTTGGATAATTTTCATGTTATATATTTCTAAATTCATGAATGGAAAAATAATCATAGATAAATCATCATATTTATATCTTAAAGTATAGAATATTCATATGTATTCTAAATATTATATTTTAATCACCATATGTTTACTTATTCAAAATATGCAATCACTCTAGCAGTACTATGTATGCATATGGATAATTATATCTACACATGACTTAATTAACATTGAATGGATAATATTTAAAATACTTTTTTTAATTATATTATAATTTGGAATAGGTTCCATCTTTTTTTGTAATTTTATATATCATTTTAGATAGAATTACAATATTATATAAGAAAATTGAATTTTTACTCAAACTGTTATTTCAAAAGGAGTTCCAATGTTTTACTCAGTCTATAACCAATTTAAATTCACCTATTAACATTTATAATAAATTATTTATTCATATTAAGAATTATAATACTTTTCTCATAATCTTAAATATATCTATTACTTTATAGACCCATATTTTATAATGGTTTGTAAATTTTAATTCAAACTTGAACTGAAATTGTTAGAAGTAATTCAACTCCATAACACATCCTCTAATCAAATGGAATTTTAATATAGATATTTTTAATAATAATTTATCATATATAAAAATTTCTAATGTATACCATATACTCAATTATTTTAAATTATTCAAGATACATATAAAATAATATATATTATAATTCAACATGAATTCAAATTCTTATTTTTTAAGAGGAATTCCAGTTCAAATGCATCACTCATCTTATATACCCAATAAAATTGAATAATGAATTTGAAAATTAATTAATTAAGTATTTGAAAATATTATTAAAATAAATATATAATTTATAATCATTTACTGTTATTTTTTTTTCAAATATAGTGATTATACACCCCTTTTACAATTTTCTGCCACACCTTAATTTTTTATAAAAATTTAACAAAATAATTTTCATGTGATTTTTCTTGATGATTCAAACTATGAAATTCATTTTATTAAAGTCAATAGAAAATTATCTAGGTTAATTATTTTAAATAACATAAAAAATATATTCAGAATTATATATATATATATATATAACAATAGATATTTCATTCTAAATAAGAACCACATTTTTATTTCAAACCAGGCCATAATAATTTATAAAATAATAATAATGATAAATATGAATATAAATCCATAAACTATATTTAAATATAAATTTTAAAATTATTAAATAATTAATCAATTCTTTAAATATATCAAAATAATAAATCATGTCATGAAAATATATTTATACTTTAAATAAACCGTATTTTATGTTATGAAGTAAACATAAAAATTTTAAATTGTATAATGAGTATAAAATAGATCATATATCTTCTAATTTTACATGAAATAAAAATTCACAAGATTTTTTATAAAGAATAAATCCATAAATATTAATGAAACATAAAATAGATATTATATATTAAACTGTGTAATTATATGATTTACCAATGGAGGGAGATTCTCGGTTTTTCCAAATATTTTTTATGTCAGATTATTAATATTTTTTTCTTTTTAGTTATATCATGTTTCATGATAAAATATAATCTATAAGAATAAATATTACATTAAGTGATTGGTTGGATAGTTTAGGATGAGATAGTAAGAAGACCTCCCTTTTAAATAAGTTCCTAGGAAACTTGGCATAACCTTGGGTATGTGATTAATTTGAAAACTCTTGAGTAACCTTGATTATATTGATAATGTTATGAATTTAAATGAGACATTTATTGAGTGATCAAATTTGTGGTTTTAATATGTTTTTGGGATAACATTGAGAGGTATAAGATACATTGATATTTAAAAAGTAATGGGTGAGTTTTTCACCATTAGCCATTAGTATATTCTTTTTGTCCTTGATGAGCGATTGGACACCTTAATTTCAGGAATAAATTTTCTCATGATTGGACATCAGTAGTTTTGGAAATAAGAAACCATTTTCTGTTTTTATTGAAGAAAAATGGTACAATCTCTTAAAGTTATCCTTGTGTTATGATTATCCTTAGTACGGGTTGAAAAATTGGTTAATATGTGAGGTTACCCTTTTTAGTTTTATGATTGGAAATGAGTGGGTTCGTTTTAATGAGTGTCTTCTTATACCTCTTTTAGGAAGAGTGTTTTTTCATATTGCTTAAAAGGAAATGAGACTTCTGTGATGGACCTACAAATCAAGATATGATTTTTATGGGTTGTGAAATCCTAGATGACCTTAGGGTTTATGATTTTTTTCAAGAAACATGATTAAATTGACATTTTAGGGTGTTTTGATGATTGATTTACAAAGATGAGATTTGGACCCATCATATTTGTTCTACCCCTATTGGAATTAGGAAACAAATAAATTAAAAATTAGACTCAAAGAATGATGGGGGAGGCTTATTGGAGATATATTAAACTTCATACATTTATAGGATGACTTATTTTTATAGGTACCCCCTTTAGGTAACACCATAACCATTCCACATACTTGTTATATATTTGTGATTTTATTTGAATGATCAATATACAATAAATTACAGTATCATCATACCTTAAGATATAACCCCAATAGAGACTTAAAATATATGGTTTAGAGTTGGTGGTTCTCATTGATAGGCCTAATAGATATATTTGATAAATATTATTAAGATGAGAAGAGAAGGGTGTGAGTGATAAGATTTGTATCTCATTTATTTACAACCCATTATTTGTTTACCCATTTTTTCACATGTTTACTATTTATTTTTTTGATGATTTGGGGGCTCTTTCAATACCTTCCATTTTTTTATTATTTTTTGATATTTTTCATTAATATTTGGGCCCATATTGATGGTTTTTAACTACATTTCATGACATGTGTGTAATATCCCTTGATATTTTTTGTTTTGTTATTGATGAGTAGTGAGATGAGTGTTAGATCTAGTGTAAATTTGATGAATGAGTATTATTGATATTTACTAATACCACTTGGTTATAGTATCCTCAATATGTGTGAGAATATAGAGTATACCTCATTAGGACCTGAGGAATATAAGTTATCTATCACAGGAAGGTTGGAACTTTCTTATGGTGGGTAGTGTGAATTTAGTATTTAAGGTTCATGTGTATTTTGTATTTGGTAACATATATGTATGTATTTTCATGATAATTCATGGGTAATATTTCATAGAGATTTAAATTTTAATGAGAATATACTTTCACATACATTGACTTGATCACTGGAATTCTATGATTTGAGGTAGTTGATGAAATCCTATTAGATATTTGGACTGATCCCCACTTGAGAACATGGAATTAAATGTATGTGGGTAGACCTTCCTATTTCTACTCTAGAAACATTTATCAACTTAGTGATGAAAAATGGTTTGGGATGGGGTTTGGATTATATATCTATGATTTAATAGGACCTCATTTAATGAGTTGAGTCATTGGCCATTATACATTTTTTTAATTTTACTAGATATGTATCAGCCAATGTGTCAAAATATTATTTGGTTTGATACCTTTAGTTTATATTCATGCTATTTTTCTTCTATTTATAGATGTATCATAGATACCATTGATTTATTTAGAATTTTAAACCATTGTATTCACTATTTTTTGTCTATTGTTTTCTTGTATGTTTATTATATGGATGGGTTGTACCATTTTTTTGAAGATCTAGCCATGGAAGTTATACTTTAAATTTAATACAATAATCTCCCATGACCATCTCAGTCTGTCACCAACACTCAGAAGACATTATCATTTAGAAAGGCATAACTGAGGTGATGTATCATCACCATAATGCAGACTATTTGGGAAGATCTAACTATAGTAATGATAAAAATTTCTATTAGTACATACAATAATATTCAAATAATCATTATATATCAAAATAATGATAAATTCGAATCAAATCCTAATTAATAAATCATATTTATAGATTATTTCATTTCAAAACTATCTTTTAGCATATATTTAGTCAAACATTTATACCACATACTCCTTGAATGCTGTAATTCATATAATAATTTATTCAACTTAATAAAATTAAGTTCATATGATCTAGGGCATGTTTCATTCATTTTTATTCCTTTAGGTATTTTCATATAATCATTATTAGCGATTTTACCACGTGGTTATATAATAAAACCATATTTAAAAAACAATTTATAATTTTTATATATTACTATCATACCCAGATAATGAAAAGTGATTACATTCATCATAAAAGAACCTATTTTTCCATAATTAACATTAGAGCCCTATGAGAAACCATAAGTAAATTTTCAATACTTTAATCGCATAATTCAACTATTTTTTTTATATTTGATAAAAATACAAATTTATAACCATCAAGATTAATATATGGTATATTTTTTTACAATTAACTAAAACTAATGACGTTTGGAAATATAGTGTTAGTCAAATTGATTTATAATTTTAAATTTATATAAATTTATTTTATATTGATATTTATGTAATAATTTAGGTTCTTGATTCACATCAATAATATCAAGTTCAATGTTATATAAAAATTAATCATCAATAACTTTATCCACTTCGGTTCCAATGTCTAATGTGTTAATAAAATTTAAATAAAATTTCTCAGGATCATTATCTTATACTCAAGGAAATTCAATTTTTAGGAGATTTCATGATTAAGAAAATTGCTAGTTCTTTTTCATTTCACTCACCTTCCCAACTACATGGTTCTTTTATGAGAACTATTTTTATCATTTGAACCTAGTAGTCTAAAATGATTCATACGAGGATTAAATGAATTATTGTTTCCACCATTAGATTCACTTTTTGGTATAATTATTCTTTCTAGAGAATTTATGTTAGACATAGTTGGGTTTAAATCCAATTTAAATCATTAAATGAATCATACGTGGGAATGGTCCCTTTGTTGTTGGGTCTCCGTTTTATATTATAGGGTCCATGTTAGGATCTAAGGTTTTTTCCTTATACTTTATATTTATTAGTATTTCTTTATATCCTTATAGGTGTTATTATAGTATTGGTTTGATATTTCAGCTCTACTTAATTTTACTTTTACTTATTCTATATTGGCCTTATATATTTCTTCATTGATGATTGGGTCTAGGTTCCTAATTTGTATCATTTCCTATTTCGTTTTTTGTTTCTTATTGATTTTATTAGACCTTCCATCTAACAGATTCATCACATTAGTATTAACTAGGTAACTTTTTTCTTAACCCCACTTGTTTTTTGGTTTATTTTCTATATTTGGATCTGACGATGTAGAATTTTCATAGTGTTTAAATTTTTGAGGATCCCAGAAATTCAGTGATGAATGTTGATCTCAGTTGGTAGTTGTTCTGACCTAATTTTATCCCCATAGTCCTCAAAGTTCTGCTTCTATCCTAAGGTGGTTTCATCATATTTTCTTTTTTCTTAATGGTTCTTATTTCATTGAATGTATTTTTCATTTAGTGTGGATATAACAAATGTGTTCTAGAATTTCATCATTGTTAGTGGGAGTTTGTGGGATGATTATAATTAGTTATTTTGTGTTTAATATCCATCCCTTGTTTTCTCATTTTACTCAGAGTTTCATGGATCATGGTAGTTCGACCAGCAGCGGTATTATTTAGTTGTGTCATAGCGTGTTGTTATTATAGTGGCTTGGTTTTGATTTCATCTTCATCTCTTAGTAGCCTCAACTTATTATGGTGGTGTTTTATACACCGCCTGTAGTGAACCCTTTTGTTAGTCAGTTTATGATTTTATCTTATTGTTTCAACTAAAATTTGGCATTTGGGGGACATTTGTAATGGTTTATTGAGTTAAAATAAGTAGTCCTTAATTCTCAGGGATAATCAGATTTATAAATTTATATTTCTGTTTCATAAAATGAAAACTACTATTATATATTTAATTTTAATTCTATGGTCAAAACCATAAAGATATGTACATAGAACGAAACCCAAATCTGATAGTTATGAAAAAAATATAGTTAAATAAGTAAATCTAAAATAGAATAAAAAAATGAATAACATGTTCATCAATTTTTTATAAATACATATTCATAAGACATTGAAGCATAAAGGTATGTAATAGTTTGAAATTTAATTTTCAAAAATGAATTTATGTGAATCAATATATTCAAGAATGCACACTTCAGTCACAAAAATACCACTTTCTTATAGTCAAGTAATTTGGTTCAATTAGAAAATAGTTTGTGAAACCCCATTTTTAAAAATAGAACATAACTCACTCCATATTCATGAATAAGTATTTGTGCTAGTTAGTTCATTACAATTTAATTAGAAAATCAAGGAGACTATGGCTATGATCCTAGAATGATGAATGAAATATAAGAAAAAATGAATGAAAACCACCAAATGAACTACCATTAAAAATTAAAATTACTACTATAATCAATCTATATTTATTATATACCTTGAAAAAAATATACTACCCCTAATTAAAGACAAGAAAATGGAACCAAAAAACCCAAAACAAACTAGAGACACCATACTTCCAACCTCCATCCAGGTATTCCATCTAATCCTATTAGGAATAATGCATTCAAACATGTAGTGGAGGCCTACTTTTATAGAAAAACCCACTTTATATCTTATTATATCCTGATGAATCTTTTACAATATAACTAAAATATTAAATTATCAAAAATAGAACCAAAATTAATAAAATTTTGTTCTATATTCCTCCATGAATATCCTGTAAAATTATCATAAAAAACTCCTAAAACATAGAATATATAAATTCTATAATTTTATATAAATATCAAGATAACATCAAGGTATTTTTCATGATATAGGGAACCCTATTTTATTGAATGTTTTCTATCTGAATTCCCATATTAATTTTTTCTATTTAAAAAAAATTCTTTCTAGTTATCAAATCCCAAGCCTTTTATATCTTTACACCATGAACATAATATAAACTCTTCAAGAATTTTGTATTTTTTATATCTTTCTTCAGATTTCCCATGATATGTATGAATGAAAAAAATAATTATTCTCGTACTTTCTATGTGACCATGCAAAAAATTATAGTAGACCAAGCCATCTACATTCCTTGAGTAGGTATTGTGTTTCTTTAAATTACTTCAACAACTCATAATGGGAATTTTAAATTGATATTTCTTGTAATAATTTTAATTATTTAATTAATGTAGAATCACATTTATGGATACACTAAAACCATCCCCATTTGGGATTTAAAAAATTCTTTTTATAACAACCTAACATGAATCATCAAATCCAAACCAATCTTCCACATGGAATCATGCATACCTACTTATTTGAAAGATGTTATTGACTAGATACAAGGGTGTGGACTTTTTCAGTGGAGAAATTATACCCTCAGAATAAAGAATTATAAGGATAAAAAATAATAACAAAATGGAATAATAAATAACACTATAAAAATGGAATAGAAATTATCAAATGTCACATAGAAAAATAAACCAAGGACCCCAATGTGGTAGGTCAACAAAATTTTTAGAATACAATTATGTATATACATTTCACAACATCACTCCAGAGTCCATCATGATACCACATTCAAACACAATTATCAGTATCCTAGATCCCTGTTGTATGGGCCATTCCCTTACCTGTATCTCAGAACATGGTGTCTACTCATGCATTGATATTCCTAGGAAATTTATCTGTATAAACCCTTTATAATGCCACCAATGAATCTCTAACAAGAGTGCACAAGGATAATAGTGTACATAATTAAACTAAAAAACACTCAATAAAGAATATATAATTACCTTCCAAGAAGTCATGTGCTATCCAAGAAACTATAAATCCCAGGTCATTCCAAAACATTTTCCATTCTAGAAGTGTATTCATAATTGTATATTTGATCAAAAGTTAACCACAAGGTCACCAAATGAATCACATAATAGTCATATGGTTGAGAGAATCATGTCAGAGCCCACAAGTTTATCCAACCCCATATCTCACATAGGATAATCCATAAGGCTTCTGAATTAGGACATTCCCTTAGGTCACACCATGAGGCTATCTTATCCCAGCATCATGCCTGAGGATAGGTCCCCATATATCATCATTATAAATTGTTTCCTCTAGGGTTAGACCACATGGGACCATCATTCCCCCAGGTTAGGACATAGAATACAGTCATGCCTCCTCATCAATCTCAGTCCTATCATCATGTCACATGAAACATCAATACATGCTCACCATCAAGGGCCACCGATTCATTCTGATTCCACCTATCACTTTGGTAACATTCATATAACAACACAATATAGAATATAACAAAACATCACATGAATGTATGAAATATCATACAGTGGTACAACATAGAAAGTTATAACTAAGAGATAGTATGTAAATATACACATGTGGTCAAACTCAGACTTGGGTCTAACAGGATAAACACACATATGATAAAGAATGATTATGGTATAAATTATATATAAACACGAAGACATATCTTCAAAAAAAATTATATACATGGCCTCTAAATGGAAAAGAACATCCCACCTAAAATGTTTCATCTTCAATTTCATGGTTCATTAAGAGTGTCATCACCTAATACATTTTCATACATAAAATAAAATAATCTCACACACCAATTAATCCTGAAACCATATTTAATCCTATATGAAAATTTTTCTTGAGTCAGGTGTAGTGGGGGAATATAATAGGGAAATAATCAAAACCTACTTAACATTCAATTACCATCAAAATTAAACTTTTGAGTCTAGATGAAGGACTATTAATATAATCGCTATTATAAAATGACATGAAATGATATTCAAGTAACATATAATCCCGAATTAATGAGGAAAACTTGATTCCATGACCTTTCAAGAAGGAATATAGTAAATCCATCCAAACCAAGAAATACCCACCAGAGTTCTCCACCGAATCAGTCAAAATCCAAAGCATCAACAAAGGATGATAAACCAAGTCCTTAGTTTAATCAAAATCTAGGAAATATTGAGTTAATAATGGAATAAATATGGTCTCTTAATCAGGATATAATACTACTCATACTTCTATCAAAATGATCCCAGAAATCATAAATCATTATAATGGGAGAAGAATTGAAAGGTTTAATAAATGGAAAATGGGTGAAAAGGGTATGAATTTCTCCCACATTATTCTCAATCATGTTTTTATAAAAAATGTGGGACATTGATGGAGAATAAATATATAAGTTTAGTGTTTCATATTTTTGAATGAAACATGACCACACTATACCCAACATCACAACCTAGTTTTGACCATTGTTTCTATCAACACCAACCAAACTAGAATTTACAACTTTAGGATCACATAAATTCAAATGCAATATGTATTATTTTTTATGAAAATGAATGAAAGTTCAAGAATTGATACATGAAGGTTAATTACATGGGTCACATGAACTGTGTGACCTTCAATGAGACTTTCAGTCACAAAATCATATGAATATCATGAAAAGGGGTCATGCACTTTATGTGATATATTGGTTATCATGAGAAGCCCATATGACCATTCCCCTTGTCACACGAGGCTCCCTCAGACAACTACTTTATTTTTTGAAGTCCCTCAGAATTGTCTTTCTAATTATGTGACATGAAAAAAATCAATAGCCTATTCCATTCATTAAAAAATATGAAAAATAATGAATCTTCATTAAAGTGGAGTTATGTTGATTCTCACATGACAGGGTTATGGTCATTTCATGTTTTGTTAATGAACATGTGAAGCCCATAAAACAAATTTCATTTCCTAGAAATGTCGATTATACATGTCCATTTGATCATGTGATGATTTGATGGATATAGCATCCCGTCTTTTTATAACATAACTTTTCATTCCATTACACGGAACTGAGGATCTTTAAGGTTTAGTGTCTTGGAAACAAGGAACATAAAACATGAAACAAAAAAAACATTCTTCTTAAACACTTGAAAGGCTTCTCCTCATGTTCACCCTAGGCTCATTACTGCATCTCATAACCTGGGGACATACATCAAAAGGAAGGGTGAGCAGAAGGCCCAGCAAGGGAAACAAGTGAAACATTTTACATATGAACTTGATATACATCAATAAAGTCATGAAAAGGACTTTAATGCATGAAAATGAAATCATGAGGCATATCATAATAAAAATAACATTTTTCATAACTTGAAGATGTGGCTGCAACATTTAATATTGACAATCGTTTCGTTTCACCAAGGTCCATCCCCAAGGTGTCGTTAAAAATTACCAAGGTTATTCACCAAGGCATCGTTAAAATTGTAATCTCTAGTGGTTACATCATTACCCAATGCATTGGAGCGCTATCAGGGCGCAACCTTAAATTTGCCTTTATTATCATGTGAGCCACATATATCATCATCAAACATTTCATAAATAACCCACATAGCATAAAATAAATGGGTTTCATTTCATAATCATAACGTTTGAAAAACTTCTTTAAAGACATGATCTTTACGTCACTTTAAACCCACGGAAAGGGAAAGCGGGTCTCATGTATGTAAATCACAGAATTTAAAATGGAACATTTTGATATATATGTGAATACCCTTGTATAAATAAGAGCTTTGAGTATTCACTTTATAACATAAAATAATTTTTGAGAAAAGAGAGAGGCATTTTGAGGGGAAAATTCTGCAGCATAACGGCTAAGTTTCGGGGTTTTAGAAAACATTGAAATGAGAAGGGACATGGGTCACCCACTCATAAATGATCCATAAAACATTAGGGTGAAGGAATAAGAAGGACATATGGACATGGTAATGAAATTTTAGGGACATACCATTTGAAATGAAAAACATGGATGAAAAAAAAAGTTTAGATTTCTCTTATGAAAATTCGGCAGCCTTACGGCGTCACTTAACTTCAAAAGAAAATGATTTGAAAAGATCAAATAGGGTCCCTCATCATATGATAATAAGAGATCAGTATGATGGATATATAGATAATTCCCCAACATAACAAAAAGTAACTTGAAAGAATTGACATGAAAGTAGAACTTCAAAACGAGAAGGGTGAAGAACCACTTAAAAATTCGGCAGCCTAACGGCGCCACTTAAAACTTCAAAATACTGAATTGAAGCGATCAAATGGGGTCTCTCATCATATGAACATAAGAGTCCAGTATGATAGATATAGAGATCATACCCCAATATAACAAAAATGAACTTTAAATAATTGACATGAAAGTAGAACTTCAAAACGAGAAGGGTGAAGAACCACTTAAAAATTCAGCAGCCTAACAGCGCCACTTAAAACTTCAAAATACTGAATTGAAGCGATCAAATGGGGTATCTCATCATATGAACATAAGAGTCCAGTATGATAGATATAGAGATCATACCCCAATATAACAAAAAGGAACTTGAAATAATTGACATGAAAGTAGAACTTCAAAACGAGAAAGGGGAAGAACCACTTAAAAATTCGACAGCCTAACGGCGCCACTTAAAACTTCAAAATACTGAATTGAAGCGATCAAATGGGGTCTCTCATCATATGAACATAAGAGTCCAGTATGATAAATTTAGAGATCATACCCCAACATAATAAAAAGGAACATGAAAGACTTGAATGAAAATAGAACTTGAAAATGAGGAAGGTGAAAGAATCCCTTAAAAATTCGGCAGCCTAACGGCGCCACTTAAACATTCTTAAAACGAATTGATGAGAGAAAGGGGGGTCTCTCATCATATGAACATGAAATAGGCAGTAGGATGAATATAAAATAACATCCCCCAACATAAGAACATGGAGTATAAAAGAAATGACATAAAAGAGATTACTTGAAAAGAAAGAGAGAGGTCGGATCCCTTACCTTAAAATGTAACTCTTAAACCTCAAAGGTTGGGACCTTGAGGGCTTGGGGGCACCTTGGGAGGACTCCTTGGGAGGTAATGAGACCCGAAATTTGTTGGGAATGAGTGGGGAGTTGAATGGATGAGAGGAGGGCTTGGAATTTATAGGGAAAGTGAGGGGACAAGGCATTAATGACCAAGGGACACCTCACATGTGCTTTTCTCAAACCCATGTGCTCTCCCTTGGCATTTATCATGGAGTTAGGCCACATGGGGCCCCCAAAACAATAATTCATCACCCTTGGCCGGCCAACCCTTAAAAAAACTCATGAAATCATCATGACACAGTTATGATGTCATTAAACATACCGAAACCCTAAAACTGTATTTTTACTATTCACTGAAAATTCAACTTTCTCAGAAAAATCCCAAAATTTCATATTAACCAAATATCAATGCTCTGATTTCAAAAATGATATCCATTTTATAAAAATAATTTTCTAAATATTTTTAATTTAATTTTTAAATAAAAACACTATTCATCGAAAATTCATTTTTTCAGAAAAAACCCCAAAAATTACCACAACATAATATCGATGCTCTGAGTTCAAAAATAAAGTCATTTTTATAAAAATAATTTTCTAATTATTTTTAATTAAATTTTTAATTAAAAAAACACTATTCACCCGAAAAAACTAATACTTGAATAATAATTAATGAAACCATTATTTAACTATTTTATTGAATCACATTAATTAATCAAGGTGCCTAGATTATTTTAAAACTTTATTTAAGTGAGATTACTAATCCATTTGGTCATATTACTAATCCTAATCATAAAATCACTATTCATAATTTACTATTCATCGAAAATCAAGTTGATCTTATTAGACTCCAAATTTCGTACTGAACATAATTGTAGAAGACCATTTTTCGAAAATCATTACAAATTTTAAGTTATTTAAGGTTTACATAAACATTTTTTTTTTCAAAATATTCTTTTGAAAATTCATCAAAAATATGCATATTATTTTTATCCAGTCATTTGAAAATTCATAAACTTCATCAAAAGCAGAAATCCCAATTTTTATTTAAAACAAGGATTACACAAGGCAGTTAAGGTCTCGTTACATAGCCCCTTATAATACCAGCATAGGACCTAAGAGTAAGGTGTGCTAGGGTGATAGAATCTTGGGGCGGCTCGGTCAACATTGCCCGAGTAGTAATTTCTATCAGTTTGCACTTCTCGCGAAGGCGATTCCATTCTAGCTTCAAATGATGAAGTTCGGCTTGGGTTTGGTCCAGAGCAAAGGCCAATGGTGCTACCTCCTTCCCAAGCTCTGTTAGATGGGCTTCGATCGGTCCATGACTACTAGGTGAGGCCATCAAATCTTCTTTCTATAATAATCAACCAAGATTACTTATATATAGAGACAATAATCAAAACATTTTGTTCATAGCGGTCATATTGACCGATGGTCATATAACAGTCAAAACCAATGGTCTCATTCTAATTATAATCATGTTTATCAAATAAAACATTTGTTGAGTAATAAAAATAACGCATAAAATTAGGAAACAATATTTATTTAAAATTTCGGGTCGTTACAATCTTCCCCCCTTAAGAAATTGCGTCCTCGCAATTTTCTTAAAAATTGGGTTTTGAAATTTCATTGAAAGTCCCACATCGGAAAAGGGGTCAGTAAAACTATTACTTTAAAAGAAAGAAAGGGAAGTACAAAGGTCACCCGAGTTAACCCACACTAGGGTTCCATGTAGGAAAACATGGACATGGAGGAAAAAACAAAGGGTCAAGTTCTGATGGAGAGTGATAGAGAACATGATTAGGAGAAAGTTAACCATGAGAAAATCCCAAACTTATGATGTGTGTAAACGGTCTTTGATTACCTAGTAGGAAATGTAAACCAACAACATTTTTGTTTTATGTTTCTTTTCATAATTTTGAGGATTTCATTTACTACATAGAACAAAAACATAAGAAAATATACCTACCTTCATGTAGAGTTTCATCCTTTAACAAGTCCATACCAACACTAATCTTTTCTCCAAATGATGAGAATTCAAAAACACTTGGTCTCATAAAAGCACAAGAATCATCTTCTATATAATCACATAATCTACAAAAGATTAACTATCTATTTCTTCTATCTTTAAACATTATCCCAAAAACAGAAAGGTTAAGGTAAAACAACTCTTCAAAAAGAAAGAATCCCATAGGAATGGAAACTACTTTTAAATCATCAAAGTTCCATGGTACTACCCAAAGTTCATCATAGACCATTCCATAAATAACGGTCCTTAAAATTCCTCAAAACAAACCAAACTAAGATTGAAACCCAAATACAATAAGGATTTGATAACATAGTCTTCCAGAACAACTTCATTGTTCATCTCCAGACAACATCAACCACTCCTAACATCTTATAAAAAGTAGCTAACCTAAACATATTTTACCCAAGATAGGTTAGTCATTCCCTTAAGTAACCTAAATTACTATAAGTTCACCTTAAATTCATAGATTCTTCAAAATATAAGTCAACCTTACTCCTCAATGAAAATACCGTAGTAATCTATTTACCTCGATCAAATATGGTTCCCAAAATAATGAACGTCTTCCAAAATAATAATCATATTTTAATCCCCTAATCATCCCTGTCATATTAATACGAAAATTGTCGCATTTCCTATCACATTGGTTGTCGGAACATGTTCTTCCATTTCCCACCATTAACTAAGGAGAGAAGCATAATTAGGGGCTTAAGTACTTAGCTAATAATCATGTAAAGGAACTTAAAGCATATAAGGATAACTTGTATATGAAAGGTATACCCTAACTTGTGATCTCCTAGGTTCCAATCTAGGTTACGAATGATCATATATTCTTATGTGAACCTTTATTTTATTTTATCTTTGTTCCTTTAACAATGGTTCATACCAAGCTTATGAATTTACCAAAGCATCTCCCCCGGGAGTGTCGTAACCAAGAGTGCAACAAGGCCCGTTGTCGTGTACCAGTTCCCGTTCGAGTCTAGCTCAAAGAGGTGTTTTCGGGTTTTACCCCTATGTACATCTGTGCCAGAGCCACCTCTACCTGCTCGTATCCAGACAGGGATGTATTTGCTTGGCAACCCCTTACTCAATACTCACCAAAATACCAGGAATATTTCTTATATTAAACTTTTCTATAGGGTTCCTCCTAGAGTTTTCATATCATAATTTCCACAAATAACTAAACCATCCTTTGATACCAACTATAGCATCCCGTCTTTTTATAACATAACTTTTCATTCCATTACACGGAACTGAGGATCTTTAAGGTTTAGTGTCTTGGAAACAAGGAACATAAAACATGAAACAAAAAAACATTCTTCTTAAACACTTGAAAGGCTTCTCCTCATGTTCACCCTAGGCTCATTACTGCATCTCATAACCTGGGGACATACATCAAAAGGAAGGGTGAGCAGAAGGCCCAGCAAGGGAAACAAGTGAAACATTTTACATATGAACTTGATATACATCAATAAAGTCATGAAAAGGACTTTAATGCATGAAAATGAAATCATGAGGCATATCATAATAAAAATAACATTTTTCATAACTTGAAGATGTGGCTGCAACATTTAATATTGACAATCGTTTCGTTTCACCAAGGTCCATCCCCAAGGTGTCGTTAAAAATTACCAAGGTTATTCACCAAGGCATCGTTAAAATTGTAATCTCTAGTGGTTACATCATTACCCAATGCATTGGAGCGCTATCAGGGCGCACCCTTAAATTTGCCTTTATTATCATGTGAGCCACATATATCATCATCAAACATTTCATAAATAACCCACATAGCATAAAATAAATGGGTTTCATTTCATAATCATAACGTTTTAAAAACTTCTTTAAAGACATGATCTTTACGTCACTTTAAACCCACGGAAAGGGAAAGCGGGTCTCATGTATGTAAATCCCAGAATTTAAAATGGAACATTTTGATATATATGTGAATAACCTTGTATAAATAAGAGCTTTGTGTATTCACTTTATAACATAAAATAATTTTTGAGAAAAGAGAGAGGCATTTTGAGGGGAAAATTCTGCAGCATAACAGCTAAGTTTCGGGGTTTTAGAAAACATTGAAATGAGAGGGGACATGGGTCACCCACTCATAAATGATCCATAAAACAGTAGGGTGAAGGAATAAGAAGGACATATGGACATGGTAATGAAATTTTAGGGACATACCATTTGAAATGAAAAACATGGATGAAAAAAAAAGTTTAGATTTCTCTTATGAAAATTCGGCAGCCTTACGGCGTCACTTAACTTCAAAAGAAAATGATTTGAAAAGATCAAATAGGGTCCCTCATCATATGATAATAAGAGGTCAGTATGATGGATATATAGATAATTCCCCAACATAACAAAAAGGAACTTGAAATAATTGACATGAAAGTAGAACTTCAAAACGAGAAGGGTGAAGAACCACTTAAAAATTCGGCAGCCTAACAGCGCCACTTAAAACTTCAAAATACTGAATTGAAGCGATCAAATGGGGTCTCTCATCCTATGAACATAAGAGTCCAGTATGATAGATATAGAGATCATACCCCAATATAACAAAAATGAACTTGAAATAATTGACATGAAAGTAGAACTTCAAAACGAGAAGGGTGAAGAACCACTTAAAAATTCAGCAGCCTAACGACGCCACTTAAAACTTCAAAATACTGAATTGAAGCGATCAAATGGGGTCTCTCATCATATGAACATAAGAGTCCAGTATGATAGATATAGAGATCATACCCCAATATAACAAAAAGGAACTTGAAATAATTGACATGAAAGTAGAACTTCAAAACGAGAAGGGTGAAGAACCACTTAAAAATTCGGCAGCCTAACGGCGCCACTTAAAACTTCAAAATACTGAATTGAAGCGATCAAATGGGGTCTCTCATCATATGAACATAAGAGTCCAGTATGATAAATTTAGAGATCATACCCCAACATAATAAAAAGGAACATGAAAGACTTGAATGAAAATAGAACTTGAAAACGAGGAAGGTGAAAGAATCCCTTAAAAATTCGGCAGCCTAACGGCGCCACTTAAACATTCTTAAAACGAATTGATGAGAGAAAGGGGGGTCTCTCATCATATGAACATGAAATAGGCAGTAGGATGAATATAAAATAACATCCTACAACATAAGAACATGGAGTATAAAAGAAATGACATAAAAGAGATTACTTGAAAAGAAAGAGAGAGGTCGGATCCCTTACCTTAAAATGTAACTCTTAAACCTCAAAGGTTGGGACCTTGAGGGCTTGGGGGCACCTTGGGAGGACTCCTTGGGCGGTAATGAGACCAGAAATTCGTTGGGAATGAGTGGGGAGTTGAATGGATGAGAGGAGGGCTTGGTATTTATAGGGAAAGTGAGGGGACAAGGCATTAATGACCAAGGGACACCTCACATGTGCTTTTCTCAAACCCATGTGCTCTCCCTTGGCATTTATCATGGAGTTAGGCCACATGGGGCCCCCAAAACAATAATTCATCACCCTTGGCCGGACAACCCTTAAAAAAAACTCATGAAATCATCATGACACAGTTATGATGTCATTAAACATACCGAAACCCTAAAACTGTATTTTTACTATTCACTGAAAATTCAACTTTCTCAGAAAAATCCCAAAATTTCATATTAACCAAATATCAATGCTCTGATTTCAAAAATGAAATCCATTTTATAAAAATAATTTTCTAAATATTTTTAATTTAATTTTTAAATAAAAACACTATTCATCGAAAATTCATTTTTTCAGAAAAAACCCCAAAAATTACCATAACATAATATCGATGCTCTGAGTTCAAAAATAAAGTCATTTTTATAAAAATAATTTTCTAATTATTTTTAATTAAATTTTTAATTAAAAAAACACTATTCACCCGAAAAAACTAATACTTGAATAATAATTAATGAAACCATTATTTAACTATTTTATTGAATCACATTACTTAATCAAGGTGCCTAGATTATTTTAAAACTTTCTTTAAGTGAGATTACTAATCCATTTGGTCATATTACTAATCCTAATCATAAAATCACTATTCATAATTTACTATTCATCGAAAATCAAGTTGATCTTATTAGACTCCAAATTTCGTACTGAACATAATTGTAGAAGACCATTTTTCGAAAATCATTACACATTTTAAGTTATTTAAGGTTTACATAAACATTTTTTTTTTCAAAATATTCTTTTGAAAATTCATCAAAAATATGCGTATTATTTTTATCCAGTCATTTGAAAATTCATAAACTTCATCATAAGCAGAAATCCAAATTTTTATTTAAAACAAGGATTACACAAGGCAGTTACGGTCTCGTTACATAGCCCCTTATAATACCAGCATAGGACCTAAGAGTAAGGTGTGCTAGGGTGATAGAATCTTGGGGCGGCTTGGTCAACATTGCCCGAGTAGTAATTTCTATCAGTTTGCACTTCTCGCGAAGGCGATTCCGTTCTAGCTTCAAATGATGAAGTTCGGCTTGGGTTTGGTCCAGAGGAAAGGCCAATGGTGCTACCTCCTTCCCAAGCTCTGTTAGATGGGCTTCGATCGGTCCATGACTACTAGGTGAGGCCATCAAATCTTCTTTCTATAATAATCAACCAAGATTACTTATATATAGAGACAATAATCAAAACATTTTGTTCATAGCGGTCATATTGACCGATGGTCATATAACAGTCAAAACCAATGGTCTCATTCTAATTATAATCATGTTTATCAAATAAAACATTTGTTGAGTAATAAAAATAACGCATAAAATTAGGAAACAATATTTATTTAAAATTTCGGGTCGTTACAATGGATGACCAATGGGAGAACAAAACAAAAATTATAAAATAAAATTTGAAAATAATTGGATCCCTATGAGAAAAAGAGTTTGACTATATATCTTATGAATGGGATATGTGTTTCACATGATCATTTCATCTATCATTTGATGGCCCTTTGACATGCCATACTGATCTCATGAAGGACCCTAGATAGTCATTTTAGTCTTTTGAAGGCCCTTTGGCAAGTCAACTAAATAGATTTAGGGTAGTAATTCTTATAAAATCCCTCTCAACGCATAGAGGTGAGGGACACATAACCGTGAGAGATAGCTTCCCGATGAAAAGGATCTCATGATTTCAAGAATATTATTCTTAAAAAATTCCAGTAATTAGATTAATATGTTATGTGATATGTGTGTAAACATTGTGAGCCCATACCATTGATCACATAATGGATACATGACATGTGAGATAGATCATGTTAAGAACGTTTAGAAAGTCAGATTGATCATGAAATTCCTCAGTAGGAGAATGACTAAAAATATTTGAAAGCTTACATGAAGAAGACTAAAAAAGATGGAATATTAGTGTGAATGAATATACACTATTTCATATGTGAAGGGCTTATTCACCTTGCATGATTAGTTTCCCATATATTTGAAGACACCCTGAACATGCCTACTAGGTTCAAACGACAACCCTCAGTCATATCATCCATTTTCATTCAAAACACATAGTCATGTCATGTATATCACATGATAGAAGTTAGTCATGTCATCCTTTGATCATGCAACGCCCCTTAAACAAGTCATCTTGGTTCACTTGACAACCCTCAAACATGTCAACCATGTTCATATGAATCCATCATGCATGTTAGCTAGATCATACGATAACCCTTGATAATTTCAACTATGTTAATGTGGCAACACTCAGACATGTCATCCAGGTTCATGAGAATCCCTCAGACATGTTAGTTGGATCATGTAAAAACCCTTTAACGTGTTATCCAAGCTCATGAAAAGCCCTCAAACATGTTATCTGAATCACAAGAAAACCCTTGAACATATCAACCAGGTTCGTGTGTATCCATTAGTATGTCTGATAGATCATGTGACACCTCTTAGTCTTGTTGTACATTTATCACTTGATATATGTCACACAATTCTACATTTATCATTCCAAGAACCCGAGACATGTTAGCTTCAATCATCAGAAACACCATGGACAAGTCAACTTCGTTCACATAAAGACCCTTAGACATGTCAACCCTATCAAGTAGGCACCAGGAGCATGTCAAGTAGTTTACCACGAACATGATATCCTTTTCCCGCATGAATACTTGGACATATACCTTTATATTTTGTGAAGACCCAAACACTAGTCTTTTTCTATGAACTTCCAAATCATATCAAAAGTATCGATAATGGACTAGAGATGGGAACTCATGAAACCTTAATTGTATTCAAAGATCCTCATGCCCTCCAAAAATACCAAAAAACCATTCATGGTCCTAAAAAGTTATCATTAAAAGGACAAGTTCTTGACATATATCATGGGCATACACCCTAGTTTTAGCCCCTCCATATCCCAAGAAGATCTAAATCATATGACCAAAATTATCTTTTGAGTCTATCATCCTTCCTTCTCCATCAATGGATGAGAAATGGGAATATATGGGGTATTCCCCTTATGTTTGATCCCTAAATATTTCCTCAAGAAACATAAATAGATTAGTGGGTTATGGTAATTACTAAACTATGAAGACTGTGATTTCTATCGAAGAAAGATACGTAGGATAACTTCTTGAGGCCCAAGATTCATATCAAACACATGACCAGGGTTTATTTAACATGTAAGTCCCACATCCATATGCATTGAATCTGAAAAAAATTATATATTTTTTTCAAATCAATCATAAATATCACGAGTTTACATATTTTCAATGATCGTGCCACAAAAATCATAAAATTACCCAAATCCGGGAAGCCTCATCATGTAATCTCTATGCAATAATCTGACACAAATTCCCCTTTACAAGGGAATCCACCTTGGTTTAATCCCTTAAGGCATTTCCATATTGATAAATTTTGTAGAAATAATCCTCAAGAGTATTAATTATGCACCCCCACCCATCAACTATTCAAGTAAATTTCTAACTACAAAGACTCTGATTACTTTTATTATTAGTATACATAAGACACTTTCATAGGGGCTGAGATCTATACCCTATTCCAAAATTCCATCATTAAAGTCTTTTATGGTTTATGATAGAATATATATTATAGAACTAAATTAAATACATTGGAAGTGATTCCTTCTCACATAGGATACATAAGACACCTCTAAGAGGTTCAACCCCATTCTTGAAATAGAAATCACCTTCCTAGATGGTAGTATAATCCAATGTGCAAGGTAATGTGGCTTCATAAATTGATCAGTCTCTTATATTTAAGAAAAACTGGGAACTAGATGGATATAAATCGACACATACAGAGGGTATCATTCATAGAACACCCTCCTACGTGCATAGGGATTCGACACTGAATTGTTTTATTATGGAAATCAGCCCTTTATTATGATTTGGAAAAGATTAGCCAACATATATTGAATCTATAAGAGAGTCCCATTGTAGAAAATAATTCCCCCAAAATGGTTTTATCTGCCCATCCTCCCATCTTATTTTCCAATGTGAGTTCTTAAGTCTCATTGAGATTGAAACCCCATGTGGTCATCTGCCTTTGGAATATATCCCCATAACTTGTTAGGAATGTCAGCGCCATTGATACTTTTCATGAGATACAAAAATATAAAATTTGGCATGAATTATTGTGAAACCATAATCAACCCCCACCCACAGAATCAATCATCAGGCCCCAATTTTTAGTGGAAACAAAGCTGGTTAACCAAATGTGCAGCTTGCAACAATAAAAGGGGATTTACTCATGTTAGACCATTTTGTACCACCATTAATGAAAATAGTGTGCATTAAAATGTATCCTAAAACATATTTCCCTATATCATGCCACCCAATACCTTTCTAATTTTATTTTACCACACCAAACAAAATGGGCGGAGTGGAGTCAACCAATCCATGGACAATATAAACACCTCTCACAAAACACAATTTGGCCATGGCTTGGCCAAGCCATTTTACCAATTTATCATTTTATATTGAGACAATACAGGGGTAAAATGGGGTTCTCCATGGCATGGTTTTAGATTTTTTAGACAATGTGATATCCAAAACCGAAAATAAGCTTTAAAAATATTCACTAGCCTCACCCAAGACTTTTAGACCAATGATTTAATGACCACAAGGTTAAAAACAATACTTAATTCACACTAGTTCGGACATAGTAATAACTACCAAAGATTATTGTGTTATAATTGTCCCCTTATAAGGAATTATTTTCCATGAGATGTATCTTTAGATTCAACCACAAATAGCTCTACCTATTGTGCCAGAATATCAGACTCCCCCTACTATGTTTCCTCTAGGCCTAGTCTATGCCTTTTTTTGATACAAACAAGTTGAACCATCTTACCATATAAACAATTCTCACACTGGTTTGTGATCTACACCAGGAACTCCTTGAAATATGAATCTATTACCAACTCAATGTTCTCATAGTCTATAAAATGTGAAAGATAAAGAGTGTACATATGAAGCTGAGACATGTAGAAGGCATAATTAACCACTCAGTAACAACGAGGAAGAACTAAATGGTAAACCACAACCCTTGAATTCTAGATGATCTGAAATAGTCAAACAAACCATGAAGTTATTATTTCATTCTTCTGAAGACATTTATTCCCAAACCGAGGAGTCACTCATAAGAAAAATTGGTCACATATAGTGAACTATAATGGCATCCTCTTATGGACGACATAAAATATCTATATAAATTGAGCATTGTCCAACAAATTCTAGATAAAATTAACTCTATCTCATTTATTCTTCCCCAGGAATAGTGCCATAAAAGATTTATCACCCTTATGATTCTAGTATAGTAATAGGTAAAAAGGCTGCCAACAGAGATCCTTATAGGGTTCCATACTAATAGAAGCATTATTTCTGTTATTATAAGGAACTACACAAAGGGTATATGCTCATTTCATGATCTAATAAATATTGAGATACTTTCTAGAAGCATGTCCTCATGAATATGGATTTCCTCTTTGTATTTCCATTTATCTATGGGTGAAATGTCGTGTCTAATCTCGGATGGGTCCCTAGATCCTTCTTTAGGCCCCACCTAAAATGAAATGCAAAATATGAATCTATATATAATACAATTCTCATGGTAATTTTAAGCAGATATAAAATATCATTTATATATATCTTTCCCAAATCATCCACATAAAGAGTCTCTCAGGTCGATAAGAAGTGGGCCACTTTACTTAGCCAATCCACTATTATCCATTCAATATCATGATTCATTGAGGTACTCAGTAACCCTATCACAAATCCAATAAAACATCCTTCACTACTGGAAATAAGATCTATACCAATAGTTTTGGGAAAACTGTTGGTATAGTTCACTAATTTGGACATATACCAACGGTTTTGGTATAGTTGTTGGTATAGGTCCCCCCCTATACCAATGGTTTTTCCAAAAACCATTGGAATAGGTCCCAAAATCAAGGAATCTATTCCAACAGTTCTCAAAACGGTTGGTATAGGTCTATACCAACGGTTTTGAGAACCGTTGGTATAGGTACATGTATTTTTAATGGATTCATCTTATAGAGGAAATTAAATAAATTAAAATTTAAAATACTTATGACAATACATATATATATTTATGAAATTATGTTCACAAAAGTAAGTTAAGTTAGTGGTTAGGTTGTTCAATCAAAAACCGACGGTGCTGGGATCAAAACCAATCGAATGATTCTTTTTTTAATTACATATACCAACGTTTCTATGGAACCGTTGGTATAGATTTTCATATTACTTATACCAACGGTTTTGAAAATCGTTGGTATAGGTCTATACAAACTGTTTTCCCAAAACCATTGGTATAGACCTATCCCCATTTCATACTAGCCCACGGTTCCCCAAACTGTTGGTATAGGCTATAACAACGATTTGGAGGCCTATAACAACAGTTCCAAACCATTGGTATATGGTATTTTTGCATTAGTGATTCCATTTCCACATGGCCACAGAAAGTGGCTAGAGTAAACCACCAGAATATTCATTCCTACATTTCACTATTTTTTAGGAAATATATATCAAAACAAAACCTATGAAACCCCTCTTTATACCTATCCACCAAAATAAAAATTTGACATCCTAGTATATATTCATCAACCTTAGATTCACAACCCATTTTGAATAATGAGAGTATCTCATTGGATATCCTCTAAAGGAATCAATAATGGAAACCACTCATGAATAGAGATTATGTCTTCATCATTTATGGATAATATTGGAACTAAATCATCCCCTACCAAGCATTCTCACATCACCACACACTCTAGGTTTAACAGTAGGCTTGATTTCATAGGTAGAACCAAATAAAATATGATCAATAAAAGTGAAAATTTTATAAAACCATGATACTATGATGTAAAAACATGTCAATCAGCTATCAAAATCATTAGTCATCATTTCCACTGGGATAGATATTCTATAATCTCCCGTGTCTTTGGATTTTTCTTACTTAGATAATCTAAAAATAAATTACCTTTCCCTAGAGAAATGTCTATTTAAATGTCTAATATTAATAAATACTCCACAAAAAACAAAACCACATGTTTTAATCCCACTAAAAGAAGATATATCAAAGTCTATTGTAGTCTTTATAAACAAAAAAAACCTCTCTCTGAAGAGATAATTTCTCCAGTACTTCCAAGCATAGAACATATTTGTAACCTCTAAGTCATGCATCTGGTATTCCCAATCATGGGGTTTTAGATGATGCAAACCATATGAAGCTACGTAATATATATGTATCAAAATAGATCACAGAACAATGTCTTTGGTATCATAGTTAATTCCACATATTATCTTAGGAATTGACAGTGTCATAATCTAGGCTATCGTCATTCTAATATTCAACTATAGGAATACCTCTTCACATTGATATATCCACTCAAACATCAATCCATTGTTTATGATCCCATTCATAGGTGCTTAAATTGGGAGAATCCCTATATTATATATCTTTATTATCCATCCTATAGTGACCTAATCCATTTACCTATACTATATAATGTTTTTATATTAAACACCTATAAATTACTACCCAAAGATCATGAGTCCTAGTGTCATTGGAAGGCTATGTTCAAAATACATCAAAATGAGGATAAAAAAATATTTTATTCTTTATAACATTATCTGAGATACTGAAAAACATGTGATATCCTAGGGAATACATAGAAAAAGATAGCAATATATAAATCGAAATATTGTAATAAATATGTCAAGAAATCATAATGTGAGAGTCAATTGTATAGAATGATATCATAAAATAGAAGGTTAATGAGTAATATCATAAGATCATAACACAAATAACTAGGTATCATAAGTTCATGGAATCATATAAAATGCGGCAGAAACATATAACATGACATAAACATGAGTAAAGTATAACTACCTAAATAATATCGCATGGCGAACAATGTATCATAAAAGATTATGATTACATATGAAACCCATAAATCACATCTCAAGAGACTAAAAAATTACCCAATGCATTAGAGTGCGATCTCAGTGCACCTTTCATGTCATGTTCATGGTCATTTGTTCTTCAAAAATGAAATCAATCACATGTCATATATATAATAATTACCCATAGAATTAAATGGGTTACATCATCTTTTCTAATATGATAATAATAATAACTTCTTAGTGAATTATTTTAGAGATAAACACAAGGAACATTTTACCCCATAAAAGGTAGAATTATCAACATATATACGTGAGAGACATATATACAAAATTTAAAATAAATCCATAACATCAAAAAAAAAATTCAGTGAGTAAAATGAATTTGATATATATCTAGAATATTTCTTGAGAAAAAACATTTTCACTTGGAAAAAAAATATTTAAAATCTAAAAAATTACAAAATATTATAGAAATAATTTCATTGAAAAATAAGAATCAAACCTTATAATAGATTTTGGGGATGATGGTGGGAAATTTCATCCATGGAGTATAAGTAAAAAAGAAACATTCTTTTCACACAATTGTGAAAATGTTGAAAAAGTGAATTATTTAGAAAATGAAAAGAAGATTACCTTTAATTTTTTTGTAAAGAGAAAAAGATATACCAAATTAATATAATAAAAATTTTGGGAGAATGTTAAAAAAAATTAAAAATATTTTTAGAATATATTGATATGAGAGAAAAATAATTTTTGACTCATGAGAGAAATGAAGTCATATTTTCTTAAAAAATAATTCACAGAAAGTTTAATTAAGAAAGAGAGGAAAATAGTAATTCTAATTGAAATTTTCATGAATCATCATATGATAAGAAAATTAAAATTGTTTATTATAAAATTATCAAATAATTTTCTCCAATTTTAATTCATGTATGAAAAATCTCAATTAAAATAAAATTGAAACATAAACCTTTTCTAATATGGTAACATTTGAATAATAACTCCCATAAATTATGTAGATTAATTATCACTTAAAATATCATGAATTATGAGGTATTAATGATATAAAATTCCTTGAGGAATTATATACACCATTAAAAATAAATAATTCATAAAAAAACATGTGTCTTAAAGAAAAATGTTTTAAGATCAAACCCTTACCTCATATCAATGATTTTTTTGGTATTTATATTATACCATGTATAATTAACATATATCAGTTACTTATTTTCCTAATAATATTTTATAGGTTTAATCCCATATACGTAATCAATTTTCTTCTTTTTATTTATTGACATTTTTTTACATAATCTATTATTATCCACATTTGGTGTTTTGAGGATGATCGGTTCATAATTTCCAAATGAAATTTGTTTGGTTGACCATGGTCAGGGTGTAATTGTTCCATAATATCAAGCATAATAATAAAAAAATAATCATCATTTTTATAAATAATGATTAATTTTAAAAATAATGATGAATTATGGTTATGAAAAATGAACCACATTACAATCATTAATAAGGTAGGTCATGTGCAAACTTTTGTAACGTTTCTATTTTTCAATGATCAAGATGAAAAGAAGATAAGTGTTATTTTAATATTAAATAATGATATTTATATCATAAATATCATATTTTTCTTTAAATATAGTTTAATATAATGTCTATGTGGCATGACAATACAAAAACAAATCACATCATTTTGTGAGGTAATTGTCTATCGTACACATAAAAACTTTATCATTTTCCCAGCGATGGTAAGGGAAAAAGTATATGATATATTAGTTTTTCAAAAATGATTTATACTTGATGAATATCATATAAAAATATTAAATCTGGAATTATGAACACCTATGAGAGGATATTACAACAAAATAATACTGCATTTAGTGGTGGTTTTTTCAAAGGGGTTGTTTACGACACCCTCTAAATTTAGATAAAAAATTATGAGGGGGTTAACACCACTTAAAAAAATTATTTATAAATTAGCATCAATTATAAAAAAACTAATGCAAATTTGTACAAAAAATTAATTTATAGTGAGGTATAACCCCCTTTAAAATAAATTTTGTTTAATTTTAGCGACGATTATATAAAACCACCTCCAAAATATATGAAAAAATATTTTAAAGGGTGTTAAAACCCCATATAATTTTTTATTTAAATATTTAAAGTAGTTTTTCAAAACCAATTCTAATTTATATGAATAATTATTTTATATGGGGTATATCCCCCTCTAATGTTTGAGATATTGTACGGTGATTTAAACCATTCTAAAATATTTTGATAGTAAAAATTAGCAATGGTATAAAAACTCTTGGTAATTTATACAAAAAACTATTTTAGAGTTGGTTAAAACCCCCAACAATGTGCAAGACATTAGCAGTAGGTAATAGCCACTGATAACCTATGAGATTGGAGTGGGCTTATCCTCCACTAATCTATTAGATTAGATGGGGTTTTAACTCCCTCAATTTGTTTAAATACGAACTTTTATAATATATGTAGGTAGGTATGTATATGTATGTACATATTATATATAGGAATTATATAAATACTTCTAAATATATTATAAACATATTGAATAAAGACATTATAGAAATATATTAAATAAATAAAAATATATAGAAACAAATAAGAATATAAATAACTATATTAAGAAACATACACAAATAGTCATATAAATAAATAAATATATTTATTTTATTTATTTTATTGTATACATAAATTTATATCGAAAAATAAATATATAAATATATATTTAAAAATAAATAACTAAATTTATATTAATATACAGTTAAGTATTTAAATTAATATGTTAAATATATATCTGTATACATAAATATATATATATATATATAAATTTATGTATAGATATATTAAAATATCTAAAGTATATTTATATATAAATATATAAAAAATTACACCTATAAAGAAAATTTATATTATACTAAATTTATATATAATATAAAATTATATATTATTAAATGAAAAATAGATTATATTAATTGTATGTATATAAAATAAAATAAAATAAAATATAATAAATTGTATTCATATATAAAAATATTATATATATATATATCTATACATTTAAATATATTTATATTATATATAATATATTTTCGTATTCATATAAAAATGAAATATGTATATATTATTTTAATTATTTATATATAAATACAATATATATATAAATAATATTTGGGTAATATATAAATATGTAATATATAATATATAACAGTATACATGTATATATAGTAAATAATATATATAAAAACATAGAATATATATTTTTACTTCTGAGTTGTATACAAATAAATATATAATAAATATATATTTATGTATATTTCTACTGATCAGTATAATATAATATATATTTTTATATGTATAATAAACATATACATATAAATATGATAAATAAATAAATAAAAATATAATATATTTATATTTGTATAATATATTTATATAAGGTAATATTTATTCTTTTTTCTATATAATATATATATATATAATATAATACATATATGTATTTTTATATAATATTTAAAACCAATGTATACAATATAAATATATTCACAATATAAATATGAATAAATCAATGCATATTATATTCTATATATGTATAAACATATACCATATTTGTATTTGTGTATACATTAATATATATATATATTTATTTATTTAATATATTACATAAATGTATATAATATAAATGTATACGAAATATTTATATGGAAAAAAAGTACATATAAATGAATATATAAGGACTTATATTTAAATTTAATTAAATATATAATACAAATATTATTTTTAAATAAATATAATGAATTGTATTTAAATAAAAATTATATATATATATATATGAGAAGCTAATATTGGAACTATAATATGGTTGTTCGGTTTGTTGTGGGGAGATCAAAGGATCAAATTCCATGGAAGGGTTGTTTCACTAATAAGTGGGGTTTCTCTCCAAGTGTGGGACACTAGAAAGGGGGAATGGGCATGTGAGGATGAGTGATTGGAGGTAGTGGGGCATGTGACCTAGGAGGGTTGGAAAGTGGGGGGGGGCACTGGGATGGGTCTTTTGAGGAGGGTGGATAGAGGTGTAACCCCGTGAAAAAAATAGATTCAATGATTTTTGGGGTAGTGTATGAAAAAAAGTGATAATGGTTAGGGGAAATTTTATAAAACTTCTCCCAAACATATGTTTGAAAATAAACGAGGGGCGTTATAAAACAAATATTATTTAATTTCTAAAATCAAAGTAGTAAAACCAACACTAATAAAACCTTCAAAAATATAATGGAGAAATTTGATGGGGTTTAAATTCCTTCTAAAATAACCATCTCTAATTTTATCCTCACTTTACCAGTGGTTCTTCAAAATTGAGTCTAACTAGATGAGGAATCCAAATTAGAGGACGTTACTAATAAATACCACCCATTTATTTATATGGGGTTATGTAACCCTCTAATGAAAAATCACCTTTTGTAATAGGGGCGTTTTTTTTGCAGTGAATGATGGAAAATCATTTACACCGGTTCATGATGCGATAGTTTTCTATACACATGAATGATGGTTTCGTTTCCCATTTGATGGAAGAAGAGATGAATAAATATTATTCCCTCAAAATAATAACATGTAAGAATATATTAGTTACTCGTGTTATCATATTAGAATTTTTTATACATAATAGATGTTATAAAAATAAGAAGTAAAAAAGAAGGAGCTCAATGAAGTCCAATGCCTTCTCTTAGAATAACCTCCTTTGGATGTCTGATCAAGAACTCTAAGGTTTGTATTTTAGGAAATTTTTAAGTTCTAGAACGTTTCAAAGGATTTTTAGTGGTATTTTTCAGGCTTTGGTTGTGAAAAATACTTGAGTGTTTTGAAGAAGTGAGGTGATAATGTGCCCTTTTTTAATTTTGAAGGAATGAAATTTTTGTAAATACCCAAAACAATTCAATAATGTGAATTCCCTCTCAAGCCAATGGATTCAAAAAATGATAATTAATGGATTTTATGGGTTATATGTTCAATAAAAACCTCCCAAATTTAAATGTAAACATGTTTTAAATATTTTATTCCATTTACCTCTAAGGTTACTCACTTGTTAACATTTTAATCTTTCACCATGATAATTAGTTTTTTTAAGTTTTAATAATTAATTATTGAAAAACATTAAGTTTTATTTATTTAATAATATTAACTTTGATGACTAAAAATATTAAATCCTTCTTATAGAACTCAAACCACATAACGAGTATAATTACATTTAAATTTAAACCCATAAATTGTGTCAAAAAACTAGTTTTGATGAAATTATTTTTTTTTTAAAATATGATTTTTTATTAACACTATGACTAGAAATAAAAATTATAAGATTTTAAGTTTATATTAATGTATATAATTTTTAAAATTCATTTAAATAAATCCTAATTTTTGGTTATTGTAATTAATTAAAATGGAGGAATACAACTAACTTTAAAAGGGTTTTACGTAAAATATTTTTTTATGTCTCAAAAATAAACTTATATTAAAATCCACTATATAGGTGATTTAAATATAACTAATTGGATTATATATTACTAAATATTACTTATTTTACTTTGAAATCAAATTAAAATAATATTTAGGATTTTAAATTACGTAATTTATTAAAAAAACATGTGTTTTAAAAAATGAGTATTTTTAACAATTTATTAAAAAATCAACATCTTCATAAAAATAAAAACTATGTTAATAACAATATGATTATTTAAAAAGTTATTTTATTTTTTTAAAATAACTTTTAAAAAATATATGATTATTAATTATTATATTTTCTAATAAAATTAAATAAATATAATTTTTGAAATACATATTTTTATTATAAATTTTGTTCTTCATTACTAAGAATTTATAAATAAATTTATATTGATTAAAACCTTTATATATATTTAATAAATTAGTTAATCCTATTATTAACATCCAATTTAATGGATATATTAAAATGGTCATATTTTAATATTAATATTTTAATAATATATCGAGGTTCATTTAATCTCAGTTTTTCTTACTATATATCCTATCAAATGTAGTGTTCTTTTAAAATATCAGGATTCTACATTCTCCCAAATTAAATAAGTCGTGTCCTATGAATTTTAACTTCTGATCAGTAATCAAAGGTCTACCGTATTGAAATTTCCATTGTGGAAAATGCACATTTCAAAAAGGGTTAACAAAAATCCTCTTAAAAGAGGGAAAGTGAAATAAGAATGTCATCTGAAATAACAAATCAATAGGTTTCCCAAAAGGATACGGATGGTGGTAAATGAAAATATAGACATCAAAGGAAATCATAAACATTTATGGTGAGTGACAGAGATCAACAATCACTAGAATGTGAATAATAATGAAAAATTTATCAACTATAAAACCATAAATCTATAATGAATTTAAGTACCATTTATCCTTCAAATGTGAAGGTAATAAGAAAAATGTTTTCTTTTAATATAATTTTAATAGATTTGAGGGATTATTTTAATATTAAGATAGAGAACACCAGTATTATAGTGGTGGTGGAACTGTAGCAGCAATGAATGTATAGTATCAGAGGTACTATAGTAGTGGCGGTACTGTTTAAGGTACTGTAGCAGACCAGGTACTATAGCAGTATTATTCATTGAAGGGACCTTTGGGGAAAAAAATGGGCTTTCAAGCCTTGTATTCGTGCTAATTGTCCTTGGGCCATCAGGCTATGTAATGCTTCTCCCTATACCCAGATAAAAAGAGGTCTTCACTTTAATAATAAAATGAGGCTTTAGTCTAGACCATTAAAAAAAGATCGGGAACATTATAAAATATACTTACTTGATATATTTTCATTACATAAAAAAATTCATCAATTCATTGTTCTTAAATAAATTTCTACTTAACCTATTATTCTAAGGAATAAACATCTAATAAATAATATTTTATACCTGAGGTGCTAAAATTAACTTTTAACTAATCGTAATATCTCTAAAAGAGTAATAATCTATACATATAATCTTTATTAAAACCATGATAGTCAGAACAATGAAAGATAACACCCATAATGAATATAAATATATTAATTTCCAAAATTTAATAAAATAACCAAATATTGAACACAAATAATTCCATAAATTACATTTTTTCTCAAATAAACTCATAAAACACAAAATGAAAGATGGTTTCAAACTCAAAGGTTATATCTTAAATGTAATCATACATCTTAAAAGACAAAATAGTTTTCATTCAAAATAATTATGTATGTAAAACATAATGGGTATATATATATATATATCTTATCCTAATAAAATATTTTCAAAATATCACCCATCACCTAAAAATCCAAAAAAAGAATTTGATCCTATAATATTTTTCGAAAATCAAATTAAAATTTATCCACCAAATCATTTATGAAAAGACAATGTCATACATACGAGTACATTATATAATCCAATGGTAGGTGTCCCACAATTATCACCCTTCGGTTGATGGTTCAAGATCTACAAACTTTCTAGATACTATGAGTTTTTTCCTAATATGTGGGTTATCGTTTTTTAAAACAATATTAATATAATTCATATGAAATTTCAAAAAATATGATGAATATCCAAAAAATAACATTAATAATAAAGTCAGTTTTTAAACACTAAAGTTTTATATATAACTTATTTTTCCCAAAAAATCAAATAATCTCATCTGAATATAATTATTTCAACATAAATAATATATCAAATACTTTCCCTTCTACAATCATCTCGTTCTATAAAATATAACCCTACCATGAAATCACCTTTCTAGTTCATTTATCCCATTAAACATATTATTATTTGTCCTTTAAGATAAACTACTACAAAAAAATGTTATATGTGACATGATTCTTATTACCAGCATACCATTGAAAAAAATACTTTAACAAATGGATTCATATGTTTCAACACCAAAACACTTCAATAATTACACTTCAATTGTTATTATAAAATAGGCCTTAATGAATTAATCATTGTATTAGGGCATTGGCTTGGATAATTACCAACTTACTACATCTACAACATTGAGCTATTAGTGGTGAGTTAGGTGAATCTTTATTACCCTTCATCTTATTTAATGGAATCGTCACTTTTCTTTGAAAATTAGTTTCACTATGTCCTATTTTACCACACGTATAGGATGTGTTAGTCATTTTAAGGAATTTATCATGGTGTAAATTCCCATAATTCTGAAATTTAAGAAATTTAATCTTTTTACAATTATCATTTTTTTCACTTTAACATCCATGAGATTCCATCCTTATCTTCCTTGATTCACTTGTAAATTAAAATTTGTTCCAGTTGTTAATCATAATTTTGAAAAGATCATTAAGAATTATCACAAATTCTATAACTTCCATTCCCATTAGGTTTGGATTCTCATTTGCTAAATTGTTACATTACCCATACCATTAGATGTTATCCTGATTCCTCATATTTCCCATAACTAACTAAAATGAATTGAAAAACATGATGAGAATAAATTTATATAAAAAGGGTAAACATATAATCCTAAAAGGAATAAAATATAAATTATTAATATATCATGACTTATTAGTATTCATGTTTTAATATAGGTTATCCATGGTATCAATTTTTATTCAGTTTTCTGACATAAAAATTTGTTAAAGTCTTTTTAAATTTTTCATAAAGAGTTTTGTGAATTTCCAATGAATATCTATCGGGATTTTTAAACCTACTATGCAAAAAGAATCATTCTCCTAAACTATGTGGGTATATATTCTAGATTAAAACAAACTTTTAATAGTTATTAACCTGAGCTATAACATTTATAGAGCTATGTCAACTTATTATATGCTGATAGGGTTGTAATTACTTAGAGCACACTCTCTCCAAACCTCACCAAATTATAGGATTTTTTTATATTTACATTTATCCTTATCCATATCCATATGATTATCAATAAATTATTATAGTCTTAATCCAAAAAAATCAACTTTAAATTTCATTGATACCAAATATAGTAACCTAATCCCTTTACACATATTATTTCATGATTCTAAGCATAAAAATATATGAATTACAACCCAAAGATCACGAGACCTGGTGTCTTTATAAGACTAGGTTCACGAGGCCTCAAAGTGAGGATAAAATAAAACTTCTTTATTTTATTCTCCATAACGATATCTGAGATCCTAAAATGGTATGGGATAACCTATGGAAAAAAGGAAAAGTATGTGAGCTAAAAATCCCAATAAGTGAACAAACATGAAAGATAAACATAATGTGTGAGTCAAATATATAACATGATATCATAAAAGAGAATGAATAAGGGTAAAAAAACAGAAGATTAACATAATGAAAATGGTATCATATTGTCATGAAATCATAAAAAATCTGTCTGAAATAAATAACCTGAAATAAACACGAGTTGAGGATTATATTCTAGAAAATATCTCATGATGAAAAAAGTTCTATAATGTATTAAGATTACTCCAAAATCTCATACATGATGTATAAGGAGACTAAAACATTACCCAATTAATTAAATCATTATCGAGGTTCACCAATCATAACATGGTCATGATTATGTGTTACAAAAAAATAAAATCAATCATATGGCCTAGACATAAGAATTACCCATGGAAAGAAAGGGGTTTCATAATATTATATCTTATCGCAATCAAAATAAATACCATAATGAATTCTTTTTTGAGATGAACATAAGGATTGTGCTTCCAAAAATATACAAGGAACAATAATCTAGGTATATATGTGATAGAAATATAAATCTAATTTAGAAGCAATCTATAATATCAAAGGTTATTATTTTTGAGGAAAATATCTTTAACAGATCATATGTATTATTTCTTTAGTAAAATAAACTTCTCACATTCAAATGATTTCTTTAAAATCTAAAAATATAAAAAATATTATCAAAACTCTTTTCTTTAAAAACCAATATTGAAAATTATATTATAATATTTATGTATTTGAGTGGTCATGATAGGAGGTAACTTCTTACATGCGATATAAGTTAAAAGAAACATTCCATTTACACTATTTTAAAAAAAGATAAAAAAGATGATTAATTAGAAAATGAAAGGAATACTCTTTTTATAACATTTGTTAAAAAGTTACACTTTTATAATAATATATTTAATAAAGATTTTTTGCAATGTTAAAAATATTCTTGAAAATATTTATAGAAAACATGGATATGTATGGGAAATGATTTTTTATAGAATAGAGAAATCATGTTAGCCTTTCTTAAAGAAAAATTCTCAATGTTTTTAATTAATAAAAAAGTAGTACATGGTATTATTACAGGAAAATATCATGAATAAACATATAATAACTACATGAAATTTGTTTTATCAGAAAATTATCATGTAATTTTCTAAAATGTAAATTCAAGCATAAACAATCTGGGTTAAAATGCGGTTGGAACATAAACCCTTACCACTTTGGTAAAATTTGAATCATAACTACTACGAATGAATAAGGTGAATTATAACTAAAAATATTATGTGATATGAGGTATTTATGAAGTAATATGTAAAAATTTAATATATACTCAATTTAAAATAAGTGAGGTGCATAAAACAACATATGTCATAAAGAAATAAGTTTTCAGATGAAGCACTTACCTCCTGTCCAAGCATTATCGTCTATGTATTTTATCTCATGTATAATAAAGTTATATCAATTACTTGTTTTATTAATAACATATTCTAGGTTTAATATCTTATACTTAAACCATTTATATCTTTTATTTTAAGTATTTTTTTAATTACATAGTTAGTTATGTTTACATTGGGTGTTTTGAGGACGGTTAGTTCACTATTTCAAAATAGAATCAGTGTATTGACCGTTGTTAAAAGGTTCACTGTTCCATCATACACAGAATATTATTAATGAAATATGTATAATTTTTATACAAAAAGTATATTTTAATAATAAACATGAATTATTTTTATGAAAATGAACATGTTATAATCATGTAGATAGTAGACTGTAAATAAGCATGTTTAACATTTTCATTTTTTAATGATCATGATGGAAAGAAGGTAAGTGGTATTTTATAATTAAATAATGATAATTTTATCAAAAATATTATATTAATTCTTTAAATTCACTTATATATACCATATATGTGATGTGTTAATAAAAAATGATACATATCATTTCCTAAGGATGTTCTCCACCATAGAGATGATCTATGTTATCCTTGGTCTATGGATGGAAAGGTAAGATAGTATATGATATATTAATTTTACTGAATTATTAATATTTCATGAAAATAATATATAAATATTAAATCCATAATCATTAATATATGTGATAGGATATTATTGAAAATGAAATACATCACTTTGCGAGGAGGTAGTCCATCGTACACATGAGCGATGGTTTTGTTTCCCATTTGATAGAACAATAGATAGAAAAATATTATTACATAAAAATAATAACATATAATTTTATAGGATATAATATTATTATATTATAATTTTTAAGTCTTAATTTATGGTGGGAAAAGAATAAGTGCAAAAGAAATAACATGGTGAAGACGATTACCCTATCTTAATAGAACCTCCTTTGGATCCCTTTCTAAGGACCCCTAGGTTGGTATTTTGGGAATACCAGAAGCTATAGAATGTGGATAATAATTTTGGTGATATATTTTTTCATGGGTTTTTGTGATCTCAATGGTCTTTAAGGATTGAATAAATGCGGATCGAGGTTTTCTTTTTTAATTGAAGAGGAGTAACATTTTTTAAAATAAAAAAAACTATTCAATAACCTAAATCCAACATTAAGACGAGTGGTTGAAAATTGATAAAAAATGATTTTTTATGAGATAAAATCATTTAAAATCTGCACCATTCAAAATTAATCATGTTTTACACATGTTATTCTATTTACCTCTATGGTTACCCACTTTTTACAATTTTAATTGTTCACCACGGTAACCTGTTTTTTAATACTTTTGTAATTCATTATAACAAACAATTTGTTAAAAATTATTAAATAATGTTAATTGTGATGAATAGATATATGAAATAAATTTTATAAAATTCAAATATTATATGTTAGATAATTCAATATAATATTAAACATATAAAATGTGCTGAAAAAATATTTTTAATAAATTCATTATTCAAGCAATAAATGATCTTATTTTAACTCTATGAGTAGACATCATAATTATATTAATTTAAAGTAATAATATCATATATTTTTAATCTATAAGTTTAATTTAAATCATTCTTCACTAGGGGTAATTTTAATTAATTAAAATGGAGTAATATTATGCAGTTTAAAACAGTTTTGAGAGAAATATGTTTTAAGCTAAAAAAATAAGATTATTCTAATATATAGTATATTGGTGATTAAAATGTAAATAATTTTATTATATTTAAATAAATAATACTTAAGTTACATTAAAATAAAATGAAAATAATAATGGTATTTTGAATTGCTTATTTTAATAAAAAAATGAAAGGTGTAAAAAAATAGGTATTTTTTACAATTCAATTTCAAAAAATCACAAAATTTAACCCAATGATAATATCAATATTCTTATATAAAAAATAATTTTCACTGTATAAAATATAATTTCCAAAATATTAGAAAAATTAATTATAAAATTTGATCACAAAATAAAATAAAAATCATTTTTTAATAGAAGATTTTATTTTGTAAAAAATTTGAATAAATTTATATTTATTAGAACATTTAAATATATATATATTTCATAATGTATATAACCCTATTTATACCCAAAATTTAATTACTATATTATAATAGTTATATTTTAGTGGTAATATTTTAAAAAGATGTCATGGTTCGTTTAGTCATTGTGTAGTGTGTTATATATGATATTGGAAAAAATGTTGTTTCAAAATATTGGGGTGCTTAAAATAAAAAACAATCAAGCTCCTAGTATTAAAAATTTTAAAAAAATGATACCAATAAATCAGTTCCTCAAACTTCTTTAGGTCCACATAGATTGTTACCTTCGAGATCAAATGCTGTAGGAACCACACCTCCTAAATCCAATAGTGACACTTTGAAATTTTAACATAAATATGATGTACTTGGAGTGTAATCAATAAAA
The DNA here is from genome assembly GCA_963277665.1 of Viscum album. NCBI lineage: Eukaryota > Viridiplantae > Streptophyta > Magnoliopsida > Santalales > Viscaceae > Viscum > Viscum album. The sequence continues at coordinate 659,254,477 of OY728131.1, read as the reverse complement.
TATAAATGTGTTCAGAATTCAAATATCATATCTTAGATTATATTAGGATATCATCAATAAATAAGACAATGAAGGAGACATGATACAGATGGAGGATTCGATTCCTGAGATCTATGAACACCACTAAAGCATTTTTCATCAAAAAAGGATTGAAATGATACTCGTACTTTCCATATATACTCTTGAACACTATATTTGGGATATCCACCTTTTTAACCCAAAGATGTTGGTAGCGATACTATTTTCAATCTCGAAGAGATCCTAGATCCTTGTAGAAGATCAAAATTTCCATTGATCCTTGGTAACATGTATTGATTTTTCATGGTCACATAGTTCAAATTATAGTAGTATATACACAACCAAAGACTAATGTTTTCATTAATTGAGAACAATATCTGAGTATTCCAGGGTGTTGTGCTCGTTCTAATAAAACATTTTACCTCAAATTTCCTAATCAATTAATCCATCACTATATGATATGGGGAATTAATATAGATTATCTATAGGAATAAGTTATATCTAAAAGTACATTGCTCTCTAAGAATGGTGTCCTAAAATGTCATATGGAAACACATCTTGATATAGGTCTACAATTTGAGAAAAATAAGTGGATACTTATTTCCTCACTATAAGATACATGCCTTCCACTTGTATTATAATATCAAAAATATAACTCCAGTATGGTCCCACTCTACATGATCAAAACTTACATTAACTTTTCATAAAAAAATTTATCCCTTTGGTGAAATAAAGGATACCTTTATCTGATAATAGTTAATGTGAGGAAAATTTTCTATTAGCCAATCTATTATAAATATGAATTCGAAGATCTTCATATCAAGAATCACGAAATTCCATAAATGGCAGTCACCAGAAACTACTACTAGACACCCAAGGAAACTCTAAATATGGTATACTCACTTCCCCATGGGTGTGTCAAGGAAAATCAACTCCAAAGTCAACATGATTGTTATGTTAATAGAAATAATAATTTGACTATCTATAAATGAATAGGATGCACCCATATTAGAAAATAGAGATACAAAGTGTTTAGGTGATCCAGATCATACCTAGAATGATCGATAGTCCCTCTTTTATAGTCTTACAAAACATGGTCTATTTTATATAATCGATCTACCTTAGCTCCATATCCCCATTCCTAATATGAATGAATCACTTAATTCATATTCATTCAAGCGGTTTGAACAAACTACTATGGGCCATAGAGAGTCCCATGTCTTGATGCTTGTGGCTTACTCAAACCACCATGAGACCCTATCCATGATGCCTTCGAGACAAAAACACTAAATGTTCCCTCTATTTCCACACCAATGATACATGATCTAAGGCTCTGTACATAATTTTTTGATATTCCCACTTTTTCTATAGTTGAAACACCAAGGACCTCTTTATCCCATAGAATTTATTTAAAATATATAGATTATATATTTCTATTTACGATCACTCTCGCATGAATCCATTTCCATTCTCTTACTACTACCTGAATTGTCATTAGGAATTCGACTAAAGGATATTTAAAAACTCTTAGCTATGTACTCCTCCAGAACCATATCATTTGTTAGGTCCTTTAAAATCACTTTTTCATATGTATTTGGGTAGAAATTATTTACATGATGACATAGATTTGAAAAAATTCCAATCTCAAACTTACTAGACTTCGGTGCCTCCTTCATAGAAAAGAGGGGAGTGAATCAAAGTTACTGTATAAAACATGCCAACTAGAAAGACACAATAATTGTTCCTAGATGAACCTCCATGAACTCATGTCCTAATTATAGCTTCATCATATTCATAAATAGTTCCTTGAATAAACGGTATTTTATGGTAACCCATGTGATACCGTCACATATTCCATCCTGGAGCATAATATCCCACCACTGTCCAATAGTGACCCAAAGCCCAAAAGTCAAAAGCTTCCCCTTTTAATCCATAGGGTTTTGTACTATGTTTTAGATCCTCTCAATATACCATATCTAGTCCTTTTCATCCTGAGTAACTATAGTGACCTAGAAGGACAGACGATTCCGAACTGAAATTCTAAAGACATTTGACCATATGGTTTTAAACTCTTCTACCATGAATAGTGTGTTTATAGAAAAATCTTGGTTAAAGTGGAACTTCTTCAATAACCACTAGAGAAGGCATGAAATAATTTTCTTTCTTAATTTTCTTTAATTGGAACATCCTCTCTTATGAAAGTTTTCTAGACTATTCTAACAAACGGTCCGATCCAATATTTCTAAGGTTGTAATTTCTAATATGAAAATTGAGTATTTCAAACTCTTTTGTAAACCCTTTTATGTAGTTATATGTAATAAATGATAAACTTGTATTAAACCTATATTAGGTGGCTACCCACAATAGAAGTCCCAACCCCTAGTCCTCAATATGTTTCTCCATACCTTCATATTTGTCATAATCATATATATAGAAAACATAATAGCACTTTAAAGTTCAATTATCTAAGGAAAAAGTAGATATATCACAATATAATATAATATAGATATTTCAATAAACAAAAATATTTAGGTCTATATTGATTAGATACCACAAATAAAGGTATTAAATAAGGGAACTGGTATGTAACACCCCATAGGTAAAAATATAGAATGTGTTCCTAAGTTCTTGATCATGATTCATCAATGCACCAAAACCAAATAAAATCAAAGTGAAATATTATTCCCAAGATCAACATTAAACCATAAAAATATGATCATAACAAAAACACTATTTATGTTAACTCATAGGTCCACTAAACATGTGGTGTCCAGACACACATGCAACTCCCCTGCCCGTGTCCCACATAGCCTAACTACTTTCTACCCTACCTAGAAGTATAATTATGAAGAAATAAAGCTGGAAATACACCTTTGATACCAATTTGTGATTCCCCAACCTAAAGATCTAAATTTATAATGGTGTTCCACATGGCCTCATGCACTACTCCCTTCATGCAAGAGGTTTCCGACTAGCAGTGAGGTTCCAAAATACATTTAATGGGGAAGGTATAACATTATTATTGGTAAAGAAAATAATAAATTATATTAAAACAGGTATAATAATAAACAATTCAACAACAATTCTAGGAAAAGTATCTCAATTCATATTTAAAAATAAACCAATGACCGTAAAAGTGGTAGGTCAAAATGTGTGAGAAAGATAGGTAATTAAATAAACACCATGATTTCACTTTAATGTCCCTCCCAGTATTGCCTATGTACCCCATGCTCCATATAATAGATCCCTCGTGTTTGAGACTTTTTCGTACCTGTAATCCTGATCATGATGTCTTAATGCACGTAGAGATTTCCAGGTAGGGTTTAAGTATAATCACAATAGGAAACCACCAATGATTAAATAACCCTAGTGAACATGCATAAGACTGTATGAAATGATAATAAATTCATAAGAAACAATATACAATCACATACTAGGTGGTTATGTGCTAACCAAGCTTCCATAACCCCAACTACACTGGCTTCATCTCTATTCAAAAAACATAGCTATAATCAATATCGTTAACCATATATGACCACAACATCATTATAAACATTCCATGTTAGTCATAAAGATGAGAGTCTCATGCCATATCACACAAGCCCATCTTTCCTTGTCTCTCTCATGGGATAGGGTACAAGGTCATCAGATTTTTACACTCCCTCGGGTCACATTCCAAGGATGTCATATCCAGACACCATGTCGTTGGTTTGGTCACCATATACCATCATCCCCACTATCAAATCTTGGGTTAGATCACTCAAGATCATTAAGACACTATGATAGACTCAATAAGGGCGCCATTCCCTATAATATATCTTGGTCTTTTCATCATGTCACATGTAATATCTAGACACACTCCTACTATAGGTCCACCAATCCATGATAGGTCTAGCTATTTCTTCAGCACCATGAATCGAAAAAAAATATATCATATTCCAAAACACAGGATAGAAACATGGTATTCCGAACAAAGACACAACATAAGACGTTATGAACAATATATAATATCCAAAAATAGGATTTTGATAAAACTAAAACATGAGTCTCATATACTACACATTCACACACAGGTGATAAAACTTAATAATGTTCTAAATAATATAGTCAAAAAATAAAATTTCAACCCAATAATTATATACATGACCTATACATGTTATGAAACATCCTACCTCAAGTGTGTCATTGTCAATGTCTATATTTTTCAAGAGTTTCATCCTCTACACCATGTTTCCACACCATAAAGAGCATGGTTACTGACCAAGAACTTCTATAAATAGTTCTATTAAAAAATGATAAGGTTTATTTTGTAAGGAAAATAGGAGGAACAAGCTTTAGTAGAATCAAAAATTATCTAATTTTTAATTACCATCAACCATAACCACTAAGTCCAGTTGAAGGAAGAACATTTTTACCCATGTAAAATTTTAAAAAAGAGATTATAGGAGCTTATGATTCTGAATTAATTATAAATAATTAATTCCAGAATCTTTTAATAAATAAAATAATAAATGTGGCCAATCCAAGGAAGACTCATTATATTTCTTCATCGAATCAACCCAAAATGGAAGCATCAATAAAGATGGATAAACTAAACCCTTATATTGATTAATGTAAGGGAATGATAGATCTAAACATGTAATAAAACCTAAATTAGAATAGTGATACAACACTACTCATCCTTCTATCAAAATGCTCCATGAAATTTTTAATCAACAAAAGGGGGTAGAATTAAGTGATTTAGTTGAGGGAAAAATAGTGAAATATGTATTAATCAGTCCAAAAAATTTGAAAAACATGGTTTAAAAAAAACATATTACATTGGTAGATATATGACAGGTAAGGTGGTTGTTTTGGATGTGATAATGAAACATGAACCTCACCACACCCTACACCATGACCAAGTCTTGGACATGGTGTCCTTAAGCACACAGTATGAAAGGGATTCCCATGCGACATACTACACCACACCATGTTGTTCCCCTATAACCACACTCCAAATTATTCATGATGGTCTCAAACAATACTTGGTTCAATGAATCCCATCTTATTCTCCTTGGATTGGCCATGGATTGACTACATTGTTTCCCCCTTTCTCATTTTATTAATAGAAAAAGTAGGAACAGAAATGAATTCTTATGCTGTGGTGTTAGCTATTTTGGATTGTAAGATATCCAAAACAAAAAATAATATATCCAAATATTAACTAGTCATACACAATAATTTTAGGCCAAATATTTAACTACTACATGGTTCAAAAAATCCCCTAACTCAAGCTAGTTCTTAGAGAAACTTAACCACCTTTGAAGAGGGTGTTACACATTTGATCCATTTCCACCACTATCAATGTATAATAGTAACTGTTTCAACCTAGTGTGCATCCTTAGATTTATCTTACTCAAAATTTCATATGTTTGGCTCTAATTGAATCCAATGTGTCAAAATTTTAATATTGCACATATAGTGGCACAATCATGAAATAATTTGATGCTATCTAATCCCATGCTATGTAATCTTATGTGAGAATTGAATTTAATCTTATATGAATTTAATTATTCATACATAAGAAGTGGTTGATTGTGATGTGACCCATGGAAAATCTATTTTATTCTTATTTAGCTCCATCATATTGAATTTTTATTCCTTTACAAAACTGAATATTTCGTTTCTATTTATTCACATATTTAAATATCCTTCAATTCACATTATATAAGTTAGGTACCCATGTGTTTATTCATAAAATTTTAGGTTTACTTATGTTCTCATTCCACACCATAAAATCATTTTCCATTTGAATTCATATTTCTTCAAAAAATTCACTAAAAACTAGACATATTCATTTCTAACCATTTAAATTATAAAATAATAAAATCAAATAAAACCAACTCATTGTTAAATAAAATACAAGCTAAAAATAATGTATTAAAACTAATTATCAATTCCTCACATTCATAAACCCTTTCCTATCCTCAATATAAAATCTACACATAATTATAATGAAAATACATCTAATTAGGGTTTCACAATCATAGTCAATAAAACTTCATAATTATCAATTAAGAAGAAAATTAAGCACCATATAAAATATATCACCTAAACTCTTTACTCTTTAAAAAATCCAATATTCAATTTATTTAACTTTTCCTCAATAATGAATTAGAATTTTCTAAACTTTAGTTCCCATATTTAAATCAATATTAGTATTTGTGAAAAATTTTGATTGACATTTCCAAAAAATTATTTCTCACATCACAGAATAGAAATTGAAAACTAATATCATTTTGAAACTCAAGTATATGTGCACTATCCATAATATTTCAAGATATCTCAATTTCCACTTAGAAATCACACCCCAAAAAAATCTTGACAATTTCTGTTAATGTTATAATGATTCCAATGAAATGTGTTGGTTGGAAATAATGTTAATATTAAAATAATAAGGCTTTATAAATTAGTGAAAATCATTAAGTATAATTCATGATATTCAATTTATATCAATGGAATACATGTCCTCAACTAACTTCCATAAAAATACATCATATACACTTCCTTATCCTCTTTCAGATTAGGTTCACAATCCAAGCATGAATATAATGATATATTTTTCTCATCTATTTATATGTTTTCTCAAAATATATTCCAAATTTCATCCAATTTTATAAATAATTTAAAAACCATATAAACATGATGAATGAAATATTTTGTGAACTTATCCCTAAATAGGCAAGAGATACATCCCCCACACTCATTCATGACACTCTAAACTATTGTTCCCATGATCAATAGTATTCCTCTTTAATGTTAAAAGTAATAATTATGAAATAATAGTAAAGAATCATTATATTAATAAAAAATATGCATGTAATGTTTCTTCCAAAAAATTTAATTATTAGTCTCTATGAATTTTCAATAATAAAGAATATGGTAGGTCTCAAAATAAAATTATCTAAAAAATAATTTAATCAATGGACTCAATTTCCATAATGCGGTTGAAAATATAAATGTTTTTATAAGTTCAAAATTCATTTTCTAGTAGTGATACTTATCCCATGCTCTATCAAGAAAGATGGTATATGAAATAATTTGAAATTTGGTTTGGAAAAACTATTATGAATTGGAAAAATAACATTGCAAAAAACTTATATATTAAATAAAAATAATAATTAAATAAATATAAATATCAAAAAATAAAATCATTAAAGTGTTTCAACAATTTCATTTATATAAATCAACAGATCATACCAAATCATGATTCATCAAATCAAGACCCTTATTAATATCTTTACTTATCCACCCTTCATCCAACTCCTTCAATTTCATAAAAAATTAAATTTAAATCAAGGCATTGTATTATTATTAATAATAAATTGAATATTAGATGAAAAGTATAACAATATTTAGAAGCATGTTATATAATTTCCTAAAAAACTATATGAAGAAAATTGGTAGTAAGAAAGATAAATAATTTAGAATAAAACTAATCTCTCCATTTAATCTATTTCCTTTATTTTTATCTTGCTTCTTGTATCATTGTTCTATCCCTTAACAAGGACCAATATAACCAAAAATATCATGTGATAGTACAAGGTCGATTCTAATCGAGTTAAAATATATTGAAGGAATAAATTACATCTTTATAAAAATATTTCCAAAAAAATTCACGATGAACATTTTCTGATAAATTAGTTTAAGATTCCTATTTAATCCTATAAGATATTTGTTTAATGTCATTATCTAAAAATTATATCACTATATGTTTTACTTCATATGGTTACAGAATTATGTAACCTGATCTATAATTAACCATGAGTTAAATTTTTATTCATCTACAATGAAAATACTCATCCACTTCATTGATTAAAGTTTGAAAACATGTAGAGCATAAAACTATGATTTACTAACTCTTAATTATTGAAAAATTAATTCATATACTGACCAAAATATGAAACACTGCTTCATCACAACTTTTTTTTGATACCCCTCTTCAAAATATAAAATTTTCTTTTCTGGTTTGGCATCAATCAACTAATATTTCCTTTTTTTTCTTTTATTAAGTCTTATAATTATTTATTCTACTCTCATTAAACATTTATGAGGGTTTATTCTTTGGGATATATCAGAAATTATACTTTTCATTATAAATAACATTATGTTCAACAACACACTCAAAATCACTATAAGATTTCTTCTCTTGTTTCTTATTTAATATAGCTTCCTCATTGTGTAGTAACTTAGATTAATAATACCTCTATATATGAGTTACTACCCTTTATTCATATCATTTTTTATAATGTAATGGATTTTTTCTTCTAGAATTGGGTGTGGTTATAGAACCAGTCATTTGATTTCTATCTTCCTTTTGAGTTTGTTGATTTATTATAAGGTATTTTTAGTTTTTACAACCATCAATATGTGGGAGCTTCTAATTTCATGTATCTCAAACCACAATAAAAAAAATCTGTACATATAGAAAAAAATAAACACCTAAAAAGAAATAAAAAAATTAAAAATGATGAGAAAATACATTTTCACAATCAGTCAAAAACGACTTTCCAACTATGTTCTTAGTCCCTATCATCGGCATGAAAAGTATTGACTTCATATGAGGTGTAATTTATTATCATGGTTAATAATGTCTATAAATATATATTACTCTTCTTTAAAAAGTAAAAATACTAAGTCATAGTATAGATCATGTTTTTTAAACCCACAATGATATATACTTCTAAAAATACAAAAAATAATATTTAATATGAAAAAAGACATCAAAAATAAAATATAAAAAGAATGAAGAAAAATTGGAAGGTTAATTTTTCTATGATTTTATAAATATCAGTTCATGGCATTTAAAGCATTAAAAGATGTATTGGGTTGACATGTCATTATCTGAATTGAATCTATGTGAATATGTGGTTAGGTATACACATCTTAATATATAAACTCTCTTTTTATTATGCTCATGTACTTGAGAACATCTAGAAATCAAGTGATCCAAAACCATGTTTTAATATATCATATGACTCACTCTATCATTAAGAAGAAATATAAGAACCAATTAATGCATTAAAAATATGTTCATTTTTCAAAGAGATAGTGTTCATGCTCAAATAATGAATAAATGATATCAAAATAATGATAAATGAAAAAACCCAATATATGATAACATTGAAAATTAAATGCACCACCATACTCAATCAATATTCATTAAAAACAACATCCCAATGTCACTGCCTCCTCATGCTAGCCATTTAATCATTACCTAAAAACAAAAAACAAATGAAAGACACTATTTTTCAAATATATATCAAATTAATCCAGTTAATACATCTAAAATATATGTATTTAAATGTGAAATTATGAACTACTGTTAAAAAAAATCCCCCCATTGTATGTCATTATATCTTGTTGTTTGATTCTTAATCCAAATCAAACCACAAATCCTCTATGAAATCTTCGAAATTCATCCATGTTCAATCTAGGGACGACATATTATATCCATAAAATATCTTCAAAACACTTAAAATATAATACATAGTTATAATTTCAAATTATATAATAATATCAAAATGGGATCAATCTATTCATTAAATAATACATGATCCTGCTTTAGTGAAAGAATTTCTCTATCACACCAATTGAAATATACTCATTGTAAAAATATATATCTTGGAGAATACCAAAACATGAGCCTCTTGTGTCTCCAAACCATGATATGATAAAATCATATTTTGAATTTCATATTTCATATCACTTCCTCAACTTTGGACATGTCATTTATGAATGATCAATAATCAATCTTCATCTCCCTTTCTATATGGAATACTAAGAAATAAATATAGATTATGGAATGAACATTCCACCAGTAGGTCCACTAATTATTTAATAATATAGAACAAATCATTACTGGAATTATATCAGGTTATTTACTATACATTATTTCATTAATTCCATCCTTTTAAAAGAATGTTGAAGGATATACAAAAAAATTCCCATTTCGGTTATAGAAAATCCATGTGATTAATGACCAACCCACTCCCTAATATATCTATTACCATTTCATCCCATCACATACTCTTTAGGTTAATCTCATATATAATTTTTTACAACCAACTATAATTCTATATAACACAGTGCCATTTTAATATTCAAGAAATAGCGGTGTTAGATAGAATTATTATGATACAAAACACTCTAAATTGATCTAATTTGATATGAGAACTAAATTTAATTTTATGTGGATTCAATTATTCATGTGCTTGTAGTGGTTTACATGGATGTGGCCTTTGAAAAATACTTTCTCTCTTATATATCTCCATCATAAAGTATGTTTTATTCTCACATAAACTAGTCTCCCACTCATTTACTCTTACATATGTTTTAGAAACCCAAATTCCACATTACCCAATCTGAGATACTATACATTTATTCATAAAAAATTTAGATTCCAACATTTTAATCACACACAACATGATAATTTCCTTTTTTAATTAATATTTCTTCTTAAAATTCACCATTTATATATATAATCATTTCTTACCATTAAAACATAATAATAATAAAATTAAAAAAATATTCACAATTAATAAGTAAAATTAAATCAAAAAATAATTCTTGAAATCTCAACAGTATGGATACTATAAGAAGATTCTCTTGTAACACAATATACTTCTAGTGGTAGACCAATTTCGATGGATTTCTAATGACTGACATTAATGGTTTCATTTTGGTCTTGATTTTGACTCCCCATCATTAGTTTTATGTTTTATTCTATTTAATTATAGTATTTTTTATGATTTCTATTATTTATACATAATATTTAGGTTACTTGGTTCAATATGGCATGGTGTGGCCTTAATCCATGAAAATTTTCAATTTAGATTCTTTATATACCCTTCAAAATAGACCTCTATATAAAAAAAATATTGGGTTCAGAGAAGGAATACGTACATTTATTTTAATTTATGATCTCTTACACTTCAAGGTCATTTATATTTGTATAAAGAGTAATAGATAATATTGAAGTAATTTTACATTATATTTATTTTGATGGGGATCGATTTCCCCCATTAAACATTGGAACCATTTTTATCAACATGAAAACAAACAAAAATTATTATGAATACATGTCCTATTTTTTAAAATAATATTTAAGATTAAGGGACCATAAATACTGGTGAAGTATCCTTTTACAGGGATAGTTTGGTGATTCCTCATCTATAATTCTACATTTTCTCAAATATTAACAATATAGCCTGAGAGGAATTTTCTTACCTGATATTCTATCATGCTCTACTGGATCATGTATGATATTATATAGTAAAACAAACTGTTCTATCTTTGGCAAGGGATCAATTAGCTTATTTACCTAATGCTAATCGTTCTTTATACTAATTTACTTTGGGATAAAATAATAGAAATATGAGATCAATGATTCAGTGGGATTCCTTTATTTAGGAAAATTTTATACTCTATAAAATGAGTTTTTTAACCACCTAACATTTTATAATATAATTATTTTCAAAAAGATATCTATTTTTTCGATCGCTTATGGAACTTATGACCCTGGGTCAAAATGAACCATAATATAATATACCGTTAATAACTAGCCATTAAATTGGTGGATATGAAGATTAATAATTAAATTATGAAACGTATATGGTTTTAACATGTGTAAATACAATCATTTATTATCAACTGATTTGAAACCAAAATAAAATCATTTGAAAGAAAAAGATATGTTTTTTTAGAAAAAAACTATTTTATGCTCGTAATGTATTTTTGTGTTATGAAATTAAATTAATAACTATAAGTGAATGATTATAAGGAAATTAATAAATTATATATTTATTTAAATGTAATAACTATTATATAATATTTTTTCTTGGAATAAGATAAGAGTTAATGAAGTGTTTTTCAAAAAAAATTAAATGATTTTCATCACGTTTTGTGTTCTAATTTCAAAATTTATTTTTGAAAAAATAATAGAAATTGAATCTTGAAAATTTTAATCCATATTTGTAATCAGGTGGAAAACGTATGATAAATAGTCTTTGTTAAGTTTTTAATCAACATAAATAGTAACAATAGTAAATGTTGTCTAATTGGTAAGTGTAAAATTAGTAAAATAGGGTTAATACATTGGGATACAACATTAGAATTTATCTAATGCTTTTCTTTATCACATCGGATGAGTTTATTCCAATAATTTCCATCTATGTTTTTAATATATGTCCACTTGGTAATATATTTATTTTAATATGACCTTTTTATTAATTTATGAAAATAATTAATACAAAATGTCACTCTATTGACTATAATTCTCCAAAATTTCATATAAGGTCAATTGATGGATAAGTTTAGTTATAAATATTTATTTTAAAGATAATTTTTATATCAAATTATATATTTTTATAATTTTTAGTTATTTAATAATTATTTTAAAAGATTAGGCAACACCAACATATTATTTATTCAATTAATATAATAATAAAACTGATGATTTTAAAAATATTAAAAGTAATATAATTTATGAGAATTATTTTTCTCAAATAATATTATATATATATATATAATATTAGTGATATTTTAGAAGAATATAATTGAATTCTATATTTTTTCCATGGTCTCTTTAAATTTATAGAATTGAATAGTTTGAAAATTAAGATTAATGTTTTTTATAATAATAAATATTTTTTAAAATGATTTAAAATTCATAAAAATATTATATTTGGCCAAGTAAATGAAATATGATTGAATAAATATTTTTTTATATTTATTATAATTTTTTCATTTATGAAATCATTATTACCAATTTATGATTGAAATAGTATTACTGGGGTTAAGGACAAAAATGATTAATGAAGGGGTTAATAAATAATATAAGATTTAAAATGACAAAATAAATTTTATAATTTTCATATTCTAATGTTATTTTGACACTATAAACGTTTTATTTAAATTTATATCCAATTGGAATCATTTTTTGGGAGAATGAATTTGCTATATTTTAATATTTTAAGAAATTATAATTGTGTAATTCCCTTCCCTTATAAAAGGATATCCATACTATTCATTACACCCCTTTAAACCATATATCTCAACCATCCCATCATAGTTTATATTATAAAAATACTTAGAACGATTTTAGTGTTTCATTTATTTGTAAAAGATCATCGTTTGGATCCTTAAGAGGATATGTAATGGTGTTATTTCAAAAAAGAGGTAATTGCCTTCACTGATCTCTTGTTCATATCTTATTTTAATAACTATATATATGTGGTACCTATTAAGAAATATGAAATTACGTATCATATATATAAATAATTTATTATTATTATTATATCCCCATTATCTGCAATATTTCCCATTACATTGAAAGTGAAAGTATCCCTCTTGTTTATGCATAGCTTATCGTATCCACATAAAGATACATTTAATTTTTCACCACCATATTTTATGGGTGTGTATTTCATTGGGTATAATGATTATATATAATATTTTTTTCATAATTATTATTCTATAATTATAGTTTTACATTTAACTTCCTTATTTTAAATATGTTGGAAACTCATTACATCCCTCATGCGTACATGCAGACTACCACCTCCACAAATGGATGCGATTCATTTTACATTTCTGATTTACATATATGATAATATGGATTGATTTTATGAATATATATGATTTATATTTTATAATAATTGTTTTTTAAAAGTGAATTAAATTTTAACTTTCCCTCATTCCATCAGTTGAAAAGTGAAATCAACATTCCTAAGTACAGATGACTAATTATCTCATGGATAGTGTAATATATTTATCTATATCTAACATTTTTTAGGAATATAAATAAATAAATATTTATATATATTTAATATATAATATATTTATATCCTTACTAAAACTCTAAAAATTATGAAACCAGGATCAGAGTGCAATTACCGAAACTATAGAAATGAAATTCTTATGAAGGAAATATAATAGTTAAAATCAAGAAATAATGACTTTAATAAAAAATTAATAATTGGTGCTGAAATGTTATAAAGTTATCATATAATATAATATAATTATGTTCATGATTATGATATTTTTAATTATAATAAATTTATATTTTTTATATAGGATGGTAGAGAAATTTAAAATCAATCGGAACTCGTGGTAGAGGTCTTATGCTACAATCTCATTGTGTGTGAAGATTGTTTATGATTATTTTTTGATGATGAGATTTCATAATTTAACTCCAAATAAAATCTTGTATTTTTTTATCCTCTAGTTATTTATAGATATTAAATGATTTCATTTCATTCTCCTTTTCTTATGAACTCAGGATACTGAATGAAATTTTATGTTTGGAAAACTCCCATTATTTATCTCTTCACTCGAAAATCATTTATTTTACATGTCAATATTTTCTAAAAATATTTTCTAATGTGTTTTAAAATATTTATTAATTTTAATTAATGTAAATTTTACCCTTTATTTATTATTTACAAAATATTTTAAAATTATTTTTTCTTTTGATTTTATATATGAGGTACTATTTGATTTTTTTCAAAAGTGTGGAAGGAATGTTTTCATTTAACTTATTCTGTATGAAAAAATACCTTCTATCATAAAAACACAATCATTTGAAGCTAAATTTAAAATTTTACATGTTTATTTTCAATTAAAATCAATTTCATAATTTATACTAATTTCATAGATATTGAATGATTTATTTCAAATTGAAAGTTCATTACCTCAAGATAATTTCAATGTGATTTTTAAAGGAATTATTCATTTGAAGATGAAATCCTTTGATGTTACATAGTCATTACTAAGGATATTATTAAATGATACCATCATTATTAATTATATATATTTATTATGATTATTAAACCCATTTATTTTCCATCGTTTAATCTCTTATGAAATGATAAAATGTTTATGAAACTCTTTTATTTCCCATGGTTTATTCAGTGTTTTTTAAATCCATTTCTATTTCACTGGTTATGATAATATGAATGTTTTATGATTTCAGGGTAAAAAATTTATAAACTTTATAGTAATATGGGTGGTTCCAAAACCATATATTCATGAAAATCATTGAGTAAATATGGTTATATCTTGAGACAAATAGGAATAGAATAGGGAGTGAACCCAATTAAGTAAGGGAATTTTTTTCACTATGATACTCTTGGGAGAAATCCTTAACTACTACAATGGTTTTGAGAGTGGAACAAATACACTATGATAGTGTCTACATTAAGCCTTTTCTACCTAGGAAATTAATTTATATTATTATGTATATTACAAAAACTTATGGCTTATACCAATGTTATTCTCTCATAGATCATGTTCTTTGATTCCATTATGATTCGTGTCTTATGAAATTACATGATTTATTCCATGAATCAATATTATTATCAATGATATGTGGGGTTTAGTTTTCCAATGTTATGATCATATTCTAATGATCTTATTTTAATGTTATTTTTATGTGATCATTGATATACTTCTTTTTTAACCTTAATGAAAAAATGGGATCACATTTTCTTATGTTTCATTTAACCCTGTTATGAATAATGGTATTAAGTTTCATATATATAAGAATGGTGATTGATATGGAGATGTAATGTCTAGGACCATAATTATCTATTAATTTTCCAAATTCTGGTGTTTGGGGTGTCCTGGAGACCATTAGTGACTCATTAAAGAGTTTTCCAAATTTTAGGATTGAACGAACAGTGGCACCGATGAGCGTCAATGGTACGGATGGGCATTAGTGGCACTGATAGGCATCGGTGACACCAAGGGTTATTGGTGGCACCGTAGGGTCATCCATACCACCAATCTACATCGGTGGTTGGGTGACGGTACAAGGGAGACAGTGGTAGGGTGAATGTGCCAGGGAGATGGTGCCAGGGTAATGGTACTAGGGCGACGGTGCCAGGGCAACGGTGACTCATCTAACGGTGAGTCCTTCAATATTTTTCTAGGGCCTTCATGTTTTCCCCTATAACATATCTTTTGATGTAAAATCATATTAATACCTTTTTCAAATCCTTTTAAAACCATTAAAATATTTTTTTTAAACCTCAATAGTTGGGCGACCGTTGGGTTACCAAAACGTGTGGCCTTTTTACTCGGTGTCACACCATTTTTGGTGCTTCCCAGTTTTTCCCCTGTTATGGGTTTTTCTCAATTTAAAGAAAATATATTAACTCATAGCCATTTTCTCTACCATCTCTGAGGTTAATTTTTAAATTAAAATTAATCCAAATGTATAGAACCACCCAACTGTGTAGTCGAGCCACGATCTAACTTTTAAGTCCATTGAAATCATCTCCATCA
Source organism: Viscum album (assembly GCA_963277665.1). Taxonomy (NCBI): domain Eukaryota; kingdom Viridiplantae; phylum Streptophyta; class Magnoliopsida; order Santalales; family Viscaceae; genus Viscum; species Viscum album. The sequence continues at coordinate 659,238,130 of OY728131.1, read as the reverse complement.
TTTTAGGATCTGGCCTTTTCTTATGTTGAGATCCTATCTTCATAATTCATTTCCACTCTCTAAGTATGCCATAGAGAATTAATTTTGAGGCGAATCATGAACTCATAATGGATCCCTTCCTACTCAGCCCTGGATTCCTCAGTGTTCTTGCTCTTCAAGTGGTGCATCCCCAGTTCTATGCACGAAGAGAAAACACCGATCATTGATAATCCCAGTAGTTTTTTCCTTTTTCTCTCTTATTATGTATCATTCAGGGTGGGTATGATAATTTTTTCTCAGGTATTGGATGAAACCGAACCTTAATAAAGATAATGAATGGTTTTTAATAATTGAATGGGTGTTATTATTGGTGATTCCATTTTACTCTTCATCATTGTTTATATGTTGTGAACTATATGGGATTATTCCCATTGAAAATCATGGCCATTGGTGGTCCTTTCCTATGCACTAATGAACCTCTATTTTCTTGATAATCTTGTAATTGACTTGCTATAACTTGTAAAATGGTTAATAACGTAAACTGAATTGATTAAATAGATGATAAATGAATATGAATAATTGTGTGGTAACCCATGTTAACAAAACAGGAAGAATGAACTTGATAAATATTGTGGTTAAATCTTGAAAATTCCCTTTCTCTATTTATCTAACAAGCACAGTTGTTCTGTTGGATGCTTATGGGGGATGTGGATGGGGATGGGATCCCCTATTTTGTAGTGGTTGGTTTGTGGATATGAGGCTATGTATGGACGTATGTTGGGGCTTCTGTTGGTTCCAGTACAATGAAGGATCACACCGATCCCTTTTTTTGTTGTGACATAACTAGAGAATCAGGTGTGAATGCTTAAATTGTTGTTTGGCTATTTTATTTCTCAATCCATAATTTTTTTGACTTATGGAGGTGCCTGTTATTTTCTTGGTAGTATAGAATTATTTCTAATGAAGTCATATGAACATGATAATAATAATGGGTTCAATGGATAATTGTTCTCTAGAATGGGTGGTGCTCTCATTATGACTATTGTGCATGTATGAATAATAGTGAGGGTGTTTGTGTATGGGCTAGTTTCGGGACCCTTAGGTTGGGATGATTTCTTGTTTAATTATATGTATAAATTTAGTTCTTTTATTTCTTATTCTCACCCCATCCACGTTTATCACTTTGGGACAAAAAACCCCATTTCAGGGGGAGGGTGTATTTCCCAACATTCCTAGGAATGAATGATTATTAGATCTTTTTCTACTCCCTATCTTGTGTTACCCATGATTATTTTAGAAGGCTGTGATGGCCTGAGGTCTATTATAGCCCAAGACTCTTCGTTCAGGGTATGTTGTGGTGGTTGGCCTAGGTGTGTGCGGGCATGTTTGTCTCCCAAGTGTCTTCAGGATGAGGCCCAAGTGTCTTCAGGCATGACGGTAGTTGTTCTGGACGATGTGTCTTCAGGTGTGGTTACATATGGTTGTGGTGGCCCAGGATTCTGTGGGAAAGATGTGTGGTTGTTGTGGCCTAGGTGTCTGCGTGCCAGATTCATTGTTTTAGTCGCCCATAAGGTTGTTGTTGGGGTAATAGTGGGTCTCTAGTGAAAATGGTTGGGGTGGTCTAACACGTAGTATGTCTTTATTTAATAGTGGGAAAGCAGTGTGGGGTACCAAAAAAATGATGTTATATTACTATTACTTTAACTAACTTGTGTTATTTTGGGAGTGTGCCATGGTGAGGAGGGGTGGATTGTTTCTTTGTTAGGTTCTTTTTTATCTCTATTTCTTACAGGGCATTTGAATTCCTCCCCACTTATTCATGGGAGATTTTGGATTTACCCACTGAGTATACCTATGTAATCACCCTATGTATATAAAATTGATTTTAGGTTTCTAGGAGGACGTTGAGGACCATGTCAGACATTACTATCTTGGGATTCAGAATAGTTGTCGTTGCTGTTTTTCTTTCTTTTGGTACTTCCTTTTGGAGATTTCTTATACTTGCAACACCTTATTTTGAACATGCATGTGGAAAATGGTTTTTGGATTTACGTTTAATTTCTTTTTTTGGATTTTTTTTGAGATTTACCATCTTATCTCATGATCATTCTCTATATAAAGGGTAATTCCATCCATATTATGATTGATAATATACTCACGGGGTAAGGCGCCACTCAGGGGCCTACTGATGGTTGGACTTAGGGGTTCAATATCTGTAACACCCGAGACTTTTATGAGAAATATTTTGTTTTTTATGTTATATAAATCATTAAAGGAATCTTTCACTACACACAACACTAGCTTGGCTTGCTTTACACTCAATCACGACCTTCCTCGATAGCATGCGTCGTACGCAATACCGAGTTTCACTAAACAACAATATGCTATTAAAATATTATTAAAACTAGCCGTTATGAATAGTAATACCCACTTTTTGAAATTTTGTAAATTTTATTTTTCAAAATTGACTTCATTTTTCGATTCGGAATATCGAAATTAGCCTAGGGTGAAATTTTGGTATTTTTCTGAAAACTTTCAATTTTTGATGAATAGTGAAAACACTAGGTTACTATTTAAAAACTGACTTTTTATTTAAATAATTATTTATTTTATTTAAATTTATCTTAGGTAAAAATTGATAAATAATGCATATATAAGTTCAATATAATTCATTCGAGTCATTTTATAATAATTTTAGATATATAAAAATTTTATTGAACTTTTCACCGTCTTTTACCCACCTCCTAGGAGAATTTGAAAATTTACATAAAACTTAATTTTACCGCTTCTGTGAGAGGAATTTCAAAAATCCGAGAGACACGGTTGATGTCACTAAGTAAAATGTGGTTCAATGATATGAAAATAATTTTTGGTGAATAGTAACTTTTTACTTTTTTTACCATGATTAAAAGTAAATAGGATAATTAAGGATAAAAATGATATTATTATTACCCTAACACATGTCGTAATTCTATTGGATAAGTGTAATTAGGCCAAAAACTACATTAGGAATAAAATATGACCAATTAGGCCCACTTGCAATAAATTAGGACATTTATTATTAATTTATTTATAGAAGGGTTAAAATAGTGAAAATCAAAGTTTAATAACAAAATCATTTTTAATATAGGGTGATAAATAAGATAAATTCGACTATAAATATTCATTATAAATATAAAAAGATTTACTACATAATGGTATTTTATTTGTAATTTTTAGACTTTAAATAATTTAATTTATTTATGACACAATGATGATGCAGTAATTATCTTATTAATGAAATATTGACATAATTGATGTTATAAATACAGAAATAAATGTAATTTGAGACTTTTTATGAATTACACTAATTTTATAGGTTAATATGACATGTTATTATTGATTTAGTTAACTTTTTTCGAACTAATCATTCTGTTATGATTTTCAAAAAAATCAATTACAAAATAGTGTCAAAATCGACATCAAATAGTTTTTAAAACAAATATTATATTATTAATTGTTATTTTATTCCTAAAAATATAAGGGTCGTTAAAATTACTTAGATAAGGTTATATATATTAATAATAAACAACTTGGGGTTCTCTTGGCTTGTTATAGTAGTTTTATTAACATTATAGTGTAAGAAAACAGGAAGACACGGTAAAATAAAAATTATTTAACGTAAAGTTAAATCTAAATGATAAGGTTAAAATAGAAAACTAAACTTGTCTAAATTCTATAGGATGATAGTATTTCGAACCATCCCCACCTTTGTTTCTAAATAACTCAATTTGGAGCTATTAAAAACCGAATATGACTTTATAAAAAAATTATATTTTTTGTTTTTCCAAAGGTGCCCCTCTCTTCCCTTATAAAAGGGAACCACCTCCCTCTCTTCCTCACACCATTTTGAGCCTTGAATCTCAGCCAAACCCTGCCAAATTCTCCTCTCCACTTCCCTAGAAACATCCTAGAGGTCCTAGTCTTTTTCAAAGACCAATTTTAGTTCCTTAAGAGGAGGTCTCAAAGAGGCGCTTTAAAGAAGAGGTAATGTCCGTTACCGATTCTTTCAACTTTATTTCTTCTTCCACTTATTATTCTTAGGTTGTTTCATTTTGAAGTAATAAAATCATTATCACTCATATACTGATATGTTATTATAATTATTAAACAACCCTATTTCACCATCTATCCATCCTACGGAAAACGAAATCACCGCGCGTGCGTACGTACGGAATACCGTCTCCACGCCGTGGTGTAATCTATTTTCCACCACCACCTTACTTGGATGGGTATAATGGTGTCAATAATAACTATAAATTATTATTGTAAAGTGATATTGATTCTGTTATAATATACATACACTCCAATAAAATTCCACAATCATGGTAACAATATCATCACTCGTGCGTACGTACGGAATATCGTCTCCACGATGCAATGAGATTCAATCTCAATGATTAACCATTCATAAATGATTATAAAGTATATATAATAATTAATCATGAAATATATGACATAATAATGATACTAGATTTATGTATATATATATATATGTATTTCATCCAATTAATTCCATTCAATTCCATGAGAAAACGAAAACAACGTTCATGCGTACGTACGACCTACCATCTCGATGAATGGTGTATTTCTTTCCATTTATCGATCTATTATATATATGTATATTATAAATATATATTATATATAAATCATGTTTTATATTCTAGAATTAAGTAATCATGATCTAAGTAATCATATTCATAATTACAAGTCAAAACACGGACGACAAATGAAACGATTTTACCCAAAACTCTCTTTAACATGGAATTTACAAAAGAACGGGTAATATAAAGTCATAAGTGAACCATATATGATATCATAACAATGAATATGATTCTGTAATAAGTCAATGACATTATTTAAATCATTATACAGGAGTTTTAGATACGTAAGAAGCATTTCGGACCAAAGGTTAAGGGATAATTATTCCAATCTCATTCTTATCCGAGATTGTTTATTTGTAGGTATTTACTGGGGTAATGATTATTATCCATGTCCATGTTTTCTCAAAATATTTTCATAAAATGTTTAATTTTCTTCCATGTATGTTTAAAGTCATTTTTACCCTTTTCTAATTTTACCACATCATATGGAAGGAATCTTTTTTTGTTTACCATGTGAGGTACTTTTTGACTTTTCCGACAAAAGTACGAGAAAAATGTTATTTTTAACTTATACGGAGTGAAAGGATTTTTATGGTTTAATAAAGCCTTATTATCATGAAGCTTACTCCAAAATATTTCATGACTATTTTCAACCAAATACTTTTAATTTAAAATTGCATGGGATTTTGTGAAACGAAAATGATTTTGAAGAATAATGGATATTTTTCTCAAGAATTCATCTCAAGTGTTTTATCAAAATCATTTTCCATATAAGATGAAATTATTTCATATGTGTTTTCTTCATGTATAATGTCTCTATGATTTACATGGTTTCACTTTTCTTATGATGAAATATCCATTTGTTTTATATGGATTATGTGATGATGGGATGATGTTTATGAAACCCATTTTATTCTTTGGGTTATGATGAATGTTTTAAGTTTATTTTGTGGCACAAGTAAGAATGATTTCATTATGATATGGGTGGGACCTATATCTTCCTCCAATGCATTGGGTAAAGATTTATATCTCATGAGATATACATGGCTGGAACGGTAAGTTAATCTGGTTCAGTGTTACAGGACTGAAACGAGGAGTGAACTCGATTCAGAAAGGGACTTTGTCCACTAAGACGGTCTTGGCAGAAATGCCTTGGCTACTATGGAAATCATATCATGTTCTTAATGGTTTACACAATTACATGTTTTATTACCATGCTATTTTATCATGATTGATGTTCCCCTATGATATATGCCTTACGTACTTCCAAGATTCATGTATTTGCTCAAGATTTTGATGTTTAGATTTTATGTTCAAGTTTTTGAATTCAAATGTTTATGGGTTGTTTTATGTTCTCTATGATTACCCTTACTGGGTATTTGAGCTCACCCCTTTGTATGTTTTCTTTCCCCAGGTCAGGAAGAAGGTTATTAAGTAAGATATGCCAAAAGGGACTATAAATATGATGAAATAAATGGGAGACAGTGTAGATGCTTTATGAACCAGTTGTTTATGTTTCCCAGTTTCTAAAGACACTATACCTATATGGTTCTTTCATGGTTTTGTTATATGTTGTAATAAGTGTGCTTCAATTTTGAATTAATAACCATGTATGTAAAGTATGGGTCGCTATAGTTGGTATCAGAGGAAAGGTATAGTCAACCTTTGGAAACTAGGATGTGAAAGCCTTAGTAAGAATCATAAGGATAAGTCTAAGCATAGAACATAATCTTAGTGTTTTAGAAATGGCCATGAATAACCTAGGATAAGACCTTAAGTTTGAACTTTTATTCATGATTATGTTGCTTTCCTATTATAATTAGTGTTGCTCACACTATTCTTTTTTGTTTTAGTCAATGGATAGAACCCGAAGGAACTGTGTTAATGTGGAATGTGACGGGGAATGCAATGATTGTCCTCCTGAGCAACCAAACGTTATGGGAGATGGAATGAAAAATCTTGTAGACATGCTCACACAACTTTCTCAAGATATGAATAATTAAGGACTTCCAAACGAGCAAAGGAAGGAGAAACATTCTGTTGAATCCTTCATGAGGCAACGTCCACCTTCATTCAGCGGGTCTACTGATCCATTAGTTGCTAAACAATGGATTAGTACTACTGAAAAGATATTTTCTGGACTTCAATGTTCTAAACATGATAAAGTAATCCTAGCCATTTATTGTTTGGAAGGTGATGCTGATCAATGGTGGAATCTTATCAAGAATACGAGGCCAAGAGATGAAATTGAGTCCATGGAATGGGATGAGTTCAAGAACTTATTTTTCAATAAGTACATCCCTCATATTCTCTGAATAAAGTTGAAGAAGGAGTTTCATGAACTAAAGAAAAAGGATGATGAATCTGTTGGTACCTACGAAACAAATTTTACAAGACTTGCAAGGTATGCTTCGGGTATTATTATCCAACCTGAGAGTAAGATCGATCGATTATTTAGTGGCTTAAAACCAAGTCTTCGAAGGGCGTTATCCATAATGGACTTCAAAAGCTATGAGGAAATCGTTCGATGTACTCTCAAAGTTGAGATGAATATTGGAGTAACCCATCAGTCATATGGGGTTGATAAGAAGTGGAAAATGGGATTCAAAGGAAAATCTAAAGAGCACACTGAAAAGAAGATGAGTTTTCCCTTATTCTCAAAGTGTGGAAAGAAACATGGAGGGAGTTTTCTTAAAGGGGCAAGTGAATGTTTCAAATATGGAAAGGAAGGTCATTGGGCATTTGAATGCCACAATAATGGGAAGAAGATGTCTAGTGATGCGAACAAAGAAAAGGCTACACAGAGTTCACCTCCTACACTTCAATGTTACAAGTACAAGGAGATGGGGAATTATGCCAATCAATGCCCTAATCCTAGGGTTGATGATGATGGTTGACGTCAATAAACTCTTAAGGGAAAAGACAAAGGAATGTCACATGCAATTTCTATCAGTGATGTGGAGTAGGATAACGAGGTGGTGAAAGGTACACTTACCATCCACTCTAAAGTAGAAAATGTTTTATTTGATTCTGGATCCTCCCACTCTTTTATTTCTGATGAATTTTATAAGGTTATCACCGTATTACCTCAATAATTAGATGTTGAGTTAGCTGTGACAACCCCTAATGGCATAACAGTCGCATCAGAAGTTTATAATTCTTCTTCGATTGAAGTTTGTGGGAAAGTGCTTCCTGCAAATCTTGTGATCCTTCCTATAGTGGAATTTGATGTGATTCTTGGCATGGATTGGATTTCTCTATATAGAACTGATATCAATTTCCAAAGAAGGTAAGTCACATTTCATATTCCAGATCAATCTATGATCGTCTATCGATGCAAGAATGAACATAACCTTCCAGTGGAAATTTATTCCATCTTATGGGTCTTGATTCCACTAAATGATGGTTATTTATCTCAAATGGTTGGTGAGAAACTCATGATTAAGAATATGCCCATTGTACGGGAGTTTGACGATGTCTTTCCAGAGGAATTACTGGGTCTTCCACCAAATCGTGAAGTTGAGTTTTTAATATAACTCGTACAGGGTGCTCTGCCTATTTAAAAGACACCTTATAGAATGGCCCCAATTGAGTTGCAGGAATTGAAGAAGCAACTCTAAGAGAATCTTGATAAGGGATTCATACGCCCTAGTGCATCACCTTGGGGAGCACCGGTTCTATTTGTTAAGAATAAAGATGGATCAATGAGACTCTGCATTGATTATTGAGAACTTAACAAGATCACTATCAAGAACAAATATCCTCTCCCGCGCATTGATGACTTATTTGACCAACTATGCGGAGCTCAATACTTTTCCAAGATTGATCTTCGTTCAGGGTATCATCAATTAAGGGTCAAAAGGGAGGGTATACAAAGATGACTTTTCGTACAAGGTATGGACACTATGAATTTATAGTGATACCATTTGGTCTTACTAATGCCCCCCTATGTTCATGGAGCTAATGAATATAGTCTTTAGAGACTATCTTGATCAGTTTGTGGTAGTCTTTATAGACGATATTCTTTTCTATTAAAAGAGAAAGGAAGAACATGAAGATCACTTGAGAATTATATTGAAGACCTTAAGAAAGGAGAATCATTATGCCAAATTTACAAAGTGTGAATTTTGGCTTCAAAAAGTTTCGTTTTTGGGTCACATAATCTCAAAGGAGGGGATATCTATGGATCCAGCAAAAACAGAGGTTATCGAAAGATGGTTGAGACCAACAAAAGTAACTCAAATCTGAAGTTTTCTTGTTTTGGATGGATATTATCGACGTTTTGTGAAATATTTTTCACGATTATCTAATCCACTCACTAGGTTGACTCGGAAAGGAGTTGAGTTTGTTTGGACAGAGGAATGTGAAGAGAATTTATAGGAGTTGAAGAGAAGGTTATCCAGTGCACCTGTGATCACACTGCCTTGTAGTGGAGAAAGGTTTGTGATCTACAGTGATGCATCCAAGAAGGGATTGTGGTGTGTTCTTATGAAAAATGATATGGTGATAGCTTATGCCTCACAATAGTTGAAAATCTATGAGCAAAATTACCCAACTCAGGATTTGGAGTTAGCTACGGTAATCTTTGCATTAAAAATTTGGAGGCATTATCTTTATGGAGAAAGGTGTGACATTTATACCGATCATAAAAGTTTAAAGTATATTTTCACGCAAAAGGAGCTGAATATTCTCCAAAGAAGATGGTTGGAGATGATTAAGGATTACAACTGCTCAATTCATTACCACCCTGTGAAAGCAAACAAGGTGGCTGATGAATTAAGTCGACAAGACCATGCCAAATTATCCATGATGAGGATCACAAAAGATCCAATATTTATGGATTTACAAAGGATGGATCTTTTAATTATAATGAAAAGGGAAAAATATTATCTTTCTCAAATGAATGTTCAACCATCTATACATGTGAAGATTAAAGAGGCACAGAAAGAAGATGTAGAGTTACAAAATAAGGTGAGAAATGTTCCTGAATTCAACCTTGATTGTGATGGGATAATAAAGTTCAGGAATCAGGTTTTTGTTCCTCCCATCCCCGAATTAAAGAAGGAGATGCTGGATGAGGCTCATAGTTCTTCATTCTCTATTCATCCTGGAAGCTCGAAGATGTATAGGGACTTGAAAGATTACTTCTGGTGGGATGGCATGAAAAGAGGGGTTGTAGAATATGTCTCTCGATGCTTGGTTTGTCAGCAAGTTAAAGCTAAGAGACAAAAGTCTAAGGGAATGTTACAACCATTACCCATACCTGAATGGAAATGGAAAAACATCTCTATGGACTTTGTCACAGGACTTCCTAAAACATCCAAAGGAAATAATGCTATCTGGGTTATAGTTGATCGTCTTACAAAGTCTACACACTTCATTGCTATTAGAGAGGATTTCACTCTGGATCAGCTTTCCAGGATATATGTAAAGGAAGTGGTAAGATTGCATGAAGTACCACTTTCTATTATATCTGATCGGGATTAGAAGTTTACCTCAATGTTCTGGCGAAGACTTCAGTATCCTCTGGATACAGAGTTGAGTTTCATAACTGCTTATCATCCTCCGACAGACGGTCAATCTAAGAGGACGATTTAAACACTAGAAGATATGTTGAGAGTTTGGTCTATGGATTTCAAAGGAGGTTGGGATCAACACCTACCTTTGGTGGAATTTTCTTATAATAATAGCTTTCACTCCAGTATTCAGATGGATCCTTATGAAGCTTTTTATGGAAATAAATGCAGGACTCCAACTTGCTGGGATGAAGTTGGGGAAAGAAAGCTATTAGGACATGATCTTGTTGACGAGATGGCAAAAAAGGTCAGATCTATTCAACAACACATAATAGTAGCTCAGAGTAGACAAAAAAGTTAGGTCGACAACTGAAGAAAAGACTTAGAGTTTGAAGTGGGTGATAAAGTGTTCTTACGAATATCTCCCTGGAAGAGGGTCATGAGATTTGGAAAGAAGGGAATGTTGGGCCCTAGAAATATCGGTCCTTTCGAAATACTAGATCATGTTGGGAAGGTAGCATACCGATTGGCACTTCCACCAAATCTCTCTCAAGTTTAAGATGTGTTCCATGTATCTCTCCTGAGAAAGTACATACCTGATCCATCACATGTACTCAGCTCAGAAGTTGTACCGTTGGAGCAAGATCTTTCCTATGAAGAACAGCCGATAGAGATTCTCGATCGTAGTGAAAAAGTCCTACGGAACAAGACCACTCGTTTGGTGAAAGTTTTATGTAGGAACCCCAATTAGAATAAGCTACATGGGAGCTTGAGGATATGATGAAGGAGAGGTATCCTCATCTGTTTGTTACAAAGTGACGAATTTCGAGGGAGAAATTCATTTTAAGGGGGGTAGAATGTAACAACCAATACTTTTATGAGAAATATTTTGTTTTTTATGTTATAAAAATCATCAAATGAATCTTTCACTACACATAAAAATAGCTTGGCTTGCTTTACACGCAATCGCGACCTTCCTCGATAGCTTGCGTCGTACGCAATACCGAGTTTCACTAAACAACGATATGCTATTAAAATATTATTAAAACTAGTCGTTATGAATAGTAATACCCACTTTTTGAAATTTTGTAAATTTTATTTTTCAAAATTGTCTTCTTTTTTGGATTTGAAATATCCAAATTAGCCTAGGGTGAAATTTTGGTGTTTTTCTGAAAAATTTCAATTTTTGAGGAATAGTGAAAACACTGGGTTACTATTTAAAAACCGACTTTTTATTTAAATAATTATTTATTTTATTTAAATTTAACTTAGGTCAAAATTGATACATAACACCTATATAAGTTCAATATAATTCATTTGAGTCATTTTATAATAATTTTAGATATATTAAAATTTTATTGAACTTTTCACCGTCTTTTACCCACCTCTTTGGAGAATTTACAAATTTAGATAAAACTTAATTTTACCGCTTATGTGAGTGGAATTTAAAAAATCCGAGAGACATAGTTTATTTCAGTAAGTAAAATGTTGTTCAATGGGATGAAAATAATTTTTTGTGAATAGTAACTTTTTACTTTTTTTTACCACGGATAAAAGTAAATATGGTAATTAAGGGTAAAAATGATATTATTATTACCCTAACACTTGTCCAAATTCTATTGGATAAGTGCAATTCTGACAAAAACAACCTTAGGAATAATATATGACCAGTTAGGCCCACTTGGATTAGATTAGGACATTTATTATTAATTTATTTAAAGACGGGTTAAAATAGTTAAAATCAAAGTTTAATAACTAAATCATTTTTCATATAGGGTTATAGATAAGATAAATTAGACTATAAATATTCATTATAAATCTAAATATATTTCCTACATAATGGTATTTTATTTGTAATTTTTAGACTTAAAATAATTTAATTTATTTATGACACAATGATGATGCAGTAATTATCTTATTAATGAAATATTGACATAATTGATGTTATAAATACCAAAATAAATGTAATTTGATACTTTTTATGAATTACACAAATTTTATAGGTTAATATGACATGTTATTAGTGATTAAGTTAATTTTTTCGAACTAATCATCCTATTATGTTTTTCAAAAAAATCAATTACCAAATAGTGTCAAAATTGACAACAAATAGTTTTTTAAAAAACATATCATATTATTAATTGTTATTTTATTCCTTAAAATCTAAGGTTCTCCCAAATGACTTAGATAAGGTTATATATATTAATAATAAACAACTTGGGGTTTTTGTTGGCTTGTTATTGTATGTTTATTGACCTTATAGTGTACGAAAACAAGAAGACACGGTAAAAGAAAAATTATTTAACTTAAAGTTAAATCTAAATGATTAGGATAAAATAGAAACCTAAACTTGTCTAAATTCTATTGGATGATAGGATTTCGACCCATCCCTACCTTATCTTCGAAATAACTCAATTTGGAGCTATTAAAAACCGAATATGGCTTTATAATAAAATAATATTTTTAGTTTTTCCTAAGGTGACCCTCTCCTCCCTTATAAAAGGGAACCTCATACCTCTCTTCCTCACACCATTTTGAGCCTTGAATCTCGGAAAAACCCTGAAAAATTCTCTTCTCCACTTCCCTATAAACATCCTAGTGGTCATGGTCTTCTTCAAAGACCAATTTTAGTGCCCTAAGAGGAGGTCTCAAAGAGGCGCTTCAAAGAAGAGGTAACGTTCGTTACCGATTCTTTCAACTTTATTTCTTCTTGCACTTCTTCTTCTTAGGTTATTTCATTATGAAGTAATAACATCAGTATCACTAATATACTGATATGTTATTATAAGTATTAAACAAACCTATTTCACCATCTATCCATCCCAGTGAAAACGATATCACCGCGCGTGCGTACGTACGGAATACCGTCTCCACGCTGTGGTATACTCTATTTTCCACCACCACCTTACTTGGATGGGTATAATGGTGTAAATAATAAATATAAATTATAATTGTAAAGTGATATTGATTCTGTTATAGTATACATACACTCCAATAAAATTCCACGATCATGGGAACGATATCATCGCTCGTGCTTACGTACGGAATACCGTCTCCACGACGCGATGAGATTCATTCTCAATGATTAACCATTCATAAATGATTATAAAGTATATATAATAAGTAATCATGAAATATATGAAATAATAATTATTCAGGTTTTATGTATGTATATATATGTATTTCATCCAATTAATTCCATTCAATTCAATGTGGAAACAAAAACAACATTCCTGCGTACGTACGGCCTACCGTCTCCAGGAATGGTGTATTTCTTTAAATTTATTGATCTATTATATATATCTATATTCTGAATATATATTTTATATAAATCATGATTTATATTCTGGAATTTTTTAATAATTATCTAAGTAATAATATGAATATTTACAAGTCAAAACACGGACGACAAATTAAACGATGTTACCCAAAACACTCTTTAACATGGAATTTACAAAAGAACGGGTAATATAAAGTCATAAGTGATCCATATATGATATCATAACAATGAATATGATTCTGTAATAATTCAATGACATTATTTAAATCATTATACAGGAGGTTCATATACATATGAAGCATATCGGAACTATGGTAAGGGATAATTATTCCAATCTCATTCTTATCCGAGATTGTTTATTTGTATGTATTTACTGGGGTTATGATTATTATCCATGTCCATATGCTCTCAAAATATTTTCATAAAATGTTTAATTTTCTTCCATGTATGTTTAAAGTCATTTTTACCCTTTTCTACTATTACCACATCGTATGGAAGGAATCTTTCTTTTGTTTACCATGAGAGGTACTTTTTGACTTTTCCAACAAAAGTACGAGAAAAATGTTAATTTTAACTTATATGGAGTGAAAGGATTTTTATGGTTTTATAAAGCCTTATTTTCATGAAGCTTCCTCCAAAATATTTCATAACTATTTTTAACCAAATACTTTTCATTTAAAATTGCATGGAATTTTGTGAAACGAAAATGATTTTGAAGAATAAAGGATATTTTTCTCAAGAATTCATTTCAAGTGTTTTATCAAAATTATTTTCCATCTAAGGTGACATTATTTCATATGTGTATGTTTCATGTATAATATCTCTATGATTTACATGGTTTCACTTTTCTTATGATGAAATATCCATTTGTTTTATATGGATTATGTGATGATGGGATGATGTTTATGAAACCCATTTTATTCTTTGGGTTATGATGAATGTTTTAAGTTTATTTTGTGGCACAAGTAAGAATGATTTCATTATGAGATGGGTGGGACCTATATCTCCCTCCAATTCATTGTTTAAAGATTTATATCTCATGAGATAGACATTGCTAGAATGGTAAGTTAATCCGGTTCAGTGTTACAGGACTGAAACGAGGAGTGAACTCGATTCAGAAAGGGACTTTGTCCACTAAGATGGTCTTGGCAGCAATGCCTTGGCTACTATGGAAATCATATCATGTGCTTAATGGTTGCCACAATTACATGTTTTATTACCCTTCTATTTTATCATGATTGATGTTCCCCTATGATATATGCCTTACGTACTTCCAAGATTCATGTCTTTGCTCAATATTTTGATGTTTAGATTTTATGTTCAAGTTTTTGCATTCAAATGTTTATGGATTGTATTATGTTCTCTATGTTTACCCTTACTGAGCATTTTAGCTCACCCATTTTATGTTTTCGTTTCCCCAGGATATAAATAAATCTTTTAGGTAAGAAAAAAAAGAAAGATATTTATGGGAGATGTTGAAGATCTTTCACCACGATTAGAAGATTATATTCCGAGTTTCTAAAGCCACTAAACTATTACGGTCCTTGTGTGTCTGTTCCTGTTATGTACTAAGTGTTCCAAAAAAGTAATTTAATGTCCATGTACGTCAAGCTTTGGGTCTTGACATTATCTCTACCTCAACTTGAAAAAGGAAGGGTCTGACAGTTTTCTATTCCTTTCCTCTTCTTGGTGAAAGCGGGTCATGCCAGAATGGTATCATATATGATGGTTGAGAGATGGGACGGAGTTTAGGGTTAGGCCTAGTGAGAATTTCCTGGTATGGTAGGGAAACGGTGTTAGGAAATATTGGAGTGTGAAATATGCAAGGGAAGACCTGTTAAAAAATGTGATTTTAGGCCCCCCCGTGATCCGATGCAAGGACTCTGGACCTATCAAATGAACGAGTGAGGATAAAATAATTTTAGGGTAGAGATCCTACGAAAGGTACATGCATCATAATGACATCTGTTCTTGTGTGTCTTGGGTTTTTAGGGAAATTTTAAATAAAAAAATGTTTATGAAAAATTTAAAAGATAAATTCTACACTACTCAGGCTTTGGAATTCCTTGTTTATCTTGCAGTTATGGCACACGGAAAACATCCACGAGTAGTGAGGGAGATCAAGGCCCAGGATTATAATTTGGAAGATCAGAAGAGGGATGATCAAGAGGAGGATGATGACTAGAGGAAGAATACTCTTCATGACATTCAGGGGAAAACTCTAGGGAAGTACAAGGGAAACGTCTCAGACATAGAGATGGAGGGCCCGAATGGAGAGATGGTGATATATTTCCGCTTGAATCGGGCTCCAACAGTGTACTGGGTTCCTCTGGCTGTAACCCAGATTTGGGGAGTGGCACATTAGTTGTGGATGCTCTATCTCGACGAGAAAAAGGAAGATAAGGCTTCATGGACTGACTTCGAGAGGGATTTCTAGGAAGAATTACTTTCTTCCATAATGAAGGCTGAGAAGAAGTATGAGTTACTCTCCATCCAGTATGGGAGCATTCCAGTGAGGGAATTGGGGAACATGTTCAAGGGTCACCTTATTTTTTCTCTGGACCTCTCTCCAGATGAGGAGTATCAGGTGAGACATTTAGCCAATGCACTCTGACCTTCACTGTAGTATGAAGTTACTCCCTACACTCTACCAACATACTTTAAGTTTCAGAAGAAGACTAAAGTGGTGGAGAGGATACACATTCTAGGATGTGTTCCACTTGAGGGGATCCAATTGAGATCATCCAAGGGGAAATCCATTAGTCGCGTGCCTCTATCCTCAGGGCCTTACAAGTTTTGATTGATGGGGAGCAAGCCCTAGATGTTCGAGTTTCGATCCCCCAGTTCCTACTCTTTCCCAACGGGACTAGGAACGAGATTATTTATCAATGGAAGTCATGGGAACCTTATGAATTAGTGCCGTGACTGAGTTTAGTACAATGGAGGTGGGCAGGTTCAGTGCCCACCTCAGCAGTAGTAGCAGTTTATAGCCAGGCCTTTTCAGCAGCTACAATAGGGACAACGATCTCCCGCTCCTCTGAGAGCAGATGTTTTTGGAGGAGGTTGACCTCATAGCGCTCCCCAGGGACCCCGAATAGGGTGTAATAGGGGAGGTGGGCGACAGACAAGGGAAAAATAGCTAGGTGTGGGTAGTTGCAGGCTGCGGAGGTAGCAGTTCTAGCAGGGCTAGAGGTAGCTCGAGATTTGATCAGCTTGTTCAGTACTCTTTTCTACACCTTGTTTGATTCATGAGCCTCACAATACTTTTTTGTACCTATTCTATCCCATGCACTGGGTCTATAAGTATAGAGACATCTCATGCCCCTGGTATTGGGTACACCAGTCGGAGTTTAGACCAGCTTGTCTTATGTTTTATAGGGATGTAGACGGATATTGGGGCAACATCAGTCCAATAGGGGCCTTCTTTTACTACAGATGAATCTATATGATGTCATTTTTTGGCATTTAAAAGTTGGTCTCTATGTATGTCGTTATCGACTACTTCTAGAGTTGGTTCATGTTTTCCAATATGGGCATCCAACATGTAACTTCCATTGGCAAGAGGGGTTTCTAGGAGGACAATCAATGATTATGGCCACTTTTTCCTTATTTGATGAACTATCAGTGGGATCAACAAATATAGAGATGGTGGAAGTCTCGAGGATCATCATTGAGTTCTTTTATGTCTTTCCTAGGGAGTTGGTGACTCTACCCCCTCGACGTGATGTCAAGTTAGGGATAGACTTGCAACCCAGTGCCTGTCAAATTTCGATGGACCCAAATGGATGGAACCTTCTGAGTTTTAGGAATTGGGGATCTAGGATGATTAACTAATAAAGAAGTGTTTTATCTGACAAAGGGAATCATCATGGGGTCCTCCAGTCATGTTCTCAAAGAAGAAAGATGATGGTCTTGGGCTATGTATAGACTGCTAAAGGCTGAATCATGTGACGATAAAGAACCGTTACCCACTCCCGAGGATTTTCAACCTATTTGACTTGTATAAGGGAGAAGATTGGTTCTCTATGATTGACCTGTGGTCGGGGTATCCTTAGTTGAGGCTGAAGGTGATTGACATATCGAAGACTATTTTCAGGTGCAGATATGGACACTTTGAGTTTGTGGACATGTCATTCAGTGTTACAAATTCACCATACATGTTCATGGGGCTCAGGAACTCCGTATTATGGGAATATTTGTACTGGTTTTTAGTCGATTTTATAGATGATATCCTAATCCACTCAAGATCAGATGAGGATCACATCGAGCATCTAAGGAAGGTTTTAAAGGTCCTCTAACAACACCAGCTCTACGAGAAGTTGTCCAAGTGGATGTTCTGGACACAAGAGGTTCACTTACTTGAATATGTGGTGTCCTAACGGAGTATAGTAGTAAACCAATCTAATGTTGAAGTTGTTTTTTCTTGGGAAGAACCCAAGAACATGGGCGATTTTCATAGTTTCCGGGGTCTAGCGGGTTACTATTGGTGGTTCGTGCCCTAATTCTCCCGATTTGCAGAACGTTTGAAAAACATGACCAAGAAAGACCATGATTTGGACTGGAGTGAGCAGTGCCAGGCAGCCATCAGCTATCTGAAGGAGAAACTGATTAAGGCCCTAGTACTGAGGTTTCCAAAGGAAAGGGTGATGTTTGAAGTGTTTTTTGATGCTTCCAGCCGAGGCTTGGGGTGTGTGCTGATGAAGTATTATGGAGTGATCTCTTATGGGTCTAGGAAGTCACATCCTCATGAACATAACTATTCCACCACACACCTGGTGATTACAGGGGTTGTTTTTTCACTGAAGTTGTGTTGGCATTACCTCATATGGGAACACTTTGTGGTCTTCATAGATCACAAGAGCTTGAGGTATATAATCTCACAGCGTGACCTGGACATGTGGTAGTGGATGTGGATGGAGTTTCTTCAGGAGTACGACATCAGTATCTCCTAAAACTTATGGATGGGGAATATGGTGGCCAATGACTTTAGCAGGATGTCACAAAAAGTGGAGGATTTTCATTGGGAGGGACTTATAGGCTGAGGTGATGCATGATCGTGTTAGCCATGGTGATGCTCCGGAAGGATGGTCAAAAGACAGTTAGAATTAGATTCTTTTCTGCAAGAAGTTGTTTGGTCTAGAGATGACGCACGAGAGAGTTCTCAGTGAATTCCATAACTTACACCAGGTAGTACACATAGAAGTTTTCAATATGTACCAGTGCTTTAGAGGTTATCTTTGGTGGCCCAGGGTGAAACAGGAAGTGGCAGAGTTTTAGAAATGATCCTCATGTGCTAGCACGTGAAGGCTAAGCACCATGTTCCAGGTGGTCTGTTGCAGCCTTTAGAGGTCCCATAGTGGAAGTGGGATGACATCTTGATGGATTTCATTGTAGGACTACATAGGTTTCAAGGAGGTGGTGATGATATCTGGGTAGTGGTAGACCAAATAACGAAATCAGCTCACTTCCTAGTAATCAAAGAGTCGAGTTCGATGGATTCCTTAGCACAGAGGTATGTGGAATAGGTGGTGAGGTTTCATGGAGTTTTGAGGTCCATAGTATCAAATTGGGATACATGGTTTACCTCAGGATTCTAAAAATTATTGTAAAAAGCTTTTGGAACCCAACTATGCCTCATCACTGCTTTCCACCCCTAGACAGATGGGTATACAGAGAGGACAATATAGACATTGGAGGATATGCTCTGGTCATGTGTTTTGGACTTTGGGGGATTGTGGGTATGACAATTTCCTTTAGTAGAGTTTTCCTACAACAATAGATATCACTTTACTATAGGAATGGATCTGTTCGATGCCTCATAGAGAAGACCATGTCGTTCACCCATGTTCTAGACAGAGTATGGGTAAGTAGGTGTTCTTGGACTAGAGGTGGTGAAGATCATGAAAGAGAAGGTCCAACTTGTGCATGATAGGATGAAGGTAGCTTAGGACCGACATAAGTTGTATGTCGATCATAGGATGGGACCCTTGTAGTTTTTAGTTGGGGACCATGTGTTCTAAATGGTCTCCCCTCAGCATGGGAAATGATGGTTTGGTAGCAGGAGTAAGATATCTCTTTGGTTTGTTTGACCCTTTGAAGTGTTGCGATGTGTCGATGAAGTGGCTGATCAGCTGGCACTACCACCGCCGCTACTGAGGTCCCACAACTTCTTCCATGTCTCTCAGCTCCAATGATATCTACATGATTATTCAAACATCTTTTACAGGGGAGTTTTAGATATCGAGGATGATGTGACATTCGTGGAGTGACCAGTGAGGATCGAGAAACGCATGGAGAAGGTTCTTTATAGATGAACCATTATTTTGGTTCATGTATTGTGGAGGCATGGTGGCCTAAAGGAGAGTACTTGGGAATAGGAGGCAGAAATGAGTTCCCAGTACCCAGATCTGATTTATGTTTTGTTCTGTGTTGTTGTTTACTTGACTCTGATGTAATGCTTGACTTTGTTAACCATGAAATGGGTTATTTTCCTTGTTATATTAATGTGTGTGAAAAGCCCTAACTATGGGGAGGGTAGAACCTGATCCCTAATCAAGACACACTAATGTGGACACGATTAAACACATGTGGGAGATTCAAAGATGATAGTATCTTTACATGAATGAAGGAACTCCCTAATCCATGTATGTGGATGGTTTTTCTTTTTTGTTTGTGTGGTTACTTGGGGGGGAAGGGCGGTGGTGTACCCATAGTTGTTCCAAAGATAGATGAGGGAGAATCGTTCCTAGATATCAAGGCTTGTTTCAGCTTTCAAACAACTCTAGGGTGGTTTTTCCATGAGAGGTATCTTGTGGGGTGGTTATTCAAACACCCCCTATGTTCATCAGGTTAACTATTAAATTCTTGAGGGAAAGAATATTTTTAGAGGTATATGATATATTGTCTTGGACAATCCTAGTTAACTACATTTCCAAATTCTAGTGTTGGGGGGAGGGGGGGTCCTGGGGACCATGTGTGACTCGTTAAGTAGTTTTCCAAATTTTAGGATGGAACGAACGGTGGCACTGATGAGTGTCGGTGGCACCGATGGGATTCAGTGGCATATATCAGCATCAGTGGCACCAATGGGTCATCCATATTAGAAATCGACATTGGTGATAGGGCGACGATGTTAGTGAGATGGTGCCAGGGCGACGACGCCAGGGTGACGGTGTCAGGGTGACGGTGACTCACCTAATAGCGAGTCCTTCCCTGTTTTTCTAGGACCTTCCAATTTTCCCCAGTAATGTTTATTTTGATGTAAAAGCATTTTAATACCTCTCTAAAATCATTTTAAAGCCGGTAAATGTTGTTTTAAAACCTCAATAGCATGGTGACACTTAGGTTACCTAAACATCTGTCATTTTTACTCGGTGTCACAACTTTTTCAGTGCTTTCCTGTTTCACCCCTATTACATGTTTTTCTCCATTTAAAAGAAATCTATTAACTCATAGCCATTTTTTACACCATATCAAAGGGGAATTATTAAATAATAATTAATCCCAATTTGTGGAGCCACCCAACCATGTGGTTGAGCCACAATGAGGCTTTTATGTACTTCAAAATCGGCTCCTGGATTTTAGGGTCTCGCCTTTCCTTAATCGAATATCCTCTCTTCAGAATTAATTTCCATTATCTAAGAAAGACATAGAGTCTTCCCTACAAGAATAATCATGCACTAGTGCTGGAGCCCTTACCACTCATCCCTGGAGTCCTTAGAGTTCTTCATCTACAAGTCACACATCCCTAGTTCTTGGTGTGAGGAGAAAACTTCATTCTGTGTCCATCCAAGTAGGGTTTTCCTTCTTCTCTCTTTTCTATGTATCATATGGGGTGGGTATGGTAATGTTTCATCAAGGCGTGGATGAAACCAAAAATTAATAAATATAATAAATGGTTTTTAAATAATGAAGGGGTGTGATTGTTGGTGATGATGATATACTCTTTATCTTCGTTTATACATTGTGAACTGTATGGGATTATGCCCACTGAAAATCGTGGTTGTTGGTGGTCCTTCCCTGTGAACTAATGAACCATTGTTTTATTGATAATCCTTGTAACTAAAAGGATGTAACATTGTAACTGGTTAATCATGTAAACTAGGTTGGTTAAATGGATTCCCAATGAAGAAGAATCATTGTGTGATCGCCCTGATTAACCAAACAGATGGAAGGAACTTGATAAATGGTGTGGTTAAATATGAAAAACTCCCTTGGTATATTCTGATAATAAGAACAGTTGTTCTACTGGATACTTATGGGGGATGTGGATGAGGATGGGATCCCCTGTTGTTCAGTTGATGGTTTGTGGATCTTAGGCCGTGTGGGGCCATATGTTGGTTCTTGGGTTGGTTCCAGTAGATCAAGGGATCTCACAGATCCCTTTTATTGTCGTGACATTACAAGAAAACTGGGTGTTAATGCTTAAATTGTAGTTTGGATATTTTCTTTTTTCAGTCCAGAGTTGTTTTGACTTGCGGATGTGCATGTTAGTAACCCGATAGTGGAGAAAAATTTCTAATGAAATCACTTGAACATGATAACAAGAATGGGTTCCATGGTGAATTATTCTCCAGAATGGGTGGTGCTCTTGTTGTGGCTATTGAGAATTTTTTCTTGTATGAATTGTAACGAGGGTGTTTTTTTATGGGATGGTTTATAGACCCTTTGGGTGGGATGAGTGTGTGTTTACAAATATGTATAAATTTAGTTCTTGTGTTTCATATTTACACCACACCCACATTGAGCACTTTGTGCCAAATACTCCCATTTCACTGGGGAGGGTGTTTTTTCCTTCATTCCTATGAGTGGATGGTTATTAGCTCATTTTCAGATCCCACTCTTGGGTATCCCAATATTCTTTGGGTAGGATGTGATGGCCTGAGGTACATTATAGCCCAAGACTCTTTGGGCATTGAATGTTGTGGTGGTTAGACCAGGTGTGTGTGGGAAGGTTTGCTTCCCAAGTGTCTTCGGGATGAGGCCATGTGTTTTCAGGCATGGCAATAGTTGTTCTAGAATAGGTGTCTGTAGGGGTGGTTATGTATTGCTGTGGTGGACCCATTGTTTGTGGGTGGGATGTGTGGTTGTAGTGGCCCAAAAGGTTGTTATTGGGGCGGCAGTGTGACTGTAATGAAAATGGTGGGAGGGGACTGGTACATAAGATGTCTTTAATAACCAGTGGGAAAGTGATGCAGGGTGCTCAAATATTGATGTGCTATTACTATTACATTAACTAACTTTCATTATTTTGGGAGTGTTCCTTATTGAGGATGGGTGGATAGTTTTCTTTCTAGGTTCTTTGGTTATCTCTATTTCTCATGGGGCATTATAATGCCTCCCTACTTGTGCATGAGATATTTTTGTTTTCCTTACTGAATGTACATCTTTAAATATCCTATGTATAGAAAACTACTTTCAGGTTTCTAGGAGGACATTGAGGACCATGCCAAACCTTACTAGCTTGGGTGTCAGGATAGACATCATCACTATTTTCCTTTCTTTTTATACTTCTCTTTGGAGTTTTCTTGTACTTGAAACACCTTATTTTGAACATGCATGTGGAAAAGGGGTTTATGGATTTACTTTTACTTTCTATTTTTGGAGTTTTTTAATACTTAACATTCTATCTCTTGATATTTTTTTATTAAAAGGGTAATGCCTTCAATATTACATGTGATTCTATATCCTTGGTGCTAGTCACCACTCTAGGGCTAACTGAAGGGGGGACTCAAGGGTCATTATCTCTCCTTCAACTTGAAAAGGAATGGTCTAGCAGTTTGTTGTCCCTTTCCTCATCTTGGTGAAGGCGTGTCGTAATAGGATAACATAGTGAGAGATGATGTGGTTCAATTATAAATGAGTTGTTTTCACAACCATGTTTCTAAATTCAATAGAACTGTATGATTATTTCATAGATAATTTTTTTATTTAATGAAAAGTCATCTATTAAGATGTGATATACATTTAGGAAATGTATGGATCACCAAAGTTAGAATCAATTAATGGTTTAGTTAACCTTTGGAAAGGATGAGGAGAAAATATTAGTGGGATACCACAGGATAATCCACAATATAGAAGAGTGACCTATGTTATGGTAAATAAAGGAGATATATTTTTATATAAAAACATCCCTATATATATACTACTATTTGATGTGGTTTTGGAATAGATCCATCTAGGGGTAATAACACTAAAAATTTTGGTTGAGTATATCTCATCTATCACTCTATAACTTGGTGAGTGTGCCCTTACTATGCATTTAGTCTGAATCTCTTGAGGGATATTATTAGGTTAATTCCAATTTTTATTGTGATCCATTAGGAATGATTTGAATGGTCGATTACCACGAATTACATAGGTTAAACCTAAGGATTCATATATTTAAAATAATCTATAATTATTTAGGCATCTTATAAATTATTTTTTCATGATTACATGGTTTCCCACAATGATTATTTTAGCTCACACTATGATTTCTGGTTTAATTCAATTGATAGAACCCAAAAGAATATTTCCAATGCCGGATGCAATGGATGAGTGTATCCTTTTTATGAATGTGGTTGGACACTATTGGGGAAAATTTCTAAGTTAATTCAAATTTTTATTATGAACCATTATAAATTATTTTAATAGATTATTACCATGTGTGACCTAGGTTAAACCAAAAGTTTCATTGATTGAAAATATTATAAAATGATTTAAACATATTATAAATGATTTTCAGGATTACTCAATTTTCCATTATGATTATTTTTTCTCACACTATGATTTTTGGTTTTAGTCAATGCATAGAACCCAATGTAATAATTCTAATGCTGGCTGTGATGGATTAGTAAATTAATTTACTCATGATCAACCAAATTCTATAGAATATAAAATCTTTTTCTATGATTACAAAACTTTCTCAAGCTATGCTTCTAAATAAGAAAACTGGGGAAGAATGTCTTTCTAATTCCTTGATGAGGAAACTCCATCCTTCTTTTAATGGGTTTTCAAATCCAGTCATTTATATAAAATGGATAAGTACCATTGAAATTATATTTTCTATTCTAAAATTTTTGTAATGTGTAAAATTTATTTTGGGTGTTTATCATTTTGAACGAGAACAAGATAAACAGTGGAATTATATTGTCATTAGGGGATAGTGAGAAGAAATTGAATCCAAGTAGTGGGATGAGTTTATGAGATTATTTTTCAATAAGTAATTCCCTCATATTATATATATGAAAATGGAGAAATAATTCATTGAACAAAATTAACTGGATGATGAACCTATTTGTACAATGAGGAAACATTTACTCGAATTTTTAGGCACACTTATGGTATTATTAAACAACATGAAAGTAGGTGTGATTGATTCATCAATGACATAAAATGAAGTATCCAAAGTTAATTCATTATAAGAAAAATTAATATCTATGAATAAATAAATAGATGTTCTATCAAGGTGTAAATAGAGATTGTTTATACCCATCAATCTCATGGTTTTTATAATAAAAGAAAAATTGAATTTAAAGGAAAATTACAAAACCATGTAAAGAAGAAAATAAGCCTTCCTTTATGCCTCATGTATGGAATTAAAAATGGGGGAAATTGTCTTAAAATGACTTATAAATGTTTTATGTGTGGAAATAAAGTTCATAGAGGAATCAAATACTAATGTGATGTGAAGTGAAAATTAATACATTGGGTAATGAAAAATTTCAGCAGAATACACCACCCACAAAGTAGTTTCTCAAAAGCAAGAAGTTTGTTAATTATTTTAACTAGTTCTCAAATATGATGGTTAATTATGATGATAAATTACAGGAAAATATTAATCCTAAAGATAAAGGAAAATATCATGTTATTACTATTGATAATTTTGATAACTGAGTGGCGAAATGTACACTTACCATTCACTATGGAACAACTAATGACTTATATGATTCTAGATATTCCAAATCATTAATATCTAAATAATTTAATAAGGGTGTCATAATACCACCTCAATGATTAGATGTTTAATTGGATTTTAAAACCCTTAATGGTAAAATTATCACATATCAATAATATGATTCTTATCCAATTGAGGTTTGTATTGAACATGCTTCCGTAAAATATCATTATTTTGCCATTCGTTGAATTTTGTGTTATTTGTAATGTATTTTATTTATTTATATGTATCCCAATTTAATTTATGAGGCAATAATTCATGTTTTATATTCCTAATTAAATAATGATCTTATATTAGTGTGACAAAAAATAAAAACTTCCATCAGAAATCACATCCATTATATTAGTATTTGGTCCTATTTAAAATTGTGGTTTAACTCAGATGTTTGGGGAGAAGCTCAAAATCAATGATATTCTTGTTATGAGAAATTATGTTTAGGTCTTTCAAGAGTTTTTACATAGTCTTTGAAAAAATCATGATTTTATTTTTTCAATATAACTAAAACATGGTTATACATGAATTCTGAATACTCTATATAGAATAACCCAATTTGAGTTGTTTAAATTAAAAAAATTAATCTAAGGGAATCATAGTCACGAATTTATTTATCTAAGTGTGTCACTATGGGGTGAACCTATTACTTTTGTTAAGAATAATGATGGATCAATTTGGTTTTTCATATATTTTCAAGAACATGAAAATATCACAACCATGAACAGTTATCCCTTGGATTTTGCTGAAGACTTGTTTGATCAACTGCATAGAACCCAATAATTTTGAAAGATTGTTCTTCATTCTGTATATCATCAATTAAGGGTCAATAAACATGATATACCAAATACAACATTTCATAAAAGGAATGTAAATTATGAATTTATAGTGATTAAATTTCTTTTTACTAATTACCCCACTATATTCCTAGATTTGACGAATATAGTGTTTAGAGATTAACTTGATCATTTTTGTATCTTTATAGATTATATTATTATACATTAAAATAGAAATAATATTATGAAAATCATATGAGGATTATAATGAATACCCTAATGAAGTATAATTTCTTTGAAAAATTTACAAAGTAAGAATTTTGGCTACAAAAAAGTTTCATTTTATGTGATATAATCTTGAGAGAGGGTATATTGGTGAGTCAATCAAGGAAGAAAGTTACAAACAATTTGCATAGAAAAACCACTCTAACTGAGATTCATAGTTTTATTGGTTAGTATGGATATTATCGGTGATTTTTGAATAATTTACCTTGAATTTATAATCTTTAACCAATTCAACCTCAAAGAGAGCTATATTCTTTTAGAGAGATGAATGTGAGAAAATGTTCATGTAACTAAAGAGAAAATTAGTCAACACACTATTTATTGTATCCCCTAGTTTTTGTGAAGGGTTTTTGATCTATAGTAATGTATTTATTAAGGTTCTTGGATTCATTCTCATATATAATTATATAGTGATAGGTTATGCCTTGTGATTATTTAAGATTTATAATCAAAATTATCTAACTCATGATTTGGTGTTCGTTGTGGTATTTTTTTCATTACAGATATAGATACACCATATTTATGGAGAAATATGGGATATATATACTAATTATAAAATTTTAATGAATATATTTACGCAAAAAGTGTGGAATATTTTCCAGATAAGAGCATTGGAGAAGATTAAATATTATGACTGATCAATAAATTTCCACCTTAAGAAGGAGAACAATTTGTCCAATGCTTTATATTGAAAAGATTCTGCAATATTATCCATGATGTGGACAAAAAAATATCCAATATATCTATATTTGTAAATTATATATTAAGGAATCTTAATAGAAGAAGAGAAATATTATTTTTTACAAATGAGGGTTCATCTATCTATCCATGTGATAATTAACAACGCACATAAAGAAGATGTGGAACTTCATAAGAAGGTCAGAAATGATCCTTAATTCAACCTTGATTATGATGGAATGATAAGGATCATGAATCATGTATGCGTTTTATCCAAACCATATTTGAATAAAGTTCAGTTTCATGAGGCTTATAGTTCGCCATTATTTATTTTTCCAAGAAGTGTGTATATATATAGAGATATGAAAGTGTATTTCATGTGAGAAAACATGAAGAGAAATATTATAGAGTATTTATCTTGGTGTTTAGTATGTTATCATGTTAATAATGAGATATAGAAGTCTAATGGTATGTTACAGACATTACCCATACAAGAATAGAAATGGGAAAATATCACCATGTATTTTCTTTTTGGACTCTCAAAAATTTATAAAGTCTATAATGCTATTTGGATTTTAGTCAATCACTTTACAAAGTCAACACACATCATTTCTATAATATTATATTTTTACCAACATCATCTTTCCATAATATACATTAATAAACTGGCATGTTTTCTTTTGTACCACATTCTATTATATTTGTTTGCGATATAAGGTTTACCTCAAAGTTATGGTGGAGTCCCCAGTAGGATCTGGATATAGAGTAGAGTTTTAATGATACATTTTATCCTTACATAGATGGTCTGTCTAAGAGAACCATTGAAACCCAAGAGTATATGTTGAGATCTGATTATTTGGATTTCAATGGTGGTAAGGATCAACACCTTCCTATAGCAGAGTATTCTTATAATAATATCATTCATTCGCGAATTTAGGTTGGTACTTATGAAGCACTCTATTGAAATAAGTTTAAAACACCAATGTTTGAGAATGAAGTTGAAGAAAGAGAGATATTAATACCTGATATAGATAAGGAAATGATAGAGAAATTCATATCCATTCAATTACCCATAAATGTATCTATAATTTATATGAAAAGTTATGATGATAAAAAATAATGAGATCTAGAGTTTAAAATTATAGAGATGTATTTTTGAAACTTTATCTATGGAAAAAGGTTATGAGATTAAAAAATAAGGGAAATATGATCACTATTTACATTTTCCCCTTCAATATTCTTGATAGAGTAAGGATTATATCTTATCATTAAGATCTCCCACTAAGCCTATCTTATGATCATGAGGTGCTCCATGTATCTCTCCTGAGGAAGTGCATACATGATCCATCACATGTACTAAATTCATATGCCAAACCACAATATCATGATCTTGCATATAAATAGAAAACAATATATATATTTTACTGTGGAGATATATTACTACAGAACATGTGTACTCATTTGGTTAACGTTATCTGGAGGAATCAAAAATTCAAAGAATCTACTTGGGAACATGAGGGCATGATGAAATGATCTACATTTTAATGTATTAATTTGATATAATTAATAAGGTGTTAATTATTTTTAGGGGGTATAATGTCCCACCGTAGTATTTTGTGATATATTTGTTTTAAAAAAATTATTTTTTTGATAGCCTGTGATTCATGAAACCCTGGGTATAATTCAACCATAATATATTATAATATTATAACATAGCCCGTAAATTGGTTTGTATTAATATTAATAAATAAATTATTAAAAATTTATGATTAATAAATATATTAAAAAAAATGTATTTATTATCAATTGATTAGAAATAAAATGAAATCATTTTAAAGTAAAAGAATTTTTTTAAAAAAATATTTTTATGCATGAAATGACTTTTTATCATAATAAATTAAATTAATCACTATTGGTGAATTAATTTATTAAAATTAATTTATTATATATTTAATAAAATGTTTTACATTTCATGTAATATTTTTTATATGAATGGGAAAATAAGAAATCTAGTGTTATGCTTAAAATTATGTTTCTTTTTGAAATACGATCTTCATCAAATTTTGCTGGCATATTTTTAAAATAAATTTTTTCTAGTTAAAAAATTGAATCTTGAAGAAATGGATTCCATATTTTGAATCTAGAGGATAATATTTGGAAAATAGATCCATTTTATTTTTGATCAATATGAAAAGGAACCAATGTAAAATTTGTATCCTTTATAATGGTACAACTGGTAAAATACTCTTAAAACATTGAGATAGAGCTTTAAAATTTATAAAAATGTTAACTTTATATAATTGGATGAGTATAGTGAATCCATTATCATCACAATCTCGAATATATGTCTACTTGGTTACATATTTATTTTAATGTTATGTTTATATTAATTTAAGAGAAGAATAAAAACAAAATTTTACTATCCTGACTTTCATGTCTCCAAACTTTTAATATAGGGATAAATATAGGATATATTCAGTTATAAATGTTTATTTTAGAAAAATTATTTTTTAACCTGGTAATTTATTTCTTATTTTTAGTGATTTTATAATTACCTTAAACACTTATGCAATGACGAGACATTATTTATTCAATTAATAGAGATATAAAATAAATGAGTTAAAATATTAAAAATGATACAATATAAGTAAATTTTTCTATTACATGATTTTATACATACATATGGAATATTATAGATGTGTGAGAATATTGTATTCAAGTTCCATATTTTTTTTGATTCCTTATATTCAAAATAAATGAATAGTTATGGAATTAATATTAATGAAATTTTATAAT
Organism: Viscum album; assembly: GCA_963277665.1. NCBI lineage: Eukaryota > Viridiplantae > Streptophyta > Magnoliopsida > Santalales > Viscaceae > Viscum > Viscum album. The sequence continues at coordinate 659,208,248 of OY728131.1, read as the reverse complement.
AGATAATATTTTCTTTAAATATTTAAAATTCCAAAAAATATAATATTTGGAAAAGTGAATGGAATATAGTTAAAAATATAAAAAATTTCTATTTAAATGTAATTTTTTCATTTATGGTTACATTCTTAGTCCTTTGTGTTTTAAATATTTGTTAAAATAATTAAGGATAAAAATTATTAATTAAGTTGTTAATCACAAATATAAGGTCTAAAATGAGAAAAAAAACTATATAAATTTTAGTTTATTATTTTATTTAGATCCAATCAAATATTTATTCTAATTAATTAAAATTTTAAATCATTTTACTTTAGAATGACTTTATTATATTTTAATCTTTTAATAGATTCTGTATGTGTCCACTCCTCCCTATCATAAGGGAACCCCAAATTTAACTTGTTTACGAAACTATAATCCTTATGAAGATACCTTACCAAAACAATTATCTTATAAAAATACATATACAAATTCTATAGGTTATTATGCTAAAAATATACCTACCCTTGGATCCTTATGAGGAGATTGAAAGGATTTCTTTCAATAATGTGGTAATTGCCTTTGCCGATCACTAGCTTTTTTAATTCCACTTTTGCCCACTATAAATATATGATAATTATTATAAAATAAAAAATTAATTATCCTAAATATAATTAAATTTTTTAATTATTAAGAACACCCAATAATATATCCTCTTTCCCATCAAATGGGAAGTGAAAGTATCACTCATGTCTATGTACGACTTGCAATATCCAGGTAGCGATATAATTAATTTTTCACCACCATATTTTATAGATGGGAATTAGGTTGGTTTTAATGTGTAAAGACCTGGAAATTTCAAGGAAATTTTTTTCTTAATTACTTTGAAAATTTAAGAGTTTGTGGCTTCTGACGGCACTTGATTCCATGGCCCGGTGTGCCCGGATTCAATTTCCAAAGTTTAGCTCAGGTACATTCAGTAAACGAACGAGTGGGTTTTTCTATCTTTTGAACCAGTGCTCGGAATTGAAATATGAGGGCACCGTTGAACTTGCAGAGTAGGTTTTCTCTTAAGAAGACTTTCACCTCGACGGTATATGATCAGGTATGAAAGTTTTCTTTTGGGGTTTTACGTGGGTTAGTAAAATTAAATAAGTGAACAATTTATTTTATTTTGTGAAACACATGTCGTGCGGATAATGTGGTTAGAAGATCCACTTGGGGGTTGGTGGTGGGACCGCCACACCCTAACCCCCCATGAGAGGTTATGGAGGTGGAGCCAACCGAGATCCAACCTCCTACATGAGGTTGATTGTGGTGGAAACCACATGAGGCCTCCCATTAATAGGAGGGGAATCATAACTCCTTGACTCCCTCTCATTTATGAGGGAGAGCCTCTAGGTTTAAATTCCCCTCTTAATTGAGGAGGATGAAACCTCCCTTTTTAATGAAGGGACCACACAAGAATTAACCCCCCTTCCTTTTTGTGGTTAATTAATGGTGGGGCCCACCAGGAAATATCCTCCCTTTGGAGAATATTCTTCTATGGGGACCACCCGGGCCAATAACCCCCTTTTTGACTTCCTGACCTTTTTAATGCATCACCGCACCGGATTAATTGGGTGGAGACCTCTGTTATAAATCCTCCATTTATGACTTCTGTGCCAATGACGAACCCTCCCACTTCTATATAAAGGAGGTGAGGGGAAGGATTTCTAGACAGCTTCTTCAAGTGGCAGAACGCTAGCAGCGAAGCACAGTGCCCAGCACTTGGAGATTTTTTCTCTTACTCTAATGAAGAACAAAGAATGAAGAACACCGATGCCACCCTCGGCTCCTTTCTTCCCGACGTTGACGAAACGGCGCCTCTCTTCCGCGACGCCCGTCTTCCGCGACTCTCCATCGTTTAACGCCGTTTAACAAGGTAGGGGTTGTTATGTTCAAGTTTTAATACCATTCACCATCGTTCCTCAATTCATGAGTTTCATTTGGCCGCATGATACCATCTTGATGAGGTAGGGCTCGGACCGCACGAACACGGTCTGACCCTTCCCCTCTCATTTGCTGATTGTGGACGATGGAGGTGGACTGCGAAGAACCGGCCAGCTTCGGGCCGACCACAAGCGGATCTTCAGCACATGATTTTCGGGTTGTCGCAAAGGTGCGACACCATCGTGCCGTGTGGAGTAGAGTCGGACCGCGGCCAGAACGGGCCGCGGCAGAGGGGCTTGACACCGTCACGTCACGCCGGAGCTACATGGGTCATGGTTAGGGCGGGGCGCGGCACCGTCATGCCGTGCCGGTTGAATAAATTCATGTCCTAAGGCCGCGGCAGATCCAAAAGGGCGGCCGACTGTGCCGGCCGCCGGTGCCATCAAGAGGCGGGACCCGAGGAGTCCCGCGGTTACCCAAGGTTCGGATAACACGGCCGACCGTTTCAAAGAACCAGGGGGTGTAACCCCCCTCCCCCCAATCAGAAGATAAGGAGGGCCCCACTGGGTGCTGCCTAGTCAGCCTTCCATGCGGCCAACCGCGCGGGCCATGCAGGCCAGGCCACGCGGGCCGGGCCGGACCGCGTCGGCCGGGCCAGGCTGCCAACGTCGGGCCGTGCCGCCAGCGTCGGGCCAGGCCACGCCAGCCAGGCTGGGCTATGACTAATCGAGCTGGACCCAGACCCGATTCGGGTCGACCCAGTTTGGGCCGACCCAGGGTGGGTTGGGCCGGGTCAGACCAGGCCGAGACCCCCTTTTTCCGACCGTTTTCGGTTAAATGGACATATCATGAGCTACAGACCTCTGATCGACACACCGTTAGTTTCGTAGGATTCCTTGGATCGAAACGGTCATTTTGGTATATTAAAATCAAGGTTTCAAGAATGTTCTTGTATGGCCGGGTTGGTTCGAACCTGAAACCAAAAGGGCCCTCAGAGCGGAAACACTTATAACTTGAGGATCAGACGTCCGATTTAAGTGTCGTCGACTATGTTGGATTCCTCTTGATGAGACAGTTATTTTGGCGTACTCTACACACATTTAGTTTGTGGTTTGAGCATGGTCGGGTTGGATTGTACCCAAAATCCAATCGGGCCACTAGAAAGGAAATACTAATAACTCACAGACCGGGCATCTGATTGACGCGTCTGTTGCGTTGATACCCCTATGACGAGGAGGTACCTTGAGATATATCCATGTGAGGTTACGTGAAACTTGGAATTATCAACCAGTAGCTCTTGGAGGTGACCCTCTTGGAGACGAGTGTACGTAATGTAGAGACCTAGTAGCTGGATGAGACTTGATGACTGTTGATCGATCGACTCGAAGTGATTCGTATCGCCCAGTGGGGTGCTCTTGGTTGTAGCAGTAGACCCACGGTGTAGGAGTTCCTGGTTGTAGTGGAAGACCCATGGTACTCGGCAGAAGGAGTACCACTGTAGGATATGAGGGGGTGCGCTTGGTTGTAGGTACATACCCATGGTGGGAGGTTCTTGGTTGTAGCAGCAGGCCCACATGTACTCGACAGAGGAGGAGTACCTCAGTAGTCTAAGGTTAGTGAGAGGAACCTCGGAGTCGTGATAGGACTATTGTGCTTTACAGAGGAGGAGTTCTCTAGCAGCCGTGTTTTCGTCATCGTGAATAAAATCCTGGTTTGAGCTGAGTAAATGACCTTTGTGTTTACCTCATGATTGATATGGGTTACATGATAACTTAGGTATATGTATGGGAATAAACCTCAGTAATGGTTATCTATTGAGATCTTTCTTTTTGGTTTATCCTTTTTGGATTTAGTGAGACCTTGAGGGTCTCAGGGTCCCTACAGAGTATTATTATACTCACCCCTACACGGGTTATGCCCACAACTTGTTGTGTTTGATGTAGACAATGGACAACACTGGTCGTGGTTGAGGATTGTTGAACAAGACGGTACCCGGAGGTGGAATTCATGACTAGATGGTACCAGAGGTGGAATTCACGATGAGATGGTACACGGAGGTGACAGACGGATGTGGAGAGCTGAGGTGGCCCTCTATACCTACCCTTCAGGTAGGAACTCCGGAGGACGATCCAGGAGCAGCTTGACACCTTCCTGCTGTTTTGTCTTTTCCTTATAATTTACTGTTGGGCTTGTATTTTGGCTCCTTTGTACTTTCATCACACTTATTATACTAATTACTTAGTGTTTTCTTCCCCTTGTACTCTGGTTGTGTTTACGTTTCATAAAGGCAATGCCTTCCCTTTTTATCGGGATATGCACCCTTGGTGCTAGTCGCCAGCCCCTGGCATATGGAAGGCAGGATTGGGGTAGTCATGGCATGGGCCCCGAGGACGTGTCATGAAAAATTTGTATCAGAGGAGATGGTTCTACCGCAGAACTTAGGACTCTAATATTTCTTTTCATCGAAGCAATAATGTTATGGGTACTAAGTGCGGTCTTCAGTTCAGGGAGTCCAGCGTTGGTGCAGGCGGCCGACGTATCCATACACCAGGGCCTTGACTTCTGATTTTCGACTGAGTACACGAAAAAACTGATTTTGTGTGTGTATTCAAAAGTTTTCCTTTAAGTCATCTCAAAACCAGGTCAGCTCACCAGGTGTAGTCTTTTGACCGTGTCGCACTTGTCTCTTTCAGGATGCCTCCCCACAGACGAACAGCTAGATCCTCAAGAGTTGTATGTACTGACAGCTCTCTGAGTGATGAGGCCTCAGTATAGGGCCCTCTTCTAGTTGAGTCACCTGCAAAGGCACCAGCGGTACTACCACCCGTTGGGCCACTAATGCCACAAGCCTTAGTAGCAGGTGATGCACTCCGCTTGAGCGCGCTGCACGAGTTCGAGCGATAGAGGCCACCCAGGTTCCGGGGAGAGACGGACCCACATTCGGTTGAGGAATGGATGGAGGTTGTGGTGAGAGTCCTCGGTCTAGTAGCGACGCCAGCAGACTTTATGGCGATCCTTACTGCTAGCCTCCTTCAGGAAGCAGCAGTCAGATGGTGGATCTTGATGCTCCAGATGCATGATGAGGTGACACTTCTATTGAAGACTTCGAGAGCCTGTTACGGGCAGATTTTGTACCAGCCACCCTTCGAGCGGTGCATATACAGAAGCTACTGCATCTTCAGCAAGGTAGCATGATGGTGGCGTAGTACTCAGCGAGGTTCACTAACCACTTGCACTACTTCACTGATATGGTAAGAGACTCATTCTTTAGGGCCCGAACCTTTGAGCAGGGACTCAGGTGAGAGATTAGAGATTCAGTTGTCTCCCACAACATCCCGATGCAGACGAGGGTGTTGGAGCAAGCCCTCTTAGTGGATAGTTTTCTTGATGAGAAGTCTCCAATAGTGGGACCCACCACTAGCCTGCATGCGGCAGATTCTTCTATAGCTGGCAGTAGACAGATGACACATATTCTTCTAGAGGTGGTCGACCGCATGACATGGGATCGTGTGTGCGAGGCACCCGTGGTGGAGAATGACTTACTAGGAGCGGACATTATTACTCCTGTGGTGGGCTTGGTCACATGGCACGTGACTTCCCGACCCGTTATACAGATGACCAGTAGATATACGAAGGACCACCCAGGAAGGGGCAGAGGTCTGATCGAGGTGGACCTCAAGGAGCAGGAGACCGAGACAGAGGAGCTGGCTGTGAAGCTTGATATGGACGACGCTTCGAGGTGTTGCCACCACCACCACCAGGAGGTCCACCCCAACCACTGGGAACTGGTGGACATGAGAGAGCACAGCTTCAGGCAGCTGAAGCATATGACTATGGACCTCCGGAATCAGGTGGACAGGAGCAGGACTAGTTCTAGTAATGGTGGCCTTTGTTCTTGGTGTTTCTAGTTTCTGTGTTGTTGTTGTTGTGTTGCATTGTGTATTTTTTACTTTGAGCTGAAGTAATAAAAGATACTTATCATTGTGATGTTTACTTTCCTATCCTTTTTTGGTTGATACTAATAGGTTCCAGTTTAAAACCGTTGACTTGACCCTCACTTTCGAAATTCCTACTAGAGGAGACCCAGTGACCACACACTGATGCCGAAAGTGTGACTCGACCCTTGGAGGTGAGAGTAGCGGTTGGATCTATTGGTAGTAGCATCGAGGCCTTATGATGTCATCAATGACATGAATTGTACCGTTCATGTCAGTAATGACTGTATTAGGAGAAGAATGTGGTTTATCCAGGGGATGAGACCAGATTTCTCTTTTTGTCAGAGGAGAAATCTCAGCAGCTCTTTTGTAGAATGTAGACGAAGAAGGGTGGAGATGAGTTCTTATAATTGTCTAGTCTCACCCATTGTTCATTGAGCGGACAGTGTACAGTTCTCTCCAATTCAATAGTCTAAGGTGTATCTTCTCTCAGAAGGACATGAACCTAAACATTGATGATGGGGCGACCTTCACAGGGTTCCAGTAGAGGTTGAGGATCGATAGGATTGGGTCCTATAAGGGCGGTTGATTCTTCTTGTGCGCTTTCGCTGGTAACACGAGATACCTCTAGGAGATCACATGGGAGTGGAAGGCTCAGATGTGTTCTCTGTACCTCCTTAGCTTCCCTAGTTTGTGTTATAGCTTTACGAGGACGTAAAGCCCTAAGGTGTGAGTAATGTAAAGACCCAGAAATTTCAAATATTTTTTTTTCTAAATTACTTTGGAATTTTACGAGTCTGTGGATTCTGACGGAACATGATTCTGAGGCCCTGTGTGCCCAGAATCAATTTTTGAAGTTTGTCTTTGGTACGTTCAGTGAACGAACGAGCGTGTTTTTCTATCTTTTGAATCGGTGCTCGGACATGAAATCAGAGGGCACCGTTGAACTCACAGAGCGGGTTTTCTCATAAGAAAAATTTCACCTCGATGACAGATGATTGGGTATGAAAGTTTGTTTTTAGGGTTTTATGTGGCTTAATAAAATAAAATAAGCGAACAATTTATTTTATTTTTTTAAGCACGTGTCGTGCGGATAAATTGGTTAGATACTCCACTTGGGGGTTGGTGGTGGGACCGCCACACCCTAACCCCCCATGAGAGGTTATGGAGGTGGGGCCCACTGAGATCCAACCTCCCATGTGAGGTTGATTGTGGTGGAAACCACACGAGGCCTCCCATTAATGGGAGGGGAATTATAACTCCTTGACTCCCTCTCATTTATGAGAGAGAGCCTCTAGGTTTAAATTCCCCTCTTAATTGAGGATGATGAAACCTCCCATTTTAATGAAGGGACTACCCAAGAATTAACCACCCCATATTCTTTTTTTTGGTTAATTAATGGTGGGGCCTGCCAGGAAATATCCTCCCTTTGGAGTATATTCTTCTGTTGGGACCACCCGAGCTAATAACCCCCCTTTTGACTTCCTCCCCTTTTTAATGTGCCACCGCAACGGATTAATTGGGTGGAGCCCTCTATTATAAATCCTCCATTTATGACTTGTGTGCCAACGAAGAACCCTCCCACTACTATATAAAGGAGGATAGGGGAAGGAGTTATGGACGGCTTCTTCAAGTGGCGGAATGCTAGCAGTGAAGCATGGTGCCCAGAAGTTAGAGAGTTTTCCTCTTCCTCCAAAGAAGAATGAAGAATGAAGGACGTCGATGCCACCCTCGACTCTTTTCTTCCCAACATTGACGGAACGGTGCCTATCTTCCGCGACACCCGTCATCCACGACTCGCCATCATTTAATGTTGTTTTATGAGGTAGGGGTTATTATGTTCAAGTTTTAATACCATTCATCATCGTTCTTCAATTCTTGAGTTTTTTTTGGCCGCATGATACAATCTTGACGAGTAAGGGCTCGGACCGCACGAACACGGTCCGACCCTTCCCCTATCGTTTGTTGATTGTGGACAATGGAGGTGGACTACAATGAACCAGCCGGCGTCGGGCCGACCATGAGTGGATCGTCAACGTATGATTTCCTGGTCGCCACAAAGGCACGACATCGTCGTGCCGTGCGGAGTAGAGCCGGACCACAGCCTGAACAGCCACGACGGAGGGGTGTGGCACCGTCGTACCGCACCGGAGCTACATGAACCTCAGCCGAGGCGGGCCGCGACAGAGGGGCAGGGCGTTGTCGCGCCGCGCCGGAGCTACAGGGGTTGTGGCTAGGGCGTGCCGCGCCGCCGTCGTGCCACGCCGATTGAACAAAGCTGCGACCTTAGGCCACGACAGATCTGGAAGGGCGGCCGGCTATGCCGACCGCCAGTTCCATAAAGAGGCGGGACCCGAGGGATCCCGTCGTTACCCAAGGGATATCCAACACAGCCGACCATTTCAAAGAACCGGGGGGTGTAACCCCCCCAATCAGCGGCTAGGGCAGGCCCCACTGGGCACCGCCACCCCGCTAATCGGAAAAACGCGTTGGCCATGAGGGCCGGGCTGGGCTACCAGCGCCGGGTCGGGCCGCCAGTGCCGGGCCGGGCTGGGCAGTGCCCAACTGGGCTGAACCCGGACCCGATTCGGGTCAACCCAGTTCCAGCCGACCCAGGGTGGGATGGGTCGGGTCTGACCGGGCCGAGACCCCCTTTTTCTGACCATTTTTAATTAAACAAACATATCTTTAGCTACAGACCTCCGATCAATGCACTATCAGTTGCATTGGATTCCTTTGATCGAGGCGGTCATTTAGATATATTACACTAAAGGATTCGGCAGAGTTTTAGTACGGCCTGGTTCATTTGAACTTGAAACCAATCGAGCCCTTTGAGCGAAAATACTTATAACTTGAGGACCAGACATCCAATTGACGTGTTGTCGACTATGTTGGATTACTCATGATGAGATGGTTATTTTGGAATACCCTATGCAGATTTTGGATGTGCTTTGAGCATGGCGAGGTTAGATTGTACCTGAAATCCAACCGGGCCCCTGGAACGGAAATGCAAATAACACACAGACCGGACGTCTGATTGATGCATCTATTGCGTTGAGACCCCTATAACGAGTAGGTCGCTTGAGATACTTCCACATGAGGTTACATGACACTTGGAAGTATCGACCAGTAGCTCGTTGAGAGGACCCTCTCGGAGATGAGTGTACGGAGTGCAGAAACCTAGTAGCTGGCTGAGACTTGACGACTGCTGATCGATCGACTCGGAGTGATTCATATTGCCCTGTGGGGTGCGCTTCGTTGTAGCAGCAGACCCACGGTGGAGGAGCGCTTGTTTGTAGCAGCAGACCTGCGGTACTCAACAGAAGGAGTACCTCTATAGGCTATGAGGGGGTACACTTAGTTGTAGCGGTAGACCCATGGTGGGAAGCGCTTGGTCGTAGCAGCAGGCCCAGAATACTCGACAGAGGAGAAGTACCTCAGCAGTCTAAGGTTAGTGAGTGGCACCTCGGAGTCATGACAGGACTACTGTTCTCGACAAAGGAGAAGTTCTCTATCAGCCGTGTTTTCGTCATCGTGAATAAAATCCTGGTTTGTGCGGATTCAATGACCATTGTGTTTACCTGATGATTGAGATGGGTTACTTGATAACTTAGGTATATGTATGGGCATATACCTAAGTAAAGGTTATCTGTTGAGATATTTCTTTGTGGTTTATCCTTGATGGATTTAGTGATACCTTGAGGGTCTCGGGGTCTCTACTGAGTATTTTTATACTCACCCCTGTACGGGTTATGCCTGCACCTTGTTGTGTTGGATGCAGACGACGAACATCACTGGACATGGTTGAGGCTTGTAGAGTTGGACGGTACCCGGAGGTGGACTTAACGACGAGATGGAACTGGAGGTGGACGTCACGACGAGACAGTACCTAGAAGTGATAGACGGACATGGAGAGCTGAGGTTTCCATATGTACCTACCCTTCAAGTAGGAACTCCGGAGGATGATCCAGGAGCATCTCGACACCTTCCTGCTATTTTTCCCTTTCCTTGTACTTTACAGTTGGGCTTGTATTTCGACCCCTTTGTACTTTCAGAACACTTGTTATACTACTTACTTAGTGTTTCCTTCCTCTTGTACTCTGGTTGTGTATATGTTTCATAAAGGCAATGCCTTCCCTTTTTATCAGGATATACGCCTTTGGTGCTAGTCGCCAGCTCCTCACCTGTGGAAGGCGGGCATGGGGTAGTCACGACACAGGCCCTAGGGATGGGATGTTACATTATGTTTATATATTATATTTATCATAAAATTATGATTCATGAATTATAATATCATATCTACCATATTATCCTCCAATATGTTGAAAAATGATAACAACAATCATGCATACATGTGGACTACCAACTCCACAAAGCGATGCGATTCATTTTAAATTTATTATTAAAATGGATTGTAATAAGGATTGATTTGATGAATATATATGATATGTATAATATAATAATAATTATTTATTGGTTAATTATTTTTTACCTTTCTTTCGTTTCATCCTCTAGAATGTGAAAACAATGTTCATGCGTACATATAACCTACCACCTCCATGAACATTATAATTCATTTTTTATCTCTAAATTATGTTGAATAATATATATATATATAATAAATATATGTAATATTTATATAATAATTATTATTATTTATATGATCAAACCATGATCAATGTAAATATACTGTAACTACCAAACTAAAATTATTATAAATTAAATGAAACAGTTAACATCCAGAAACCAAGATATTAACATGGACTTATTAAATGACTATTTAAATGTTATAAATAGATAATATATTTTATTATAATTATATAAATTGTTCTGATTAAAATATGTATAATAAATTTAAATTTATTACTCAGGATGATAGAGAACTTTCAAATCATGTGGAACTCGAGGTAAGGGTTTTATGTTACAATCTCATTGTTTTTCAATATTATTTATAATTAATTTATCATGTAGAAATTTCATAATATAACTCTGAATAAATTCATGAATTTTATTATCCTATAGTTATTTATTGATATTAAATATTTTCCTTTATTTTTTCTCTCATTAATAACTTAGGAGAATGAAATAATATTTTCCAGTAAAATTGACATTATTTATCTCATTGATTGAAAAATATTTTTCTTCCATGTCCATTTCATCTAAAAATGTTTTCAAGAGTGTTGTTAACATTATATTAAGTTGTTTTAATGTAATTTTTACCCCTTGAATTAATTTTTATAAAATAGGTTGACAATAATCTTGTGGTTTATCAAATGAGGTACTTTTTGAATTTTTTTTAAAAAGTGTGAAAGAAATGTTTTTTTGACATAGAAGACCAGAATAAAATCTAGATCCTTCAAAACCACAAAATATTTTGAATATTTGTTTAATAATGTTCATGTTTATTATGAAATAAAATATATTTCTAAATTTTGGATATTTTTTTATATTTTTAATAGGTGATTTCATTGTGAAATATTTATTTTTTACAAGAAATCTTAAAAGTTATATTTTAATGATATTTTTTCATCCAAGATGACATAAATTGACGTTAAATAATATTTAGTAAGGATATAATCTATTGATACCATCCTTATTATATCTAAGTATGGTTTCTGATCAAGAAACCCATTTCTTTTCCATGGTTTATGCTATGATGGAATGATAAAATGTTTGTGAAACCCATTTCTTTGTCATGGGTTAGGTTGTGTTTATGTAGCCCATTTACTTTTCATGGGTTATGATATAATAAATTTTTTATGATCTTGTAGAAAATATAAAGACCCACACTTTTCATAGTTATACGTCACATATTAATAGAAGAATATCATTATATAACTCGATTATTCATACTTAAATCATATCGATATAGTCCATTTCGAAACATAGATTCATAAACAGCTAGAAAAAAGGTAAAGTATTAATATACCATTAATTTATTCATATCTATTACTCTTCATAAACATATCATACATATAAACTTTCTTCAAATCATGGGGAAAGGAAACATAAAAATGGGTGATATTATATTCCTAAAATGTGAAAAAAAGGAGATATCAACATATCACAAGAATATGGGTATGAGAACATGGGAATAACATTTGAAAACCATAACTTGAATATCATAGATAATAAACTTGTGTCCTGGAAAACATATTTGTAGATTATAACACATACATCACAATGGAATCAAATATCATGAGCCATGTGAGTATAATATTGGAATAATACATATATTTTTTCTATTCACATAATAATAGAAAATCATTTCCTCAATATTCAAGGATCATTGAAAAGGATATCATAATGGAATGAGTTAACTCAATGAACCCTCATAGTAGTCATGGATGACTTCTAGGTTTATCATATTGGATAGAGTCTCTTTCTGGTTTGGGCTCACTCTCCATTCCTATCTCATTTATCTCATGAGATATCAATATTTACCTAATGCATTAGGTGGATATATAAGTTCATGAAAAATGATAAAATAGTGAAAACCATATATATTTGTTCCACATTATTATAAAAAATTCATCATTTCATAACCAATGAAAGGAAATGGGTTTCAAAAACTTTTCCTCATATTATAACACACGAAAAAGAATTGGGGCCTATATGAAACTTTTAAAAATAATCACAAAACATTCAAAGAAATAATAATGTTTTTATTATTGGATAATATCTGTATTATAGATTATGTAACCTCAAAGGATGTAATTTTATATGGAAAATGATTTTGAAAAATATCACTTCGAACATTTTTTTGAATAAAATAACATTTTTTCTTTCAAATCACTTATTTAAAATATAAAAATTTCCCATATATTAATGAAACCATTTTATTTTAAAATAAACATAGAAAATTTCAATGGAATATTTAAATCATTTAGAGGGTATAATGGTGGAAAATTCAATTATTTCCGTACAAGTTAAAATAAATATTCCATTTATAGTTTTGATAAACATCTAAGAGAGCTTTATTTGGAAAATAAAAAGATGAATCTTTTTAATCCTTTTCTGTAAAATTAAAACCTGGGAAAAAAATAACTGAACAATTAATGGTGAATAGTTAAAACATACATTAAAATATTTTTAGAAAACATGGACATTTTAGAAAAAGGAATTTCAACAGAAGAGAGAAATAAAGTAAATTTTTATTAAAAACATTCATTCGGTCTATTGAGTACATAAAGATGGGAAAATGAATGGGAAAAATTTATTCTCTATAAATAACCAGAGTATAAGAAATTTAAATTGTTTCTTTAAGAATGTATAATAATATTTCATTATCAAAAACGAAATCATAAACAATCCTAATAAAAAATTATATTCTAACATAAAATGATAACCATTTTGGTATCGCTTGAATATTAAGCCCCTAAATTGTACAAAAATATATGAATATGTAAATCCAAATAATTTTCATAATAATAATCATAAAATAAATTCTTGGGTAGTATATAACCCACAAAAAATAAATTACTGGTGAATATTTAACTTGTCTCACATATGTAAATGTGAGATGAAAATACCTTACCTTATATCTTGGCTTTCTTCATACACGTTCAAAACACTTTAACAATAGATATAGTTTTACTATAAATTTAGTATAAAACCATAATAAATTATATCATACCATATCTTATTTACTTATGATCTTTTATTACATGTTTATTAATAATTCCTTGTTCAACTCACATTTTGGGTAATTATTACATCATTTTTCATGCATTTATTATTTTGGTATTTTTAGTCCATTTACATTGATTTTGGTTCCATAATATCTAAACTATTAACCATAATATTAATATCTCATTTATTCACTATACATGTTGGTACATTAATCCAGTAAATTAAGAGATAAAAAATTAATTACACTATTCATTGAGATGGTATGTGGTATGTACATAAAAACACAATTTCAATTTTATTGATAGTTAAAATAAATGAATGGTAGATATTAATTCACATTTTAGAATCATTTTTTTATAATAAATGTTATATATATTCATTAAATATACCCTCTTTATGATCCATATAAAAATAAGATGAAAAATTTGTCACACCGCTTCATGGAGGCAATAGTCCACATTCAAACATGATCGATATTTTCAATCTCCAACATACTCCAAGGTATGATAGTATATATCCAAGATTATTTTATATCACTTCAATAAAATATTTTTTAAATAATATTACACTTAATAATACCCCATAGATAGAGAAGTATAGTGTCTTTGAGAATTAGGTACATTACATAACATATTAAATTGGAAACACAACATCTTTATTGTAAACTTCATAACATGATCGCACATAGAGCTACACAAGATTACCTTGGGACATAAATAACAAAGGGGTGAGATATAAAGACCATTAAGGGAATAAACATGGAATAAAATTAATAATTAAATACTTTTTAGACAATATTCAAATCAATAAGGCATAAAAAGAGCAAGAATCATAAACACAAAACAATGAGACATGATATAACATGATTATCATAAAGGTAAAATCAGAAATCTGAAAAAACATAAAACACTACATCATAAACATAGGTTAAGGATAAATTATAATAAATAGTGATAGAAAATTCCGCATAAAAGAATCAATTCCACTCCCTATCTAGACATGATGTCTCATGAGACTAAACATTTCCCAAAGTATTAGAGCACTATACAAATTCTGGGTGCACCCGTTACTTTTATTTCATTCACATGCTTAAGTGTTCCACATAGATCATGAAACATGGATTGATTCATTATAATATTTCATTCCCTGATCATTGAGTGTTGAATTCATAAATATATGTCCTAATTGAATAATGTATATGTGTATAAAGGTGGACAACCCTTATAGGAAATGGGTTTGGTATTCACTACATAATTGTTCTTTAAGGAAAATCACAGTGAAATTTCAGCTGCATAACAGACTCACTTGAAAATTAATAAAATGGATTTATAAGATATAAATGGGTGTATAATCATTGGGAAATAAAATTTTAAGGAATATGAACATGTAATAAAATTTCCCAAAATTATTAATTTGAAATATAAGGTACCAGATAAAAAATCGAATAAAGAAAAGACTGTGAGGATCTATTACTTGAGTGTGTGACACAAAATGTTTCAAAGGGGGTTATTTAAATATTTGGGGAACCTTTGTAAGATTCTAGAGAGGGGAGGGTAGTTTAGGATGTGATGAAATTATTTATAGTGAAGAGAAATTAGAGCTTGGGAGGGTTTATATAAAAATGAGGGGGGGTTTCATTAATATTTATCAAACATATGTTTTGGACTCTATATAATAAGAAAACCATAACCAAAAAATATCCCGTAGTTCTTTACCATGGTTTCTACCAAATGTTAGTGGTTTTAATTATTTTGTAAGACCAAGGGTACTTCTTAATAAAATAAAACCCTTACTTATGTGGAAGTGTGTCATGCTATTAAAGAAATGATTTTAAAACCGTAGAATATATTAATGGGTTTGGTGGAATCAAAATGGATTTATAAAATTAATAATATTAAAATAATATAAAATTATTTTAAAGTGAAAACATATATTTTTTCTTTTATTCCTTATTAGTATTTATTAAATCAGTTTTGGGTCATTATGATGTCATAATACACACCATATATTTATATCAGATTTAATTTTTATCCTAAAAATCAAAAGTCTCTGGAAATAATGAAAAAATATCTATTGGATAATTTCAATGTTTTGATTTGGAAAAAATAATATTCATTTTATCATATTTTTATTCTAAATATGTGGATTTACACTTTTAAAATAGTAAAAACAATTTATTGAGAAATTCTGTTTTTTTACAATAACAGTTTTTGAACCCTTCTATAAATTAAATTTTACATCATAAAAATTATCTGATAATTTAAATTTGATACAAATTATTTAATAATCATATTTTATTAGAATATTATTTATATTAAAAATCCATTAATTCAAAAAAATAAAATCCTTAATTGAATTTTAATGATAAGCATAAATATTATTTGTGTTTTATTATATCAAAATAAAAACCATTTATAAGGTAAAAATAATAAAATTAAAATAAGTTAATTATTCAAAAAAAAAGTATAATCATATTTCCGTGGTCTTGATACATACCCCTTTAAAACACCAGAAAACACCCTAAGGGTTTGGTGAGCGATAATGATACCTTCATGGGGAAGTTCAGCGAACCTGGTTTGAGCCATGATCTCGAGGAGCTTGAAAGTGTCCCATAATCGGTTTTTCTCACACATAAGTTATTGGATCTCATCATGTTCTTAGTCAATTAAAAGACCAGTGATTCTATCTCCTTCTTAATCTCCGATAAATGGGATTTATTGGGTATGAACATATCTGTTGTGGCCATCACTTCCTTTTTCTATGTTAATTGGATTTGTTAAAACCCTATATTTATACTAATCATGTGATCATTGTTCAATGGTGATATTATCAATGATAATGATTTTTAATGGTTATTTAAATAAAATATAATAAATCTAAAAGAGTGAATGTGTTTTTTATAACTACAATTTATAATAATACACTTTAATTAAAACAAAAGTGGAATTATATTTATAAAAGTTCAGGTCATTATTATATCACCTATTAAGAAATTTCTTCTTCAAAATTATCATTTTACTTACTAAAAAGATGAGGGTAACTCTATTTCATCACCTCCTCTGGTTCTCAAGATTCTTTTCCAAACATGTGGTTTCTCCACAACACTTTGACCAGGTTCAATATCATATTGAGCATATCTTTGTCTCTATGATCTAAGATCTTCATCGGCTACTCTTCATAGAAAATTCAACATCCAATAGTACCATATCTAGATTAAATACATTATTGGCACCTAGTATGTGCTTTATCAATATGTTTACATGTAATATATCATGTAATTGAGATAAGTGAGTTTGGAATGCATGTAGGAAGGCCACCGCTCTGATGTGATCAAGGATTTCAAAGGGGATGATGTATCTTGGATTAAGATTTCCCTTTTTCCTCTGTATAATCAATTTACTCCATGTAGATATTATATGAATACCATGTATCATACATAAAACTCCAGGACTCATTCAAAATTTTCACCATATCTATTCTTTCTACATTGATTTGCCTTGTTTTGATGCTAAAGGCTCCTAACCATTTTTAACCATTTCTTTGACCATTTTCGAACCAAGCTGTTCTCATTCCCCAATATCATCCTATCTTGCTGGTGTTCTACACCTATTCCCATAATGGTATTCATAGGTGTAATTTTGGATTTTTGGGGGAAACTATTGTTTTATGAGAACTTGACCAGAGGTAGATGTTGGTTCCACCCTTCTTTGAATTCCATAGAACATGCTCTCAACAAGTCTTACAGGGTCTAAGTAGTCCACTCAGACTTTCCATTAGTTTGAGGATGATAGGATGTACTGAAGTTTATCTTTGTGTTTAGATTATGATGAAGTTTTTTTCCAAAATATTATGGTGAATCTCATGTCACTATTTGATACAATTGATAGTGGAACTCTATATAACCTCACCACTTCTCTAATGTGTATCCATGTTAGTTGATCAAGTGATAAGTCCTCTCAAAATCTCCATAAATTGTACAATCATTGTAATATGATCCACCAAAACCTAAATATAATTACTTCCTATTTATGTCTTCACAAGGCCCATGAAAAAGTCCATAGTGATGGTTTTTCATTTTCATTTAGGTATGTGTAATAGTTTCATTATCCCCTTGTATTTTTTTCATTTCTTCTTCCACTTACTAAAATAAAATACATATAGATGCATATTCCATGATATTCTTCTTAATATTGTCCCACCAATAATTTTATCATATATCTAGAAACATTTTTGTGCTTCTTGGGTGGGTGGAGAAGGTACACAGAGTCTTGACCAAAATCTCACAACCCCTTTATCATTTACATTTAATTCCATATAGTTCCCTTTTCATATACTTTCCACTTTATTCCAAATTCTTACAAAAACTTATTGATCATCATTTAAGCTCTACAAAGGTGACAGTTGAGAAATAATTTGTGAAAGTATCTTCCTTTATTATTATCTTGTCCATCCTTTACAAATATAAGATGATCAAATACTTCTGAATTATCATTAATGATAAAATTTCTGAATCCTTTGTACTTATAACATCATTCCCTATTCAAGAAATTTCAACTTCTTTGAGGAATATGTTATCATTTTTTTATTACACATTAGCACATAACCCATGAACTTCTTCGATGCATCGCTGAATACCACAAAATTTTATCCACTGGTTAGTAGTATAAGAATAAGTGCAGTGATAATCCTATTTTTCCTCTCCTTTAAGCTCTCATCATATTCATCAATCCAAGAAAACTTCAATCCATTTTGATTAAGCTTGGATTAAGGGTTTGATAATCCTAAGTAATTTCTCAAAAATTGACAAAATACCTAGTTTATCCAAGGAATATACATATATCTATCATACATACTGGCCCTGACCGTACTTTAATTTCATTTATCTTTGAAGGGTCCACATATATCCCATTACTTGTGACGATATTCCCCCCAAAATGATATGTCCTTCAACTAGAACTCACACTTTATGTACTAGAATAAATTTTCTCCTTTTGTAATTTCATTATCACCATTCTCATATTCTCATCATGAAGCTACTTAATTTGGAAGTATATTATAATATCTTCTATAATGACTACAAAAAAATTGTTGAGGTAATAACTGAGGACTCTATTCATCATGTTGATGAAGTTTTAGGGAGAATTAGTGATTATGAAAGGAATTACTATGAACTCATAGTGCATTTACCTTGTATGAAAAGTAGCCTTGGGGATATCCACCTACTTCACCTTTATTGGATAATATACTAACCCTAGATCGACCATGGAGAAGTAATTTTCTCATTTTAGCTGGTCAAAAAAGCCATCAATCCATGGAATATAGGAATATTTCTTTATCATGATATTGTGGAGCTCATCATAATCAATGGAAAGGTGCATTGACCCATTCTTGTTCTTGGTGAATAATACTAGTACACCTCCTGGTGAAGCATTTGGGTGTAATAATATTTATCCATATTCTCCTGAAGTTGTTTCCTTAGCTACTCAAGTTCCACAAAATTCATTCTAGATAGAGTATTGGATAGAAAAACACCCCACATATAAGCTCGGTTGTAAATTCAACATCTCAACTAGGAGGAAGAGCAGACAATTTCTTGGGAAACACATCAACATATTCCCTAGAAATGGGCAAGTATTCATGTATTATATTTACTTTTGAGTAAATTTTTTGAGCTATATATTATTTCTCAAAGGGAAATAATATCCAATATTGAGATGTTGGTGTGAAAGAAGACTCATCCACCTGCTTACACCTATACAGAATCAAGGGGAAATATGAAATTAATAGATTGATTTTCTTATGGAGGTGATTTATGTCGGTTCTTTATAGGTAAAGCTAATCCAATCCCTAAATTGAATAAAATTACACCAAAGGGTGTATGAAAAGGTTCACAAGGAAGTTCTACCCAAAATTTTTGATAGGTATGGAGTTATATAATTGTCATGCAATAATTTCTCCATTTTCCATTTTCTTCAAGAACTCTACTTCCATGAGTTTTTGTGGTGTTTGAATTGTTCTATTAAAAATTTATAATATGAAGAAATGTGTAGAACCATAGTCAAGATATAAGATTTCTTTTATTGAATGAATAACTATAAAACCATTCCCTGCTTCATTTTTTGGATCCACCTCATCAATTTTGATTGAATAAGATTACCCATACGACCTAGGAGGTTGTTGGTTGTATAAAAAAACAATTATCTTAGTTCATTGCTCTCTAAATTTCCATAGTTACTTATAGTTGATGTAATTAACAATGAATTAAGGATTTACCAAGTAATTTCTTTCCTTTATCACATTATAAGGATTCTCCTATCACCAATCGTTAACAAGTTTTCCTTTCTCCCCATGCCTATAACATTTTCTTTTTTCCCTTAGGTAATTTTTAGGGTTCTTTTTTCCACAACATTGAAAAGTTTGATTTTTAAATTTTTTAGCACTATTTTATTTATGAAGTGGACTGTAAGAATTAAAACCCACTTTACGCTTCTTATCCCCACAATACCCTTGAGATTCACTAATCTACATATAGTATTTGATGGAAAATTAGATAATTTCTTCATATCTATCAAATTATGGGATCACTCAGGCTTTTCATAGACTAGTTTTTAGACTACCAAAAAAGTATTAAACCTTGAATTTGGGGGTTATGAAAAAGAGAGAGGCATATCATTAAATTCTTGTGACATTTTTTGCATATGACCCGATTGACTCATCATATTTTGGTTTAAGGAAAAAAGAAATCACTTTCCATTTTAAGATGGAGAGTTTGAGGAAAGTATTAATTGATCTTTTTCTACAATTCATTCCACCGAAAAGATTTGAACTCTTCCTTAGAATTCGTATTCCTGATAAATTTTCACCACTGAATCGATTCTCCCTCCACATGACGATCATCTAGTAAAAAATTCTATTTTTAATAAAATTGAAGGATGAGGAAGATCATATCAATGGAGTTGATCCATTTTCCTTGATTAAGGTATCAAATGATACTTTGAACTTTAGAGGACTTTTTTTCATAAATGACTAAATTAAATCTTGTTCATTATTATGGGTATTTTATCCCTCTTCCTAATTAATTAATCTACTCAGAACCTAATTCAAATAAGAGAGTATCATCATATTGTTTTCATTTCTTACTCCCATTAGGTTGGGCATCTCATTAGGGTATTCATCAAATTGGTCTTTACATTGATTGTTTACCTAATTCCTCCTATATCTGATCATTGGCTTGAATACAAGGAAAATTTGGGATGAATATTTTTAAAATATTAATCACATAAATGAGAATTTAATGACATCAAAGGGATAAATTTTAGCTTATATTTATTTATTTAATATATGAATTTTTAGGATTCAATATTTTTTTCCAAGATTTATTTCCAAACACATAATCTTATGGGAATTTCCCCCCTTAATAATGGTTTATAAAAAGCTTATGAATTTACCAAAGAATATCCCCTGAGAGTGAAAAAACATATGCATGGGATGGACTGTTTTCATTTACCTGATTACACCAAGTTTGGCTCGACGCACCTTGTCGGAGTTGTTACCCCTATGTACATACATACAAAAACCAAGACCACTTATAGTATCCAGATAGAGATGTATTTTCTTAATAAACCACTTAATCAATAATTACCAAAATTTAGAGATGTTTTATTATACTTAGTCTTATTCCAAATTATTATTCAAGAGTTTTCTAATCATAATCCCAAAAATAAGTAATGTTTTCCTTTTATACCAACTATAACAAACCTACTCTTTATTTCAACTTAACAAATGATTTATTAAATAAGGTTACACTTAATAAAACCTTGAAGACCAAGACTTCAAGTGTCTTTGGGAATTAGGTATATTACCTAACTAATTAAATATTAAAGACAATAATGTTATTGAAAACATCCTTAACATTCCTGTACTTAAAATCACACGGGATAAACTGAGGAGGTAAATAAAAATGTGGTGAGATATAGATCCAAATAAGGGAATTAAATGGAAAAAATGAAAAAGGAAATATGTGGTATACAATAGGAATAAAAATGGGGTATAAAAATATTAGGAATAATAAACATGAAATAATGCAACATGATATAACATGTTAATCATAAAAGCAATATGGAAAATGATGAAACAACATAAAATACAGCATCATAAAGACTGGACAAGGAAAAATTCTTGTACAAAATGACCAAAGAAATATCATAAAGGAAATATGATCACTTATTATCCCAACATGATGTCTCATGATACTAAATATTAATAAATTCATTGGAGAACTATATAATTTTTTGTGCACCTGTCACTTTCATTTCATTCTCATGCATAAGTGTGCCATATATATCATACAACAAGGATTTATTCATCATAATATTTCATTCCACAATAAAGGAGTGTGGAATCCAAAAATTTAAGTCCCAATTAAATGAAGTATATTGGTATAATGGTGAACATCATTTATTTGAAATTGGCATGGTGTTCATTGCACAATTGTTTTGGATTAAAAAATTATGGTGAAATTTCAGTAGCATAAAAATGTTAAATAAGAATTAATAAAATATGTTTAAGAGAGGTAAATGGGTCTCTCGACATTAGAAAATAAAATGTTCAATAATAAGTACATTAGAATACATGTCCCAATATGAGGAATAAGAAATAAAAGGCATAATATAATAAGGAAACTTGAATAAATAAGAGATAGTGAGGATCCCTTACTTGAGTGTGTGAATCTAAATGTTTGGGAGGGGCTTCTTGAGAGATTGGGGGCACATTGGGAGGACTCTAGAGAGGGTAAGTCAGATTAAGTATGTGACATGGGTATTTTTACTGAAGATAAATCAGTTCTTTCATGGGTTTATATAATAAATGAGTGGGGATTTTGTTAATATTTCACAAACTTATGTTTTGGTCTCCATATAATAAAATAACTAAAAGTAAAAAACATAGCCTTGGTTTTAGCCCTGGTTTCTTCCAAATGGGAGTGGTTTTCATTATTTTATACGGAAAATTGACAAAGTTATTAAAATAAAACCCTTTATTATATGGAAGTGAATCATAATTGCAAAGAAAGGATTTTAAAACATTAAAATATATTAATGCTTTTAGAGGATTCATATTGGTTTTAAAGAATTAATCAAATTAATATAAAATAAAATTATTTGAATGGGAAAACATTTATTTGGTTATGGATGTATTTCATAGTTTTTTAAATCAATTTTGGGTCATTATAATATAATAATATGCACTATATATATACAGTATTTAATTTTTCCCCACAAATTTGACTTACTCAAAAAAATTTGAAATATTTTCTTTTGGATAATTTTGACATTCATATTCCACAAATAATATTAATTTTATATAAATTTTTCATCTAAATTTTTATATTATCACTTTTAAAATAATAATCAACCTTTATTTATAAATGATGTGTTTTTTTGGAAATAATAGTTTTTGAACCCCTATAAAAAATTTCATTTGATTTCATAAAAAAATATATTATAATTCAAATTCTATAAAATTACTTAATAATCATATTTTATTAAAATATTATTTATTTCTAAAATTCATTAATTCATCAAAGTAAATTCCTTAATTGAATTATGAAAATTAACCAAAAATAAAATTTGTCTTTTATTATATCCAAAAAAAAAAAATAAAGTAACAATAATAGGATAAAAATATATCCATTTGTCTATAAAAAAATGTATGTTCTCATGTTACTATATTATTGATACATATATCTTTAATAAACCCGGAACCTCTCTAAGGGTAAGGTACACAACTTTGAGATTTTCATTGGGTTGTCTGACAAATATTGTTTTTTTCACAATCTTGATGAGCTTGAAATTCTCCAATAAACAATTTTAATCATGGTTAAATTTTTGGATCATAGACTAGGATTTGTCAAAGGAAAATAATAAAAAATCTATCTCCCTTGGAAGCTCTAATAAATAGGCTTCATTGGGAATGATCTTACTCGTTGAGGCCATTATTTCCTTTGTTTTTGTTAATTGTATTTGTAAAAACTTTATATTTATACTAATAATGTGATCACTATTCAATTGTTATATTATCAGGGATAATTATTCTTAATGTTCATTTAAATAGTATATAATAAAACAAAATTAGGGCATGTGTTTTATATAAGCATAATTAAACATAAGAAATTTTAATTAAAATAAAAGGGGAATTTTATTTATAACAGTTCAGGTCGTTACAAGGTATACATGAAGTTGTTGTTATAAAACTATAATTTTTTCACAAATATAATATATATACTTTTAATAAATCATTATATCCACCTATGATTGGTGAGAATAGAAAACAAAGTACATCAGTTCATAGGGGGTTATCTATCATGAACACGATCAGTAGTTTCATTTCCCATTTTATAGAAGAAGTGATGGATGTAGTTTATGAACATATACTAATAAAATATCATTATATTAAAGATAATAATGTTATTATATCATCATATTAAAGGTAATAATGTTATTATATCATCTTACTTTAACAATATTTCCATATAGAACAAGAAATAAAAAAATACTCGGTAAATAATGATAGGTCTTATTTGGAAAACATCCTTGGGATTGCACCAAAAGGCATCTTAAGAGGTATTCCTAATAAATATAATGGAAATTGGAAGTTGAATTTTAATTAAGAAATTTATTTGGGTAATTTATTTTTGAAAAAATAATCTTTTAGTGTAGGGATGAGTTGAGAGTAGACATCCTTATATAAGTGGGGGAAAGAACCCACTTGGAAAATACTCAGAAATTTTGCAGAAGAATCCTCAATGATAAATTAATTAACTATAAAAATGATTCAAAGAGACCATATATCTGAATTTGGGATATTTTAAGTTTGATATATGTTCCTAAAAATGTATTTATACATTTTTTTAAAAAAAAACATTATCTTTCCGCTTAACCCCTGGTAACCCCATTTTAACCTTAACTATGATAACAAATGTTAACGGTTATTATTATTTATTATTTCCAAAAATTATGTTATAATTATTACTTAATATTAATTATACAGATTTCAATTATGGTATTAATTTTTTTGAATTCAATTTCGATAAGTGGTAGAATTTAATTTAAAATAAAACCCATAGTCGCAATGAAAAAATGATTTTCCAAAGAAAAACAATTCTAAATTATAAAAAGTTTTCATATCCAAGATAAAAAATGAAACTGATTCAAATGAACTATGTTTTATTTATCATAATATAGTTTAAAAAATTTTACTTTTAAACCATTTTAATGTAATATTTGTTTTTTATATACTTTAAACAAACAGTTTATCAAAAAAAATCTTTATTTTTCTCTATTCATTGAAAATTTAATTTTTATAGAAAGTTATCTAAAATTCACCATAATATAATTTTTACATGTTTATTGAAAAAATGATGTTCATTCGGAAAATTAAATTTCATAAAATTATAAAAAATTAATTTGTTCTCAAAATATAATAAACAACTTTTTATTGAGAAAAATGTATTTTCATAGCATATAAAAACATTACAAAAAATTAAGTACTTATTTATAAATATATATTATTCACCTAAAAACTTAATACTTGTTTTTCAAAATGTGTTAATTCTTATTTATTCTACCATGTGTAATATATTTGTTAAAATTATATTTCTTATATAAAGATATTAACTATATATCATGGTTTGTTAAAACTCAGTGTTATGTCTAATGAAATCTATAAATTAAATTATAGTTATTTGAAAACAAATTCCACAAAACCATAGGGAGATTAATTTTACCATTACAATGAATTTATCTTCTAAAATTCTTTCACTCTAATACACAAAATTGATGTTAATTTCACCTCAATATATTCGCAGGTTCCCATGTTGCTTCTAGAAGTTGGTTATTTCTCCTTAAAACATTGACTAGTTGAGTAGTCTTTTTTAACATAATATTCTCTCTAAAAACCTGAATCAATTTTTTTTCATCATTAGAAAGATAATTATTCATTTGTACAACTTAGGAGATCATCACATGTGAATGATCAAGTTTTTACTTCCTCAGGAGAGATACATGATACATATAATAGACTTGAGAGAGGTTTGGTGGAAATGTTAAGCGATAATTAATGTTCTAGTGAAGGGTATTATTCTGGGAAAACTCAACTAGAAGAATTTATTGATACCAAACTCATTTTAAATCCATAAAACAATATTATAACATAACATATAAGGATTGAATCATTTGTCTAATGATGATACTCCATTTTGTAACCCAAATCTATAAGCAGAGCTTACCAGAGAATTCTTGATAACATTAAGGTAAACCTCAGATCCCAATCAAATAAAATAGAATGAAGTACTCCATAAAATAATACCAATTGAATAATATATTTCCATGAAATATGATCAAGAGGGATATATTCTCTAACAACAATTATGTGCGTTAACTTTTTTATGAGATCAACCACAACCCATATAACATTATACCCTTTAGACATTTTGGGGAATCAAACGATAATATCTATCATGATATTTTTTCATTTCCATTTTGGTATAGGTATTGTTTGTAATATCCCCATATAAAGTTTTCTTTCATAATTAACTTACTATCCTACAAATTGACAAGATTCAAACTCTACAATATTTGTCTTCATGTCTACCCACCATAAATATTATTTTAAATCTCTATACATCTTTGTAAATCCAAGATGAATAGATAATGAAGAACTATGATCTTTATCTAATAAATACATAAAATCAAGTGTGGATGTATCACATATATGGTTACCAAACCATGTCGTTCTATCATAATCATGGTTACACTTTGGAACATTTAAAATCATCTTAATAAGTGTAATATCATCCTTATATACCTCTTTAATCTTCACTTGGATAGATGGTAGAATAATCAATTAAAACATATATCATTAACCACCTAAATTAAAAATTTATAGATGTATCCTTATAAAATATATAAATATTGGATATTTTGTGATCCTCATCATAATAAGCTAGAATGATTCATTTGGCTCAATGCATCAACAACTTTGTTCACATTCCAAATGGGGTATTGTATTAAGAAGTCAAAATCATTGATCAGATCTATACATATTCTCTAACACATGTTGAAATATTTATATGTGAGTATTTTATTTAAACTCTTATGATCAGAATATATATGAAATCATTATCCATGGAGATAATTCCTCCATATCGCTTATTATAAAACTAATACAACTAAATCCAAATCATGAGTTGGGTAATTCTGCTAATGAACATTAAATTTTTTTAGGGTTAATCTATAACCATGTAATTATATATGACAACACACACTAATCCCTTTATTTAAAAGTCACTATAGATTTTAAATCCTTCTTCATTTCATGGTAATGTAAGCCTAAGTGCACTGACTAACATTTTATTGAGTTCCTTGAAAATTTCATCACATTCATTTGTCTAATAGAACATGGATCCATTTAATTTTAATATGGTGGTTATATTTCAAAGTCATGAGAAATTATCCATAACCATAAATAATATCCTTTTAAATCGGGAAATACTTAGATCTCATTCATAGTGTTTGATCTGGGCCAATGTTCAATACTCTCTACCTCTGATAAATCCACTGATATACCATCTCTTTAGATTACATGAACCAATAATGAAACTTCTTTTATGAAATATCTCCATAATAATTTTTCATATAGTTTCATTTTTTATGTTATTCAGAAAAATTCTAGATCAATATCCATTATCTTCATTTCTATTTCAGTATATATGAATATCATCTCTAGAGACCACAAAAAATTGGTCAAAGAATTCCCAAAATACTTTATTCATTAAATACATGATGATAGTTGGGGCATTAGTAAGAACAAATAACATCACAATATATTCATAGTGTCCATACCTTGTACAAAATGTCTTCCTGGGTATAACCTTCTTATTAACCCTAATGGATGATATACAGAATAATGTTCAATCTAGGGCAGAATTTAGTTTGGCTTATTTAATAAAACAACTCATCAATATAGGTTAAATGATACATTTTTAATGGTGATATTGTTAATTGTATGATAACCAATGTAGATTCATATCAATCATTCATTTTCATTAATAAATATATATGGTGCACCACATGGTGATATAATTGTCTGAATTTATAACTTTCTAAGATTCTCTTGGAGTTTCTTCTTTAATTCCTACAACATATTTACGTCTATTCTATGTGGTGTATTTTTAATAAGAGTATCTATAGATTTTAATTCTATTGAAGAATCAACATCACAATTTTTGTGAAGTCTAGGAAACTCTATTAAAAAATATCAAAAAATTACACAAAATAGGTATATAATCTATGTTGAGTTTCTCTCTAATCATATGAGATAAATGACCTTTTCAAGTGGGAATGAAAAACTATAAAATGGATTTGATTTCCCTAAAAAAAAATTATTTATCATCAATCTGATAGATGATTATTGGATAGTTTGAAATATCATATGTAAATTATCTTACTCATAAATTGATGTGGTATTTATGTAGATAAACCTAATACATGGCTATAATAACATGAATTATAACCATAGAAAGAGTAGAGAGATTTAATGGAAGAATATTCCTATAAAATTAAACTAGATAAGAATCATATTCTTGGGATGATATCATCTTATTATTAGGGGTTTCAGTTCTTATTCAATAACTAATAGTTGAGGTGGTTCTGTGATACAATTTTAAAATTATTTATAAATAAATGTGATTGTATATCCAAATTCAAATAAGACATATGAAATTTTAGAGTGGGTGGTAAGTGTACAATTCACCCTATTATTATCACAAAACTCATCGTAAATAGTTATTTCATGATATTTACTTTTGTCCCTTTACATAAGTGGTTTTCGATGATAATTCGATTCATTAACCTTTAGATTTGATAATTGATTAACTATATTTCCCATAATCCTTGCACATGAAACACTAAACTGTGGGTGGTTCATTGTTTGGATATTTATCCCTATAGACATCATTAGCTAATTTATCCTTATTAATTCAACATTAAATATCCCAATGACATTTAATTCAATACTTGAACTATTTTCCAGTCCCCTTGAAAAAATTTCATCCATGTTTCCTTCCAAAAATTGTACATGATGGACATATTATTTTCTTTTTTTTTCATGGTTTTTAGAGTTTCTTTTGAATTTATTCATTCTCTTATTATCAATACCATGAGATTCATGGGTAATTACAATCTTTATTTTTACATTGACGGAACATAAAATTATTTGTTAATTGATTTCAAAGTCCCTTATGGGTAATTCACTTTAGTTACCAGATTGGAGTCATTAAAAAATCAGCCAACCTTTCATTTGTGTTACATGAAAATATTATAGTCATAATCCACATGTATTGTAAAATTTTCCTCATTGGAACCAACAGATTCATGTTCCTTATGTTTTTAACTCATGAAACTCCTTACCTATGATTATTATAATGAATAAAGGAAAGTAATTATTAACAAATAATTTCTTAAACTCATCAAACCAAATGGAGTCAATTTTATCTTATTTACCTATATTATTTCTAATAATCCCCAATTTATCCTCTACGCCTTCCAAATAATAAACATACAAAATGGAATTTTTAATGCCCCTAAAATTGGATAATGGAAAATATATTTTCAATAGTACTAATCCATTTCTCAACAACAAGTGGATCAATAGAACCACTAAAAGAAGGTTGAAAATTACTCATGAAGGACTCAACCAAAACATTTCCCTCCTTTACTTATTTGGAATTTTCAAATGATTCAAATCTTGAGAATGTTATGTGAGCATATCAATGTGTTTTTTAATTCCAGATCCCAGAACATTTGCTTTTTTAGGAAATAATCATTCTTTGGTCCATCACATTCAGTATTATCATGATTTCTTTGGGTTCCAACCATTGAGTAAAAAAATAGTGTGAGCAACAATAGTCATTATTGGAAACCATATAGACGTGAAAAATAATCTATAAATGTCTAAATTAGGAATCCTTGTTTTAAAACTATGAAACTTTAGGTTTAACCCAATTCATTCACGTTCATAATCCATTCAAACAAATTATGATGGTTTGTAAAGAGTTTTTGCATTTCCAAAACATGTACCCTGGGTGTTTCAAATCAGGTATGTCATAAGTCCCATTGATGTACATTGGGTGATGATTGATTCTATCTCAATACATACTTTTCAGAGTTATTACATCTAGGTACAAATGAACTAGAGAAAAATACTCTAATAATATCTATATAGGGATGTAATTTCTTGTAAGCCACTCTCTAAATCCTTCACGAAATTTTTTGTACATTTTTAAATAATTTTTGAATATCATTTGACATATCCTTATACAGATCCCTAGACATATGGATTGTGATATCAATAAATTTTTCTCAAATTAGTTTCAATGGTTTAACTAAGAGCATCTCTGATACCAACTATAATGACCCACACCATTCATACATAGATATCACGTCTGAATAGATGAATATTTATTATATAATAGGATGATCCATACCATTATATTATAGGTTTAGTTCCTTTAGAAACATGAATTCAGAAAAAATTGGTATATAAGTGAACCACATCTTCTACCACTAAGATATTCATAACTAGAAACATACTTAGGCATATCATACATAAACACCTTCTTTATTATTAGGTTGAATGAATCATAATAAAGGTTAATCCTAGATAATAAATAAGGGTAACCATGGTAGATATCAACATATCATGATCATAATGTATAAGAACCTGATAAAAACATTTGAAAATCATATGCTATATATCATTTATTATAAACATAATTCATAGAATAAATCGTGTCCATTAATCATTCATGATATTAAAATGAAATCAAGGAGTATGATCCATAAGGGAAAAATAATGGCATAATAAATAGATTTTTGGCATACATATATGCATAGAAAAACATTTTCTTAGTCATAAAGGCTCATTTAAAAGGCGACCATATTGGAATGGGTTCTCTTCCCAAACCATTATAGTGGTCAATATAACAACCCATAATTTACACACATAGATAATACATCAAAATTAAAGAATATTCATTAAAAATATAACAAATATATGATAGGACTAGATAGGTATAGTTTCTTTCAATACTAAGAAACATAAACAACAAGTTTATAAGACCTCAACATTGTCTCCCCCTTATTCCATCATAACTAGACCCATTTTTTTCATATCACACTTAATACCCTTATTCATGTCCTAGGGAAAAGAAAAATTTGAATGGGTGGGCTCATATTCTTAGTAAGGATAAACAATAGAGATGTCAATCATATCATAGTCATAAGACATAACAACATAACATTTGAAAATCTTGTCCTGTATATGCAAGATCGTGATATGATGGAATAGGATAAATCAAAAAATTTATAATAATCAATGAACATAATCTAAAAACTCATAAAATAAGACACAAAATTTTGTGGAATATACATAATTATATAAAATAATTTCATATTAATCAAGTCTCATTTCCAAGGCCATCACAATAGACAAAGTCCATTACTGAACCAAGTTCACTCCTCGTTCCAATCCTATACTCCTGAGCCAAGATAATTTCCCATTCCAGCCATATATATCTCATGAGATATAAATCTTTACCCAAATAATTGGAGAGAGTTATAGGTCTCACCCATGTCGTAATGGAATCATTCTTACGAGTTCCATAATAACATAAATCATTTATCAAAGCCCAAGGAATAAAATAGTTTTCTTTAAACATCAGTTCACCACAACATAATCCATATAAAACAACTGGATTCCATAAATAAAACTCCATAATAAAAAATCAAACCATAGTAACAATAAGGATATTAAAATTGAAACTTAACCCTATTAAATAATTCCATATTATATAGAAAATAATTTTTATATAACAGTTGAATTTAATTATTGAGGAAAATTTTATTTCTTCTTAAAAAAATTCCTTTCTCAAAATGTCACACAATTTTAAATGAAAATAATTTATTTCAAAATAAATTTTAAATAATGTAATATAAGATTCATGTAAATATAGAGTTATGAAAATGTAAAAAAATATTCATGTCATATAAGATAAAAAAATTTCTCATCATACATTTTCGGAAGACTCAAAAAGTACCTCGTATTGAAAATAAAAAAAGATTCCCTTCATAAAATTTATTAAAAATTCACCAATGGGTATAATAGACTATAAAAAATTATTGAATAATATAAATAGTATTTTGGAATATATAATTTGAAAAAATGGATATGGATGATAAATATACCCTTGTAAATACTTATGTATAAAAAATATTGAATAATAATGAAATTGATAAATTTTCCCTTACATTAGATTTGATTTCATTTTTATGTATCCAAACATCCCGTATAATGATTTATATAATTTCATTTAATTATTTCAGAATCATATCCATTTTTTGGATATCATATATATCATGTATTTCTTAGTATCATTATTACTCGTCCATCGAGTGTTAACTTCATTATTTACATAAGCATGATTTGTTAGATAAGTTATTATTCATATTACTAGGTTATATTTATATCATTTGAAGAATTATATTAGTGTAATATATATCATATTCATACATTACATTCATTTATATAATTATTATTTAATGAATATCACATAGAATAAATCACATCACATTATGGAGAAAGTAGGTCATACGTACACACGAGCAATGATATCATTCCCACAATTGTTGAATGGTATTGAATTGGATGGTGTATAATATTTAATAATTAATATAATGTTATAATAATAATATATATTTATTACTTATGTCATTATACCAATCAAAGTAATGTGGTGGTGAAAAATAGTTTACACCACTATGTGAAGGCGACAAGCCGTATATACACATGAGTGGTTATTTCATTTTTCATAGGATGGATAGAAGGTGAAATATGATTGTTTAATAATCATAATAATATCTTAGAATATAAGTTATTCTAGGTTTCTTATTTTACAATGAAACAACCCATAAATAGGATGTAGAAGAAGAAAGAAGGTTGAACGAATCGATAATGGATATTACCTCTACTTCGATGTGCTCTCTCTCAATCTCCTCTTAAATAACTAGATTTGGTATTTGGAGAATACAAGAAACTATATAATGTTATTAGAGAAGATGATAGTTGAAATGTGAATGGGATATCTAAGAATTAAGGCTTAATGACAGGTAAAGAAATGTGGGAGGAGGTCCCCTTTTATAATTGTGGTGAGGGGCACTTTTGAAAACTCCAAAAATAATAATTTATAATAAACTCAACCGATATAAAAAATGTCCAAACTGACCCAATTTTCTAAGATACGATGAGATAATCTTTAAAAAAAATCAACCAATAAATTTTATAGATGCATTTATATCAATTTAAACATTATCATTTTAATTAGGACTTAGTTATTAATTTTACTTTTTAACTTGGGTAACATAAATTTCAATATTAAAAGGGTAAAATATTTACATATTTGATGTCAATTAGACCATAAATAAACAATAAAAAACATTTTAGACCATATATAAAATATTATAAAATATTATAAATTTTTTTATGATTTTTTAATAATTTAATAAACGATTATGTTGATATACAATCAATAATGTCCATTTTCACACTATTCAATTCACTGATTTTCAAAAATAATAATATAACAAGTTATATTTAAAAAACTACTTTATTATATTACTAATTGAGAAATGTAATATATAAAATTAATTTGAGATATTAATTATCCAAAATTATATTTATTTTGATATTTTTAATAGCATTTATTTGATATTTCCCTTAATAAAATTACCACTACAATATTTTTTTTGTAATTATCTTATACACAAATTTGTTGAATAAAAATTAAAAATAAAATAATATGATGAAGATAAATCCACTAGATTTAATAATAATACTTTAAGTAGAATTTATCTTCCGGAGAATCCATCATTTAAAATATTATACATTTTCAATCACGAATGTGACATGTTTATCATCACTTTAAATAAAATAATATAAGTATCATAATCTATTATATAATGCTCCAAATGTTCAATAACATGAACCTTGTATTTCTACGGTCTATATATACTCTAACAATAATATTTTTTCATGTGTTCGGGTCTTTTAATGGTTATTATTATTTTAATAATTTTTATTTTAATGATTTCTCATCTATTAAATAAATTATACATCATTAATGTATCAATATTTAAGGTAATTATTTATTTCCTCAAACTTAAAAATAAATTATAATTATAAATAGAAAATTACATTTAAAATGAGAATTTATATTTGAATTTATCTTCTGTATTAACTTATATAAAAAATGAATTAGTTATTAAAATTTGACTGAGTCGTATTTAACTTTTCTTTAAATAAAATAAATTAAATGTCTTAATTTCGTCCATGAAGATTTTAATGTATAAAAGTTTAACCCAAGGATGATTTAGGTCGATGAAAACTCCTAAAATGATATTTTGAAAAGTGTTAGGGTAATTTCATAATATTATTTTTACCCTTAATTACATGATTTACCCTTATACATTATTAATAAAAATTACAGAAGTTTCTATTCATATGGAACCAAAATAAAAATAAATATATTTAAATAATTTGGATATAATTTTCCCAAATATAGAATAAATTTTCCAAAATTTAAAACACATAATTGGTTATAATTCATTTAAAATTAATATTGTTGTCCTAAAGAGAGAACGCGTTTTAATGGTTAAAACATTGCAGAAGATTATAATGTTTTTACATTTTAATTCAATGAAAAATTAATTCTAAATACCTAAATTATGATAAATAATATAAATATATTATATTTATAATTTAAAACCATTCAATAGTATAATTTAACCATATAAATGTTTTTAATGAAAAAAGTTTTTTTAAATTAAAATTTAGTTTATTTTAGTATTCATTAAAACTTGAAAGTTATCAAAAAATATCAAGAATTGATCAAAAGTAATTTTTTTTGTGGTTATAAATAAAAGTTTATGTTGTCATTTAAAAATTATTAATGTGTCAAAATTTTATTTTAAAAAAGGCCCTCCATTAAAAGGTGGTAAAATTTCCCTTTTGAAAAATATAGGTTTTTATACATCGAATAGGGTTTTATTCAAACCCAGTAAAAAACATCTATTGGATGAATAAAATAAATATTTTAAAAAGTATATAACATATATATTTCATTAATTTCATTAACTTATATTAATTCACTAAAATTATTAATACACAAATACAAATATAAAATTGATTAGTATTTTTCATAATTAATTGGTAGCTAGTGAATTAACCATACATTTTCATAAGTTAGTTATATTTATTCTTGATAACATAAATAATTGGATAAAATGGTCATTTTATACTATGTAAATCTCATGGTTCATTTAAAATTATGATTTTGTGAAATTTTATCTACTAAAGAAAAATTATTTAAATGGAAAATTTCATAAAAACATCTGGGTCTTACAGCCACAGTTCACTCCCAAGACCATCACAATGGACAAAGTCCCTTAATACCCTAAGTTCACTCCCTATTCCATTCCTATATATCTCATGAGATATCAATAATTAGCTAATAAATTGGAGGGATGTATAATTTGACACCCACTTGTCACATAATTAAAATCATACACATGTGTGTCACAATATCATATATCAATAATCATTTCATAACTAGTGAACAAAAACATGTTTCAACAAACTTTCATCATAGAAAAAACCCTAGGAATGAAATGAGTTTTATAAATATATTTTCATAATAATCATAAATCTACTATAGAAATAGAAAGGGTGGAATCATTGAATTATATCCCTACTATAGCTTATGTAACATTAAATTATGCCATTTTAAATGGAAAATGTTTTAAAAAAGTTAATTGGATCATATCTCAACGAAATAACATTTTCACACTAAAATAACTTATTTAAATTATAAAACATTCCCAAATAATAATGAAATATTTTTTATAATAAACTTAATAACTTGTAAATGTAGCTTTAAATCTTTGAGTGGTCATGTCCTTGTAAAATATTATTGATGTCGTATATATTGAAATGATGTTTCCTTTCACATTATTAGTAAAAATATGAAATATCCCTGTTCAGAAAATGAAAATAAGCTTCCTTTTTAATTTTTTTTATAAATAGTATAACATGAAAAAAATTTCTTTAAAAATGTTGGAAGAATATTAAAAACATTCAGTAAAATTGTTTTAGATAACCTGGACATGGAATAAAAAGTGTTTTCAAATGAAAAGGGATATAAAGTAGATTTTTAATAAAAACATTATTCCAATCTATTGTGTACTTAAATAGGAGAAAATTAATGGGAAAGATGTTTTGTCCATAAACAATTTCATTAGAATAAAATTTACGGGTTTATTAAAGGAAATATTATAATATTTCATCATGAGAAACTTAATCATAATGAACCCGGATAAACAATGAGAGTGTAACAAAAAACTCGTACCACATTGGTATTTTTTTAATCATAGTAACCAGAAAATAAATAATGTTATATGTGTTTTAATATCCTAATAATTTTTATAATAATAATTCTAAAATACTTTCATTGGAATAATATAAACCACATAAGAGAAATAAGTGGTTAATGTGGGATGTGATTCAAATATATAAAAGTGATACATAAATCACTTACCTTTCATACACATTCAAACATATTATATAATAAATTTAGATTTATTATCAATATATTAGAGAATAATTCACATATATATCATACAATATATGATTTAATTATGAAATTTTCTTACACATTTATTAATAATTCTTTGTTAAAATCATGTTTCGGGTAATAACTACTATGTAATTCATATATGTTATTTTTTGGTATTTTCAGTCCTTTTACTTTGATCATGGTTTCATAATATAAAAAATATTAAACAGGATTTAAATATCATATAAACTCATTATACCTGTATTTAGGTTAATCCATTAATGTTTGAGATAGAAAATGAATTACACTATTCATAGAGACGGTATGTCGTACTTTGAAATGAACACAATTACCTTTTTCTTGATGAACATAAAGAAATAATCAGAAATATTTATTTACATATAAAAAATAATTTTAATACCATATATATAATATATATTAATTATATACACCCTCATTACCATCCATGTCAAAAAAATTAAACATGTATCGCATGGCTTGGTGGATGTAGTAGTCCGCACAAACAAATGCATGACATTATCATTTTCTGATGGACTGGAAGGTATAAAATTAGAAATGATATTACATTTAGATATATATAAATATTTAATAAATATACTATATATAATTTTAAAACATCATTATATACACCTTTGACAGTTAGTGATTTAAAATGAAGTACATTGGTTCGCAAGGTGGTAGTCCTCCATAAAAACAATTGACAGTTTTATATCCCATTTAATGAAAGAGGATATAGATTTTGCTTATACCATAAACATAATATATATATATATATGAGCAATAAACATTTTTTATATCATTATAGTTTAATATTATTTGAAGGATGTGGGAGAAGAAATAAAATAAAAAATTATTGGTTTAGAATGATACATATTCTTCAGAAAACCTCCTTAAGTTAGAACCAAAAGACTTATTAAGAGGGATTACTAAAAAAATATGGCCTCTAGAACACGGTATGGGAATTTTAGAATGTATTTCGAATGTTTTTGGAAGTTCCGAATTATCTTGTATAGTGAAGATGATAGGATATAGTATGTCCTTATATAAGTGGGGAGCAGAACCCATTTTGAAACCACTAGAAAATTTCCCAAAAGAATTTAAAATGATAAATAAATTAAAAATAAAATTTCATCCAAATGAACATATATTCTAATTTAGGGTTGTATAATGTTTAAATATGGACATAAAATAATATTTTGACAGTTTTTATCAGGAAAATAACTCTAGTATTTTGGTTTAACCCCTCGATACACCCATTTAATGTTTAACGATGTAAATTAATTGTTATTAGATTTTAATACTTCATATGAAAAAAATTTATGAATTAATTATTTACTAATATTAAATATTAATATTAAAAAAATGGAATCCATTTTCAGAAATCTAATTACCATAAGTGGTATTATTTAAATTGAAAATAAAATAAAAATGTGATGAAAAAAAAGTTTTCCAAATAAAAACATTCAAAAGTCTAAAAAGATTTTATATCAAATTTAATCATGAAATTGATTTCAATGATCTAATTTTTATTAATAATAATATTATTTAAT
Source organism: Viscum album (assembly GCA_963277665.1). NCBI lineage: Eukaryota > Viridiplantae > Streptophyta > Magnoliopsida > Santalales > Viscaceae > Viscum > Viscum album. Next base: position 659,170,485 of record OY728131.1, on the reverse strand, counting down.
TAAACTCACTTCTTAACCATTTCATTAAAATATAAATATTTTTAAATATATTAAATTAAAAAAATAAGTGTTTAATAAAAATCATTATCTTTTACTATTCATTGAAAACTTAATCTTTTCCAAAAATTTTAAATATTTCACCCTATGATAATTTTGAAATGTTTTTTCAAAAAATGAAGTTATTTTATAATAAAATAAATTATCTAATATTGTAAAAAATATATTTTATTATTTTTTCACAAAAATAAATATAAATTATTTTATTGAGAAAAATGTATTTTTAAAGTAGAAAAATAATTTTCAAAAAGTTAAAAAATTATTTATCAATAAATTTAATTTAACTAAATCCTTATTAATTATTATATAAAATTTGTTTATTCATATTCATACTACCATGTTTACTTCATAGTTTATAAAAGTATTGTTTAAATAATAATATTAGCAGTATATCATGGTTTATTAAAAATTGGTGGACTTTGTAACAAATATTATCTAAGAAAATATTCTATTTCATAAAATTTATTTCACAAAATATTGGGGTGGGATAGTAAACATTATTGTAATTTTCATTATGTGATGGTGGGACTAGAAATTATATATCCCTATAATGTATTTAGTATATATGGATATCTCATGAGATAAACATGACTAGAAAAGAGAGTGAAATCAGTTCAGTAAGTGGATGTTTCCATTATGATAATATTGGGAGTAAACCATGACATAACTGATGGTTTGGGTGGGAGAAACCAATCCACTAGGATAATATCATTAGTAACCCATTACTACTAAGTAAGATATTTTCTATTCATATATGTGTGCCACAAAATCACATATTTTTCTCATGTTATTATCACTTGGATTATGTTTCTTGATTTAATTATGATTCACAACTTAGGTTGTGAAAATATTTATTCCATAACTCATGATCATGATCTATGATATATAGGTTATGGTTTTCCAATGTTATTCTCATATTATCAAAGATTTATTTTCATTTTATATTTAAGTGATCATTGATATCTCCCTTGTATACCCCTAAAAGCATCAGAGGTCAACCTTTCTTATGTCTAATTTAACTAGGTTGTGATGAAATGTATTAAGTATGAAATGTCTTATAAGGGTTCAAGATATAAAGAAATTAGTGGTAGATTATTTGGTTTACAAATGAATCATTTTTTATATATAAATGTTTCCAAAGGCACTAGATGTCACGAATCAACTCGGGTCAACCCTGAATCGGTAACCCGATCCGGTCCGCAACATGGCCTGAGGGGCATTCCCAATCCGCTTGGGTTGGAATCTATTTCACGATATTGATATTTAATTAGTGGGAATGATTTATACCATAAATAAAAATAAATAAACAATAATAAATAGACCAATAAAACTAAACTCGAGCATCTGAAAAAGAAAATAAACGGAACAGCTCAAAATACCTCCACGTGACCTTCCGGGTCACCTCCCAACCAATAGATGACCTCGCTCCTATAATGAGAAACAAAACAAAGAAAACCCAAGGAAAGGAAACCTACAATTGAAATGATAAAGATAGGTATGATCATTAAAAATTCTCAGTATGGTTTCCAAGATAAACCACAAAGTCAATCTTATCCTTTCTCGAAGCAATATACCAACAGAAGATTGAAATAATATTATAAAAGTAAGGTTTTTAAATTTTAAAATAAGAAACATGTTTTTATCATTTTAAATAAAGTCCAACTCAAACAACATAACATTTAAAAAATCATTTTTCATTTTATAAACAAGATCCAAAACAAAGTATACCAAAACTAGGCTAATGCAGAACAGTTAAACAATACTAGTTGGAAAATAAATAAGTATAACAAAAAGTAAAAAAACAATAAAAATAATCCCGTAAGCATGGGTGATCCTAAACATCCTTAGAATACCCCTGGACATACTCAGTTTTGGAACCACCATCCGATGTATGGTGAGGCTCTTAAGTCTAAAACCAGCTGGTTACCCCATAACTGGTCAATCCAGTGGAAAAGACTACCTGGCCTAACAACCAATCCAAGGGGTTCCAACCCATCTAATCAGGGTTGATCAGTAACCATCACTTGATCATCTAAAAGACTCATTGAACCCATGGTGGATATAATAATACCATGTATGTAGGAATACCCTCGCACACGCGACTCATTGAACCCATGGTGGTTATAATAATACCCTGTAAGTAGGAAAACCCTCGCACGCATGACTCATCTCAGCGTACTTGCCTTCCCCAAACACGTATGCTTCCTGTATATTCAACCATAATGGGTTACACTAGACATGAGTTCCCCAAAATACACATTCAATCATTTCACATCAACAAAGTGCCAATGGGCCATCACACACTACTGGAAATGGGATTTATCCCCACAATACTATACCCATAGTTTAAAGAACCGTGGGGGAAAATGTTTTTAATGGTCTATACCCACGGTTTTATTAAAATCGTGGGTATTGAGTCTCTAAGTATCGGGCTCCATTTCTCTACCCCCACTTCAACCCTCCATCACGCTCCCCCCACTTCAAACCTACCACTAAGATCCACCTCCCTGCTTCGCCTCCCGCCTCTACCCCCTGGGATCCGCCTCCCGACTCTACCTCCCGACTCCGCCTCCTGGCTCTGCCCCCATCTCGGGCGATTTCCCCTCTCTCCCCTCTTGGCTCCCTCACCTCTGGGTATCATCAAATTCATCAGTTTTCTATTATAGATGATGTTTCCCATGCGTTCCTACATATAAATTTCAATAATTATCCTTCAAATGTAATTGATATTGAGAATTTTGTGTTGGGGGTAAATGATTCGTGTGAGAAAGGTCTAATATGGATTGTTGATCGTTGAATAAAAAAACTATGAAGGAAGATGAAGCCTCTTTTTACGGGTTTATGGAAGAACATACATATTAAAGAAGATAAATGGGATAAGGAATCATATGTGTAGTATTACTAGACCTACTTGTTAAATTTAGACCTCTAGAGACACATATTAAGGATAACAAGTCATTCGAGGGGGATATTGGAACAGCCACTCACTTTCTTGGTGCATTATGCCTTATTTTTATCCTTTATTAAGAGTTTATTTGAGTTATTACATTTATTGGGTGATGTATTGGGTATATTTTGGGAGATTGGGTGGGTAAAATAATTTAATGGTGATAATGGTTAGAGGGAATAATGTAGTCCCCCAACGTAACTATGAAACATATTGGAGAGGAGTAGTGGATGATATATGGTAGGGGTACTTTTAGAGCTAACATGGAAACAATTCCATGGTTACTATGTAACTCTAAATAGAATCAACATCATGATTATTATAGGGTTTACAAAACCAGGTGTCCAAACCATCAGGGTGACTTGAATAGGTAGTGAACTTCCCATGGTTAGAGCTTGATTTTGTAAACCAAGCAACCAAACCATTTACATATAATTTAATCATTTGAAAATTATTATTTTGACACAAAAACACCCTAAAGACAGCCATTATTCCTCTTAAACTCAGGGTGATCAAACCAAGGGACTCTAATGAGATTTCATGGTGAATTAATTCTTTTTATAGAGGAATTATATTAGATATAGAGATATCAGTCCTAGAGATTTAATTATAATTTATCATTTTTTTGTTGTTATTCTTATTTTTTCTAGATATTATTTATTATCCTTGTAAAGGAACTAGATCACGGATTCCTTATCCAGGTTTAGGATTTACAATGATATCCAATGTGATCCTCTCCAGATTTACATGGAAAATAAAAATGGAAATGTAATGGCTCGGGTTTTTGGGGTCCATTACATGGTAAAAATATGATATTTGAGGTGTTCTGGGTGGCCTGGAAGGCTATCCAAGCTTCTCGGTGAATCCTAGAAGTAGCCTTGGCCTACCGGTAGACCTAGCCTACCCGTGATCATGGGGTATCGGTAACTCTAGGCTACATGGAGCTGTCGCCAACCGGAACGTCTAGGCTACCGGTAGCTCTCAGCTACCAGTATCTTTCACCAACTAGTAGCTCTCGGCTCCCTGTAGCTCTCTCCTACCCCCACAGGTTTTCTAGTAGCACCTCCTTTTTGCGCTAATTGGTTTTTAAACCATGTTTTGACCCCTTTAATCCTATTTTTAAGCCCATTAATGTCTGTTTATATTTAATATTTGTTGAGGTGTGCATCTGTTTTAACCGCCCCGAAGGGCGGGGACCTTTTAAGTTACGTGTGGGGTGGCCCAGCCGCGTGGTCAACCCACGATCCTATTTCTAGTACTGTTTCGAGTTTTTCTCCATAACATAACCGTCTGGGGGATGTTGTGTCTCAGTCTTTGTAACCTAAAGGCTTCCCTTTCTCTCTGAGTTTCTTTTCTATCACCCTGCGTTCGGAGTACCATTCTTCCCGAAGAGTCGTACCCCTGTTGTGAAGTTTTACTTTCACGTTCCGTGGAGTTCTTGCCACTCCTGTTTTCCAGTTTCCACATGAGGACTTAACGTCGATCCTTGATCCGTCAGGTATGGATTTTATCCTTCGCCTCTCCTTATGTGTATCAAGCGGGGTGGGCATGCTTTTGTCTCTGTGGAAATTGATGAAACCTAAATTAATGAAGATAATAAACGGAACTTTAAAGAATGAAGGGGGGTGATCAATGTCCTCCTGTGCTCTTTTATTGTTGATATATGTTGTGAATTATACAGGCCTGTACTCACTAAAATCATGGTTGTTGGTGGTCTTTCTCTGTGCACTAATGAACCTCGGTGTTTTGGGATATTTAATGAATCGTAACATGGAATTGGTTAATTATATATACTCGGTTAAATAAATTGAAAGCAACATGATCAACCCTTTTCTGTGATGACCTCGGTTAAAGTACAGAGGAATTGAAACCATGGAGTGTGTTAAATCTTTTAAATCTGAAAATACCTGCATGGGCCTGCCTTGTGTTGGTGGTAGCGGTTTGGTTGTTTCTTTTGCGGGCCGATTGCTGGGGCGATGTGGGTGGGGATGGGATCCCCTGTTGTTATACTTTCGCTAGTTGTGAATTTGAGGCTATGTGATTACTCTGCTTATATCACGAATTGGGGTGGGATCCTCTGTTGTTGAGAAACTGTTGGCTCCTAGATTTTGGGAACATGGGGATGTATCTTGGGGTTTTCTTTGTATCCACTACTTCGAGGGATATCTCTTATCCCTTTGTTGTTGTGACTTTGCAAGAGAACTGAGTTTGAATGATTAAATTGATATTGGCTGTAACTTTTTCCATTGGTTTGTGCTTATGCTGTTAGTTTCCCAGTAGTTCAGAACTTTATTTAAATGAGATTACTTAAACATGGAAGCAAGAATAGCTTAAATGGGAATTGGTTCTGGGGGTGAGTTGTGACTCGACTATGAGCAGTGTGCTTCCTATGAATAGGGATGAGTATGCTTGTGCTTGGATTGTCTTTGTAAACCAAAGGTTGGATTGAGTGTTTGTTACTTATACATATATTTTGTAGTTCTTATGTTTCTTATTCGCGCCCCACCCAACTTGAGAACTTAGAGTCGAACACCCCCATTTCATGGGGGAGGGTTTTTCCCAACACTTCTATTAGTGGATGGTTATTAGATCGTTTATACTCCCTTTCCCGGATATCCCAAGTATCTTCAAGTAGGATAGGATGGCCTGAGGCCCATTATTAGCCCAAGAATCTTCAGGAGGGGTGGTTGTGGTTGTTGGCCCAGGTGTTTGTGGGCAGTTTGTTTCCCAAGTGTCTTCAGGAAGAGGCCCAGGTGTCTTCGGGCGTGGCCGTAGTTGTTCTGACCTAGGTGTTTGCGGGTATGGTTGTGTGTGGTGGTTGTGGCCCAGGTGTCTGCAGGAAGGATAGTGGTTATGGAAAAGGTGTGTGCGGGATGGGTTTGGCATTGGGACTACGGTGAGGTTGTGGCCCAGGTGTGTGCGGGCGGGGTTTGGCAGTGGGATTGTGGTAAGAATGGCGGGATTAGTTTGATGTGTAGGATGTCTTCAATAACTAGTTGGAAAGTGGCACGGGGTACCCAAATATCGATGTTCTATTACTATACTTTACTTGGCTTGCGTTAGTTGGGGAGTGTTCCTTAGTGAGGCTTGGGTGGATAGTTTACCTTGTTAGGTGTTTGGTTATCTCTTTTTCCACGGGGCATTAGAAAGTCTCCTCACTTGTGCACGAGAGTCTTTGGTTGTCCCTACTGAGTGTACTTGTATGCTCACCCTACGTATATACAACTGCTTTTAGGTTTCCAGGAGGACTTCATTGATCGTGTAGATCCGGACTAGCTTATACCTTTGGGGAAGTTGCTATTGTTGTTTTCCTTTTTCTTGGTATCTTTTCACATTTGGAGTTTTGTTACTTGTATATTTTACCTTTGAACATGCATATGGGAATGGTTTACTTTCAGCCGTACTTGCACTTTCAGTTTTGGTGTTGTGGGATTCACTATCTTATATTCTGATCCTATTAAAAGAAAAAGGGTAATGCCTTCTATTTAGTGTGTGATTCCATACCCTTGGTGCTGGTCGCTACTCTGGGACCTATTGAAGGCAGGTTTCGAGGGTCATTATCTCTCCTTCAACTTAAATAAGGAAGGGCATAGCAATCTACTGACCCTTCCCTCCTTTTGCTGAAGGCAGGTCGTGATAGAATGGTATCAGAGGGTGGGTTGAGAGATAGGATGGATTCTGGAGTTAGGAACAGTGATGATTGCATGGGATGGTAGGGAAATAGTGTTGGGTGACCTTGGTGCGTGAATTATTCTAGGTAAGACCGGATAGGACACGGGATTTTAGGGCCCCCTGTGATCTGATGCAAGGACTCTGGACATACCGAACGACCAAGTGAGGCCACGCTGATTGCAGGGTATAGACCCTAGGAAAGGTACATGCATCATAATGACTTCTGCTCTCATGTTTCTGGGGTGTTTTGGGAATTTGAAATAAATAAGAAGTTTAAGGAGTTTTAAGAACAATATTTTGTACTACATGGCCTTAGGCATTCTTCATTTACCTTGAAGTTCTGGGAACCGGGAGATGACAACGAGTTGTACGGGCGATCGAGGCCTAGGTGGTTGACTTGGACGATCAGCAGAGGGCTGATTGAGAGGAGGAGGACGACCAGTGGTAGAAGACGCTTTGAGCTTTCCAGCGACAGACCCTCGAGAAGTAAGAGGGCAGCACCTCTGACATAAAGACAGAGGGCTGGCTAGAGGAGCTGGTGATAGCCTTCAGCTTGATCGGTGCTCCGACTGAGTACTGGGTTCCTCTGGCCATGAGCCTGATGCAAGGAGTAGCGCGTCAGTGATGGACGCTCTACCTGGGGGAGAGGAGAGAGGCTGAGGTGGCATGGGCTGATTTCAAGAAGGAGATCTGGGCGGAATTCCTCTTTTCTACGATTAAAGACGAGAAGAGGCATGATCTACTCTCCCTCCAGTAGGGGAGTATGTCAGTAAGGGAGCTGGGGATCAAGTTCAAGGATCTCCTCCACTTTGTTCTGAACCTATTTCTGGATGAGGAGTCTCAGGCGAGACGTTTAGATGAGGCGCTCCGACCTTCCCTCTAGTACGCCGTTACCCCCCTTCACCTTGCTGATATACTTGGAGGTCCAGAAGAAGAAAGAGGTGGTGGAGAGGATGCACATGCTAGGCGGCATGTCATGAGAGGGGATTCAACTAGGCCCGTCAAAGGGAAAGGCTGTTAGCACCAGACCTCCATCATCTGGACCCTCTAGGTTCCGACCAGCAGGGAGCATGCCGCAGCAGTTCTAGTTCCGGTCCCCCGGTCCTCGCCCTTTCCCTTCGGGCCCAGGACCAAGGTGATTCATCTGTGGGAGCCATGTAAATCTCCGGAATCAGTTCCTGGACTAAGTATAGTACGGCGGTGGCATACAGTCCTAGCACCCGCCTCAGCAGCAGCATCCAGCTAGGCCCTTCCAGCAGCAGTAGTAGGGGCAGAAAACTCCCGCTCCTCCGAGGGAAGACATTGCAGGGGGAGGCTGACCTCAGGGCACTCCTTAGGTACCTCGACCAGATTGTGTTCGGGGAGGTGGCCGACAACCGAGGGGCAGAGGAGCTGGGCGTGGACAGTTGCACGCCACAGAGGTAGCATTTCCAACGGGACCGAAGGTTGTTCGAGGTACAATCAGTTTATTCAGTACCCTTTCTTATTCCTTGTTAGATACCGGAGCTTCGCACTCCTTTTTTGCACCCGGTCTATCCCGAGCTCTGGGTCTAGATGCCGAGAGACTTCCAGTTCCCTTGGTGCTGAGCACACCAGTCAGATGTTAGACCGACTTGTTATATGTTTGTAGAGGATGCAGACAGATAATAGGGCCACATCAGTCAGTCAGGGATCTACTACTGCTACTGATACAACCATACAATGTCATTCTAGGAATCGACTGGCTATTCTATGTGTGTACCATCGTCGATTGATTCCGAGGAAGGGTTGTGTTCTCATACTTGGGAAGCAGATGTGTTACTTTCACCGATGAGTAGAGTGGCCTGAAGGGCAGCAGGCAAGAGGAACCCCTCCTATCCTTGTTAGCTGAGCTGTCAGTAGATTCAGTGGATGTTGAGATGGTGAAGGTACCAGGGATCTTCAGTGAGTTTACGGACATCTTCCCTGAGGAGGTGACGACTCTACCCACTTGACGTGAGATCGAGTTTGGGATAGACTTGCAGCCTGGTGATCATCCGATTTCGATGGCTCGCTACTTGATGGTGCATTCGAAGCTACGGGAGTTGCGGATTCAGATTGACGATCTGATGAAGAAGGGTTTTGTTTGATCGAGTGCGTCACCGTAGGGTGCTCCTCTGTTGTTTGCGAAGAATGTGGATGTCGGTTTAAGGCTGTGCATAGACTACAGGAGGCTGAATCAGATAACGTTCTAGAATTTCTACCCTCTTCCAAGGATAGAAAATCTCTTTGACCAGTTGAAAGGGGAAGAATGGTTCTCAAAGACCGACCTATGGTCTGGATATCACCAGTTGAGGGTGAAGGAGGGAGACATCCTGAAGATGGCCTTCAGGTGAAGATATGGGCACTTCGAGTTTGTGGTCATGCCTTTCGGCATTACTAATACTCTAGCTGTGTTCATGGGTCTTATGAACTCCATCTTCTGGGAGTATCTGGATCGGTTTGTAGTCATGTTCATTGACGAAATCTTGATCTACTCAAGATCATAGTAGGACCACGCTGAGAACCTAAGAATAGTTTTGGAGGTCCTACGACAGCACCAACTCTATGAGAAGTTGTCGAAATGAAAGTTCTGGACGTGAGAAGTGCAGTTCTTTGGGCACATAGTGTCCAAGCAAGGGTTATCGGTAAACCTATCAAAGGTTCAGGTGGTTGTTTTTCAGGCGTCACCCAAGAACGTGGCAGAGTTTCGTAGTTTCCTCGGGCTGGTAGGTTACTACCAGAGGTTCGTACCCATCTTCTCTCATGTTTCGACACCTTTGACAGCTTTCACCAAGAAGGACCAGGTTTTCGTGTGGAGTGAGCAGTGTGAGGCAGCCTTCAGCTATCTGAAGGAGAAGTTGGTTAGTTCCCTAGTGCTGAGACTACCAGAAGAAGGGGTAGCGTATGAGGTGTTTTGTTATGATTAAGGGAAAGCCCTTAGATGTGTGTTGATGCAGCGATAAGGGGTGATCTCTTATGGGTCTAGGAAGATACACCCTCATGAGTGTAATTATTCCACCCACGATCTAGAGCTTGCAGAAGTCATTTTCTCACTAAAGTTGTGGCGGTATTACCTCATTGGAGAACACTTTTTTGGTCTCCACGAATCACAAACAATTGAGGTATATCTTCTCCCAGCGGGACCTAAACCTGCGGCAGTGAAGGTGGATGGAGTTCCTCAAAGATTACGACTTCAAGATTTCCTAAACTTCAGGAAAAGGGAATGTATTGGCCGATTCATTGAGCAGGAGGTCATAGAAGGATGCGGTCCGAGAGTTGGCAGATGCTTGGAAGGCGATGGAGGAGTTGGTTGCCTTGCACCTCAATGTGAGGATGGATAGTGGTAGAGGTTTCCGGTATCAGATGATAGTGTAGTATTATCTATTGTGGCAAGTGTTGGAGTGTTAGTGGGGAGACCCAGAGAGCGAAGTGATGCGCGACCGAGTTGACCAGGGCAATGCTTCGTAAGGGTGGACAGAAGATGGTCAAAATCAGATGCTCTTCCGGGGGAAGATGTTTGTTCTAGAGGCGATGCAAGGAAAGGTTCTTAGTGAATTCCACAACTCACCCCTAGCAGTACACCCAAAAGTTTCCAAGATGTACCAGGGTCTGAGGAGATAGCTTTGTTGGCCCGGCGTAAAGTGAGCAGTGGAAGAGTTTGTGGCCAAGTGCCTAGTGCATCAGCAGGTAAAGGCTGACCACCGTGTTCCAGGTGGGTTGTTTCAACCTTTAGATGTCCCCGAGTGTAAGTGGGATGACATCTCGATGTATTTCATCATGGGACTTCCCAAGGTGCAACGGGGCTGCAACACCATCTGGGTAGTAGTGGACCGCTTGACGAAGTCAGCTCACTTTCTGGCGATTAAGTAGTTGAGTGGAGTGGATTCTCTAGCACCAAAGTATATTGATGAGGTAGTGAAGTTGCATGGAGTTCAGAGTTCCATAGTCTTGGACAGGGATGTGTGTTTTACCTCATGGGTCTGGAATGATTTGCAACATGCTTTTGGCACCCAGCTACGTCTTAGCACTGCTTTCCACCCCCAGACAGATGGGTAGACAGAGCGCACCATCTAGACGTTACAAAACATGTTGCAGGAATGTATTCTGGACTTTGGGGGATCATGGGTGTGACAATTTCCTCTAGTAGAGTTCACCTACAATAATAGCCATCACTCTACCATTAGAATGGCTCCATTCAAAGCCATATATGGAAGGTCGTGTCGCTCACTCGTGTGCTGGACTGATGTTGGGGAATTTGGTGTTCTTGGACCGGAGGTGGTGCAGAGCACGACAGAGAAGGTGCAGCTTATAAGAGAAATGATGGAGGTGGCTCAGGACCGGTAGAAGTCATATGCCAATGAGAGGAGGAGACCCTTGGAGTTCGAGGTCGGGGACCACGTGTTCTTGAAGGTCTCCCCTTGGTGTTGACAGCGGAGGTTCGGTAGGGGAAGTAAGATTTCTCCCAGGTTCATCAGACCCTTCGAAGTGATGAGGCGGGCCGGTGAAGTGTCTTATCAGCTAGCGCTACCACCGCCGCTACTGAGGATACACGATGTATTCCATGTGTCCCAACTTTGTTGATATGTACATGACGATTCCCAGGTCATCGATTGGGGAGAGTTAGATGTCAAAGACGATGCGACCTTCATAGAACGACCAATCAAGATTGAGGATCGTAAGAAGAAAGGGCTTCGTGGACAAACCACCCCCTTGGTTTGTGTGTTGTGGAGGCATGGTGGCCAGAAAGAGAGCACATGGGAGCGGGAGGCCCAGTTACGCGTTCAGTACCCAGAGCTATTTTGACTTCCATGTTGTTTTTGTTCTGATCCTTGAGATATTGTACCTTATACTTTAATATATGAAATGCTTGTTTTTCTTAGCTATTAGATGATCTATTCCATGTTCTCTCTATGTGTGTGTACTAATATGTGATGATGGGAAAAGATGACTTCTAATCAGGACACATTAATGTAGATGCGATTAAACCCGTGCGGGCGAGTCAGTGCTGCCCAAAGCGGATAATATCCTGACATGTAGAAGGGGACTCCCTAACTCATGTGTTGTACAGTGTAATCCTTGTGATTGTGGTGAATTTTTATGTTTGACAACTCTTGGGGGGAGTATTCCTTGATGTAGGGGGAGGGTTCTGTTCCAGCTTTCGAACAAATCTGGGGTTTGCCCCTGAGACGTATCTTTAGAGGGTGGTTGTTTGGACCCCACTTTTCTCCTTTCTGGGTTGTTCTTATATTCTCGGGGATGAGAATAGTTTGAGAAGTATCTAATGTAATGGCTCGGGTTTTTGGGGTCCATTACTTGGTAAAAATCTGATATTTGAGGTGTTCTGGGTGGCCTGGAAGGCCATCCCAGCTTCTCGGTGACTCCTAGCAGTAGCCTTGGCCTACCAGTAGCCTCGGCCTACCGGTAGACCTAGCCTACTGGTGACCTAGGAGTACCGGTAGCCCTCGGATACTGGTAACTTGAGGCTACCGGTAGCTCTCAGCTACCGGTACCTATTGCCAACCTGTAGCTCTCGCCTTACGGTAGCTCTCGCCTACCCCCATGGGTTTTCTAGTAGCACCTCCTTTTTGGGCTAATTGGTTTTTAAACCATGTTTTGACCCCTTTAAGTCTATTTTTAAGACCATTAATTCCCATTTTAATTGAATGATTGGTGAGTTGTCCATCTATTTTAACCGCCCTGAAGGGCAGGGACCTTTTAAGTTACGTGTGTGGTGGCCAAGCCGCATGGTCAACCCACGATCCCATTTCTACCGTGGTTCTGAGTTTTTCTCCATATCACAACCATCTTGGGGATGTTGTATCTCAGTCTTTATAACCTAAAGGTTTCCCTTTCTCCCCGAGTTTCTTTTCTTTCACCCTGCACTCGGAGTACCCTTCCTCCCGAAGAGCTGTACCCCTGTTGCGACGTTTTCCTTTCGGATTTTGTGGAGTTCCTACCACTCTTATTTTCTAGTTTCCATGCGAGGACTTAACGTCGATCCATGATCCATCAGGTAGGGATTTTATCCTTCACGTCTCCTTCTGTGTATCATGCACGATGGGCATGCTTTTTTCTTTGTGGAAATCGATGAAACCAAACTTAATGAAGATAATAAATGGAACTTTAAATAATGAAGGGGGGTGTGATCGATGACATGTTGTGATATTTTATTGTTGATATATGTTTTGAATTATACGAGCCTGTACTCACTGAAAATCATGGCTGTTGGTGGTCTTTCTCTATGCACTAATGAACCTCGGTGTTTTTGGATATTTAAAGAACCATAACATGGAATTGGGTAATTATGTATACTCGGTTAAATAAATTGAAAGCACCAGGATAAACCATTTTCTGTGATAACCCCGGTTAAAGCACAGTCGAATTGAAACCATGGAATGTGTTAAATCGTTTAAATCTAAAAATACCTGCATGGTCTTGCCTTGTGTTGGTGGTAGTGGTTTGGTTTTTTCTTTCGCGGGCCGATTTCTGGGGCGATGTGGGTGGGGATGGGATCCCCTGTCGTTATACTTTCGCTAGTTTTGAATTTGAGGCTGTGTGATTACTCTGCTTATATCAAGAATTGGGGTGGGATCCTCTGTTGTTGAGAAACCATTGGCTCCTGGATTTTAGGAACATGGGGCTGTATCTTGGGGTTTTCTTTGGTTCTAGTACTTCGAGGGATCTCCCTTATCCCTTTGTTGTTGTGACTTTGCAAGAGAACCGGGTGTGAATGCTTAAATTGATGTTGGATGTAACTTTTTCCCATGGTTTGTGCTTATGTTGTTATTTTCCCAGTAGTGTAGAACTTTATTTAAATGAGATTAATTGAACATGGAAGCAAGAATAGCTTAAATGGGAATTGGTTCTAGAGGGTGAGTTGTGACTCGGATGTGAGCAGTGTGCTTCCTATGAATAGGGATGACTGTGCTTGTGCTTGGATTGGATTTGGAAACCCTAGGATGGATTGAGTGTTTGTTACTTATACATATATTTTTTAGTTCTTATGTTTCTTATTCACGCCCCACCCAAGTTGACCACTTAGTGCCGAACACCCCCATTTCATGGGGGAGGGTTTTTTCCCAACAGTTCTATTAGTGGTTGGTTATTAGCTCCTTTCTGCTCCCTTTCCCGGATATCCCAAGTATCTTCGGGCAGGCTGTGATGGCCTGAGGTCCATTATTAGCCCATGAATCTTCGATCGAGGTGGTTGTAGTGGTTGGCCTAGGTGTTTTCGGGAAGGTTGTTTCCCAAGTGTCTTCGAGATGAGGCTCATGTGTCTTTGGGCGTGGTCGTAGTTGTTCTGAACCAGGTGTTTGCGGTTATGGTTGTGTGTGGTGGTTGTGGCCCAGGTTTCTGTGGGCAGGATAGTGGTTATGGCCCAGGTGTGTGCGGGCAGTGTTTGGCAGTGGGACTACGGTGAGGTTGTGGCCAAGGTGTGTGCTGGCGGGGTTTGGCATTGGGACTGTGGTAAGAATGGCGAGATTGGTTCGATGCGTAGGATGTCTTCAATAACTAGTGGGAAAGTGGCATGGGGTACCCAAATATCGATGTGCTATTACTATACTTTACTTGACTTGCGTTATTTTGGGAGTGTGCCATGGCGAGGCTTGGGTGGATAGTTTACCTTGTTAGGTGTTTGGTTATCTCTTTTTCCACATGGAATTAGAATGTCTCCTCACTTGTGCACGAGAGTCTTTTGTTTTCCCTAATGAGTGTACTTGTATGCTCACCCTACGTATATACAACTGCTTTCAGGTTTCTAGGAGGACTTCAGGGACCATGTGGAGCCATACTAGCTTGGACCATTGGGGCATTTTTTGTTGTTGTTTTCCTTTTTCTTGGTATCTTTTCACCTTTGGAGTTTTTTGAATTGTATATTTTACCTTTGAACATGCATATGGGAATAGTTTACTATCAGCCGTACTTTCCCTTTCAGTTTTTGTGTTGTGGGATTCACTATCTTATCTCATGATCTTTTTAAAATAAAAAGGGTAATTCCTTCCATTTAGTGTGTGATTCCATACCCTTGGAGCTGGTCACCACTCCAGGACCTATTGAAGGTAGGTTTCAGGGGTCATTATCTCTCCTTCAACTTAAAGAAGGAAGGGCCTGGAAATCAGCTGACCCTTCCCTCCTTTTGGTGAAGGCGGGTCGTGACAGGAAAGATGGTTTTTTATAATCATTCTTAGATCCATCTATATCTCTTATTTTTATAGTATCTTGATGGATAGGTCTATAATGATCCCAGCCCATAACATGTTCTTCATCATATATCATAACCCTTGAATACTCACGTAGTGATTTGGGGATGCTTCCCTGGATCTTTGGATTGTGATATTGATTCCAGTGGTGAACATTGATGTCGGGCTTCAATATGTTGAATGCAAGAAGTTCTTACCATGTTATGACAACTATATAAAAATGTATGATATGAAATACTCATGTGAGTGTGTACATACCATGATATTTCTTTTAAAATGATATGATTATGCCTCTATATAGATAAAAAGTTTCCTTACTATGACTTGGGTATATATATATATGTGTATGGATAGTATAATTATACAATATTGTATCAAAGTTAAAAGTGTATCCTTCACGAATTCATTAATCATATATAGGGGGAGAATTTGAGATGTGATTCATGATGAATATGGTGGGGGTCTTGAAAGAAAAATGGAATGGAATGAAGGCCTTGAGGCATTAATAGAGTCTGGAAGTGGGGAATGATGACATTGTAGTATGACCTGATATAGTTGATAGGGGATGATAGCCTTATGGACTAACCTGAGACATAATGGCCTATACACCCATTGAGATACATAAATTGTTCTTGTGGTCTGTTTTGAGAATTTTCAAAACCAAAAAAGCTCATGTGAGCAGAACATCCAGTATACAATATCCACGAACTTTCTCCTTTGGATATTTTGGGTGAAACTTCAACAACTAAATCTTTCTCCTTCACTTTTCTATTCTTCTTTTGATGATTTTGAGTATTAAAAGTCAAATATTTTCAGGTTGGTTTATTGATGAAGCATTCATTTTCATCATGAATAGGATGGTCCCAGTTTCCATATACTTATTCAATAATATCAAACATGTTCTATAATTTCTATATAGAATTTACAATACGTTTCTAACATTTATTCCTTTAAAGGGGTTGAAATCCCCAAACATTGACTCTCAATACTCCGAAGTATATCATGATGTCTATTTTAAAAAACATATCTTTTTCCATATGAACAAATATTACAGAGTTCCAATAGAATCCGTAAAAAGTATATCTTTTAAGCATCATGTTGTACAAAATTTTTAGGATACCTTGAAACATTTTTTCAATATTAATTCCAAAACATTAAAGTTATAACTACTCTATTTTCATTGAATGTTTTATTCCCCATCAAATAACCACTACCAAATAATCTAACAAATTATAAATTCATATTATTAAAATAAAATTTTCATCCCATGTGTATAATGCCTCTATATCTATAAATAAGTATTTTACATTGAAATTTTCTTTTTTATTACCCATCAATGACAACTTGAGAGTGCCTTTTTTAACTTTTTTCTTTAGTTAACATCTCAAGGTAGACCTTTTTCTTTTTTTCCTACTTATTCAATCATGGACTCCTCTTGTCATTAAATATGTTTTTCTAGCTATTAATATGCTTTGTTAATTTAACAATAAAATTGATTGTAATGAATTTTTTAAATATGATTCACATTGTTGATTGAATGATAATTTTTTCTTGTTATAGAATGGATAGAAGCTGGATGTATCGTATCAATCAGATTTTAGATGAGTTTCAAAGTAATTTGGAGAATTTTTTAGATTTTTCATTTAACAATGCGTCAGATGGAGGTTGTATATAGTGTCCCTGCTATAATTGTGTTAGAATACCATGGTTAAGATGAGAAGAATTTAGTTACCATTTAACGAAATTTGGATTTCAAGAAAACTATAATTTATTGTTTCACCATGGAGAGATGAGTCAATCTTTGACTGTTCATAAACGAAATGAACGAAGTGACATGGAGGATTTGATATTTGGTCGGTTTCCATATGTGCATCATTCCGAAAGAGATAGCATGCCGGTGCAAGAAGTCAATGATATCAATACACATGAGTAAAATGATGAAGACGATGATGTTGAGCGAGTGAAAATTTTATTAGATGATGCCAGAACTCCATTATGTCAAGAACGTACTAAAATGACCATGTTTTAATTTTTAATGCAGTTATATCATAGGAAAACTATGTTTGAGTTTTCTAATACCTCCATTGATTATATTCTTACATTTTTGATGGAATTTCTTCCTGATGGGCCAGATATTCCCTCAAATCATAACATGGCATGGAATTTAATTAAGCAGCTTGGATTTGTTACTAATAAAGTCCATGATTGTCTGAAAGATTGCAGTTTATATTTGGAGGAAACAGATGACCGTAATGACTGTAAAGAATGTGGTATATCTCGATGGAAGAAAAATGTTAAAGGAATACCATCTCATGTTCCACAAAAAGTCATGTGGAAATTTCCATTGATTCCTAGACTTCAAAATCTATTCATATATCCAAAACTCCCAGTCAATATGCGATGGAAAGATGTTGAGGTAATTAAAGTTAATGCGGAGGTGGTTCATCCTGTAGATGGATTAGCATGGTGGAAATTTTATGCACAACATCCTGATTTTGGAGCTGAGGTGCGTAATGTCAGATTGGGCCTATCATGTGATGGTTTTAATCCGTTTGGTCAGATGCTTACTGCTCATAGCACGTGGCCGGTTTTGATTCATGTTTATAATCTTCCTCTGTGGATGTGTATGAAAAAACCATTCACTTTATTGAGTATACTGATATCTTGTCCTTCAGATCCTTGTAATGATATAGATTTCTACTTATAGCCTTTAATAAAAGAGTTGAAACAACTTTGGGATTTAGGTGTGTAGACATTTGATGCTTCTTCAAAGAATACATTTTAGATGTGTGTTTCCCGTCTATAGACCATAAATGATTTCCATGCCTATGCAATGATGTCTGGGTGGAGCATGAAAGGAAAACTATCATGCCCCGTTTGTATGAATAATACACGATCAAGAAGGCTTAAATATCGTTGTAGTTTTAGGTTCATGGGGCATCGCCGATTCTTGACAATGGATCATCAATATAGGAAGAATTGTTAGAGGTTTGATAATAATGTTGACACTGAAGAACCACCTCAACGTATGTCAGGAAGTGATGTTCTTGATGAATTGAATTATTTCATCTTTTCATTAGGGAAAGGTCAGTTGAAATCTCGAAAGAGGAAGAATGCTGATATTGAAGTCACATACAATTGGAAAAAGAGAAGTATTTTTTTGTGTTTCCATATTGGTCTACTAATTTGGTACATAATTGTTTAGATGTAATGCATATTGAGAAAAATATATGTGAAATGTTGCTTGAAATTATTTTGAATATTAAGGGGAAGACCAATGATGACTTCTTATCTCGTCAGGATTTATTGGATTGTGGTATTCGACAAGAACTACATCCTGTTTTTATTGGTGAAAACAAATGTAAATTTCTTTGTGCTTCTTATGTGATGAAACCGACCGAGAAAGGTCGATTTCTGGAAATATTGGAGAATATCAAGGTTCCAGATGGCTATTCCAGCAACATATATAAACGAGTCAACAGAAGACATTTGAAATTGAAATCCCTACAAACTTATGATTATCACATCCTTCTTCATGAATTGATTCAAATTTCAATTCGACATTTTCTATCCAATAATCTAAGGGTGGTAGTGATTCAGTTGTGTCATTTTTTAGAGACCTTTGTGCTAAAAGGTTATCCAAATAATTGTTGATAAAAATGTAGCAAGAGGCTCCGTTAATTCTGTGTGAGTTGGAAAAAAAATTCCCCCCATCCATTTTCACTTTCATGCTGCATTTAATAGTTCATCTTCCAACCGAGACACTTTTTGGGGGGCCAGTCACTTTTCTGTGGATGTATCCCACTGAAAGAAATATGTGCACATTGAAATCATATGTCCGAAATAAGAATTATCCTAAAGGATCCATTTTGAGGAGTTATCTGCCCCAAGAATGTATCGATTTTTGTTCAATGTATTTGTCTGATGTGAGAATAAGATATAATCGACCAATGTGAAGTGAAGATGAGCAGTATGAGGAAATTCAGCCCTCATTTCCATCTCTTCCCCTAAACATGTGGAACTGTCGGGTCATATACATTGGTTACATTGAGCTTTGAAGAGCGGAATATGTCACATCATACAGTCTTGTTTAATTGTGGTTTGTTCGATGCATATATCATGTATGTAATTTGAATATATATATGTTATCTCATACTATATCATATCGCATATACCTTATACTTTTATTGTCATTTTATGTAGAGAACATAAACAAATTATATGTAGAGTTCATCAGTCTTTGCCGTTGAGAAGGAGAGAGGCTATGCATATCCAAGAGTTCCTAGCTTGGATGAAATCAAATGTATGACCATTAAATTATATAACATAAAATATAGATATATATTTAATTACATTACTCATATGTATTTCAGGTATTGAGTTTACCTGCTGACTTCATTTCTCAAGAATTAAGAGCATTGGATTTTGGTCCCAATTCTTTGGTTCATGACTGCAAATCATTAATAATCAATGGATATAAATTTGTTACAACTGATAAAGCGGTGAAAATGAGAACACATCATGATGGAATTATGTTAACTTCTAGAACGGATTGTTATGCTAGTGCATCAGATAGTCGACCTCGATATGAAGATGTGTGTTATTATAGACTAGTTGAGAAAATATTGTTATTGTATTACTACTCTCAAGGTCGAGTCACTATGATGAAATGTAAATGGTTTGATTAAATGATGCGACATGGTACATTTATTGATGATTGCGAATTTAGAGTTATTGACATGAGTCGATTCCTACATACCGATGAACCATACATTTTGGCATCAATGGAAAAACAAGTGTTTTATGTAAAAGATCATCTGAAACCTGATTACGGTGTCGTTAATGAAGTAATACGAAGACATATTTTTCATGATGTTGGGGATAAAATTGTCACCATTTATGCCCCCATAGGTGTTAGCCAAAATATTGTATTTTATGACACAAATTGTCCCATTGTGAGAGGTGATGTTGAACCTGAGGTAGTAGAGGGTAATATTTAAAATCCACCATATATATTCATAGTTCATTCAGTTTACCTTGATGTGAGTTTATAAGGTTGGTACTAATGTAATTACTTTAATTTTGTTTTAGTTTGGAGTGATATGTCTGTATTAGTATTGTTTGGTTTGGTTTCATTTAATTGTATTTATTCCAATTCAGAAAACTAGGTTTAAAATGTGGTTTTAAAAATTGTATAACTTGGGTTTAAATTATCATTACTGAAATATGTTATGAATTGTTTTGTATTATTTTACTTCTAAGTTGTATGTATGATTTGTAAAAAAAAATTTCTAAAAAAATTATTTCATTCTTATGCAGATTATGATGAAAAATACAGAAGCTCACAAGAAGAGATTATTTGATGTTGATCCTGTTAGACGCGAGCATGAGTTGGCTTCAGTGAGTATAATAATTCTAATATTTATCTCATGCATTACATATAATATGAATTTCATATTTTTGATCAATTTTTTTAGGGATATATAACTCCAGAGTATCCTCTTCCTAGTATGGGACCGAGCATGGATCCTCCTAGACCTCCCGTCTTACCACTCCCCACACTGACCCATCAGTGGACATCCCATCTACCACACATATCTGCCCTCCGCTTGAGACCCCTGGGATGTTCCCATACATTCCACCATCATTATCCAATTTACCCTCTTTTTCCCATTCCATGTCCATGCTAACTCGACCGATGTTCTCACCTGCACAATTGTCATATCCATTCATGTATCCCCAGACCTACTATGCATATTCTAACATGTCTACACCACCTCCTTTTCCTACCATCCATCCTATACATATTGAGTTTGTTCCTTTAGTTTACACTCCTGTTCATGAATATCATCCATAGCATGTTGTGGAACAGATACTTCCATCGGAGGATGTTGATCCAGCAGAGTCCACAGATGCCTCAATGCCTATTTAGGAGCATGTATCAGGTTTTTTTATTATAAATGTTCCAAATTATAGCATTTCACTTTTGTCCTATTGTATTGTCACTTAACTCTTCTCTTTTCACCTCTTATCTTATTTAGTGGGATCTTCTAGTAGGCGACATGGGCGCACTCGAATGTGGGATGCCTGGAATCACGAAACTCAGATTATGGTGAATTACAATCCTCAAAATCAAATTGTATGTAAAAATGTTAAGGAGTGTAGAAGTTTCATGGCTACTTTAGCCAAATATATTGATATCGTTCCTATGTAACTGGTCCCATGGAGACATATCAGTGCTGACATCAAGGATAGGGCATGGCCGCAGATATGGGTACGAAAATTTTAGAAATTTATATTTACAATAGTAATGTATTTATATGACTTAAAATTTTCATTGCAGAGTCGATTTAACTTTCATAACAGTGAAGCTATCAAATCTGTTAGGTAGAGTGATCTTGGAGAGTATTTGCGGTCATAAAAGTATGATTTACATAATGGTTGGAGGAGCATAGTGGGTACTGAGTTAGAGGGTGTACCCACAAACCATGACTATCCAAAAAGTCAATATCAAAAAATGATCGCACATTGGAAGACTGAACAGTATAAGGTAATACCCACCTTAAATGGTTTTTATATAAAATTTAATTCTTATTAATTTTATTGTTTTTTTAGGAAGTGTCATCAAAAAACAAAAAAAACAAAGATGAAATGACATATCTATACACATTGGGGCGCACTACAATGCCCGATCATGAGAAGTGGCTGGTACAATCAATCAATTTTTTTTGCATTTATCATATATGGTTGTAATCTAAATTTTTTCATTTCTCATATGCAGTAAGCTGAATTGGGCATTGAAGATCATGTACCTCGTGCCAAATTATTCTGCTTCAGTAGGAAAAAAAAGATGGAACTACAGTTAATTCACAAACAGAAGAGAAAATTGTAAGTTTTTTATTTATATTTCTAAAATTTATACGAAATTCATAATTTAATATGTTTATAATTTCAACAATCTGCCTTGGAGGCCATAGATGAGAAGGAAGCTGACAACTTAAGGCCAAATGATCATTTGAGTCAGGTGTTAGGTGGGAGGCATCCAGGAAGAGTCCGTTGTAGACCAGGAAAAAACATTGTCCCATCTAGGTATTGGTCATCATCAGAATCCTCTAAAGCCTATAAGGCCTCTGAGTTGGAAAGTGCATGTGCTGAATTAGATATGACAATGAAAATAGTATTAGAGGAGTGTGAAAAAAGTAAGCTAATGAATGAACATTTCATGAAAGCTATGTCAGTTTTGAGTCAGTCACTACCACCAGAGGTTGATTCCACTTTTCATTCATGTATGGTGTTAATACACTCTTTAAATAATGCCTTGGGTGATTCCCATGAGGGTCCTAGTGGTGATGACGGTGGTGGCGATAGATCTGGCGAGGATGTTGCTGATGTTGTTGTTGGTGATGGGATTACTGATGATGATACTGATGGTGCGGTTGGTGATGATGTTGATAATGATGTTGTTTCCAATGTTACTGCTGATGATGATGATTTTGTACATGGGGATGACGATGATGGTGATGGGGGATATTAATACCCTCCATTTTTTACTTTTCAGAGAGACTTGTGTTGGAATTTTAATTTTTTTTGTATTGGTGGACTTCTTGTATGTGAATTTCATTATGAAATGAAATGAATTATGGATTATGTATTCATCAGGGGTGTTATTTGACAATTCTTTAGGTAATATTCACATTCCAGATTTTTTTTATGGTTTGGTGTGTTTATTATTATCTCGCCATCTAATCTTGGCATTAGTAGTGGAGAGGAGGCTTGGGATGGGGGGGGGGGCTACAGTGGAGGGTTGGGAGGGGGGTTAGGAGGGGAAGGTTGGGAGGGGGGATGCAGTGGAGGGCTGGGAGGGGAGGGGCTGCATTCACTTAATCTCATTTTCATATACTCGACATGCAGAGGATGTTCGTCAGGCGAGTATGACTGTGTCCTCCACTTTGAAGTAGAATAGCTCATCTATTGAAGGCGTTTATAAGGTTTAGTTGCTTACGATGTTTTTATTTAAATGTAAAGGCACTGATTAGTATGTGATCTGACAGTTATATGTATATTTGGAGTTGACTAACTGATTTAGATGTTTCATATGCTATTTGTGGTTTTCAGCTTTCCTTTCTCTAAATTTCTAATGTGGTTTTGTGTGTTTTAGGAAGACTCCAAACACAAAAGAAAAAGAATGTTCAGTGGGGAGGGAGGGGGAGGGGATGGGCAGGTGGGGAGGGGGAGGGGTTGGGAAGTGGGGAGGGTGGGGGAGGGGTTGGGCAGTGGGGAGGGCAGGGGAGGGGTTGGGCAGGGGGGCTGGGAACTGGGGAGGGAGGAGGAGGGGATGGGCAGGGGGAGGGGGAGGGATGGGCCTAGGGGAGGGAGGGGGAGGGGGAGGGGGGAGCTGGGAAATGGGGAGGGAGGGGGAGGGGATGGTTAGTGGGGAAGGAGGGGGAGGGAAAGGTGGGCTGGTGTGGAGGGGGAGGGGCTGGGGGAGGAGCTGGATAATGGCCACTTATCCACCATCACCATATGTATGGTTTTACCACACTATTTTTTACATCATGAAAAGTTTTCTTTTTACTCAACTGCATACTCAAATATCCAATTTAACCCCAGACTCATATTTTTATAATATGATGCAGTTTTATGTTTGGTTGTTTAATGCTTTTAATGTATGGGTGAAATCTCCAGTTTTGGTGATGCTGATTCATCTTCCAACATCAATGGCATTGAAAAGGGTAAAATTACGATATCATCTTATTTGAAAGATTAAAATTAATATGTATACCCATCATAATTATTGAACACATGATATTGTTATCATTTCATTATTGTGATTTATGGTTTCAGGTCAAGCATCATTACAAATGATATTGACAACAGCATTGCAATGTTCCTTAAAAGGGTTGGGTTCTTCTACTGAAAACATTGACGTGTCCATTGAAGAGGGTAAAATTAATTTATGAAGTTTAGAGGACATTTTAATCATTATGAAATGGGTTGTTTTTTATGCTGTTGTTTTATTTGTGCAGATTTTCACATGCATCGCGTTGCATTTTTAGTCATCAGAATATTTATGTGGGTATTGGCACCCTCATTGAGTAAGTCCGTTTTTTTCTTCTACAATAGTGCAATGACCATTGGGATCATCCTTGTTATACTGATTATCTTCTTTTAGGTAATTTATCTTTAACCCCCACTGATATTTTGAATCTGATGTTTTTTTCCTATTCAGTTTTAGAAGTTTTATATCTTTATGAGGAAACCTACTCTTTAATTTTTAATCAACTGAAATATTTTTAGTTCATCACTGTTACTGATCCAATTTATTATTAGGGAATGAGACTGCTTCCCACTAGTAAAAAAAATCATGGTGAGTTTACATGGTTGCATCAATTGTGGGTATCAAATTCCTTTATCAGTCCTCACCCTGACTCATTAATCCAGTCATCTGTAAAATTAATATAAATTTTCTTCAGGCTGGTCTGGGATCTTGTCTTCTTCATTATCTTCCTAGTTTATTCAATTCTGTACTCAGGGACTTAGGAATCAGTAAGGACATGAACTATCATGTATTTATATTATCAATTATGTATTTCTGGGGTGGATCTTCTATGATTGGTGTTGAAATGACAATACTAGAATTGATGGTTTGTTATTTTTAACTCCAGTTGGCAGTAATTTTGTTGGTTTTCACTTGTCTGGTTGGTTCTTGGTTGGGCTTTTGGATTGTACACAAATATTTCACTGATTCTGATGGATCAATTAATATAAGCACATCTACTTTTTTTTGTGGGGTCCATCTGATTAGACGGGGCAATAATGATTCTTCAGGTTTTTTTCCCTTTGTAAACCATTTTTTCTGTGTTTTTTTTACCAAGGGCAACACATTGAAGTATTAGTTAAATTCATAAGCAACTATTGATCACTGGCTGGCGACTGAATCATTGGTATGTGGAATTCATCTCTTAGATTTTTTGAGAAAACTTTTTCTATTAAGATTTCTTAGGCAACTCAGGTAACTCTGCTTTTTTCCATTCAAGGATGGAACTATTCTTTAAGCAGCTAGATTTCTTGTATTTTAGCTTACTGAACTTAGCTCTTGGAGAGTTGGTAAAATTTGATCATTCATCACAAGGCCCACAAGTTTGATATGATTTCTATTTCTATTACCCCGCCTATTTGAAAGACTAGCTACCAAATTTTATCCATTGAAATCATTCAAATTTTTAAAATTATTTTAGATTCATTTAATGTTTAATATTTTCCAATTCCATTTTAGTTGTTTTCATTTATAAAATCTATAATTTTCAGGTTTAATTATCCATTTTAGGTGATTCTTCTTCATCTTCTAATATCAATGGCATTGAAAAGGGTGAAATTGCTATATCATCTAATTTTATAGATTAAAATTAACATGTATACTATTATAATTAATGATCACATGGTATAGTTATCATTTCATTAATGTGATTTATTCTTTCAGGACAAGCATCATTGGAAATAGTATTGACAATGCTATTGAAATGTTCCTTACAAAATGGTTGGGTGGGGAGAACTGTATAAATGGTATGTAGTTTGACTATTTCTCTAATACTGATTTAGAATATTTGTTTTTTATTTTTCCATCATCACCATTTCTTTTAGTACTGATAAACCTCTATAGATAGAGATTTAAATATTAACACAGCCACAAAAGACTGTAGTATGTTTGAAATGATTAGTGGGTGCGACCATATTCTGAAATTTTCTAGTATTAATTTATGTGGGGGTATTTAATATCTAATTACAACATTGTGAGATTTTTTGATGTTCACACACATATTTATGTCGTCATCGTTCAATGTTTGAAATGACTAACCTCTCCATCTTTGACTTTCTAGATTGGACTTCAAGGTGAGCACTTGAAAATATATAACAAAGGGGCTAATAAAGTCAATTGGATGCAAACTTTAGTAGCAACCAATCATCGTCTTACATGGTACAATGCAAGGACCTAAATCCCATGAGCCGATGTCAAGAACTTATGATTGTTGATTTTTTTAAGAAGCGAATACACATTCAAGTGAAGTTATGGGGATGAATTTTACTGCTGCAGGCTATTGTGGATCCCCCACTTGGAAATGAACCTGTTGGATTGGATATGGTTTCCATGGGGAAGGGAATGGCCAGGTTTAATGGAGAATAAATTGGGAGGTACTGGCCCAGGAATAGCTCCATTCATGATGAATGTGTCCTTGAATGCAATTATAGAGGCAAATTTAGTCCATTCAAATGTAGAAAAGGATGTTAAACTCTTAATCAAAGATGGTATGTCTCCCCAACTCTCTCCCTTGTATGCAAATGATCCTGAATGATCATAAATCAGATGTTTTTGGAATGTCAACCCAGTTTGAGTTTGTTTGTTTTCTAGGGAGAAATTTGATGTGTGATAATTTGCTTGTAGGCCTGCCTATAGAAGAACAGCTGTGATATAGAATTAACTGAACAAAACATGAGAAAGGACATGATCAGGTACTGCTTGAGATTGTTTCAGGTATGATATGTGTATTCTGTATATTCTCACATATACATATCAATATAGTTTTCACCCTTCCTTTTATTATTTTATATTTCAATTGGGACATAGAGGTACCGGTGGATTCCCTAGCTTGTATCTATCTAATAAAGAATCATATTGGGGGTGGTCATCTTCTCAGATGTTGTTTGAATCCTTCTTGGATAATTCCCCCTCTGGTAAAGAGGTTGTTAACCCACTTTTTAAGGACTGCAATCTAGATCCTATGTAGATGGCGTGAAGTCCTCCAAAATCATAAACAATGATAGTGGTTAATGATAATAAGGGGGAAGTTAACCTAGATTACAGGATTACTGTAGTATCTCTTGCATCCAGGGATATTCTTTTAGGTGGTATACTTTAGGATATTGTAGTGGAACCTTTTCATGGAGGTAGTGTTTCAAATATATATGATTTAGGATCCCTATGAAGGGGAGAGAAAACATAAAATTAAAAGGGTAAAATAGTGGAAGATTCTACGTGACCTAAAGAGAGGACTGAAATTAATATTCATAGATTGGCCTCTAATGATTTATCTATGTGTATTGTTCAATGAAACATTGTTAACGTTCAAATTTATGGGGGTATTTATACTTGGAATAGGCATACACTCAATGGTAGAATGTCTTGTAAACTTTATAGGGGCTTTGTGTTGGTTAATTATTGAACTGATTCATGTTTGTTATCTAGTTTTACTCTTTATAGAATAAATTTATGTCATAATTCATTGATCATTGATGTTTTCACAATCTCGAAGGGTTGTACCCCTTCCATTCATGTATAAGAATGGATTGATTTTGATTACTGGGTGTAGAGAAATTGTTCCGGAAGCCTAAGATATTAGTTTTCATTGTATCCTAATGAATCTATTTACATGTAAATTTAAAGATGAGGTTCAGGTAGCACTTTTTTATCATAACATTAATAGTATTTAATGTCTTGATGGGTTCTCCAATAAATTCATTATGTTTGGTTGGGAAATTATTCATAATGAGGTGGTTAATGCTATTAAATAATTATTCATTCATGCTAATATGCCTCATGGTATCAATTCCAACTGATATTCTATTCTGGTTTATTTTAATGGGTGCACTGAAAGTAGGAAGGCTATGGGAAGCTGGGTGCACTGGAAGCAGGAGGCTACGGGTGGGTGTCTGGGAGTAGGATCTATCCCCACGGTTCAATGAACCGTGGGTATATTAGTTTTCTAGGAATCATCTATACCCACGGTTCATTGAACCATTGGTATATTAGTTTTCCAGAAATCATCTATACCCACGGTTCATTGAACCGTGGGTATGTTATCTGGCTGTGAAAATCTATTCCCACAGTTTTGAAAACTGTGGGAATAGATTTATACCTACGATTTAAACAAACCGTGGGTATTATGAAATTTTCATTCGATATCCCCAGGGTTTTGTAAAAACCGTGGGTATAGGGCTATACCGACGCCACTGTAGCCCACAGTTCATTAAACCGTGGGTATAGCCTATACCCATGGTTTTAAACCGTGGGTATAGGTGATATTTCTAGTAGTGACACCCTTTTACATTTAAACCATTTCATAAAATGTTCAATGTTTCCAATCGTGCATACACTTTTTCCAAAGCACAATCTTCTTT
The DNA here is from genome assembly GCA_963277665.1 of Viscum album. NCBI lineage: Eukaryota > Viridiplantae > Streptophyta > Magnoliopsida > Santalales > Viscaceae > Viscum > Viscum album. The sequence goes on along the minus strand of OY728131.1, from coordinate 659,142,435 downwards.
AAAAGATAGTATAATCATTACCCTTGGGTTAAAAGTTACAAATGAGAATTTAACTCAACATGCCTAAAAGTGTTACCCAAAACATCAAAAAAACACCACTTTTTCATTTAAATCAACCAAATGGGCATATGTTCAAATATTTCATTTCAAACCATTTTAGAAATCACACAGGAACCCGAAATCATTTAGAAAGAAATAATCTTTTTCACAAAACTAACACTTAGATTCAAATAAAACCCAAATGATGGATGAAACCAATTGCACTCATGATTCACATTTCAATCATCATTTAATAAATCATTCACTCATTTCGTAATACCTTTCAAAAAGACCAAGAAAATACTTACAAAGTGATCTCACCAAGTTCACATGATAATTCCATTTTAAAATAAAATGCATACCTAAATGCTTAATAAAACTACTTTCGTATCATTCAAAAACTAACTCACACCATGTGAACAACCAAAATAACCAGTTTCACAAATAAAGAAAGCACTTTCACCATTTTCTAAACTACTATGAAAAATCATTAAAAAATTTTAAGAAGCATCTCATGGCCTAAAACACAAAAAACTCACTCAAATAATATTTTGTACTAAATACACATTGAGGAAACACCAAAAAAAAGTTTGAAATCCTTGCACAGTTAAATAAACTAGTTTCACAATTCATAAAATACATGTAGAGGACGCAGTATAGGTTTTTCATAAAACAATGAACTTCATACCACACAACATGCCACAAAGATAAATCACACATATTAAACTTCTTTGATAACTAAGTTCGCACTAGGTAAATTAACTAAATAACATATTAAATCAATTAGATAGGAAAAATCGTTTATTAATAATGTTTATATGCCAAAATACCTACACATAATGAGATTATTATTTCAAAATCAGTTTTTAATAATTTTTAACAAATAAAAACCCCACAATGCATTATCTACAATGCTTATGGAGGTGCGAATGGTAGTAAAAAATAAATTTGAAACACGCAAGTATCATAGATCATGTGGGAAATGAAATGATCGAAAAATACATACCTCGATGTCGAGAAAACATGACATCAGTTCTGCAGAAAGAGGAACATCCTCCTATGTACCAAACACACAACTAAAACAACTAGAAAAGTGCTGAAATCAACACTCTAGATTTTAGGGTATGACCACATAAATAGAAACACTAAAAAATGGAATAAAACTACCACATGTGACATCATTGGGATTGTGAACTCAAGACTGGACATAGAGGAAGTGGTAGGTCGTCGTCGGGTTGCGCGATGAAGACTGCAAAAACTGTGGGAAAGTCGAACCACCACCAAGAGAGAGGGGACGGCTGGATGGAAGTACAAAGAGGGTAGAGGAGGCCTGGTTGGGAACCAGATTGGTGTGGAAAAAGGGTGGCTAGCTAGTTTGTGTGGTCAGAGAGAAGGCTGGAGGCCTGGTGTGCTAGGAGAGGGCACACACCATGGAGCCAAGACAGGTGGGGGGGGGGAGCACTGCTGGCCTTCGGCTGGTTAAAGAGAAGGATAGGGAGTGCGGACCTGTAGGGCATGAGGTTAGGGCACAAGGGGAAGGATTTGGGCGATCAGGGTGAGAGGGTGGAAGGTCAGGGTGTCGCTGGATGGTCAGGAGGCCAGAGGCAGAGGGTCGGGGTGCACTGAGGGCGTCGGTCTGGTGGGGAGTGGTGAGGTCCTGCGGGGGCGAGGTTGGGGAGTAGCGAAGGCACTGGGCATTGACTAGAGCAGAAGAGAGGTGAGGAGTGGCACTGTGTAGGAAACCGGGGTGACCCAGGATCCATCTCGTGCTAACAGCATGTCAGGGCGAATAGGCAAGGATGGATAGTGGAGGGGGACGCCGCCGGGTAGCTAGGGTTGGGATTGGTTTTTTTTCTTCTTAATAAAATAAAAATAATAAAACTAATAAAACTAATAATAATAATAATATAAATAATAATAATAATATAAATACCAATAATAATATAAATAATAATTATATAAAACCTATGATAATAATAAAAACAACAACAATATTATTGTTATTGTCTAACATTCATTATAAATCATATCCAATTTATTTATCTTATTCCAAAAACCAGGTAATCATGTGCTCATTGAACGACTTAATAAACCGTGCACAAATTGAGCACCTCAACCCTGATTACTTGGGCAGCCACATAGCACCCAGGGTGATTGTGTGGCTACTGCCAATCACACGGTGACCACACATATATCTAAAACACTGCAAAAATATTAAACGAGGTAAATTTTAGGTTGGGAACCAGCCCATACATCGGTGCGAGAACATGGAGCTATGAATTATTGAAATAAAAATTCATTTAAAAATAAGTATGTGACTATCCCCCCCCCCAAAGACACTTTCTGCCCCAGAAATACACCCAGCCAAAAAATAGACAAAATAAG